>CM058063.1:21500443-22760057 GCA_030157275.1 Cynaeus angustus | reverse complement strand
GACCTGACCTGACCTGACCTGACCTGACCTGACCTGACCTGACCTGACCTGACCTGACCTGACCTGACCTGACCTGACCTGACCTGACCTGACCTGACCTGACCTGACCTGACCTGACCTGACCTGACCTGACCTGACCTGACCTGACCTGACCTGACCTGACCTGACCTGACCTGACCTGACCTGACCTGACCTGACCTGACCTGACCTGACCTGACCTGACCTGACCTGACCTGACCTGACCTGACCTGACCTGACCTGACCTGACCTGACCTGACCTGACCTGACCTGACCTGACCTGACCTGACCTGACCTGACCTGACCTGACCTGACCTGACCTGACCTGACCTGACCTGACCTGACCTGACCTGACCTGACCTGACCTGACCTGACCTGACCTGACCTGACCTGACCTGACCTGACCTGACCTGACCTGACCTGACCTGACCTGACCTGACCTGACCTGACCTGACCTGACCTGACCTGACCTGACCTGACCTGACCTGACCTGACCTGACCTGACCTGACCTGACCTGACCTGACCTGACCTGACCTGACCTGACCTGACCTGACCTGACCTGACCTGACCTGACCTGACCTGACCTGACCTGACCTGACCTGACCTGACCTGACCTGACCTGACCTGACCTGACCTGACCTGACCTGACCTGACCTGACCTGACCTGACCTGACCTGACCTGACCTGACCTGACCTGACCTGACCTGACCTGACCTGACCTGACCTGACCTGACCTGACCTGACCTGACCTGACCTGACCTGACCTGACCTGACCTGACCTGACCTGACCTGACCTGACCTGACCTGACCTGACCTGACCTGACCTGACCTGACCTGACCTGACCTGACCTGACCTGACCTGACCTGACCTGACCTGACCTGACCTGACCTGACCTGACCTGACCTGACCTGACCTGACCTGACCTGACCTGACCTGACCTGACCTGACCTGACCTGACCTGACCTGACCTGACCTGACCTGACCTGACCTGACCTGACCTGACCTGACCTGACCTGACCTGACCTGACCTGACCTGACCTGACCTGACCTGACCTGACCTGACCTGACCTGACCTGACCTGACCTGACCTGACCTGACCTGACCTGACCTGACCTGACCTGACCTGACCTGACCTGACCTGACCTGACCTGACCTGACCTGACCTGACCTGACCTGACCTGACCTGACCTGACCTGACCTGACCTGACCTGACCTGACCTGACCTGACCTGACCTGACCTGACCTGACCTGACCTGACCTGACCTGACCTGACCTGACCTGACCTGACCTGACCTGACCTGACCTGACCTGACCTGACCTGACCTGACCTGACCTGACCTGACCTGACCTGACCTGACCTGACCTGACCTGACCTGACCTGACCTGACCTGACCTGACCTGACCTGACCTGACCTGACCTGACCTGACCTGACCTGACCTGACCTGACCTGACCTGACCTGACCTGACCTGACCTGACCTGACCTGACCTGACCTGACCTGACCTGACCTGACCTGACCTGACCTGACCTGACCTGACCTGACCTGACCTGACCTGACCTGACCTGACCTGACCTGACCTGACCTGACCTGACCTGACCTGACCTGACCTGACCTGACCTGACCTGACCTGACCTGACCTGACCTGACCTGACCTGACCTGACCTGACCTGACCTGACCTGACCTGACCTGACCTGACCTGACCTGACCTGACCTGACCTGACCTGACCTGACCTGACCTGACCTGACCTGACCTGACCTGACCTGACCTGACCTGACCTGACCTGACCTGACCTGACCTGACCTGACCTGACCTGACCTGACCTGACCTGACCTGACCTGACCTGACCTGACCTGACCTGACCTGACCTGACCTGACCTGACCTGACCTGACCTGACCTGACCTGACCTGACCTGACCTGACCTGACCTGACCTGACCTGACCTGACCTGACCTGACCTGACCTGACCTGACCTGACCTGACCTGACCTGACCTGACCTGACCTGACCTGACCTGACCTGACCTGACCTGACCTGACCTGACCTGACCTGACCTGACCTGACCTGACCTGACCTGACCTGACCTGACCTGACCTGACCTGACCTGACCTGACCTGACCTGACCTGACCTGACCTGACCTGACCTGACCTGACCTGACCTGACCTGACCTGACCTGACCTGACCTGACCTGACCTGACCTGACCTGACCTGACCTGACCTGACCTGACCTGACCTGACCTGACCTGACCTGACCTGACCTGACCTGACCTGACCTGACCTGACCTGACCTGACCTGACCTGACCTGACCTGACCTGACCTGACCTGACCTGACCTGACCTGACCTGACCTGACCTGACCTGACCTGACCTGACCTGACCTGACCTGACCTGACCTGACCTGACCTGACCTGACCTGACCTGACCTGACCTGACCTGACCTGACCTGACCTGACCTGACCTGACCTGACCTGACCTGACCTGACCTGACCTGACCTGACCTGACCTGACCTGACCTGACCTGACCTGACCTGACCTGACCTGACCTGACCTGACCTGACCTGACCTGACCTGACCTGACCTGACCTGACCTGACCTGACCTGACCTGACCTGACCTGACCTGACCTGACCTGACCTGACCTGACCTGACCTGACCTGACCTGACCTGACCTGACCTGACCTGACCTGACCTGACCTGACCTGACCTGACCTGACCTGACCTGACCTGACCTGACCTGACCTGACCTGACCTGACCTGACCTGACCTGACCTGACCTGACCTGACCTGACCTGACCTGACCTGACCTGACCTGACCTGACCTGACCTGACCTGACCTGACCTGACCTGACCTGACCTGACCTGACCTGACCTGACCTGACCTGACCTGACCTGACCTGACCTGACCTGACCTGACCTGACCTGACCTGACCTGACCTGACCTGACCTGACCTGACCTGACCTGACCTGACCTGACCTGACCTGACCTGACCTGACCTGACCTGACCTGACCTGACCTGACCTGACCTGACCTGACCTGACCTGACCTGACCTGACCTGACCTGACCTGACCTGACCTGACCTGACCTGACCTGACCTGACCTGACCTGACCTGACCTGACCTGACCTGACCTGACCTGACCTGACCTGACCTGACCTGACCTGACCTGACCTGACCTGACCTGACCTGACCTGACCTGACCTGACCTGACCTGACCTGACCTGACCTGACCTGACCTGACCTGACCTGACCTGACCTGACCTGACCTGACCTGACCTGACCTGACCTGACCTGACCTGACCTGACCTGACCTGACCTGACCTGACCTGACCTGACCTGACCTGACCTGACCTGACCTGACCTGACCTGACCTGACCTGACCTGACCTGACCTGACCTGACCTGACCTGACCTGACCTGACCTGACCTGACCTGACCTGACCTGACCTGACCTGACCTGACCTGACCTGACCTGACCTGACCTGACCTGACCTGACCTGACCTGACCTGACCTGACCTGACCTGACCTGACCTGACCTGACCTGACCTGACCTGACCTGACCTGACCTGACCTGACCTGACCTGACCTGACCTGACCTGACCTGACCTGACCTGACCTGACCTGACCTGACCTGACCTGACCTGACCTGACCTGACCTGACCTGACCTGACCTGACCTGACCTGACCTGACCTGACCTGACCTGACCTGACCTGACCTGACCTGACCTGACCTGACCTGACCTGACCTGACCTGACCTGACCTGACCTGACCTGACCTGACCTGACCTGACCTGACCTGACCTGACCTGACCTGACCTGACCTGACCTGACCTGACCTGACCTGACCTGACCTGACCTGACCTGACCTGACCTGACCTGACCTGACCTGACCTGACCTGACCTGACCTGACCTGACCTGACCTGACCTGACCTGACCTGACCTGACCTGACCTGACCTGACCTGACCTGACCTGACCTGACCTGACCTGACCTGACCTGACCTGACCTGACCTGACCTGACCTGACCTGACCTGACCTGACCTGACCTGACCTGACCTGACCTGACCTGACCTGACCTGACCTGACCTGACCTGACCTGACCTGACCTGACCTGACCTGACCTGACCTGACCTGACCTGACCTGACCTGACCTGACCTGACCTGACCTGACCTGACCTGACCTGACCTGACCTGACCTGACCTGACCTGACCTGACCTGACCTGACCTGACCTGACCTGACCTGACCTGACCTGACCTGACCTGACCTGACCTGACCTGACCTGACCTGACCTGACCTGACCTGACCTGACCTGACCTGACCTGACCTGACCTGACCTGACCTGACCTGACCTGACCTGACCTGACCTGACCTGACCTGACCTGACCTGACCTGACCTGACCTGACCTGACCTGACCTGACCTGACCTGACCTGACCTGACCTGACCTGACCTGACCTGACCTGACCTGACCTGACCTGACCTGACCTGACCTGACCTGACCTGACCTGACCTGACCTGACCTGACCTGACCTGACCTGACCTGACCTGACCTGACCTGACCTGACCTGACCTGACCTGACCTGACCTGACCTGACCTGACCTGACCTGACCTGACCTGACCTGACCTGACCTGACCTGACCTGACCTGACCTGACCTGACCTGACCTGACCTGACCTGACCTGACCTGACCTGACCTGACCTGACCTGACCTGACCTGACCTGACCTGACCTGACCTGACCTGACCTGACCTGACCTGACCTGACCTGACCTGACCTGACCTGACCTGACCTGACCTGACCTGACCTGACCTGACCTGACCTGACCTGACCTGACCTGACCTGACCTGACCTGACCTGACCTGACCTGACCTGACCTGACCTGACCTGACCTGACCTGACCTGACCTGACCTGACCTGACCTGACCTGACCTGACCTGACCTGACCTGACCTGACCTGACCTGACCTGACCTGACCTGACCTGACCTGACCTGACCTGACCTGACCTGACCTGACCTGACCTGACCTGACCTGACCTGACCTGACCTGACCTGACCTGACCTGACCTGACCTGACCTGACCTGACCTGACCTGACCTGACCTGACCTGACCTGACCTGACCTGACCTGACCTGACCTGACCTGACCTGACCTGACCTGACCTGACCTGACCTGACCTGACCTGACCTGACCTGACCTGACCTGACCTGACCTGACCTGACCTGACCTGACCTGACCTGACCTGACCTGACCTGACCTGACCTGACCTGACCTGACCTGACCTGACCTGACCTGACCTGACCTGACCTGACCTGACCTGACCTGACCTGACCTGACCTGACCTGACCTGACCTGACCTGACCTGACCTGACCTGACCTGACCTGACCTGACCTGACCTGACCTGACCTGACCTGACCTGACCTGACCTGACCTGACCTGACCTGACCTGACCTGACCTGACCTGACCTGACCTGACCTGACCTGACCTGACCTGACCTGACCTGACCTGACCTGACCTGACCTGACCTGACCTGACCTGACCTGACCTGACCTGACCTGACCTGACCTGACCTGACCTGACCTGACCTGACCTGACCTGACCTGACCTGACCTGACCTGACCTGACCTGACCTGACCTGACCTGACCTGACCTGACCTGACCTGACCTGACCTGACCTGACCTGACCTGACCTGACCTGACCTGACCTGACCTGACCTGACCTGACCTGACCTGACCTGACCTGACCTGACCTGACCTGACCTGACCTGACCTGACCTGACCTGACCTGACCTGACCTGACCTGACCTGACCTGACCTGACCTGACCTGACCTGACCTGACCTGACCTGACCTGACCTGACCTGACCTGACCTGACCTGACCTGACCTGACCTGACCTGACCTGACCTGACCTGACCTGACCTGACCTGACCTGACCTGACCTGACCTGACCTGACCTGACCTGACCTGACCTGACCTGACCTGACCTGACCTGACCTGACCTGACCTGACCTGACCTGACCTGACCTGACCTGACCTGACCTGACCTGACCTGACCTGACCTGACCTGACCTGACCTGACCTGACCTGACCTGACCTGACCTGACCTGACCTGACCTGACCTGACCTGACCTGACCTGACCTGACCTGACCTGACCTGACCTGACCTGACCTGACCTGACCTGACCTGACCTGACCTGACCTGACCTGACCTGACCTGACCTGACCTGACCTGACCTGACCTGACCTGACCTGACCTGACCTGACCTTTTTTTTTTTTTTTTTTTTTTTTTTTTTTTTTCCCAACCTTTGGGTCGGGGGGAGGGGAAATGCATTATGCACCCCTCGCGCTCGAGTTCTTATGTGCGAGGGAGTGTGGGACTCTCACCCACTAAAACCCCTCCTGAGCTTGTGCGAACAGTAGACGGGAACCACCGTATGGTATTACTTCCGTCTACTTCATGCCCATTTTTTGTTGTTTCTTTCTAGTATCTTTTCTTTCCTTCCATTTCTAGCTGTCTCTCTTTTTCTTCCTTTTCTTTCAGTATTTCAGTTATCATATTTTTGATAACGTCCCATTCCTCAGGTCCTGTTAACATAATGTTTACCAAATTATTTCCATCAATTTTCTTTTTTACTTTGTCTACCGCTTTTTGTCTTTTTGTTGCAAAGTTTGCACAATCGAATAGTGTATGTTTTGGGTCATCTTTTTCCCCACAGTACCAACAGCTATCGTCCGTAGTTTTCCCAATCCTTTTTCTATACGTGCCGAAGCACCCATGTCCTGTTAGGGCTTGGGTTATATAAAAACCTATTGAGCCATGTTTCCTGTTTACCCACTCCTCCACGTTTCTGATGAGAGTTTTCGTCCAGGCCCCTTTCGTTGTTGTTTCCCATCTATGCTTCCATAGTTCCATAATCTCTATTTTAATCACTTTTCTCTTATCCCTTCCTTCGCAGTATAGTTTTTTCCTTTCCAGGGCCAATAGGTCTATGGGTGTTACAGAGGCAATAATCTGTAGGGCTTCAGTGGAGACTGTGCGGTACGCTGAACAGATTTTTATGACCGCGTGTCTTTGAATTTTCAGGAGCTTTTCCTTATTCATCTTATACTTTAAATTATCTTCCCAAGCAGGGGCTGCGTATAATACGACAGAGTTGACTATCTCACATAATAGTTTCCTTTTACCAGAGCTAGGTCCTCCGATATTTGGCATAATTCTGCCCAGCGACCCTATAATTTTCTGAGCTTTGCCGTATATATTTTGGATATGATCTTTGCCTATCAGCTGTTGATCTATGGTGTAGCCTAGGTATTTTATGCACCTTTTTGGCTCTATCCTTTCTCCTTCCAGTTCAAAGGTTATTTTCCTTGGTCTTCTTCGCCCAATGAGAAGAATCGCTTCAGTTTTTTTGTGGGCTAGCTCCAACCCATTCTCCCTTAGCCATTTTGCGATTTTTGCTAGTGCTCTGTTACCATTTCGCTCTACGTTCTTGCAGAGACAATAATTGCCAGGTCATCGGCAAATGCTATTGTTATAACTCCTTCTGGCAGCTCAATTCTCAGTACATCGTCGTACATTATGTTCCAAAGCGTTGGTCCGAGCACTGAACCCTGCGGTACTCCTCTAGTAATCTTGATTTCGCCGTTTTCATTTGTAACCAGGGTTCTATCTGTAAGGTAGTTTTGAACTACATTTATTAAGTATTCGCTAATTTTCCTTTTTCTTAGGGCTTCAACTATTTTGTCCCACTTGGCAGAATTAAAGGCATTTTTGATGTCCAATGCGATAAGAGCACAGTATCTCTTTGTGCCCCACTTGCCTTCTCTGGCTTTTTCAGCTAGTTTTTTCACTTTTACTATGGCATCTACAGTGGATCTGCCCTTTCTGAAACCATATTGTCTATCCGATAGCCCATTTTTTTGGTCAATCTCTTTCTGCAGCCTTTTTTGGATGAGTTTCTCGTAGAGCTTGGCGATGGTAAACCTGACCTGACCTGACCTGACCTGACCTGACCTGACCTGACCTGACCTGACCTGACCTGACCTGACCTGACCTGACCTGACCTGACCTGACCTGACCTGACCTGACCTGACCTGACCTGACCTGACCTGACCTGACCTGACCTGACCTGACCTGACCTGACCTGACCTGACCTGACCTGACCTGACCTGACCTGACCTGACCTGACCTGACCTGACCTGACCTGACCTGACCTGACCTGACCTGACCTGACCTGACCTGACCTGACCTGACCTGACCTGACCTGACCTGACCTGACCTGACCTGACCTGACCTGACCTGACCTGACCTGACCTGACCTGACCTTTTTTTTTTTTTTTTTTTTTTCCCAACCTTTGGGTCGGGGGGAGGGGAAATGCATTATGCACCCCTCGCGCTCGAGTTCTTATGTGCGAGGGAGTGTGGGACTCTCACCCACTAAAACCCCTCCTGAGCTTGTGCGAACAGTAGACGGGAACCACCGTATGGTATTACTTCCGTCTACTTCATGCCCATTTTTTGTTGTTTCTTTCTAGTATCTTTTCTTTCCTTCCATTTCTAGCTGTCTCTCTTTTTCTTCCTTTTCTTTCAGTATTTCAGTTATCATATTTTTGATAACGTCCCATTCCTCAGGTCCTGTTAACATAATGTTTACCAAATTATTTCCATCAATTTTCTTTTTTACTTTGTCTACCGCTTTTTGTCTTTTTGTTGCAAAGTTTGCACAATCGAATAGTGTATGTTTTGGGTCATCTTTTTCCCCACAGTACCAACAGCTATCGTCCGTAGTTTTCCCAATCCTTTTTCTATACGTGCCGAAGCACCCATGTCCTGTTAGGGCTTGGGTTATATAAAAACCTATTGAGCCATGTTTCCTGTTTACCCACTCCTCCACGTTTCTGATGAGAGTTTTCGTCCAGGCCCCTTTCGTTGTTGTTTCCCATCTATGCTTCCATAGTTCCATAATCTCTATTTTAATCACTTTTCTCTTATCCCTTCCTTCGCAGTATAGTTTTTTCCTTTCCAGGGCCAATAGGTCTATGGGTGTTACAGAGGCAATAATCTGTAGGGCTTCAGTGGAGACTGTGCGGTACGCTGAACAGATTTTTATGACCGCGTGTCTTTGAATTTTCAGGAGCTTTTCCTTATTCATCTTATACTTTAAATTATCTTCCCAAGCAGGGGCTGCGTATAATACGACAGAGTTGACTATCTCACATAATAGTTTCCTTTTACCAGAGCTAGGTCCTCCGATATTTGGCATAATTCTGCCCAGCGACCCTATAATTTTCTGAGCTTTGCCGTATATATTTTAGCTGTTGATCTATGGTGTAGCCTAGGTATTTTATGCACCTTTTTGGCTCTATCCTTTCTCCTTCCAGTTCAAAGGTTATTTTCCTTGGTCTTCTTCGCCCAATGAGAAGAATCGCTTCAGTTTTTTTGTGGGCTAGCTCCAACCCATTCTCCCTTAGCCATTTTGCGATTTTTGCTAGTGCTCTGTTACCATTTCGCTCTATTTCATCCTCCGTTCTTGCAGAGACAATAATTGCCAGGTCATCGGCAAATGCTATTGTTATAACTCCTTCTGGCAGCTCAATTCTCAGTACATCGTCGTACATTATGTTCCAAAGCGTTGGTCCAAGCACTGAACCCTGCGGTACTCCTCTAGTAATCTTGATTTCGCCGTTTTCATTTGTAACCAGGGTTCTATCTGTAAGGTAGTTTTGAACTACATTTATTAAGTATTCGCTAATTTTCCTTTTTCTTAGGGCTTCAACTATTTTGTCCCACTTGGCAGAATTAAAGGCATTTTTGATGTCCAATGCGATAAGAGCACAGTATCTCTTTGTGCCCCACTTGCCTTCTCTGGCTTTTTCAGCTAGTTTTTTCACTTTTACTATGGCATCTACAGTGGATCTGCCCTTTCTGAAACCATATTGTCTATCCGATAGCCCATTTTTTTGGTCAATCTCTTTCTGCAGCCTTTTTTGGATGAGTTTCTCATAGAGCTTGGCGATGGTATTTATCAGGCAGATTGGCCTATACGATTTTGCGGAGCCTTCCTCTTTGCTCTCCTTAGGAATTAGGATAAGTCTTCCTTTTTTCCAGTCTTTTGGAAACCGTCCTCTTTCTAGAAGTGAGTTCATGGTTTGTAGCGTTTTTTCTGGGTGAGCCTCTGTTGCTAGCTTTATAATTTCCGGGGGTATATTATCGGGACCTGGTGCTTTATTAGTTTTTATTTCTCGGCCAACCTCCTCTAGTTCTTCATTTGTAAAAGGTTGATACACTTCTATCTCTTTGTAGTCCCAGTCCTGTACCTCGTCCTGGGGGAACAGTGTTTTTATGACTTCTGCTTCCTCTTGTTTATCCAGACTTGTCGGTAGCCTAGCTTGCAGTTTTCCCATTGCTATCTTATAGCCGTTTCCCCATATGTCATGCTCAACTTCGTCGCATAATTTTTTCCACGCTTCTTCTTTTGCCCGGTATATCTCTATTCCTAATTGTTTTTTAGCTACTTTGTGCTCTTGTTCAGCAGTCTTTATTTCGTCAACATTTCCCTTTTTATTCGCTCTGGTAAATTTTCTCCTAGCTTTTTGGCATATTGCTCTTTTCTCTGCTACCCTATTATTCCACCAGTATACTTCCTTCCTGTGGTTTTTTCCTACCACTTTTCTTGGCAGCGTTTGGTTGCAGACGTTTATCAGTGCTTTTGTATATTCTTTTTCGCTACTGTTTTTTATTTTGTCTAGTTCTTCCTTTAATTTCCTCTGTATCTTTTCCTTCTCCATGTTTTTTATTTTCCAGCCTTTTTGTGCTACTTTATCTATCACCCATTTTTGGGCCCCGTATTCTAGCTGTAAACACACATATCTGTGGTAACTTAGTGGTTCGTTTTCTAAGACTGCCCAGTTTTTAACGTGCTTGTTTGTGGCTTCCGACGTTATTGTTACATCTATGTATGACTTCGATTGGCCTCTTGCAAAAGTCGGAACTGTGCCTTTATTTTGTACCACTAGTTTATTTGCCGCAATCATCTCGGTGAGCAGGTATCCTCTATGTTCTTCTTCCTCTGCTCCCCACATTGGAGATTTCGCGTTAAAGTCGCCCATTATGACTAGCTCCTTCTTTATCTTATTTATGTCTTGTTCTAGTCTTTGAAGGAAGTTTATGTATTCTTCTAGGGTGCAGTTTGGCGAGATGTAGCAACTGTAGACTCTAAGATTATCTGTGTCTATCCACACAAATCCTTTTTCGCCTCCATACTTTTTTACTTTGACTTTTCTACTAAGTATCTTAATTGCTGCATCGTTGTTTTTGTCTACAACCCATCTTTTGTCGTTTTTTATTGCATTTTTATTAGGTTCTTGGCAACATATGATGTCCATGTTCATTTCGACTGCGTTTACTTCCATGAGGTCATGGGCTCTTTTTGCCCTATCTACGTTTATTTGGAGTATTTGGATATCCACTTTGCTTTGTGTAGTCTCTGTTCTTGTCTGTGTGGATTGTTTATTTGTTTTATTGTTCATTTTGATAGTTTGTACCTGCGGTATCTACTAATGTATCCTCCGCCTTGGGCATGTCGCGTGCCTTAGCCTGCAATCTATGTTTTTTCTTTACAGCTGCTAGGGCGTTTCGGAAGTTTTTGCATTGGCCACTTCCAGCTCTATGACCTGTCATCTTGCACAACGGGCAATATGATTCTTCTCTGCATTCGTTCTTTGTATGTCCCACTTTTGAACAGTTGTAGCATTGCTTGGTTCTGTCTAGCTCGTTTCTGTCTAGCTCGTTGCAGTACCCTTCACTGTGTTCATAACTCCAGCACTTCCTGCATCTACTTAGTTGCATGCGTTCTTCTATTCTGCACAGAGTCAAGCCAATGCGTATTTTTCCTTTTTTGATCAGTTTGTCTGCATTTTCTGGTTTAAGAGTCACGGTTGCAATCTTATTATCGTTTTTTGTAGGTCTTACCGAATTAATTTTGAAGTCGTCTTCGACTATTTGTGTGTCTAGTATAGCTTTACGTATTTCTGTTTCTGTGGTTACGGCATCCATGTCTCTTATGTGTATAGTTTTTACATTTTCTCTTTTAGTTTCTCTTATACCCTTATTCTGTAGTGCTTTTCGTACTTCTTCTTTAATTTTCTTGCTTTCGTCTTTAATGGTTAATAGAACTTTTCCGTTCGCTGTCTTTCTGATACTCTTAATTTCCTCAATCGCTTCACTGCATTTGATTTCTTCTCTAAGTTTTTTAATCGTATCCATGTATGTTGATTCTTTGTCTATGTCTATAATGATGGCTTCTCCTGTAGCTCTTTTCTTTTTCTCCTGCATAGTTTTTATTTGGTCTTGTTGGTTTCGTTCGTTTGCTTCTTTTACCGTTTTTGGAACATAGATATATATTTCTATTTCGGTATCATGGAAGACCTCCTCTACAAGGTTTCTCACCAGTTCCCTGTCTTCGGTGCCAAGCGCTGCTAGCGCGATTTTACCCCTCTTCTTGCTTGTTATAATCTTCTGAAGTTTGCTTAGCCCAGGAAGCAGCTTTTCCTTGTTTGTTTTCTTGTCTCCATCTTTGTTTGCCTCTATACCCACAAAAAACATGTACTTTTCTATATGGTTTATTTCTTCGTTGTCATTTGTTATTGTCGCATTGTTCCTAATATATGTAACATGTCCGGCTTTAATTCCTTCTTTTCCAAAAACTAGTTTAGTTTCTGGGCGTTTCTCCATTATCACTTTTGTCAAATAGTAGTTTGCCGAATTTTCTGCATCTACCAGAATTACCAAGTCCTGGTCTTCTGGCGCTGTAAGGGGATTTCCTTCGATTATGTGTGTTTTGTCGTAGCATGGTATTGTCTTTTCTCTTATGTTTTTTTCTAGGTTTTCAAGTCTTCTTGTAAGTGTCGCTTTTTCGTCTTTAAGGCGTCTAGTTTCTTCTTCTACTTGTGTTAGTCTTTCCTGGATTTCCTTCTCTCTGAGTTCCAGGAGTGTAATTAGTTCTTCTTTTTCCATCGTGAGCTTTTTAATTTCTTTTTTCAGTTTCCCAGTTTCTTGCTTGAGAATTTCATTCTCTCTGGCTAATTGCTGCTTTCCGATTGCGTGTTCCTTGTTTTGAAGAGAGCTTATAATGTCTGGCGCTACCGCCTGCTTTACCATCTCTTTCACTTTTTCAGTAGCATCCTGGACCTCCTTGCTTCGACCCTTTTTTTGTACTACTTGCTCAAGGTCAATTACCGCTTTTTTTGTTCTTTTGAGTATTTCTATCAAATTTACTCTCGGGTTTTGTTCCAGTGGCTCCTTTATATTTTCTTTTCTGTTCTTTTTTTTCGGATTTGATAGAGAATCCTCTGAATCTATTTTCCTTTTCTTATCCTCATCCGTTTCGCTCTCGCTTCTGTCTGTCGATTCTGATGTTTTTCTGCTCATAGGCGGGGTTCGTGCTATGGAGTCCCTCCTCTTAAACGGGTTTTCCATCTCTCCTCTTGTGATATTTTCAGGGACTTCTATATCCCACCACATTGAGTTTCCACTACCCGTACTGCCAGCCCTTTCGACTTTTTTAAACGCCTCTCCCGTCATGGGCGAAGCAAATGCATCGTTTTCATCTTCGTCTGACTCTTCTAGGTTTATCATTGTTTTTTCCATATCCTCTATTCCATGTAGGTTGTACATCAGCAAATTTTGGCCTCCCCCAGAATCCTCGAGGCAGCCCGGCTTAGAGCCGGGGGGGGATTCTGGACTTTGCGTCCTACCCCCCTGGGGTACATTTGTTTTTAAACTTGCCTTATCCATGTTTGTTATGTTTTAAGTCCATAGTTCGCCGGGTTGTTATGCCTATTTCCCATCCTGCCTTTTGTAGCCGTTTTCTTTGTCCTTTTGGATTGCCGGGTCGTCGTGTGTGTTTTTTATTTCTGGAGGTTGTCTCCTCCGTTGCTCTATTTGGTCCGCGGCGGCTATTTTATTTCACCGCTACCCTCCGACCCTGCTGGCAACAGGGCCGGCGAGCTTTCCCCTATCCGCCACCCGGGGGACGCGCCTGGTAGCGGTTTGGCTTCCGCCCCAAGGACCTGACCTGACCTGACCTGACCTGACCTGACCTGACCTGACCTGACCTGACCTGACCTGACCTGACCTGACCTGACCTGACCTGACCTGACCTGACCTGACCTGACCTGACCTGACCTGACCTGACCTGACCTGACCTGACCTGACCTGACCTGACCTGACCTGACCTGACCTGACCTGACCTGACCTGACCTGACCTGACCTGACCTGACCTGACCTGACCTGACCTGACCTGACCTGACCTGACCTGACCTGACCTGACCTGACCTGACCTGACCTGACCTGACCTGACCTGACCTGACCTGACCTGACCTGACCTGACCTGACCTGACCTGACCTGACCTGACCTGACCTGACCTGACCTGACCTGACCTGACCTGACCTGACCTGACCTGACCTGACCTGACCTGACCTGACCTGACCTGACCTGACCTGACCTGACCTGACCTGACCTGACCTGACCTGACCTGACCTGACCTGACCTGACCTGACCTGACCTGACCTGACCTGACCTGACCTGACCTGACCTGACCTGACCTGACCTGACCTGACCTGACCTGACCTGACCTGACCTGACCTGACCTGACCTGACCTGACCTGACCTGACCTGACCTTTTTTTTTTTTTTTTTTTTTTTTTTTTTTTTTTTTTCCCAACCTTTGGGTCGGGGGGAGGGGAAATGCATTATGCACCCCTCGCGCTCGAGTTCTTATGTGCGAGGGAGTGTGGGACTCTCACCCACTAAAACCCCTCCTGAGCTTGTGCGAACAGTAGACGGGAACCACCGTATGGTATTACTTCCGTCTACTTCATGCCCATTTTTTGTTGTTTCTTTCTAGTATCTTTTCTTTCCTTCCATTTCTAGCTGTCTCTCTTTTTCTTCCTTTTCTTTCAGTATTTCAGTTATCATATTTTTGATAACGTCCCATTCCTCAGGTCCTGTTAACATAATGTTTACCAAATTATTTCCATCAATTTTCTTTTTTACTTTGTCTACCGCTTTTTGTCTTTTTGTTGCAAAGTTTGCACAATCGAATAGTGTATGTTTTGGGTCATCTTTTTCCCCACAGTACCAACAGCTATCGTCCGTAGTTTTCCCAATCCTTTTTCTATACGTGCCGAAGCACCCATGTCCTGTTAGGGCTTGGGTTATATAAAAACCTATTGAGCCATGTTTCCTGTTTACCCACTCCTCCACGTTTCTGATGAGAGTTTTCGTCCAGGCCCCTTTCGTTGTTGTTTCCCATCTATGCTTCCATAGTTCCATAATCTCTATTTTAATCACTTTTCTCTTATCCCTTCCTTCGTAGTATAGTTTTTTCCTTTCCAGGGCCAATAGGTCTATGGGTGTTACAGAGGCAATAATCTGTAGGGCTTCAGTGGAGACTGTGCGGTACGCTGAACAGATTTTTATGACCGCGTGTCTTTGAATTTTCAGGAGCTTTTCCTTATTCATCTTATACTTTAAATTATCTTCCCAAGCAGGGGCTGCGTATAATACGACAGAGTTGACTATCTCACATAATAGTTTCCTTTTACCAGAGCTGGGTCCTCCGATATTTGGCATAATTCTGCCCAGCGACCCTATAATTTTCTGAGCTTTGCCGTATATATTTTGGATATGATCTTTGCCTATCAGCTGTTGATCTATGGTGTAGCCTAGGTATTTTATGCACCTTTTTGGCTCTATCCTTTCTCCTTCCAGTTCAAAGGTTATTTTCCTTGGTCTTCTTCGCCCAATGAGAAGAATCGCTTCAGTTTTTTTGTGGGCTAGCTCCAACCCATTCTCCCTTAGCCATTTTGCGATTTTTGCTAGTGCTCTGTTACCATTTCGCTCTATTTCATCCTCCGTTCTTGCAGAGACAATAATTGCCAGGTCATCGGCAAATGCTATTGTTATAACTCCTTCTGGCAGCTCAGTTCTCAGTACATCGTCGTACATTATGTTCCAAAGCGTTGGTCCGAGCACTGAACCCTGCGGTACTCCTCTAGTAATCTTGATTTCGCCGTTTTCATTTGTAACCAGGGTTCTATCTGTAAGGTAGTTTTGAACTACATTTATTAAGTATTCGCTAATTTTCCTTTTTCTTAGGGCTTCAACTATTTTGTCCCACTTGGCAGAATTAAAGGCATTTTTGATGTCCAATGCGATAAGAGCACAGTATCTCTTTGTGCCCCACTTGCCTTCTCTGGCTTTTTCAGCTAGTTTTTTCACTTTTACTATGGCATCTACAGTGGATCTGCCCTTTCTGAAACCATATTGTCTATCCGATAGCCCATTTTTTTGGTCAATCTCTTTCTGCAGCCTTTTTTGGATGAGTTTCTCGTAGAGCTTGGCGATGGTATTTATCAGGCAGATTGGCCTATACGATTTTGCGGAGCCTTCCTCTTTGCTCTCCTTAGGAATTAGGATAAGTCTTCCTTTTTTCCAGTCTTTTGGAAACCGTCCTCTTTCTAGAAGTGAGTTCATGGTTTGTAGCGTTTTTTCTGGGTGAGCCTCTGTTGCTAGCTTTATAATTTCCGGGGGTATATTATCGGGACCTGGTGCTTTATTAGTTTTTATTTCTCGGCCAACCTCCTCTAGTTCTTCATTTGTAAAAGGTTGATACACTTCTATCTCTTTGTAGTCCCAGTCCTGTACCTCGTCCTGGGGGAACAGTGTTTTTATGACTTCTGCTTCCTCTTGTTTATCCAGACTTGTCGGTAGCCTAGCTTGCAGTTTTCCCATTGCTATCTTATAGCCGTTTCCCCATATGTCATGCTCAACTTCGTCGCATAATTTTTTCCACGCTTCTTCTTTTGCCCGGTATATCTCTATTCCTAATTGTTTTTTAGCTACTTTGTGCTCTTGTTCAGCAGTCTTTATTTCGTCAACATTTCCCTTTTTATTCGCTCTGGTAAATTTTCTCCTAGCTTTTTGGCATATTGCTCTTTTCTCTGCTACCCTATTATTCCACCAGTATACTTCCTTCCTGTGGTTTTTTCCTACCACTTTTCTTGGCAGCGTTTGGTTGCAGACGTTTATCAGTGCTTTTGTATATTCTTTTTCGCTACTGTTTTTTATTTTGTCTAGTTCTTCCTTTAATTTCCTCTGTATCTTTTCCTTCTCCATGTTTTTTATTTTCCAGCCTTTTTGTGTTACTTTATCTATCACCCATTTTTGGGCCCCGTATTCTAGCTGTAAACACACATATCTGTGGTAACTTAGTGGTTCGTTTTCTAAGACTGCCCAGTTTTTAACGTGCTTGTTTGTGGCTTCCGACGTTATTGTTACATCTATGTATGACTTCGATTGGCCTCTTGCAAAAGTCGGAACTGTGCCTTTATTTTGTACCACTAGTTTATTTGCCGCAATCATCTCGGTGAGCAGGTATCCTCTATGTTCTTCTTCCTCTGCTCCCCACATTGGAGATTTCGCGTTAAAGTCGCCCATTATGACTAGCTCCTTCTTTATCTTATTTATGTCTTGTTCTAGTCTTTGAAGGAAGTTTATGTATTCTTCTAGGGTGCAGTTTGGCGAGATGTAGCAACTGTAGACTCTAAGATTATCTGTGTCTATCCACACAAATCCTTTTTCGCCTCCATACTTTTTTACTCTGACTTTTCTACTAAGTATCTTAATTGCTGCATCGTTGTTTTTGTCTACAACCCATCTTTTGTCGTTTTTTATTGCATTTTTATTAGGTTCTTGGCAACATATGATGTCCATGTTCATTTCGACTGCGTTTACTTCCATGAGGTCATGGGCTCTTTTTGCCCTATCTACGTTTATTTGGAGTATTTGGATATCCACTTTGCTTTGTGTAGTCTCTGTTCTTGTCTGTGTGGATTGTTTATTTGTTTTATTGTTCATTTTGATAGTTTGTACCTGCGGTATCTACTAATGTATCCTCCGCCTTGGGCATGTCGCGTGCCTTAGCCTGCAATCTATGTTTTTTCTTTACAGCTGCTAGGGCGTTTCGGAAGTTTTTGCATTGGCCACTTCCAGCTCTATGACCTGTCATCTTGCACAACGGGCAATATGATTCTTCTCTGCATTCGTTCTTTGTATGTCCCACTTTTGAACAGTTGTAGCATTGCTTGGTTCTGTCTAGCTCGTTGCAGTACCCTTCACTGTGTTCATAACTCCAGCACTTCCTGCATCTACTTAGTTGCATGCGTTCTTCTATTCTGCACAGAGTCAAGCCAATGCGTATTTTTCCTTTTTTGATCAGTTTGTCTGCATTTTCTGGTTTAAGAGTCACGGTTGCAATCTTATTATCATTTTTTGTAGGTCTTACCGAATTAATTTTGAAGTCGTCTTCGACTATTTGTGTGTCTAGTATAGCTTTACGTATTTCTGTTTCTGTGGTTACGGCATCCATGTCTCTTATGTGTATAGTTTTTACATTTTCTCTTTTAGTTTCTCTTATACCCTTATTCTGTAGCGCTTTTCGTACTTCTTCTTTAATTTTCTTGCTTTCGTCTTTAATGGTTAATAGAACTTTTCCGTTCGCTGTCTTTCTGATACTCTTAATTTCCTCAATCGCTTCACTGCATTTGATTTCTTCTCTAAGTTTTTTAATCGTATCCATGTATGTTGATTCTTTGTCTATGTCTATAATGATGGCTTCTCCTGTAGCTCTTTTCTTTTTCTCCTGCATAGTTTTTATTTGGTCTTGTTGGTTTCGTTCGTTTGCTTCTTTTACCGTTTTTGGAACATAGATATATATTTCTATTTCGGTATCATGGAAGACCTCCTCTACAAGGTTTCTCACCAGTTCCCTGTCTTCGGTGCCAAGCGCTGCTAGCGCGATTTTACCCCTCTTCTTGCTTGTTATAATCTTCTGAAGTTTGCTTAGCCCAGGAAGCAGCTTTTCCTTGTTTGATTTCTTGTCTCCATCTTTGTTTGCCTCTATACCCACAAAAAACATGTACTTTTCTATGTGGTTTATTTCTTCGTTGTCATTTGTTATTGTCGCATTGTTCCTAATATATGTAACATGTCCGGCTTTAATTCCTTCTTTTCCAAAAACTAGTTTAGTTTCTGGGCGTTTCTCCATTATCACTTTTGTCAAATAGTAGTTTGCCGAATTTTCTGCATCTACCAGAATTACCAAGTCCTGGTCTTCTGGCGCTGTAAGGGGATTTCCTTCGATTATGTGTGTTTTGTCGTAGCATGGTATTGTCTTTTCTCTTATGTTTTTTTCTAGGTTTTCAAGTCTTCTTGTAAGTGTCGCTTTTTCGTCTTTAAGGCGTCTAGTTTCTTCTTCTACTTGTGTTAGTCTTTCCTGGATTTCCTTCTCTCTGAGTTCCAGGAGTGTAATTAGTTCTTCTTTTTCCATCGTGAGCTTTTTAATTTCTTTTTTCAGTTTCCCAGTTTCTTGCTTGAGAATTTCATTCTCTCTGGCTAATTGCTGCTTTCCGATTGCGTGTTCCTTGTTTTGAAGAGAGCTTATAATATCTGGCGCTGCCGCCTGCTTTACCATCTCTTTCACTTTTTCAGTAGCATCCTGGACCTCCTTGCTTCGACCCTTTTTTTGTACTACTTGCTCAAGGTCAATTACCGCTTTTTTTGTTCTTTTGAGTATTTCTATCAAATTTACTCTCGGGTTTTGTTCCAGTGGCTCCTTTATATTTTCTTTTCTGTTCTTTTTTTTCGGATTTGATAGAGAATCCTCTGAATCTATTTTCCTTTTCTTATCCTCATCCGTTTCGCTCTCGCTTCTGTCTGTCGATTCTGATGTTTTTCTGCTCATAGGTGGGGTTCGTGGTATAGAGTCCCTCCTCTTAAACGGGTTTTCCATCTCTCCTCTTGTGATATTTTCAGGGACTTCTATATCCCACCACATTGAGTTTCCACTCCCAGTACTGCCAGCCCTTTCGTCTTTTTTAAACGCCTCTCCCGTCATGGGCGAAGCAAATGCATCGTTTTCATCTTCGTCTGACTCTTCTAGGTTTATCATTGTTTTTTCCATATCCTCTATTCCATGTAGGTTGTACATCAGCAAATTTTGGCCTCCCCCAGAATCCTCGAGGCAGCCCGGCTTAGAGCCGGGGGGGGATTCTGGACTCTGCGTCCTACCCCCCTGGGGTAC
This sequence comes from Cynaeus angustus, assembly GCA_030157275.1. Lineage (NCBI taxonomy): Eukaryota > Metazoa > Arthropoda > Insecta > Coleoptera > Tenebrionidae > Cynaeus > Cynaeus angustus. The sequence continues at coordinate 22,739,893 of CM058063.1, read as the reverse complement.
ATTTGTTTTTAAACTTGCCTTATCCATGTTTGTTATGTTTTAAGTCCATAGTTCGCCGGGTTGTTATGCCTATTTCCCATCCTGCCTTTTGTAGCCGTTTTCTTTGTCCTTTTGGATTGCCGGGTCGTCGTGTGTGTTTTTTATTTCTGGAGGTTGTCTCCTCCGTTGCTCTATTTGGTCCGCGGCGGCTATTTTATTTCACCGCTACCCTCCGACCCTGCTGGCAACAGGGCCGGCGAGCTTTCCCCTATCCGCCACCCGGGGGACGCGCCTGGTAGCGGTTTGGCTTCCGCCCCAAGGACCTGACCTGACCTGACCTGACCTGACCTGACCTTTTTTTTTTTCTTTTTTTTTTTTTTTTTTTTTTTTTTTTTTTTTTTTTTTTGGTGGAGGGGAAATGCTTTAAGCACCTCTTACGCATGTTTCGAGTCGTAAGAGAGTGTGGGACTCTGAGTTAATTAAAACCCCATACCCACTAAAACCCCTCCTTTCTTCTAACTTCCCAAATGACCGGAACCGCCGCTGAGCATTACTTCGATCATATGGTACTCTAATTTTTCTTTCCTTTAAGTACTGTCATTATGTTTTTCTTCTGTTTTCTTCTATTCTTTCTGCTTCGCACTTACTTTTCATAATGCTTTTAATCATGTTTGAGATAGTATCCCAATTGTCTTTGCTGTCCAGAAGCATGTCTGCTATATTTTCCTTTGTTATTTTTTCTCTTATTTTTTGGTGACATTTTTCTCTTATTTCTTCCCATTTTGTGCATATGAAGAGGGTATGTTCAGGAGTGTCTATGTTTCCGCAAAATTGGCATTTGTCTTCTTTTTTTAAGAATCGCTTGAGGTAGCTTCCAAAGCTTCCATGGCCTGTAATCGCTTGTGTCATATAATGATCTGACTCTACCCATTTCGACTCTATCCATTTTTGCACATTTCTGATAAACGTTTTGGCCCATCCTTTATATGTATCCCAATGTTTTTGCCAATCCTTTAACAGGTTTTCTTTGGCTTGCTCTTTTGAGTTTTTCCCTTTTTCGTATATTAAGCATCTTTCTTGAATTTGCAGCATGATGGGAGGCTGTCTAGCTATCACTTGTATTGCAATTGTGGGAGCTGTTCGATATGACGAAGTTATTCTTATACACAAATTTCTATTTAATCTTTCCAACATATCTTTGTATCGCTTGTATTTCATAGCTTCGGCCCACACGGGTGCGGCATAAAGTATCATTGAGGTAATTGTCATTGCTAACATTTTTCGTTTATGTTGTCCAGGACCTCCAATATTTGGGGTAATTCTTGATATTATTGCAGCTTTTTTAGTACACTTTTGGTACAATTTTTTGACATGGGCTGTCATTCTTGTGTCTGTGTCGATGTAAACTCCCATGTATTTTACATTTTTGGTGCTTTGTATGCTGGTATTACCCACTTTTATTTCAAAATTTCTCATTTTCCGTCTGCCACTCAGAATCACAATTTCCGTCTTGTGTGCTGCTACCTGGAGTTTCATTTCTTCGAGTTTATTTATTATTTCATTTGCTGCTGTTTGTGCTTTCCTAATCAGAGTTTCTTTGTTTTTTGCGGTGACTATGAGAGCGAGATCGTCAGCATATGCTACTGTTGTTACACCTTTTATATTACAGGTTCGCAGAATTCCGTCATAGTATATGTTCCATAGTGTGGGGCCGAGAACCGAGCCTTGTGGAACCCCAGAGCTGACTGTTTTTGTCTTGTTGTTTGGAGTTATTATTTTTCTGTTTGTTAAATAAGATTGTATTATTTTAATTAAATAAAGGCTGATGTTCGCTTCATAGAGTGCTGTTATTATTTTTCTCCACGGTGCTGTGTTAAAGGCGTTTTGTATGTCTATGGTTATCAAAACGATAAGGTCTCGATTTTTATGTGCTCTCATACTGTTTTGTTTGGGAATTTCCATAACCTTTTTTAGGGCGTCTATTGTAGATTTCCCCTGTCTGAAGCCAAATTGGTTGGGATGTAATACGTTTTTTTCTTCTAGTTCTTCCTCCAGCCTTATTTTAATCATAGTTTCTAAAAGTTTTCCCAAGACGTCGAGTAGACAGATTGGTCTGTATGTTGCTATGTCATTTGGATTTTTTTTGGGTTTCTCTATTAAAACCAATTTAGCCACTTTCCAGATATCTGGAAAGTTTCCACTTATTAAGCAGTCATTCATAATCTTGATAAAACTGTCTTTGTTATTTTGGGCAAGTGTTTTAATGACTTCTGGGGGAACTCCATCTGGTCCCGGGGCCTTTTTGGGCTTAATGCGTTCTATGGCAGCGGTTAACTCGTCTATTTTAAAAGGCACAATTTCCGTTTTTGCAATAGTTAATTTGGGCCAGCTGGTAAATGGATGTTGGGGAAACAATTTTGCTATTTGTTCTTGAATGTTTTCATCTTTTGAAATAATTTTTGATTTAGTTTTGAATTTTCCCATGACAATTTGATACCCTTTCCCCCATATATCGTCTTCCAGTTCTCTTAGTAGTTCATTCCAAGTTTTTTGTTTTGACCTGACCTGACCTGACCTGACCTGACCTGACCTGACCTGACCTGACCTGACCTGACCTGACCTGACCTGACCTGACCTGACCTGACCTGACCTGACCTGACCTGACCTGACCTGACCTGACCTGACCTGACCTGACCTGACCTGACCTGACCTGACCTGACCTGACCTGACCTGACCTGACCTGACCTGACCTGACCTGACCTGACCTGACCTGACCTGACCTGACCTGACCTGACCTGACCTGACCTGACCTGACCTGACCTGACCTGACCTGACCTGACCTGACCTGACCTGACCTGACCTGACCTTTTTTTTTTTTTTTTTTTTTTTTTTGTGGGGAAAAAAAATCCTTTATGGAGACCCCGCCTTCGGTTCTCGGGCGGCGGGGTACTGTGGGACTCCCGAGAGCCGGTCTACCCACTAAAAAAAGCCCCATATCTTTCTTTTGGCTCGTGGGGTCACCAGGGCACCGCCTACCAGAGGCATATCCTCCTGGTGCCCAATGCCGTGTCTATTTCTCTTCCATGTCTATCCTCCTCTGTTCTGTAAGCTCTTCCCTTTCTTTCTCTCTCATTACCTCTCTGATCCATTGCTGGGTCTGCTTCCACGTGCTCCCTTCTGTTAGCATCGTGTCCACTAACGTTTCCACAGTTATTTTATGCCCTATGGTTTTCTCGCACGTCTTTCGCTTTTCGTTCCACCTATCGCACCTGAACAACGTGTGCTCGGGTGTGTCTGGTTCCCCGCAATGCGGGCAGTTTTCTTCTGTGGTTTTTCCTATCCTCTTAGTGTACGTTCTAAAGCACCCATGTCCAGTGAAAGCTTGAGTCATATAAAAATCTACATCCCTGTGTTTGCATTCATACCACTTAATTAAATTCGGTATTAGCCTCCTCGTCCAGGCCGACGTTTTTACTTCCTCCCATCTTTTTTGCCACCGGCTCAGAGTCCTGTTACGTTCCTCCTTACGTATACTATTTATTGAGTGCTCACCCCCATGCATTTCCTTCATTCTAGTATATACACCCTCTCTTTCCCCTGCCACTAGGTCCAACGGCGGCTCCGCCGCCAGCACCTGCAGCGCTGCCGTAGGCGCTGTCCGGTAGGCGCTTGTTATTTTGATCAGGCTTTTACGTTGACTCTTTTCTATTTTGTCTCTGTATTTGGCCAATCTCCCTGCCCTATGCCAGGCCGATGCTCCGTACAGGATTATCGAGTTCGCCACGCCATTCATAATTATTTTCCTGGTCTTCCAGGTTGGTCCATTTACATTTGGCATGAGTCTGCCAATGGCTGCCACTGCTTTGTCTGCTTTTTCCGTAGCATATTCTACGTGTGGTCCAAAAGTTAAGTTTTGGTCTAGCATGACCCCGAGGTATTTCAATTTTTTTGTTGGTTTTATCGTTACCGCCCCTATTTTAAAGGTCACCGAGTCCCTTTTCCTGGGACCATACAGTATTATGGCCTCCGTCTTGTGTGGGGCCAGTTCCAGTTTGTTTCTTCCCATCCATCTGTCGACTTTATATAGGGTTCTGTTTCCTAGGTATTCTAGTTGTTCCTTAGAATCGGCAATTATTACTGGGGCCAGATCATCTGCGAACCCTATTAGTTGTACTCCAGTTGTTTTTTGGCTAAATACGCTATCATAGAAAATGTTCCACAGGGTCGGTCCCAAGACCGAACCCTGTGGGACCCCAGATTGTACTTCTATTTCGGTGTCTTGTGTCCTTATTTTGCGATTACTGAAGTAGTCTATAATCATGTTGATTAAGTAGGTAGGGATCTGCTTTTCTATCAAGGCTTTGATGATGCTATTCCATTGTACTGAATTGAAGGCGTTGCGGACGTCTAACGCTATCAGCGCGCACCACTTTCTCTTTTTGGCAGTGGATGTTGTTTTTGCTCTCGCTGCTAGCTTCATGACAGCCTTAATGGCGTCAGTAGTGGCCCTCCCTTCCCTAAAACCATACTGGTTTTCTGAGAGTGGGTTTCGTTTATTGAGTTCATTTATCAGCCTTGTGGCTATAAGTTGTTCCATAAGCTTACTTATGCTATTCAACAGGCATATGGGTCTATACTCGCTGCTATCCCCTTTTGGTTTAGGGCTCTTTGGGATCAGGACTACCTTGGCTATCTTCCACTTATCCGGGAATATTTGCTCGGCCAATAGGTTATTTAGCATCTTCCGCAGCGCTTCCGGCGCTATTTCTGCCGTCGCCTTTACTATCTCCGCTGTTATGCCGTCGATCCCCGGTGCTTTTTTGTTCTTTAATTTTCTTGCTGCCGCTGTGAGTTCTTCCGCTGTGAAAGGGTCAACGTGTTCCACCCTTGTCTTCCCGTATCTCAGTGTTTCCCCGGGGGGGAAAAGTTTTCCTATTACTCTTTGGATTTCCTGGTCCGATAGAGCATGCTTTACGGGGGCAATATTTAAGCCCCTTCTCGCGATATTATACCCGTCGCCCCAGTAGTCCCGGTTGAGATCCTCACAGAGTTTTTGCCAGTGCCTCTTTTTTGATTTCTGGATGGCACTTTTGAGTTCCTTCCTACACCTCTCGTACTTTTCGTGGTTTAGTTTTTTTGCTTCCGTGTTAACCGGCGTCTTATTTGCCCTGGTAGCGATTCTTCTAGCCTTTATTGTCTGGTTTCTAAGCGCCTCTATCTCATCGCTCCACCAGTATGGTGACTTCCTTTTTCTCTTATTTTCCTGTATTTTTGACTGTTTTATGACACCCCTTATTAACTCCTCATACTTGTCATAGGTGAGTGTTTCCACGTCTATTTTGTCTACTTCTTGTTTGAGTATTTCTTTGTAGTTTTCTATATTTATTTCCTTCCTGTGTGGCGTTGGGTCTGCCTTATTTCGTCCTGTCACCTCAAATTTAATGTATCGGTGTAGACTTAGTGTTTCCTGGCTTAGGACCTCCCAGTTCTTAATTTTACTGGCAATGTTTGCTGAGGAGCATGTAATATCGATATATGACTTGCTGTCTCCTCTCTGGAAGGTCGGGGTAATTCCATCGTTATGTACTATCATGTCCAGATTTGCCAGGGTTTCCAGCAGCATCTGTCCCCTTTTATCCGTCTTACAGGACCCCCACTCGACCGCCTTTGCGTTCAGATCGCCCATAAGGATTACAGCCTTGGGTTGTGTGCGGATGTCATCCGCTACTCCCTCTATGTATCTTGCAAAATCTTCATCCGTTGCGTTTGGGGAGAAATATCCCCCGTATATTACTGTGTCGTTAAGGCTAAGCCTTACGTAGCCTTCCTTCGCCATCGCTTCCCTTATTATGACTCTGTTATTTCTAACATAGATTGCAACATCTTCTTTTTTATCTCGGTAGTTGCTGGTGCTTCTAGCCATTTTTTGATTTGGTTCACACACAATTACCAAATCGGCATTTACTTCCACGGCTGTTTTATTTATCATGTCGTGTGCCTCTCTCCTTCTGTCTACGTTAATCTGTAGTATGGTTATCTTGTCTGCTTTCCTTCGTTGTGTGGTATCTGCTCTTATATTTCTCCTTGTTTTTGTTTTACTATTGGGCATTGTTGGTTATTTGGACCGGCTCATCCCTCCCTCCGGTATCTTCTGGTGTTCTGTTGTTATCGTTCTTACCTTGATTTCGAGCCTGTTCTGTTGTGCTAGTACTTCTCTTGTAGTTCCTTACAGTTTTCCTGAACAGATTACAGCCCACCGTCCCGGTCATGTGTCCTGCCTTGTTGCATTTGGTGCAATAGGCTTCATTTATACAGTCTTTAGCTCGATGGTCCGTTTCACAGCATTTTCTGCACATGTGCTCCTTAGTAGGGTTTGTGCATTCATTTTTCACGTGCCCAATATCCCAGCACTTATAGCAGCGTTTAATATTTACTCTTTCCTCAACTCTGCACAGACTTAACCCTATCTTTATTTCTTTCTTGGTCACCAGGTATTTTCCAATCTCTTGTTCCACGCTTACTATTGCCATTTGCATCTCTGCATAGCTTTTCCTCATGCTATTTACTTCCACGGCACTTCCTTGTTTAGTTTCCCTCTGTATTGCTTCTATTATATCTTTCTCTTTGGTGTTTATATCTAGATTTTTTATTAGCAGTTTCTTTTTATTATCCCCGCTTCTTGTGGTCACTTCTATGTTGCCCACTTTATCTTGGATCTCCTTCGCCAATTCTCTAATTTTTTGCTCTTTCCTTTCCGTGATCAATAGGAGTCCTTCTCCTTTGGTTTTTTGGGCCTTGTATATTCTTAGATTTTCCTGCTGTCCAATTTTCTCTCTCACCTCCTTCACTAGATCTGCATATGTAGTCCCTTCTTTCCTTACTATAATTGCCCCTGTGTTCCTTTCTCTTCTCTGAGTGGTCGTCTCTGATTGTTTGTAGTTCAACGGTACATGGATAGCTACGTTTATGTCCGAGTTGTGGAAGATAACTTCGAAAATCTTTCTTAGCTTGTCTAGGTTGTCCGTGATAGGGAGCGCTATTTGCTTTCTATGGTGAGCTACCATCTCTTCCTTGAGTTGCATCACTTTCTTAATTAGGTCTTGTGTTTTGTCACTATTTGGTTCTGCACCATTGGTACCTTGTTTCTTGTTTATATTTAGTTTCCACAGCACCCTTGTGTATTCTCTTTGATTTCCTGATGTATATGTCTTTGTTTTTTGTTCGATGCGTAGCACATCATCCGCTTCTTCCGCTTCTTCCATCAGTTCGGGATACCTTTCTTTGAAAATTTTATTAATACCCTTGTTCATTTCTCTGTCTGTTTCGTCGACTATTATTGCCAGGTCCCAGTCCCTGTTGGCCTGTAGGGGTGATCCCTCCACTATTGTCGTTTTTTTGAAGGCGGCTTGCGGCCATCTTTTATCTGTTAGCTTATCTATCTCTTCCGCTTTTTTCGCGGATTCAATTTCTAACTCTAGTTTTCCTATTTCAAATACCGGTTTCTCTTTTCCCTCCGTTCCATTTTCTAATGCTAGGCTCTCTACTATTGCTTTGAATTTTGAATTTTCTTCTTCTACCCTCTTCATTTCTTTCCTTATTTGCGTGATCTCCTTTTCCAGGTTATCTATGCGTTGCTTGTTTGCCTTCTCTGCTTCTGCATTCCTTTTTTTGATGCTTTCCAGTTCAGCATCTTTCCTTTGTATTTCCTCCCTACGCTTAGTATCTTCCCCCGTTTTCAGTGTCTTGGGTTCTCTTTCTATCTCTAAGTTTTCCTCCCTATATGATTCAAACATCTTTTCTAGCAGATTTTCAGTTTCAGTTGATTTTAATCTTGCAACCTTAGTGTTCAGTTCGTTTGCTAACGTTTTGATTTCGGTTTGACGGGATTTTTTAGCGGCTACGTCCTGTAGTTTTTCCGTACATTTATATATGTCCATAATCAGTTTCTTCAGTAATGTCCTGTTTTGATCCACCGTCACTGGGTCATCCTCCCTGTTCCTTTTCACGCTTGTCCCTGGCGTCTTTTCCCTCAGCCATTCCCTCATCCTGTCCGGAGTGGGGATTAATCTTTGTCTACTTTCCGTATCCGTTAGTTTATGTAGGTCACTCATTGATAGCACCCTTGGTCGTGGTTTGCTTGGGCCCATTTCATCTTCCACCTTCTCATTACTTTCCTTTAAGTCTTCTTCCTTTGGTGTCTGCTGCGTTCTACTGTCGTCAATATTTTCTTGGGTGTCTGTTCCAGTTTCTTTTCTATCTTTAGTCGTCTTTTTATCTATCACCGGTGATCTCGTTATTTTCGGTCTCTTCAGGAACGGGTTGGCATTTGCGTCGCTGTTCGTCCGGCGCCGCTCTTCATAATTGGTTGGGTTGCTTTCAGCCTGCTTCGTTAGGTCTATCGTTTCGTCCGATTGATATTCTGCTTGCTTCACTTTGCATGTCATGGTGCTCCCCCCAGAATCCGTGGAGCTGTCCCCGAGTGACGAGGAGAGGGATTCCCCGACTATGTCGGTACCCTCCTGGGGTATAACTTCCGTTGTTTTTCCTGACATGTTTGCATATATTTTTCGAAGGTCCATTTCATGCCGAGTTGTCATTTTTCTTTGATCCGTCCAGTCCTTCCCTAGTCCTCTCAAGTCCTTAGTTCCGCCGAGTTGTCATCCTGTTTTTTATTTCGGGAGGTTGTCTCCTCCTTGCGCTATTTGGTCCGCGGTGACTATTTTATTTCGCCACTACCCTCCGACCCTGCTGGCAACAGGGCCGGCGAGCTTTCCCCTATCCGCCACGTGGGGGACGCGCCCGGTAGCGGTTTGGCTTCCGCTCCGGGGACCTGACCTGACCTGACCTGACCTGACCTGACCTGACCTGACCTGACCTGACCTGACCTGACCTGACCTGACCTGACCTGACCTGACCTGACCTGACCTGACCTGACCTGACCTGACCTGACCTGACCTGACCTGACCTGACCTGACCTGACCTGACCTGACCTGACCTGACCTGACCTGACCTGACCTGACCTGACCTGACCTGACCTGACCTGACCTGACCTGACCTGACCTGACCTGACCTGACCTGACCTGACCTGACCTGACCTGACCTGACCTGACCTGACCTGACCTGACCTGACCTGACCTGACCTGACCTGACCTTTTTTTTTTTTTTTTTTTGTGGGGAAAAAAAATCCTTTATGGAGACCCCGCCTTCGGTTCTCGGGCGGCGGGGTACTGTGGGACTCCCGAGAGCCGGTCTACCCACTAAAAAAAGCCCCATATCTTTCTTTTGGCTCGTGGGGTCACCAGGGCACCGCCTACCAGAGGCATATCCTCCTGGTGCCCAATGCCGTGTCTATTTCTCTTCCATGTCTATCCTCCTCTGTTCTGTAAGCTCTTCCCTTTCTTTCTCTCTCATTACCTCTCTGATCCATTGCTGGGTCTGCTTCCACGTGCTCCCTTCTGTTAGCATCGTGTCCACTAACGTTTCCACAGTTATTTTATGCCCTATGGTTTTCTCGCACGTCTTTCGCTTTTCGTTCCACCTATCGCACCTGAACAACGTGTGCTCGGGTGTGTCTGGTTCCCCGCAATGCGGGCAGTTTTCTTCTGTGGTTTTTCCTATCCTCTTAGTGTACGTTCTAAAGCACCCATGTCCAGTGAAAGCTTGAGTCATATAAAAATCTACATCCCTGTGTTTGCATTCATACCACTTAATTAAATTCGGTATTAGCCTCCTCGTCCAGGCCGACGTTTTTACTTCCTCCCATCTTTTTTGCCACCGGCTCAGAGTCCTGTTACGTTCCTCCTTACGTATACTATTTATTGAGTGCTCACCCCCATGCATTTCCTTCATTCTAGTATATACACCCTCTCTTTCCCCTGCCACTAGGTCCAACGGCGGCTCCGCCGCCAGCACCTGCAGCGCTGCCGTAGGCGCTGTCCGGTAGGCGCTTGTTATTTTGATCAGGCTTTTACGTTGACTCTTTTCTATTTTGTCTCTGTATTTGGCCAATCTCCCTGCCCTATGCCAGGCCGGTGCTCCGTACAGGATTATCGAGTTCGCCACGCCATTCATAATTATTTTCCTGGTCTTCCAGGTTGGTCCATTTACATTTGGCATGAGTCTGCCAATGGCTGCCACTGCTTTGTCTGCTTTTTCCGTAGCATATTCTACGTGTGGTCCAAAAGTTAAGTTTTGGTCTAGCATGACCCCGAGGTATTTCAATTTTTTTGTTGGTTTTATCGTTACCGCCCCTATTTTAAAGGTCACCGAGTCCCTTTTCCTAGGACCATACAGTATTATGGCCTCCGTCTTGTGTGGGGCCAGTTCCAGTTTGTTTCTTCCCATCCATCTGTCGACTTTATATAGGGTTCTGTTTCCTAGGTATTCTAGTTGTTCCTTAGAATCGGCAATTATTACTGGGGCCAGATCATCTGCGAACCCTATTAGTTGTACTCCAGTTGTTTTTTGGCTAAATACGCTATCATAGAAAATGTTCCACAGGGTCGGTCCCAAGACCGAACCCTGTGGGACCCCAGATTGTACTTCTATTTCGGTGTCTTGTGTCCTTATTTTGCGATTACTGAAGTAGTCTATAATCATGTTGATTAAGTAGGTAGGGATCTGCTTTTCTATCAAGGCTTTGATGATGCTATTCCATTGTACTGAATTGAAGGCGTTGCGGACGTCTAACGCTATCAGCGCGCACCACTTTCTCTTTTTGGCAGTGGATGTTGTTTTTGCTCTCGCTGCTAGCTTCATGACAGCCTTAATGGCGTCAGTAGTGGCCCTCCCTTCCCTAAAACCATACTGGTTTTCTGAGAGTGGGTTTCGTTTATTGAGTTCATTTATCAGCCTTGTGGCTATAAGTTGTTCCATAAGCTTACTTATGCTATTCAACAGGCATATGGGTCTATACTCGCTGCTATCCCCTTTTGGTTTAGGGCTCTTTGGGATCAGGACTACCTTGGCTATCTTCCACTTATCCGGGAATATTTGCTCGGCCAATAGGTTATTTAGCATCTTCCGCAGCGCTTCCGGCGCTATTTCTGCCGTCGCCTTTACTATCTCCGCTGTTATGCCGTCGATCCCCGGTGCTTTTTTGTTCTTTAATTTTCTTGCTGCCGCTGTGAGTTCTTCCGCTGTGAAAGGGTCAACGTGTTCCACCCTTGTCTTCCCGTATCTCAGTGTTTCCCCGGGGGGGAAAAGTTTTCCTATTACTCTTTGGATTTCCTGGTCCGATAGAGCATGCTTTACGGGGGCAATATTTAAGCCCCTTCTCGCGATATTATACCCGTCGCCCCAGTAGTCCCGGTTGAGATCCTCACAGAGTTTTTGCCAGTGCCTCTTTTTTGATTTCTGGATGGCACTTTTGAGTTCCTTCCTACACCTCTCGTACTTTTCGTGGTTTAGTTTTTTTGCTTCCGTGTTAACCGGCGTCTTATTTGCCCTGGTAGCGATTCTTCTAGCCTTTATTGTCTGGTTTCTAAGCGCCTCTATCTCATCGCTCCACCAGTATGGTGACTTCCTTTTTCTCTTATTTTCCTGTATTTTTGACTGTTTTATGACACCCCTTATTAACTCCTCATACTTGTCATAGGTGAGTGTTTCCACGTCTATTTTGTCTACTTCTTGTTTGAGTATTTCTTTGTAGTTTTCTATATTTATTTCCTTCCTGTGTGGCGTTGGGTCTGCCTTATTTCGTCCTGTCACCTCAAATTTAATGTATCGGTGTAGACTTAGTGTTTCCTGGCTTAGGACCTCCCAGTTCTTAATTTTACTGGCAATGTTTGCTGAGGAGCATGTAATATCGATATATGACTTGCTGTCTCCTCTCTGGAAGGTCGGGGTAATTCCATCGTTATGTACTATCATGTCCAGATTTGCCAGGGTTTCCAGCAGCATCTGTCCCCTTTTATCCGTCTTACAGGACCCCCACTCGACCGCCTTTGCGTTCAGATCGCCCATAAGGATTACAGCCTTGGGTTGTGTGCGGATGTCATCCGCTACTCCCTCTATGTATCTTGCAAAATCTTCATCCGTTGCGTTTGGGGAGAAATATCCCCCGTATATTACTGTGTCGTTAAGGCTAAGCCTTACGTAGCCTTCCTTCGCCATCGCTTCCCTTATTATGACTCTGTTATTTCTAACATAGATTGCAACATCTTCTTTTTTATCTCGGTAGTTGCTGGTGCTTCTAGCCATTTTTTGATTTGGTTCACACACAATTACCAAATCGGCATTTACTTCCACGGCTGTTTTATTTATCATGTCGTGTGCCTCTCTCCTTCTGTCTACGTTAATCTGTAGTATGGTTATCTTGTCTGCTTTCCTTCGTTGTGTGGTATCTGCTCTTATATTTCTCCTTGTTTTTGTTTTACTATTGGGCATTGTTGGTTATTTGGACCGGCTCATCCCTCCCTCCGGTATCTTCTGGTGTTCTGTTGTTATCGTTCTTACCTTGATTTCGAGCCTGTTCTGTTGTGCTAGTACTTCTCTTGTAGTTCCTTACAGTTTTCCTGAACAGATTACAGCCCACCGTCCCGGTCATGTGTCCTGCCTTGTTGCATTTGGTGCAATAGGCTTCATTTATACAGTCTTTAGCTCGATGGTCCGTTTCACAGCATTTTCTGCACATGTGCTCCTTAGTAGGGTTTGTGCATTCATTTTTCACGTGCCCAATATCCCAGCACTTATAGCAGCGTTTAATATTTACTCTTTCCTCAACTCTGCACAGACTTAACCCTATCTTTATTTCTTTCTTGGTCACCAGGTATTTTCCAATCTCTTGTTCCACGCTTACTATTGCCATTTGCATCTCTGCATAGCTTTTCCTCATGCTATTTACTTCCACGGCACTTCCTTGTTTAGTTTCCCTCTGTATTGCTTCTATTATATCTTTCTCTTTGGTGTTTATATCTAGATTTTTTATTAGCAGTTTCTTTTTATTATCCCCGCTTCTTGTGGTCACTTCTATGTTGCCCACTTTATCTTGGATCTCCTTCGCCAATTCTCTAATTTTTTGCTCTTTCCTTTCCGTGATCAATAGGAGTCCTTCTCCTTTGGTTTTTTGGGCCTTGTATATTCTTAGATTTTCCTGCTGTCCAATTTTCTCTCTCACCTCCTTCACTAGATCTGCATATGTAGTCCCTTCTTTCCTTACTATAATTGCCCCTGTGTTCCTTTCTCTTCTCTGAGTGGTCGTCTCTGATTGTTTGTAGTTCAACGGTACATGGATAGCTACGTTTATGTCCGAGTTGTGGAAGATAACTTCGAAAATCTTTCTTAGCTTGTCTAGGTTGTCCGTGATAGGGAGCGCTATTTGCTTTCTATGGTGAGCTACCATCTCTTCCTTGAGTTGCATCACTTTCTTAATTAGGTCTTGTGTTTTGTCACTATTTGGTTCTGCACCATTGGTACCTTGTTTCTTGTTTATATTTAGTTTCCACAGCACCCTTGTGTATTCTCTTTGATTTCCTGATGTATATGTCTTTGTTTTTTGTTCGATGCGTAGCACATCATCCGCTTCTTCCGCTTCTTCCATCAGTTCGGGATACCTTTCTTTGAAAATTTTATTAATACCCTTGTTCATTTCTCTGTCTGTTTCGTCGACTATTATTGCCAGGTCCCAGTCCCTGTTGGCCTGTAGGGGTGATCCCTCCACTATTGTCGTTTTTTTGAAGGCGGCTTGCGGCCATCTTTTATCTGTTAGCTTATCTATCTCTTCCGCTTTTTTCGCGGATTCAATTTCTAACTCTAGTTTTCCTATTTCAAATACCGGTTTCTCTTTTCCCTCCGTTCCATTTTCTAATGCTAGGCTCTCTACTATTGCTTTGAATTTTGAATTTTCTTCTTCTACCCTCTTCATTTCTTTCCTTATTTGCGTGATCTCCTTTTCCAGGTTATCTATGCGTTGCTTGTTTGCCTTCTCTGCTTCTGCATTCCTTTTTTTGATGCTTTCCAGTTCAGCATCTTTCCTTTGTATTTCCTCCCTACGCTTAGTATCTTCCCCCGTTTTCAGTGTCTTGGGTTCTCTTTCTATCTCTAAGTTTTCCTCCCTATATGATTCAAACATCTTTTCTAGCAGATTTTCAGTTTCAGTTGATTTTAATCTTGCAACCTTAGTGTTCAGTTCGTTTGCTAACGTTTTGATTTCGGTTTGACGGGATTTTTTAGCGGCTACGTCCTGTAGTTTTTCCGTACATTTATATATGTCCATAATCAGTTTCTTCAGTAATGTCCTGTTTTGATCCACCGTCACTGGGTCATCCTCCCTGTTCCTTTTCACGCTTGTCCCTGGCGTCTTTTCCCTCAGCCATTCCCTCATCCTGTCCGGAGTGGGGATTAATCTTTGTCTACTTTCCGTATCCGTTAGTTTATGTAGGTCACTCATTGATAGCACCCTTGGTCGTGGTTTGCTTGGGCCCATTTCATCTTCCACCTTCTCATTACTTTCCTTTAAGTCTTCTTCCTTTGGTGTCTGCTGCGTTCTACTGTCGTCAATATTTTCTTGGGTGTCTGTTCCAGTTTCTTTTCTATCTTTAGTCGTCTTTTTATCTATCACCGGTGATCTCGTTATTTTCGGTCTCTTCAGGAACGGGTTGGCATTTGCGTCGCTGTTCGTCCGGCGCCGCTCTTCATAATTGGTTGGGTTGCTTTCAGCCTGCTTCGTTAGGTCTATCGTTTCGTCCGATTGATATTCTGCTTGCTTCACTTTGCATGTCATGGTGCTCCCCCCAGAATCCGTGGAGCTGTCCCCGAGTGACGAGGAGAGGGATTCCCCGACTATGTCGGTACCCTCCTGGGGTATAACTTCCGTTGTTTTTCCTGACATGTTTGCATATATTTTTCGAAGGTCCATTTCATGCCGAGTTGTCATTTTTCTTTGATCCGTCCAGTCCTTCCCTAGTCCTCTCAAGTCCTTAGTTCCGCCGAGTTGTCATCCTGTTTTTTATTTCGGGAGGTTGTCTCCTCCTTGCGCTATTTGGTCCGCGGTGACTATTTTATTTCGCCACTACCCTCCGACCCTGCTGGCAACAGGGCCGGCGAGCTTTCCCCTATCCGCCACGTGGGGGACGCGCCCGGTAGCGGTTTGGCTTCCGCTCCGGGACCTGACCTGACCTGACCTGACCTGACCTGACCTGACCTGACCTGACCTGACCTGACCTGACCTGACCTGACCTGACCTGACCTGACCTGACCTGACCTGACCTGACCTGACCTGACCTGACCTGACCTGACCTGACCTGACCTGACCTGACCTGACCTGACCTGACCTGACCTGACCTGACCTGACCTGACCTGACCTGACCTGACCTGACCTGACCTGACCTGACCTGACCTGACCTGACCTGACCTGACCTTTTTTTTTTTTTTTTTTTTTTTTTTTTTTTCCCAACCTTTGGGTCGGGGGGAGGGGAAATGCATTATGCACCCCTCGCGCTCGAGTTCTTATGTGCGAGGGAGTGTGGGACTCTCACCCACTAAAACCCCTCCTGAGCTTGTGCGAACAGTAGACGGGAACCACCGTATGGTATTACTTCCGTCTACTTCATGCCCATTTTTTGTTGTTTCTTTCTAGTATCTTTTCTTTCCTTCCATTTCTAGCTGTCTCTCTTTTTCTTCCTTTTCTTTCAGTATTTCAGTTATCATATTTTTGATAACGTCCCATTCCTCAGGTCCTGTTAACATAATGTTTACCAAATTATTTCCATCAATTTTCTTTTTTACTTTGTCTACCGCTTTTTGTCTTTTTGTTGCAAAGTTTGCACAATCGAATAGTGTATGTTTTGGGTCATCTTTTTCCCCACAGTACCAACAGCTATCGTCCGTAGTTTTCCCAATCCTTTTTCTATACGTGCCGAAGCACCCATGTCCTGTTAGGGCTTGGGTTATATAAAAACCTATTGAGCCATGTTTCCTGTTTACCCACTCCTCCACGTTTCTGATGAGAGTTTTCGTCCAGGCCCCTTTCGTTGTTGTTTCCCATCTATGCTTCCATAGTTCCATAATCTCTATTTTAATCACTTTTCTCTTATCCCTTCCTTCGTAGTATAGTTTTTTCCTTTCCAGGGCCAATAGGTCTATGGGTGTTACAGAGGCAATAATCTGTAGGGCTTCAGTGGAGACTGTGCGGTACGCTGAACAGATTTTTATGACCGCGTGTCTTTGAATTTTCAGGAGCTTTTCCTTATTCATCTTATACTTTAAATTATCTTCCCAAGCAGGGGCTGCGTATAATACGACAGAGTTGACTATCTCACATAATAGTTTCCTTTTACCAGAGCTGGGTCCTCCGATATTTGGCATAATTCTGCCCAGCGACCCTATAATTTTCTGAGCTTTGCCGTATATATTTTGGATATGATCTTTGCCTATCAGCTGTTGATCTATGGTGTAGCCTAGGTATTTTATGCACCTTTTTGGCTCTATCCTTTCTCCTTCCAGTTCAAAGGTTATTTTCCTTGGTCTTCTTCGCCCAATGAGAAGAATCGCTTCAGTTTTTTTGTGGGCTAGCTCCAACCCATTCTCCCTTAGCCATTTTGCGATTTTTGCTAGTGCTCTGTTACCATTTCGCTCTATTTCATCCTCCGTTCTTGCAGAGACAATAATTGCCAGGTCATCGGCAAATGCTATTGTTATAACTCCTTCTGGCAGCTCAATTCTCAGTACATCGTCGTACATTATGTTCCAAAGCGTTGGTCCGAGCACTGAACCCTGCGGTACTCCTCTAGTAATCTTGATTTCGCCGTTTTCATTTGTAACCAGGGTTCTATCTGTAAGGTAGTTTTGAACTACATTTATTAAGTATTCGCTAATTTTCCTTTTTCTTAGGGCTTCAACTATTTTGTCCCACTTGGCAGAATTAAAGGCATTTTTGATGTCCAATGCGATAAGAGCACAGTATCTCTTTGTGCCCCACTTGCCTTCTCTGGCTTTTTCAGCTAGTTTTTTCACTTTTACTATGGCATCTACAGTGGATCTGCCCTTTCTGAAACCATATTGTCTATCCGATAGCCCATTTTTTTGGTCAATCTCTTTCTGCAGCCTTTTTTGGATGAGTTTCTCGTAGAGCTTGGCGATGGTATTTATCAGGCAGATTGGCCTATACGATTTTGCGGAGCCTTCCTCTTTGCTCTCCTTAGGAATTAGGATAAGTCTTCCTTTTTTCCAGTCTTTTGGAAACCGTCCTCTTTCTAGAAGTGAGTTCATGGTTTGTAGCGTTTTTTCTGGGTGAGCCTCTGTTGCTAGCTTTATAATTTCCGGGGGTATATTATCGGGACCTGGTGCTTTATTAGTTTTTATTTCTCGGCCAACCTCCTCTAGTTCTTCATTTGTAAAAGGTTGATACACTTCTATCTCTTTGTAGTCCCAGTCCTGTACCTCGTCCTGGGGGAACAGTGTTTTTATGACTTCTGCTTCCTCTTGTTTATCCAGACTTGTCGGTAGCCTAGCTTGCAGTTTTCCCATTGCTATCTTATAGCCGTTTCCCCATATGTCATGCTCAACTTCGTCGCATAATTTTTTCCACGCTTCTTCTTTTGCCCGGTATATCTCTATTCCTAATTGTTTTTTAGCTACTTTGTGCTCTTGTTCAGCAGTCTTTATTTCGTCAACATTTCCCTTTTTATTCGCTCTGGTAAATTTTCTCCTAGCTTTTTGGCATATTGCTCTTTTCTCTGCTACCCTATTATTCCACCAGTATACTTCCTTCCTGTGGTTTTTTCCTACCACTTTTCTTGGCAGCGTTTGGTTGCAGACGTTTATCAGTGCTTTTGTATATTCTTTTTCGCTACTGTTTTTTATTTTGTCTAGTTCTTCCTTTAATTTCCTCTGTATCTTTTCCTTCTCCATGTTTTTTATTTTCCAGCCTTTTTGTGCTACTTTATCTATCACCCATTTTTGGGCCCCGTATTCTAGCTGTAAACACACATATCTGTGGTAACTTAGTGGTTCGTTTTCTAAGACTGCCCAGTTTTTAACGTGCTTGTTTGTGGCTTCCGACGTTATTGTTACATCTATGTATGACTTCGATTGGCCTCTTGCAAAAGTCGGAACTGTGCCTTTATTTTGTACCACTAGTTTATTTGCCGCAATCATCTCGGTGAGCAGGTATCCTCTATGTTCTTCTTCCTCTGCTCCCCACATTGGAGATTTCGCGTTAAAGTCGCCCATTATGACTAGCTCCTTCTTTATCTTATTTATGTCTTGTTCTAGTCTTTGAAGGAAGTTTATGTATTCTTCTAGGGTGCAGTTTGGCGAGATGTAGCAACTGTAGACTCTAAGATTATCTGTGTCTATCCACACAAATCCTTTTTCGCCTCCATACTTTTTTACTCTGACTTTTCTACTAAGTATCTTAATTGCTGCATCGTTGTTTTTGTCTACAACCCATCTTTTGTCGTTTTTTATTGCATTTTTATTAGGTTCTTGGCAACATATGATGTCCATGTTCATTTCGACTGCGTTTACTTCCATGAGGTCATGGGCTCTTTTTGCCCTATCTACGTTTATTTGGAGTATTTGGATATCCACTTTGCTTTGTGTAGTCTCTGTTCTTGTCTGTGTGGATTGTTTATTTGTTTTATTGTTCATTTTGATAGTTTGTACCTGCGGTATCTACTAATGTATCCTCCGCCTTGGGCATGTCGCGTGCCTTAGCCTGCAATCTATGTTTTTTCTTTACAGCTGCTAGGGCGTTTCGGAAGTTTTTGCATTGGCCACTTCCAGCTCTATGACCTGTCATCTTGCACAACGGGCAATATGATTCTTCTCTGCATTCGTTCTTTGTATGTCCCACTTTTGAACAGTTGTAGCATTGCTTGGTTCTGTCTAGCTCGTTGCAGTACCCTTCACTGTGTTCATAACTCCAGCACTTCCTGCATCTACTTAGTTGCATGCGTTCTTCTATTCTGCACAGAGTCAAGCCAATGCGTATTTTTCCTTTTTTGATCAGTTTGTCTGCATTTTCTGGTTTAAGAGTCACGGTTGCAATCTTATTATCATTTTTTGTAGGTCTTACCGAATTAATTTTGAAGTCGTCTTCGACTATTTGTGTGTCTAGTATAGCTTTACGTATTTCTGTTTCTGTGGTTACGGCATCCATGTCTCTTATGTGTATAGTTTTTACATTTTCTCTTTTAGTTTCTCTTATACCCTTATTCTGTAGCGCTTTTCGTACTTCTTCTTTAATTTTCTTGCTTTCGTCTTTAATGGTTAATAGAACTTTTCCGTTCGCTGTCTTTCTGATACTCTTAATTTCCTCAATCGCTTCACTGCATTTGATTTCTTCTCTAAGTTTTTTAATCGTATCCATGTATGTTGATTCTTTGTCTATGTCTATAATGATGGCTTCTCCTGTAGCTCTTTTCTTTTTCTCCTGCATAGTTTTTATTTGGTCTTGTTGGTTTCGTTCGTTTGCTTCTTTTACCGTTTTTGGAACATAGATATATATTTCTATTTCGGTATCATGGAAGACCTCCTCTACAAGGTTTCTCACCAGTTCCCTGTCTTCGGTGCCAAGCGCTGCTAGCGCGATTTTACCCCTCTTCTTGCTTGTTATAATCTTCTGAAGTTTGCTTAGCCCAGGAAGCAGCTTTTCCTTGTTTGATTTCTTGTCTCCATCTTTGTTTGCCTCTATACCCACAAAAAACATGTACTTTTCTATGTGGTTTATTTCTTCGTTGTCATTTGTTATTGTCGCATTGTTCCTAATATATGTAACATGTCCGGCTTTAATTCCTTCTTTTCCAAAAACTAGTTTAGTTTCTGGGCGTTTCTCCATTATCACTTTTGTCAAATAGTAGTTTGCCGAATTTTCTGCATCTACCAGAATTACCAAGTCCTGGTCTTCTGGCGCTGTAAGGGGATTTCCTTCGATTATGTGTGTTTTGTCGTAGCATGGTATTGTCTTTTCTCTTATGTTTTTTTCTAGGTTTTCAAGTCTTCTTGTAAGTGTCGCTTTTTCGTCTTTAAGGCGTCTAGTTTCTTCTTCTACTTGTGTTAGTCTTTCCTGGATTTCCTTCTCTCTGAGTTCCAGGAGTGTAATTAGTTCTTCTTTTTCCATCGTGAGCTTTTTAATTTCTTTTTTCAGTTTCCCAGTTTCTTGCTTGAGAATTTCATTCTCTCTGGCTAATTGCTGCTTTCCGATTGCGTGTTCCTTGTTTTGAAGAGAGCTTATAATATCTGGCGCTGCCGCCTGCTTTACCATCTCTTTCACTTTTTCAGTAGCATCCTGGACCTCCTTGCTTCGACCCTTTTTTTGTACTACTTGCTCAAGGTCAATTACCGCTTTTTTTGTTCTTTTGAGTATTTCTATCAAATTTACTCTCGGGTTTTGTTCCAGTGGCTCCTTTATATTTTCTTTTCTGTTCTTTTTTTTCGGATTTGATAGAGAATCCTCTGAATCTATTTTCCTTTTCTTATCCTCATCCGTTTCGCTCTCGCTTCTGTCTGTCGATTCTGATGTTTTTCTGCTCATAGGTGGGGTTCGTGGTATAGAGTCCCTCCTCTTAAACGGGTTTTCCATCTCTCCTCTTGTGATATTTTCAGGGACTTCTATATCCCACCACATTGAGTTTCCACTCCCAGTACTGCCAGCCCTTTCGTCTTTTTTAAACGCCTCTCCCGTCATGGGCGAAGCAAATGCATCGTTTTCATCTTCGTCTGACTCTTCTAGGTTTATCATTGTTTTTTCCATATCCTCTATTCCATGTAGGTTGTACATCAGCAAATTTTGGCCTCCCCCAGAATCCTCGAGGCAGCCCGGCTTAGAGCCGGGGGGGGATTCTGGACTCTGCGTCCTACCCCCCTGGGGTACATTTGTTTTTAAACTTGCCTTATCCATGTTTGTTATGTTTTAAGTCCATAGTTCGCCGGGTTGTTATGCCTATTTCCCATCCTGCCTTTTGTAGCCGTTTTCTTTGTCCTTTTGGATTGCCGGGTCGTCGTGTGTGTTTTTTATTTCTGGAGGTTGTCTCCTCCGTTGCTCTATTTGGTCCGCGGCGGCTATTTTATTTCACCGCTACCCTCCGACCCTGCTGGCAACAGGGCCGGCGAGCTTTCCCCTATCCGCCACCCGGGGGACGCGCCTGGTAGCGGTTTGGCTTCCGCCCCAAGGACCTGACCTGACCTGACCTGACCTGACCTGACCTGACCTGACCTGACCTGACCTGACCTGACCTGACCTGACCTGACCTGACCTGACCTGACCTGACCTGACCTGACCTGACCTGACCTGACCTGACCTGACCTGACCTGACCTGACCTGACCTGACCTGACCTGACCTGACCTGACCTTTTTTTTTTTTTTTTTTTGTGGGGAAAAAAAATCCTTTATGGAGACCCCGCCTTCGGTTCTCGGGCGGCGGGGTACTGTGGGACTCCCGAGAGCCGGTCTACCCACTAAAAAAAGCCCCATATCTTTCTTTTGGCTCGTGGGGTCACCAGGGCACCGCCTACCAGAGGCATATCCTCCTGGTGCCCAATGCCGTGTCTATTTCTCTTCCATGTCTATCCTCCTCTGTTCTGTAAGCTCTTCCCTTTCTTTCTCTCTCATTACCTCTCTGATCCATTGCTGGGTCTGCTTCCACGTGCTCCCTTCTGTTAGCATCGTGTCCACTAACGTTTCCACAGTTATTTTATGCCCTATGGTTTTCTCGCACGTCTTTCGCTTTTCGTTCCACCTATCGCACCTGAACAACGTGTGCTCGGGTGTGTCTGGTTCCCCGCAATGCGGGCAGTTTTCTTCTGTGGTTTTTCCTATCCTCTTAGTGTACGTTCTAAAGCACCCATGTCCAGTGAAAGCTTGAGTCATATAAAAATCTACATCCCTGTGTTTGCATTCATACCACTTAATTAAATTCGGTATTAGCCTCCTCGTCCAGGCCGACGTTTTTACTTCCTCCCATCTTTTTTGCCACCGGCTCAGAGTCCTGTTACGTTCCTCCTTACGTATACTATTTATTGAGTGCTCACCCCCATGCATTTCCTTCATTCTAGTATATACACCCTCTCTTTCCCCTGCCACTAGGTCCAACGGCGGCTCCGCCGCCAGCACCTGCAGCGCTGCCGTAGGCGCTGTCCGGTAGGCGCTTGTTATTTTGATCAGGCTTTTACGTTGACTCTTTTCTATTTTGTCTCTGTATTTGGCCAATCTCCCTGCCCTATGCCAGGCCGGTGCTCCGTACAGGATTATCGAGTTCGCCACGCCATTCATAATTATTTTCCTGGTCTTCCAGGTTGGTCCATTTACATTTGGCATGAGTCTGCCAATGGCTGCCACTGCTTTGTCTGCTTTTTCCGTAGCATATTCTACGTGTGGTCCAAAAGTTAAGTTTTGGTCTAGCATGACCCCGAGGTATTTCAATTTTTTTGTTGGTTTTATCGTTACCGCCCCTATTTTAAAGGTCACCGAGTCCCTTTTCCTAGGACCATACAGTATTATGGCCTCCGTCTTGTGTGGGGCCAGTTCCAGTTTGTTTCTTCCCATCCATCTGTCGACTTTATATAGGGTTCTGTTTCCTAGGTATTCTAGTTGTTCCTTAGAATCGGCAATTATTACTGGGGCCAGATCATCTGCGAACCCTATTAGTTGTACTCCAGTTGTTTTTTGGCTAAATACGCTATCATAGAAAATGTTCCACAGGGTCGGTCCCAAGACCGAACCCTGTGGGACCCCAGATTGTACTTCTATTTCGGTGTCTTGTGTCCTTATTTTGCGATTACTGAAGTAGTCTATAATCATGTTGATTAAGTAGGTAGGGATCTGCTTTTCTATCAAGGCTTTGATGATGCTATTCCATTGTACTGAATTGAAGGCGTTGCGGACGTCTAACGCTATCAGCGCGCACCACTTTCTCTTTTTGGCAGTGGATGTTGTTTTTGCTCTCGCTGCTAGCTTCATGACAGCCTTAATGGCGTCAGTAGTGGCCCTCCCTTCCCTAAAACCATACTGGTTTTCTGAGAGTGGGTTTCGTTTATTGAGTTCATTTATCAGCCTTGTGGCTATAAGTTGTTCCATAAGCTTACTTATGCTATTCAACAGGCATATGGGTCTATACTCGCTGCTATCCCCTTTTGGTTTAGGGCTCTTTGGGATCAGGACTACCTTGGCTATCTTCCACTTATCCGGGAATATTTGCTCGGCCAATAGGTTATTTAGCATCTTCCGCAGCGCTTCCGGCGCTATTTCTGCCGTCGCCTTTACTATCTCCGCTGTTATGCCGTCGATCCCCGGTGCTTTTTTGTTCTTTAATTTTCTTGCTGCCGCTGTGAGTTCTTCCGCTGTGAAAGGGTCAACGTGTTCCACCCTTGTCTTCCCGTATCTCAGTGTTTCCCCGGGGGGGAAAAGTTTTCCTATTACTCTTTGGATTTCCTGGTCCGATAGAGCATGCTTTACGGGGGCAATATTTAAGCCCCTTCTCGCGATATTATACCCGTCGCCCCAGTAGTCCCGGTTGAGATCCTCACAGAGTTTTTGCCAGTGCCTCTTTTTTGATTTCTGGATGGCACTTTTGAGTTCCTTCCTACACCTCTCGTACTTTTCGTGGTTTAGTTTTTTTGCTTCCGTGTTAACCGGCGTCTTATTTGCCCTGGTAGCGATTCTTCTAGCCTTTATTGTCTGGTTTCTAAGCGCCTCTATCTCATCGCTCCACCAGTATGGTGACTTCCTTTTTCTCTTATTTTCCTGTATTTTTGACTGTTTTATGACACCCCTTATTAACTCCTCATACTTGTCATAGGTGAGTGTTTCCACGTCTATTTTGTCTACTTCTTGTTTGAGTATTTCTTTGTAGTTTTCTATATTTATTTCCTTCCTGTGTGGCGTTGGGTCTGCCTTATTTCGTCCTGTCACCTCAAATTTAATGTATCGGTGTAGACTTAGTGTTTCCTGGCTTAGGACCTCCCAGTTCTTAATTTTACTGGCAATGTTTGCTGAGGAGCATGTAATA
Source organism: Cynaeus angustus (assembly GCA_030157275.1). Taxonomy (NCBI): domain Eukaryota; kingdom Metazoa; phylum Arthropoda; class Insecta; order Coleoptera; family Tenebrionidae; genus Cynaeus; species Cynaeus angustus. The sequence continues at coordinate 22,715,966 of CM058063.1, read as the reverse complement.
TCGATATATGACTTGCTGTCTCCTCTCTGGAAGGTCGGGGTAATTCCATCGTTATGTACTATCATGTCCAGATTTGCCAGGGTTTCCAGCAGCATCTGTCCCCTTTTATCCGTCTTACAGGACCCCCACTCGACCGCCTTTGCGTTCAGATCGCCCATAAGGATTACAGCCTTGGGTTGTGTGCGGATGTCATCCGCTACTCCCTCTATGTATCTTGCAAAATCTTCATCCGTTGCGTTTGGGGAGAAATATCCCCCGTATATTACTGTGTCGTTAAGGCTAAGCCTTACGTAGCCTTCCTTCGCCATCGCTTCCCTTATTATGACTCTGTTATTTCTAACATAGATTGCAACATCTTCTTTTTTATCTCGGTAGTTGCTGGTGCTTCTAGCCATTTTTTGATTTGGTTCACACACAATTACCAAATCGGCATTTACTTCCACGGCTGTTTTATATCATGTCGTGTGCCTCTCTCCTTCTGTCTACGTTAATCTGTAGTATGGTTATCTTGTCTGCTTTCCTTCGTTGTGTGGTATCTGCTCTTATATTTCTCCTTGTTTTTGTTTTACTATTGGGCATTGTTGGTTATTTGGACCGGCTCATCCCTCCCTCCGGTATCTTCTGGTGTTCTGTTGTTATCGTTCTTACCTTGATTTCGAGCCTGTTCTGTTGTGCTAGTACTTCTCTTGTAGTTCCTTACAGTTTTCCTGAACAGATTACAGCCCACCGTCCCGGTCATGTGTCCTGCCTTGTTGCATTTGGTGCAATAGGCTTCATTTATACAGTCTTTAGCTCGATGGTCCGTTTCACAGCATTTTCTGCACATGTGCTCCTTAGTAGGGTTTGTGCATTCATTTTTCACGTGCCCAATATCCCAGCACTTATAGCAGCGTTTAATATTTACTCTTTCCTCAACTCTGCACAGACTTAACCCTATCTTTATTTCTTTCTTGGTCACCAGGTATTTTCCAATCTCTTGTTCCACGCTTACTATTGCCATTTGCATCTCTGCATAGCTTTTCCTCATGCTATTTACTTCCACGGCACTTCCTTGTTTAGTTTCCCTCTGTATTGCTTCTATTATATCTTTCTCTTTGGTGTTTATATCTAGATTTTTTATTAGCAGTTTCTTTTTATTATCCCCGCTTCTTGTGGTCACTTCTATGTTGCCCACTTTATCTTGGATCTCCTTCGCCAATTCTCTAATTTTTTGCTCTTTCCTTTCCGTGATCAATAGGAGTCCTTCTCCTTTGGTTTTTTGGGCCTTGTATATTCTTAGATTTTCCTGCTGTCCAATTTTCTCTCTCACCTCCTTCACTAGATCTGCATATGTAGTCCCTTCTTTCCTTACTATAATTGCCCCTGTGTTCCTTTCTCTTCTCTGAGTGGTCGTCTCTGATTGTTTGTAGTTCAACGGTACATGGATAGCTACGTTTATGTCCGAGTTGTGGAAGATAACTTCGAAAATCTTTCTTAGCTTGTCTAGGTTGTCCGTGATAGGGAGCGCTATTTGCTTTCTATGGTGAGCTACCATCTCTTCCTTGAGTTGCATCACTTTCTTAATTAGGTCTTGTGTTTTGTCACTATTTGGTTCTGCACCATTGGTACCTTGTTTCTTGTTTATATTTAGTTTCCACAGCACCCTTGTGTATTCTCTTTGATTTCCTGATGTATATGTCTTTGTTTTTTGTTCGATGCGTAGCACATCATCCGCTTCTTCCGCTTCTTCCATCAGTTCGGGATACCTTTCTTTGAAAATTTTATTAATACCCTTGTTCATTTCTCTGTCTGTTTCGTCGACTATTATTGCCAGGTCCCAGTCCCTGTTGGCCTGTAGGGGTGATCCCTCCACTATTGTCGTTTTTTTGAAGGCGGCTTGCGGCCATCTTTTATCTGTTAGCTTATCTATCTCTTCCGCTTTTTTCGCGGATTCAATTTCTAACTCTAGTTTTCCTATTTCAAATACCGGTTTCTCTTTTCCCTCCGTTCCATTTTCTAATGCTAGGCTCTCTACTATTGCTTTGAATTTTGAATTTTCTTCTTCTACCCTCTTCATTTCTTTCCTTATTTGCGTGATCTCCTTTTCCAGGTTATCTATGCGTTGCTTGTTTGCCTTCTCTGCTTCTGCATTCCTTTTTTTGATGCTTTCCAGTTCAGCATCTTTCCTTTGTATTTCCTCCCTACGCTTAGTATCTTCCCCCGTTTTCAGTGTCTTGGGTTCTCTTTCTATCTCTAAGTTTTCCTCCCTATATGATTCAAACATCTTTTCTAGCAGATTTTCAGTTTCAGTTGATTTTAATCTTGCAACCTTAGTGTTCAGTTCGTTTGCTAACGTTTTGATTTCGGTTTGACGGGATTTTTTAGCGGCTACGTCCTGTAGTTTTTCCGTACATTTATATATGTCCATAATCAGTTTCTTCAGTAATGTCCTGTTTTGATCCACCGTCACTGGGTCATCCTCCCTGTTCCTTTTCACGCTTGTCCCTGGCGTCTTTTCCCTCAGCCATTCCCTCATCCTGTCCGGAGTGGGGATTAATCTTTGTCTACTTTCCGTATCCGTTAGTTTATGTAGGTCACTCATTGATAGCACCCTTGGTCGTGGTTTGCTTGGGCCCATTTCATCTTCCACCTTCTCATTACTTTCCTTTAAGTCTTCTTCCTTTGGTGTCTGCTGCGTTCTACTGTCGTCAATATTTTCTTGGGTGTCTGTTCCAGTTTCTTTTCTATCTTTAGTCGTCTTTTTATCTATCACCGGTGATCTCGTTATTTTCGGTCTCTTCAGGAACGGGTTGGCATTTGCGTCGCTGTTCGTCCGGCGCCGCTCTTCATAATTGGTTGGGTTGCTTTCAGCCTGCTTCGTTAGGTCTATCGTTTCGTCCGATTGATATTCTGCTTGCTTCACTTTGCATGTCATGGTGCTCCCCCCAGAATCCGTGGAGCTGTCCCCGAGTGACGAGGAGAGGGATTCCCCGACTATGTCGGTACCCTCCTGGGGTATAACTTCCGTTGTTTTTCCTGACATGTTTGCATATATTTTTCGAAGGTCCATTTCATGCCGAGTTGTCATTTTTCTTTGATCCGTCCAGTCCTTCCCTAGTCCTCTCAAGTCCTTAGTTCCGCCGAGTTGTCATCCTGTTTTTTATTTCGGGAGGTTGTCTCCTCCTTGCGCTATTTGGTCCGCGGTGACTATTTTATTTCGCCACTACCCTCCGACCCTGCTGGCAACAGGGCCGGCGAGCTTTCCCCTATCCGCCACGTGGGGGACGCGCCCGGTAGCGGTTTGGCTTCCGCTCCGGGGACCTGACCTGACCTGACCTGACCTGACCTGACCTGACCTGACCTGACCTGACCTGACCTGACCTGACCTGACCTGACCTGACCTGACCTGACCTGACCTGACCTGACCTGACCTGACCTGACCTGACCTGACCTGACCTGACCTGACCTGACCTGACCTGACCTGACCTGACCTGACCTTTTTTTTTTTTTTTTTTTTTTTCCCAACCTTTGGGTCGGGGGGAGGGGAAATGCATTATGCACCCCTCGCGCTCGAGTTCTTATGTGCGAGGGAGTGTGGGACTCTCACCCACTAAAACCCCTCCTGAGCTTGTGCGAACAGTAGACGGGAACCACCGTATGGTATTACTTCCGTCTACTTCATGCCCATTTTTTGTTGTTTCTTTCTAGTATCTTTTCTTTCCTTCCATTTCTAGCTGTCTCTCTTTTTCTTCCTTTTCTTTCAGTATTTCAGTTATCATATTTTTGATAACGTCCCATTCCTCAGGTCCTGTTAACATAATGTTTACCAAATTATTTCCATCAATTTTCTTTTTTACTTTGTCTACCGCTTTTTGTCTTTTTGTTGCAAAGTTTGCACAATCGAATAGTGTATGTTTTGGGTCATCTTTTTCCCCACAGTACCAACAGCTATCGTCCGTAGTTTTCCCAATCCTTTTTCTATACGTGCCGAAGCACCCATGTCCTGTTAGGGCTTGGGTTATATAAAAACCTATTGAGCCATGTTTCCTGTTTACCCACTCCTCCACGTTTCTGATGAGAGTTTTCGTCCAGGCCCCTTTCGTTGTTGTTTCCCATCTATGCTTCCATAGTTCCATAATCTCTATTTTAATCACTTTTCTCTTATCCCTTCCTTCGTAGTATAGTTTTTTCCTTTCCAGGGCCAATAGGTCTATGGGTGTTACAGAGGCAATAATCTGTAGGGCTTCAGTGGAGACTGTGCGGTACGCTGAACAGATTTTTATGACCGCGTGTCTTTGAATTTTCAGGAGCTTTTCCTTATTCATCTTATACTTTAAATTATCTTCCCAAGCAGGGGCTGCGTATAATACGACAGAGTTGACTATCTCACATAATAGTTTCCTTTTACCAGAGCTGGGTCCTCCGATATTTGGCATAATTCTGCCCAGCGACCCTATAATTTTCTGAGCTTTGCCGTATATATTTTGGATATGATCTTTGCCTATCAGCTGTTGATCTATGGTGTAGCCTAGGTATTTTATGCACCTTTTTGGCTCTATCCTTTCTCCTTCCAGTTCAAAGGTTATTTTCCTTGGTCTTCTTCGCCCAATGAGAAGAATCGCTTCAGTTTTTTTGTGGGCTAGCTCCAACCCATTCTCCCTTAGCCATTTTGCGATTTTTGCTAGTGCTCTGTTACCATTTCGCTCTATTTCATCCTCCGTTCTTGCAGAGACAATAATTGCCAGGTCATCGGCAAATGCTATTGTTATAACTCCTTCTGGCAGCTCAATTCTCAGTACATCGTCGTACATTATGTTCCAAAGCGTTGGTCCGAGCACTGAACCCTGCGGTACTCCTCTAGTAATCTTGATTTCGCCGTTTTCATTTGTAACCAGGGTTCTATCTGTAAGGTAGTTTTGAACTACATTTATTAAGTATTCGCTAATTTTTCTTTTTCTTAGGGCTTCAACTATTTTGTCCCACTTGGCAGAATTAAAGGCATTTTTGATGTCCAATGCGATAAGAGCACAGTATCTCTTTGTGCCCCACTTGCCTTCTCTGGCTTTTTCAGCTAGTTTTTTCACTTTTACTATGGCATCTACAGTGGATCTGCCCTTTCTGAAACCATATTGTCTATCCGATAGCCCATTTTTTTGGTCAATCTCTTTCTGCAGCCTTTTTTGGATGAGTTTCTCGTAGAGCTTGGCGATGGTATTTATCAGGCAGATTGGCCTATACGATTTTGCGGAGCCTTCCTCTTTGCTCTCCTTAGGAATTAGGATAAGTCTTCCTTTTTTCCAGTCTTTTGGAAACCGTCCTCTTTCTAGAAGTGAGTTCATGGTTTGTAGCGTTTTTTCTGGGTGAGCCTCTGTTGCTAGCTTTATAATTTCCGGGGGTATATTATCGGGACCTGGTGCTTTATTAGTTTTTATTTCTCGGCCAACCTCCTCTAGTTCTTCATTTGTAAAAGGTTGATACACTTCTATCTCTTTGTAGTCCCAGTCCTGTACCTCGTCCTGGGGGAACAGTGTTTTTATGACTTCTGCTTCCTCTTGTTTATCCAGACTTGTCGGTAGCCTAGCTTGCAGTTTTCCCATTGCTATCTTATAGCCGTTTCCCCATATGTCATGCTCAACTTCGTCGCATAATTTTTTCCACGCTTCTTCTTTTGCCCGGTATATCTCTATTCCTAATTGTTTTTTAGCTACTTTGTGCTCTTGTTCAGCAGTCTTTATTTCGTCAACATTTCCCTTTTTATTCGCTCTGGTAAATTTTCTCCTAGCTTTTTGGCATATTGCTCTTTTCTCTGCTACCCTATTATTCCACCAGTATACTTCCTTCCTGTGGTTTTTTCCTACCACTTTTCTTGGCAGCGTTTGGTTGCAGACGTTTATCAGTGCTTTTGTATATTCTTTTTCGCTACTGTTTTTTATTTTGTCTAGTTCTTCCTTTAATTTCCTCTGTATCTTTTCCTTCTCCATGTTTTTTATTTTCCAGCCTTTTTGTGCTACTTTATCTATCACCCATTTTTGGGCCCCGTATTCTAGCTGTAAACACACATATCTGTGGTAACTTAGTGGTTCGTTTTCTAAGACTGCCCAGTTTTTAACGTGCTTGTTTGTGGCTTCCGACGTTATTGTTACATCTATGTATGACTTCGATTGGCCTCTTGCAAAAGTCGGAACTGTGCCTTTATTTTGTACCACTAGTTTATTTGCCGCAATCATCTCGGTGAGCAGGTATCCTCTATGTTCTTCTTCCTCTGCTCCCCACATTGGAGATTTCGCGTTAAAGTCGCCCATTATGACTAGCTCCTTCTTTATCTTATTTATGTCTTGTTCTAGTCTTTGAAGGAAGTTTATGTATTCTTCTAGGGTGCAGTTTGGCGAGATGTAGCAACTGTAGACTCTAAGATTATCTGTGTCTATCCACACAAATCCTTTTTCGCCTCCATACTTTTTTACTCTGACTTTTCTACTAAGTATCTTAATTGCTGCATCGTTGTTTTTGTCTACAACCCATCTTTTGTCGTTTTTTATTGCATTTTTATTAGGTTCTTGGCAACATATGATGTCCATGTTCATTTCGACTGCGTTTACTTCCATGAGGTCATGGGCTCTTTTTGCCCTATCTACGTTTATTTGGAGTATTTGGATATCCACTTTGCTTTGTGTAGTCTCTGTTCTTGTCTGTGTGGATTGTTTATTTGTTTTATTGTTCATTTTGATAGTTTGTACCTGCGGTATCTACTAATGTATCCTCCGCCTTGGGCATGTCGCGTGCCTTAGCCTGCAATCTATGTTTTTTCTTTACAGCTGCTAGGGCGTTTCGGAAGTTTTTGCATTGGCCACTTCCAGCTCTATGACCTGTCATCTTGCACAACGGGCAATATGATTCTTCTCTGCATTCGTTCTTTGTATGTCCCACTTTTGAACAGTTGTAGCATTGCTTGGTTCTGTCTAGCTCGTTGCAGTACCCTTCACTGTGTTCATAACTCCAGCACTTCCTGCATCTACTTAGTTGCATGCGTTCTTCTATTCTGCACAGAGTCAAGCCAATGCGTATTTTTCCTTTTTTGATCAGTTTGTCTGCATTTTCTGGTTTAAGAGTCACGGTTGCAATCTTATTATCATTTTTTGTAGGTCTTACCGAATTAATTTTGAAGTCGTCTTCGACTATTTGTGTGTCTAGTATAGCTTTACGTATTTCTGTTTCTGTGGTTACGGCATCCATGTCTCTTATGTGTATAGTTTTTACATTTTCTCTTTTAGTTTCTCTTATACCCTTATTCTGTAGCGCTTTTCGTACTTCTTCTTTAATTTTCTTGCTTTCGTCTTTAATGGTTAATAGAACTTTTCCGTTCGCTGTCTTTCTGATACTCTTAATTTCCTCAATCGCTTCACTGCATTTGATTTCTTCTCTAAGTTTTTTAATCGTATCCATGTATGTTGATTCTTTGTCTATGTCTATAATGATGGCTTCTCCTGTAGCTCTTTTCTTTTTCTCCTGCATAGTTTTTATTTGGTCTTGTTGGTTTCGTTCGTTTGCTTCTTTTACCGTTTTTGGAACATAGATATATATTTCTATTTCGGTATCATGGAAGACCTCCTCTACAAGGTTTCTCACCAGTTCCCTGTCTTCGGTGCCAAGCGCTGCTAGCGCGATTTTACCCCTCTTCTTGCTTGTTATAATCTTCTGAAGTTTGCTTAGCCCAGGAAGCAGCTTTTCCTTGTTTGATTTCTTGTCTCCATCTTTGTTTGCCTCTATACCCACAAAAAACATGTACTTTTCTATGTGGTTTATTTCTTCGTTGTCATTTGTTATTGTCGCATTGTTCCTAATATATGTAACATGTCCGGCTTTAATTCCTTCTTTTCCAAAAACTAGTTTAGTTTCTGGGCGTTTCTCCATTATCACTTTTGTCAAATAGTAGTTTGCCGAATTTTCTGCATCTACCAGAATTACCAAGTCCTGGTCTTCTGGCGCTGTAAGGGGATTTCCTTCGATTATGTGTGTTTTGTCGTAGCATGGTATTGTCTTTTCTCTTATGTTTTTTTCTAGGTTTTCAAGTCTTCTTGTAAGTGTCGCTTTTTCGTCTTTAAGGCGTCTAGTTTCTTCTTCTACTTGTGTTAGTCTTTCCTGGATTTCCTTCTCTCTGAGTTCCAGGAGTGTAATTAGTTCTTCTTTTTCCATCGTGAGCTTTTTAATTTCTTTTTTCAGTTTCCCAGTTTCTTGCTTGAGAATTTCATTCTCTCTGGCTAATTGCTGCTTTCCGATTGCGTGTTCCTTGTTTTGAAGAGAGCTTATAATATCTGGCGCTGCCGCCTGCTTTACCATCTCTTTCACTTTTTCAGTAGCATCCTGGACCTCCTTGCTTCGACCCTTTTTTTGTACTACTTGCTCAAGGTCAATTACCGCTTTTTTTGTTCTTTTGAGTATTTCTATCAAATTTACTCTCGGGTTTTGTTCCAGTGGCTCCTTTATATTTTCTTTTCTGTTCTTTTTTTTCGGATTTGATAGAGAATCCTCTGAATCTATTTTCCTTTTCTTATCCTCATCCGTTTCGCTCTCGCTTCTGTCTGTCGATTCTGATGTTTTTCTGCTCATAGGTGGGGTTCGTGGTATAGAGTCCCTCCTCTTAAACGGGTTTTCCATCTCTCCTCTTGTGATATTTTCAGGGACTTCTATATCCCACCACATTGAGTTTCCACTCCCAGTACTGCCAGCCCTTTCGTCTTTTTTAAACGCCTCTCCCGTCATGGGCGAAGCAAATGCATCGTTTTCATCTTCGTCTGACTCTTCTAGGTTTATCATTGTTTTTTCCATATCCTCTATTCCATGTAGGTTGTACATCAGCAAATTTTGGCCTCCCCCAGAATCCTCGAGGCAGCCCGGCTTAGAGCCGGGGGGGGATTCTGGACTCTGCGTCCTACCCCCCTGGGGTACATTTGTTTTTAAACTTGCCTTATCCATGTTTGTTATGTTTTAAGTCCATAGTTCGCCGGGTTGTTATGCCTATTTCCCATCCTGCCTTTTGTAGCCGTTTTCTTTGTCCTTTTGGATTGCCGGGTCGTCGTGTGTGTTTTTTATTTCTGGAGGTTGTCTCCTCCGTTGCTCTATTTGGTCCGCGGCGGCTATTTTATTTCACCGCTACCCTCCGACCCTGCTGGCAACAGGGCCGGCGAGCTTTCCCCTATCCGCCACCCGGGGGACGCGCCTGGTAGCGGTTTGGCTTCCGCCCCAAGGACCTGACCTGACCTGACCTGACCTGACCTGACCTGACCTGACCTGACCTGACCTGACCTGACCTGACCTGACCTGACCTGACCTGACCTGACCTGACCTGACCTGACCTGACCTGACCTGACCTGACCTGACCTGACCTGACCTGACCTGACCTGACCTGACCTGACCTGACCTGACCTGACCTGACCTGACCTGACCTGACCTGACCTGACCTGACCTGACCTGACCTGACCTGACCTGACCTGACCTGACCTGACCTGACCTGACCTGACCTGACCTGACCTGACCTGACCTGACCTGACCTGACCTGACCTGACCTGACCTGACCTGACCTGACCTGACCTGACCTTTTTTTTTTTTTTTTTTTTTTTTCCCAACCTTTGGGTCGGGGGGAGGGGAAATGCATTATGCACCCCTCGCGCTCGAGTTCTTATGTGCGAGGGAGTGTGGGACTCTCACCCACTAAAACCCCTCCTGAGCTTGTGCGAACAGTAGACGGGAACCACCGTATGGTATTACTTCCGTCTACTTCATGCCCATTTTTTGTTGTTTCTTTCTAGTATCTTTTCTTTCCTTCCATTTCTAGCTGTCTCTCTTTTTCTTCCTTTTCTTTCAGTATTTCAGTTATCATATTTTTGATAACGTCCCATTCCTCAGGTCCTGTTAACATAATGTTTACCAAATTATTTCCATCAATTTTCTTTTTTACTTTGTCTACCGCTTTTTGTCTTTTTGTTGCAAAGTTTGCACAATCGAATAGTGTATGTTTTGGGTCATCTTTTTCCCCACAGTACCAACAGCTATCGTCCGTAGTTTTCCCAATCCTTTTTCTATACGTGCCGAAGCACCCATGTCCTGTTAGGGCTTGGGTTATATAAAAACCTATTGAGCCATGTTTCCTGTTTACCCACTCCTCCACGTTTCTGATGAGAGTTTTCGTCCAGGCCCCTTTCGTTGTTGTTTCCCATCTATGCTTCCATAGTTCCATAATCTCTATTTTAATCACTTTTCTCTTATCCCTTCCTTCGCAGTATAGTTTTTTCCTTTCCAGGGCCAATAGGTCTATGGGTGTTACAGAGGCAATAATCTGTAGGGCTTCAGTGGAGACTGTGCGGTACGCTGAACAGATTTTTATGACCGCGTGTCTTTGAATTTTCAGGAGCTTTTCCTTATTCATCTTATACTTTAAATTATCTTCCCAAGCAGGGGCTGCGTATAATACGACAGAGTTGACTATCTCACATAATAGTTTCCTTTTACCAGAGCTGGGTCCTCCGATATTTGGCATAATTCTGCCCAGCGACCCTATAATTTTCTGAGCTTTGCCGTATATATTTTGGATATGATCTTTGCCTATCAGCTGTTGATCTATGGTGTAGCCTAGGTATTTTATGCACCTTTTTGGCTCTATCCTTTCTCCTTCCAGTTCAAAGGTTATTTTCCTTGGTCTTCTTCGCCCAATGAGAAGAATCGCTTCAGTTTTTTTGTGGGCTAGCTCCAACCCATTCTCCCTTAGCCATTTTGCGATTTTTGCTAGTGCTCTGTTACCATTTCGCTCTATTTCATCCTCCGTTCTTGCAGAGACAATAATTGCCAGGTCATCGGCAAATGCTATTGTTATAACTCCTTCTGGCAGCTCAATTCTCAGTACATCGTCGTACATTATGTTCCAAAGCGTTGGTCCGAGCACTGAACCCTGCGGTACTCCTCTAGTAATCTTGATTTCGCCGTTTTCATTTGTAACCAGGGTTCTATCTGTAAGGTAGTTTTGAACTACATTTATTAAGTATTCGCTAATTTTCCTTTTTCTTAGGGCTTCAACTATTTTGTCCCACTTGGCAGAATTAAAGGCATTTTTGATGTCCAATGCGATAAGAGCACAGTATCTCTTTGTGCCCCACTTGCCTTCTCTGGCTTTTTCAGCTAGTTTTTTCACTTTTACTATGGCATCTACAGTGGATCTGCCCTTTCTGAAACCATATTGTCTATCCGATAGCCCATTTTTTTGGTCAATCTCTTTCTGCAGCCTTTTTTGGATGAGTTTCTCGTAGAGCTTGGCGATGGTATTTATCAGGCAGATTGGCCTATACGATTTTGCGGAGCCTTCCTCTTTGCTCTCCTTAGGAATTAGGATAAGTCTTCCTTTTTTCCAGTCTTTTGGAAACCGTCCTCTTTCTAGAAGTGAGTTCATGGTTTGTAGCGTTTTTTCTGGGTGAGCCTCTGTTGCTAGCTTTATAATTTCCGGGGGTATATTATCGGGACCTGGTGCTTTATTAGTTTTTATTTCTCGGCCAACCTCCTCTAGTTCTTCATTTGTAAAAGGTTGATACACTTCTATCTCTTTATAGTCCCAGTCCTGTACCTCGTCCTGGGGGAACAGTGTTTTTATGACTTCTGCTTCCTCTTGTTTATCCAGACTTGTCGGTAGCCTAGCTTGCAGTTTTCCCATTGCTATCTTATAGCCGTTTCCCCATATGTCATGCTCAACTTCGTCGCATAATTTTTTCCACGCTTCTTCTTTTGCCCGGTATATCTCTATTCCTAATTGTTTTTTAGCTACTTTGTGCTCTTGTTCAGCAGTCTTTATTTCGTCAACATTTCCCTTTTTATTCGCTCTGGTAAATTTTCTCCTAGCTTTTTGGCATATTGCTCTTTTCTCTGCTACCCTATTATTCCACCAGTATACTTCCTTCCTGTGGTTTTTTCCTACCACTTTTCTTGGCAGCGTTTGGTTGCAGACGTTTATCAGTGCTTTTGTATATTCTTTTTCGCTACTGTTTTTTATTTTGTCTAGTTCTTCCTTTAATTTCCTCTGTATCTTTTCCTTCTCCATGTTTTTTATTTTCCAGCCTTTTTGTGCTACTTTATCTATCACCCATTTTTGGGCCCCGTATTCTAGCTGTAAACACACATATCTGTGGTAACTTAGTGGTTCGTTTTCTAAGACTGCCCAGTTTTTAACGTGCTTGTTTGTGGCTTCCGACGTTATTGTTACATCTATGTATGACTTCGATTGGCCTCTTGCAAAAGTCGGAACTGTGCCTTTATTTTGTACCACTAGTTTATTTGCCGCAATCATCTCGGTGAGCAGGTATCCTCTATGTTCTTCTTCCTCTGCTCCCCACATTGGAGATTTCGCGTTAAAGTCGCCCATTATGACTAGCTCCTTCTTTATCTTATTTATGTCTTGTTCTAGTCTTTGAAGGAAGTTTATGTATTCTTCTAGGGTGCAGTTTGGCGAGATGTAGCAACTGTAGACTCTAAGATTATCTGTGTCTATCCACACAAATCCTTTTTCGCCTCCATACTTTTTTACTTTGACTTTTCTACTAAGTATCTTAATTGCTGCATCGTTGTTTTTGTCTACAACCCATCTTTTGTCGTTTTTTATTGCATTTTTATTAGGTTCTTGGCAACATATGATGTCCATGTTCATTTCGACTGCGTTTACTTCCATGAGGTCATGGGCTCTTTTTGCCCTATCTACGTTTATTTGGAGTATTTGGATATCCACTTTGCTTTGTGTAGTCTCTGTTCTTGTCTGTGTGGATTGTTTATTTGTTTTATTGTTCATTTTGATAGTTTGTACCTGCGGTATCTACTAATGTATCCTCCGCCTTGGGCATGTCGCGTGCCTTAGCCTGCAATCTATGTTTTTTCTTTACAGCTGCTAGGGCGTTTCGGAAGTTTTTGCATTGGCCACTTCCAGCTCTATGACCTGTCATCTTGCACAACGGGCAATATGATTCTTCTCTGCATTCGTTCTTTGTATGTCCCACTTTTGAACAGTTGTAGCATTGCTTGGTTCTGTCTGGCTCGTTGCAGTACCCTTCACTGTGTTCATAACTCCAGCACTTCCTGCATCTGCTTAGTTGCATGCGTTCTTCTATTCTGCACAGAGTCAAGCCAATGCGTATTTTTCCTTTTTTGATCAGTTTGTCTGCATTTTCTGGTTTAAGAGTCACGGTTGCAATCTTATTATCATTTTTTGTAGGTCTTACCGAATTAATTTTGAAGTCGTCTTCGACTATTTGTGTGTCTAGTATAGCTTTACGTATTTCTGTTTCTGTGGTTACGGCATCCATGTCTCTTATGTGTATAGTTTTTACATTTTCTCTTTTAGTTTCTCTTATACCCTTATTCTGTAGCGCTTTTCGTACTTCTGCTTTAATTTTCTTGCTTTCGTCTTTAATGGTTAATAGAACTTTTCCGTTCGCTGTCTTTCTGATACTCTTAATTTCCTCAATCGCTTCACTGCATTTGATTTCTTCTCTAAGTTTTTTAATCGTATCCATGTATGTTGATTCTTTGTCTATGTCTATAATGATGGCTTCTCCTGTAGCTCTTTTCTTTTTCTCCTGCATAGTTTTTATTTGGTCTTGTTGGTTTCGTTCGTTTGCTTCTTTTACCGTTTTTGGAACATAGATATATATTTCTATTTCGGTATCATGGAAGACCTCCTCTACAAGGTTTCTCACCAGTTCCCTGTCTTCGGTGCCAAGCGCTGCTAGCGCGATTTTACCCCTCTTCTTGCTTGTTATAATCTTCTGAAGTTTGCTTAGCCCAGGAAGCAGCTTTTCCTTGTTTGATTTCTTGTCTCCATCTTTGTTTGCCTCTATACCCACAAAAAACATGTACTTTTCTATGTGGTTTATTTCTTCGTTGTCATTTGTTATTGTCGCATTGTTCCTAATATATGTAACATGTCCGGCTTTAATTCCTTCTTTTCCAAAAACTAGTTTAGTTTCTGGGCGTTTCTCCATTATCACTTTTGTCAAATAGTAGTTTGCCGAATTTTCTGCATCTACCAGAATTACCAAGTCCTGGTCTTCTGGCGCTGTAAGGGGATTTCCTTCGATTATGTGTGTTTTGTCGTAGCATGGTATTGTCTTTTCTCTTATGTTTTTTTCTAGGTTTTCAAGTCTTCTTGTAAGTGTCGCTTTTTCGTCTTTAAGGCGTCTAGTTTCTTCTTCTACTTGTGTTAGTCTTTCCTGGATTTCCTTCTCTCTGAGTTCCAGGAGTGTAATTAGTTCTTCTTTTTCCATCGTGAGCTTTTTAATTTCTTTTTTCAGTTTCCCAGTTTCTTGCTTGAGAATTTCATTCTCTCTGGCTAATTGCTGCTTTCCGATTGCGTGTTCCTTGTTTTGAAGAGAGCTTATAATATCTGGCGCTACCGCCTGCTTTACCATCTCTTTCACTTTTTCAGTAGCATCCTGGACCTCCTTGCTTCGACCCTTTTTTTGTACTACTTGCTCAAGGTCAATTACCGCTTTTTTTGTTCTTTTGAGTATTTCTATCAAATTTACTCTCGGGTTTTGTTCCAGTGGCTCCTTTATATTTTCTTTTCTGTTCTTTTTTTTCGGATTTGATAGAGAATCCTCTGAATCTATTTTCCTTTTCTTATCCTCATCCGTTTCGCTCTCGCTTCTGTCTGTCGATTCTGATGTTTTTCTGCTCATAGGTGGGGTTCGTGGTATAGAGTCCCTCCTCTTAAACGGGTTTTCCATCTCTCCTCTTGTGATATTTTCAGGGACTTCTATATCCCACCACATTGAGTTTCCGCTACCAGTACTGCCAGCCCTTTCGTCTTTTTTAAACGCCTCTCCCGTCATGGGCGAAGCAAATGCATCGTTTTCATCTTCGTCTGACTCTTCTAGGTTTATCATTGTTTTTTCCATATCCTCTATTCCATGTAGGTTGTACATCAGCAAATTTTGGCCTCCCCCAGAATCCTCGAGGCAGCCCGGCTTAGAGCCGGGGGGGGATTCTGGACTCTGCGTCCTACCCCCCTGGGGTACATTTGTTTTTAAACTTGCCTTATCCATGTTTGTTATGTTTTAAGTCCATAGTTCGCCGGGTTGTTATGCCTATTTCCCATCCTGCCTTTTGTAGCCGTTTTCTTTGTCCTTTTGGATTGCCGGGTCGTCGTGTGTGTTTTTTATTTCTGGAGGTTGTCTCCTCCGTTGCTCTATTTGGTCCGCGGCGGCTATTTTATTTCACCGCTACCCTCCGACCCTGCTGGCAACAGGGCCGGCGAGCTTTCCCCTATCCGCCACCCGGGGGACGCGCCTGGTAGCGGTTTGGCTTCCGCCCCAAGGACCTGACCTGACCTGACCTGACCTGACCTGACCTGACCTGACCTGACCTGACCTGACCTGACCTGACCTGACCTGACCTGACCTGACCTGACCTGACCTGACCTGACCTGACCTGACCTGACCTGACCTGACCTGACCTGACCTGACCTGACCTGACCTGACCTGACCTGACCTGACCTGACCTGACCTGACCTGACCTGACCTGACCTGACCTGACCTGACCTGACCTGACCTGACCTGACCTGACCTGACCTGACCTGACCTAACCTGACCTTTTTTTTTTTTTTTTTCCTCGGTATGGGAGGGGAAAATCTTCAACAAGACCCCACCCGACCCGTGTCGGGTGGGAGTGTCGGATTCTTACCGACTAAAAACCCCTCCCCATACAAAGAGGCACGGCGGAATCCTTTTACAGGCATTACTTCGCCGCACCTCCTCCTCTCACTCGCCACTTTCCCTCTCTCTTTCATCTCTCTCCTTTCCTTTCATTATCTCACGCACCCCGTTGTCGATGACACTCCAAGACTCTTCGTCTCTGAGCATCAACGACACCAGGTTATCCACATTCACTCTGTCGCCGAGGCTTCTTTCCATTCTGATCCTCACACCGCTCCACCTCTCACATTCAAACAGTGTGTGTTCCACCGTGTCTCCCTCTTCGCAGTAGAAACACACCCCATTTTCGCTCTTACCGATTCGCTCTAGGTAAGAACCAAAACATCCATGCCCCGTAAGCACTTGGGACAAATAAAAGTTTATTTCCCCGTGCCCACGACTCACCCACACTCGAAGGTCAGGAATCAGCCGTCTCGTCCACGCTGCATTCTCTGTCTTCATCCACCTTTCCTGCCATTCATCCAAAGTTTTCACTCTCTCATCCTGCGAATTGTCGCTTGTTCCCCACACACGCACTCTTTCTTCCGCTTGGAGATCTATTGGCGCCACCCCGGCCAAGACACACAAGCACTCTCCAGACACCGTTCTGTACGAGCTACATACTCGAAGTAACATTGACCGCTGCACCCGAAGCAGACGGTCTCTGTACACCTTCTTTCTGTAGCCGTCCATCCACGCCTGCACCCCGTAAAGCATTATGGAATGCATTACCGCACACAACACCCTTCTCTTGCTAGCTCTGGGTCCTCCGACATTTGGCATCAGCCTTCCCAGAGCTCCCACCACAGCACCCACCTTTCGCACCACCCGATTCACCTGATCGGCCACCCGGAGATTGCGCTGGAACGCCACCCCCAGATACCTCACAGACTCACGGGTCGGGACCGTAGCTGCTTCAACTTTCACGCTCATCTCTCTCAGCGTCCTTCGTCCAACCAGCAGCACAGCCTCAGTCTTGTGGGGAGCAAGAGCGAGCCCTTTGCCCCCCATCCAGGACCCGATTCTGGCCACCGCCTCGTTCACTCGCTTTCTCAGACCGTCCTCCGTTCTTGCCACAGCTACAACTCCCAGATCGTCCGCGTACCCTACGACAACCACTCCGTCTGGCATTCCGATACTCAGCACTCCGTCGTAGTAGATGTTCCACAACGTCGGCCCTAGAACCGAACCCTGAGGAACACCCGCGCTGATTTCGTACCTTTCTCCCTCATCTGTCACTATTGATCTTTCACTCAGGTAGCTTCCTATCATCTTTCGAAGATAGGCCGCCACCTCTCTCTTTTCCAACTCGTCCATGATCCCCTTCCATGGAGCCGAGTTAAAGGCATTCCTCACATCCAGAGTCACAAGCACGCAGTAGCTCCTCGTCCCCCACGTCCCCGAGTTAGCCACTCTCGCACACTCTTTCACTCTCATCATGGCCTCGACCGTGGATCTGCCTCTTCGAAAACCATACTGGTTCTCCGATAGATCCCCCATTCTCTCAATCTCCTTCATCAGCCTCTCGCTCACCAGACACTCCAGGAGTTTGCCCATCGTATTCAGTAGGCAGATGGGGCGGTACGTTGCCCCTTCTCCTACCTTTCCCTCCTTCTCAATCAACACCAATCTTCCCTCCTTCCATTCTTTTGGAAATCGTCTTTCCCTCAGCAGTCCGTTCATCATCTCCAGACACTCGCTCTCACACTTTTTGGCGAACAACTTGCATACCTCCGGGGGAATGCCGTCCGGCCCAGGAGCCTTACCCGCTCTCACGCGGCCACTTGCCACTCTGAGCTCATGGTCCGTGAAAGCTGGCGTCTCCCCTCGGACCTCCGGCACCTCCCAGATCGCTCGCTCGTGCTCGGGAAAGAGCTTTTTGACTTCCTCTCTCACCCTGTCCTTGTCAAGCACGCTCCTCGGCTTTCCGATCTTTCTCATAACGATTCGGTAGCCGTTTCCCCATACGTCCTTGTCGACTTCTTCACACACGCTCTTCCAGGCTGACTCCTTGGATTGCTTGATGGCTTTCCGCAGAGCCCGCCTGGTTTCTAAGTACACCTCCTTTCGTGCTCGTTTTTCGATATCGCCGCCATTACCGTTCGCTCTTGTCATCTTTCGTCTTGCTTTCAGGCACTCTTTCCTCTTACTCGCAACCTCGTCACTCCACCAGTAAACTGATCTTCTTTCATTCCCGACTCCCTTCCGTTTCAACACCAGGTCACACGTTTCCGTGATGACCCGTATATTCTCGGAAGCCAAGTCCCCTGTCAAGTCGACACCTTTCATTCTCTCTCTCAGAATCTCACCCATGGCTTTGATTCCTT
Source organism: Cynaeus angustus (assembly GCA_030157275.1). NCBI lineage: Eukaryota > Metazoa > Arthropoda > Insecta > Coleoptera > Tenebrionidae > Cynaeus > Cynaeus angustus. The sequence goes on along the minus strand of CM058063.1, from coordinate 22,697,941 downwards.
TTCCTTCCACCTTCCATCCTCTTGGCTGTCTTTGCCTGTATTCCTCTCTTGCCGCTCTCACGTCAAACAGGATGTTTCGGTGATCGCTCAGGTTCTCATCATCTAACACTCTCCACATTTGCACATTCCTGGCAGTCCGTGACGTTCCAAACGTCACGTCTATGTGCGACGTTTGTGCACCACGCACGAACGTCGGAACGTTCCCACGGTTGTGGACCACCAGATCTTGTGTTCCCAGCCACTCTTCCAACATCATACCTCTCCTGTCGTTCGTGACAGGGGATCCCCAAAGAGGAGACTTCGCGTTGAAATCTCCCCCCACTATCACCTCTTTCGTTCGCCCTCTCATACTGTGTTCCAGTCCGTCCAGGAATTCCACGTACCGCTCAACGGGAACGTTGGGCGATACGTAGCACCCATACAGGACGACTTTTCCCACATCCATCCAAACGAAACCATTCCCTCTACCGTTCATTCCTGCCGGACACTTTCGCGAAAATACTCTGATCGCCACATCCTCTCTTTCATCAACGATCCAGCCTCCTTTCCTCACCGTTTTCAGGTTAGGTTCGGAGACTATCACGACATCCACACTGTGTTCTTCCACGGTCTTCCATAGCAGCTCCATGGCAGCGCCACTTCGCCCTACGTTGACCTGGAGAACCCTACAATCATCATCATTCAGTCAGGCAGCCTTTCCCTTGCGTTCCAGGGCCTGTCTGTATTTTGGACAGCCCCTCGAGTCTGCCCTGTGTCCTGCGACCTTGCAGACGTAACACCCTGGTTCTTCCTCCTTGCACTCTTTCGCCATATGGCCCTCCTTTCCGCACCTCAAGCAACACACATTCTTTGCTTTTTCCTTGCATTCCGCCGCACGGTGCCCAAATGCGAGACACTTAAAACACCGCTGCAGCCTCTCATTCGCCGTCACCCTACAGGAGAGCCAGCCGACCTTGATTCTGCCTTTTTTGATCAAGGCGTCCCCCCCTTTTCTACAGATGCTCAACACAGCCATTCCAGTTCCTCTCCTTGTCAGCCTCAGCGACTTCAGCTCGCACTCACTCTCCCCGCTCGCTCTTTTCACCGCCTCTACGACCTCGCTCCCGGTCACTGTCTCGTCCATGTCCCTCACCAGAATCTCACACGTCGCGTTCATCACTCTCACGTCGCTCACACCTTTCGCACCCGCCTCACACAAACGTTTCACTAGAGTTTCAGTATCTCCAGAGCCTCTCACCTCTACCACCAAGTCGCCCTTGTTAGATTTCCTCATCTTTTTTATGTTAATATCATCCACATTCACGCTCTTTTTAAGTGCGCCTACCATGTCCGCGTAGGCGGCACTCTCGTCCCTCTTGATGAGAACACTCTGCACCCTTTCGTTCCTTCTCACACTTGCGCTCTCTTTCTTTCCGCTGGCCGCCTCGCTCGTCCACCATATGCTCACTTCCACGTCCGTTCCGTACCACACACACTCAATCATCTTCCGTACGGCCCACCTGTTCAACTCCCCGATAGCCACGAATACGAGTTTCTTGCGTCCTTTCCTCTCGCATAGTCCTTTCAACCGCCGCATTATCTCGAACACACCCCTCTCACCACCTTCTTCTCGCGCACCCTTGCATCTCACAACAAACTCGTATTCGTCCTTGTCCTTACATTCGGCTTCTTGCTCTTCACCGTCCACTTTCAACTCGCACACCCTTTTCATCCATGCCATCCCTTCGTCTTTCAGCCTTCCGGTTTCGACCAGCCTTTTCGCCTGCGGGAATCGTTCCAACTGGCTCCATCCGAACCTGTTGCCACTCTCTCCTTTCTCCCCGCCGATCACAACCACACAGTCGCCATGCACTCTCGCGTCGTTTCCGGTCACCCCCCCACATTTCTTGAAGGCAGATTCCGGCCACACCGTACTCGAAATCGCTTTGTAGTCGTCAAAGCTCATGTCAGCTTTGAGGACGATTTCTTCCTTCTTTTTGTGTTCTTTCTCCAAAGCGACTGTTTGTGTGCCTTCGTCCTTGGACGTTTGCCCGTCCTGCTTATTTCTGAGTTTCTCCTCTAACTCTCTGACCTTCTTTCTGAGGATGCTTATCTCTGTGATCTTTCTGCCTTCCTCCTGCTGGTCTCTTTTCAGGTCTCCCTTGAGGCATGCAGCTTCATCGGGCATTTCCGTCTGCGTATCGACATCATACGTCGCCTTATCCGCGGGCGCGTACCTGATCTCCTCTAATATGCTTGTGACTAAACTGCCCTGGAAGGCCTGAACTGCGCGTTTGAGTCCGGCGCTTATATCTTTCAATTTGTTGGGAGCGTTGTAAGTGGCCCTCAGGTGCTTTTCCAGCTCTCCGTACGCCCTCGTGGTCTTTTCAATGGCTTCCCTCAAAGCCGTAGCCCCGACATTTGGTTGCCTTTTGTAGATGTCATCTCCGCCAGGCGAGGATATCGCTTTCCTCTTTTTCCTGGCCTGTCCGGGAAGAGAATTTCTCCTCGGCACCGGCCACTCCAGGCTTGTGGCCCCTTCTACCGGTGGAGCAGATTTCGGTTCCATCGACTCGTGCTTAATGTCGACCACCCCTATATTCTGGAGCCTCAGTTTCGATGTCTCCAGTGATGCTTTTGTCCTGCCTTCTTTGGCTTTTCCAGTCTCTAAAACTCCCTTTACGGCCTGGTCACCTACCGTAAAAGAGCCGCAGTTGCTGACTGACGATCGGGGGAAGCCTGCTTCAACACTTCCCTCGACCGGAACTGGGGGGTCCGCCCCCTGCTCCGTAAACGGTGATTCGTTTATAGAACTCATATTTGGTTTTTTTTCTCAGGTTTCCCTCCTGCGCATTTTAGAGCTACTGCCAGCGGTTCTGCAGCCGCCCGCTCCGGGTCAGACGCCGACCAAGAGTGCCGCCCAATCTGGGAACAGACGCCTCCTGGATTTGCGTGGTGGTGTGTTTTTGGTCCGCGAGGGCTATTTGATTTCACCCCTGCCACCCATATCTGGGAAGCGTTCCCCTATCCGCCACGCGGGGGACGCGCCCGATGGAAGAACACACCCAAAACTCCGCACGGGGACCTGACCTGACCTGACCTGACCTGACCTGACCTGACCTGACCTGACCTGACCTGACCTGACCTCGCATGACCCCGTATGATCCCGCATGACCTCGGTTGACCCCGCCCGATGCCCTCGAGTAACCCCTATCCCCATTCCATAACCTAGGATAACATCGCATGTACTTCAAACCCAATTATCTCGGAACCCCGAACTCGTATGTCAATTTCGAGAATACCGTTGAATTCCTCGTAAAATTCTGCATAACATAGGACCAAATTTATAAAGATTTAGGCAAAATTAAACGATTTAGAGAAACCTACCATGACCTGGGTCAACATCGAATAATTAAAACCCATTTAACTCGGAACCCCGAACTCGTATGTCAATTTCGAGAATACCGTTGAATTCCTCGTAAAATTCTGCATAACATAGGACCAAATTTATAAAGATTTAGGCAAAATTAAACGATTTAGAGAAACCTACCATGACCTGGGTCAACATCGAATAATTAAAACCCATTTAACTCAGAACCCCGAACTCGTATGTCAATTTCGAGGATACCGTTGAATTCCTCGTAAAATTCTGCATAACATAGGACCAAATTTATAAAGATTTAGGCAAAATTAAACGATTTAGAGAAACCTACCTTGACCTGGGTCAACATCGAATAATTAAAACCCATTTAACTCGGAACCCCGAACTCGTATGTCAATTTCGAGGATACCTTTGAATTCCTCGTAAAATTCTGCGAGATATAGGACCAAATTTATAAAGATTTATGCAAAATTAATTTTTTTCGAGCGGCTGATATGTATTTATGACTTTTTATCCGTAATTTAAAAATTTTTTTCTTAATGATGACGCGATTCACGCCGATTGTTTTGTCGTCGCTCAACAGCTCGGATCAAGAGCTCTAAGCGTGCAAAATTATATTCCTGTACGTAGACCGGTTTAGAAGATAAGAACAAATTTCTAAAAATCAACCAATCTTTATCTCCATATCTCGCTGGACCTCCCCAGAACTCGCCTGACCTCATCTGACCATGCCTAACCTCCCCTGACACCGTCAGACCTAGCCTGACCTCGCATGACCCCGTATGACCCCGCATGACCTCGGTTGACCCCGCCCGATGACCTCGAGTAACCCCTATCCCCATACCATGACCTAGGATAACATCGCATGTACTTCAAACCCAATTATCTCGGAACCCCGAACTCGTATGTCAATTTCGAGGATACCGTTGAATTCCTCGTAAAATTCCTCATAACATAGGACCAAATTTATAAAGATTTAGGCAAAATTAATTTTTTTCGAGCGGCTGATATGTATTTATGACATTTTATCCGTAATTTAAAATTTTTTTTCTTAATGATGACGCGATTCACGCCGATTGTTTTGTCGTCGATCAACAGCTCGGATCAAGAGCTCTAAGCGTGCAAAATTATATTCCTGTACGTAGACCGGTTTAGAGGATATGAACAAATTTCTAAAAATCAACCAATCTTTATCTCCAGATCTCGCTGAACCTCCCCATTACTCGCCTGACCTCATCTGACAATGCCTAACCTCCCCTGACACCGTCAGACCTAGCCTGACCTCGCATGACCCCGTATGACCCCGCATGACCTCGGTTGACCCCGCCCGATGACCTCGAGTAACCCCTATCCCCATACCATGACCTAGGATAACATCGCATGTACTTCAAACCCAATTATCTCGGAACCCCGAACTCGTATGTCAATTTCGAGGATACCTATGAATTCCTCGTAAAATTCTGCGTAATATAGGAACAAATTTATAAAGATTTAGGCAAAATTAAACGATTTAGAGAAACCTACCATGACCTGGGTCAACATCGAATAATTAAAACCCATTTAACTCAGAACCCCGAACTCGTATGTCAATTTCGAGGATACCGTTGAATTCCTCGTAAAATTCTGCATAACATAGGACCAAATTTATAAAGATTTAGGCAAAATTAAACGATTTAGAGAAACCTACCTTGACCTGGGTCAACATCGAATAATTAAAACCCATTTAACTCGGAACCCCGAACTCGTATGTCAATTTCGAGGATACCTTTGAATTCCTCGTAAAATTCTGCGAGATATAGGACCAAATTTATAAAGATTTATGCAAAATTAATTTTTTTCGAGCGGCTGATATGTATTTATGACTTTTTATCCGTAATTTAAAAATTTTTTTCTTAATGATGACGCGATTCACGCCGATTGTTTTGTCGTCGCTCAACAGCTCGGATCAAGAGCTCTAAGCGTGCAAAATTATATTCCTGTACGTAGACCGGTTTAGAAGATAAGAACAAATTTCTAAAAATCAACCAATCTTTATCTCCATATCTCGCTGGACCTCCCCAGAACTCGCCTGACCTCATCTGACCATGCCTAACCTCCCCTGACACCGTCAGACCTAGCCTGACCTCGCATGACCCCGTATGACCCCGCATGACCTCGGTTGACCCCGCCCGATGACCTCGAGTAACCCCTATCCCCATACCATGACCTAGGATAACATCGCATGTACTTCAAACCCAATTATCTCGGAACCCCGAACTCGTATGTCAATTTCGAGGATACCGTTGAATTCCTCGTAAAATTCCTCATAACATAGGACCAAATTTATAAAGATTTAGGCAAAATTAATTTTTTTCGAGCGGCTGATATGTATTTATGACATTTTATCCGTAATTTAAAATTTTTTTTCTTAATGATGACGCGATTCACGCCGATTGTTTTGTCGTCGATCAACAGCTCGGATCAAGAGCTCTAAGCGTGCAAAATTATATTCCTGTACGTAGACCGGTTTAGAGGATATGAACAAATTTCTAAAAATCAACCAATCTTTATCTCCAGATCTCGCTGAACCTCCCCATTACTCGCCTGACCTCATCTGACAATGCCTAACCTCCCCTGACACCGTCAGACCTAGCCTGACCTCGCATGACCCCGTATGACCCCGCATGACCTCGGTTGACCCCGCCCGATGACCTCGAGTAACCCCTATCCCCATACCATGACCTAGGATAACATCGCATGTACTTCAAACCCAATTATCTCGGAACCCCGAACTCGTATGTCAATTTCGAGGATACCTATGAATTCCTCGTAAAATTCTGCGTAATATAGGAACAAATTTATAAAGATTTAGGCAAAATTAAACGATTTAGAGAAACCTCTATGACCTGGGTCAACATCGAATAATTAAAACCCATTTAACTCGGAACCCCGAACTCGTATGTCAATTTCGAGGATACCTTTGAATTCCTCGTAAAATTCTGCGTAATATAGGACCAAATTTATAAAGATTTATGCAAAATTAATTTTTTTCGAGCGGCTGATATTTATTTATGACTTTTCATACGTAATATAAAAATTTTTTTCTTAATGATGACGCGATTCACGCCGATTGTTTTGTCGTCGATCAACAGCTTGGATCAAGAGCTCTAAGCGTGCAAAATTATATTCCTGTACGTAGACCGGTTTAGAAGATATGAACAAATCTCTAAAAATCAACCAATCTTTATCACCATATCTCGTTGGACCTCCCCAGAACTCGTCTGACCTCATCTGACCATGCCTAAACTCCCTTGACACCGTCAGACCTAGCCTGACCTCGCATGACCCCGTATGACCCCGCATGACCTCGGTTGACCCCGCCCGATGACCTTGAGTAACCCCTATCCCCATACCATGACCTAGGATAACATCGCATGTACTTCAAACCCAATTATCTCGGAACCCCGAACTCGTATGTCAATTTCGAGGATACCGTTGAATTCCTCGTAAAAGTCTGCATAACATAGGACCAAATTTATAAAGATTTAGGCAAAATTAAACGATTTAGAGAAACCTCTATGACCTGGGTCAACATCGAATAATTAAAACCCATTTAACTCGGAACCCCGAACTCGTATGTCAATTTCGAGGATACCGTTGAATTCCTCGTAAAATTCTGCATAACATAGGACCAAATTTAAAAAGATTTAGGCAAAATTAAACGATTTAGAGAAACCTACCATGACCTGGGTCAACATCAAACAATTAAAACCCATTTAACTCGGAACGCCGAACTCGTATGTCAATTTCGAGGATACCGTTGAATTCCTCGTAAAACTCTGCGTAATATAGGATCAAATTTATAAAGATTTATGACTTTTTATCCGTAATTTAAAAATTTTTTTCTTAATGATGACGCGATTCACGCCGATTGTTTTGCCGTCGATCAATAGCTCGGACCAAGAGCTCTAAGCGTGCAAAATTATATTCCTGTACGTAGACCGGTTTAGGGGATATGAACAAATTTCTAAAAATCAACCAATCTTTATCTCTATATCTCGCTGGACCTCCCCATTACTCGCCTGACCTCATCTGAGAATGCCTAACCTCCCCTGACACCGTCAGACCTAGCCTGACCTCGCATGACCCCGTATGACCCCGCATGACCTCGGTTGACCCCGCCCGATGACCTCGAGTAACCCCTATCCCCATACCATGACCTAGGATAACATCGCATGTACTTCAAACCCAATTATCTCGGAACCCCGAACTCGTATGTCAATTTCGAGGATACCGTTGAATTCCTCGTAAAATTCTGCATAACATAGGACCAAATTTATAAAGATTTAGGCAAAATTAAACGATTTAGAGAAACCTACCATAACCTGGGTCAACATCGAATAATTAAAACCCATTTAACTCGGAACCCCGAACTCGTATGTCAATTTCGAGGATACCTTTAAATTCCTCGTAAAATTCTGCGTAATATAGGACCAAATTTATAAAGATTTATGCAAAATTAATTTTTTTCGAGCGGCTGATATTTATTTATGACTTTTTATCCGTAATTTAAAATTTTTTTTCTTAATGATGACGCGATTCACGCCGATTGTTTTGTCGTCGATCAACAGCTCGGATCAAGAGCTCTAAGCGTGCAAAATTATATTCCTGTACGTAGACCGGTTTAGAAGATATGAACAAATTTCTAAAAATCAACCAATCTTTATCTCCATATCTCGCTGGACCTCCCCAGAACTCGCCTGACCTCATCTGACCATGCCTAACCTCCCCTGACACCGTCAGACCTAGCCTGATCTCGCATGACCCCGTATGACCCCGCATAACCTCGGTTGACCCCGCCCGATGACCTTGAGTAACCCCTATCCCCATACCATGACCTAGGATAACATCGCATGTACTTCAAACCCAATTATCTCGGAACCCCAAACTCGTATGTCAATTTCGAGGATACCGTTGAATTCCTCGTAAAATTCTGCATAACATAGGACCAAATTTATAAAGATTTAGGCAAAATTAAACGATTTAGAGAAACCTCTATGACCTGGGTCAACATCGAATAATTAAAACCCATTTAACTCGGAACCCCGAACTCGTATGTCAATTTCGAGGATACCGTTGAATTCCTCGTAAAATTCTGCATAACATAGGACCAAATTTAAAAAGATTTAGGCAAAATTAAACGATTTAGAGAAACCTACCATGACCTGGGTCAACATCAAACAATTAAAACCCATTTAACTCGGAACGCCGAACTCGTATGTCAATTTCGAGGATACCGTTGAATTCCTCGTAAAACTCTGCGTAATATAGGATCAAATTTATAAAGATTTATGACTTTTTATCCGTAATTTAAAAATTTTTTTCTTAATGATGACGCGATTCACGCCGATTGTTTTGCCGTCGATCAATAGCTCGGACCAAGAGCTCTAAGCGTGCAAAATTATATTCCTGTACGTAGACCGGTTTAGGGGATATGAACAAATTTCTAAAAATCAACCAATCTTTATCTCTATATCTCGCTGGACCTCCCCATTACTCGCCTGACCTCATCTGAGAATGCCTAACCTCCCCTGACACCGTCAGACCTAGCCTGACCTCGCATGACCCCGTATGACCCCGCATGACCTCGGTTGACCCCGCCCGATGACCTCGAGTAACCCCTATCCCCATACCATGACCTAGGATAACATCGCATGTACTTCAAACCCAATTATCTCGGAACCCCGAACTCGTATGTCAATTTCGAGGATACCGTTGAATTCCTCGTAAAATTCTGCATAACATAGGACCAAATTTATAAAGATTTAGGCAAAATTAAACGATTTAGAGAAACCTACCATAACCTGGGTCAACATCGAATAATTAAAACCCATTTAACTCGGAACCCCGAACTCGTATGTCAATTTCGAGGATACCTTTAAATTCCTCGTAAAATTCTGCGTAATATAGGACCAAATTTATAAAGATTTATGCAAAATTAATTTTTTTCGAGCGGCTGATATTTATTTATGACTTTTTATCCGTAATTTAAAATTTTTTTTCTTAATGATGACGCGATTCACGCCGATTGTTTTGTCGTCGATCAACAGCTCGGATCAAGAGCTCTAAGCGTGCAAAATTATATTCCTGTACGTAGACCGGTTTAGAAGATATGAACAAATTTCTAAAAATCAACCAATCTTTATCTCCATATCTCGCTGGACCTCCCCAGAACTCGCCTGACCTCATCTGACCATGCCTAACCTCCCCTGACACCGTCAGACCTAGCCTGATCTCGCATGACCCCGTATGACCCCGCATAACCTCGGTTGACCCCGCCCGATGACCTTGAGTAACCCCTATCCCCATACCATGACCTAGGATAACATCGCATGTACTTCAAACCCAATTATCTCGGAACCCCAAACTCGTATGTCAATTTCGAGGATACCGTTGAATTCCTCGTAAAATTCTGCATAACATAGGACCAAATTTATAAAGATTTAGGCAAAATTAAAGGATTTAGAGAAACCTCTATGACCTAGGTCAACATCGAATAATTAAAACCCATTTAACTCAAAACCCCGAACTCGTATGTCAATTTCGAGGATACCGTTGAATTCCTCGTAAAATTCTGCATAACATAGGACCAAATTTATAAAGATTTAGGCAAAATTAAAGGATTTAGAGAAACCTCCATGACCTAGGTCAACATCGAATAATTAAAACCCATTTAACTCGGAACCCCGAACTCGTATGTCAATTTCGAGGATACCGTTGAATTCCTCGTAAAATTCTGCATAACATTGGACCAAATTTATAAAGATTTAGGCAAAATTAAACGATTTAGAGAAACCTCTATGACCTGGGTCAACATCGAATAATTAAAACCCATTTAACTCGGAACCCCGAACTCGAATGTCAATTTCGAGGATACCTTTGAATTCCTCGTAAAATTCTGCGTAATATAGGAACAAATTTATAAAGATTTAGGCAAAATTATTTTTTTTCGAGCGGCTGATATTTATTTATGACTTTTCATCCGTAATATAAAAATTTTTTTCTTAATGATGACGCGATTCACGCCGATTGTTTTGTCGTCGATCAACAGCTTGGATCAAGAGCTCTAAGCGTGCAAAATTATATTCCTGTACGTAGACCGGTTTAGAAGATATGAACAAATTTCTAAAAATCAACCAATCTTTATCTCCATATCTCGTTGGACCTCCCCAGAACTCGTCTGACCTCATCTGACCATGCCTAAACTCCCCTGACACCGTCAGACCTAGCCTGACCTCGCATGACCCCGTATGACCCCGCATGACCTCGGTTGACCCCGCCCGATGACCTTGAGTAACTCCTATCCCCATACCATGACCTAGGATAACATCGCATGTACTTCAAACCCAATTATCTCGGAACCCCGAACTCGTATGTCAATTTCGAGGATACCGTTGAATTCCTCGTAAAATTCTGCATAACATTGGACCAAAGGGCATAGGGAGATAAGAATGCTAAAATTGCCCCCAGAGCGTATTTTAACGATACTTTCAGGATATGTTCGTACTATAGAAGTACTTTGATTCTGAAGTTTTTAGATCTCAAAGTTAACTAGATTTTGAATAATAATAAAAAAAGGCAAAAACAGAAAATATTTTTTTTCTCTTCATAGACTAAACCGATTTAAATAAAAAATTTATGGTAATTTAATATCTATAGAGATACTCTTTTGATAAAAATTTCAACTATATAGCTCTACATTTTCATAGAGAAAAAATTTTTTTTTTCAAGAAAAATTGATTTTTTATTATAAAACTTAAAAGTACAATTTTGAAAATATTTTTTTTGAATTCCCTAGCAAAAAGTACATAAAATATATTTTTTTCAAATTTTTTGTAATGGAACGCCATATTGAAAAAAATTAAAAACTGTGCTGTTTCCGAAAAAATGTTTTTTTCGATTTATACTCTCTTTCTCTCTCTCTCTCTCTATATATATATATATACACCGGCACTGCTAGGCCCAAAGTGCTATACTGTTCAGACGTACCAAGCCCGGACCGACAATATGAAGCCCGGTTCCGGGCTTCGTAAAAACATCGTGTATATCGACGTATTTTGCGAATACATAATCAGATGTGTTAAAATCTCAATTTTGGTACGGGCGCCCTAATGCCGATATATCTCTCAAAACATGCACGTTTAGTTCATCAGTACCGGCTATAGGTGGCGCCCCGCCTGTTGGTGTATATAAGATATACTTGATAACTGCATTTCACGTTCTTTACCAATCCCGACACATTTACCGTACATAATGCAGCCCGAAATTTGACAACAGCGCTTGTAGATGCTTTGGTCTGAATATTTTAGTCTTAAAAAATAGCGCGTTGTGCAACAACTGGAAAAATAATCATGGCGCATGGAGATTTGTAATATATGATTCCAAAATGTTCATTAAAACCATACTTAAGTCAAAAAATTAGAGCTATTAAGAGTTATGAGTCATTCCTGAAAACAATTTATTTGTACGTAAAAATAATTATTGCAAATCATACATAAAATGAGGTATATACTTTTTTCTTTCCTGATGAACGGACGTTTATCAAATTTAATTTCCCAGCCAAAAATGTTCAGTCAAATGTTACAGAATTCATTAAATTGAAGATGATCTTGTAGAATACATTAATTTCAGTATTGATTAAATGGAATTACCGCGGTCAAATGTTTGTTTAATCCTGTTGTATTTACTACTAAAATCAAAATAAAAATTGAAAAAACTACGAAGGCATTTTACTTATGTTTTGCTAAGAAACTACTCTCAGAGTTAATATTTTCTCATATTCTAGTACAGGGAAGACCACTTCTTTCACATGTAAGAGAACATTTTTAATTGTTTTCTCGCGCCTCTGTTAAATATAATAATCTTGCCTTTGATGCGCTTCTCTGCGTGAAAACAGCTCAAATTTTAGGCAAGAAATATATTTACTGGATATGGTACGCCATATAGAAAAAAAAATTGTCTTTTTTGCAAAAAAAAAATTAATTTATTGCTTTGATAACAATACACATACACACATATATATGTATATATATATATATATATATATATATATATATATGTGTGTATATTTCTTTCAATTATTTTTGACAAAAATAAATCAAATAAATATCTCAAATAAAATTATTTGAGAGAGAAATTGTTATAATCCTCGTAAAATTCTGCATAACATAGGACCAAATTTATAAAGATTTAGGCAAAATTAAACGATTTAGAGAAACCTCCATGACCTAGGTCAACATCGAATAATTAAAACCCATTTAACTCGGAACCCCGAACTCGAATGTCAATTTCGAGGATACCGTTGAATTCCTCGTAAAATTCTGCACAACATAGGACCAAATTTATAAAGATTTTGGCAAAATTAAACGATTTAGAGAAACCTCCATGACCTAGGTCAACATCGAATAATTTAAACCCATTTAACTCGGAACCCCGAACTCGTATGTCAATTTCGAAGATACCGTTGAATTCCTCGTAAAATTCTGCATAACATAGGACCAAATTTATAAAGATTTAGGCAAAATTAAACGATTTAGAGTAACCTACCATGACCTGGGTCAACATCGAATAATTAAAACCCATTTAACTCGGAACCCCGAACTCGTATGTCAATTTCGAGGATACCTTTGAATTCCTCGTAAAATTCTGCGTAATATAGGACCAAATTTATAAAGATTTATGCAAAATTAATTTTTTTCGAGCGGCTGATATTTATTTATGACTTTTCATCCGTAATATAAAAATTTTTTTCTTAATGATGACGCGATTCACGCCGATTGTTTTGTCGTCGATCAACAGCTTGGATCAAGAGCTCTAAGCGTGCAAAATTATATTCCTGTACGTAGACCGGTTTAGAAGATATGAACAAATTTCTAAAAATCAACCAATCTTTATCTCCATATCTCGTTGGACCTCCCCAGAACTCGTCTGACCTCATCTGACCATGCCTAAACTCCCCTGACACCGTCAGACCTAGCCTGACCTCGCATGACCCCGTATGACCCCGCATGACCTCGGTTGACCCCGCCCGATGACCTTGAGTAACCCCTATCTCCATACCATGACCTAGGATAACATCGCATGTACTTCAAACCCAATTATCTCGGAACCCCGAACTCGTATGTCAATTTCGAGGATACCGTTGAATTCCTCGTAAAATTCTGCATAACATAGGACCAAATTTATAAAGATTTAGGCAAAATTAAACGATTTAGAGAAACCTACCATGACCTGGGTCAACATCGAATAATTAAAACTTATTTAACTCGGAATCCCGACCTCGTATGTCAATTTCGAGGATACCTTTGAATTCCTCGTAAAATTCTGCGTAATATAGGACCAAATTTATAAAGATTTAGGCAAAATTAAAGGATTTAGAGAAACCTCCATGACCAAGGTCAACATCGAATAATTAAAACCCATTTAACTCGGAACCCCGAACTCGTATGTCAATTTCGAGGATACCGTTGAATTCCTCGTAAAATTCTGCATAAGATAGGACCAAATTTATAAAGATTTAGGCAAAATTAAACGATTTAGAGAAACCTCCATGACTTAGGTCAACATCGAATAATTAAAACCCATTTAACTCGGAACCCCGAACTCGTATGTCAATTTCGAGGATACCTTTGAATTCCTCGTAAAATTCTGCGTAATATAGGACCAAATTTATAAAGATTTATGCAAAATTAATTTTTTTCGAGCGGCTGATATTTATTTATGACTTTTTATCCGTAATTTAAAATTTTTTTTCTTAATGATGACGCGATTCACGCCGATTGTTTTGTCGTCGATCAACAGCTCGGATCAAGAGCTCTAAGCGTGCAAAATTATATTCCTGTACGTAGACCGGTTTAGAAGATATGAACAAATTTCTAAAAATCAACCAATCTTTATCTCCATATCTCGTTGGACCTCCCCAGAACTCGCCTGACCTCATCTGACCATGCCTAACCTCCCCTGACACCGTCAGACCTAGCCTGACCTCGCATGACCCCGTATGACCCCGCATGACCTCGGTTGACCCCGCCCGATGACCTTGAGTAACCCCTATCCCTATACCATGACCTAGGATAACATCGCATGTACTTCAAACCCAATTATCTCGGAACCCCAAACTCGTATGTCAATTTCGAGGATACCGTTGAATTCCTCGTAAAATTCTGCATAACATTGGACCAAATTTATAAAGATTTAGGCAAAATTAAAGGATTTAGAGAAACCTCCATGACCTAGGTCAACATCGAATAATTAAAACCCATTTAACTCGGAACCCCGAACTCGTATGTCAATTTCGAGGATACCGTTGAATTCCTCGTAAAATTCTGCATAAGATAGGACCAAATTTATAAAGATTTAGGCAAAATTAAAGGATTTAGAGAAACCTCTATGACCTAGGTCAACATCGAATAATTAAAACCCATTTAACTCGGAACCCCGAACTCGTATGTCAATTTCGAGGATACCTTTGAATTCCACGTAAAATTCTGCATAACATAGGACCAAATTTATAAAGATTTAGGCAAAATTAAACGATTTAGAGAAACCTACCATGACCTGGGTCAACATCGAATAATTAAAACCTATTTAACTCGGAACCCCGAACTCGTATGTCAATTTCGAGGATACCTTTGAATTCCTCGTAAAATTCTGCGTAATATAGGACTAAATTTATAAAGATTTAGGCAAAATTAAAGGATTTAGAGAAACCTCCATGACTTAGGTCAACATCGAATAATTAAAACCCATTTAACTCGGAACCCCGAACTCGTATGTCAATTTCGAGGATACCGTTGAATTCCTCGTAAAATTCTGCATAAGATAGGACCAAATTTATAAAGATTTAGGCAAAATTAAAGGATTTAGAGAAACCTCTATGACCTAGGTCAACATCGAATAATTAAAACCCATTTAACTCGGAACCCCGAACTCGTATGTCAATTTCGAGGATACCGTTGAATTCCTCGTAAAATTCTGCATAAGATAGGACCAAATTTATAAAGATTTAGGCAAAATTAAAGGATTTAGAGAAACCTCCATGACTTAGGTCAACATCGAATAATTAAAACCCATTTAACTCGGAACCCCGAACTCGTATGTCAATTTCGAGGATACCGTTGAATTCCTCGTAAAATTCTGCATAAGATAGGACCAAATTTATAAAGATTTAGGCAAAATTAGAGGATTTAGAGAAACCTCCATGACTTAGGTCAACATCGAATAATTAAAACCCATTTAACTCGGAACCCCGAACTCGTATGTCAATTTCGAGGATACCTTTGAATTCCTCGTAAAATTCTGCGTAATATAGGACTAAATTTATAAAGATTTAGGCAAAATTAAAGGATTTAGAGAAACCTCCATGACTTAGGTCAACATCGAATAATTAAAACCCATTTAACTCGGAACCCCGAACTCGTATGTCAATTTCGAGGATACCGTTGAATTCCTCGTGAAATTCTGCATAATATAGGACCAAATTTATAAAGGTTTATGCAAAATTAATTTTTTTCGAGCGGCTGATATGTATTTATGACTTTTTATCCGTAATTTAAAAATTTTTTTCTTAATGATGACGCGATTCATGCCGATTGTTTTGTCGTCGATCAACAGCTCGGATCAAGAGCTCTAAGCGTGCAAAATTATATTCCTGTACGTAGACCGGTTTAGAAGATATGAACAAATTTCTAAAAATCAACCCATCTTTATCTCCATATCTCGCTGGACCTCCACAGAACTCGCCTGACCTCATCTGACCATGCCTAACCTCCCCTGACACCGTCAGACCTAGCCTGACCTCGCATGACCTCACAAGACCTCGGTTGCCCCCCCCGATGACCTCGAGTATCCCCTATCCCTATACCATGACCTAGGATAACATCGCATGTACTTCAAACCCAATTATCTCGGAACCCCGAACTCGTATGTCAATTTCGAGGATACCGTTGAATTCCTCGTAAAATTCTGCATAACATAGGACCAAATTTATAAAGATTTAGGCAAAATTAAAGGATTTAGAGAAACCTCCATGACCTAGGTCAACATCGAATAATTAAAACCCATTTAACTCGGAACCCCGAACTCGTATGTCAATTTCGAGGATACCGTTGAATTCCTCGTAAAATTCTGTATAACATTGGACCAAATTTATAAAGATTTAGGCAAAATTAAAGGATTTAGAGAAACCTCCATGACCTAGGTCAACATCGAATAATTAAAACCCATTTAACTCGGAACCCCGAACTCGTATGTCAATTTCGAGGATACCTTTGAATTCCTCGTAAAATTCTGCGTAATATAGGACTAAATTTATAAAGATTTAGGCAAAATTAAACGATTTAGAGAAACCTCTATGACCTGGGTCAACATCGAATAATTAAAACCCATTTAACTCGGAATCCCGAACTCGTATGTCAATTTCGAGGATACCTTTGAATTCCTCGTAAAATTCTGCGTAATATAGGACTGAATTTATAAAGATTTATGCAAAATTAATTTTTTTCGAGCGGCTGATATTTATTTATGACTTTTTATCCGTAATTTAAAATTTTTTTTCTTAATGATGACGCGATTCACGCCGATTGTTTTGTCGTCGATCAACAGCTCGGATCAAGAGCTCTAAGCGTGCAAAATTATATTCCTGTACGTAGACCGGTTTAGAAGATATGAACAAATTTCTAAAAATCAACCAATCTTTATCTCCATATCTCGCTGGACCTCCCCAGAACTCGCCTGACCTCATCTGACCATGCCTAACCTCCCCTGACACCGTCAGACCTAGCCTGACCTCGCATGACCCCGTATGACCCCGCATGACCTCGGTTGACCCCGCCCGATGACCTTGAGTAACCCCTATCCCCATACCATGACCTAGGATAACATCGCATGTACTTCAAACCCAATTATCTCGGAACCCCAAACTCGTATGTCAATTTCGAGGATACCGTTGAATTCCTCGTAAAATTCTGCATAACATAGGACCAAATTTATAAAGATTTAGGCAAAATTAAAGGATTTAGTGAAACCTCCATGACCTAGGTCAACATCGAATAGTTAAAACCCATTTAACTCGGAACCCCGAACTCGTATGTCAATTTCGAGGATACCGTTGAATTCCTCGTAGAATTCTGCATAACATTGGACCAAATTTATAAAGATTTAGGCAAAATTAAAGGATTTAGAGAAACCTCCATGACCTAGGTCAACATCGAATAATTAAAACCCATTTAACTCAAAACCCCGAACTCGTATGTCAATTTCGAGGATACCGTTGAATTCCTCGTAAAATTCTGCATAACATAGGACCAAATTTATAAAGATTTAGGCAAAATTAAAGGATTTAGAAAAACCTCCATGACCTAGGTCAACATCGAATAATTAAAACCCATTTAACTCAAAACCCCGAACTCGTATGTCAATTTCGAGGATACCGTTGAATTCCTCGTAAAATTCTGCATAACATAGGACCAAATTTATAAAGATTTAGGCAAAATTAAACGATTTAGAGAAACCTACCATGACCTGGGTCAACATCGAATAATTAAAACTTATTTAACTCGGAATCCCGACCTCGTATGTCAATTTCGAGGATACCTTTGAATTCCTCGTAAAATTCTGCGTAATATAGGACCAAATTTATAAAGATTTAGGCAAAATTAAAGGATTTAGAGAAACCTCCATGACCAAGGTCAACATCGAATAATTAAAACCCATTTAACTCGGAACCCCGAACTCGTATGTCAATTTCGAGGATACCTTTGAATTCCACGTAAAATTCTGCATAACATAGGACCAAATTTATAAAGATTTAGGCAAAATTAAACGATTTAGAGAAACCTACCATGACCTGGGTCAACATCGAATAATTAAAACCTATTTAACTCGGAACCCCGAACTCGTATGTCAATTTCGAGGATACCTTTGAATTCCTCGTAAAATTCTGCGTAATATAGGACTAAATTTATAAAGATTTAGGCAAAATTAAAGGATTTAGAGAAACCTCCATGACCTAGGTCAACATCGAATAATAAAAACCCATTTAACTCGGAACCCCGAACTCGTATGTCAATTTCGAGGATACCCTTGAATTCCTCGTAAAATTCTGCATAACATAGGACCAAATTTATAAAGATTTAGGCAAAATTAAACGATTTAGAGAAACCTACCATGACCTGGGTCAACATCGAATAATTAAAACCCATTTAACTCGGAACCCCGACCTCGTATGTCAATTTCGAGGATACCTTTGAATTCCTCGTAAAATTCTGCGTAATAAAGGACCAAATTTATAAAGATTTATGCTAAATTAATTTTTTTCGAGCGGCTGATATGTATTTATGACTTTTTATCCGTAATTTAAAAATTTTTTTCTTAATGCTGACGCGATTCACGCCGATTGTTTGGTCGTCGATCAACAGCTTGGATCAAGAGCTCTAAGCGTGCAAAATTATATTCCTGTACGTAAACCGGTTTAGAAGATATGAACAAATTTCTAAAAATCAACCAATCTTTATCTCCATATCTCGCTGGACCTCCCCAGAACTCGAATGACCTCATCTGACCATACCTAACCTCCCCTGACACCGTCAGACTTAGCCTGACCTCGCATGACCCCGTATGACCCCGCATGACCTCGGTTGACCCCGCCCGATGACCTCGAGTAACCCCTATCCCAATACCATGACCTAGGATAACATCGCATGTACTTCAAACCCAATTATCTCGGAACCCCGAACTCGTATGTCAATTTCGAGGATACCGTTGAATTCCTCGTAAAATTCTGCGTAATATAGGACCAAATTTATAAAGATTTATGCAAAATTAATTTTTTTCGAGCGGCTGATATGTATTTATGACTTTTTATCCGTAATTTAAAATTTTTTTTCTTAATGATGACGCGATTCACGCCGATTGTTTTGTCGTCGATCAACAGCTCGGATCAAGAGCTCTAAGCGTGCAAAATTATATTCCTGTACGTAGACCGGTTTAGAAGATATGAACAAATTTCTAAAAATCAACCAATCTTTATCTCCATATCTCGCTGGACCTCCCCAGAACTCGCCTGACCTCATCTGACCATGCCTAACCTCCCCTGACACCGTCAGACCTAGCCTGACCTCGCATGACCCCGTATGACCCCGCATGACCTCGGTTGACCCCGCCCGATGACCTTGAGTAACCCCTATCCCCATACCATGACCTAGGATAACATCGCATGTACTTCAAACCCAATTATCTCGGAACCCCAAACTCGTATGTCAATTTCGAGGATACCGTTGAATTCCTCGTAAAATTCTGCATAACATAGGACCAAATTTATAAAGATTTAGGCAAAATTAAAGGATTTAGAGAAACCTCCATGACCTAGGTCAACATCGAATAATTAAAACCCATTTAACTCAAAACCCCGAACTCGTATGTCAATTTCGAGGATACCGTTGAATTCCTCGTAAAATTCTGCATAACATAGGACCAAATTTATAAAGATTTAGGCAAAATTAAAGGATTTAGAGAAACCTCCATGACCTAGGTCAACATCGAATAATTAAAACCCATTTAACTCGGAACCCCGAACTCGTATGTCAATTTCGAGGATACCGTTGAATTCCTCGTAAAGTTCTGCACAACATAGGACCAAATTTATAAAGATTTTGGCAAAATTAAACGATTTAGAGAAACCTCCATGACCTAGGTCAACATCGAATAATTAAAACCCATTTAACTCGGAACCCCGAACTCGAATGTCAATTTCGAGGATACCTTTAAATTCCTCGTAAAATTCTGCGTAATATAGGACCAAATTTATAAAGATTTATGCAAAATTAATTTTTTTCGAGCGGCTGATATTTATTTATGACTTTTCATCCGTAATATAAAAATTTTTTTCTTAATGATGACGCGATTCACGCCGATTGTTTTGTCGTCGATCAACAGCTTGGATCAAGAGCTCTAAGCGTGCAAAATTATATTCCTGTACGTAGACCGGTTTAGAAGATATGAACAAATTTCTAAAAATCAACCAATCTTTATCTCCATATCTCGTTGGACCTCCCCAGAAATCGTCTGACCTCATCTGACCATGCCTAAACTCCCCTGACACCGTCAGACCTAGCCTGACCTCGCATGACCCCGTATGACCCCGAATGACCTCGGTTGACCCCGCCCGATGACCTTGAGTAACTCCTATCCCCATACCATGACCTAGGATAACATCGCATGTACTTCAAACCCAATTATCTCGGAACCCCGAACTCGTATGTCAATTTCGAGGATACCGTTGAATTCCTCGTAAAATTCTGCATAACATAGGACCAAATTTATAAAGATTTAGGCAAAATTAAAGGATATAGAGAAACCTCCATGACCTAGGTCAACATCGAATAATTAAAACCCATTTAACTCGGAACCCCGAACTCGTATGTCAATTTCGAGGATACCGTTGAATTCCTCGTAAAATTCTGCATAACATGGGACCAAATTTATAAAGATTTAGGCAAAATTAAAGGATTTAGAGAAACCTCCATGACTTAGGTCAACATCGAATAATTAAAACCCATTTAACTCGGAACCCCGAACTCGTATGTCAATTTCGAGGATACCGTTGAATTCCTCGTAAAATTCTGTATAAGATAGGACCAAATTTATAAAGATTTAGGCAAAATTAAAGGACTTAGAGAAACCTCTATGACCTAGGTCAACATCGAATAATTAAAACCCATTTAACTCGGAACCCCGAACTCGTATGTCAATTTCGAGGATACCGTTGAATTCCTCGTAAAATTCTGCATAACATAGGACCAAATTTATAAAGATTTAGGCAAAATTAAACGATTTAGAGAAACCTCCATGACCTAGGTCAACATCGAATAATTAAAACCCATTTAACTCGGAACCCCGAACTTGTATGTCAATTTTGAGGATACCGTTGAATTCCTCGTAAAATTCTGCATAACATTGGACCAAATTTATAAAGATTTAGGCAAAATTAAAGGATTTAGAGAAACCTCCATGACCTAGGTCAACATCGAATAATTAAAACCCATTTAACTCGGAACCCCGAACTCGTATGTCAATTTCGAGGATACCTTTGAATTCCTCGTAAAATTCTGCGTAATATAGGACCAAATTTATAAAGATTTAGGCAAAATTAAACGATTTAGAGAAACCTCTATGACCTGGGTCAACATCGAATAATTAAAACCCATTTAACTCGGAACCCCGAAATCGTATGTCAATTTCGAGGATATCTTTGAATTCCTCGTAAAATTCTGCGTAATATAGGACTAAATTTATAAAGATTTATGCAAAATTAATTTTTTTCGAGCGGCTGATATTTATTTATGACTTTTTATCCGTAATTTAAAATTTTTTTTCTTAATGATGACGCGATTCACGCCGATTGTTTTGTCGTCGATCAACAGCTCGGATCAAGAGCTCTAAGCGTGCAAAATTATATTCCTGTACGTAGACCGGTTTAGAAGATATGAACAAATTTCTAAAAATCAACCAATCTTTATCTCCATATCTCGCTGGACCTCCCCAGAACTCGCCTGACCTCATCTGACCATGCCTAACCTCCCCTGACACCGTCAGACCTAGCCTGACCTCGCATGACCCCGTATGACCCCGCATGACCTCGGTTGACCCCGCCCGATGACCTTGAGTAACCCCTATCCCCATACCATGACCTAGGATAACATCGCATGTACTTCAAACCCAATTATCTCGGAACCCCAAACTCGTATGTCAATTTCGAGGATACCGTTGAATTCCTCGTAAAATTCTGCATAACATAGGACCAAATTTATAAAGATTTAAGCAAAATTAAACGATTTAGAGAAACCTCCATGACCTAGGTCAACATCGAATAATTAAAACCCATTTAACTCGGAACCCCGAACTCGTATGTCAATTTCGAGGATACCGTTGAATTCCTCGTAAAATTCTGCACAACATAGGACCAAATTTATAAAGATTTTGGCAAAATTAAACGATTTAGAGAAACCTCCATGACCTAGGTCAACATCGAATAATTTAAACCCATTTAACTCGGAACCCCGAACTCGTATGTCAATTTCGAGGATACCGTTGAATTCCACGTAAAATTCTGCATAACATTGGACCAAATTTATAAAGATTTAGGCAAAATTAAACGATTTAGAGAAACCTCTATGACCTGGGTCAACATCGAATAATTAAAACCCATTTAACTCGGAACCCCGAACTCGTATGTCAATTTCGAGGATACCCTTAAATTCCTCGTAAAATTCTGCGTAATATAGGAACAAATTTATAAAGATTTAGGCAAAATTAAACGATTTAGAGAAACCTCCATGACCTAGGTCAACATCGAATAATTAAAACCCATTTAACTCGGAACCCCGAACTCGTATGTCAATTTCGAGGATACCGTTGAATTCCTCGTAAAATTCTGCACATCATAGGACCAAATTTATAAAGATTTTGGCAAAATTAATATTTTTCGAGCGGCTGACATTTATTTATGTCTTTTTATCCGTAATATAAAAATTTTTTTCTTAATGATGACGCGATTCACGCCGATTGTTTTGTCGTCGATCAACAGCTCGGATCAAGAGCTCTAAGCGTGCAAAATTATATTCCTGTACGTAGACCGGTTTAGAAGATATGAACAAATTTCTAAAAATCAACCAATCTTTATCTCCATATCTCGTTGGACCTCCCCAGAACTCGCCTGACCTCATCTGACCATGCCTAACCTCCCCTGACACCGTCAGACCTAGCCTGACCTCGCATGACCCCGTATGACCCCGCATGACCTCGGTTGACCCCGCCCGATGACCTCGAGTAACCTCTATCCCCATACCATGACCTAGGATAACATCGCATGTACTTCAAACCCAATTATCTCGGAACCCTGAACTCGTATGTCAATTTCGAGGATACCGTTGAATTCCTCGTAAAATTCTGCATAACATAGGACCAAATTTATAAAGATTTAGGCAAAATTAAACGATTTAGAGAAACCTCCATGACCTAGGTCAACATCGAGTAATTAAAACCCATTTAACTCGGAACCCCGAACTCGAATGTCAATTTCGAGGATACCGTTGAATTCCTCGTAAAATTCTGCACAACATAGGACCAAATTTATAAAGATTTTGGCAAAATTAAACGATTTAGAGAAACCTCCATGACCTAGGTCAACATCGAATAATTTAAACCCATTTAACTCGGAACCCCGAACTCGTATGTCAATTTCGAGGATACCGTTGAATTCCTCGTAAAATTCTGCATAACATTGGACCAAATTTATAAAGATTTAGGCAAAATTAAACGATTTAGAGAAACCTCTATGACCTGGGTCAACATCGAATAATTAAAACCCATTTAACTCGGAACCCCGAACTCGAATGTCAATTTCGAGGATACCGTTGAATTCCTCGTAAAATTCTGCACAACATAGGACCAAATTTATAAAGATTTTGGCAAAATTAAACGATTTAGAGAAACCTCCATGACCTAGGTCAACATCGAATAATTAAAACCCATTTAACTCGGAACCCCGAACTCGAATGTCAATTTCGAGGATACCGTTGAATTCCTCGTAAAATTCTGCACAACATAGGACCAAATTTATAAAGATTTTGGCAAAATTAAACGATTTAGAGAAACCTCCATGACCTAGGTCAACATCGAATAATTTAAACCCATTTAACTCGGAACCCCGAACTCGTATGTCAAGTTCGAGGATACCGTTGAATTCCTCGTAAAATTCTGCATAACATTGGACCAAATTTATAAAGATTTAGGCAAAATTAAACGATTTAGAGAAACCTCTATGACCTGGGTCAACATCGAATAATTAAAACCCATTTAACTCGGAACCCCGAACTCGTATGTCAATTTCGAGGATACCTTTGAATTCCTCGTAAAATTCTGCGTAATATAGGACCAAATTTATGAAGATTTAGGCAAAATTAAAGGATTTAGAAAAACCTCCATGACCTAGGTCAACATCGAATAATTAAAACCCATTTAACTCAAAACCCCGAACTCGTATGTCAATTTCGAGGATACCGTTGAATTCCTCGTAAAATTCTGCATAACATAGGACCAAATTTATAAAGATTTAGGCAAAATTAAAGGATTTAGAGAAACCTCCATGACCTAGGTCAACATCGAATAATTAAAACCCATTTAACTCGGAACCCCGAACTCGTATGTCAATTTCGAGGATACCGTTAAATTCCTCGTAAAATTCTGCATAACATTGGACCAAATTTATAAAGATTTAGGCAAAATTAAACGATTTAGAGAAACCTCTATGACCTGGGTCAACATCGAATAATTTAAACCCATTTAACTCGGAACCCCGAACTCGTATGTCAATTTCAAGGATACCTTTGAATTCCTCGTAAAATTCTGCGTAATATAGGACCAAATTTATGAAGATTTATGCAAAATTAATATTTTTCGAGCGGCTGATATTTATTTATGTCTTTTTATCCGTAATATAAAAATTTTTTTCTTAATGATGACGCGATTCACGCCGATTGTTTTGTCGTCGATCAACAGCTCGGATCAAGGGCTCTAAGCGTGCAAAATTATATTCCTGTACGTAGACCGGTTTAGAAGATATGAACAAATTTCTAAAAATCAACCAATCTTTATCTCTATATCTCGCTGGACCTCCCCAGAACTCGCCTGACCTCATCTGACCATGCCTAACCTCCCCTGACACCGTCAGACCTAGCCTGACCTCGCATGACCCCGTATGACCCCGCATGACCTCGGTTGACCCCGCCCGATGACCTGGAGTAACCCCTATCCCCATACCATGACCTAGGATAACATCGCATGTACTTCAAACCCAATTATCTCGGAACCCCAAACTCGTATGTCAATTTCGAGGATACCGTTGAATTCCTCGTAAAATTCTGCATAACATAGGACCAAATTTATAAAGATTTAGGCAAAATTAAAGGATTTAGAAAAACCTCCATGAGCTAGGTCAACATCGAATAATTAAAACCCATTTAACTCAAAACCCCGAACTCGTATGTCAATTTCGAGGATACCGTTGAATTCCTCGTAAAATTCATATAACATAGGACCAAATTTATAAAGATTTAGGCAAAATTAAACGATTTAGAGAAACCTACCATGACCTGGGTCAACATCGAATAATTAAAACCTATTTAACTCGGAACCCCGAACTCGTATGTCAATTTCGAGGATACCGTTGAATTCCTCGTAAAATTCTGCATAACATAGGACCAAATTTATAAAGATTTAGGCAAAATTAAACGATTTAGAGAAACCTCCATGACCTAGGTCAACATCGAATAATTAAAACCCATTTAACTCGGAACCCCGAACTCGAATGTCAATTTCGAGGATACCGTTGAATTCCTCGTAAAATTCTGCATAACATTGGACCAAATTTATAAAGATTTAGGCAAAATTAAACGATTTAGAGAAACCTCTATGACCTAGGTCAACATCGAATAATTTAAACCCATTTAACTCGGAACCCCGAACTCGTATGTCAATTTCGAGGATACCGTTGAATTCCTCGTAAAATTCTGCATAACATTGGACCAAATTTATAAAGATTTAGGCAAAATTAAACGATTTAGAGAAACCTCTATGACCTGGGTCAACATCGAATAATTAAAACCCATTTAACTCGGAACCCCGAACTCGTATGTCAATTTCGAGGATACCTTTGAATTCCTCGTAAAATTCTGCGTAATATAGGACCAAATTTATGAAGATTTATGCAAAATTAATATTTTTCGAGCGGCTGATATTTATTTATGTCTTTTTATCCGTAATATAAAAATTTTTTTCTTAATGATGACGCGATTCACGCCGATTGTTTTGTCGTCGATCAACAGCTCGGATCAAGAGCTCTAAGCGTGCAAAATTATATTCCTGTACGTAGACCGGTTTAGAAGATATGAACAAATTTCTAAAAATCAACCAATCTTTATCTCTATATCTCGCTGGACCTCCCCAGAACTCGCCTGACCTCATCTGACCATGCCTAACCTCCCCTGACACCGTCAGACCTAGCCTGACCTCGCATGACCCCGTATGACCCCGCATGACCTCGGTTGACCCCGCCCGATGACCTGGAGTAACCCCTATCCCCATACCATGACCTAGGATAACATCGCATGTACTTCAAACCCAATTATCTCGGAACCCCAAACTCGTATGTCAATTTCGAGGATACCGTTGAATTCCTCGTAAAATTCTGCATAACATAGGACCAAATTTATAAAGATTTAGGCAAAATTAAAGGATTTAGAAAAACCTCCATGACCTAGGTCAACATCGAATAATTAAAACCCATTTAACTCAAAACCCCGAACTCGAATGTCAATTTCGAGGATACCGTTGAATTCCTCGTAAAATTCTGCATAACATAGGACCAAATTTATAAAGATTTAGGCAAAATTAAACGATTTAGAGAAACCTCCATGACCTAGGTCAACATCGAATAATTTAAACCCATTTAACTCGGAACCCCGAACTCGTATGTCAATTTCGAAGATACCGTTGAATTCCTCGTAAAATTCTGCATAACATAGGACCAAATTTATAAAGATTTAGGCAAAATTAAACGATTTAGAGTAACCTACCATGACCTGGGTCAACATCGAATAATTAAAACCCATTTAACTCGGAACCCCGAACTCGTATGTCAATTTCGAGGATACCGTTGAATTCCTCGTAAAATTCTGCATAACATTGGACCAAATTTATAAAGATTTAGGCAAAATTAAACGATTTAGAGAAACCTCCATGACCTAGGTCAACATCGAATAATTAAAACCCATTTAACTCGGAACCCCGAACTCGAATGTCAATTTCGAGGATACCGTTGAATTCCTCGTAAAATTCTGCACAACATAGGACCAAATTTATAAAGATTTTGGCAAAATTAAACGATTTAGAGAAACCTCCATGACCTAGGTCAACATCGAATAATTTAAACCCATTTAACTCGGAACCCCGAACTCGTATGTCAATTTCGAGGATACCGTTGAATTCCTCGTAAAATTCTGCATAACATTGGACCAAATTTATAAAGATTTAGGCAAAATTAAACGATTTAGAGAAACCTCTATGACCTGGGTCAACATCGAATAATTAAAACCCATTTAACTCGGAACCCCGAACTCGTATGTCAATTTCGAGGATACCTTTGAATTCCTCGTAAAATTCTGCGTAATATAGGACCAAATTTATGAAGATTTATGCAAAATTAATATTTTTCGAGCGGCTGATATTTATTTATGTCTTTTTATCCGTAATATAAAAATTTTTTTCTTAATGATGACGCGATTCACGCCGATTGTTTTGTCGTCGATCAACAGCTCGGATCAAGAGCTCTAAGCGTGCAAAATTATATTCCTGTACGTAGACCGGTTTAGAAGATATGAACAAATTTCTAAAAATCAACCAATCTTTATCTCTATATCTCGCTGGACCTCCCCAGAACTCGCCTGACCTCATCTGACCATGCCTAACCTCCCCTGACACCGTCAGACCTAGCCTGACCTCGCATGACCCCGTATGACCCCGCATGACCTCGGTTGACCCCGCCCGATGACCTGGAGTAACCCCTATCCCCATACCATGACCTAGGATAACATCGCATGTACTTCAAACCCAATTATCTCGGAACCCCGAACTCGTATGTCAATTTCGAGGATACCGTTGAATTCCTCGTAAAATTCTGCATAACATAGGACCAAATTTATAAAGATTTAGGCAAAATTAAACGATTTAGAGAAACCTCCATGACCTAGGTCAACATCGAATAATTAAAACCCATTTAACTCGGAACCCCGAACTCGAATGTCAATTTCGAGGATACCGTTGAATTCCTCGTAAAATTCTGCACAACATAGGACCAAATTTATAAAGATTTTGGCAAAATTAAACGATTTAGAGAAACCTCCATGACCTAGGTCAACATCGAATAATTTAAACCCATTTAACTCGGAACCCCGAACTCGTATGTCAATTTCGAAGATACCGTTGAATTCCTCGTAAAATTCTGCATAACATAGGACCAAATTTATAAAGATTTAGGCAAAATTAAACGATTTAGAGTAACCTACCAT
This sequence comes from Cynaeus angustus, assembly GCA_030157275.1. Classification (NCBI taxonomy): domain Eukaryota; kingdom Metazoa; phylum Arthropoda; class Insecta; order Coleoptera; family Tenebrionidae; genus Cynaeus; species Cynaeus angustus. The sequence continues at coordinate 22,669,420 of CM058063.1, read as the reverse complement.
GACCTGGGTCAACATCGAATAATTAAAACCCATTTAACTCGGAACCCCGAACTCGTATGTCAATTTCGAGGATACCTTTGAATTCCTCGTAAAATTCTGCGTAATATAGGACCAAATTTATAAAGATTTATGCAAAATTAATTTTTTTCGAGCGGCTGATATTTATTTATGACTTTTCATCCGTAATATAAAAATTTTTTTCTTAATGATGACGCGATTCACGCCGATTGTTTTGTCGTCGATCAACAGCTTGGATCAAGAGCTCTAAGCGTGCAAAATTATATTCCTGTACGTAGACCGGTTTAGAAGATATGAACAAATTTCTAAAAATCAACCAATCTTTATCTCCATATCTCGTTGGACCTCCCCAGAACTCGTCTGACCTCATCTGACCATGCCTAAACTCCCCTGACACCGTCAGACCTAGCCTGACCTCGCATGACCCCGTATGACCCCGCATGACCTCGGTTGACCCCGCCCGATGACCTTGAGTAACCCCTATCTCCATACCATGACCTAGGATAACATCGCATGTACTTCAAACCCAATTATCTCGGAACCCCGAACTCGTATGTCAATTTCGAGGATACCGTTGAATTCCTCGTAAAATTCTGCATAACATAGGACCAAATTTATAAAGATTTAGGCAAAATTAAACGATTTAGAGAAACCTACCATGACCTGGGTCAACATCGAATAATTAAAACCCATTTAACTCGGAACCCCGACCTCGTATGTCAATTTCGAGGATACCTTTAAATTCCTCGTAAAATTCTGCGTAATAAAGGACCAAATTTATAAAGATTTATGCAAAATTAATATTTTTCGAGCGGCTGATATTTATTTATGTCTTTTTATCCGTAATATAAAAATTTTTTTCTTAATGATGACGCGATTCACGCCGATTGTTTTGTCGTCGATCAACAGCTCGGATCAAGAGCTCTAAGCGTGCAAAATTATATTCCTGTACGTAGACCGGTTTAGAAGATATGAACAAATTTCTAAAAATCAACCAATCTTTATCTCCATATCTCGTTGGACCTCCCCAGAACTCGCCTGACCTCATCTGACCATGCCTAACCTCCCCTGACACCGTCAGACCTAGCCTGACCTCGCATGACCCCGTATGACGCCGCATGACCTCGGTTGACCCCGCCCGATGACCTCGAGTAACCTCTATCCCCATACCATGACCTAGGATAACATCGCATGTGCTTCAAACCCAATTATCTCGGAACCCCGAACTCGTATGTCAATTTCGAGGATACCGTTGAATTCCTCGTAAAATTCTGCATAACATAGGACCAAATTTATAAAGATTTAGGCAAAATTAAACGATTTAGAGAAACCTCCATGACCTAGGTCAACATCGAATAATTAAAACCCATTTAACTCGGAACCCCGAACTCGAATGTCAATTTCGAGGATACCGTTGAATTCCTCGTAAAATTCTGCACAACATAGGACCAAATTTATAAAGATTTTGGCAAAATTAAACGATTTAGAGAAACCTCCATGACCTAGGTCAACATCGAATAATTTAAACCCATTTAACTCGGAACCCCGAACTCGTATGTCAATTTCGAGGATACCGTTGAATTCCTCGTAAAATTCTGCATAACATTGGACCAAATTTATAAAGATTTAGGCAAAATTAAACGATTTAGAGAAACCTCTATGACCTGGGTCAACATCGAATAATTAAAACCCATTTAACTCGGAACCCCGAACTCGTATGTCAATTTCGAGGATACCGTTGAATTCCTCGTAAAATTCTGCATAACATTGGACCAAATTTATAAAGATTTAGGCAAAATTAAACGATTTAGAGAAACCTCTATGACCTGGGTCAACATCGAATAATTAAAACCCATTTAACTCGGAACCCCGAACTCGAATGTCAATTTCGAGGATACCGTTGAATTCCTCGTAAAATTCTGCACAACATAGGACCAAATTTATAAAGATTTTGGCAAAATTAAACGATTTAGAGAAACCTCCATGACCTAGGTCAACATCAAATAATTTAAACCCATTTAACTCGGAACCCCGAACTCGTATGTCAATTTCGAGGATACCGTTGAATTCCTCGTAAAATTCTGCATAACATTGGACCAAATTTATGAAGATTTATGCAAAATTAAACGATTTAGAGAAACCTCTATGACCTGGGTCAACATCGAATAATTAAAACCTATTTAACTCGGAACCCCGAACTCGTATGTCAATTTCGAGGATACCTTTGAATTCCTCGTAAAATTCTGCGTAATATAGGACCAAATTTATGAAGATTTAGGCAAAATTAAAGGATTTAGAAAAACCTCCATGACCTAGGTCAACATCGAATAATTAAAACCCATTTAACTCAAAACCCCGAACTCGTATGTCAATTTCGAGGATACCGTTGAATTCCTCGTAAAATTCTGCATAACATAGGACCAAATTTATAAAGATTTAGGCAAAATTAAAGGATTTAGAGAAACCTCCATGACCTAGGTCAACATCGAATAATTTAAACCCATTTAACTCGGAACCCCGAACTCGTATGTCAATTTCGAGGATACCGTTAAATTCCTCGTAAAATTCTGCATAACATTGGACCAAATTTATAAAGATTTAGGCAAAATTAAACGATTTAGAGAAACCTCTATGACCTAGGTCAACATCGAATAATTTAAACCCATTTAACTCGGAACCCCGAACTCGTATGTCAATTTCGAGGATACCGTTGAATTCCTCGTAAAATTCTGCATAACATTGGACCAAATTTATAAAGATTTAGGCAAAATTAAACGATTTAGAGAAACCTCTATGACCTGGGTCAACATCGAATAATTAAAACCCATTTAACTCGGAACCCCGAACTCGTATGTCAATTTCGAGGATACCTTTGAATTCCTCGTAAAATTCTGCGTAATATAGGACCAAATTTATGAAGATTTATGCAAAATTAATATTTTTCGAGCGGCTGATATTTATTTATGTCTTTTTATCCGTAATATAAAAATTTTTTTCTTAATGATGACGCGATTCACGCCGATTGTTTTGTCGTCGATCAACAGCTCGGATCAAGAGCTCTAAGCGTGCAAAATTATATTCCTGTACGTAGACCGGTTTAGAAGATATGAACAAATTTCTAAAAATCAACCAATCTTTATCTCTATATCTCGCTGGACCTCCCCAGAACTCGCCTGACCTCATCTGACCATGCCTAACCTCCCCTGACACCGTCAGACCTAGCCTGACCTCGCATGACCCCGTATGACCCCGCATGACCTCGGTTGACCCCGCCCGATGACCTGGAGTAACCCCTATCCCCATACCATGACCTAGGATAACATCGCATGTACTTCAAACCCAATTATCTCGGAACCCCAAACTCGTATGTCAATTTCGAGGATACCGTTGAATTCCTCGTAAAATTCTGCATAACATAGGACCAAATTTATAAAGATTTAGGCAAAATTAAAGGATTTAGAAAAACCTCCATGACCTAGGTCAACATCGAATAATTAAAACCCATTTAACTCAAAACCCCGAACTCGTATGTCAATTTCGAGGATACCGTTGAATTCCTCGTAAAATTCTGCATAACATAGGACCAAATTTATAAAGATTTAGGCAAAATTAAACGATTTAGAGAAACCTCCATGACCTAGGTCAACATCGAATAATTAAAACCCATTTAACTCGGAACCCCGAACTCGAATGTCAATTTCGAGGATACCGTTGAATTCCTCGTAAAATTCTGCACAACATAGGACCAAATTTATAAAGATTTTGGCAAAATTAAACGATTTAGAGAAACCTCCATGACCTAGGTCAACATCGAATAATTTAAACCCATTTAACTCGGAACCCCGAACTCGTATGTCAATTTCGAGGATACCGTTGAATTCCTCGTAAAATTCTGCATAACATTGGACCAAATTTATAAAGATTTAGGCAAAATTAAACGATTTAGAGAAACCTCTATGACCTGGGTCAACATCGAATAATTAAAACCCATTTAACTCGGAACCCCGAACTCGTATGTCAATTTCGAGGATACCTTTGAATTCCTCGTAAAATTCTGCGTAATATAGGACCAAATTTATGAAGATTTATGCAAAATTAATATTTTTCGAGCGGCTGATATTTATTTATGTCTTTTTATCCGTAATATAAAAATTTTTTTCTTAATGATGACGCGATTCACGCCGATTGTTTTGTCGTCGATCAACAGCTCGGATCAAGAGCTCTAAGCGTGCAAAATTATATTCCTGTACGTAGACCGGTTTAGAAGATATGAACAAATTTCTAAAAATCAACCAATCTTTATCTCTATATCTCGCTGGACCTCCCCAGAACTCGCCTGACCTCATCTGACCATGAATAACCTCCCCTGACACCGTCAGACCTAGCCTGACCTCGCATGACCCCGTATGACCCCGCATGACCTCGGTTGACCCCGCCCGATGACCTGGAGTAACCCCTATCCCCATACCATGACCTAGGATAACATCGCATGTACTTCAAACCCAATTATCTCGGAACCCCGAACTCGTATGTCAATTTCGAGGATACCGTTGAATTCCTCGTAAAATTCTGCATAACATAGGACCAAATTTATAAAGATTTAGGCAAAATTAAACGATTTAGAGAAACCTCCATGACCTAGGTCAACATCGAATAATTAAAACCCATTTAACTCGGAACCCCGAACTCGAATGTCAATTTCGAGGATACCGTTGAATTCCTCGTAAAATTCTGCACAACATAGGACCAAATTTATAAAGATTTTGGCAAAATTAAACGATTTAGAGAAACCTCCATGACCTAGGTCAACCTCGAATAATTTAAACCCATTTAACTCGGAACCCCGAACTCGTATGTCAATTTCGAAGATACCGTTGAATTCCTCGTAAAATTCTGCATAACATAGGAAAAAATTTATAAAGATTTAGGCAAAATTAAACGATTTAGAGTAACCTACCATGACCTGGGTCAACATCGAACAATTAAAACCCATTTAACTCGGAACCCCGAACTCGTATGTCAATTTCGAGGATACCTTTGAATTCCTCGTAAAATTCTGCGTAATATAGGACCAAATTTATAAAGATTTATGCAAAATTAATTTTTTTCGAGCGGCTGATATTTATTTATGACTTTTCATCCGTAATATAAAAATTTTTTTCTTAATGATGACGCGATTCACGCCGATTGTTTTGTCGTCGATCAACAGCTTGGATCAAGAGCTCTAAGCGTGCAAAATTATATTCCTGTACGTAGACCGGTTTAGAAGATATGAACAAATTTCTAAAAATGAACCAATCTTTATCTCCATATCTCGTTGGACCTCCCCAGAACTCGTCTGACCTCATCTGACCATGCCTAAACTCCCCTGACACCGTCAGACCTAGCCTGACCTCGCATGACCCCGTATGACCCCGCATGACCTCGGTTGACCCCGCCCGATGACCTTGAGTAACCCCTATCTCCATACCATGACCTAGGATAACATCGCATGTACTTCAAACCCAATTATCTCGGAACCCCGAACTCGTATGTCAATTTCGAGGATACCGTTGAATTCCTCGTAAAATTCTGCATAACATAGGACCAAATTTATAAAGATTTAGGCAAAATTAAACGATTTAAAGAAACCTACCATGACCTGGGTCAACATCGAATAATTAAAACTTATTTAACTCGGAACCCCGACCTCGTATGTCAATTTCGAGGATACCTTTGAATTCCTCGTAAAATTCTGCGTAATATAGGACCAAATTTATAAAGATTTATGCAAAATTAATTTTTTTCGAGCGGCTGATATGTATTTATGACTTTTTATCCGTAATTTAAGAATTTTTTTCTTAATGATGACGCGATTCACGCCGATTGTTTTGTCGTCGCTCAACAGCTCGGATCAAGAGCTCTAAGCGTGCAAAATTATATTCCTGTACGTAGACCGGTTTAGAAGATATGAACAAATTTCTAAAAATCAACCAATCTTTATCTCCATATCTCGTTGGACCTCCCCAGAACTCGCCTGACCTCATCTGACCATGCCTAACCTCCCCTGACACCGTCAGACCTAGCCTGACCTCGCATGACCCCGTATGACGCCGCATGACCTCGGTTGACCCCGCCCGATGACCTCGAGTAACCTCTATCCCCATACCATGACCTAGGATAACATCGCATGTGCTTCAAACCCAATTATCTCGGAACCCCGAACTCGTATGTCAATTTCGAGGATACCGTTGAATTCCTCGTAAAATTCTGCATAACATAGGACCAAATTTATAAAGATTTAGGCAAAATTAAACGATTTAGAGAAACCTCCATGACCTAGGTCAACATCGAATAATTAAAACCCATTTAACTCGGAACCCCGAACTCGAATGTCAATTTCGAGGATACCGTTGAATTCCTCGTAAAATTCTGCACAACATAGGACCAAATTTATAAAGATTTTGGCAAAATTAAACGATTTAGAGAAACCTCCATGACCTAGGTCAACATCGAATAATTTAAACCCATTTAACTCGGAACCCCGAACTCGTATGTCAATTTCGAGGATACCGTTGAATTCCTCGTAAAATTCTGCATAACATTGGACCAAATTTATAAAGATTTAGGCAAAATTAAACGATTTAGAGAAACCTCTATGACCTGGGTCAACATCGAATAATTAAAACCCATTTAACTCGGAACCCCGAACTCGTATGTCAATTTCGAGGATACCGTTGAATTCCTCGTAAAATTCTGCATAACATTGGACCAAATTTATAAAGATTTAGGCAAAATTAAACGATTTAGAGAAACCTCTATGACCTGGGTCAACATCGAATAATTAAAACCCATTTAACTCGGAACCCCGAACTCGAATGTCAATTTCGAGGATACCGTTGAATTCCTCGTAAAATTCTGCACAACATAGGACCAAATTTATAAAGATTTTGGCAAAATTAAACGATTTAGAGAAACCTCCATGACCTAGGTCAACATCAAATAATTTAAACCCATTTAACTCGGAACCCCGAACTCGTATGTCAATTTCGAGGATACCGTTGAATTCCTCGTAAAATTCTGCATAACATTGGACCAAATTTATGAAGATTTATGCAAAATTAAACGATTTAGAGAAACCTCTATGACCTGGGTCAACATCGAATAATTAAAACCTATTTAACTCGGAACCCCGAACTCGTATGTCAATTTCGAGGATACCTTTGAATTCCTCGTAAAATTCTGCGTAATATAGGACCAAATTTATGAAGATTTAGGCAAAATTAAAGGATTTAGAAAAACCTCCATGACCTAGGTCAACATCGAATAATTAAAACCCATTTAACTCAAAACCCCGAACTCGTATGTCAATTTCGAGGATACCGTTGAATTCCTCGTAAAATTCTGCATAACATAGGACCAAATTTATAAAGATTTAGGCAAAATTAAAGGATTTAGAGAAACCTCCATGACCTAGGTCAACATCGAATAATTTAAACCCATTTAACTCGGAACCCCGAACTCGTATGTCAATTTCGAGGATACCGTTAAATTCCTCGTAAAATTCTGCATAACATTGGACCAAATTTATAAAGATTTAGGCAAAATTAAACGATTTAGAGAAACCTCTATGACCTAGGTCAACATCGAATAATTTAAACCCATTTAACTCGGAACCCCGAACTCGTATGTCAATTTCGAGGATACCGTTGAATTCCTCGTAAAATTCTGCATAACATTGGACCAAATTTATAAAGATTTAGGCAAAATTAAACGATTTAGAGAAACCTCTATGACCTGGGTCAACATCGAATAATTAAAACCCATTTAACTCGGAACCCCGAACTCGTATGTCAATTTCGAGGATACCTTTGAATTCCTCGTAAAATTCTGCGTAATATAGGACCAAATTTATGAAGATTTATGCAAAATTAATATTTTTCGAGCGGCTGATATTTATTTATGTCTTTTTATCCGTAATATAAAAATTTTTTTCTTAATGATGACGCGATTCACGCCGATTGTTTTGTCGTCGATCAACAGCTCGGATCAAGAGCTCTAAGCGTGCAAAATTATATTCCTGTACGTAGACCGGTTTAGAAGATATGAACAAATTTCTAAAAATCAACCAATCTTTATCTCTATATCTCGCTGGACCTCCCCAGAACTCGCCTGACCTCATCTGACCATGCCTAACCTCCCCTGACACCGTCAGACCTAGCCTGACCTCGCATGACCCCGTATGACCCCGCATGACCTCGGTTGACCCCGCCCGATGACCTGGAGTAACCCCTATCCCCATACCATGACCTAGGATAACATCGCATGTACTTCAAACCCAATTATCTCGGAACCCCAAACTCGTATGTCAATTTCGAGGATACCGTTGAATTCCTCGTAAAATTCTGCATAACATAGGACCAAATTTATAAAGATTTAGGCAAAATTAAAGGATTTAGAAAAACCTCCATGACCTAGGTCAACATCGAATAATTAAAACCCATTTAACTCAAAACCCCGAACTCGTATGTCAATTTCGAGGATACCGTTGAATTCCTCGTAAAATTCTGCATAACATAGGACCAAATTTATAAAGATTTAGGCAAAATTAAACGATTTAGAGAAACCTCCATGACCTAGGTCAACATCGAATAATTAAAACCCATTTAACTCGGAACCCCGAACTCGAATGTCAATTTCGAGGATACCGTTGAATTCCTCGTAAAATTCTGCACAACATAGGACCAAATTTATAAAGATTTTGGCAAAATTAAACGATTTAGAGAAACCTCCATGACCTAGGTCAACATCGAATAATTTAAACCCATTTAACTCGGAACCCCGAACTCGTATGTCAATTTCGAGGATACCGTTGAATTCCTCGTAAAATTCTGCATAACATTGGACCAAATTTATAAAGATTTAGGCAAAATTAAACGATTTAGAGAAACCTCTATGACCTGGGTCAACATCGAATAATTAAAACCCATTTAACTCGGAACCCCGAACTCGTATGTCAATTTCGAGGATACCTTTGAATTCCTCGTAAAATTCTGCGTAATATAGGACCAAATTTATGAAGATTTATGCAAAATTAATATTTTTCGAGCGGCTGATATTTATTTATGTCTTTTTATCCGTAATATAAAAATTTTTTTCTTAATGATGACGCGATTCACGCCGATTGTTTTGTCGTCGATCAACAGCTCGGATCAAGAGCTCTAAGCGTGCAAAATTATATTCCTGTACGTAGACCGGTTTAGAAGATATGAACAAATTTCTAAAAATCAACCAATCTTTATCTCTATATCTCGCTGGACCTCCCCAGAACTCGCCTGACCTCATCTGACCATGAATAACCTCCCCTGACACCGTCAGACCTAGCCTGACCTCGCATGACCCCGTATGACCCCGCATGACCTCGGTTGACCCCGCCCGATGACCTGGAGTAACCCCTATCCCCATACCATGACCTAGGATAACATCGCATGTACTTCAAACCCAATTATCTCGGAACCCCGAACTCGTATGTCAATTTCGAGGATACCGTTGAATTCCTCGTAAAATTCTGCATAACATAGGACCAAATTTATAAAGATTTAGGCAAAATTAAACGATTTAGAGAAACCTCCATGACCTAGGTCAACATCGAATAATTAAAACCCATTTAACTCGGAACCCCGAACTCGAATGTCAATTTCGAGGATACCGTTGAATTCCTCGTAAAATTCTGCACAACATAGGACCAAATTTATAAAGATTTTGGCAAAATTAAACGATTTAGAGAAACCTCCATGACCTAGGTCAACCTCGAATAATTTAAACCCATTTAACTCGGAACCCCGAACTCGTATGTCAATTTCGAAGATACCGTTGAATTCCTCGTAAAATTCTGCATAACATAGGAAAAAATTTATAAAGATTTAGGCAAAATTAAACGATTTAGAGTAACCTACCATGACCTGGGTCAACATCGAACAATTAAAACCCATTTAACTCGGAACCCCGAACTCGTATGTCAATTTCGAGGATACCTTTGAATTCCTCGTAAAATTCTGCGTAATATAGGACCAAATTTATAAAGATTTATGCAAAATTAATTTTTTTCGAGCGGCTGATATTTATTTATGACTTTTCATCCGTAATATAAAAATTTTTTTCTTAATGATGACGCGATTCACGCCGATTGTTTTGTCGTCGATCAACAGCTTGGATCAAGAGCTCTAAGCGTGCAAAATTATATTCCTGTACGTAGACCGGTTTAGAAGATATGAACAAATTTCTAAAAATGAACCAATCTTTATCTCCATATCTCGTTGGACCTCCCCAGAACTCGTCTGACCTCATCTGACCATGCCTAAACTCCCCTGACACCGTCAGACCTAGCCTGACCTCGCATGACCCCGTATGACCCCGCATGACCTCGGTTGACCCCGCCCGATGACCTTGAGTAACCCCTATCTCCATACCATGACCTAGGATAACATCGCATGTACTTCAAACCCAATTATCTCGGAACCCCGAACTCGTATGTCAATTTCGAGGATACCGTTGAATTCCTCGTAAAATTCTGCATAACATAGGACCAAATTTATAAAGATTTAGGCAAAATTAAACGATTTAAAGAAACCTACCATGACCTGGGTCAACATCGAATAATTAAAACTTATTTAACTCGGAACCCCGACCTCGTATGTCAATTTCGAGGATACCTTTGAATTCCTCGTAAAATTCTGCGTAATATAGGACCAAATTTATAAAGATTTATGCAAAATTAATTTTTTTCGAGCGGCTGATATGTATTTATGACTTTTTATCCGTAATTTAAGAATTTTTTTCTTAATGATGACGCGATTCACGCCGATTGTTTTGTCGTCGCTCAACAGCTCGGATCAAGAGCTCTAAGCGTGCAAAATTATATTCCTGTACGTAGACCGGTTTAGAAGATATGAACAAATTTCTAAAAATCAACCAATCTTTATCTCCATATCTCGTTGGACCTCCCCAGAACTCGCCTGACCTCATCTGACCATGCCTAACCTCCCCTGACACCGTCAGACCTAGCCTGACCTCGCATGACCCCGTATGACCCCGCATGACCTCGGTTGACCCCGCCCGATGACCTCGAGTAACCTCTATCCCCATACCATGACCTAGGATAACATCGCATGTACTTCAAACCCAATTATCTCGGAACCCCGAACTCGTATGTCAATTTCGAGGATACCGTTGAATTCCTCGTAAAATTCTGCATAACATAGGACCAAATTTATAAAGATTTAGGCAAAATTAAACGATTTAGAGAAACCTACCATGACCTGGGTCAACATCGAATAATTAAAACTTATTTAACTCGGAACCCCGAACTCGTATGTCAATTTCGAGGATACCGTGGAATTCCTCGTAAAATTCTGCATAACATAGGACCAAATTTATAAAGATTTAGGCAAAATTAAAGGATTTAGAGAAACCTCCATGACCAAGGTCAACATCGAATAATTAAAACCCATTTAACTCGGAACCCCGAACTCGTATGTCAATTTCGAGGATACCATTGAATTCCACGTAAAATTCTGCATAACATAGGACCAAATTTATAAAGATTTAGGCAAAATTAAACGATTTAGAGAAACCTACCATGACCTGGGTCAACATCGAATAATTAAAACCTATTTAACTCGGAACCCCGAACTCGTATGTCAATTTCGAGGATACCGTTGAATTCCTCGTAAAATTCTGCATAACATAGGACCAAATTTATAAAGATTTAGGCAAAATTAAACGATTTAGAGAAACCTCCATGACCTAGGTCAACATCGAATAATTAAAACCCATTTAACTCGGAACCCCGAACTCGAATGTCAATTTCGAGGATACCGTTGAATTCCTCGTAAAATTCTGCACAACATAGGACCAAATTTATAAAGATTTTGGCAAAATTAAACGATTTAGAGAAACCTCCATGACCTAGGTCAACATCGAATAATTTAAACCCATTTAACTCGGAACCCCGAACTCGTATGTCAATTTCGAGGATACCGTTGAATTCCTCGTAAAATTCTGCATAACATAGGACCAAATTTATAAAGATTTAGGCAAAATTAAACGATTTAGAGAAACCTACCATGACCTGGGTCAACATCGAATAATTAAAACCTATTTAACTCGGAACCCCGAACTCGTATGTCAATTTCGAGGATACCGTTGAATTCCTCGTAAAATTCTGCATAACATAGGACCAAATTTATAAAGATTTAGGCAAAATTAAACGATTTAGAGAAACCTCCATGACCTAGGTCAACATCGAATAATTAAAACTTATTTAACTCGGAACCCCGACCTCGTATGTCAATTTCGAGGATACCTTTGAATTCCTCGTAAAATTCTGCGTAATATAGGACCAAATTTATAAAGATTTATGCAAAATTAATTTTTTTCGAGCGGCTGATATGTATTTATGACTTTTTATCCGTAATTTAAGAATTTTTTTCTTAATGATGACGCGATTCACGCCGATTGTTTTGTCGTCGATCAACAGCTCGGATCAAGAACTCTAAGCGTGCAAAATTATATTCCTGTACGTAGACCGGTTTAGAAGATATGAACAAATTTCTAAAAATCAACCAATCTTTATCTCCATATCTCGTTGGACCTCCCCAGAACTCGCCTGACCTCATCTGACCATGCCTAACCTCCCCTGACACCGTCAGACCTAGCCTGACCTCGCATGACCCCGTATGACCCCGCATGACCTCGGTTGACCCCGCCCGATGACCTCGAGTAACCTATATCCCCATACCATGACCTAGGATAACATCGCATGTACTTCAAACCCAATTATCTCGGAACCCCGAACTCGTATGTCAATTTCGAGGATACCGTTGAATTCCTCGTAAAATTCTGCATAACATAGGACCAAATTTATAAAGATTTAGGCAAAATTAAACGATTTAGAGAAACCTACCATGACCTGGGTCAACATCGAATAATTAAAACTTATTTAACTCGGAACCCCGAACTCGTATGTCAATTTCGAGGATACCGTTGAATTCCTCGTAAAATTCTGCATAACATAGGACCAAATTTATAAAGATTTAGGCAAAATTAAAGGATTTAGAGAAACCTCCATGACCAAGGTCAACATTGAATAATTAAAACCCATTTAACTCGGAACCCCGAACTCGTATGTCAATTTCGAGGATACCATTGAATTCCACGTAAAATTCTGCATAACATAGGACCAAATTTATAAAGATTTAGGCAAAATTAAACGATTTAGAGAAACCTACCATGACCTGGGTCAACATCGAATAATTAAAACCTATTTAACTCGGAACCCCGAACTCGTATGTCAATTTCGAGGATACCGTTGAATTCCTCGTAAAATTCTGCATAACATAGGACCAAATTTATAAAGATTTAGGCAAAATTAAACGATTTAGAGAAACCTCCATGACCTAGGTCAACATCGAATAATTAAAACCCATTTAACTCGGAACCCCGAACTCGTATGTCAATTTCGAGGATACCGTTGAATTCCTCGTAAAATTCTGCATAACATTGGACCAAATTTATAAAGATTTAGGCAAAATTAAACGATTTAGAGAAACCTCTATGACCTAGGTCAACATCGAATAATTTAAACCCATTTAACTCGGAACCCCGAACTCGTATGTCAATTTCGAGGATACCGTTGAATTCCTCGTAAAATTCTGCATAACATTGGACCAAATTTATAAAGATTTAGGCAAAATTAAACGATTTAGAGAAACCTCTATGACCTGGGTCAACATCGAATAATTAAAACCCATTTAACTCGGAACCCCGAACTCGTATGTCAATTTCGAGGATACCTTTGAATTCCTCGTAAAATTCTGCGTAATATAGGACCAAATTTATGAAGATTTATGCAAAATTAATATTTTTCGAGCGGCTGATATTTATTTATGTCTTTTTATCCGTAATATAAAAATTTTTTTCTTAATGATGACGCGATTCACGCCGATTGTTTTGTCGTCGATCAACAGCTCGGATCAAGAGCTCTAAGCGTGCAAAATTATATTCCTGTACGTAGACCGGTTTAGAAGATATGAACAAATTTCTAAAAATCAACCAATCTTTATCTCTATATCTCGCTGGACCACCCCAGAACTCGCCTGACCTCATCTGACCATGCCTAACCTCCCCTGACACCGTCAGACCTAGCCTGACCTCGCATGACCCCGTATGACCCCGCATGACCTCGGTTGACCCCGCCCGATGACCTGGAGTAACCCCTATCCCCATACCATGACCTAGGATAACATCGCATGTACTTCAAACCCAATTATCTCGGAACCCCAAACTCGTATGTCAATTTCGAGGATACCGTTGAATTCCTCGTAAAATTCTGCAGAACATAGGACCAAATTTACAAAGATTTAGGCAAAATTAAAGGATTTAGAAAAACTTCCATGACCTAGGTCAACATCGAATAATTAAAACCCATTTAACTCAAAACCCCGAACTCGTATGTCAATTTCGAGGATACCGTTGAATTCCTCGTAAAATTCATATAACATAGGACCAAATTTATAAAGATTTAGGCAAAATTAAACGATTTAGAGAAACCTCCATGACCTAGATCAACATCGAATAATTAAAACCCATTTAACTCAGAACCCCGAACTCGAATGTCAATTTCGAGGATACCGTTGAATTCCTCGTAAAATTCTGCACAACATAGGACCAAATTTATAAAGATTTTGGCAAAATTAAACGATTTAGAGAAACCTCCATGACCTAGGTCAACATCGAATAATTTAAACCCATTTAACTCGGAACCCCGAACTCGTATGTCAATTTCGAGGATACCGTTGAATTCCTCGTAAAATTCTGCATAACATTGGACCAAATTTATAAAGATTTAGGCAAAATTAAACGATTTAGAGAAACCTCTATGACCTGGGTCAACATCGAATAATTAAAACCCATTTAACTCGGAACCCCGAACTCGTATGTCAATTTCGTGGATACCTTTGAATTCCTCGTAAAATTCTGCGTAATATAGGACCAAATTTATAAAGATTTATGCAAAATTAATTTTTTTCGAGCGGCTGATATGTATTTATGACTTTTTATCCGTAATTTAAAATTTTTTTTCTTAATGATGACGCGATTCACGCCGATTGTTTTGTCGTCGATCAACAGCTCGGATCAAGAGCTCTAAGCGTGCAAAATTATATTCCTGTACGTAGACCGGTTTAGAAGATATGAACAAATTTCTAAAAATCAACCAATCTTTATCTCTATATTTCGCTGGACCTCCCCAGAACTCGCCTGACCTCATCTGACCATGCCTAACCTCCCCTGACACCGTCAGACCTAGCCTGACCTCGCATGACCCCGTATGACCCCGCATGACCTCGGTTGACCCCGCCCGATGACCTAGAGTAACCCCTATCCCCATACCATGACCTAGGATAACATCGCATGTACTTCAAACCCAATTATCTCGGAACCCCAAACTCGTATGTCAATTTCGAGGATACCGTTGAATTCCTCGTGAAATTCTGCATAACATAGGACCAAATTTATAAAGATTTAGGCAAAATTAAAGGATTTAGAAAAACCTCCATGACCTAGGTCAACATCGAATAATTAAAACCCATTTAACTCAAAACCCCGAACTCGTATGTCAATTTCGAGGATACCGTTGAATTCCTCGTAAAATTCTGCATAACATAGGACCAAATTTATAAAGATTTAGGCAAAATTAAAGGATTTAGAAAAACCTCCATGACCTAGGTCAACATCGAATAATTAAAACCCATTTAACTCAAAACCCCGAACTCGTATGTCAATTTCGAGGATACCGTTGAATTCCTCGTAAAATTCTGCATAACATAGGACCAAATTTATAAAGATTTAGGCAAAATTAAACGATTTAGAGAAACCTACCATGACCTGGGTCAACATCGAATAATTAAAACTTATTTAACTCGGAACCCCGACCTCGTATGTCAATTTCGAGGATACCTTTGAATTCCTCGTAAAATTCTGCGTAATATAGGAACAAATTTATAAAGATTTATGCAAAATTAATTTTTTTCGAGCGGCTGATATGTATTTATGACTTTTTATCCGTAATTTAAGAATTTTTTTCTTAATGATGACGCGATTCACGCCGATTGTTTTGTCGTCGATCAACAGCTCGGATCAAGAGCTCTAAGCGTGCAAAATTATATTCCTGTACGTAGACCGGTTTAGAAGATATGAACAAATTTCTAAAAATCAACCAATCTTTATCTCCATATCTCGTTGGACCTCCCCAGAACTCGCCTGACCTCATCTGACCATGCCTAACCTCCCCTGACACCGTCAGACCTAGCCTGACCTCGCATGACCCCGTATGACCCCGCATGACCTCGGTTGACCCCGCCCGATGACCTCGAGTAACCTCTATCCCCATACCATGACCTAGGATAACATCGCATGTACTTCAAACCCAATTATCTCGGAACCCCGAACTCGTATGTCAATTTCGAGGATACCGTTGAATTCCTCGTAAAATTCTGCATAACATAGGACCAAATTTATAAAGATTTAGGCAAAATTAAACGATTTAGAGAAACCTACCATGACCTGGGTCAACATCGAATAATTAAAACTTATTTAACTCGGAACCCCGAACTCGTATGTCAATTTCGAGGATACCGTTGAATTCCTCGTAAAATTCTGCATAACATAGGACCAAATTTATAAAGATTTAGGCAAAATTAAAGGATTTAGAGAAACCTCCATGACCTAGGTCAACATCGAATAATTAAAACTTATTTAACTCGGAACCCCGAACTGGTATGTCAATTTCGAGGATACCATTGAATTCCACGTAAAATTTTGCATAACATAGGACCAAATTTATAAAGATTTAGGCAAAATTAAACGATTTAGAGAAACCTACCATGACCTGGGTCAACATCGAATAATTAAAACCTATTTAACTCGGAACCCCGAACTCGTATGTCAATTTCGAGGATACCGTTGAATTCCTCGTAAAATTCTGCATAACATAGGACCAAATTTATAAAGATTTAGGCAAAATTAAACGATTTAGAGAAACCTCCATGACCTAGGTCAACATCGAATAATTAAAACCCATTTAACTCGGAACCCCGAACTCGAATGTCAATTTCGAGGATACCGTTGAATTCCTCGTAAAATTCTGCACAACATAGAACCAAATTTATAAAGATTTTGGCAAAATTAAACGATTTAGAGAAACCTCCATGACCTAGGTCAAGATCGAATAATTTAAACCCATTTAACTCGGAACCCCGAACTCGTATGTCAATTTCGAGGATACCGTTGAATTCCTCGTAAAATTCTGCATAACATTGGACCAAATTTATAAAGATTTAGGCAAAATTAAACGATTTAGAGAAACCTCTATGACCTAGGTCAACATCGAATAATTTAAACCCATTTAACTCGGAACCCCAAACTCGTATGTCAATTTCGAGGATACCGTTGAATTCCTCGTAAAATTCTGCATAACATAGGACCAAATTTATAAAGATTTAGGCAAAATTAAAGGATTTAGAAAAACCTCCATGACCTAGGTCAACATCGAATAATTAAAACCCATTTAACTCAAAACCCCGAACTCGTATGTCAATTTCGAGGATACCGTTGAATTCCTCGTAAAATTCTGCATAACATAGGACCAAATTTATAAAGATTTAGGCAAAATTAAACGATTTAGAGAAACCTCCATGACCTAGGTCAACATCGAATAATTAAAACCCATTTAACTCGGAACCCCGAACTCGAATGTCAATTTCGAGGATACCGTTGAATTCCTCGTAAAATTCTGCACAACATAGGACCAAATTTATAAAGATTTTGGCAAAATTAAACGATTTAGAGAAACCTCCATGACCTAGGTCAACATCGAATAATTTAAACCCATTTAACTCGGAACCCCGAACTCGTATGTCAATTTCGAGGATACCGTTGAATTCCTCGTAAAATTCTGCATAACATTGGACCAAATTTATAAAGATTTAGACAAAATTAAACGATTTAGAGAAACCTCTATGACCTGGGTCAACATCAAATAATTAAAACCCATTTAACTCGGAACCCCGAACTCGTATGTCAATTTCGAGGATACCTTTGAATTCCTCGTAAAATTCTGCGTAATATAGGACCAAATTTATGAAGATTTATGCAAAATTAATATTTTTCGAGCGGCTGATATTTATTTATGTCTTTTTATCCGTAATATAAAAATTTTTTTCTTAATGATGACGCGATTCACGCCGATTGTTTTGTCGTCGATCAACAGCTCGGATCAAGAGCTCTAAGCGTGCAAAATTATATTCCTGTACGTAGACCGGTTTAGAAGATATGAACAAATTTCTAAAAATCAACCAATCTTTATCTCTATATCTCGCTGGACCTCCCCAGAACTCGCCTGACCTCATCTGACCATGCCTAACCTCCCCTGACACCGTCAGACCTAGCCTGACCTCGCATGACCCCGTATGACCCCGCATGACCTCGGTTGTCCCCGCCCGATGACCTGGAGTAACCCCTATCCCCATACCATGACCTAGGATAACATCGCATGTACTTCAAACCCAATTATCTCGGAACCCCAAACTCGTATGTCAATTTCGAGGATACCGTTGAATTCCTCGTAAAATTCTGCATAACATAGGACCAAATTTATAAAGATTTAGGCAAAATTAAAGGATTTAGAAAAACCTCCATGACCTAGGTCAACATCGAATAATTAAAACCCATTTAACTCAAAACCCCGAACTCGTATGTCAATTTCGAGGATACCGTTGAATTCCTCGTAAAATTCTGCATAACATAGGACCAAATTTATAAATATTTAGGCAAAATTAAACGATTTAGAGAAACCTCCATGACCTAGGTCAACATCGAATAATTAAAACCCATTTAACTCGGAACCCCGAACTCGAATGTCAATTTCGAGGATACCGTTGAATTCCTCGTAAAATTCTGCACAACATAGGACCAAATTTATAAAGATTTTGGCAAAATTAAACGATTTAGAGAAACCTCCATGACCTAGGTCAACATCGAATAATTTAAACCCATTTAACTCGGAACCCCGAACTCGTATGTCAATTTCGAGGATACCGTTGAATTCCTCGTAAAATTCTGCATAACATTGGACCAAATTTATAAAGATTTAGGCAAAATTAAACGATTTAGAGAAGCCTCTATGACCTGGGTCAACATCGAATAATTAAAACCCATTTAACTCGGAACCCCGAACTCGTATGTCAATTTCGAGGATACCTTTGAATTCCTCGTAAAATTCTGCGTAATATAGGAACAAATTTATAAAGATTTAGGCAAAATTAAACGATTTAGAGAAACCTACCATGACCTGGGTCAACATCGAATAATTAAAACCCATTTAACTCGGAACCCCGAACTCGTATGTCAATTTCGAGGATACCTTTGAATTCCTCGTAAAATTCTGCGTAATATAGGACCAAATTTATAAAGATTTATGCAAAATTAATTTTTTTCGAGCGGCTGATATTTATTTATGACTTTTCATCCGTAATATAAAAATTTTTTTCTTAATGATGACGCGATTCACGCCGATTGTTTTGTCGTCGATCAACAGCTTGGATCAAGAGCTCTAAGCGTGCAAAATTATATTCCTGTACGTAGACCGGTTTAGAAGATATGAACAAATTTCTAAAAATCAACCAATCTTTATCTCCATATCTCGTTGGACCTCCCCAGAACTCGTCTGACCTCATCTGACCATGCCTAAACTCCCCTGACACCGTCAGACCTAGCCTGACCTCGCATGACCCCGTATGACCCCGCATGACCTCGGTTGACCCCGCCCGATGACCTTGAGTAACCCCTATCCCCATACCATGACCTAGGATAACATCGCATGTACTTCAAACCCAATTATCTCGGAACCCCGAACTCGTATGTCAATTTCGAGGAAACCGTTGAATTCCTCGTAAAATTCTGCATAACATAGGACCAAATTTATAAAGATTTAGGCAAAATTAAACGATTTAGAGAAACCTCTATGACCTGGGTCAACATCGAATAATTAAAACCCATTTAACTCGGAACCCCGAACTCGTATGTCAATTTCGAGGATACCATTGAATTCCTCGTAAAATTCTGCATAATATAGGACCAAATTTATAAAGATTTAGGCAAAATTAAACGATTTGGAGAAACCTCTATGACCTGGGTCAACATCGAATAATTAAAACCCATTTAACTCGGAACCCCGAACTCGTATGTCAATTTCGAGGATACCATTGAATTCCTCGTAAAATTCTGCATAACATAGGACCAAATTTATAAAGATTTAGGCAAAATTAAACGATTTAGAGAAACCTCTATGACCTGGGTCAACATCGAATAATTAAAACTTATTTAACTCGGAACCCCGACCTCGTATGTCAATTTCGAGGATACCGTTGAATTCCTCGTAAAATTCTGCATAACATAGGACCAAATTTATAAAGATTTAGGCAAAATTAAACGATTTAGAGAAACCTACCATGACCTGGGTCAACATCGAATAATTAAAACCCATTTAACTCGGAACCCCGAACTCGTATGTCAATTTCGAGGATACCTTTGAATTCCTCGTAAAATTCTGCGTAATATAGGACCAAATTTATAAAGATTTATGCAAAATTAATTTTTTTCGAGCGGCTGATATGTATTTATGACTTTTTATCCGTAATTTAAGAATTTTTTTCTTAATGATGACGCGATTCACGCCGATTGTTTTGTCGTCGATCAACAGCTCGGATCAAGAGCTCTAAGCGTGCAAAATTATATTCCTGTACGTAGACCGGTTTAGAAGATATGAACAAATTTCTAAAAATCAACCAATCTTTATCTCCATATCTCGTTGGACCTCCCCAGAACTCGCCTGACCTCATCTGACCATGCCTAACCTCCCCTGACACCGTCAGACCTAGCCTGACCTCGCATGACCCCGTATGACCCCGCATGACCTCGGTTGACCCCGCCCGATGACCTCGAGTAACCTCTATCCCCATACCATGACCTAGGATAACATCGCATGTACTTCAAACCCAATTATCTCGGAACCCCGAACTCGTATGTCAATTTCGAGGATACCGTTGAATTCCTCGTAAAATTCTGCATAACATAGGACCAAATTTATAAAGATTTAGGCAAAATTAAACGATTTAGAGAAACCTACCATGACCTGGGTCAACATCGAATAATTAAAACTTATTTAACTCGGAACCCCGAACTCGTATGTCAATTTCGAGGATACCGTTGAATTCCTCGTAAAATTCTGCATAACATAGGACCAAATTTATAAAGATTTAGGCAAAATTAAAGGATTTAGAGAAACCTCCATGACCTAGGTCAACATCGAATAATTAAAACTTATTTAACTCGGAACCCCGAACTCGTATGTCAATTTCGAGGATACCATTGAATTCCACGTAAAATTTTGCATAACATAGGACCAAATTTATAAAGATTTAGGCAAAATTAAACGATTTAGAGAAACCTACCATGACCTGGGTCAACATCGAATAATTAAAACCTATTTAACTCGGAACCCCGAACTCGTATGTCAATTTCGAGGATACCGTTGAATTCCTCGTAAAATTCTGCATAACATAGGACCAAATTTATAAAGATTTAGGCAAAATTAAACGATTTAGAGAAACCTCCATGACCTAGGTCAACATCGAATAATTAAAACCCATTTAACTCGGAACCCCGAACTCGAATGTCAATTTCGAGGATACCGTTGAATTCCTCGTAAAATTCTGCACAACATAGAACCAAATTTATAAAGATTTTGGCAAAATTAAACGATTTAGAGAAACCTCCATGACCTAGGTCAAGATCGAATAATTTAAACCCATTTAACTCGGAACCCCGAACTCGTATGTCAATTTCGAGGATACCGTTGAATTCCTCGTAAAATTCTGCATAACATTGGACCAAATTTATAAAGATTTAGGCAAAATTAAACGATTTAGAGAAACCTCTATGACCTAGGTCAACATCGAATAATTTAAACCCATTTAACTCGGAACCCCAAACTCGTATGTCAATTTCGAGGATACCGTTGAATTCCTCGTAAAATTCTGCATAACATAGGACCAAATTTATAAAGATTTAGGCAAAATTAAAGGATTTAGAAAAACCTCCATGACCTAGGTCAACATCGAATAATTAAAACCCATTTAACTCAAAACCCCGAACTCGTATGTCAATTTCGAGGATACCGTTGAATTCCTCGTAAAATTCTGCATAACATAGGACCAAATTTATAAAGATTTAGGCAAAATTAAACGATTTAGAGAAACCTCCATGACCTAGGTCAACATCGAATAATTAAAACCCATTTAACTCGGAACCCCGAACTCGAATGTCAATTTCGAGGATACCGTTGAATTCCTCGTAAAATTCTGCACAACATAGGACCAAATTTATAAAGATTTTGGCAAAATTAAACGATTTAGAGAAACCTCCATGACCTAGGTCAACATCGAATAATTTAAACCCATTTAACTCGGAACCCCGAACTCGTATGTCAATTTCGAGGATACCGTTGAATTCCTCGTAAAATTCTGCATAACATTGGACCAAATTTATAAAGATTTAGACAAAATTAAACGATTTAGAGAAACCTCTATGACCTGGGTCAACATCAAATAATTAAAACCCATTTAACTCGGAACCCCGAACTCGTATGTCAATTTCGAGGATACCTTTGAATTCCTCGTAAAATTCTGCGTAATATAGGACCAAATTTATGAAGATTTATGCAAAATTAATATTTTTCGAGCGGCTGATATTTATTTATGTCTTTTTATCCGTAATATAAAAATTTTTTTCTTAATGATGACGCGATTCACGCCGATTGTTTTGTCGTCGATCAACAGCTCGGATCAAGAGCTCTAAGCGTGCAAAATTATATTCCTGTACGTAGACCGGTTTAGAAGATATGAACAAATTTCTAAAAATCAACCAATCTTTATCTCTATATCTCGCTGGACCTCCCCAGAACTCGCCTGACCTCATCTGACCATGCCTAACCTCCCCTGACACCGTCAGACCTAGCCTGACCTCGCATGACCCCGTATGACCCCGCATGACCTCGGTTGTCCCCGCCCGATGACCTGGAGTAACCCCTATCCCCATACCATGACCTAGGATAACATCGCATGTACTTCAAACCCAATTATCTCGGAACCCCAAACTCGTATGTCAATTTCGAGGATACCGTTGAATTCCTCGTAAAATTCTGCATAACATAGGACCAAATTTATAAAGATTTAGGCAAAATTAAAGGATTTAGAAAAACCTCCATGACCTAGGTCAACATCGAATAATTAAAACCCATTTAACTCAAAACCCCGAACTCGTATGTCAATTTCGAGGATACCGTTGAATTCCTCGTAAAATTCTGCATAACATAGGACCAAATTTATAAATATTTAGGCAAAATTAAACGATTTAGAGAAACCTCCATGACCTAGGTCAACATCGAATAATTAAAACCCATTTAACTCGGAACCCCGAACTCGAATGTCAATTTCGAGGATACCGTTGAATTCCTCGTAAAATTCTGCACAACATAGGACCAAATTTATAAAGATTTTGGCAAAATTAAACGATTTAGAGAAACCTCCATGACCTAGGTCAACATCGAATAATTTAAACCCATTTAACTCGGAACCCCGAACTCGTATGTCAATTTCGAGGATACCGTTGAATTCCTCGTAAAATTCTGCATAACATTGGACCAAATTTATAAAGATTTAGGCAAAATTAAACGATTTAGAGAAGCCTCTATGACCTGGGTCAACATCGAATAATTAAAACCCATTTAACTCGGAACCCCGAACTCGTATGTCAATTTCGAGGATACCTTTGAATTCCTCGTAAAATTCTGCGTAATATAGGAACAAATTTATAAAGATTTAGGCAAAATTAAACGATTTAGAGAAACCTACCATGACCTGGGTCAACATCGAATAATTAAAACCCATTTAACTCGGAACCCCGAACTCGTATGTCAATTTCGAGGATACCTTTGAATTCCTCGTAAAATTCTGCGTAATATAGGACCAAATTTATAAAGATTTATGCAAAATTAATTTTTTTCGAGCGGCTGATATTTATTTATGACTTTTCATCCGTAATATAAAAATTTTTTTCTTAATGATGACGCGATTCACGCCGATTGTTTTGTCGTCGATCAACAGCTTGGATCAAGAGCTCTAAGCGTGCAAAATTATATTCCTGTACGTAGACCGGTTTAGAAGATATGAACAAATTTCTAAAAATCAACCAATCTTTATCTCCATATCTCGTTGGACCTCCCCAGAACTCGTCTGACCTCATCTGACCATGCCTAAACTCCCCTGACACCGTCAGACCTAGCCTGACCTCGCATGACCCCGTATGACCCCGCATGACCTCGGTTGACCCCGCCCGATGACCTTGAGTAACCCCTATCCCCATACCATGACCTAGGATAACATCGCATGTATTTCAAACCCAATTATCTCGGAACCCCGAACTCGTATGTCAATTTCGAGGAAACCGTTGAATTCCTCGTAAAATTCTGCATAACATAGGACCAAATTTATAAAGATTTAGGCAAAATTAAACGATTTAGAGAAACCTCTATGACCTGGGTCAACATCGAATAATTAAAACCCATTTAACTCGGAACCCCGAACTCGTATGTCAATTTCGAGGATACCATTGAATTCCTCGTAAAATTCTGCATAACATAGGACCAAATTTATAAAGATTTAGGCAAAATTAAACGATTTAGAGAAACCTCTATGACCTGGGTCAACATCGAATAATTAAAACCCATTTAACTCGGAACCCCGAACTCGTATGTCAATTTCGAGGATACCATTGAATTCCTCGTAAAATTCTGCATAACATAGGACCAAATTTATAAAGATTTAGGCAAAATTAAACGATTTAGAGAAACCTCTATGACCTGGGTCAACATCGAATAATTAAAACTTATTTAACTCGGAACCCCGACCTCGTATGTCAATTTCGAGGATACCGTTGAATTCCTCGTAAAATTCTGCATAACATAGGACCAAATTTATAAAGATTTAGGCAAAATTAAACGATTTAGAGAAACCTACCATGACCTGGGTCAACATCGAATAATTAAAACCCATTTAACTCGGAACCCCGAACTCGTATGTCAATTTCGAGGATACTTTTGAATTCCTCGTAAAATTCTGCGTAATATAGGACCAAATTTATAAAGATTTATGCAAAATTAATTTTTTTCGAGCGGCTGATATGTATTTATGACTTTTTATCCGTAATTTAAGATTTTTTTTCTTAATGATGACGCGATTCACGCCGATTGTTTTGTCGTCGATCAACAGCTCGGATCAAGAGCTCTAAGCGTGCAAAATTATATTCCTGTACGTAGACCGGTTTAGAAGATATGAACAAATTTCTAAAAATCAACCAATCTTTATCTCCATATCTCGCTGGACCTCCCCAGAACTCGCCTGACCTCATCTGACCATGCCTAACCTCCCCTGACACCGTCAGACCTAGCCTGACCTCGCATGACCCCGTATGACCCCGCATGACCTCGGTTGACCCCGCCCGATGACCTCGAGTAACCCCTATCCCCATACCATGACCTAGGATAACATCGCTTGTACTTCAAACTCAATTATCTCGGAACCCCGAACTCGTATCTCAATTTCGAGGATACCGTTGAATTCCTCGTAAAATTCTGCATAACATAGGACCAAATTTATAAAGATTTAGGCAAAATTAAAGGATTTAGAGAAACCTCCATTACCTAGGTCAACATCGAATAATTAAAACCCATTTAACTCGGAACCCCGAACTCGTATGTCAATTTCGAGGATACCGTTGGATTCCTCGTAAAATTCTGCATAACATAGGACCAAATTTATAAAGATTTAGGCAAAATTAAAGGATTTAGAGAAACCTCCATGACCTTGGTCAACATCGAATAATTAAAACCCATTTAACTCGGAACCTTGAACTCGTATGTCAATTTCGAGGATACCGTTGAATTCCTCGTAAAATTCTGCATAACATAGGACAAAATTTATAAAGATTTAGGCAAAATTAAAGGATTTAGAGAAACCTCTATGACCTAGGTCAACATCGAATAATTAAAACCCATTTAACTCGGAACCCCGAACTCGTATGTCAATTTCGAGGATACCATTGAATTCCTCGTAAAATTCTGCATAACATAGGACCAAATTTATAAAGATTTAGGCAAAATTAAACGATTTAGAGAAACCTCTATGACCTGGGTCAACATCGAATAATTAAAACCCATTTAACTCGGAACCCCGAACTCGTATGTCAATTTCGAGGATACCATTGAATTCCTCGTAAAATTCTGCATAACATAGGACCAAATTTATAAAGATTTAGGCAAAATTAAACGATTTAGAGAAACCTCTATGACCTGGGTCAACATCGAATAATTAAAACTTATTTAACTCGGAACCCCGACCTCGTATGTCAATTTCGAGGATACCGTTGAATTCCTCGTAAAATTCTGCATAACATAGGACCAAATTTATAAAGATTTAGGCAAAATTAAACGATTTAGAGAAACCTACCATGACCTGGGTCAACATCGAATAATTAAAACCCATTTAACTCGGAACCCCGAACTCGTATGTCAATTTCGAAGATACTTTTGAATTCCTCGTAAAATTCTGCGTAATATAAGACCAAATTTATAAAGATTTATGCAAAATTAATTTTTTTCGAGCGGCTGATATGTATTTATGACTTTTTATCCGTAATTTAAAATTTTTTTTCTTAATGATGACGCGATTCACGTCGATTGTTTTGTCGTCGATCAGCAGCTCGGATCAAGAGCTCTAAGCGTGCAAAATTATATTCCTGTACGTAGACCGGTTTAGAAGATATGAACAAATTTCTAAAAATCAACCAATCTTTATCTCCATATCTCGCTGGACCTCCCCAGAACTCGCCTGACCTCATCTGACCATGCCTAACCTCCCCTGACACCGTCAGACCTAGCCTGACCTCGCATGACCCCGTATGACCCCGCATGACCTCGGTTGACCCCGCCCGATGACCTCGAGTAACCCCTATCCCCATACCATGACCTAGGATAACATCGCTTGTACTTCAAACTCAATTATCTCGGAACCCCGAACTCGTATCTCAATTTCGAGGATACCGTTGAATTCCTCGTAAAATTCTGCATAACATAGGACCAAATTTATAAAGATTTAGGCAAAATTAAAGGATTTAGAGAAACCTCCATTACCTAGGTCAACATCGAATAATTAAAACCCATTTAACTCGGAACCCCGAACTCGTATGTCAATTTCGAGGATACCGTTGGATTCCTCGTAAAATTCTGCATAACATAGGACCAAATTTATAAAGATTTAGGCAAAATTAAAGGATTTAGAGAAACCTCCATGACCTTGGTCAACATCGAATAATTAAAACCCATTTAACTCGGAACCTTGAACTCGTATGTCAATTTCGAGGATACCGTTGAATTCCTCGTAAAATTCTGCATAACATAGGACAAAATTTATAAAGATTTAGGCAAAATTAAAGGATTTAGAGAAACCTCTATGACCTAGGTCAACATCGAATAATTAAAACCCATTTAACTCGGAACCCCAAACTCGTATGTCAATTTCGAGGATACCATTGAATTCCTCGTAAAATTCTGCATAACATAGGACCAAATTTATAAAGATTTAGGCAAAATTAAACGATTTAGAGAAACCTACCATGACCTGGGTCAACATCGAATAATTAAAACCCATTTAACTCGGAACCCCGAACTCGTATGTCAATTTCGAGGATACCGTTGAGTTCCTCGTTAAATTCTGCATAACATAGGACCAAATTTATAAAGATTTAGGCAAAATTAAAGGATTTAGAGAAACCTCCATTACCTAGGTCAACATCGAATAATTAAAACCCATTTAACTCGGAACCCCGAACTCGTATGTCAATTTCGAGGATACCGTTGGATTCCTCGTAAAATTCTGCATAACATAGGACCAAATTTATAAAGATTTAGGCAAAATTAAAGGATTTAGAGAAACCTCCATGACCTTGGTCAACATCGAATAATTAAAACCCATTTAACTCGGAACCTTGAACTCGTATGTCAATTTCGAGGATACCGTTGAATTCCTCGTAAAATTCTGCATAACATAGGACAAAATTTATAAAGATTTAGGCAAAATTAAAGGATTTAGAGAAACCTCTATGACCTAGGTCAACATCGAATAATTAAAACCCATTTAACTCGGAACCCCGAACTCGTATGTCAATTTCGAGGATACCTTTGAATTCTTCGTAAAATTCTGCGTAATATAGGAACAAATTTATAAAGATTTAGGCAAAATTAAACGATTTAGAGAAACCTCTATGACCTGGGTCAACATCGAATAATTAAAACCTATTTAATTCGGAACCCCGAACTCGTATGTCAATTTCGAGGATACCTTTGAATTCCTCGTAAAATTCTGCGTAATATAGGAACAAATTTATAAAGATTTATGCAAAATTAATTTTTTTCGAGCGGCTGATATGTATTTATGACTTTTTATCCGTAATTTAAAAATTTTTTTCTTAATGATGACGCGATTCACGCCGATTGTTTTGTCGTCGATCAACAGCTCGGATCAAGAGCTCTAAGCGTGCAAAATTATATTCCTGTACGTTGACCGGTTTAGAAGATATGAACAAATTTCTAAAAATCAACCAATCTTTATCTCCATATCTCGCTGGACCTCCCCAAAACTCGCCTGACCTCATCTGACCATGCCTAACCTCCCCTGACACCGTCAGACCTAGCCTGACCTCGCATGACCCCGTATGACCGCGCATGACCTCGGTTGACCCCGCCCGATGACCTCGAGTAACCCCTATCTCCATACCATGACCTAGGATAACATCGCATGTACTTCAAACCCAATTATCTCGGAACCCCGAACTCGTATGTCAATTTCGAGGATACCGTTGAATTCCTCGTAAAATTCTGGATAACATAGGACCAAATTTATAAAGATTTAGGCAAAATCAAAGGATTTAGAGAAACCTCCATGACCTAGGTCAACATCGAATAATTAAAACCCATTTAACTCGGAACCCCGAACTCGTATGTCAATTTCGAGGATACCGTTGAATTCCTCGTAAAATTCTGCGTAATATAGGACCAAATTTATAAAGATTTATGCAAAATTAATTTTTTTCGAGCGGCTGATATGTATTTATGACTTTTTATCCGTAATTTAAAAATTTTTTTCTTAATGATGAAGCGATTCACGCCTCTTGTTTTGTCGTCGATCAACAGCTCGGATCAAGAGCTCTAAGCGTGCAAAATTATATTCCTGTACGTAGACCGGTTTAGAAGATATGAACAAATTTCTAAAAATCAACCAATCTTTATCTCCATATCTCGCTGGACCTCCCCAAAACTCGCCTGACCTCATCTGACCATGCCTAACCTCCCCTGACACCGTCAGACCTAGCCTGACCTCGCATGACCCCGTATGACCGCGCATGACCTCGGTTGACCCCGCCCGATGACCTCGAGTAACCCCTATCTCCATACCATGACCTAGGATAACATCGCATGTACTTCAAACCCAATTATCTCGGAACCCCGAACTCGTATGTCAATTTCGAGGATACCGTTGAATTCCTCGTAAAATTCTGGATAACATAGGACCAAATTTATAAAGATTTAGGCAAAATCAAAGGATTTAGAGAAACCTCCATGACCTAGGTCAACATCGAATAATTAAAACCCATTTAACTCGGAACCCCGAACTCGTATGTCAATTTCGAGGATACCGTTGAATTCCTCGTAAAATTCTGCGTAATATAGGACCAAATTTATAAAGATTTATGCAAAATTAATTTTTTTCGAGCGGCTGATATGTATTTATGACTTTTTATCCGTAATTTAAAAATTTTTTTCTTAATGATGAAGCGATTCACGCCTCTTGTTTTGTCGTCGATCAACAGCTCGGATCAAGAGCTCTAAGCGTGCAAAATTATATTCCTGTACGTAGACCGGTTTAGAAGATATGAATAAATTTCTAAAAATCAACCAATCTTTATCTCCATATTTCGCAGGACCTCCCCAGAACTCGCCTGACCTCATCTGACCATGCCTAACCTCCCCTGACACCGTCAGACCTAGCCTGACCTCGCATGACCCCGTATGACCCCGCATGACCTCGGTTGACCCCGCCCGATGACCTCGAGTAACCCCTATCCCCATACCATGACCTAGGATAACATCGCATGTACTTCAAACCCAATTATCTCGGAACCCCGAACTCGTATGTCAATTTCGAGGATACCTTTAAATTCCTCGTAAAATTCTGCATAACATAGGACAAAATTTATAAAGATTTAGGCAAAATTAAACGATTTAGAGAAACCTACCATGACCTGGGTCAACATCGAATAATTAAAACCTATTTAATTCGGAACCCCGAACTCGTATGTCAATTTCGAGGATACCTTTGAATTCCTCGTAAAATTCTGCATTATATATTACCAAATTTATAAAGATTTATGCAAATTTAATTTTTTTCGAGCGGCTGATATGTATTTATGACTTTTTATCCGTAATTTAAAAATTTTTTTCTTAATGATGACGCGATTCACGCCGATTGTTTTGTCGTCGATCAACAGCTCGGATCAAGAGCTCTAAGCGTGCAAAGTTATATTCCTGTACGTAGACCGGTTTAGAAGATATGAACAAATTTCTAAAAATCAACCAATCTTTATCTCCATATCTCGCTGGACCTCCCCAGAACTCGCCTGACCTTATCTGACCATGCCTAACCTTCCCTGACACCGTCAGACCTAGCCTGACCTCGCATGACCCCGTATGGCCCCACATGACCTCGGTTGACCCCGCCCGATGACCTTGAGTAACCCCTATCCCCATACCATGACCTAGGATAACATCGCATGTACTTCAAACCCAATTATCTCGGAACCCCGAACTCGTATGTCAATTTCTAGGATACCGTTGAATTCCTCGTAAAATTCTGCATAACATAGGACCAAATTTATAAAGATTTAGGCAAAATCAAAGGATTTAGAGAAACCTCCATGACCTAGGTCAACATCGAACAATTAAAGCCCATTTAACTCGGAACCCCAAACTCGTATGTCAATTTCGAGGATACCGTTGAATTCCTCGTAAAATTCTGCATAACATAGGACCAAATCTATAAAGATTTAGGCAAAATCAAAGGATTTAGAGAAACCTCCATGACCTAGGTCAACATCGAATAATTAAAACCCATTTAACTCGGAACCCCGAACTCGTATGTCAATTTCGAGGATACCGTTGAATTCCTCGTAAAATTCTGCATAACATAGGACCAAATTTATAAAGATTTAGGCAAAATTAAACGATTTAGAGAAACCTCTATGACCTGGGTCAACATCGAATAATTAAAACTTATTTAACTCGGAACCCCGACCTCGTATGTCAATTTCGAGGATACCGTTGAATTCCTCGTAAAATTCTGCATAACATAGGACCAAATTTATAAAGATTTAGGCAAAATTAAACGATTTAGAGAAACCTACCATGACCTGGGTCAACATCGAATAATTAAAACCCATTTAACTCGGAACCCCGAACTCGTATGTCAATTTCGAAGATACTTTTGAATTCCTCGTAAAATTCTGCGTAATATAAGACCAAATTTATAAAGATTTATGCAAAATTAATTTTTTTCGAGCGGCTGATATGTATTTATGACTTTTTATCCGTAATTTAAAATTTTTTTTCTTAATGATGACGCGATTCACGTCGATTGTTTTGTCGTCGATCAACAGCTCGGATCAAGAGCTCTAAGCGTGCAAAATTATATTCCTGTACGTAGACCGGTTTAGAAGATATGAACAAATTTCTAAAAATCAACCAATCTTTATCTCCATATCTCGCTGGACCTCCCCAGAACTCGCCTGACCTCATCTGACCATGCCTAACCTCCCCTGACACCGTCAGACCTAGCCTGACCTCGCATGACCCCGTATGACCCCGCATGACCTCGGTTGACCCCGCCCGATGACCTCGAGTAACCCCTATCCCCATACCATGACCTAGGATAACATCGCTTGTACTTCAAACTCAATTATCTCGGAACCCCGAACTCGTATCTCAATTTCGAGGATACCGTTGAATTCCTCGTAAAATTCTGCATAACATAGGACCAAATTTATAAAGATTTAGGCAAAATTAAAGGATTTAGAGAAACCTCCATTACCTAGGTCAACATCGAATAATTAAAACCCATTTAACTCGGAACCCCGAACTCGTATGTCAATTTCGAGGATATCGTTGGATTCCTCGTAAAATTCTGCATAACATAGGACCAAATTTATAAAGATTTAGGCAAAATTAAAGGATTCAGAGAAACCTCCATGACCTTGGTCAACATCGAATAATTAAAACCCATTTAACTCGGAACCTTGAACTCGTATGTCAATTTCGAGGATACCGTTGAATTCCTCGTAAAATTCTGCATAACATAGGACAAAATTTATAAAGATTTAGGCAAAATTAAAGGATTTAGAGAAACCTCTATGACCTAGGTCAACATCGAATAATTAAAACCCATTTAACTCGGAACCCCAAACTCGTATGTCAATTTCGAGGATACCATTGAATTCCTCGTAAAATTCTGCATAACATAGGACCAAATTTATAAAGATTTAGGCAAAATTAAACGATTTAGAGAAACCTACCATGACCTGGGTCAACATCGAATAATTAAAACCCATTTAACTCGGAACCCCGAACTCGTATGTCAATTTCGAGGATACCGTTGAGTTCCTCGTTAAATTCTGCATAACATAGGACCAAATTTATAAAGATTTAGGCAAAATTAAAGGATTTAGAGAAACCTCCATTACCTAGGTCAACATCGAATAATTAAAACCCATTTAACTCGGAACCCCGAACTCGTATGTCAATTTCGAGGATACCGTTGGATTCCTCGTAAAATTCTGCATAACATAGGACCAAATTTATAAAGATTTAGGCAAAATTAAAGGATTTAGAGAAACCTCCATGACCTTGGTCAACATCGAATAATTAAAACCCATTTAACTCGGAACCTTGAACTCGTATGTCAATTTCGAGGATACCGTTGAATTCCTCGTAAAATTCTGCATAACATAGGACAAAATTTATAAAGATTTAGGCAAAATTAAAGGATTTAGAGAAACCTCTATGACCTAGGTCAACATCGAATAATTAAAACCCATTTAACTCGGAACCCCAAACTCGTATGTCAATTTCGAGGATACCATTGAATTCCTCGTAAAATTCTGCATAACATAGGACCAAATTTATAAAGATTTAAACAAAATTAAACGATTTAGAGAAACCTACCATGACCTGGGTCAACATCGAATAATTAAAACCCATTTAACTCGGAACCCCGAACTCGTATGTCAATTTCGAGGATACCGTTGAGTTCCTCGTTAAATTCTGCATAACATAGGACCAAATTTATAAAGATTTAGGTAAAATTAAAGGATTTAGAGAAACCTCCATTACCTAGGTCAACATCGAATAATTAAAACCCATTTAACTCGGAACCCCAAACTCGTATGTCAATTTCGAGGATACCATTGAATTCCTCGTAAAATTCTGCATAACATAGGACCAAATTTATAAAGATTTAAACAAAATTAAACGATTTAGAGAAACCTACCATGACCTGGGTCAACATCGAATAATTAAAACCCATTTAACTCGGAACCCCGAACTCGTATGTCAATTTCGAGGATACCTTTGAATTCCTCGTAAAATTCTGCGTAATATAGGAACAAATTTATAAAGATTTATGCAAAATTAATTTTTTTCGAGCGGCTGATATGTATTTATGACTTTTTATCCGTAATTTAAAAATTTTTTTCTTAATGATGACGCGATTCACGCCGATTGTTTTGTCGTCGATCAACAGCTCGGATCAAGAGCTCTAAGCGTGCAAAATTATATTCCTGTACGTTGACCGGTTTAGAAGATATGAACAAATTTCTAAAAATCAACCAATCTTTATCTCCATATCTCGCTGGACCTCCCCAAAACTCGCCTGACCTCATCTGACCATGCCTAACCTCCCCTGACACCGTCAGACCTAGCCTGACCTCGCATGACCCCGTATGACCGCGCATGACCTCGGTTGACCCCGCCCGATGACCTCGAGTAACCCCTATCTCCATACCATGACCTAGGATAACATCGCATGTACTTCAAACCCAATTATCTCGGAACCCCGAACTCGTATGTCAATTTCGAGGATACCGTTGAATTCCTCGTAAAATTCTGGATAACATAGGACCAAATTTATAAAGATTTAGGCAAAATCAAAGGATTTAGAGAAACCTCCATGACCTAGGTCAACATCGAATAATTAAAACCCATTTAACTCGGAACCCCGAACTCGTATGTCAATTTCGAGGATACCGTTGAATTCCTCGTAAAATTCTGCGTAATATAGGACCAAATTTATAAAGATTTATGCAAAATTAATTTTTTTCGAGCGGCTGATATGTATTTATGACTTTTTATCCGTAATTTAAAAATTTTTTTCTTAATGATGAAGCGATTCACGCCTCTTGTTTTGTCGTCGATCAACAGCTCGGATCAAGAGCTCTAAGCGTGCAAAATTATATTCCTGTACGTAGACCGGTTTAGAAGATATGAACAAATTTCTAAAAATCAACCAATCTTTATCTCCATATCTCGCTGGACCTCCCCAAAACTCGCCTGACCTCATCTGACCATGCCTAACCTCCCCTGACACCGTCAGACCTAGCCTGACCTCGCATGACCCCGTATGACCGCGCATGACCTCGGTTGACCCCGCCCGATGACCTCGAGTAACCCCTATCTCCATACCATGACCTAGGATAACATCGCATGTACTTCAAACCCAATTATCTCGGAACCCCGAACTCGTATGTCAATTTCGAGGATACCGTTGAATTCCTCGTAAAATTCTGGATAACATAGGACCAAATTTATAAAGATTTAGGCAAAATCAAAGGATTTAGAGAAACCTCCATGACCTAGGTCAACATCGAATAATTAAAACCCATTTAACTCGGAACCCCGAACTCGTATGTCAATTTCGAGGATACCGTTGAATTCCTCGTAAAATTCTGCGTAATATAGGACCAAATTTATAAAGATTTATGCAAAATTAATTTTTTTCGAGCGGCTGATATGTATTTATGACTTTTTATCCGTAATTTAAAAATTTTTTTCTTAATGATGAAGCGATTCACGCCTCTTGTTTTGTCGTCGATCAACAGCTCGGATCAAGAGCTCTAAGCGTGCAAAATTATATTCCTGTACGTAGACCGGTTTAGAAGATATGAATAAATTTCTAAAAATCAACCAATCTTTATCTCCATATTTCGCAGGACCTCCCCAGAACTCGCCTGACCTCATCTGACCATGCCTAACCTCCCCTGACACCGTCAGACCTAGCCTGACCTCGCATGACCCCGTATGACCCCGCATGACCTCGGTTGACCCCGCCCGATGACCTCGAGTAACCCCTATCCCCATACCATGACCTAGGATAACATCGCATGTACTTCAAACCCAATTATCTCGGAACCCCGAACTCGTATGTCAATTTCGAGGATACCTTTAAATTCCTCGTAAAATTCTGCATAACATAGGACAAAATTTATAAAGATTTAGGCAAAATTAAACGATTTAGAGAAACCTACCATGACCTGGGTCAACATCGAATAATTAAAACCTATTTAATTCGGAACCCCGAACTCGTATGTCAATTTCGAGGATACCTTTGAATTCCTCGTAAAATTCTGCATTATATATTACCAAATTTATAAAGATTTATGCAAATTTAATTTTTTTCGAGCGGCTGATATGTATTTATGACTTTTTATCCGTAATTTAAAAATTTTTTTCTTAATGATGACGCGATTCACGCCGATTGTTTTGTCGTCGATCAACAGCTCGGATCAAGAGCTCTAAGCGTGCAAAGTTATATTCCTGTACGTAGACCGGTTTAGAAGATATGAACAAATTTCTAAAAATCAACCAATCTTTATCTCCATATCTCGCTGGACCTCCCCAGAACTCGCCTGACCTTATCTGACCATGCCTAACCTTCCCTGACACCGTCAGACCTAGCCTGACCTCGCATGACCCCGTATGGCCCCACATGACCTCGGTTGACCCCGCCCGATGACCTTGAGTAACCCCTATCCCCATACCATGACCTAGGATAACATCGCATGTACTTCAAACCCAATTATCTCGGAACCCCGAACTCGTATGTCAATTTCGAGGATACCGTTGAATTCCTCGTAAAATTCTGCATAACATAGGACCAAATTTATAAAGATTTAGGCAAAATCAAAGGATTTAGAGAAACCTCCATGACCTAGGTCAACATCGAACAATTAAAGCCCATTTAACTCGGAACCCCAAACTCGTATGTCAATTTCGAGGATACCGTTGAATTCCTCGTAAAATTCTGCATAACATAGGACCAAATTTATAAAGATTTAGGCAAAATCAAAGGATTTAGAGAAACCTCCATGACCTAGGTCAACATCGAATAATTAAAACCCATTTAACTCGGAACCCCGAACTCGTATGTCAATTTCGAGGATACCGTTGAATTCCTCGTAAAATTCTGCATAACATAGGACCAAATTTATAAAGATTTAGGCAAAATTAAACGATTTAGAGAAACCTACCATGACCTGGGTCAACATCGAATAATTAAAACCCATTTAACTCGGAACCCCGAACTCGTATGTCAATTTCGAGGATACCTTTGAATTCCTCGTAAAATTCTGCGTAATATAGGACCAAATTTATAAAGATTTATGCAAAATTAAACGATTTAGAGAAACCTGCCATGACCTGGGTCAACATCGAATAATTAAAACCCATTTAACTCGGAATCCCGAACTCGTATGTCAATTTCGAGGATACCGTTGAATTCCTCGTAAAATTCTGCATAACATAGGACCAAATTCATAAAGATTTAGGCAAAATCAAAGGATTTAGAGAAACCTCCTTGACCTAGGTCAACATCGAATAATTAAAACCCATTTAACTCGGAACCTCGAACTCGTATGTCAATTTCGAGGATACCTTTGAATTCCTCGTAAAATTCTGCGTAATATAGGACCAAATTTATAAAGATTTATGCAAAATTAATTTTTTTCGAGCGGCTGATATGTATTTATGACTTTTTATCCGTAATTTAAAAATTTTTTTCTTAATGATGACGTGATTCACGCCGATTGTTTTGTCGTCGATCAACAGCTCGGATCAAGAGCTCTAAGCGTGCAAAGTTATATTCCTGTACGTAGACCGGTTTAGAAGATATGAACAAATTTCTAAAAATCAACCAATCTTTATCTCCATATCTCGCTGGACCTCCCCAGAACTCGCCTGACCTTATCTGACCATGCCTAACCTTCCCTGACACCGTCAGACCTAGCCTGACCTCACATGACCCCGTATGACCCCGCATGATCTCGGTTGACCCCGCCCGATGACCTCGAGTAACCCCTATCCCCATACCATGACCTAAGATAACATCGCATCTACTTCAAACCCAATTATCTCGGAACCCCGAACTCTTATGTCAATTTCGAGGATACCGTTGAATTCCTCGTAAAATTCTGCATAACATAGGACCAAATTCATAAAGATTTATGCAAAATTAATTTTTTTCGAGCGGCTGATATGTATTTATGACTTTTTATCCGTAATTTAAAAATTTTTTTCTTAATGATGACGCGATTCACGCCTCTTGTTTTGTCGTCGATCAACAGCTCGGATCAAGAGCTCTAAGCGTGCAAAATTATATTCCTGTACGTAGACCGGTTTAGAAGATATGAACAAATTTCTAAAAATCAACCAATCTTTACCTCCATATCTCGCTGGACCTCCCCAGAACTCGCCTGACCTCATCTGACCATGCCTAACCTCCCCTGACACCGTCAGACCTAGCCTGACCTCACATGACCCCGTATGACCCCGCATGACCTCGGTTGACCCCGCCCGATGACCTCGAGTAACCCCTATCCCCATACCATGACCTAAGATAACATCGCATCTACTTCAAACCCAATTATCTCGGAACCCCGAACTCGTATGTCAATTTCGAGGATACCGTTGAATTCCTCGTAAAATTCTGCATAACATAGGACCAAATTTATAAAGATTTAGGCAAAATCAAAAGATTTAGAGAAACCTCCATGCCCTAGGTCAACATCGAATAATTAATACCCATTTAACTCGAAACCCCGAACTCGTATGTCAATTTCGAGGATACCGTTGAATTCCTCGTAGAATTCTGCATAACATAGGACCAAATTTATAAAGATTTAGGCAAAATCAAAGGATTTAGAGAAACCTCCATGACCTAGGTCAACATCGAATAATTAAAACCCATTTAACTCGGAACCCCGAACTCGTATGTCAATTTCGAGGATACCGTTGAATTCCTCGTAAAATTCTGCATAACATAGGACCAAATTTATAAAGATTTAGGCAAAATTAAACGTTTTAGAGAAACCTACCATGACCTGGGTCAACATCGAATAATTAAAACCCATTTAACTCGGAACCCCGAACTCGTATGTCAATTTCGAGGATACCTTTGAATTCCTCGTAAAATTCTGCGTAATATAGGACCAAATTTATAAAGATTTATGCAAAATTAAGCGATTTAGAGAAACCTGCCATGACCTGGGTCAACATCGAATAATTAAAACCCATTTAACTCGGAATCCCGAACTCGTATGTCAATTTCGAGGATACCGTTGAATTCCTCGTAAAATTCTGCATAACATAGGACCAAATTCATAAAGATTTAGGCAAAATCAAAGGATTTAGAGAAACCTCCATGACCTAGGTCAACATCGAATAATTAAAACCCATTTAACTCGGAACCTCGAACTCGTATGTCAATTTCGAGGATACCTTTGAATTCCTCGTAAAATTCTGCGTAATATAGGACCAAATTTATAAAGATTTATGCAAAATTAATTTTTTTCGAGCGGCTGATATGTATTTATGACTTTTTATCCGTAATTTAAAAATTTTTTTCTTAATGATGACGTGATTCACGCCGATTGTTTTGTCGTCGATCAACAGCTCGGATCAAGAGCTCTAAGCGTGCAAAGTTATATTCCTGTACGTAGACCGGTTTAGAAGATATGAACAAATTTCTAAAAATCAACCAATCTTTATCTCCATATTTCGCTGGACCTCCCCAGAACTCGCCTGACCTCATCTGACCATGCCTAACCTCCCCTGACACCGTCAGACCTAGCCTGACCTCGCATGACCTCGTATGACCCCGCATGACCTCGGTTGACCCCGCCCGATGACCTCAAGTAACCCCTATCCCCATACCATGACCTAGGATAACATCGCATGTAATTCAAACCCAATTATCTCGGAACCCCGAACTCGTATGTCAATTTCGAGGATACCGTTGAATTCCTCGTAAAATTCTGCATAACATAGGATCAAATTTATAATGATTTAGGCAAAATCAAAGGATTTAGAGAAACCTCCATGACCTAGGTCAACATCGAATAATTAAAACCCATTTAACTCGGAACCCCGAACTCGCATGTCAATTTCGAGGATACCTTTGAATTCCTCGTAAAATTCTGCGTAATATAGGACCAAATTTATAAAGATTTATGCAAAATTAATTTTTTTCGAGCGGCTGATATGTATTTATGACTTTTTATCCGTAATTTAAAAATTTTTTTCTTAATGATGACGCGATTCACGCCGATTGTTTTGTCGTCGATCAACAGCTCGGATCAAGAGCTCTAAGCGTGCAAAATTATATTCCTGTACGTAGACCGGTTTAGAAGATATGAACAAATTTCTAAAAATCAACCAATCTTTACCTCCATATCTCGCTGGACCTCCCCAGAACTCGCCTGACCTCATCTGACCATGCCTAACCTCCCCTGACACCGTCAGACCTAGCCTGACCTCACATGACCCCGTATGACCCCGCATGACCTCGGTTGACCCCGCCCGATGACCTCGAGTAACCCCTATCCCCATACCATGACCTAAGATAACATCGCATGTACTTCAAACCCAATTATCTCGGAACCCCGAACTCGTATGTCAATTTCGAGGATACCGTTGAATTCCTCGTAAAATTCTGCATAACATAGGACTAAATTTATAAAGATTTAAGCAAAATCAAAGGATTTAGAGAAACCTCCATGACCTAGGTCAACATCGAATAATTAAAACCCATTTAACTCGGAACCCCGAACTCGTATGTCAATCTCGAGGATACCGTTGAATTCCTCGTAAAGTTCTGCATAACATAGGACCAAATTTATAAAGATTTAGGCAAAATCAAAGGATTTAGAGAAACCTCCATGACCTAGGTCAACATCGAATAATTAAAACCCATTTAACTCGGAATCCCGAACTCGTATGTCAGTTTCGATGATACCTATGAATTCCTCGTAAAATTCTGCGTAATATAGGACCAAATTTATAAAGATTTATGCAAAATTAATTTTTCTCGAACGGCTGATATGTATTTATGACTTTATATCCGTAATTTAAAAATTTTTTTCTTAATGATGACGCGATTCACGCCGATTGTTTTGTCGTCGATCAACAGCTCGGATCAAGAGCTCTAAGCGTGCAAAATTATATTCCTGTACGTAGACCGGTTTAGAAGATATGAACAAATTTCTAAAAATCAACCAATCTTTATCTCCATATCTCGCTGGACCTACCCAGAACTCGCCTGACCTCATCTGACCATGCCTAACCTCCCCTGACACCGTCAGACCTAGCCTGACCTCGCATGACCCCGTATGATCCCGCATGACCTCGGTTGACCCCGCCCGATGCCCTCGAGTAACACCTATCCCCATACCATAACCTAGGATAACATCGCATGTACTTCAAACCCAATTATCTCGGAACCCCGAACTCGTATGTCAATTTCGAGAATACCGTTGATTTCCTCGTAAAATTCTGCATAACATAGGACCAAATTTATAAAGATTTAGGCAAAATTAAACGATTTAGAGAAACCTACCATGACCTGGGTCAACATCGAATAATTAAAACCCATTTAACTCGGAACCCCGAACTCGTATGTCAATTTCGAGGATACCGTTGAATTCCTCGTAAAATTCTGCATAACATAGGACCAAATTTATAAAGATTTAGGCAAAATTAAACGATTTAGAGATACCTACCATGACCTGGGTCAACATCGAATAATTAAAACCCATTTAACTCGGAACCCCGAACTCGTATGTCAATTTCGAGGATACCGTTGAATTCCTCGTAAAATTCTGCATAAGATAGGACAAAATTTATAAAGATTTAGGCAAAATTAAACGATTTAGAGAAACCTACCATGACCTGGGTCAACATCGAATAATTAAAACCCATTTAACTCGGAACCCCGAACTCGTATGTCAATTTCGAGGATACCGTTGAATTCCTCGTAAAATTCT
Source organism: Cynaeus angustus (assembly GCA_030157275.1). Lineage (NCBI taxonomy): Eukaryota > Metazoa > Arthropoda > Insecta > Coleoptera > Tenebrionidae > Cynaeus > Cynaeus angustus. Next base: position 22,627,774 of record CM058063.1, on the reverse strand, counting down.
GCATAACATAGGACCAAATTTATAAAGATTTAGGCAAAATTAAACGATTTAGAGATACCTACCATGACCTGGGTCAACATCGAATAATTAAAACCCATTTAACTCGGAACCCCGAACTCGTATGTCAATTTCGAGGATACCGTTGAATTCCTCGTAAAATTCTGCATAAGATAGGACAAAATTTATAAAGATTTAGGCAAAATTAAAGGATTTAGACAAACCTCCATGACCTAGGTCAACATCGAATAAATAAAACCCATTTAACTCGGAATCCCGAACTCGTATGTCAATTTAGAGGATACCGTTGAATTCCTCGTAAAATTCTGCATAACATAGGACCAAATTTATAAAGATTTAGGCAAAATTAAACGATTTAGAGAAACCTACCATGACCTGGGTCAACATCGAATAATTTAAACCCATTTAACTCGAAACCCCGAACTCGTATGTCAATTTCGAGGATACCGTTGAATTCCTCGTAAAATTCTGCATAACATAGGACCAAATTTATAAAGATTTAAGCAAAATCAAAGGATTTAGAGAAACCTCCATGACCTAGGTCAACATCGAATAAATAAAACCCATTTAACTCGGAATCCCGAACTCGTATGTCAATTTAGAGGATACCGTTGAATTCCTCGTAAAGTTCTGCATAACATAGGACCAAATTTATAAAGATTTAGGCAAAATTAATTTTTTTCGAGCGGCTGATATGTATTTATGACTTTTTATCCGTAATTTAAAAATTTTTTTCTTAATGATGACGCGATTCACGCCTCTTGTTTTGTCGTCGATCAACAGCTCGGATCAAGAGCTCTAAGCGTGCAAAATTATATTCCTGTACGTAGACCGGTTTAGAAGATATGAACAAATTTCTAAAAATCAACCAATCTTTATCTCCATATTTCGCTGGACCTCCCCAGAACTCGCCTGACCTCATCTGACCATGCCTAACCTCCCCTGACACCGTCAGACCTAGCCTGACCTCGCATGACCCCGTATGACCCCGCATGACCTCGGTTGACCCCGCCCGATGACCTCGAGTAACCCCTATCTCCATACCATGACCTAGGATAACATCGCATGTACTTCAAACCCAATTATCTCGGAACCCCGAATTCGTATGTCAATTTCGAGGATACCGTTGAATTCCTCGTAAAATTCAGCATAACATAGGACCAAATTTATAAAGATTTAGGATGGCAAAATCAAAGGATTTAGAGAAACCTCCATGACCTAGGTCAACATCGAATAATTAAAACCCATTTAACTCGGAACCCCGAACTCGTATGTCAATTTCGAGGATACCTTTGAATTCCTCGTAAAATTCTGCGTAAAATAGGACCAAATTTATAAAGATTTAGGCAAAATTAAACGATTTAGAGAAACCTACCATGACCTGGGTCAACATCGAATAATTTAAACCCATTTAACTCGGAACCCCGAACTCGTATGTCAATTTCGAGGATACCTTTGAATTCCTCGTAAAATTCTGCATAACATAGGACCAAATTTATAAAGATTTAGGCAAAATCAAAGGATTTAGAGAAACCTCCATGACCTAGGTCAACATCGAATAATTAAAACCCATTTAACTCGAAACCCCGAACTCGTATGTCAATTTCGAGGATACCGTTGAATTCCTCGTAAAATTCTGCATAACATAGGACTAAATTTATAAAGATTTAAGCAAAATCAAAGGATTTAGAGAAACCTCCATGACCTAGGTCAACATCGAATAATTAAAACCCATTTAACTCGGAACCCCGAACTCGTATGTCAATCTCGAGGATACCGTTGAATTCCTCGTAAAGTTCTGCATAACATAGGACCAAATTTATAAAGATTTAGGCAAAATCAAAGGATTTAGAGAAACCTCCATGACCTAGGTCAACATCGAATAATTAAAACCCATTTAACTCGGAACCCCGAACTCGTATGTCAATTTGGATGATACCTTTAAATTCCTCGTAAAATTCTGCGTAATATAGGACCAAATTTATAAAGATTTATGCAAAATTAATTTTTTTCGAATGGCTGATATGTATTTATGACTTTATATCCGTAATTTAAAAATTTTTTTCTTAATGATGACGCGATTCACGCCGATTGTTTTGTCGTCGATCAACAGCTCGGATCAAGAGCTCTAAGCGTGCAAAATTATATTCCTGTACGTAGACCGGTTTAGAAGATATGAACAAATTTCTAAAAATCAACCAATCTTTATCTCCATATCTCGCTGGACCTACCCAGAACTCGCCTGACCTCATCTGACCATGCCTAACCTCCCCTGACACCGTCAGACCTAGCCTGACCTCGCATGACCCCGTATGATCCCGCATGACCTCGGTTGACCCCGCCCGATGCCCTCGAGTAACACCTATCCCCATACCATAACCTAGGATAACATCGCATGTAATTCAAACCCAATTATCTCGGAACCCCGAACTCGTATGTCAATTTCGAGAATACCGTTGAATTCCTCGTAAAATTCTGCATAACATAGGACCAAATTTATAAAGATTTAGGCAAAATTAAACGATTTAGAGAAACCTACCATGACCTGGGTCAACATCGAATAATTAAAACCCATTTAACTCGGAACCCCGAACTCGTATGTCAATTTCGAGGATACCGTTGAATTCCTCGTAAAATTCTGCATAAGATAGGACAAAATTTATAAAGATTTAGGCAAAATTAAAGAATTTAGACAAACCTCCATGACCTAGGTCAACATCGAATAAATAAAACCCATTTAACTCGGAATCCCGAACTCGTATGTCAATTTAGAGGATACCGTTGAATTCCTCGTAAAATTCTGCATAACATAGGACCAAATTTATAAAGATTTAGGCAAAATTAAACGATTTAGAGAAACCTACCATGACCTGGGTCAACATCGAATAATTTAAACCCATTTAACTCGAAACCCCGAACTCGTATGTCAATTTCGAGGATACCGTTGAATTCCTCGTAAAATTCTGCATAACATAGGACCAAATTTATAAAGATTTAAGCAAAATCAAAGGATTTAGAGAAACCTCCATGACCTAGGTCAACATCGAATAAATAAAACCCATTTAACTCGGAATCCCGAACTCGTATGTCAATTTAGAGGATACCGTTGAATTCCTCGTAAAGTTCTGCATAACATAGGACCAAATTTATAAAGATTTAGGCAAAATTAATTTTTTTCGAGCGGCTGATATGTATTTATGACTTTTTATCCGTAATTTAAAAATTTTTTTCTTAATGATGACGCGATTCACGCCGATTGTTTTGTCGTCGATCAACAGCTCGGATCAAGAGCTCTAAGCGTGCAAAATTATATTCCTGCACGTAGACCGGTTTAGAAGATATGAACAAATTTCTAAAAATCAACCAATCTTTATCTCCATATTTCGCTGGACCTCCCCAGAACTCGCCTGACCTCATCTGACCATGCCTAACCTCCCCTGACACCGTCAGACCTAGCCTGACCTCGCATGACCCCGTATGAGCCCGCATGACCTCGGTTGACCCCGCCCGATGACCTCGAGTAACCCCTATCTCCATACCATGACCTAGGATAACATCGCATGTACTTCAAACCCAATTATCTCGGAACCCCGAACTCGTATGTCAATTTCGAGGATACCGTTGAATTCCTCGTAAAATTCTGCATAACATAGGACCAAATTTATAAAGATTTAGGCAAAATTAAACGATTTAGAGATACCTACCATGACCTGGGTCAACATCGAATAATTAAAACCCATTTAACTCGGAACCCCGAACTCGTATGTCAATTTCGAGGATACCGTTGAATTCCTCGTAAAATTCTGCATAAGATAGGACAAAATTTATAAAGATTTAGGCAAAATTAAAGGATTTAGACAAACCTCCATGACCTAGGTCAACATCGAATAAATAAAACCCATTTAACTCGGAATCCCGAACTCGTATGTCAATTTAGAGGATACCGTTGAATTCCTCGTAAAATTCTGCATAACATAGGACCAAATTTATAAAGATTTAGGCAAAATTAAACGATTTAGAGAAACCTACCATGACCTGGGTCAACATCGAATAATTTAAACCCATTTAACTCGAAACCCCGAACTCGTATGTCAATTTCGAGGATACCGTTGAATTCCTCGTAAAATTCTGCATAACATAGGACCAAATTTATAAAGATTTAAGCAAAATCAAAGGATTTAGAGAAACCTCCATGACCTAGGTCAACATCGAATAAATAAAACCCATTTAACTCGGAATCCCGAACTCGTATGTCAATTTAGAGGATACCGTTGAATTCCTCGTAAAGTTCTGCATAACATAGGACCAAATTTATAAAGATTTAGGCAAAATTAATTTTTTTCGAGCGGCTGATATGTATTTATGACTTTTTATCCGTAATTTAAAAATTTTTTTCTTAATGATGACGCGATTCACGCCTCTTGTTTTGTCGTCGATCAACAGCTCGGATCAAGAGCTCTAAGCGTGCAAAATTATATTCCTGTACGTAGACCGGTTTAGAAGATATGAACAAATTTCTAAAAATCAACCAATCTTTATCTCCATATTTCGCTGGACCTCCCCAGAACTCGCCTGACCTCATCTGACCATGCCTAACCTCCCCTGACACCGTCAGACCTAGCCTGACCTCGCATGACCCCGTATGACCCCGCATGACCTCGGTTGACCCCGCCCGATGACCTCGAGTAACCCCTATCTCCATACCATGACCTAGGATAACATCGCATGTACTTCAAACCCAATTATCTCGGAACCCCGAATTCGTATGTCAATTTCGAGGATACCGTTGAATTCCTCGTAAAATTCAGCATAACATAGGACCAAATTTATAAAGATTTAGGATGGCAAAATCAAAGGATTTAGAGAAACCTCCATGACCTAGGTCAACATCGAATAATTAAAACCCATTTAACTCGGAACCCCGAACTCGTATGTCAATTTCGAGGATACCTTTGAATTCCTCGTAAAATTCTGCGTAAAATAGGACCAAATTTATAAAGATTTAGGCAAAATTAAACGATTTAGAGAAACCTACCATGACCTGGGTCAACATCGAATAATTTAAACCCATTTAACTCGGAACCCCGAACTCGTATGTCAATTTCGAGGATACCTTTGAATTCCTCGTAAAATTCTGCATAACATAGGACCAAATTTATAAAGATTTAGGCAAAATCAAAGGATTTAGAGAAACCTCCATGACCTAGGTCAACATCGAATAATTAAAACCCATTTAACTCGAAACCCCGAACTCGTATGTCAATTTCGAGGATACCGTTGAATTCCTCGTAAAATTCTGCATAACATAGGACTAAATTTATAAAGATTTAAGCAAAATCAAAGGATTTAGAGAAACCTCCATGACCTAGGTCAACATCGAATAATTAAAACCCATTTAACTCGGAACCCCGAACTCGTTTGTCAATCTCGAGGATACCGTTGAATTCCTCGTAAAGTTCTGCATAACATAGGACCAAATTTATAAAGATTTAGGCAAAATCAAAGGATTTAGAGAAACCTCCATGACCTAGGTCAACATCGAATAATTAAAACCCATTTAACTCGGAACCCCGAACTCGTATGTCAATTTCGATGATACCTTTAAATTCCTCGTAAAATTCTGCGTAATATAGGACCAAATTTATAAAGATTTATGCAAAATTAATTTTTTTCGAATGGCTGATATGTATTTATGACTTTATATCCGTAATTTAAAAATTTTTTTCTTAATGATGACGCGATTCACGCCGATTGTTTTGTCGTCGATCAACAGCTCGGATCAAGAGCTCTAAGCGTGCAAAATTATATTCCTGTACGTAGACCGGTTTAGAAGATATGAACAAATTTCTAAAAATCAACCAATCTTTATCTCCATATCTCGCTGGACCTACCCAGAACTCGCCTGACCTCATCTGACCATGCCTAACCTCCCCTGACACCGTCAGACCTAGCCTGACCTCGCATGACCCCGTATGATCCCGCATGACCTCGGTTGACCCCGCCCGATGCCCTCGAGTAACACCTATCCCCATACCATAACCTAGGATAACATCGCATGTAATTCAAACCCAATTATCTCGGAACCCCGAACTCGTATGTCAATTTCGAGAATACCGTTGAATTCCTCGTAAAATTCTGCATAACATAGGACCAAATTTATAAAGATTTAGGCAAAATTAAACGATTTAGAGAAACCTACCATGACCTGGGTCAACATCGAATAATTAAAACCCATTTAACTCGGAACCCCGAACTCGTATGTCAATTTCGAGGATACCGTTGAATTCCTCGTAAAATTCTGCATAAGATAGGACAAAATTTATAAAGATTTAGGCAAAATTAAAGAATTTAGACAAACCTCCATGACCTAGGTCAACATCGAATAAATAAAACCCATTTAACTCGGAATCCCGAACTCGTATGTCAATTTAGAGGATACCGTTGAATTCCTCGTAAAATTCTGCATAACATAGGACCAAATTTATAAAGATTTAGGCAAAATTAAACGATTTAGAGAAACCTACCATGACCTGGGTCAACATCGAATAATTTAAACCCATTTAACTCGAAACCCCGAACTCGTATGTCAATTTCGAGGATACCGTTGAATTCCTCGTAAAATTCTGCATAACATAGGACCAAATTTATAAAGATTTAAGCAAAATCAAAGGATTTAGAGAAACCTCCATGACCTAGGTCAACATCGAATAAATAAAACCCATTTAACTCGGAATCCCGAACTCGTATGTCAATTTAGAGGATACCGTTGAATTCCTCGTAAAGTTCTGCATAACATAGGACCAAATTTATAAAGATTTAGGCAAAATTAATTTTTTTCGAGCGGCTGATATGTATTTATGACTTTTTATCCGTAATTTAAAAATTTTTTTCTTAATGATGACGCGATTCACGCCGATTGTTTTGTCGTCGATCAACAGCTCGGATCAAGAGCTCTAAGCGTGCAAAATTATATTCCTGCACGTAGACCGGTTTAGAAGATATGAACAAATTTCTAAAAATCAACCAATCTTTATCTCCATATTTCGCTGGACCTCCCCAGAACTCGCCTGACCTCATCTGACCATGCCTAACCTCCCCTGACACCGTCAGACCTAGCCTGACCTCGCATGACCCCGTATGAGCCCGCATGACCTCGGTTGACCCCGCCCGATGACCTCGAGTAACCCCTATCTCCATACCATGACCTAGGATAACATCGCATGTACTTCAAACCCAATTATCTCGGAACCCCGAACTCGTATGTCAATTTCGAGGATACCGTTGAATTCCTCGTAAAATTCTGCATAACATAGGACCAAATTTATAAAGATTTAGGCAAAATTAAACGATTTAGAGATACCTACCATGACCTGGGTCAACATCGAATAATTAAAACCCATTTAACTCGGAACCCCGAACTCGTATGTCAATTTCGAGGATACCGTTGAATTCCTCGTAAAATTCTGCATAAGATAGGACAAAATTTATAAAGATTTAGGCAAAATTAAAGGATTTAGACAAACCTCCATGACCTAGGTCAACATCGAATAAATAAAACCCATTTAACTCGGAATCCCGAACTCGTATGTCAATTTAGAGGATACCGTTGAATTCCTCGTAAAATTCTGCATAACATAGGACCAAATTTATAAAGATTTAGGCAAAATTAAACGATTTAGAGAAACCTACCATGACCTGGGTCAACATCGAATAATTTAAACCCATTTAACTCGAAACCCCGAACTCGTATGTCAATTTCGAGGATACCGTTGAATTCCTCGTAAAATTCTGCATAACATAGGACCAAATTTATAAAGATTTAAGCAAAATCAAAGGATTTAGAGAAACCTCCATGACCTAGGTCAACATCGAATAAATAAAACCCATTTAACTCGGAATCCCGAACTCGTATGTCAATTTAGAGGATACCGTTGAATTCCTCGTAAAGTTCTGCATAACATAGGACCAAATTTATAAAGATTTAGGCAAAATTAATTTTTTTCGAGCGGCTGATATGTATTTATGACTTTTTATCCGTAATTTAAAAATTTTTTTCTTAATGATGACGCGATTCACGCCTCTTGTTTTGTCGTCGATCAACAGCTCGGATCAAGAGCTCTAAGCGTGCAAAATTATATTCCTGTACGTAGACCGGTTTAGAAGATATGAACAAATTTCTAAAAATCAACCAATCTTTATCTCCATATTTCGCTGGACCTCCCCAGAACTCGCCTGACCTCATCTGACCATGCCTAACCTCCCCTGACACCGTCAGACCTAGCCTGACCTCGCATGACCCCGTATGACCCCGCATGACCTCGGTTGACCCCGCCCGATGACCTCGAGTAACCCCTATCTCCATACCATGACCTAGGATAACATCGCATGTACTTCAAACCCAATTATCTCGGAACCCCGAATTCGTATGTCAATTTCGAGGATACCGTTGAATTCCTCGTAAAATTCAGCATAACATAGGACCAAATTTATAAAGATTTAGGATGGCAAAATCAAAGGATTTAGAGAAACCTCCATGACCTAGGTCAACATCGAATAATTAAAACCCATTTAACTCGGAACCCCGAACTCGTATGTCAATTTCGAGGATACCTTTGAATTCCTCGTAAAATTCTGCGTAAAATAGGACCAAATTTATAAAGATTTAGGCAAAATTAAACGATTTAGAGAAACCTACCATGACCTGGGTCAACATCGAATAATTTAAACCCATTTAACTCGGAACCCCGAACTCGTATGTCAATTTCGAGGATACCTTTGAATTCCTCGTAAAATTCTGCATAACATAGGACCAAATTTATAAAGATTTAGGCAAAATCAAAGGATTTAGAGAAACCTCCATGACCTAGGTCAACATCGAATAATTAAAACCCATTTAACTCGAAACCCCGAACTCGTATGTCAATTTCGAGGATACCGTTGAATTCCTCGTAAAATTCTGCATAACATAGGACTAAATTTATAAAGATTTAAGCAAAATCAAAGGATTTAGAGAAACCTCCATGACCTAGGTCAACATCGAATAATTAAAACCCATTTAACTCGGAACCCCGAACTCGTATGTCAATCTCGAGGATACCGTTGAATTCCTCGTAAAGTTCTGCATAACATAGGACCAAATTTATAAAGATTTAGGCAAAATCAAAGGATTTAGAGAAACCTCCATGACCTAGGTCAACATCGAATAATTAAAACCCATTTAACTCGGAACCCCGAACTCGTATGTCAATTTCGATGATACCTTTAAATTCCTCGTAAAATTCTGCGTAATATAGGACCAAATTTATAAAGATTTATGCAAAATTAATTTTTTTCGAATGGCTGATATGTATTTATGACTTTATATCCGTAATTTAAAAATTTTTTTCTTAATGATGACGCGATTCACGCCGATTGTTTTGTCGTCGATCAACAGCTCGGATCAAGAGCTCTAAGCGTGCAAAATTATATTCCTGTACGTAGACCGGTTTAGAAGATATGAACAAATTTCTAAAAATCAACCAATCTTTATCTCCATATCTCGCTGGACCTACCCAGAACTCGCCTGACCTCATCTGACCATGCCTAACCTCCCCTGACACCGTCAGACCTAGCCTGACCTCGCATGACCCCGTATGATCCCGCATGACCTCGGTTGACCCCGCCCGATGCCCTCGAGTAACACCTATCCCCATACCATAACCTAGGATAACATCGCATGTAATTCAAACCCAATTATCTCGGAACCCCGAACTCGTATGTCAATTTCGAGAATACCGTTGAATTCCTCGTAAAATTCTGCATAACATAGGACCAAATTTATAAAGATTTAGGCAAAATTAAACGATTTAGAGAAACCTACCATGACCTGGGTCAACATCGAATAATTAAAACCCATTTAACTCGGAACCCCGAACTCGTATGTCAATTTCGAGGATACCGTTGAATTCCTCGTAAAATTCTGCATAAGATAGGACAAAATTTATAAAGATTTAGGCAAAATTAAAGAATTTAGACAAACCTCCATGACCTAGGTCAACATCGAATAAATAAAACCCATTTAACTCGGAATCCCGAACTCGTATGTCAATTTAGAGGATACCGTTGAATTCCTCGTAAAATTCTGCATAACATAGGACCAAATTTATAAAGATTTAGGCAAAATTAAACGATTTAGAGAAACCTACCATGACCTGGGTCAACATCGAATAATTTAAACCCATTTAACTCGAAACCCCGAACTCGTATGTCAATTTCGAGGATACCGTTGAATTCCTCGTAAAATTCTGCATAACATAGGACCAAATTTATAAAGATTTAAGCAAAATCAAAGGATTTAGAGAAACCTCCATGACCTAGGTCAACATCGAATAAATAAAACCCATTTAACTCGGAATCCCGAACTCGTATGTCAATTTAGAGGATACCGTTGAATTCCTCGTAAAGTTCTGCATAACATAGGACCAAATTTATAAAGATTTAGGCAAAATTAATTTTTTTCGAGCGGCTGATATGTATTTATGACTTTTTATCCGTAATTTAAAAATTTTTTTCTTAATGATGACGCGATTCACGCCGATTGTTTTGTCGTCGATCAACAGCTCGGATCAAGAGCTCTAAGCGTGCAAAATTATATTCCTGCACGTAGACCGGTTTAGAAGATATGAACAAATTTCTAAAAATCAACCAATCTTTATCTCCATATTTCGCTGGACCTCCCCAGAACTCGCCTGACCTCATCTGACCATGCCTAACCTCCCCTGACACCGTCAGACCTAGCCTGACCTCGCATGACCCCGTATGAGCCCGCATGACCTCGGTTGACCCCGCCCGATGACCTCGAGTAACCCCTATCTCCATACCATGACCTAGGATAACATCGCATGTACTTCAAACCCAATTATCTCGGAACCTCGAATTCGTATGTCAATTTCGAGGATACCGTTGAATTCCTCGTAAAATTCTGCATAACATAGGACCAAATTTATAAAGATTTAAGCAAAATCAAAGGATTTAGAGAATCCTCCATGACCTAGGTCAACATCGAATAATTAAAACCCATTTAACTCGGAACCCCGAACTCGTATGTCAATTTCGAGGATACCGTTGAATTCCTCGTAAAATTCAGCATAACATAGGACCAAATTTATAAAGATTTAGGATGGCAAAATCAAAGGATTTAGAGAAACCTCCATGAACTAGGTCAACATCGAATAATTAAAACCCATTTAACTCGAAACCCCGAACTCGTATGTCAATTTCGAGGATACCGTTGAATTCCTCGTAAAATTCTGCATAACATAGGACCAAATTTATAAAGATTTAGGCAAAATTAAAGGATTTAGAGAAACCTCCATGACCTAGGTCAACATCGAATAATTAAAACCCATTTAACTCGGAACCCCGACCTCGTATGTCAATTTCGAGGATACCATTGAATTCCACGTAAAATTCTGCATAACATAGGACCAAATTTATAAAGATTTAGGCAAAATTAAACGATTTAGAGAAACCTCTATGACCTGGGTCAACATCGAATAATTAAAACCCATTTAACTCGGAACCCCGAACTCGTATGTCAATTTCGAGGATACCTTTGAATTCCTCGTAAAATTCTGCGTAAAATAGGACCAAATTTATAAAGATTTAGGCAAAATTAAACGATTTAGAGAAACCTCTATGACCTGGGTCAACATCGAATAATTAAAACCCATTTAACTCGGAACCCCGAGCTCGTATGTCAATTTCGAGGATACCTTTGAATTCCTCGTAAAATTCTGCGTAATATAGGACCAAATTTATAAAGATTTATGCAAAATTAATTTTTTTCGAGCGGCTGATATTTATTTATGTCTTTTTATCCGTAATATAAAAATTTTTTTCTTTATGATGACGCGATTCACGCCGATTGTTTTGTCGTCGATCAACAGCTCGGATCAAGAGCTCTAAGCGTGCAAAATTATATTCCTGTACGTAGACCGGTTTAGAAGATATGAACAAATTTCTAAAAATCAACCAATCTTTATCTCCATATCTCGTTGGACCTCCCCAGAACTCGCCTGACCTCATCTGACCATGCCTAACCTCCCCTGACACCGTCAGACCTAGCCTGACCTCGCATGACCCCGTATGACCCCGCATGACCTCGGTTGACCCCGCCCGATGACCTCGAGTAACCCCTATCCCCATACCATGACCTAGGATAACATCGCATGTACTTCAAACCCAATTATCTCGGAACCCCGAACTCGAATGTCAATTTCGAGGATACCTTTGAATTCCTCGTAAAATTCTGCGTAATATAGGACTAAATTTATAAAGATTTATGCAAAATTAATTTTTTTCGAGCGGCTGATATGTATTTATGACTTTTTATCCGTAATTTAAAAATTTTTTTCTTAATGATGACGCGATTCATGCCGATTGTTTTGTCGTCGATCAACAGCTCGGATCAAGAGCTCTAAGCGTGCAAAATTATATTCCTGTACGTAGACCGGTTTAGAAGATATGAACAAATTTCTAAAAATCAACCCATCTTTATCTCCATATCTCGCTGGACCTCCCCAGAACTCGCCTGACCTCATCTGACCATGCCTAACCTCCCCTGACACCGTCAGACCTAGCCTGACCTCGCATGACCCCGTATGACCCCGCATGACCTCGGTTGACCCCTCCCGATGACCTCGAGTAACCCCTATCCCCATACCATGACCTAGGATAACATCGCATGTACTTCAAACCCAATTATCTCGGAACCCCGAACTCGTATGTCAATTTCGAGGATACCGTTGAATTCCTCGTAAAATTCTGCATAACATAGGACCAAATTTATAAAGATTTAGGCAAAATTAAACGATTTAGAGAAACCTACCATGACCTGGGTCAACATCGAATAATTAAAACCCATTTAAATCGGAACCCCGACATCGTATGTCAATTTCGAGGATACCTTTGAATTCCTCGTAAAATTCTGCGTAATATAGGACCAAATTTATAAAGATTTATGCAAAATTAATTTTTTTCGAGCTGCTGATATGTATTTATGACTTTTTATCCGTAATTTAAGAATTTTTTTCTTAATGCTGACGCGATTCACGCCGATTGTTTTGTCGTCGATCAACAGCTCGGATCAAGAGCTCTAAGCGTGCAAAATTATATTCCTGTACGTAGACCGGTTTAGAAGATATGAGCAAATTTCTAAAAATCAACCAATCTTTATCTCCATATCTCGCTGGACCTCCCCAGAACTCGAATGACCTCATCTGACCATACCTAACCTCCCCTGACACCGTCAGACATAGCCTGACCTCGCATGACCCCGTATGACCCCGCATGACCTCGGTTGACCCCGCCCGATGACCTCGAGTAACCCCTATCCCCATACCATGACCTAGGATAACATCGCATGTACTTCAAACCCAATTATCTCGGAACCCCGAACTCGTATGTCAATTTCGAGGATACCGTTGAATTCCTCGTAAAATTCTGCATAACATAGGACCAAATTTATAAAGATTTAGGCAAAATTAAACGATTTAGAGAAACCTCTATGACCTGGGTCAACATCGAATAATTAAAACCCATTTAACTCGGAACCCCGAACTCGTATGTCAATTTCGAGGATACCTTTGAATTCCTCGTAAAATTCTGCGTAATATAGGACCAAATTTATAAAGATTTATGCAAAATTAATTTTTTTCGAGCGGCTGATATTTATTTGTCTTTTTATCCGTAATATAAAAATTTTTTTCTTTATGATGACGCGATTCACGCCGATTGTTTTGTCGTCGATCAACAGCTCGGATCAAGAGCTCTAAACGTGCAAAATTATATTCCTGTACGTAGACCGGTTTAAAAGATATGAACAAATTTCTAAAAATCAACCAATCTTTATCTCCATATCTCGTTGGACCTCCCCAGAACTCGCCTGACCTCATCTGACCATGCCTAACCTCCCCTGACACCGTCAGACCTAGCCTGACCTCGCATGACCCCGTATGACCCCGCATGACCTCGGTTGACCCCGCCCGATGACCTCGAGTAACCCCTATCCCCATACCATGACCTAGGATAACATCGCATGTACTTCAAACCCAATTATCTCGGAACCCCGAACTCGTATGTCAATTTCGAGGATACCGTTGAATTCCTCGTAAAATTCTGCATAACATAGGACCAAATTTATAAAGATTTAGGCAAAATTAAACGATTTAGAGAAACCTACCATGACCTGGGTCAACATCGAATAATTAAAACCCATTTAACTCGGAACCCCGACCTCGTATGTCAATTTCGAGGATACCTTTGAATTCCTCGTAAAATTCTGCGTAATATAGGACCAAATTTATAAAGATTTATGCAAAATTAATTTTTTTCGAGCGGCTGATATTTATTTATGTCTTTTTATCCGTAATATAAAAATTTTTTTCTTAATGATGACGCGATTCACGCCGATTGTTTTGTCGTCGATCAACAGCTCGGATCAAGAGCTCTAAGCGTGCAAAATTATATTCCTGTACGTAGACCGGTTTAGAAGATATGAACAAATTTCTAAAAATCAACCAATCTTTATCTCCATATCTCGCTGGACCTCCCCAGAACTCGAATGACCTCATCTGACCATACCTAACCTCCCCTGACACCGTCAGACCTAGCCTGACCTCGCATGACCCCGTATGACCCCGCATGACCTCGGTTGACCCCGCCCGATGACCTCGAGTAACCCCTATCCCCATACCATGACCTAGGATAACATCGCATGTACTTCAAACCCAATTATCTCGGAACCCCGAACTCGTATGTCAATTTCGAGGATACCGTTGAATTCCTCGTAAAATTCTGGATAACATAGGACCAAATTTATAAAGATTTAGGCAAAATTAAACGATTTAGAGAAACCTACCATGACCTGGGTCAACATCGAATAATTAAAACCCATTTAACTCGGAACCCCGACCTCGTATGTCAATTTCGAGGATACCTTTGAATTCCTCGTAAAATTCTGCGTAATATAGGACCAAATTTATAAAGATTTATGCAAAATTAATTTTTTTCGAGCGGCTGATATTTATTTATGTCTTTTTATCCGTAATATAAAAATTTTTTTCTTAATGATGACGCGATTCACGCCGATTGTTTTGTCGTCGATCAACAGCTCGGATCAAGAGCTCTAAGCGTGCAAAATTATATTCCTGTACGTAGACCGGTTTAGAAGATATGAACAAATTTCTAAAAATCAACCAATCTTTATCTCCATATCTCGCTGGACCTCCCCAGAACTCGAATGACCTCATCTGACCATACCTAACCTCCCCTGACACCGTCAGACCTAGCCTGACCTCGCATGACCCCGTATGACCACGCATGACCTCGGTTGACCCCGCCCGATGACCTGGAGTAACCCCTATCCCCATACCATGACCTAGGATAACATCGCATGTACTTCAAACCCAATTATCTCGGAACCCCGAACTCGTATGTCAATTTCGAGGATACCGTTGAATTCCTCGTAAAATTCTGCATAACATAGGACCAAATTTATAAAGATTTAGGCAAAATTAAACGATTTAGAGAAACCTCTATGACCTGGGTCAACATCGAATAATTAAAACCCATTTAACTCGGAACCCCGAACTCGTATGTCAATTTCGAGGATACCATTGAATTCCTCGTAAAATTCTGCATAACATAGGACCAAATTTATAAAGATTTAGGCAAAATTAAACGATTTATAGAAACCTCTATGACCTGGGTCAACATCGAATAATTAAAACCCATTTAACTCGGAACCCCGAACTCGTATGTCAATTTCGAGGATACCTTTGAATTCCTCGTAAAATTCTGCGTAATATAGGACCAAATTTATAAAGATTTATGCAAAATTAATTTTTTTCGAGCGGCTGATATTTATTTATGTCTTTTTATCCGTAATATAAAAATTTTTTTCTTAATGATGACGCGATTCACGCCGATTGTTTTGTCGTCGATCAACAGCTCGGATCAAGAGCTCTAAGCGTGCAAAATTATATTCCTGTACGTAGACCGGTTTAGAAGATATGAACAAATTTCTAAAAATCAACCAATCTTTATCTCCATATCTCGCTGGACCTCCCCAGAACTCGAATGATCTCATCTGACCATACCTAACCTCCCCTGACACCGTCAGACCTAGCCTGACCTCGCATGACCCCGTATGACCACGCATGACCTCGGTTGACCCCGCCCGATGACCTGGAGTAACCCCTATCCCCATACCATGACCTAGGATAACATCGCATGTACTTCAAACCCAATTATCTCGGAACCCCGAACTCGTATGTCAATTTCGAGGATACCGTTGAATTCCTCGTAAAATTCTGCATAACATAGGACCAAATTTATAAAGATTTAGGCAAAATTAAACGATTTAGAGAAACCTCTATGACCTGGGTCAACATCGAATAATTAAAACCCATTTAACTCGGAACCCCGAACTCGTATGTCAATTTCGAGGATACCATTGAATTCCTCGTAAAATTCTGCATAACATAGGACCAAATTTATAAAGATTTAGGCAAAATTAAACGATTTAGAGAAACCTCTATGACCTGGGTCAACATCGAATAATTAAAACCCATTTAACTCGGAACCCCGAACTCGTATGTCAATTTCGAGGATACCTTTGAATTCCTCGTAAAATTCTGCGTAATATAGGACCAAATTTATAAAGATTTATGCAAAATTAATTTTTTTCGAGCGGCTGATATTTATTTATGTCTTTTTATCCGTAATATAAAAATTTTTTTCTTTATGATGACGCGATTCACGCCGATTGTTTTGTCGTCGATCAACAGCTCGGATCAAGAGCTCTAAGCGTGCAAAATTATATTCCTGTACGTAGACCGGTTTAGAAGATATGAACAAATTTCTAAAAATCAACCAATCTTTATCTCCATATCTCGTTGGACCTCCCCAGAACTCGCCTGACCTCATCTGACCATGCCTAACCTCCCCTGACACCGTCAGACCTAGCCTGACCTCGCATGACCCCGTATGACCCCGCATGACCTCGGTTGACCCCGCCCGATGACCTCGAGTAACCCCTATCCCCATACCATGACCTAGGATAACATCGCATGTATTTCAAACCCAATTATCTCGGAACCCCGAACTCGTATGTCAATTTCGAGGATACCGTTGAATTCCTCGTAAAATTCTGGATAACATAGGACCAAATTTATAAAGATTTAGGCAAAATTAAACGATTTAGAGAAACCTACCATGACCTGGGTCAACATCGAATAATTAAAACCCATTTAACTCGGAACCCCGACCTCGTATGTCAATTTCGAGGATACCTTTGAATTCCTCGTAAAATTCTGCGTAATATAGGACCAAATTTATAAAGATTTATGCAAAATTAATTTTTTTCGAGCGGTTGATATTTATTTATGTCTTTTTATCCGTAATATAAAAATTTTTTTCTTAATGATGACGCGATTCACGCCGATTGTTTTGTCGTCGATCAACAGCTCGGATCAAGAGCTCTAAGCGTGCAAAATTATATTCCTGTACGTAGACCGGTTTAGAAGATATGAACAAATTTCTAAAAATCAACCAATCTTTATCTCCATATCTCGCTGGACCTCCCCAGAACTCGAATGACTTCATCTGACCATACCTAACCTCCCCTGACACCGTCAGACCTAGCCTGACCTCGCATGACCCCGTATGACCCCGCATGACCTCGGTTGACCCCGCCCGATGACCTGGAGTAACCCCTATCCCCATACCATGACCTAGGATAACATCGCATGTACTTCAAACCCAATTATCTCGGAACCCCGAACTCGTATGTCAATTTCGAGGATACCGTTGAATTCCTCGTAAAATTCTGGATAACATAGAACCAAATTTATAAAGATTTAGGCAAAATTAAACGATTTAGAGAAACCTACCATGACCTGGGTCAACATCGAATAATTAAAACCCATTTAACTCGAAACCCCGAACTCGTATGTCAATTTCGAGGATACCGTTGAATTCCTCGTAAAATTCTGCATAACATAGGACCAAATTTATAAAGATTTAGGCAAAATTAAAGGATTTAGAGAAACCTCCATGACCTAGGTCAACATCGAATAATTAAAACCCATTTAACTCGGAACCCCGATCTCGTATTTCAATTTCGAGGATACCATTGAATTCCTCGTAAAATTCTGCATAACATAGGACCAAATTTATAAAGATTTAGGCAAAATTAAACGATTTAGAGAAACCTCTATGACCTGGGTCAACATCGAATAATTAAAACCCATTTAACTCGGAACCCCGAACTCGTATGTCAATTTCGAGGATACCTTTGAATTCCTCGTAAAATTCTGCGTAATATAGGACCAAATTTATAAAGATTTATGCAAAATTAATTTTTTTCGAGCGGCTGATATTTATTTATGTCTTTTTATCCGTAATTTAAAAATTTTTTTCTTAATGCTAACGCGATTCACGCCGATTGTTTTGTCGTCGATCAACAGCTCGGAACAAGAGCTCTAAGCGTGCAAAATTATATTCCTGTACGTAGACCGGTTTAGAAGATATGAACAAATTTCTAAAAATCAACCAATCTTTATCTCCATATCTCGCTGGACCTCCCCAGAACTCGAATGACCTCATCTGACCATACCTAACCTCCCCTGACACCGTCAGACCTAGCCTGACCTCGCATGACCCCGTATGACCTCGCATGACCTCGGTTGACCCCGCCCGATGACCTCGAGTAACACCTATCCCCATACCATGACCTAGGATAACATCGCATGTACTTCAAACCCAATTATCTCGGAACCCCGAACTCGTATGTCAATTTCGAGGATACCGTTGAATTCCTCGTAAAATTCTGGATAACATAGGACCAAATTTATAAAGATTTAGGCAAAATTAAACGATTTAGAGTAACCTACCATGACCTGGGTCAACATCGAATAATTAAAACCCATTTAACTCGGAACCCCGAACTCGTATGTCAATTTCGAGGATACCGTTGAATTCCTCGTAAAATTCTGCGTAATATAGGACCAAATTTATAAAGATTTATGCAAAATTAATTTTTTTCGAGCTGCTGATATGTATTTATGACTTTTTATCCGTAATTTAAGAATTTTTTTCTTAATGCTGACGCGATTCACGCCGATTCTTTTGTCGTCGATCAACAGCTCGGATCAAGAGCTCTAAGCGTGCAAAATTATATTGATGTACGTAGACCGGTTTAGAAGATATGAACAAATTTCTAAAAATCAACCAATCTTTATCTCCATATCTCGCTGGACCTCCCCAGAACTCGAATGACCTCATCTGACCATACCTAACCTCCCCTGACACCGTCAGACCTAGCCTGACCTCGCATGACCCCGTATGACCCCGCATGACCTCGGTTGACCCCGCCCGATAACCTCGAGTAGCCCCTATCCCCATACCATGACCTAGGATAACATCGCATGTACTTCAAACCCAATTATCTCGGAACCCCGAACTCGTATGTCAATTTCGAGGATACCGTTGAATTCCTCGTAAAATTCTGGATAACATAGGACCAAATTTATAAAGATTTAGGCAAAATTAAACGATTTAGAGAAACCTACCATGACCTGGGTCAAGATCGAATAATTAAAACCCATTTAACTCGGAACCCCGACCTTGTATGTCAATTTCGAGGATACCTTTGAATTCCTCGTAAAATTCTGCGTAATATAGGACCAAATTTATAAAGATTTATGCAAAATTAATTTTTTTCGAGCTGCTGATATGTATTTATGACTTTTTATCCGTAATTTAAGAATTTTTTTCTTAATGCTGACGCGATTCACGCCGATTGTTTTGTCGTCGATCAACAGCTCGAATCAAGAGCTCTAAGCGTGCAAAATTATATTCCTGTACGTAGACCGGTTTAGAAGATATGAACAAATTTCTAAAAATCAACCAATCTTTATCTCCATATCTCGCTGGACCTCCCCAGAACTCGAATGACCTCATCTGACCATACCTAACTTCCCCTGACACCGTCAGACCTAGCCTGACCTCGCATGACCCCGTATGACCCCGCATGACCTCGGTTGACCCCGCCCGATGACCTCGAGTAACCCCTATCCCCATACCATGACCTAGGATAACATCGCATGTACTTCAAACCCAATTATCTCGGAACCCCGAACTCGTATGTCAATTTCGAAGATACCGTTGAATTCCTCGTAAAATTCTGGATAACATAGGACCAAATTTATAAAGATTTAGGCAAAATTAAACGATTTAGAGAAACCTACCATGACCTGGGTCAACATCGAATAATTAAAACCCATTTAACTCGGAACCCCGAACTCGTATGTCAATTTCGAGGATACCGTTGAATTCCTCGTAAAATTCTGCACAACATAGGACCAAATTTATAAAGATTTAGGCAAAATCAAAGGATTTAGAGAAACCTCCATGACCTAGGTCAACATCGAATAATTAAAACCCATTTAACTCGGAACCCCGAACTCGCATGTCAATTTCGAGGATACCGTTGAATTCCTCGTAAAATTCTGCATAACATAGGACCAAATCTATAAAGATTTAGGCAAAATTATTTTTTTTCGAGCGGCTGATATTTATTTATGACTTTTCATCCGTAATATAAAAATTTTTTTCTTAATGATGACGCGAATCACGCCGATTGTTTTGTCGTCGATCAACAGCTCGGATCAAGAGCTCTAAGCGTGCAAAATTATATTCCTGTACGTAGACCGGTTTAGAAGATATGAACAAATTTCTAAAAATCAACCAATCTTTATCTCCATATCTCGTTGGACCTCCCCAGAACTCGTCTGACCTCATCTGACCATGCCTAACCTTCCCTGACACCGTCAGACCTAGCCTGACCTCGCATGACCCCGTATGACCCCGGATGACCTCGGTTGACCCCGCCCGATGACCTTGAGTAACCCCTATCCCCATACCATGACCTAGGATAACATTGCATGTACTTCAAACCCAATTATCTCGGAACCCCGAACTCGTATGTCAATTTCGAGGATACCGTTGAATTCCTCGTAAAATTCTGCATAACATAGGACCAAATTTATAAAGATTTAGGCAAAATTAAACGATTTAGAGTAACCTACCATGACCTGGGTCAACATCGAATAATTAAAACCCATTTAACTCGGAACCCCGACCTCGTATGTCAATTTCGAGGATACCTTTGAATTCCTCGTAAAATTCTGCATAACATAGGACCAAATTTATAAAGATTTAGGCAAAATTAAACGATTTAGAAAAACCTACCATGACCTGGGTCAACATCGAATAATTAAAACCCATTTAACTCAAAACCCCGACCTCGTATGTCAATTTCGAGGATACCTTTGAATTCCTCGTAAAATTCTGCGTAATATAGGACCAAATTTATAAAGATTCATGCAAAATTAATTTTTTTCGAGCTGCTGATATGTATTTATGACTTTTTATCCGTAATTTAAGAATTTTTTTCTTAATGCTGACGCGATTCACGCCGATTGTTTTGTCGTCGATCAACAGCTCGGATCAAGAGCTCTAAGCGTGCAAAATTATATTCCTGTACGTAGACCGGTTTAGAAGATATGAACAAATTTCTAAAAATCAACGAATCTTTATCTCCATATCTCGCTGGACCTCCCCAGAACTCGAATGACCTCATCTGACCATGCCTAACCTCCCCTGACACCGTCAGACCTAGCCTGACCTCGCATGACCCCGTATGACCCCGCATGACCTCGGTTGACCCCGCCCGATGACCTCGAGTAACCCCTATCCCCATACCATGACATAGGATAACATCGCATGTACTTCAAACCCAATTATCTCGGAACCCCGAACTCGTATGTCAATTTCGAGGATACCGTTGAATTCCTCGTGAAATTCTGGATAACATAGGACCAAATTTATAAAGATTTAGGCAAAATTAAACGATTTAGAGAAACCTACCATGACCTGGGTCAACATCGAATAATTAAAACCCATTTAACTCGGAACCCCGAACTCGTATGCCAATTTCGAGGATACCGTTGAATTCCTCGTAAAATTCTGCACAACATAGGACCAAATTTATAAAGATTTAGGCAAAATTAAACGATTTAGAGAAACCTACCATGACCTGGGTCAACATCGAATAATTAAAACCCATTTAACTCGGAACCCCGAACTCGCATGTCAATTTCGAGGATACCGTTGAATTCCTCGTAAAATTCTGCATAACATAGGACCAAATTTATAAAGATTTAGGCAAAATTAAACGATTTAGAGAAACCTACCATGACCTGGGTCAACATCGAATAATTAAAACCCATTTAACTCGGAACCCCGAACTCGTATGTCAATTTCGAGGATACCTTTGAATTCCTCGTAAAATTCTGCGTAATATAGGACCAAATTTATAAAGATTTATGCAAAATTAATTTTTTTCGAGCGGCTAATATTTATTTATGACTTTTCATCCGTAATATAAAAATTTTTTTCTTAATGATGACGCGAATCACGCCGATTGTTTTGTCGTCGATCAACAGCTCGGATCAAGAGCTCTAAGCGTGCAAAATTATATTCCTGTACGTAGACCGGTTTAGAAGATATGAACAAATTTCTAAAAATCAACCAATCTTTATCTCCATATCTCGCTGGACCTCCCCAGAACTCGTCTGACCTCATCTTACCATGCCTAACCTCCCCTGACACCGTCAGACCTAGCCTGACCTCGCATGACCCCGTATGACCCCGCATGACCTCGGTTGACCCCGCCCGATGACCTTGAGTAACCCCTATCCCCATACCATGACCTAGGATAACATCGCATGTACTTCAAACCCAATTATCTCGGAACCCCGAACTCGAATGTCAATTTCGAGGATACCGTTGAATTCCTCGTAAAATTCTGCATAACATAGGACCAAATTTATAAAGATTTAGGCAAAATTAAACGATTTAGAGAAACCTACCATGACCTGGGTCAACATCGAATAATTAAAACCCATTTAACTCGGAACCCCGATCTCGTATGTCAATTTCGAGGATACCGTTGAATTCCTCGTAAAATTCTGCATAACATAGGACCAAATTTATAAAGATTTAGACAAAATTAAACGATTTAGAGAAACCTACCATGACCTGGGTCAACATCGAATAATTAAAACCCATTTAACTCGGAACCCCGACCTCGTATGTCAATTTCGAGGATACCTTTGAATTCCTCGTATAATTCTGCGTAATATAGGACCAAATTTATAAAGATTTATGCAAAATTAATTTTTTTCGAGCGGCTGATATGTATTTATGACTTTTTATCCGTAATTTAAAAATTTTTTTCTTAATGCTGACGCGATTCACGCCGATTGTTTTGTCGTCGATCAACAGCTCGGATCAAGAGCTCTAAGCGAGCAAAATTATATTCCTGTACGTAGACCGGTTTAGAAAATATGAACAAATTTCTAAAAATCAACCAATCTTTATCTCCATATCTCGCTGGACCTCCCCAGAACTCGCCTGACCTCATCTGACCATGCCTAACCTCCCCGGACACCGTCAGACCTAGCCTGACCTCGCATGACCTCGCATGACCCCGTATGACCTCGGTTGACCCCGCCCGATGACCTTGAGTAACCCCTATCCCCATACCATGACCTAGGATAACATCGCATGTACTTCAAACCCAATTATCTCGGAACCCCGAACTCGAATGTCAATTTCGAGGATACCGTTGAATTCCTCGTAAAATTCTGCATAACATAGGACCAAATTTATAAAGATTTAGGCAAAATTAAACGATTTAGAGAAACCTACCATGACCTGGGTCAACATCGAATAATTAAAACCCATTTAACTCGGAACCCCGAACTCGTATGTCAATTTCGAGGATACCGTTGAATTCCTCGTAAAATTCTGCATAGCATAGAACCAAATTTATAAAGATTTAGGCAAAATCAAAGGATTTAGAGAAACCTCCATGACCTAGGTCAACATCGAATAATTAAAACCCATTTAACTCGGAACCCCGAACTCGTATGTCAATTTCGAGGATACCGTTGAATTCCTCGTAAAATTCTGCATAACATAGGACCAAATTTATTAAGATTTAGGCAAAATTAAACGATTTAGAGAAACCTACCATGACCTGGGTCAACATCGAATAATTAAAACCCATTTAACTCGGAACCCCGAACTCGCATGTCAATTTCGAGGATACCGTTGAATTCCTCGTAAAATTCTGCATAACATAGGACCAAATTTATAAAGATTTAGGCAAAATTAAACGATTTAGAGAAACCTACCATGACCTGGGTCAACATCGAATAATTAAAACCCATTTAACTCGGAACCCCGAACTCGTATGTCAATTTCGAGGATACCTTTGAATTCCTCGTAAAATTCTGCATAACATAGGACCAAATTTATAAAGATTTAGGCAAAATTAAACGATTTAGAGAAACCTACCATGACCTGGGTCAACATCGAATAATTAAAACCCATTTAACTCGGAACCCCGAACTCGTATGTCAATTTCGAGGATACCTTTGAATTCCTCGTAAAATTCTGCGTAATATAGGACCAAATTTATAAAGATTTATGCAAAATTAATTTTTTTCGAGCGGCTAATATTTATTTATGACTTTTCATCCGTAATATAAAAATTTTTTTCTTAATGATGACGCGAATCACGCCGATTGTTTTGTCGTCGATCAACAGCTCGGATCAAGAGCTCTAAGCGTGCAAAATTATATTCCTGTACGTAGACCGGTTTAGAAGATATGAACAAATTTCTAAAAATCAACCAATCTTTATCTCCATATCTCGCTGGACCTCCCCAGAACTCGTCTGACCTCATCTTACCATGCCTAACCTCCCCTGACACCGTCAGACCTAGCCTGACCTCGCATGACCCCGTATGACCCCGCATGACCTCGGTTGACCCCGCCCGATGACCTTGAGTAACCCCTATCCCCATACCATGACCTAGGATAACATCGCATGTACTTCAAACCCAATTATCTCGGAACCCCGAACTCGAATGTCAATTTCGAGGATACCGTTGAATTCCTCGTAAAATTCTGCATAACATAGGACCAAATTTATAAAGATTTAGGCAAAATTAAACGATTTAGAGAAACCTACCATGACCTGGGTCAACATCGAATAATTAAAACCCATTTAACTCGGAACCCCGATCTCGTATGTCAATTTCGAGGATACCGTTGAATTCCTCGTAAAATTCTGCATAACATAGGACCAAATTTATAAAGATTTAGGCAAAATTAAACGATTTAGAGAAACCTACCATGACCTGGGTCAACATCGAATAATTAAAACCCATTTAACTCGGAACCCCGACCTCGTATGTCAATTTCGAGGATACCTTTGAATTCCTCGTATAATTCTGCGTAATATAGGACCAAATTTATAAAGATTTATGCAAAATTAATTTTTTTCGAGCGGCTGATATGTATTTATGACTTTTTATCCGTAATTTAAAAATTTTTTTCTTAATGCTGACGCGATTCACGCCGATTGTTTTGTCGTCGATCAACAGCTCGGATCAAGAGCTCTAAGCGAGCAAAATTATATTCCTGTACGTAGACCGGTTTAGAAAATATGAACAAATTTCTAAAAATCAACCAATCTTTATCTCCATATCTCGCTGGACCTCCCCAGAACTCGCCTGACCTCATCTGACCATGCCTAACCTCCCCGGACACCGTCAGACCTAGCCTGACCTCGCATGACCTCGCATGACCCCGTATGACCTCGGTTGACCCCGCCCGATGACCTTGAGTAACCCCTATCCCCATACCATGACCTAGGATAACATCGCATGTACTTCAAACCCAATTATCTCGGAACCCCGAACTCGAATGTCAATTTCGAGGATACCGTTGAATTCCTCGTAAAATTCTGCATAACATAAGACCAAATTTATAAAGATTTAGGCAAAATTAAACGATTTAGAGAAACCTACCATGACCTGGGTCAACATCGAATAATTAAAACCCATTTAACTCGGAACCCCGAACTCGTATGTCAATTTCGAGGATACCGTTGAATTCCTCGTAAAATTCTGCATAACATAGGACCAAATTTATAAAGATTTAGGCAAAATTAAACGATTTAGAGAAACCTACCATGACCTGGGTCAACATCGAATAATTAAAACCCATTTAACTCGGAACCCCGACCTCGTATGTCAATTTCGAGGATACCTTTGAATTCCTCGTATAATTCTGCGTAATATAGGACCAAATTTATAAAGATTTATGCAAAATTAATTTTTTTCGAGCGGCTGATATGTATTTATGACTTTTTATCCGTAATTTAAAAATTTTTTTCTTAATGCTGACGCGATTCACGCCGATTGTTTTGTCGTCGATCAACAGCTCGGATCAAGAGCTCTAAGCGTGCAAAATTATATTCCTGTACGTAGACCGGTTTAGAAGATATGAACAAATTTCTAAAAATCAACCAATCTTTATCTCCATATCTCGTTGGACCTCCCCAGAACTCGTCTGACCTCATCTTACCATGCCTAACCTCCCCTGACACCGTCAGACCTAGCCTGACCTCGCATGACCCCGTATGACCCCGCATGACCTCAATTGACCCCGCCCGATGACCTTGAGTAACCCCTATCCCCATACCATGACCTAGGATAACATCGCATGTACTTCAAACCCAATTATCTCGGAACCCCGAACTCGAATGTCAATTTCGAGGATACCGTTGAATTCCTCGTAAAATTCTGCATAACATAAGACCAAATTTATAAAGATTTAGGCAAAATTAAACGATTTAGAGAAACCTACCATGACCTGGGTCAACATCGAATAATTAAAACCCATTTAACTCGGAACCCCGAACTCGTATGTCAATTTCGAGGATACCGTTGAATTCCTCGTAAAATTCTGCATAACATAGGACCAAATTTATAAAGATTTAGGCAAAATTAAACGATTTAGAGAAACCTACCATGACCTGGGTCAACATCGAATAATTAAAACCCATTTAACTCGGAACCCCGACCTCGTATGTCAATTTCGAGGATACCTTTGAATTCCTCGTATAATTCTGCGTAATATAGGACCAAATTTATAAAGATTTATGCAAAATTAATTTTTTTCGAGCGGCTGATATGTATTTATGACTTTTTATCCGTAATTTAAAAATTTTTTTCTTAATGCTGACGCGATTCACGCCGATTGTTTTGTCGTCGATCAACAGCTCGGATCAAGAGCTCTAAGCGAGCAAAATTATATTCCTGTACGTAGACCGGTTTAGAAAATATGAACAAATTTCTAAAAATCAACCAATCTTTATCTCCATATCTCGCTGGACCTCCCCAGAACTCGCCTGACCTCATCTGACCATGCCTAACCTCCCCGGACACCGTCAGACCTAGCCTGACCTCGCATGACCTCGAATGACCCCGTATGACCCCGCATGACCTCGGTTGACCCCGCCCGATGACCTCGAGTAACCCCTATCCCCATACCATGACCTAGGATAACATCGCATGTACTTCAACCCCAATTATCTCGGAACCCCGAACTCGTATGTCAATTTCGAGGATACCGTTGAATTCCTCGTAAAATTCTGCATAACATAGGACCAAATTTATAAAGATTTAGGCAAAATCAAAGGATTTAGAGCAACCTCCATGACCTAGGTCAACATCGAATAATTAAAACCCATTTAACTCGGAACCCCGAACTCGTATGTCAATTTCGAGGATACCGTTGAATTCCTCGTAAAATTCTGCATAAGATAGGACAAAATTTATAAAGATTTAGGGAAAATTAAAGGATTTAGAGAAACCTCCATGACCTAGGTCAACATCGAATAATTAAAACCCATTTAACTCGGAACCCCGAACTCGTATGTAAATTTCGAGGATACCATTGAATTCCTCGTAAAATTCTGCATAACATAGGGCCAAATTTATAAAGATTTAGGCAAAATCAAAGGATTTAGAGAAACCTCCATGACCTAGGTCAACATCGAATAATTAAAACCCATTTAACTCGGAATCCCGAACTCGTATGTCAATTTCGAGGATACCTTTGAATTCCTCGTAAAATTCTGCGTAATATAGGAACAAATTTATAAAGATTTATGCAAAATTATTTTTTTTCGAGCGGCTGATATTTATTTATGTCTTTTTATCCGTAATTTAAAATTTTTTTTCTTAATGATGACGCGATTCACGCCGATTGTTTTGTCGTCGATCAACAGCTCGGATCAAGAGCTCTAAGCGTGCAAAATTATATTCCTGTACGTAGACCGGTTTAGAAGATATGAACAAATTTTTAAAAATCAACTAATCTTTATCTCCATATCTCGCTGGACCTCCCCAGAACTCGAATGACCTCATCTGACCATGCCTAACCTCCCCTGACACCGTCAGACCTAGCCTGACCTCGCATGACCCCGTATGACCCCGCATGACCTCGGTTGACCCCGCTCGATGACCTCGAGTAACCCCTATCCCCATACCATGACCCAGGATAACATCGCATGTACTTCAAACCCAATTATCTCGGAACTCCGAACTCGTATGTCAATTTCGAGGATACCGTTGAATTCCTCGTAAAATTCTGCATAACATAGGACCAAATTTATAAAGATTTAGGCAAAATTAAACGATTTAGAGAAATCTACCATGACCTGGGTCAACATCGAATAATTAAAACCCATTTAACTCGGAACCCCGAACTCGTATGTCAATTTCGAGGATACCGTTGAATTCCTCGTAAAATTCTGCATAACATAGGACCAAATTTATAAAGATTTAGGCAAAATCAAAGGATTTGGAAAAACCTCCATGACCTAGGTCAACATCGAATAATTAAAACCCATTTAACTCGGAACCTCGAACTCGTATGTCAATTTCGAGGATACCGTTGAATTCCTCGTAAAATTCTGCATAACATAGGACCAAATTTATAAAGATTTAGGCAAAATTAAAGGATTTAGAGAAACCTCCATGACCTAGGTCAACATCGAATAATTAAAACCCATTTAACTCGGAACCCCGAACTCGTATGTCAATTTCGAGGATACCATTGAATTCCTCGTAAAATTCTGCATAACATAGGCCCAAATTTATAAAGATTTAGGCAAAATTAAACGATTTAGAAAAACCTACCATGACCTGGGTCAACATCGAATAATTAAAACCCATTTAACTCGGAACCCCGAACTCGTATGTCAATTTCGAGGATACCTTTGAATTCCTCGTAAAATTCTGCGTAATATAGGAACAAATTTATAAAGATTTAGGCAAAATTAAACGATTTATATTAACCTCTATGACCTGGGTCAACATCGAATAATTAAAACCCATTTAACTCGGAACCCCGAACTCGTATGTCAATTTCGAGGATACCTTTGAATTCCTCGTAAAATTCTGCGTAATATAGGAACAAATTTATAAAGATGTATGCAAAATTAATTTTTTTCGAGCGGCTGATATTTATTTATGTCTTTTTATCCGTAATTTAAAAATTTTTTTCTTAATGATGACGCGATTCACGCCGATTGTTTTGTCGTCGATCAACAGCTCGGATCAAGAGCTCTAAGCGTGCAAAATTATATTCCTGTACGTAGACCGGTTTAGAAGATATGAACAAATTTCTAAAAATCAACCAATCTTTATCTCCATATTTCGCTGGACCTCCCCAGAGCTCGCCTGACCTCATCTGACCATGCCTAACCTCCCCGGACACCGTCAGACCTAGCCTGACCTCGCATGACCTCGCATGACCCCGTATGACCCCGCATGACCTCGGTTGACCCCGCCCGATGACCTCGAGTAACCCCTATCCCCATACCATGACCTAGGATAACATCGCATGTACTTCAAACCAAATTATCTCGGAACCCCGAACTCGTATGTCAATTTCGAGGATACCGTTGAATTCTTCGTAAAATTCTGCATAA
The DNA here is from genome assembly GCA_030157275.1 of Cynaeus angustus. Lineage (NCBI taxonomy): Eukaryota > Metazoa > Arthropoda > Insecta > Coleoptera > Tenebrionidae > Cynaeus > Cynaeus angustus. Next base: position 22,597,795 of record CM058063.1, on the reverse strand, counting down.
CATAGGACCAAATTTATAAAGATTTAGGCAAAATTAAACGATTTAGAGAAACCTACCATGACCTGGGTCAACATCGAATAATTAAAACCCATTTAACTCGGAACCCCGAACTCGTATGTCAATTTCGAGGATACCGTTGAATTCCTCGTAAAGTTCTGCGTAACATAGGACCAAATTTATAAAGATTTAGGCAAAATTGAACGATTTAGAGAAACCTACCATGACCTGGGTCAACATCGAATAATTAAAACCCATTTAACTCGGAACCCCGAACTCGTATGTCAATTTCGAGGATACCTTTGAATTCCTCGTAAAATTCTGCGTAATATAGGAACAAATTTATAAAGATGTATGCTAATTTAATTTTTTTCGAGCGGCTGATATTTATTTATGTCTTTTTATCCGTAATTTAAAATTTTTTTTCTTAATGATGACGCGATTCACGCCGATTGTTTTGTCGTCGATCAACAGCTCGGATCAAGAGCTCTAAGCGTGCAAAATTATATTCCTGTACGTAGACCGGTTTAGAAGATATGAACAAATTTCTAAAAATCAACCAATCTTTATCTCCATATTTCGCTGGACCTCCCCAGAACTCGCCTGACCTCATCTGACCATGCCTAACCTCCTCTGACACCGTCAGACCTAGCCTGACTTCGCATGACCCCGTATAACCCCGCATGACCTCGGTTTATCCCGCCCGATGACCTCGAGTAACCCCTATCCCCATACCATGACCTAGGATAACATCGCATGTACTTCAAACCCAATTATCTCGGAACCCCAAACTCGTATGTCAATTTCGAGGATACCGTTGAATTCCTCGTAAAATTCTGCACAACATAGGACCAAAATAAAGATTTAGGCAAAATCAAAGGATTTAAAGAAACCTCCATGACCTAGGTCAACATCGAATAATTAAAACCCATTTAACTCGGAACCCCGAACTCGTATGTCAATTTCGAGGATACCGTTGAATTCCTCGTAAAATTCTGCACAACATAGGACCAAATTTATAAAGATTTAGGCAAAATTAAACGATTTAGAGAAACCTCTATGACCTGGGTCAACATCGAATAATTAAAACCCATTTAACTCGGAACCCCGAACTCGCATGTCAATTTCGAGGATACCTTTGAATTCCTCGTAAAATTCTGCGTAATATAGGAACAAATTTATAAAGATTTAGGCAAAATTAAAGGATTTAGAGAAACCTCCATGACCTAGGTCAACATCGAATAATTAAAACCCATTTAACTCGGAACCCCGAACTCGTATGTCAATTTCGAGGATACCGTTGAATTCCTCGTAAAATTCTGCATAAGATAGGACAAAATTTATAAAGATTTAGGCAAAATTAAAGGATTTAGAGAAACCTCCATGACCTAGGTCAACATCGAATAATTAAAACCCATTTAACTCGGAACCCCGAACTCGTATGTCAATTTCGAGGATACCATTGAATTCCTCGTAAAATTCTGCATAACATAGGGCCAAATTTATAAAGATTTATGCAAAATTAATTTTTTTCGAGCGGCTGATATGTATTTATGACTTTTTATCCGTAATTTAAAAATTTTTTTCTTAATGCTGACGCGATTCACGCCGATTGTTTTGTCGTCGATCAACAGCCCGGATCAAGAGCTCTAAGCATGCAAAATTATATTCCTGTACGTAGACCGGTTTAGAAGATATGAACAAATTTTTAAAAATCAACCAATCTTTATCTCCATATCTCGCTGGACCTCCCCAGAACTCGAATGACCTCATCTGACCACGCCTAACCTCCCCTGACACCGTCAGACCTAGCCTGACCTCGCATGACCCCGTATGACCCCGCATGACCTCGGTTGACCCCGCCCGATGACCTCGAGTAACCCCTATCCCCATACCATGACCTAGGATAACATCGCATGTACTTCAAACCCAATTATCTCGGAACCCCGAACTCGTATGTCAATTTCGAGGATACCGTTGAATTCCTCGTAAAATTCTGCATAACATAGGACCAAATTTATAAAGATTTAGGCAAAATTAAACGATTTAGAGAAACCTACCATGACCTGGGTCAACATCGAATAATTAAAACCCATTTAACTCGGAACCCCGACCTCGTATGTCAATTTCGAGGATACCTTTGAATTCCTCGTAAAATTCTGCGTAATATAGGACCAAATTTATAAAGGTTTATGCAAAATTAATTTTTTTCGAGCGGCTGATATGTATTTATGACTTTTTATCCGTAATTTAAAAATTTTTTTCTTAATGCTGACGCGATTCACGCCGATTGTTTTGTCGTCGATCAACAGCCCGGATCAAGAGCTCTAAGCATGCAAAATTATATTCCTGTACGTAGACCGGTTTAGAAGATATGAACAAATTTTTAAAAATCAACCAATCTTTATCTCCATATCTCGTTTCACCTCCCCAGAACTCGAATGACCTCATCTGACCATGCCTAACCTCCCCTGACACCGTCAGACCTAGCCTGACCTCGCATGACCCCGTATGACCCCGCATGACCTCGGTTGACCCCGCCCGATGACCTCGAGTAACCCCTATCCCCATACCATGACCTAGGATAACATCGCATGTACTTCAAACCCAATTATCTCGGAACCCCGAACTCGTATGTCAATTTCGAGGATACCGTTGAATTCCTCGTAAAATTCTGCATAACATAGGACCTTTATAAAGATTTAGGCAAAATTAAACGATTTAGAGAAACCTACCATGACCTGGGTCAACATCGAATAATTAAAACCCATTTAACTCGGAAGCCCGAACTCGTATGTCAATTTCGAGGATACCGTTGAATGCCTCGTTAAATTCTGCATAACATAGGACCAAATTTATAAAGATTTAGGCAAAATTAAAGGATTTAGAGAAACCTCTATGACCTGGGTCAACATCGAATAATTAAAACCCATTTAACTCGGAACCCCGAACTCGTATGTCAATTTCGAGGATACCATTGAATTCCTCGTAAAATTCTGCATAACATAGGACCAAATTTATAAAGATTTAGGCAAAATTAAACGATTTAGAGAAACCTACCATGACCTGGGTCAACATCGAATAATTAAAACCCATTTAACTCGGAACCCCGAACTCGTATGTCAATTTCGAGGATACTGTTGAATTCCCCGTAAAATTCTGCATAACATAGAACCAAATTTGTAAAGATTTAGGCAAAATTAAACGATTTAGAGAAACCTACCATGACCTGGGTCAACATCGAATAATTAAAACCCATTTAACTCGGAACCCCGAACTCGTATGTCAATTTCGAGGATACTGTTGAATTCCCCGTAAAATTCTGCATAACATAGAACCAAATTTATAAAGATTTAGGCAAAATCAAAGGATTTAGAGAAACCTCCATGACCTAGGTCAACATCGAATAATTAAAACCCATTTAACTCGGAACCCCGAACTCGTATGTCAATTTCGAGGATACCGTTGAATTCCTCGTAAAATTCTGCATAACATAGGACCAAATTTATTAAGATTTAGGCAAAATTAAACGATTTAGAGAAACCTACCATGACCTGGGTCAACATCGAATAATTTAAACCCATTTAACTCGGAACCCCGAACTCGTATGTCAATTTCGAGAATACCTTTGAATTCCTCGTAAAATTCTGCGTAATATAGACCAAATTTATAAAGATTTAGGCAAAATTAAACGATTTAGAGAAACCTACCATGACCTGGGTCAACATCGAATAATTTAAACCCATTTAACTCGGAACCCCGCACTCGTATGTCAATTTCGAGAATACCTTTGAATTCCTCGTAAAATTCTGCGTAATATAGGACCAAATTTATAAAGATTTATGCAAAATTAATTTTTTTCGAGCGGCTGATATGTATTTATGACTTTTTATCCGTAATTTAAAAATTTTTTTCTTAATGATGACGCGATTCATGCCGATTGTTTGGTCGTCGATCAACAGCTCGGATCAAGAGCTCTAAGCGTGCAAAATTATATTCCTGTACGTAGACCGGTTTAGAAGATATGAACAAATTTCTAAAAATCAACCCATCTTTATCTCCATATCTCGCGGGACCTCCCCAGAACTCGCCTGACCTCATCTGACCATGCTTAACCTCCCCTGACACCGTCAGACCTAGCCGGACCTCGCATAACCACGTATGACCCCGCATGACCTCGGTTGACCCCGCCCGATGACCTCGAGTAACCCCTATCCCCATACCATGACCTAGGATAACATCGCATGTACTTCAAACCCAATTATCTCGGAACCCCGAACTCGTTTGTCAATTTCGAGGATACCGTTGAATTCCTCGTAAAATTCTGGATAACATAGGACCAAATTTATAAAGATTTAGGCAAAATTAAACGATTTAGAGAAACCTACCATGACCTGGGTCAACATCGAATAATTGAAACCCATTTAACACGGAACCCCGAACTCGTATGTCAATTTCGAGGATACTGTTGAATTCCCCGTAAAATTCTGCATAACATAGAACCAAATTTATAAAGATTTAGGCAAAATCAAAGGATTTAGAGAAATCTCCATGACCTAAATCAACATCGAATAATTAAAACCCATTTAACTCGGAACCCCGAACTCGTATGTCAATTTCGAGGATACCGTTGAATTCCTCGTAAAATTCTGCATAACATAGGACCAAATTTATTAAGATTTAGGCAAAATTAAACGATTTAGAGAAACCTACCATGACCTGGGTCAACATCGAATAATTTAAACCCATTTAACTCGGAACCCCGAACTCGTATGTCAATTTCGAGAATACCTTTGAATTCCTCGTAAAATTCTGCGTAATATAGGACCAAATTTATAAAGATTTAGGCAAAATTAAACGATTTAGAGAAACCTACCATGACCTGGGTCAACATCGAATAATTTAAACCCATTTAACTCGGAACCCCGCACTCGTATGTCAATTTCGAGAATACCTTTGAATTCCTCGTAAAATTCTGCGTAATATAGGACCAAATTTATAAAGATTTATGCAAAATTAATTTCTTTCGAGCGGCTGATATGTATTTATGACTTTTTATCCGTAATTTAAAAATTTTTTTCTTAATGATGACGCGATTCATGCCGATTGTTTGGTCGTCGATCAACAGCTCAGATCAAGAGCTCTAAGCGTGCAAAATTATATTCCTGTACGTAGACCGGTTTAGAAGATATGAACAAATTTCTAAAAATCAACCCATCTTTATCTCCATATCTCGCTGGACCTCCCCAGAACTCGCCTGACCTCATCTGACCATGCCTAACCTCCCCTGACACCGTCAGACCTAGCCTGACCTCGCATGACCCCGTATGACCCCGCATGACCTCGGTTGACCCCTCCCGATGACCTCGAGTAACCCCTATCCCCATACCTTGACCTAGGATAACATCGCATGTACTTCAAACCCAATTATCTCGGAACCCCGAACTCGTATGTCAATTTCGAGGATACCGTTGAATTCCTCGTAAAATTCTGCATAACATAGGACAAAATTTATAAAGATTTAGGCAAAATTAAAGGATTTAGAGGAACCTCCATGACCTAGGTCAACATCGAATAATTAAAACCCATTTAACTCGGAACCCCGAACTCGTATGTCAATTTCGAGGATACCATTGAATTCCTCGTAAAATTCTGCATAACATAGGACCAAATTTATAAAGATTTAGGCAAAATTAAACGATTGAGAGAAACCTACCATGACCTGGGTCAACATCGAATAATTAAAACCCATTTAACTCGGAACCCCGAACTCGTATGTCAATTTCGAGGATACCGATGAATTCCTCGTAAAATTCTGCATAACATAGGACCAAATTTATAAAGATTTAGGCAAAATTAAACGATTTAGAGAAACCTACCATGACCTGGGTCAACATCGAATAATTTAAACCCATTTAACTCGGAACCCCGAACTCGTATGTCAATTTCGAGAATACCTTTGAATTCCTCGTAAAATTCTGCGTAATATAGACCAAATTTATAAAGATTTAGGCAAAATTAAACGATTTAGAGAAACCTACCATGACCTGGGTCAACATCGAATAATTTAAACCCATTTAACTCGGAACCCCGCACTCGTATGTCAATTTCGAGAATACCTTTGAATTCCTCGTAAAATTCTGCGTAATATAGGACCAAATTTATAAAGATTTATGCAAAATTAATTTCTTTCGAGCGGCTGATATGTATTTATGACTTTTTATCCGTAATTTAAAAATTTTTTTCTTAATGATGACGCGATTCATGCCGATTGTTTGGTCGTCGATCAACAGCTCGGATCAAGAGCTCTAAGCGTGCAAAATTATATTCCTGTACGTAGACCGGTTTAGAAGATATGAACAAATTTCTAAAAATCAACCCATCTTTATCTCCATATCTCGCTGGACCTCCCCAGAACTCGCCTGACCTCATCTGACCATGCCTAACCTCCCCTGACACCGTCAGACCTAGCCTGACCTCGCATGACCCCGTATGACCCCGCATGACCTCGGTTGACCCCTCCCGATGACCTCGAGTAACCCCTATCCCCATACCTTGACCTAGGATAACATCGCATGTACTTCAAACCCAATTATCTCGGAACCCCGAACTCGTATGCCAATTTCGAGGATACCGTTGGATTCCTCGTAAAATTCTGCATAACATAGGACAAAATTTATAAAGATTTAGGCAAAATTAAACGATTGAGAGAAACCTACCATGACCTGGGTCAACATCGAATAATTAAAACCCATTTAACTCGGAACCCCGAACTCGTATGTCAATTTCGAGGATACCTTTGAATTCCTCGTAAAATTCTGCATAACATAGGACCAAATTTATAAAGATTTAGGCAAAATTAAACGATTTAGAAAAACCTACCATGACCTGGGTCAACATCGAATAATTAAAACCCATTTAACTCAAAACCCCGACCTCGTATGTCAATTTCGAGGATACCTTTGAATTCCTCGTAAAATTCTGCGTAATATAGGACCAAATTTATAAAGATTTAGGCAAAATTAAACGATTTAGAGAAACCTACCATGACCTGGGTCAACATCGAATAATTGAAACCCATTTAACTCGGAACCCCGAACTCGTATGTCAATTTCGAGGATACTGTTGAATTCCCCGTAAAATTCTGCATAACATAGAACCAAATTTATAAAGATTTAGGCAAAATCAAAGGATTTAGAGAAACCTCCATGACCTAGGTCAACATCGAATAATTAAAACCCATTTAACTCGGAACCCCGAACTCGTATGTCAATTTCGAGGATACCGTTGAATTCCTCGTAAAATTCTGCATAACATAGGACCAAATTTATTAAGATTTAGGCAAAATTAAACGATTTAGAGAAACCTACCATGACCTGGGTCAACATCGAATAATTTAAACCCATTTAACTCGGAACCCCGAACTCGTATGTCAATTTCGAGAATACCTTTGAATTCCTCGTAAAATTCTGCGTAATATAGGACCAAATTTATAAAGATTTATGCAAAATTAATTTCTTTCGAGCGGCTGATATGTATTTATGACTTTTTATCCGTAATTTAAAAATTTTTTTCTTAATGATGACGCGATTCATGCCGATTGTTTGGTCGTCGATCAACAGCTCGGATCAAGAGCTCTAAGCGTGCAAAATTATATTCCTGTACGTAGACCGGTTTAGAAGATATGAACAAATTTCTAAAAATCAACCCATCTTTATCTCCATATCTCGCTGGACCTCCCCAGAACTCGCCTGACCTCATCTGACCATGCCTAACCTCCCCTGACACCGTCAGACCTAGCCTGACCTCGCATGACCCCGTATGACCCCGCATGACCTCGGTTGACCCCTCCCGATGACCTCGAGTAACCCCTATCCCCATACCTTGACCTAGGATAACATCGCATGTACTTCAAACCCAATTATCTCGGAACCCCGAACTCGTATGTCAATTTCGAGGATACCGTTGAATTCCTCGTAAAATTCTGCATAACATAGGACCAAATTTATAAAGATTTAGGCAAAATTAAACGATTTAGAGAAACCTACCATGACCTGGGTCAACATCGAATAATTAAAACCCATTTAACTCGGAACCCCGAACTCGTATGTCAATTTCGAGGATACCTTTGAATTCCTCGTAAAATTCTGCGTAATATAGGACCAAATTTATAAAGATTTATGGAAAATTAATTTTTTTCGAGCGGCTGATATGTATTTATGACTTTTTATCCGTAATTTAAAAATTTTTTTCTTAATGATGACGCGATTCATGCCGATTGTTTTGTCGTCGATCAACAGCTCGGATCAAGAGCTCTAAGCGTGCAAAATTATATTCCTGTACGTAGACCGGTTTAGAAGATATGAACAAATTTCTAAAAATCAACCCATCTTTAACTCCATATCTCGCTGGACCTCCCCAGAACTCGCCTGACCTCATCTGACTATGCCTAACCTTCCCTGACACCGTCAGACCTAGCCTGACCTCGCATGACCCCATATGACCCCGCATGACCTCGGTTGACCCCGCCCGATGACCTCGAGTAATCCCTATCCCCATACCATGACGTAGGATAACATCGCATGTACTTCAAACCCAATTATCTCGGAACCCCGAACTCGTATGTCAATTTCGAGGATACCGTTGAATTCCTCGTAAAATTCTGCATAACATAGGACCAAATTTATAAAGATTTAGGCAAAATTAAACGATTTAGAGAAACCTACCATGACCTGGGTCAACATCGAATAATTAAAACCCATTTAACTCGAAACCCCGAACTCGTATGTCAATTTCGAGGATACCTTTGAATTCCTCGTAAAATTCTGCGTAATATAGGGCCAAATTTATAAAGATTTAGGCAAAATTAAACGATTTAGAGAAACCTACCATGACCTGGGTCAAAATCGAATAGTTAAAACCCATTTAACTCGGAACCCCGAACTCGTACGTCAATTTCGAGGATACCTTTGAATTCCTCGTAAAATTCTGCGTAATATAGGACCAAATTTATAAAGATTTATGCAAAATTAATTTTTTTCGAGCGGCTGATATGTATTTATGACTTTTTGTCCGTAATTTAAAAATTTTTTTCTTAATGATGACGCGATTCATGCCGATTGTTTTGTCGTCGATCAACAGCTCGGATCAAGAGCTCTAAGCGTGCAAAATTATATTCCTGTACGTAGACCGGTTTAGAAGATATGAACAAATTTCTAAAAATCAACCAATCTTTATATCCATATCTCGCTGGACCTCCCCAGATCTCGCCTGACCTCATCTGACCATGCCTAACCTCCCCTGACACCGTCAGACCTAGCCTTACCTCGCATGACACCGTATGACCCCGCATGACCTCGGTTGACCCCGCCCGATGACCTCGAGTAACCCCTATCCCCATACCATGACCTAGGATAACATCGCATGTACTTCAAACCCAATTATCTCGGAACCCCGAACTCGTATGTCAATTTCGAAGATACCGTTGAATTCCTCGTAAAATTCTGCATAACATAGGACCAAATTTATAAAGATTTAGGCAAAATCAAAGGATTTAGAGAAACCTCCATGACCTGGGTCAACATCGAATAATTAAAACCCATTTAACTCGGAACCCCGAACTCGTATGTCAATTTCGAGGATACCTTTTAATTCCTCGTAAAATTCTGCGTAATATAGGGCCAAAATTTATAAAGATTTAGGCAAAATTAAACGATTTAGAGAAACCTACCATGACCTGGGTCAAAATCGAATAGTTAAAACCCATTTAACTCGGAACCCCGAACTCGTATGTCAATTTCGAGGATACCTTTGAATTCCTCGTAAAATTCTGCGTAATACAGGACCAAATTTATAAAGATTTATGCAAAATTAATTTTTTTCGAGCGGCTGATATGTATTTATGACTTTTTGTCCGTAATTTAAAAATTTTTTTCTTAATGATGAAACGATTCATGCCGATTGTTTTGTCGTCGATCAACAGCTCGGATCAAGAGCTCTAAGCGTGCAAAATTATATTCCTGTACGTAGACCGGTTTAGAAGATATGAACAAATTTCTAAAAATCAACCCACCTTTATCTCCATATCTCGCTGGACCTCCCCAGAACTCGCCTGACTTCATCTGACTATGCCTAACCTCCCCTGACACCGTCAGACCTATCCTGACCTCGCATGACCCCGTATGACCCCGCATGACCTCGGTTGACCCCGCCCGATGACCTCGAGTAACCCCTATCCCCATACCATGACCTAGGATAACATCGCATGTACTTCAAACCCAATTATCTCGGATCCCCGAACTCGTATGTCAATTTCGAGGATACCGTTGAATTCCTAGTAAAATTCTGCATAACATAGGACCAAATTTATAAAGATTTAGGCAAAATTAAACGATTTAGAGAAACCTACCATGACCTGGGTCAACATCGAATAATTAAAACCCATTTAACTCGGAACCCCGAACTCGTATGTCAATTTCGAGGATACCTTTGAATTCCTCGTAAAATTCTGCGTAATATAGGACCAAATTTATAAAGATTTAGGCAAAATTAAACGATTTAGAGAAACCTACCATGACCTGGGTCAACATCGAATAGTTAAAACCCATTTAACTCGGAACCCCGAACTCGTATGTCAATTTCGAGGATACCTTTGAATTCCTCGTAAAATTCTGCGTAATATAGGACCAAATTTATAAAGATTTATGCAAAATTAATTTTTTTCGAGCGGCTGATATGTATTTATGACTTTTTATCCGTAATTTAAAAATTTTTTTCTTAATGATGACGCGATTCATGCCGATTGTTTTGTCGTCGATCAACAGCTGGGATCAAGAGCTCTAAGCGTGCAAAATTATATTCCTGTACGTAGACCGGTTTAGAAGATATGGACAAATTTCTAAAAATCAACCCATCTTTAACTCCATATCTCGCTGGACCTCCCCAGAACTCGCCTGACCTCATCTGACTATGCCTAACCTCCCCTGACACCGTCAGACCTAGCCTGACCTCGCATGACCCCGTATGACCCCGCATGACCTCGGTTGACCCCGCCCGATGACCTCGAGTAACCCCTATCCCCATACCATGACGTAGGATAACATCGCATGTACTTCAAACCCAATTATCTCGGAACCCCGAACTCGTATGTCAATTTCGAGGATACCGTTGAATTCCTCGTAAAATTCTGCATAACGTAGGACCAAATTTATAAAGATTTAGGCAAAATTAAAGGATTTAGAGAAACCTCCATGACCTAGGTCAACATCGAATAATTAAAACCCATTTAACTCGGAACCCCGAACTCGTATGTCAATTTCGAGGATACCGTTGAATTCCTCGTAAAATTCTGCATAACATAGGACCAAATTTATAAAGATTTAGGCAAAATTAAACGATTTAGAGAAACCTACCATGACCTGGGTCAACATCGAATAATTAAAACCCATTTAACTCGAAACCCCGAACTCGTATGTCAATTTCGAGGATACCTTTGAATTCCTCGTAAAATTCTGCGTAATATAGGACCAAATTTATAAAGATTTAGGCAATATCAAAAGATTTAGAGAAACCTCCATGACCTAGGTCAACATCGAATAATTAAAACCTATTTAACTCGGAACCCCGAACTCGTATGTCAATTTCGAGGATACCGTTGAATTCCTCGTAAAATTCTGCATAACATAGGACCAAATTTACAAAGATTTAGGCAAAATTAAACGATTTAGAGAAACCTATCATGACCTGGGTCAACATCGAATAATTAGAACCCATTTAACTCGGAACCCCGAACTCGTATGTCAATTTCGAGGATACCTTTGAATTCCTAGTAAAATTCTGCGTAATATAGGACCAAATTTATAAAGATTTATGCAAAATTAATTTTTTTCGAGCGGCTGATATGTATTTATGACTTTTTATCCGTAATTTAAAAATTTTTTTCTTAATGATGACGCGATTCACGCCGATTGTTTTGTCGTCGATCAACAGCTCGGATCAAGAGCTCTAAGCGTGCAAAATTATATTCCTGTACGTAGACCGGTTTAGAAGATATGAACAAATTTCTAAAAATCAACCAATCTTTATCTCCATATCTCGCTGGACCTCCCCAGAACTCGCCTGACCTCATCTGACCATGCCTAACCTCCCCTGACACCGTCAGACCTAGCCTAACCTCGCATGACCCCGTATGACCCCGCATGACCTCGGTTGACCCCGCCCGATGACCTCGAGTAACCCCTATCCCCATACCATGACCTAGGGTAACATCGCATGTACTTCAAACCCAATTATCTCGGAACCCCGAACTCGTATGTCAATTTCGAGGATACCGTTGAATTCCTCGTAAAATTCTGCATAACATAGGACCAAATTTATAAAGATTTAGGCAAAATTAAACGATTTAGAGAAACCTACCATGACCTGGGTCAACATCGAATAATTAAAACCCATTTAACTCGGAACCCCGAACTCGTATGTCAATTTCGAGGATACCTTTGAATTCCTCGTAAAATTCTGCGTAATATAGGACCAAATTTATAAAGATTTATGCAAAATTAATTTTTTTCGAGCGGCTGATATGTATTTATGACTCTTTATCCGTAATTTAAAAATTTTTTTCTTAATGATGACGCGATTCACGCCGATTGTTTTGCCGTCGATCAACAGCTCGGATCAAGAGCTCTAAGCGTGCAAAATTATATTCCTGTACGTAGACCGGTTTAGAAGATATGAACAAATTTCTAAAAATCAACCAATCTTTATCTCCATATCTCGCTAGACATCCCCTGATCTCGCCTGACTTCCCCAGAACTCGCCTGACCTCGTCTGAAAATGCCTAACCTCCCCTGACCCCACTAGATCTAGCCTGACCTCGCATGACCCCGCGTGACCTCGCTTGACCCCGTCCGATGACCTCGAGTAACCCCTATCCCCTTACCATGACCTAGAATAACATCGCATGTACTTCAAACCCAATTATCTCGGAACCCCGAACTCGTATGTCAATTTTGAGGATATCGTTGAATTCCTCGTAAAATTCTGCGTAATATAGGATCAAATTTGTAAAGATTTAGGCAAAATTAAATGATTTATAGAAACCTACCATGACCTAGGTCAACATCGAATAATTAAAACCCATTTAACTCGGAACCCCGAACTCGTATGTCAATTTTGAGTATACCTTTGAATTCCTCGTAAAATTCTGCGTAATATGGGACCAAATTTATGAAGATTTAGGCAAAATTAATTTTTTTCCAGCGACTGTTATATATTTACGAGTTTTTATCAGTAATTTAAAAAAAAAATAACTCGAAACCGTGAATTCGTATGCCAATTTTGAGAGAAAAAATGTGCACAAAAAACCACTCCACGGTCACTTATCACCACTTCGAACCGACCTATCAATAATTAAAAAGAAGCGTTGAATAATAGGTCACATTAACGTACAGGGCAATGACATAGTGTTAGGAAAATTAAGCGATAAACAGACAACTACGTCTCTAAATAAAAAAACCAAAACTTGAAAAAAAAATAGCGACTATAAGATTTCACGAGTACGGGCCTGTAATAACAACAGAACAATTAAACGGTGTCAGTAGCTCACAGAGCATTAATTATTAAAAATCACTTTTAAATTCTGAGCACCCACACAATTGTAATAAATGGCACCGAACACCTTTGACGTTACAAAGAGACTAAACAAGCTAACAACTGATTACGTGACGAATTAAGAGTTTTTGTTGACAGGGCAAAAAATCGTTTTTTCTTCATCGCACTGATAAGAAAGAAAATTGTATTGAACATATGCGACCTTAGAAATTTTCGGGTGTCTTGGAATTTTTCTACATTTACTGAATGGACACATCAGGAACAATTTGAAATGCAACTTCTTTTTTTGCAGATTCTTTACCTTAACAGAGCCTCAAAACGTTCCGATTTTCAGCCATCGATTCTATCATCGTTTTTTTTTTTTTCTTATCTACATAATTTTTTTAAACGCTATCTCTGGTAAACTTCGCCACACACCGACCGATAATTCAGCAGTTACTCACCACCAATTTCAAGATTATTGCATTTGAATTAAGCAGAAACACAGTAAGATAATTTTTATCATTTTTATTGAAGCACAAACATTTATTCCCAGAGAAGGTGTTTTCAAAGAATCAACAGTTAATTTACGCGTTTATTTTAACATTTCTCGGAGAATTTTTTTTTCCTGTATCAATATGTACGATAAACGAATAATTTAATTATTTATGAAATTTCGGTATAGCCAGGAAATTTACTTGGCTTGAATTTTACTTATTTTGATGCAGAAGAAGAAAATCATAGTAAGAAGAAATTCAAAAAAAATTTAAGATTTTCATCCCGATCTATAGAGCGGTTTAAAAGTTATGAGGACAATTGTAAAAATCAACAAAATTCCATAGATTGAGTCGAAAATTTTTCGAAAAATGTTGCCATTTTCGAGGTCGAGTTAACAGCGGATTCTTAGCATTTCGGAAACTAGAAACACGAGAACGAAGAGATATTCAAAAAATCTCTTCAAATAAAAAAGTTAAAAAATCGTCGAAATCGCCAAAATTTTGCTCTTTCGACGCAAAATGCATCTTTCGAACATTTTGGATGGCGATAATTTTTGAACTATAAGTTGTACGTGAATTCCCGTAGGACCGTTGGGTTCCTCGTGAAATTCTACGTAAGATAGAACCAAATTAATTACCAGAAATGCAATAATAAAAGATTTATAGGGGTCCTTACATTTTCAAGAGATTTTTCGGACCCATATTTTGGCACCCTTTTTTTCGATGATAACACGATAGAATACTGGAATTTTTTGCGTCACCAAGTAGCTCCCGTCGAGTTCTACTAACGTGCAAAAACTCATCCTGATGTATCGAGCGGTTCAAAAGTTATGAGGAAATTTCTAAAAATCAACAAATTTCCATCGATTGAGTCAGAAATTTTTTCGAAAAATTTTGCCATTTTCGAGGTCGAGTTAGCACGAATTCTTAGAATTTGATATCTGCCTTAATTTAAATCCACACTTTTTTTTGTTTTAAAGTGCAACAACAAAGTCTTATCTTAATTGCAATAAAAAAAAACTTTAGTATTACCCGATCAAGGTCATATGGAATCGACGACCATGAAACTTTCTTCGTCCGTGACTCTCTTGTTTAACCACCGATTTTAATGCATTTATCACCCAACATGCATCAGTTCTCCCACCACCGACTGCGCAAAAAAATTACCCTTTCCCTTTTTCGTTTTCCACTCAGAAATTTTTCTCAATTCCTCGCTTATTTATTGACCGATTATCACGAGCAAAAGCTGGATGAATTTTTTATTTTTAAGTTCAATTTTTGACTCTCTTTTTAACCCGCCGTAACTCCATTATTTCTTGAGATTTTTACAGTTTTTGCTTGAAATAATTTAGAAACAATTCATCTGACCTTGATCCTCAATTAGACCTCTTCTTTCCTATCGATATCAACTTTAACTTTAAAACGGCAGGAGAACGCTTTAATTTTTGGCGCACCCCTAATAATATCTTAGATTTATTGTAGACATATTGAAACAAAATAAAACCAAAAATGTCGACTATCAATCCTTAAATTTAATTCAAGTTCAAGAAAAACTTACCATTTAAATGAGGTCTTTGTAGATTATAATCAGGAAATCATTTCAGCCCAAATCCTCCTCCTTGGTCACTTAACAACACTTAACACTATTCAATTAAATACGACTCTAATAAAATTTATTTTTAAAAGCACGTTAGGTAAACACAGAACAAGAACGTGCACAAATAAAAATCACCTCACGGTCACTTGTCACCACTTGGAACCAGCCCATCAATAATTTTAAAAAATGCCTACAATTAAAAGTCGCTTTAATCTACAAAGCAATGACATAGTGTTAGGAAAATTAAACAATAAACAGATAACTGCTGCACCTCTAAATCAAAAACCCAAAACTCATATTGTTCAAAACTTAAATGAAAAACTAGCCATTATAAGATTTTACAAGTATGGGCCTGTAATAACAACAGAACAATTAAACGGTGTCAGTAGCTCACAGAGCATTAATTATTAAAAATCACTTTTAAATTCTGAGCACCCACACAATTGTAATAAATGGCACGGAACACCTTTGACGTTACAAAGAGACTAAACAAGCTAACAACTGATTACGTGACGAATTAAGAGTTTTTGTTGACAGGGCAAAAAATCGTTTTTTCTTCATCGCACTGATAAGAAAATAAATTGTATTTATCCTAATATGTGCGGCCTCGCAACTTACAAGAGCATAAGTCTTAAAAAATTTCTACATTTATTCAGTTAATAGTTGGGTCGTCAGGAGCATTTTGAAATGTAATAATTGAATGCGTAAAGCACGTTTAAATTTTCTTAATTTTATTTTGGTCTCAATGAGGTTTAAAAGATTTCTTCTGTCAAGTTCAATTGTGTTGTTCTAAAAAAATACATTTTTTGTAATTTATGTACCTTCATTAATTAATTATTGTTAAATATAAACTAAGTTTGAAATTTTTTAATAAGCGCCTCGTAATTTTTTATTTTTTTAAATTTTCTGATGGCACCCCTGCCACTGAACCTGGCCAATGTCAAAACAATATCCAGAATTTTGCAAATACAAACCCAAACTACGAAAAATGAATTTACTGACATTTGTTTTAGCCTTTGATTTAAGGTGAGCCCTCATGACATCTCCAAGAATTGATATTCACCAAATTTAATCATGTAATACCAACTACTACCGACGATAACCTAACATCAAAATTTATTGTTTTTTTTTCCGTAAATTCTTAGTTTACAAGGGTCTATTAATTTGTATAACCGTTTTTGCAATAAACTTGGTTTTACTGATGCGTATTCGCTCTCACTGAAATATGGTAAGTCTTGGAGTTTTGAGGTTATCTTTCATACAGAGTGATCAAAAAGAAGCCTAATCGAAGCAGGCGTTGAAAATTTTTGAGCACATCGTAGTGAAATTTCGTTGAACAAAATATTCAGATTCATAGGTGCCGACACCTCGTGGTCTCAAACACTATGAAGTAAGAAATTATAATGTCTGAATTTCGAATGTTGAAATTTTAGCTCTTTAATTTTATACCCAAGTGCAACGCAACTGTCACGAAATTGGGCGCGTGCATCACGTGACCGTTTAAGTACCCTGGAGGAAATACAACCTCATTTTTATATCGACGTATACAGCTGGAACGCATTAAAAGTTGTGTAAGTGCAAAATAATACAGCCGTCATATTGTATGGTGGTTAACTATGGCAGTAATGCTGCACGAGACCACCACCCTAACCACAAATTTTTAGTGTTAAGTGACATTAACATAACTTAAAACTATTATTTCCAATCGATTCTTCAAGAAAGACTGGTGGAGCCACGACAATGCTACTTACACGCAAAAGTGCCTTTTTTTCGGAATTAGCAAGACATTTACATAATCTGAAATTTCGAAATATTTGATACACAATCGTGTATATTAGTGGTTGCCTATACCAGCAATTATTTCTTATAATTCGTAATGTAGTGGCGTGGGGATTATAAAAAAATATTTTTAATAATATCAGGTTTATTATCCAGATTCAGAACAAAACTTTAATAAAAATACAAAACAATCATTACATCATATTAACAACTACATATAACAATTAATTCAAGTATTTACAGTGGCATAGTTACATTTTATTTTTAAAGCACAAAAATGATCACAGTAAGAAAACGTTTCGTTCAACATACATAATAGTGCAGAGAAAACATAAGGATGACGATGCGCCCGAGGAAGTACCGAAGTGAGACGAAACGTGGCACATCTCCACATCCAAAATAAGAGTTTTTTAGAAGATTTGATTTCATCAGTTTAACGTGTTAGTGTGTTCGTTATCTCATTTAAACAAAATAGAAATGTTGTTTATTTTCATGGAACCTTGGATTTTCTCCTTATTTGCACCCTTTCGTTAATTTGTACAATAAAACTTGTATTTGTCTTCTTTTATTATTAATAGATTTATTATATATTATTATATAATAATTATATTCTTAACTGTCACAGTTTCAATGCTTTGCACCCTTTTACTGTTCTAGATTTTGTACTTTCTTTGTTTTTTCCTGTTTGTAGATCCCATTGATTTTAAATTCTTTTTGAATTAGTTTGTACTTTTTTAGACAATGTTTAGATTAGATAACCGCCTAGCCTTTTAACTGTTTTTATTCTATATATTCTTTAAATTCTTTAAATTTTGTACACTCTAACCTTTCTAGAATTTATTGAACGTTTGATAAAAGTAAATATGGAAAAAAATTTTTTTTTTTTAAAAACATTTTTTTTTTAAACTGTTCATAACATGCAGGATATGCAATATATTTATAAAACACGAAAGCAACATTTAAAATATGCAAACATTCAAAATAATAGATTAGTTTCAAGCATATGTTTAGTGGCAATTTTTAATTTTCAGTAACTAAAAAAATCTAAACAATATAAAAATTTTAGAAGTTAAACAATCTAAAAATGAACGTAATCTCAAAATTTTGCAACGCATACGAGAATTCTAAAGCTGTTTAAAAATTCGCAATCTAAAAGAATCCAGGAAACATTCATATGATCTATTAAATTCCACAAAGTTTATATAACAATATCTAAAATCTAAAGCACATTGCAAATGTGGAATAAATAAATAGTTAAAAAAATCTAAAGATATAATTTAAAAATCTAACTATAGAATCTGCAAAATTTAAATTATAATCATAACCAATACATAGACTTTTAGATTTTCAAATCAAAATTCGATCTCATTGTTTATAATGATAAGCTCAACGAAAATCAATCATTAGCGTCGATATCTATATCTCTTAATATAAAGGAATCTTCCACCAGGACCGTCCTAACATAAATCAGAGCCTCCACCTGGCCCACCGTTGCTTATCATTTCTAGGTCACTCACTTAGCCATGAAACAAATATTTGCTAATTACCAGCTTTAGATAATGTCTCATTGTTTATAACTCTAATTCCGAGTTACCATCTCAAAAGAGTCGGTCTATAAATAGCACCACGTATCTCCATGGGGGCTTATCGAGAGTTCCTACAACAGTAGTGTGGCACAGTTGTGTTTAAAATGTAACGTTTATCAAAAAATCATGAATTAGGAGATAAAACTAAAGCTATCAGTTTAGGGCTTTTAGTCATATTTAGTACTTACAACGAACTGTTTATCCGCAGTTTGTTATCTATTAAATGTTACAGTACTCGTGTGTGAATTTCAGTGCAGAGAAAATGTGGGGAACGAAATTTATTCATTACTCATAAGTGTTGTGCTGAACCGGCGAATTGATAAAAAGCATCCTGTTTAACTGCAAAATACGCCAAACGCTGATGTGACAAACATGAACGTGGTGGTATGGATCGTGGTGGTTGGTGTTCAGTGTGTTGTTGCTAGAAGCGGTTTTAATAATGATTTACCAGAAAAAATGGACTTTTCGACGCAAAAGGAAAAGAATGGTGTAACTGTTACCACACCAAGAGAACAGGACCGGAAGCCAGCTTTAAATTTTAAAATGTACTACAACGGTACCAGTCCGCGATATAGAACTATAGTACAAAATCAGGATGAAACTATTACAAAAAAAAATTATGTCCGCAATCAAAGCCAGAATGAAGTTTCTAAAAGTCAGGAAACTAATCCAGTTCAAGTATCAAGTAGTACTGTTAGTACGACAAACTCGGATTATCTTACTCAAAGTACAACAGAGGAAATGTTGCTAACTAGTGAAGAAACTAGAGGATCTTCTCAGATCACAAGATTGATGAATGAAAATTTTAAGGAAACAAAAGTTAATCTGCCTGAGGTTAGAAATATCAGTGCAGAGAAGAAACTGTATGTGACAACTAATGAAGGAACTGAGACTACGTTGACGTTTGAAACCATAAATTCTCTTGAAACAGTAACTAGTGGGAATACAAATCTAAGAGTTTCATGTTCGACAAGTAAGATTTTTTAACATTATCAAAAAAACGTTTATTTATTTGTTCGGTTCTGAAAAAAATAAAACGAACGTACTGATACAAATGTCGGTTAATTTCGAAGCTTTAGATATTCAAAATTGATTTCAAAAGTTCATAACACGATAATACTAGGCAGTTATAAATTGGAAGTTATAGACCATAAAAATGACACGATACACGTCATTAAGTTTCTATTTTATAACTTTTGTTGAAACTATCCAATGTTGCGCAAAATTAGGACAATTTTGTGATAAAAGTACAAAACAATCTAAAATATTATGAAATTTAATCTGCGGTCTTAACATTGACATTCAGCCAAAAATAAAAAAGCCCTAAATCAATATCAAAACAACACAAAGTAAAAATTATTCTATTCTAACTTTTGGTTACTAAACGTATGTGTATTCTTGATGTAAATAAGTACCTGAAGTAGTAGAAGGTAGAATATATGATCGAAGACTTTAGAATCTGAACTAAGTTGGCGCTCTGTCTGTCATTTTAATAATAATAAAAGTCAAAAAAACTATTTCCGTCCGTCACCACTCTCTTGTTTGTTGCTAAGTAATTATTAATTTTTGGAAATGAATTTAAAAAATTATAAAAACTTGGAGCAGTTTTACGATTCCTCAAAAGAATAAGTGAAAAAACTAACAAAATGTGTAAGTTAGTAAGAAAATACAAGTCAATCAGTAATAGGTACTTATACCATGTCGCTATAAATAAGTGAAGTAAATTTTATCGCAAAATCCTCGATATGTTCAAACTACCAACTTAAATTTATTTCTTTTTTAGGTTAACAGATTTCGAAGTAAAAATCCGGCATATTAACCTAAAACTTTAAAATTCTTTCCAATGTGACAAAAAACATAATAATAATAATAAAATATACCTACTCTAAAATTTTATGACAACGACATCATCACTTCAAATAGCTTTATTATATTATCAAGTGTGTAAACGTCATTGTTATCAACGACATGGAAAATGTAGGTATTTGTGCAGAACCGGCTCAAGCTTTGATGTTATCATAAAGATTATTCATTAAAAAACGGTTTTTATTTATAGCGGAACTCATTTGTGTCAATCCACTCGATAAAAAGGACGGTTGGCACTGCTACATCTTAATACTTTTTTAATTGCAAATGGACAGCTGTGCTATTTTAATTTTCGAATTTTATTTGACATTTAATTTAGTATTTAAAAATATGAAAAAACATAACTTTTTTGGGCCTCCGTTCTGAAATAACACAAATTGCATTCGTCTAAATCCGCTTGAAACCGACCGTTTCGCGGCCTAGACCTGCAAAATGCACGGCCATCCACAGAACACAGAGTTTGAATCGTTTGAGGTTTGACATGCGTCGGCCGTATGCTCTGCCAGCGTCTGCGATGTTCGATATTCGATACATACGATCGATGTTGATAGAAGAATATATCAAATAATTTCTCGGAGCTTCCGTAAAGTGCACTGGTGTTTCCATTTTGTAAATCGTAATTATTTGTCAATGTCAAAAACTAACACTTACTTGATTTTTAATTTTATTGAAATTTATACGAAAATATTAACTTTTAACAAATTTAATCAATTGTCAGCCCAAAAAATAGTGTGTATCACACAGCCAGAAACTTATTTTGCAACAATTCGCTATTGCAGGCTGCGGCCTTCGGCCTTAGCCTGCAAACTACGCTCATAGTTGCAAAAAGTCAGTTTCTGGCCTAGTGATACAAATAACTATACGCTATGTCTTGATGTGACAAATGATAGATTATTTTCCAAACTCCGTAAAGACAAACTTACACCACTAAATTAAAAAAAAAAAAAAACAGTCATCTATTTCTATGCGAAGATAATATAATGGTTCTGCTATACCGATATACCGAGTCATCAGTTGAAGTAGACAGTACTTTGCATTTTGTGGTTGGTGGCCGTGACAAGCCCTGCAAGTCACTGCAAATTTAACATATACTGATTTTGACGTTTGAATTAAAGTAGAAATAAAATGATTAACCAAAGAAAGTAAATATTATTGTAACATTACAACAATGCAGCTACCTGCAAAAGATTCTCAAAGTGGTCCCCTTCAACCTGAGCGCAATTTAAAAAAATTGTGTTGTTGTTGTTTCAACATCTTTTCTGACAGATAAAATATTTTCCAACTACATAATTTTAATTTTCATGATATTATCAATGGTAACATGAAAATCAGCGCCTACACCAATTTAACACTAAATTCAAGTGATCATTTCAAATTCGGGAGATTATTATTAATCGGTTTTAACCGGTGACGTTTTAGAGCTGTCATGTGTTATGTATCGATTACATTACTTCATACCAGTTAACAAAATCAGACAGCTAAGCCCGGCAAGCAGAGCTACCAACACACTTCTAAATTTAAAAGCAGCTTTTATTTATCATACCGTACTTTTGTAGTTGTCAATTTTATTTTATAAATTTTTATATAATGTCTTTATTTTTACTAAATCTTTAGTTGTAGAGGTAAAGTGGATCTTACTTATTTGTTATTCATAACACATACTTGATAACCCACGAACCGAAAATTTGTCATGAAATTGATAGTTTTAATCATCACTTTGATGATGATAGCTTTGCTGGCGAAACGCGCGTCAGTAGTTTTTTTTTAAATTTTTGATGTGTGGATTAGCAAGTGCTATTGTAAAGTTGCGAAAAATAAACTTAATAATTTAAGAACCGATCAATATAAAATAAGCAGTTGTCAGATTTAGTTGAAATTCGACATTGTAATAGAAGTTATCAGTCACGATAAAATCACTTCCTTCCTAATAGATAAAGACACGTTACTCACTATTTTAACGTCAGACTATCATATTCTAAAACCACAGAGAATCTTTTTTTAACCATTCTCTTGTTTGTTGCATTAAATAGATATGCATTGGCGCACTTAGTGGTATACCACAATATTCCGTATACTGCTGTTAAGCGACCTTTGAAATTTAAAATCTGTTGGCAATTCTGTCTGTTATTTCAAAACGTCATTGTCATTGTTGATAGTTTTAAAATGTCAAACTTGATAGACAACTGGGCTACCAACTCATCTCAAATTCAAAAGCCTGCTGCGACGTCCTGTAACTCGATCTATTGATTATACTATGAGCGTGAAACAGAAGAGTATAAACTCATATATTTCAGTTCCAAACATCACTTCCATCACTATAACTCCCAAGGATTTTAACGCAACTTTGGAATGGCAACGCCCTAATGATCTTGAGTGTGTAGGCTCGTACATCATTGAGGTGTCAGATGGTCAGTCCATCGCTGTAAATTCTAATCTAACATCATACATCTTAGAAAGTCTTAACGCATGCAGTGAGTATACTGTCAGTATTAAAGCAGTAGGACCAGATCAGACACCTGGAGTTCCAACTGAAGACGTTTTTAACACAACAGTTCCAGAAAGTACGGTCTATAGTATCGTTAACAGTTTCCTTAAATGTCACTTTAGCTTTTAGTCAGTACGAAGTCCAGAATTTAAGAGCACACATAGCGGAGGAGGGACTCGAAGTCCAATGGGAACCACCTTCCCCAGAAGTAGTCAGTTGTGTGACCAGTTACCACTTAGTGTACTGGGATTCAGTTGAGAATTCTCAAGAAGGAGAACAAGAATTTGATGCCAGCCAACTTAACACTACTTTACCGATCATAGGATGCATGACGTATGGTATCCAAATAGTTCCTAAAGCTGGAGAAAGCCAGGAAGGAAAGAATAAAATTCTTGATTTTTCTGCAGAACCATATCGTAAGCTATTATAAAAACTCAAACTCTTTCTAAACTAAGTTTTCAGCTGCTAACCCACCCGTTGTGCTTGACGGAAGCGTTCGCACAGGAAAAAACTTCACGAACGTAACGTGGCTGACAAACAACAGAAATGAGAATAAATGTAAATACGAGAAGATAATAATGACGTGTATTGCATCTCCTGAAAGAAACCACAACTTTTCGTGGATTGTCTGGAGCGGGCACGCCGAGCTAGATATTGCAGACAACACTACAAGGAGATTCATAATGTCTGTCGAAGGACTCTCACCGTTTACGAATTATTCTTGTGAGGGGGTGGTCCTCAATAAAGCTGGAAACTCTTCAATAAGCAGCTACCTCATTCGCACCAATGAAGATGGTAATATTAAGTTTTTCTCCGCTTTGATTACCTTGAAATTGTAGTTCCACCAGCGCCAGAGTCGATAGAAGTTGCCAACGTTACAGCCCGCGAATTCACAATAAAGTGGGCCGGACTTGAAGAAGTCCCTGGACTTCTCAAGGGTTATAGTTTAATGATCGGTAATGAGGGTTCCCAAGCCATTCCTGGTAAAGAATGCAGGAATAATGTCACTAATCATCATGTTGATCTTGAGGCTGACGTCACAACGTATGTTTTTAAAGAAGCAGTCCCTTACTTCAGGTAAGAGAAAAATCATCAATCACATCTTCATTTATGATCTTCACCCTTTTTGAAGCTCTCCAGCTATAGAAATTGGCAAATTCTTTGTTGTACACATCTCTTGATTTTGCCGATAGTAAATTCAAACATACCTCTTGAGCATCACCAGCAATAGAAGGTGGAAAACAAATAGCTTGAAAAGTACACCCGCACACACAATTTGACGACATTTTTGAAAAAATATATTGAAACAATTTAACATAGCAACGCATACGAAGCATTGAATTTTTTTCGATGGGTTCTCAGGAAAATCTGTATGATTGTGTTGAATAATAATTTGTCAGTTGAAAAAATTAAACTATTTGGGGTGCAGGTCGCGATGTTGGATAAAGTTTAGTATTAAACTAGTGTGGAATACTTCTTACCCACTCAAGTCATGTAATATCGAACATTTCATACTAGTCCAATAAATAACTATTACAGTATTACTTCTTTCTGAACAAAAATACCCGACGTTTACATACAATACCGTGCAATGAATTTGTCCGCAACGTTATTTCCAATTAACTACATTCATGTTAAATTACCTCTAGACTGGCCATCACTGGTGCGAGGGTATTCCCTTAAAGTATCAAAATCAGAACATGTAATTTTAGATCTTGAGCATGTGGACCATTTTGCCATTCAAATCCCCCTAAACCGTTTGTTACTATTTTCATATTGTAGGTACACAGTGTCGGTGTTTGGTATTGATGGTGCTGGTAATGGAACCGCGGCTAAAGCATCTACAATAACAGCTTCTACAGGTACCTCAAATTTATAACGATCAGTTTCGTTACGTTTTTTTCTTTAGAACCTGACAGTATAGTGAACCTTCAGATTGATCCTAAGTATTCCAACTCAGAGACATACCATGGAAATGCTACCATCAAATTTGAGCCCCCTTGTAACACCAACGGTCCTCTGAAACATTACGAAGTGTCCTACATTGGTACTAGAAAAGACTTCGAAGATGATAGTGGGTCTTTAACAATTAATGAAACAGAAACGAGTGTGGATCTTCGACCTGATCGAAATTACACCTTTATTGTTACAGTGGTGACTGAAAATTTCACGTCGGCTCCTATTTCGGCTGCTCCTTTCCGTTCTAAAGCCGGCGGTGAGGTCTTCAACTCTTGAATTTTTAACCCTTTAAATTTCGCTTTTAGTACCTTTAATTGGTGCGGCCATGGAAGCACCCACAGTAAAATACACAGAAGTCACTTTTGCCCTGTCTGAAAGTGCCTTCAATGATACCAACGGTGAAATTTTAGCATACGCCTTGTATCTGTTCACTTCTGAAGGCAACAACAGTAACTACGGATTCTGGAACGGAACGTGGCCTAAACCACCCCAAAATTCGAGTCAGCTTACCAATAACTTCTGGAACCCTTTTCAAGATACCAGTAAGGTGCTTTTCACAATCGGTAGCGACTGCGGAAATAGCGATTACGGAAACTGTTCCAACACAACTTTGGAAAAAGACACGAAATATTGGCTTTTAGTGCGAGCCTTCACTGCTGACGCCTATAAAGATAGTCCGTTGTTACGTTTCCAAACAGGTAAACATATGATGTCAGAGATAATCCTCTCTTATCTGTTGCGGCAACCGCAGTTTCAGAAATGCTTCCTACTGATTCTTCATTGATACTTGGATTAATTTTCGGGATCTTGTTCGTTATCATTTTGATCGTGTTTCTTGTATACCTTTGGAGACGCAAGCGAAAACCGTAAGTTGGAAAAACGATGCGATTTTCACTTGTGAACTAGTTTTAGTGACACGGAAGACGAAATAAAGCGGCGTTCTACACCTGCCGCTCCTATTTCAGGGCAAAAATTTTTGACTTACTATGCTTCCCTTAAAGAGAATCCTAACATTATAACGAATCAGTTTCGAGACTTGGGGACGCAGAGTAAAGAACTGGGATTGACGACAGGGATCACTTTTGCAACTTTACCAGAAAACAGGCGAAAAAATAGATACACCAATATTCTTCCTTGTAAGTTTTAACAGGTTTCGTTATTTTAGTTACGTACTGTGGTTTTTCTAGATGATGCGACCCGCGTCACATTAAAAATTGACGAAGACGACGAAATCAGCTCCGATTACATTAACGCCTCTTATATTAAGGTTTGAGACCCAAATCACATTCAACATACTCATTGTTGGTTTCAGGGCTACTCTGGTAAAATTGAGTACATAGCAAGCCAAGGACCTCTTGCATCAACAACGAGAGATTTCTGGAAAATGGTTTTACAAGAAAACGTTACCGTCATAGCGATGGTTTCCCAGTTCATCGAACAAACTAAAGTCAATGCTCACTACATCGAAAAAATTGGGGCTAACTTTATGTTTTCAGGAAAAGTGTTACCAGTATTTCCCCAACAACCATGACAGTGTGTTCTTCGGGGATTCTCTTGAAGTGAAGTGTTTGACTGAGCTTCATTTCGGAACGTACTGTGTGCGAACTTTGCAAGTCCGAAAAGATAGAGAGCAACGTGATGTGGTTCACATGCAATTTTTGGAGTGGCCTGATTTTGGGGTTCCACAAGGAACTGATAATATGTTGCAGTTCTGCAGTCAGTTACGGGAGAAAGTTAACAAGGAAGGAGGTCTTGTTGTAGTACACTGCAGGTACAATTCTGTGTTTTATTAAAAAAAAAAAAAATGTATAAAAATTAGCAATCACTGGTATAAATAAAATAAGCGTGTCTTTTGAGGAGGAAAGTGGAACTACTCATTTTTCTCTCGACACGAAACGATATTTTGGCACAAATCAAAGTTTCAGTCTCAAGTATCGAATTTAAAGTATACTCGTACTTACAATCAAGCAACTAACAAAAGTAATACTATGTTCACAGCGCTGGAGTCGGTAGAACAGGGACCTTGATAGCATTGGATATACTTTTTCAGACCATCGACAATCACAGAGACATTAACATCTATAAGACCGTGTTGGACCTGAGAAAACAAAGAACGAACATGGTACAAACTGAGGTAAAAAATAAAAATAACAAAAGTACAAAAATAACTCGAAAATTTCAGAAACAATACTTGTTTATACATGCTTGTGTGAAAGACTATTTGGAAGCTCCTCGTATTAATTCAAGCGGTAAAAATTCCTTTTACTTATTACTCGCTCTCTTTATTTCTATTAAATTCAAATTTCGCGCCTTCAGTTTCAGTCAGTGTGCCGTTTAAGCCAAAGCGGGTCTGAGTACGGGCGCGCAATTTGAATATTAATGTTAGGAGCGGGAAAAAAAATGACATAAAAATCAGCAGTATTATTATTTTAATTAATTTTTAGATACTCAATCTGAGCGCATCTACGAAAACATGGAAGTGGTAAAATCGTCTATGAAAAAAAATCTAATTGAAACTGAAAGTGCCTTATAACTTAGGAACGTACTTAGTTTAAATTCTTTTCTTTATATTTATTTCTTAGCTCTCATCTAAATTTGCAAACTGTGATCTGTAAATAAATAAATAAATTTTCATACACTACCTCAATTCCTGTTTCATCATCGTGTGATGCATCCAAGGGGGCACATCAGGTCTCACATTTGATGTCGACATCGCATGTGATGGAGTCATATTCAAATTCACATTTGATGGAGGCATGGGGTGTGTCGGTGGCATCCTATGGTTAAGCATCATAGACATATTATGATGGGGCATGTGAACAGTTGGCATCATATGAGTATTGTCATGTTGAGGCATGTGCATTGGTAACAGTCTGTGGTTTTGTTGAGTACTGATTAGATGATGATTAGGAAGCATTGTTATATTATTTTGAGGTATTTGTGGTCCTGGTTTGGTTAGGCAATCCGTGCTATTTACCTGTTCATGGTTGGATTGTTGGGACGCTTTCTGGGATTTCTTTGTAGCTTTACCAGACTTCTCTTGTTTGACTTCTTTCTTTATTGTCGGTTTTTCCACAAGTATTGATTTATTCCCTTGCTTTTCATAACTGAAACCCATGTCAAAAAGCAACCTCCTCAACGTCATAAGCGAAAAATTCGGAAGCTGGGGATCTCCATTTACTTGCTTTAAAATGGTGTTCAGAGATGGTATTACATTCTTATATTTCAAGTCATAAATTATGTTTTTTATGGCTTGCCTTACAGAACCGTCATATTTAACGTCTCTACTGTTTATATTAATGTTTCTCCTGATTTTCGTGGTCGATGGCACTTTGAATCCTTCGCTGCTAGCTTCTTCTTTGCGGAATTGAAAAATACTCTTCTCACTACAACCAGTGGCTTTTGAGGTTCTTCGAACTATTTCAGTCACGCAGATATCGGGGAATTCGTTTCGGAAATATTTGAAGACGTTTAAAATGATCGTTTTTTCCTTACAGGAGTAAGACATTCCTTGTTTCATTTTCTTAATTTCCATTTGAGCCATCGTGGTGGTGGTGTCTTCTAACCTTACTTTTTAAGGGGCTTTAAGTAGGAAAATTTCCGTGGGATTAAACACTCCTTGGATGAGACATTAACTTTGAATATCGGTTCGTGGGATTCGGCTCCAATTCATTTACATTTTAATTCATAAATTTTCAAAATAATAAACAAACGACACGGTGGGAAAAGTTTGACAGATGACAGACATTGACGTGAATTCAAATTTTGGCGTTTCATTCAAAAATGATTATAGTTTAGAATACGAATGGAATCGTAAAATTCCGTTTTAGTAGATTTTTTTAATTTTACATTGAGAGCTATGGTGTAATCATAGCTTCAAATTAAAAAAAAAAAACGAGGCGAAATATAAATAAAATCCTTTATTTAGTTAATTTATTTTTTCAAGTGCGATCTGGCCTCTTCGGCTTCTTGAATCACCGTGCGATTCCCACCCTTAACTTGTGATTCACTAACATTGTAACAAGTTCTCAACCTTTTGTTTTCGTTACAAAAATTGGGACAACAATAACATTTTACACACTGAGGCTCAATTTCTATGTTTATATAATCATTTTCGTCTTCTTGGACATCAGAAAGGGATCTTTTTTCAATTTCAATGGTACAAGGCATTTCACCACTTGACCCAAACTTCTTGTTGAGCTTCTCCCTAAGTAACGCACTTATGAAGGCACAATCCTTGGACTTGAGATCGACTCGTTTTGGTTCCAGTTTTTCGGTGGCGTTTGTTTTTTTTGTCGAAGAATCGGAAGGACTTAGGGGAACAGAGGAACCAGCGAGGCACTTGGTTCTGGGAAAAAAGGAGAATTTAGAGAGAGGGATATTTGCTGCTTTCGCTGTCTCGAGTTCTGCGAAAGCGCTCATTGGCTACTTCTCGTCGTAATTGTTTATTTTGTTGACTATACTCTAAGGCTTTTTCTTGGTACATGTCTAATTGTTCTGATGTTATAAGACTGGAATAGTTTAAGAAGCGGAAGAACATATAGACTGCCGGAAACTGCTACGAAATACTTACAATTTTTCTTTCAGGTCCTGGATTTCGTGTTTCAGTCTCTGTATTTCGTCCTGGAGATTCTCATTTAAGGATCTTAGTTCGATAGTTTCGTGCTTAGCTTCGTGTAGATCTCTTTCGACGCTCTCTACGTTTTGTCTGTCTCTGGAAGCTGTGTGTTGCAAGACCTCGCGCTCACTTTTAAGCTGGTCAACGCTCCTGTCGATCTGTAAAAAAGCCATCAAAAAATTTGACATTAACACCTCGAAACTTACGTGAAGCCTTTGTTCGTCTCGGTCTCTCAACTGTCTCCGAAACCTCCCGTTTTCGTTATCTAGTTTCAAAGACAACTCCCTCATATTTTGCAGCTCCGCCGAAGCTTTGTCATACTGATTCATACATTGCCTCAATTGTATTTCCAAGCTTGCAACTTGACTCGTCAA
Source organism: Cynaeus angustus (assembly GCA_030157275.1). Lineage (NCBI taxonomy): Eukaryota > Metazoa > Arthropoda > Insecta > Coleoptera > Tenebrionidae > Cynaeus > Cynaeus angustus. The sequence goes on along the minus strand of CM058063.1, from coordinate 22,567,450 downwards.
ATCCCCGATCTGCTTCTCATAGCTTCTTATAATCGACTCTTGATTCTCCAATTTCCGCTCCAAATCAGCAGCATGATCTAAAGCAACCGACAGCTGTACTCTACTCTGCGTCGCTTCAGTTTCCAAAGTGTGATTATTATTTTCTAAAATGTTAGCTTCATGACTGAGCGATCTAAACTGATCCAGTAACTCGTTCCGTTCGACCTCCTACCAAAAAGACATCAAATTTAATTAAACCAAACAAAACAATTACTTTATTCGATATCAGATCTTCTGTTCTTTTGACTTCTGCAACGTAATGTTGAAGCTGTGTTTTCAGATCATCAACCTGTCGCTTGTAAAGCTCCAGTTCTTTTCTAGAGTCACGACAATCACATGTCACTGCAGCGAGTTCGTCTTGAAGTCTCCTGTTTTCTTGAATAGCACTGTCTTTTATTTTTTTAACAGTATCCAATTCTTGTCTCGTGGTGAGGAGTTCGGTGTTGGAACTGCGAATTGTGTGTTCTTGGCTCACTCGCTCATCAACAGCGGCACTACAACACAAAATAGCAACAATAAACAAGAATGGAAAGAAATTTCAGGTCGAAGGTCGCAACAAGCTACTTTCACTAATTGGACAACCAAAATTAATTTCAATTACGTTAACGACTAATTTTAATTAAGATGTGGCTTAAAGGAAACAATAGATAACTGAATTTTATGGACAATAAAATTGTCCATTCTGTTAGATTTGTAGACCGAGGAAGTTCACGGTTCTCAAATATGTTATCAAAAACTCACGGATGGATTCACGCGACAGTCTTCTCAAAATCTATAATTTATGGCATTTTAAGTAGCCGGAGCATGTAGACATAAAATTACATCAAAAAAAGATACAAAAAACACACCCGGAGCCGGTTTCACGGTTACGAAACGAAATTCCCAAAGCTGAATGCACTCCGTTAATTTAAAGTACAAACATGTGCAGACTATAAACGAAATTATGTGAGAATGTCTAGTTTTATGTTACATTCAAAGATAACACTTAAAAATTGCATCATATGAAGTGTAATAAAATGATTAGCGGAAATGGAAAAGAAATTGTTAACACTGATCACCAATTAAATTTTTCTGGGCTATTGTTGGAGACAAAAAGCGAAAGTTTAACGAAGAGTAAAACACCAACTGACGCATGTGTATGAATTAGTCGGACTAAAAAGAAAGAATGTTTTTTTTAAGAAAGTCGTAATTTGTTGAGGATACATCAGAGAACGGAAAAATTACGAAAATGCGCAAAAATACTTTCTATAATACGTTATCTTGTCGCGTAGTTTACAAATTTGCATTAGTATTCGGTTATTATTATGCATGAAGTTGTTGGAATGCATATTTTAACGCTTTGTTTGGTTCTTTAATAGTAAAATATTTGATTTGTTGTGAGAATTTCGGGAATTCATTTCTTGTCGAAATTCTGTTTACGCAACTACAACAAAGGCCACCTGCCGACTTATTTACTGAGCATGATATTCACTTAAATGTAGATTTCAGTTAAAAAGTAACAAAAAAATATGTTAATGAGGAAATATAAACCAAGATAAGAAAATATATATAAAAAAAAAGTAAATAAAAAAATGGAAAACCAAAAAAGAGAAGAAAAGGCAGATTAAGAATCAAAATGTTAGAAATAAAAATCAACAAAACCAAAATTTTAAATGAATTCATTGTTGCTGATCAGGACGACGATCTTTGATTGGATTCCGTTTATCGCTGATATTTTATCATTAATTCTTGAACTTTTAACATAGAGGGTGTATAAGATCTGAAAAAAATAATATATAAAAAGTATGATGAAAGCAAAGCATCTAAATTGTATAAAGAATCCAACCAGTTGAATAAATAAAAAAAATTCAAGATTAGAAAAATGTAAATAGCTCAAAAAAGTATTTCCAACATATCTATAAGCCAGCAAGTTCTGTTGCACATTTTTTTAAACTTGTAATATATTTTTCAATAATTTAAAGTGTGCATATTTTCGTAAATTTTGTTTCATATTTTCGGTTGTTTAGTCACATTTGTTATAATTGTCAACCATAAGCAATTTTATTTGAACGTTGTAAAATAAAGTTGCGTAAAGAGAAAAATCACTCGCTAAACATAAATAAAACTGATGATTTTAGTAAAAATTCAATGTAAACCATATTGCACAATATCTTTTAGTATAATTTACCGTGTGGTTAAATATAGTACTAAAGTAGTTTACATATGAATACTTCGTTTCGTCTTGTAATTACAGATAATCGTTCAACTCGAGAACTTTCCAGAAATCAAGTGAAATATTATAGACGGGGGTACCCACATCTTGCCCTATGTAATACCTCGTCTAACCCTACCCATGGGGAAAAATGACTTAAGTTAATTAAGAAATTTTCCTATATTTTCGATTCTATGAAACAAATTACCAAAGTAAAATTAAATTAAAATGAAACTGTGGATTTTATTCAATATTAAACTTGGAGTCTTGCCCCATTTCTACCCAATGAACCGATTTACAATTTACCAGTTCCTCTAAATTTTCATTTTGAACCTAGAAAATATATAACCATATTTTTAACACTCTGTAATACTGTTATTTAGCAAATTACAAAAAATAAATCGTGGCGTTTACAGTTCTAAATGTCTTTATTAGGTAGGCCACTTTACAATGAAATCTATTAAAGGAAACAGTTTTTATTTAATTTAATTTTAAGAAGCAATGAGAAAAAAATGTTTCCAACATTTTTAAATATCTTGTAATTCTCTTAATTACAAAATTACACGAATAAAATTGTCGAAAGTAGCATTTTAAAAGTTCTTCATTAAGTGTGTTAACTTACAAAACTTTAAAGCAGAGAAGAAATTTTTTTTTAATTTTCATTTTGAGCCAAGCCTAAAATTTTCAACAATTTTTAAGAACCCTGAAATTCTGTTATTTATCAAGCTGCAAAAGTAAAATTAATAGAGCTTACCATTTTTAAGTTATTTAATAACTGTGGCGATCTACAAAAGCTTACAACAGAGGCGACAGCTTCTAGAAGATTTTATTTTAAGAAGCAATGAAAAGTTTTCATCATTTTTTAACATCTTGTAACTCTGTTAATTATAAAACTAGGCGAAAAAAATTTGTCGAGAGTAGCCTTTAAAATGTTTTTATTAAGTGTGCCAATTTACAGAAATTTAGAGTAGAGGAGACAGTTTTTCAAAAGGTTTCAGTATGAGCTCACCCTGAAGTTTCAACATTTTTTAGAGCCCTCTAACTTTGTTATTTATTGAGCTACAAACATAAAATTTATGGAGCTTACCATTTTGAAGTCGTTTCATAACTGTACCAATTTTCAAAAATTTAAATCAGAGGTGACAGTTTTTGGAAAAAAATATTTTAACAACCAATGAGAAGTTTCCAACATTTATTAACTACCTTATAATCCTGTTGTTTGCCAAGCTACAAAAATGAATTTTATGGAGGTTACGGTTTCTTCATTAGGTGTACCAATTTGCAAAAAAATAGACCAGAGGCGACAGTTTCTATAAATTTACATTTTGAGTGTCAACGAAAATTTAAAACACTCCCACTATTCCGATATTTATCGAGATACAGTAACGACATTTTTGGAGGCCACCATTTTGATTGTTTCTGATAACTATGTTAGACTATGTCTACTAACTATGTCTACAGTGCCAGTTTTCTTGAATAGATCAATATGTTTTTGTTTTGTTTTTTTTTAATGCTGTTGCATAAATGTTAGATTTACAAACAAAGCAATATAAATTTTAATTATTGAAGTCGCTTTATTTCTGTTTTTCATGAAACCACTCCTTTCAAATTTAAATGCGACATAAATCAGTCTTGAAGATTAACATAGTTATCTAACGAACCTACAAAGTCAGAACCATTCTTCTAATTCGATCAGCCTTCGTTGCTAATTAAATAGCCCTTTCTTCATTATCTTAATTGAATCTTAGAACATTACAAAAGTTTATTCATTATCTTGCATTAGATGTTTTTTCTCAGATCGAAACAACTGGAAATTAGACTGTAGCAATAAAACAGTTTATTTAAAAAAAGAAACAAAGGCGTTAAGTAATCAGTACGTTACTAAAATGGTAATTTGAATATTTAGCGCAAACTTTTGCTTAATCGTCTCATGTTCCAATACGTCTTTGTTTTAAATAAAATACTCCACGGACATTGTCCCAGTTAACGTTATTGGTAAGGTAACGTTACTTAACATTCAATTTGATGACACGACATTGAAAATTTCCACGTTACGCAAATTACTTCTAAGATTATTGCTACTTTCATGAAAATGAAAGTCCACCCTCAACACCCTTTATTACATAACCGTTACATAAATCAATTGATTGGATAAGAGACCTCGCTGAGCAATAAACGGTTTCACTTTCAATGGGTGGCGTTCTTAGTACAAGACTTCGATGACCCGGTCAAGTGAAAGCAAAATCAGTTTGAACTTTACCAAGAACTTTTGTGCCAGTGACATTGAAAATCAGGAACCGGACAGTCCACCCTCTTGAACAGATATGAGGTGGGGCTAACGTAGCCTTCCAACGCGAAAAACTGGAAGACAACGTGACTGCCGGCGATCAGTTAGTTCTTCATGGTAGTGGTACTGCGGCAGCATGGGTTAGCGCGGGCTCGCTGGTGTGTGTAAAATGGTGCGAAAATTGTATCTAGCAGTGAGTTTTATTACTCTTTTTTTTTAATATGTTTAACATGTTTTATTTTTATTTTTAATTTTGAGTTTCGAGCCTTCAATTTTGTGGCTGATAAAACTAAAACTAAGATATTAGCTAAACTGGCAGTTTTGACACGTTTTATTCTCACACTTGGGCCAATGTGACTTTTAATTCCAAGCAAATTGTCGTAATTAAAGCACGAAATTTGAATATCTTGATAAACGAACTTGACGATTTGGTGCCAAATAACCGTCCTTAATCCCGTCTTTGAAACCACAGAAACAAACCGCAAATTCAAATCGTGGCATCGTTATATCATCTTAATTTTGCATTGCCTACAAAAAACGTAGCAAAAATCCTTGACTGTGGTCAAAAAATCCACTTTTTCTCCAAACAATGACACATCTCTTAAACATCCAGTTTCTGAACCTTGGAGTTTGCATGCAATAAAATTTAGCGAATTCGTTTCTACAAAGGGCTTAGCTAAATTCAACTGGTTCCAACGGTTTGTTTGCTCAATAACCGTGGGTTTAATAACGTTCTCAGTTTACACCTTCGCCACCAACGATAACATAATAAACTCAGAGTGAAAGTTTTACTATTGATACTTTTTTTTCACCACCATTGTCTGAGATCTACACATGTAATTTAATAATTGAACTTATCATTTATATAACTTTATTTCCGACTAAGTTTTCTGTGTGATTATTACACAAAACTTTTACACATAATTAACGCATCGTTATGTAAGTGTAAAACAAGTCCCTGAGAAAATGCTGTGTAATTATATCAACAATTCTTTGTTCAGATGGTTTCGGCGCTTCTTTTGGGATGTAACGCAGCATTGGGGGCAGTGTTGCCGCCCCCTTGGGCGAATCCCAAATTAAATCCCTGTGCGACGCAGCCTGGAGGATGGCAATTGCTCTATTGGCCGCCCGATGGGAAGTGTTACAAGATTTTTAAGGTAGGTAAAGCATCGTGAGGAAGATATGACCTTCCATAAGAGCGGCAAATGTCAGTTGAAAGAATTACGTAATGAAAGAGGTAACTAAGGAACCGGAAACAATGAGAACATGCGAATTATGCAAATGGACGGAATGTCGTAGCCGAATCTAAATGTAATATTGTGTTTAATTGCATTAAAGTACGCACGGAATTTAAGAAAAAATATATCCTGGATTTTATGACTGGAAACTTTAACTTATCGATTACCATAGAAAAGTTGCGCAACCTTTTCAAGAGTTAAAGAAAGCTGACAGACAATAAATAAAAGCTCAATGGTAAACGTTTGGTATTCACCTTTAACCGAAAGAATGGAGCCTTGAAAATTAGATAAATTTAACAATCAACTAAGCCTTAGCCTTGCGACCACTGTTTTTACGCTCACCACAAAAGACAATGGACAAAAATGATCCAAATGTTAGCCACTAACGGAACCTATCTAGTCTAATAGCAATTTTTCTCTATGAAAGTTATGGCTAAATAAAGAAAAAAAATTAATAGTAATTTTTGATGCCTGGTAATCGTTTGTTTGCTTGCTCATGTTGCGTGCATTTAATTTTGAACATTTTACCATTTTGTATACTGAACTCAACTGATTCGTAATACAAGTTTTCCTTTGAACCAAACTACATATATTTTTGCCATTGCTATCACGATATGTAAGACGATGGGAAACTGTCCACCATAGCTAAATTTTCTTTTTTCTTTCAACTTCAGACAGGATATCCTTGCTCCGAAGACATGGAACTCAGTCCAGCCCCCACGAAATCCGGCGAACAAAAATTCTCTGCGGAATGTCGCTGCCCACCCATGAAAGCCCAATCCGCTCGTGACGGTAAATGTTACGATTTATATTCAAGTGGTCCTTGCGAAAAAGGTTTCTATTTCGCCCCCGACACGAAATACAACAAGTAAGTGATGACTACACCTCATCTCTCTTTTATACATTTTTTTTCTTCAGCAACTCCAAGCGTCTGTGGGGGGTTTGCACCCAAATGAGGACGTGTCCAGGTCCCAACGAAATATTTTGGCCACGCGATGGTCACTGTTACCACAAACTGACCAGAGGCCCTTGTTCTAAAGGTCAGTTGATCACAACCAACGCTCATAGAATCCCAGAATGTAAGTGTAACAAACACCGCGAATTGAGGGATTATCGCTACCATGATGGTAACTGTTACCAACATTTTACGAGAGGTCCTTGTAAAGAAAAGGGTCATCTTTTTTTACCCGATCGGACTTGTGGGTGTCACAGTTTTCTGCCGCATTTCCACGACGAAACGCGGCAGTGTTTCGAGATCGGGGCTATAGGACCTTGTAACACTGGCGAGCATTATCAGTTAGAGCCAGAAAGGCGTCGGGGCTCTTGTCAATGTAAAACCGGCTATATTCGCTACTTAAACACGACTTCCTGTTATCGTCCTTTTACCCAAGGACCGTGCAAACTAGGAGACATCCTCATCAACTCCACGACTTGTATAAAACAACCGTGTGATCGTGGTCACTTATACTTCCTCAAATTCGACAAGTGTTACCGTATCGGCACTCGCGGACCGTGCATGAAAGGTCGCATCGTCACCTTCGATTTTGAAACTCGTCCATCGTTGGATGGCATCTCTTACAACGGTGTGTGTAGTTGCGAAAAACATGTTTATAGTAGCCAGTGCGACGAAGAAGAACCCACGGAATGCAACAAAAGTGATGGAATGGTGATGTATAAAAATCGTTGCTACAAATTGTATAGTCAAGGACCGTGCCCGAAAGGCGCATGGATAGCATTCAAAAGACACAAAAAACAAGAAATTTGGACTAGTGATAGTGACGATGGTGATTGTGAGTGCGTACCTGGTTACACCACGATTAGGACGTTGACAGAAATGGCATGCATGCCACCAACTGTGATTTTAGCTGAGTTTTTAAATAGGAACTTTACAGTCGGACAAGTTGTATCGTTATAGTTTTTTTTTTTTACACTTTTTAATAAAAAAACAAACTCACCTTAGTTTTATCTTCAAGTCGTTGATGGTGGCTTCGAGCGAAGAGATGTTTTTTTCCCGAGATTTCAACTCCATTTCCATCCTAGCGAGCTTCTCCGTCTTCTCGTCTAAGACGACCTAAAAATTTAATCAAAAAATAGAAATCGCGGCAACAACACCCACCAAAAGTTCGTCTTTTTCTTGGTCTAACTGGGCCAATTGCCCCTTCATGATCTGAAGGTCATTCTTCAACATATCTACTTCTTTGCTGACGCTTCCACGATCTAAATCGCGCTTCCGTAGGTTATCCAAAGCAGTAGCAAGTTCTGTTTCCGTCCCCACTAGCTTGTTTTGAGTGTCGGAAAGAGAGCGATCGGTTTGTTCGTGCAGGGTTCTAAAAAAAGGGTTGATTTATAATCGAAAAAAATTGCATTTTGTCGGCTTAAAGTGTAAACCTGTGTGTAAGTTACTATTAGGAAACTTTACTGGACACACAAAAAGTAAAATAGAATTGATTTATTGTGTATTTTCTGTAATTCACTCGGAAAAAAAAAGGAAGCAGATATAAATAATAACTTCAATACTTTTATGAATCTCTTGGTCGTGTTTAATATATTTGAAAGGATTTTCCTGAAAAATGAAAACCATACGGAACTAAATCACCTTGATCACGACTTGACCACTTTGATCCACCGTGTCAATGAATCTACTGAAGACTATCAGCCGATTTACTGAAAATATCTTCAGTTCTTTCCGGAGACTCCTAATTTATATCATAGTTTCTCCTTTATCAAGTTGCTATTATTATCAATTGCCAATTTGTACGTAAAAGCTAAAGATTCTCTAAAGGTTTCATTTTTGTTTTCCTCATTTTCTCAACTTTTCATAAAGTTTTCTACAATGGCAGAAGTAGTTTGTATGTATATAAACCAAAAAGTTTATGTAAATCTTTTTAGTTCAAAATAATTTTTGATAAGAAATCTTCACTTAAAAGAAACTAGTTAAAAAAAAACAACCTAGTACCAGAAATTTAATTTGTTTAAAAAAAGAACACACATTAAGGGTTATGTATTTTGCAGCACAATTTCATCAAGGATTTGTTAATTTTAACACATAAATATTACTAAATAATAGTAATGGTATTCGTCTTTGCAATATTTCAAATATTAAATTCTTAAATCGACACACCACTTAATTTAAATATTTAAAAAAACCTGACCGGCACAAACAACGTACAAAATGCCGGCTGTCATGGATTATAGCTGTCCAAATTGTCATTGTAAGGATTCAGCTGTTTTACTCAAAACGCGATTTAAATCACTTAGAAGCACTCTTGCATTTAGCTGCTTTACCTATCCGATGCGCAATCTCTTTCGCCTTCGAACGATGTAAAAATGTTACATAGGAAAAAATGGATTTAGCAGGTTTACACTATAAGCAGACGATTTTCAACTTACTTTAACTGTGCATACAGTGCTCTTTGTTGATTTAGCTCGTTTTGGGCCGTCCGCAACTGGTCTTTGAGCGTGTCTGTTTGTTCTTGTAAAGTATCAATAGCTGCGTTTCTTGATCCTTGAGAATGAACGAGCTCGCGCCGCTCCTGCTCGAGTTTGTGAACTTGTTCTTCAGCTTCTTGTAGTCTTCTTTGGAGTCTTTCTTGGTCGCTGAAGTTACTCTCTGAGATGTTCTTCATTTTGTACTTCAAGGAATCTCTTTCTTCTTCTACGCGTTCTAAATCGGCGCGAAGAAGGTCGCGTTCGCGTTCGGTGCGTTTACAAGACGCCTAAAAGTGGGCATTTTTTCACCAAGTTTAATGGGAATGAAATAAGTACCTTCAAACAAGGTCGTTCTAAACTACCTTCCGGTTGCTCGCTCACGGTTTCGAGTCTTGACATCAGATTGAATTTTTCTTTGGATAAGACTTTGTTTTCGTGGAGAAGTTGAGTGAGGCTTTGTTCCTTTTCTGCCAGTTTTTGTACGAGATCTGCTTGCTGCAAAGTGTGATGTTTTTATTGTGGTTTCGGTCATTTTGTACTTACTTTGTCGCTCTTACCACTGGAGGACCTGCTGGGAAAGTGCTTCATTTGATCTAGAACTTTATGGTATTCTTTCATGTAATAGTCTTTTTCTGAGCGCAAGTTTTCCATGCATTCTTTTGCCTAAGCATTTAAAAAATAATAATAATGAGAGACTTGAATGAAAGAGACTAAGATTTGTTTTTTGTCGAGTTTATTATTCACGGATGTGCGTAACGTGCATAATTAATAGTTTTCACTTCTTAGTCAGCGATTTTGTCGTCATGTTTTGTTTACTTTCATTTATTGCTAATTTAACGTGGGAATTTTTTTATATAAATTTCCATTATCAAAATATTCCAAGTAGCAATCGTAACTCCAATTTTTGTTTGTACCAAGAATTATCTTTAACAATATAACCTTATATTTAGCGAGCTACATTTTGTTTGGTATCTTTGCAAACCCCGATGCATTGAAGAGTCTTCCTTTTATTTACCTGTTGATCCCTATATTCCAATTCTTTATCTAACAACTCCTTCAAGTGACGGGACGAGGAGCACGTATCACAGTGGCAGTTACAACATCTACCGCTTCCAAGCTCCCGTGGTGTATTCGCAGGGGCCTGAATGGATGACGGAGGTGGTTGCAAAACCATAGGAGATTCACTCTTACTATTTTTCCTAGAACTTGGTTTTTTCTTAGGCTTACTCTTACTACGTGTGGGGGAATTATTTAAATGAGTGTCAGCTTTCTGGACCGAAGAACTTTTTCTCGGTTGCGACGGAAGAGCACCCTATTATTAAAGAAATCAGTAATTAAAATAGTAATAAAATGAGAGCTATGGACCTCAAGTTGGTGTGCTATTTGTCCATCAATCAACGAGCTTCTTTGAGGCCGAAGAGACCCCGAGTCTTGTATCTAGAAATTAACTAACAGTGAAATTAAATTAACAAATGATGTTGGCAAACCTCAGCAGGGCGCGCCTTCTCACTTACTAAAGAACATTCCAACTCTGCGATTTTTCTCTTTTGTTCCGCCGACATTCGTGTTAGCCTATCAATTTCCATGTTCAGGTCGTGCTCTGTAATTAAAAACTCAAATTCGAAATTCTATTGTGTTTATAATGTACCGATTATGGTAAAGTTGTTGATTCTGTCCGTCAACCGCTTCTTTTCTTCTAAAGACGTCTCTAAAACGGTCTGTAAGTGTCTTTTCTCTACTATTACCGCATCTAACTCCGCACTAAGTTCCTGTTTCTCTTGTTTGAGTTGCTGGTTTTCTCTTTCCAAAGTTTGAATTTGAATAACGCTTTCATGCATTCTTTCCTGAAGACTTTAAAAAAGTGTTTAACGAGTCAACTAGGAAAAAAAACATACCATTTGACTTTCTCTGTGTTATTTTTCACTGTATTGTTACACTCGGCTTCCACAGCTAAAGCTAGATGGTCAATGTCCTTCATTTCATTTTCTAACATTTTGTTTCTTTCCGCCAAGTGTAAAGCGCGCTTCATTGCTTCATGTTGTTTAGCCAAAGACTCTATAACGGTGCAAATTAAAACTAAAAAAAACTCGGCCCTCGTAATTTACCTTTTAACCGACTTTCTAACGTACATTTCTCTTGCAAAATCCTGGTGAGTTCCTGTTGAACAGCGTTGACTTCCTCATGGGATTCTTTAGTACAACAACAGTCTTTTTTGATGGCGTTAAGTGGTCGCCCTCCTTCCAATAGACAGCTTAGTCTTTTTATCTCTTTATCTCTGTTGTTGACCTGACACTGTAGAAGCTCATTTGCTTCCATCAGCTGTAAGTTGTGCTCTTTCAAAGTTTTGATGTCTTTTGCCAAATTCGAAATCTTCTGATCTGCAAGAGCCATCGCGCTGTTGATTTCAAAGCTCTTCGCCTTTTTGTAACACCTGTCTTCTTTTAGCACACTGGCTGAATGAGTCTTGAAAGGGGGCTTTTTGTGCTTTTGATTTAAAATGTCACACTGAGTTACTAATTCAACTTCTAATTGTTTGATTTTGTTTTTTAGCGTGTTTATTTCTGTTCTACAGTCCAAGTTTTCCGATTTGAGCAACTCCAAGCGCCGTTTTAGATCTAAGAAAAAAGAGGTCATGGAAGTTACTGTGGTGTCACTTTACCTTTCTGAATCTTCTCATTTTGTTCTTTTGACTGTAAAAGAGAGAAATGTAGCTCATTGCATTCTTTAACGAGCCTCGCGTTGTCACACTTGTACGGTTCTGCTCCTAATTGAAGATTATCGCGCTCCTTAAAACGAAAATTCAGAAATGCCAAAAGTCAAAATGTCAGTTACCTCGATTGCGCTCTGAGCAATTTTCATGTATTTTTGAAGATTTTCGGTGGTGGTTTTCAAATCCGCAACTAATTTTTCAATTAGAGGGAGAGATTCGGGGGTGAAAAGTTGATAATAACCTAGCTCGTCGAGTTCCTCGCGAAGTTTTTTCACTTTGGAGTCCATCGTGGGGGCGATTTTATTTAATTTTTTCTTTGTTTCTCACATTATTGAAAGATTCACATAAAAAAATGGGAATAAAATTACGACATAACCTCAATAGTTGTTTGTCAACAACGGATAATGACAGAGGTTTGAAAGTACTACCAACAGTTTGAGCGAAAATCACTAAAGGATTCAAAATTTGGGGCGGTAAACTTTTTTTTTTAATTATTACTAAGGTAAAACAAATTAAGACAGTTCTCTAATTAACAAGTGTATTAACAACTAAATTTAGGTAGTTGCGTTTTATTTATACCATGCGACAATTTACCACCTAGCAGGAAAAAAAAACAAGCCTTAACAAATCAAACTAGTCACAATTTTTTTTTCTTGGGTTTGGATTATAGAAAAATAACATTTGACAATTCTGCATCGAGTTCTGTTGGAAATTTCAATCTAAAGTATGAAATTCCATCCAGTTTGAATTATTAAAGCTTGTTTACGAGTCATGCGCCTATGATGGAGTTAGCCTCAACTCTCTCTTCTTCCAGTTCTTTTCCAGTCGTGTCCAGCATCTTCCTAGCGAAGTCATCAACAGGAAGCCCTTGGACAATTGACCATTTCTTGTTGCTGATTGTGACTGGGAACGAAAAGACGACGTCTTTGGGAGTTCCATAACTTCCATCGCTGACGACGCCCATCGAAACGAATCTTCCAGGGGCCGTCCCATTGAACCAGTCCCTCATATGGTCGGCTGCAGCCTTAGCAGCTGACATCGCTGAAGACATTTTTCTGGCGTTGATAACAGCAGCCCCACGCTTTTGTACCGTTTCAACAAAAACAGAGCGCAGCCAAGAGTCATCACCAACAGCCTCTCTAACTCCAGTTTCCTTTCCTTGGTCTGTTTGAACTTTCCCATGAGAAGCATCAGGGAATTGAGTGGAAGAGTGATTCCCCCAAATGATAATATTACTGACTTGAGCAACCGGGAGGTGGAGTCTCGCAGCAATCTGTGCTTGAGCTCTGTTCTGATCTAACCTGGTCATAGCAGTGAAATTTTGTTTAGGGATTGAAGGAGCAAACTTTGAACAAATAAGAGCATTGGTGTTGGCAGGGTTCCCAACGACCAAAACTTTAACATCTTTGTTGGCATGATTATCAATAGCTGCGCCTTGTTCTTTGAAGATTTTCACGTTGGCAGAGAGAAGGTCTTTGCGTTCCATTCCTTGTTTGCGCGGCATCGCTCCAACTAAGAAAGCAGCAACCACATCTTTGAAAGCTACAGCCGGGTCGGCCGTAGGGACCACTTCTCTCAGTAGAGGAAGGGCGCAGTCTGCCAACTCCATAACGACACCTTCTAAGACACCCATCATGGGTGGGATATCGAGAAGGTGGAGAATAAGGGGCTGATTGGGGCCAAAAACATCGCCCTTAGCGATCATATAGAGGAGAGAGTAGGCAATCTGGCCGGCGGCTCCGGTGACGACAACACGAATTGGTTCAGACTACAAAATTGATAGGAAAATTACATAAGTCAACGAGTAATTAGTAAAGATTAAAAGTGAAAGTGACTTACCATTTTGCAGCTAGGTTGTGTGCACTTTTAAAATATTTGTCCTTTGAGACCTTGACGGCGTCTTTTGCTATTTATCACTAGTTTGTGAATGATAAATATGACGTCCTTTGACCCCTCTCACGACTTTTCACTTAACCAAACAAATGAGAGCGGAATGTCAACAGCAAAGCAATCATTGGTTTGGCAAGTGAGCTAAATTTAAACACACCAATCAGATTCGAATATATTACAAAAATGTACCTGTTCGCAGTTCGAGTATTTTATTTTGATTTACAGGAATTGCCGGTAATCTACACAGATTGTGATTAAATAGTTTATCCTAGCTCTATTACAAAAGATAAAGGTTGTTGTTTGTCCAAACCATGAGATTGACTTAAAAAAAAACTATTTATTTTTACAGAAAAATCAATTAAACTGTTAAAAATATTCAAAAAAAACGTTTCATTTCTTCTTTTCAAAACCTCAATTTAGCAAATTGAGAGTTAATTAATTAGACAAAAATGCAATAAAACCGATTACGTTGCAATCACTCTTATTAGATAATAATAAAGCTATAAAAACACCTCACCTTGCTTCAACAAAGCATGTTTAATTATACCTACACAATTATCGCAAAAATAGCTTCTCTTCGTTTTCAATTTCAATAAGTAACGATCCTACAAAAGCCCGCCATAATTCAAATTTGACACTCTTGACGTATCTCCGCAGGTAGTTGGATTTCCTGTTCTTCACAAAAAATAAAAGGTCACGTATTTTCTTGTAAGGTAAGCTGTCAATTAATTTTTTTTAAGTCAGATAAGGTTCTTTTTTTGGAAAAAACTAAGGAAAAATTTAAACAGTGTTAACGAATGACCACATTTGTTCGTTTTCAAAATTTTTAAGTCCCAACGACAAAATGCCCGAAAATTACTACTGGTAACGTAATATGCTTGGAATTTGTTTGATTTTGAACTACGAACGTTATTTGTCGTGTTTTTAGCTATTAATGAATGTCTGTGGTAAGATTACTGCAATGCAGTAGTGAGAAATTGTGCTTTTGTGACATAACCTCAAAATTTTTCATGCTTTCATGGTTTGTTTCTTTGCAGCCGAGACAACTTTTTCCAGAAAATGACAGATCTAGAATCACCGAGGAAAAACAATGATTGTTATTTCTATTATTATTCGACGTGTGCAAAGGTAATTTGTAATTGTTTGTTGCCATATGTGAACTTGTTCTCTTAGGGTGATAACTGCACTTTTCGCCATGAACCATCTGCATTAGGCTGTGAAACAATGTGTTCCTTCTGGAAAGAAGGCAAATGTTTGAATGTTCACTGCAATTTCCGGCACATGGAGCTAAGAGTGAGTTTTTTGTTTTGTTTTTCGTACTTTTTATCATGTTTCTGTGTAGAAAAATCGGAAGGCTATACCTTGTTATTGGGAGTCTCAACCCGGGGGCTGCTTAAAACCTCACTGTCCTTTTCTCCACCAAACCGCGAAAGCTGCACCCGCTAATGAAGCTAATGAAAGCAAGTCAGATTCAGGAACAGGTAGTTTTTTGCGTGTTTTTTAATGGGGGTTCATGATTGTTTTGCAGAGTCCGCGAATAACTCAATGACCGAGAAACTAAGTCATTTAAGTGAGAAGAGCTTTAAGAACACGCCGGTTGACTCTTTGGTTGTTAATTTTGAAGAAGGTATGCAGCTAGTAAAGTAATTTTTAAGAAACAAGTATTTATAGTGTTTTGGAATGTGTTGTTGCGTTTGTTTGTAAAAAGTTTATGTTTTGTTATGTTCCTACTACTTTGCCATGGCCAAATCAGTGAACTTTTCTTTAAAAATTTGAAGAGCTTAATAGTTTGAGCACCAAATTAACAGTATTTCTCTTCTGATTTTTAGTGGAAGTGTTCAAACTTTCGTTTAGGGGTGCATTCTTGTATAAAGGGAAGCGGGGGGGAATATATTATACAACTATGTAGTATTTATTAATAGAAATGTATGTAATCTCACAATGTTATTGTACATATAGCAAAATTGCAGTTGCATAATGACAAGTATTTTGCCATATGCACAAAATCTGACTGTACTGTAAAACAGAAGTGTTAATTTTGTTATATGGTATTTATTGAATCAGAATTTAGTTATATTTTTTATATACACACTACGATTGTTATATTGTTTCTATGGTTGTCTGAAAAAAATCCAAGTTTTTGGTACCTATCCTAGAGCGCTTCAGTTGTATATTAAAAAAAGAAATTAAAGTTGTTTTGTACCAATTCTTGTTTTTCTTTTCTGCAAGAATGCATCCCAACTTTCTCCACTGTTTTACTAAGAGATGTGTTCTTGCAGAATCTGATAACGAATCGGTCCCAACTAACTCGCCAATAAAGCCGAGCCACCGTGTCGTAAAAGTCAAAACACTTGAAGAAATTAAGTTGGAAAAAATTCAAGCCGAATCTGCAGCTTACTACTCTTATCCAGGTATGCAAACCAACAACAAAATCTCTTCTAACGACTATTTTTCTTAAGAAGGTGAAAACGTCGACGATCTCCGCCAGAGGATCTGGGACCGACTAAGTTCCAAAAAAAGACCACATGAACCCTCTATCGTTGGGCCTTCCAAGAAACCGAAAAAATCTACGGATGTTAGTGAGATCAAAATCAAAACTTTGGAAGAAATTCGGGCGGAAAGAGCCAAGAAATCTCAAAACGAAGATACTCCTGCCATCTGTGATAGTTTTGTTAGTAGCAGTACGGAAGACCGCGAAGAAGTGAAAAAGCCTAAAGTTACAAAAATTAAGTTGAGGAGGCCACAGAGTATCCCGTTGACCAAAGAAGAGTTACCGATGGACGCTGATGAGAATCGGTGTGTTGATCAGAATCAGAGTAATACGAAGACCGTTGATGAAGTTTTGTTGTTACAAGATGACGACGATACTGATAATGTCAGTCTGAAGGAAGAAGAGCGACTTTTAAACGAACTTGATGATTTTCTACAAGACTGAGTTGTATAAAGTAGTTTTAAGTATCGAATTGCCGCTATTTCTAGCTTTTTAAGAATTTAGTTTTATTTGTATTGTATTACTAACAACGCTGTACAAGAGTTTGATTTATATTTTTAAAAATAAGAGTATTTAAGTAAACTTTTGTTGATTTCTTTTCAAGTTTTTCCAAATTTTTTTTTCCACTAATCCTTCATTTATTTTCAAAAGTAAACCCTTCAAGATCTAACGATTTTAGTATAGGCAACTAAACGTCTTAAGCACAAATAATTTATTAATCCTAACATGAAACTCGGACAAATAAATAAACCGATTGAGTCGATTTACAACAATTTTAGTTAAGGTTTCATCAATCGTAATTTAAAAAACGCAGTAATTAAACAACATGGGCCAACGTTTTCAATTTGGGCACTTTATGTTCGGTTCCATATTCTTTATGTTCGGCAGTAATTAAGTTGTTTGTTATACAACTATTAGAACCTTGAAAAAAAAAAGTAAGTAGACCCTTATTTCTATTTCACCTTCAAAAATAAGTAGTCAACGTCATCACCATGATTTATTTAAACACAACAAAAAAAGAATTTGATAAAAACATTTTTTATAAATTACTAAGCTAATATTCACAACAAAACAACTTGTAACGACAATTTTTCTTAAGAAGATTGCCGCCATAGGACTGGGACCGACTGAGTTCTAAAAATGACTACATAAACTCTTTAACGTTGGGCCTTCCAAGAAACAGAAAGAATCCACAAATGTTAGTGAGATTAAAATCACAACTTTGGAAGAAATTCGGGCGGAAAGAGCCAAGAAATCTCAAGACAAAGATATTCTTGCTATTTGTGACAGTTTTGTTAATAGCAGTACGGAAATTCGCGAAGAAGTGAAGAAGCTGAAAGTTACAAAAATTAAGTGGAAGAGGCCGCAAAGTATTTCATTGGCCAAATAAGAGATAGCGATGGATTCTGATGACCGTTGATAAAGTTTTGTTGTTACAAAGAAAGAAGAGAGACTTTTAAATGAACTTGATGATTTTCTGCAAGACTAAGTTGTATGAAGTAGTTCAAAGCATCAAATTGCTGCGGTTTCTAGCTTTCTAAGAGTTTTATTTGTATTGCACTACTAACCACGTTGTACAAAAATTCGATTTATATTTTTTAAAGTAAGAGTATTTAAGCAAAGATCCTGGTTTTATTGTTGAGAAATCTATAAAGATATTTAACATGAATTTATAGATTCTAAACTCGTATATTGTTCAACAATTTTTAAGTTGTTCGGATAACGATTAGAACCAGAAAGACAGAAAAGTAGCATTTTATGATTTTATCACTTTCAAAAATGAATAGGCTACATCATCTGTTATGATTTATTTATACACAATAAAAAAGAATTTGATAAAAACAATTGTTATAAATTACTAAACTAATATTCACATTAAAAATATTTTTACAAAATCACATGCACGTAGTCTTCTATTTAAAACTGAAATCTTGATATGGGATATGTTGTTACACAAAATAAAGAAAATAACTTTTGTATTTTACATGATCACATATACACAAAGAATGATCAAAATATGAATTGTACACTAATTCTTTGGAATGAACGATTTTTGGGAGAATTTGGGACAATTCTGGCATCCGCTTTCAAAACCAAAAGCATCATTCTTGGTTTCCAAGCTTGAAATTGAAAAAGTTCAACAATACTATAAAGGGTAAGACAACATTTATGCCAAAATTATTTAGGTCCACCAAGGTCACTGTAAACGAGGCCAATACTGGGATGTCATGTCAGCCTGACCTGGAACTGCTATGGGAACGGAAACTCCTGGAGATATCAAACCTAGAAGAAGAGTTAAAATGTCTTTATACTTAAAAAACAAGATATTTAACCAGTAGAAGAAGTCCCGTTCGTGTTGTACTGGTGTCCGTTCATTTGGTATGGTTGTGTGGGGCTGCAAGGTGAAGGCCTCGAGCCATATCCGATCCCGAGATCGTAACTCGGCGGACGCCCCATGCAGTAGCCGCTCATCGCACCTCCCATTCCCGGACTTTCTCTTTGTTGTAAACAAGCTCCCGGTGAAGGTCCCATGGTTGTACTAAGTCCTCCATGACTAAACGTCGACATCGACGACATAGAACTAACAAAAATAAGAAACAGTCATTCAAAACCAACCATAATACCTGTAGGTGTCTGCGATGGACATCGGCGGCGGTATCGGTGAATACATCGTCGTGTTGTTGAATCCCTGAAGACGTGGAGGCGACGCAGCCGGTCCTGGATGTTCCGCAGGTGCTGGAGCACCTCGACGTTGATTACGTAGTTTTTCTTCTCGTCGCCACTTAGCTCTCCGATTTGAGAACCACACTTGGATTCTGGCTTCCGGAAGGCCAATTTTTGCCGCTAGCCTCTCTCGGGCGAACACATCTGGATAATGGGTTCGTTCGAATTCTGGAATTGGGTGTCGGTTTAAAGAGAAGAGATTTATCGAGTTTACCTTTCTCGAGACTGTCTATCTGGTCGTTTGTGAAAGACGTGCGGTTTCTTTGCAACTTCCTTTTAAGCCTAAGTCTCGCTTGATCATCGTCGGGTCCTATACTCGAACCGGCGTTGGAGTTGTCCCCGGAGTTGGTCTCGTCCGAGTTTATGCCGTCTAGGTCGGTTACTGAAAAAAAAAAAAAAGTTTTATCTCTTTTAGACAATCTATCGATCCAAAAACCCTCATCATTAAAATCACTTCTTGTTATTTTGATACATCTTAAATAACAAAGCTTTTCTGAATATGATAGTAATTATCCCAGGATCGTGTCGGTAAACACATCCACGTCTTGTTTGTGGGGATTAAACGAGCAAAAGTGGGGGGGTGGGAGCGTTAGGGAACCTTTAGGGGTCGGTGGTGGTTCCTCTCGCTTAGTTTGGGTGGGCGTCCCGTAAGATAAGACATCCCGATCTACGTTACGGTGGAAGCAGCCATCCAGAAACTGGCGATAAGGACCAAAGGAAAGAGTCACGAACGCAGGGGCGGCGGTTGAAATTGCGTCTATGGCTGTAGGTAGACACCTACGACACACTGTATTGAGAAAGTGGTTGTTTTTCGCTTTTAAAAGAACTTATTACCGTTTTTTAAGAAAGCTAAAATAAAAAATGCGTGGGGTACATACCCAAAGTTTGAGACAAGTAAAATTAAATTGAAGAAAAGTGAAGTGATCAATATTTGTTTCATGAGAAAAGTCAGCAGTGGTAAATTAAACAGTACCTGTTTTTCTACTTTTGTGAAAAAAGAGCTAAATATAACAACAATAGCACTTGTTTTCCCACACACTGTTTAATCATTGTTTTGATGATGGTAATGTTGCTACTGAAACATGCGTCAGCAAGAAATCTGACAAATTTTTGGTAGCTGAGAAGAGTGGCTTTGTTAGTGTTGTAAACACCAAGATAGACCCGAGAAAATTATTAGCGGAATATGAGCAACAATATTTACGAAAATGCTACATGAACTCGTTTTCTTAACCTAAATATGTAATAAAATTTCTCAGAATTTTTTATATCTTAAAAACTCTTTGGACCTTTGTATCCGGTAAATTTTCGATCTGTTGAATGAGTTTGATTCTTCGATTTCTTTTGGTTTTTGAGGTCTCAGATTTTTCAGATTCTTTGAATTAATTAGATTTTTTGTATTTTCTCTAAATGACACTAAAAGATACAAGGTGAGATAGGGTGAAAGTCAGCGAGCTGTTTAAGACACAACTCTCTATATCCTGGTTTTGAAGAACCACATAAGGAAAGGCAAAGTAAATAGAAAAGGACAAATAACAGTGTGACTGATGAAAACGAAGAAAGAAGATGGCTTATGATTTAATATAGAATAAACCAAATATACAAAACTAAAGAATAAATGTGGAGGCGAAAATAGGAACAACTTCTAGGTCAGTAAACAAGAAGAACTAAAAAGAAAATTTAAAGACGTTGAATTCTTTACGTACCTACCTGGGAGTGTTGATAGATAATAAATGTCCAGAAGGAAAAGAAATAGAATTGAAAGTAGCAAAAAGTAAGCACCGGGAACAACAAAACAATACACATCCTTGCGAGACACTAATTCTGACAAACAAGACGAAATTAGGAAAAGAAAGATTTAAGAAACATTTTCGGAATAAAACGAACGGAGCTGGGAAGGAAGAAAAGAACCAACAAGAAACTAGACAATTTATGCAAAAATAGTCTACTTAACTTTATGAAAATGGGAAGACTTAAGTGAATGGTCACCTAAAAAGAAAGTCCGAAGAAAATTTTTGTGGAAATAAAAAGAGGAAGCTCAAAGCAGAGAAGCAAATCTGAGATTGGTCAGAAAGAGCGAAGGACCGAAGAAAGTGAAAAGGTTATAGGCCTAAATGTCTTGCAAACAGTTTATATAAAGACTGTTTTTGAAATGCATGTACAAAATGAAGTTGGTGATATTCCATAATGAATAGAGTTCCAAAATAAATTTAAAAAACATTTTTTCGTTTCTAAGTTAAAATTGAAAATTTCATAAAAAAAATTCTGTTCGTCACTGAGATAATGGAGCTTTATTGTTAACTGAAAAAATGTTATTGAGCAACAGTTTTTACAGATATACTTGACTTTTTCAAAATATGAATGTTGGGGGATACAAATGTTAGAACGACGAACAGAGAAAAATTTAAAATACGGAGTCTGAAATTTTAGAGACTGTAAAACAAAAGCATTTTATCAGGATACAAATCTGGTTGGAACTTCTTATTGTATCACAGTGATAAAAGTCTACGTTCTTGTCAACGTGTTCATGTCTTGATTCGTCACTTTTCGTGGGAAATTCGCTTATAAATCTTGTTAACAAAAGCTTTCTAATGTTCAAAGTGAGTCTTAAGACTTAAGCAAGCTTTAAGAACATGGATATCTCTCATGCTTTCAATTTTGTCATTTCTACTCAAAAATACACCACCAACGTTGAATAAATCAGTACAAACGATGTTGGTCAATATATAGTTATATTGACTGATTTAATAAAAATTAATTAAAAATACCAATTTTGTTGTCAGTGCCTCAGAAAGGGCATAGGGATAATTATTTCTTAATAGTTTTATAATTGAAAATAATGTTATGTCACTACACAGCACAGTCCAAGTATGCAGTATAAATTTGGATGTATCATTTAAAAGTACTGCGCATTTTCTAGATTACTTAGATTTTAAATACTCTTAATTTTAACTTTAGTTGAACTCCATAAATTTGCAATCTTCACATTGCCTGAATTTTTTTAGAATATCTCGAACTGTCTGTAAATTTCTTAAATCCATATTTTTATGTCTTAGTTTTAATTTTTTATGTTCTTTAGATTCTCTTAATTTTTTTTGAACTCTTTAAGAACTTATGCATGGACTTTTAGTTTTTTCAAACATGATAGATTTTATAATATATAATATAGCATATACGTAAAACTAGCAGTGTTTTAAAATGTTTTGACTTTTTTTTTCTATTGGATTTATAAACTTTCTAAGAATAATTTTGAAAATTTTATAAAATATTCAATTTTGCGTCAGCAACTTTATTTATTTTTAGTATTTCTCTTGTCACCGTTTTCTCTTTCACCCCATCCTATGACATTTTGTGCGACTTTCTTCTTCTATCTTCTCAGCTGGCTGTTGATAATGTGATTGACCTAATATACGATTAATTTTCAGTTTCACAGCAAATGACTCATGTATGGTATGAATCTCTTCTCGTTTTGCCCTCTATTTTACCTAAGAACCTCATTTTCATCGCATTTATTCTTGTAATCTAATTGCTTGTTTGGATCCATAATGAACTACTGGGGGTCTGTTAATTAATGCCTTTTACACTTTTACTCATACTCTCACTTTTATTCTCATATTTACTCTTTCGAGTTCTTTATATAAATTTAAATAATTTTGTAATAGTTCTTTCGTTGTCGCTTTTTCTCGTTACTTTATCTACTAAGTACAGTACCTCGTGCTACGTTCAATTCATCCTTCGTTTCTATGCATGTATCATTAACTCTATAAGTAAAATTCACCAGAATATTTATGGTTTCAAGGGTGATTACTGATTAGCTTCAAAAATGGGTTTACAATTTTGAATGACAGATAACAAAACTTGGTAGATGCAAAGAACCTAGACACTTGGGTCGCATTAAAGTTTGTTTTCTTAGAATCGAAATACGTCGACCCAGCCAAAGATTAAAAAATATTTGGAATTGATAATTTCGCTACCTAACAATGACATCAAGTAATTAGATTTCCGCTCTACCCATAGAACTAGTTGGGTGACATCAAAAAAAAGAAAGTAATAAAAATAATGAAAATCTGATGATCAAATTATGGAAGTCAAAAATTTGACAACAAACTGTAGAAAAATTGTATTCTTTATATGACTAAAAACTATTGGGAAAAAATTGATAATGATGACATTAATTCTGCTGAAAATTGTATTCCTTTTTTTTATTTCAAACAACTGTTTTATATTAGAAAAGAAATGTGAATAAAAATGGGTAAGGGTCACCAAAATATAGAAATTGATTCTGATACAGTCCGTACCTATTACTTCTTCCATTAAATTCATTTCTGCAATTTTTTTTTTAATTTTTCATAAGTACTTCTTTGCTATTATTACTGCATTTTTTAGCTTTTTTATCTGTAGCCACATTAAGCTCCCAAATCCAACAACAAATTGAAGCAAGGTTCCATCAAGACAACAACCAAAAAATGCAAGATAGTGCTGAAATAGCAGATGTCAAATCACGTAAGAAAGAACACGTTGGTGGAAAAGCGAACAATTTTGAGCCAGACCTAACAAAAGCAGTACCACTACATAACCGTCGTACTATTCGTTCGGTGATTTTGCAATCGGCAACATCGAATGCAGAAAAACCTTTCCTCGCCGATGCCAATAAAATTGAAAAACTCAAATATTGTCTATCAATGCTGAAAACGGAAAGTGTAAGACATGTAGACGTAAAATGGTTTTACATTAGCAAAAGCTGAGACATCTGGTTATCTGGTTGCGCACAAAAATGAACTGTACAGGAACTGCAAAAGTAAACGTTTTCTCACAAAAGTCATGTTTTTAGCCGCTGTCGCTCGTCCATCTTGGAATCATTCTGAAAATAAGAACTTCAATGGAAAACTTGGTATTTGACCTTTTGTTGCTTCGAAATCTCGTAAACGAAGCGGTAAAAATCACGCAGTTAGTACAATTGAAACGAAAGAGTCTAGCGTCACTAGAAAAGCTTACAAGTTTGTTTATTGAAAAATCATTCAAGGAATGAGCAAGATGCGCTCCTCGCAAAACAATTTGGATTCAACAAGATAATGCTGAACCACATATTCTTCCTGATGACATTGCGTTTAATGAAACTTCAAATAGAACCGGGGTAAAAATCAAAATCTCGTCTCTGTTTGTTTTTCTTTTGAATAATTCTTACTTTTAGTATTTTACAATAACATTATATTAATTTAGTGTTAAAAACATTCGCCCTTTATTCACAACACGTGAAAATTAGGATCCCGAAACCTCTACAGCAAATGAACATTTCAATTATCTCCCTTGCAGCTCTGCAAACATGACTTTTATGCTAGTACACCCTTTCACATCCACCTTTGATTGAATGATAAATATGCAGTCTTGTCGGGCGGAGCTATAAACATGAATGAAAAAGACCTTAAAAACTGGTGTAAATGAAAGCCGTTCGCCATTTGTGTAATTCGACACTGTTAATGTTGACATATCAATATATCAACGCGCTCTCGAGCCCAGTGAGTGGCTGAGGGGCGGTCCAAACCACCCTTTTTCTAAAATGTATCACATAAAGACTCATAAGTATCGGTTATGAAATATGGCAACCCTCATAATAATAGATTATATTCGTGCACCAAATTAGTATTGTCGTTGACAACTGGCCGTGAATAGTCGACTAATAAAGCGGCACTAAACGGCGTCGGAAGGGCCCTAGTCGTATACAATTACAAAGAGGAGCAATTGAGAGTTTGACTTGTGCCGCGTTCATTAGATGTTGTTTTAGTTGGAGAAATAAGCGACGGTTTCAGGTAGACAGCAGATGAAAATTTCAACGCTAATCCAACGATTTCTATTGAGAAAAAACATGTAAACATACCCAAATTTCACAGAAATCGTTATTAATACCATGACAAGAGAAGCAGAATAGTGCACGTTCGGTGGTGAACACATGTCCCTTAAGTTGGTAGAAAAACTGTTTTAGGTTTGCGCAGTGAAGCGAGAGCGGCTAGATTGTGAATATAATTGAAAAAGGTGGCCGTTTAATAGGGGATTTTCAAATAAATTATTGTGCATTGACGCGTACGCTAAAAAATGTACTTATAGCACAACTTCACACGAATGCAGCCCGCGGGTCGTGACTCTCGGTAAAAAGCCACCACTTTCTACACTTATAAAACACTTCTTGTCTTTCCAACATCTAGACATCTTTTGATGGTAGACAACGAAGAAGTCCTCGCTAATAATAATCAGTTGTCAAGTCTGAGGAGGGAACCGGGTGAGCAGCAGCGGCAGCAGCAGGGGTACGGCAACGGCACACTACCAAAGCAAATTACTCACACTCAAATGATTCCATTTCAATATCGGGACAAAAGAAGGGCTCCCGCTACACAGCCACCGTCAGAGTAACATGCATGTATCTGATACCCATAGATAACAGACAGAAGACAGAGACAACGTTCTCTTCGACGCCGGAACGCGAAGGAAACAATCATCTCTTTATCGCTGTAAATATTTACCGGCTCAATCTGAGGCTTCGATTCTTTTATAAAAAGAACAACAAGAAAACGAAAAAAATCGCGCTGTCCCTCACGAAATGGCGTAATAATGAGCTATTTACAGAACGGTCTCTTGGGCGACGTTCCAGAGGGTGAGTGTCTAACAAGCCTTGACCTAGAACCGTGTTTATTTGCGGCGGTTGCCACCTAAGGACGGCCGTCCCCAGCACGTACTGCACCCGCCACGCAATTATACGTGACATCCTTATTATTCCTGTCGTGTTAACAGCGAGGTGCATTTTGCCCATTAAATGGCAGTTTAGCTTTGAAACTCTCACTTTTTTGTAATCAAACGGCGGAAAAATCGCTTTTGAATAACCGATGCAAATTCGATAAGCTGAGGCTTTGTTGTAGTTACAGGTAATCTAATGGTAAAAGCTGCCGAACTCCCGAAAGCTGCTTTTACAATGTGGCGGTTAACGGATACTTAAGTTAAACGAAGAGAACGGGAACAATTATCCAATATTTGTTGATTTTCGTTTAAGAAGGAAACCGGTGGACGAGGTTTTACCTGCTGGGCTAATTCAACATGACAAGCTTTGTGGTGGTCATTTTATTTTTAATAAACAGGAAATGGATACCAACCAACTGAAAAACATGTTGAAAAGCTTTAATATTATGATATCGATGTTAATAACTGAATTGGCATTTACTTCCAATTTTTAAACATGAATTCAAACATGTTTCATGCCTAATCTCTATTACTTATTTCTTGATTGATTGGATTTGTTCATTTCTTATAATGAGCAGAAAAATTACTCAAAAATACTCATTTCTTCAGTTTAGAGGTACCTTAAACTACCCAAACTAAAGAGAAGTAAAAGTTACTTTTAAATTGTAAATTGTATATAACATTCTTGTATGATAAAACGATTCAGTACCAACTCCGTCATGTAGATTCCTATATTAAAGAAAAAATCGACTTTGCTCCAATGTTTCAAATTTTGACAATTTTGATTTTTAAACCAAAGTGATATCCGATGGATGCAAATACAAAACCGCCAATCTATGAGGAGTAACAAAACGCATATAGTTTTAATTTTGAAAAAAAATACTATTATCCACAACGAAAAAAAAATAAAATGTAGAGCAACAGAAAAAACTGCAGCAAAAATTTACGTCTCAAAAACAGTTTTAAAGAAAAAAATAAAAATAAAATAAAACTGAACATTTAAAATAACATCGATGTATCATTTTAAATTTATTAAATATAATGTAGTTGTTTTTTGTTGTCTAAAAATCGATCTTCAATTTTCGTCTTGAGTGTTTTTTTAGAAAAGATAAAAAACATATTTTCTGTTGTACATTATGTTCTGCCACTTAAAACTGTGAAATTCAAAATTATCGACCGAAAACACTTTCAGTTCTTATTTGACACAAAACAAATAATAAAATGAATTAATCAATTAATCAATTAATAATCAAATTAATAAAAATTAAATTTCTAATCTCTCAATGGTTTTTTTATTTGAATCTAGAATAATATCATTAATGTAGATTATATTATAAATGTGGTAAAACATGTGCATGAGAGATTTAAAACTTCCTTCTTACTTTTTTTAATAAACTGCATATTTAAAATAATCCAAATATCTAAAATATGCAAGGTTGACAAAGAATCGTAACATCTAAAAAGTCGAAACTTTGAGAAATCTATAAACACAAAAAATGAATAAATACGAGTGTAAGTATGTAAAGAAATTAAAAAAATTAAAAACAAAAGTGTTCAACGAGTTAAGAACTGCAACGTTTACAAAAGTTTTGTGAAATTCTAAACAATTTAGCTAATCTAGAAATTTCCAAGAATTTATAGAATATCATAAGTACATATAATCAGAAACATGCAAAGGATCTTTAAACAAGTGAATACACGAAATTAAAAAAAAAATGCAATAAATGTTCAAAATATATGATAATTTTAAGAAACATTTTTTTTAATTTTTTTTTTATATTTAAGTATCCAGTTTTATAACTTTTCCTTTGTATTTTGCATGTGAGCATTTTTTTTTGAACGTCTATATCATGTTACATTAATATTAATTTTAATATCAATGTCTTTCGTATTTGTCTCGATTTGTAACCATTTTTGTGGGTTCTTTGTGTATTATATTCCCTACCATTTTTGTTACTTTTTATCACGAGGTATTTTTTTTATACATTTTTGTTTATTTTTTATAACTTAATTTTTAAATATCCTAAATAATTCGAAAAATCTATAGAATCGAAGCGGACTAAAAAATGTAGTAAATTTAGAAAATACAGAAAGCGGAAAAAAAAAAATTCTATGAATTAGAAAAAAAACAAAAAATATAAATTCTTAATAATTTAGTGTCTATGTAAAAAATAAATACTACTAAAATCTAAAAATCAAAGAACAAGAAAAAAAAATTAATACAGGTGAAAAAGTTTTGCAAAAATTCTATAAATACAAAAAATTACAGAATTTTTAAAACTGAAAATCAGAAAAAATAAAAAAAATCTAAAAAAATAAAAAATGTACGTAAGAAAACAAAAAAGAGATGCAATGAAACAGAATCGTAAGATCTAAGAGTATCGAGAAATCTAAAGAATTTAGAAAATATATAAGTAAGAGATCAAATTTTAAAGCTACAAAAATAATAAAAATGCTAAAAACGACAAATACGATTTCAAAATGCTAAAAAAAATAGAAAAAATAGAGAAGAATTCAGAGAATCAGTTTTTTTTTCTAGATAGAATCCCAAAGATATAAAGATAATAAAACTCTAAAGATTATAAGAAATTCATATAACAAAATACATGTAATTTAATGTTCAAAAAAATAAAAAAATTAAAGAATCAATTTCTTTCTACAGTAACTGGAGGTTCTAAAAATCTATATCTAAGAAAGAAAATTAATTTTTGTCTAAAGTATCTGCAGTTTTCCAAAATTTATAGAATTTAAATAAAGAATATTCACAATGCTACCACAAAATTTTTAGAGTTAGTCATCTGACCCTAGTGTTGTAGACCTCTAGACATTTAAAAAAATTACCTATTACAATAAGTTATTTATAGCTATATGTTTCTAATCGTTTTATGTTGTACTTATATCATTCACTGGAATGGCATAAATTACAAACTCGCGACTATACATTTAATACTTTCGTTTTTGAGCTTAAAACAGTTCCAATAAAAAAATATTTATAAGCTGTAATACACAAGCTTTTACAAAACAACGTCAAATTTTTGTTTATCGTAGAACAATATATTTCTCTATTTTTTTGCAATGACATACATTACAGTCCATTGCCGCCGCTCCTCCAGAATACCAAATTACATCTCTTGATAATCAAATTTGTCTAAATCCATCTACCAATACCCAAGTCACGTCGCTCCCATTACCACTCTTCAATATAAATACAACCGATGCCTATCACAACCACCAGTTAATTGTTACCAACTCTACAACAAAATGAAGGTAAGTTCATCTCCACCCAAACTTCATTTTACGTTTCCACTAACAGACCAAAGAGAATCTCACCCTCCACCTCCAAAAATGGGACATTTACAAACTCGCAGACGTACGTCACACTTTCACCTCCACTCTCAAACTAAATTTTTGAAATTTCAGTTCACCGTCGCCTTTACTCTAGTCGTCGTCTCGATGGTCTGTGCTGACATTCCAAGACAAAGAATTGAAATTGTACGAAAATCGGCGCCGTATGTTGCAAGAGGATGGACGCCATCAGGTGAACAGTTGAATCTTCCTTTGAGAGCAACTCCACCAACACCGGCAGCTTCGTATGGACCACCACCAGAAGTTACAACCACTGAAGAGCCGACGACGACGGAGGCAACCACGGAAAGTGCAGAAGCACAGAAATCGGAGAATTTGGAAACTGAGCCAGAGAAAGAAAAGGTAGAGAAAGTAGAACCGCAAGGACAGTATTATGTGGTTTTGCCACAAGGACAGAATCTTGTTTACACTATTCCTAGAAGTGCGGCGTTGTTGGCGGTGCCGAAAAATGATTTGATGGGGGCGAGGTTAGAAGCTGTGTCGTTTTCTTCGGCGGTGGTGTCGTCGGTTTTCACTCCATTTAGTGGTTCTTATATACAAATTTATCAGTAAAAATAACCGTTTGGTATTTATTTATTTGTTGTAAGTAGAAAAGACTGGCGACTGCAATAAATCATATTTATATTATGTCTGTTTTATAATTTTGTATGTCTACTGTGATTTTTTCGTTTTAGTCTAAATTTTTATAAATTAACAATCTTCTTCAAGAAGTGAACAATGATAAGTTCTGAAAGGTTTAAAAATGTCAGAAATATTTTAAAAATCTACTGTTTTTTCCGCCCTTTTAATGAGGAAATGATGAGCTTTACAATTTTTGTAATTGTAGCCAGTAAATAACACAAACATTGTTAAATAGTGTAGATATTTTTTGTCGTTTGTTAAAACAAAAATTTCTGAAGTCATAAAAATGAATTGAACATTATGTTTAAAAAATTACAAATTTTTAAAAGTTGGTTCCACAATATTAGTCAAGTCCAAAAAAAAAGTTGCAAATAAAATTAAAATTTTAATTAAAATATATATAAAAAAATTATAAAAGAATTCAAATAAACAATATTAAGAAAATGTTAAACATTTGTTATAAATTTTTGAAAGTTGATTACAGAAGTTAGAAGAAGGTAATCTTACTGATTTTAAAAAAATGTTGTGAATGCTTAATAATCTTAAAAAAAAATCAGTAGTACTAGTAGTTTTTTTTTCTAAAATAGGTCATTTGATACAAAAGTTCAAAACGACAAGCTACAAAAATTAATAATAAAAATGGAAAATTTTCATATCTGTCATCTCTGTTCTATTTTTTTAATAAATTAGCTCTTTTAATAAAAAAATCAAAAATGACAAGTTCTAAAAAACTCTACTTTAAATCTATAAATAACAAACTTAGTGTTGAAATTTTTGTAAACTAACTCTGAATAAAGAAGTCAGAAATAAAAAGCTGTAAAAGTTCTATTTCTGTAGACTTAGTAATGACAGAATTAAAAAGTAAAAATCTATTGGTTTTTTGGCTAAAATGTTTATTATTTTTGCCTCAGTAACAATCTCTACAAATTTTATTACTGTTGTTTATAAATAACATAATTAGTATTAAAAAATAAACTTGTTGTTGCTTTTAAATTTTTTTTTTTTAAATTTTGAAAGAATTCAAATAAACCAATTTAAAAAAAACGTAAATTTTTGAAAGATAATTACAGAAATTCTCTAATAATCTTACAAAAAAATCCACTTTTTTTGTAAATTTGCTCTTTTAATAAAAAAGTCAAGAATGACAAGCTCTAAAAAAATTTATACTCTAAATATATACAAAACAAACTTAAAAAGTGTTTTGTTTTTATTTTTCTTCTAATTTTTGTAAACTAACACGCTGTGTTTTGTGTGTTTTTTTTTACTTTTTTGCTACTTTTAATCAGAAAATCATAATCTTTACAACTTTTGCAACTATAGCCCATAAATGGCACAATAAATGTTAAAACTTGTTTTTTGCCGCTTTTATAAACATAAATTTCAAAAATTTAAAAAAATTAAAAAAATAGTAAAATAAACATATTTAACACAATTTAAAAAAAAAATACAAATTTCGGAAACTTAGTTACAGAAATTTTAAATACTAATAATAGAAAATGAAAAAAAATGTGTAAATTCTTTGTTTATTTTAAAAATCAAATTTTTTCAAATGGGTTTATTCTAGTTTAAATTTTTATTGAATGGCATTTATTTAATACTTGAAGCATAAAGTTTTTAAAATTTGGTTACTTGAGATCCATAAAAAACAAAATTGCAGTGTTGAAATTTTATACTTTTTTTTGTCAGTGTACGTTTTATTTTTTAACTAAATTTTTGTATATTAACATTTTGAATAAAAAAATTAATAATAATATGTTCAGAAACCTTATTTTTTACTGACTTAAAGTGTTTACATAAGTGTTTAAAAAAAATTACCCCATATTTTTACCACTCCTAGTAAGGAAATAATAAGCTCTACAAATTTTCTTATTGTAGTCTTCAAATAGCACAATTACTGTTAAAAATGTAGTATTTTGTTACAATCGAAAACTTTAGAAATTTTAATACATTTTTTTAGGATGTCTCTTTTCTGGTTTAAATTCTTGTAAACTGGCGCTTTTAATAACAAAACTTAAAATGATAAGATACAAAAACTTCTGTTTTTACTCGTCGTAACTCTCTTTCAGAATAAGACTTGTTTTTCTCAAATTATCGATTTTTGATATCTACCAATAACTCGCTATTTTATTATTTAGCAAAATTAATTAATAACACACATTTTAGTGAATTTCCTACATCCACATTTTTAACGATGAGAATAAAATTTTGACGGTTTGGAACAATGAAAATAAATGTGGATGTGACCGATTAACGCTCCAACAATATGAAATTTCAGGCTTTTAAAAAACGAAAACTTTAAGCGTCCGAATAAAATTCTAATGCTATTTATAGCAAGAGCAGGCCGGCCAACATCAGTCTGTACCAAAGTGCAGATATTAAATTTGTGGAATTTTGCGGTGTCCTGAATCCGCTGTAGATTGTGCAGAATGGAGAATAATCAGTTCTCTCAGTAGCACGCAAATACATTCCCCGCATGCCTCGTCCGCTACAATTCCTTTAAAGTTAAAACAAAATTCGTTTCAAGCTAATTTCTTCAAAATCAATTAAATTTAATTTTAATAATCTCTCTTATCCTTGGATCTCATCTTCCGATTCCGACGAAGATTCGTAAATAAGCCACTTACAAATTGATCTCCAATGGAGTTATTGTGTCTAAAATCGAATAATGGTGTAGCTTCGAGAGTTATCTGGCGTATCCTACATAAACGGTATTTGAGCGAAGTTCTCAAGTGGAGCTCAGATCGGTTGACAAAGCCGTCTTGCTGAGGATCCGGCTGTCTACAACGTGGGAGCCTCTTTTGTTGGATTTCACCCGTTGATCTCAACCGCTGTTAAGATATTTATCAAAACCGGCAACCGAAACTCGCGATAACATCCACTGTGTTTAGAAATTAATAAATTGTTAAGATTTGTTTGAATCGAGTTAGTACAATGATACGTTCCGGAGTTCCGGAAAAAATCGCATCGAGATGAACCGGAAGTGACGCCTTGGTGCGAGTCACAGCCGCCTTTGACGCCCCGAATCAAAGTGTCAACAAACAAACGACATTAGGAGACGGGACAACCAGGGAAGATCGCTGAATCAATACCCTCGAGACACTCCACCGTGACGTCACGGACCATTCTTATTGAAAGAAAGGAAATAAGGGGTCCGGGACTTTTTGACAAACCATTTTTAAAAATATGATCATGAGTTTCTTTTACAATTTTATTAAAAAAAAGTAAATACAAAATTGTTTAAATGATTATGAAACTGAAAATGTAAGTTTAAAGTTTATATTTTCTATTATCGTTATTTCAAATTTCTATTATCAACTTTGAAAAATAAACAACACTTTTTTAATATACTTTTTGTAGGGAGAGTTGGTTTCAACTTTATAATTTCTTTTAAAATTCTGCCGAATTAGTTTACGTCACTCATTTTACATTTTTGAAATTTTTGTTCTACAAGCAACTAAAAAAATTTTTAATAATAATTGTGCTGTTTATGGGGTACAAAAATGTAGAGCTTATTATTTTCTTGTTAAGACTGGCAGAAACTGGAGTCAAAAAACAAAAAATTGTTGAAACACTTTGTATTCTGTCCTTTCAAAGTCTACAGAAATAAATTTTTTGGAGCTTATCATTTTTAACTTTTTTAAACAAATGCTTAATTTACAAAAATTTAGACCAAAACGAACAAATCTATTTGTATAAAACTAACAAAAAAATATCTTTAACATCTTGCAACGTATTATTTCCTGGGAAAAAATTGGTTCTATAAAAATAAAATCTTTTATTGTTTTTGAATTTCTTGTTTAGAATGTTAATTTACAAAAAAAATTAAACCAAAAAGAAAAAAAATTTACAGTGTTTTTATTTATAGATCTACAGTAAGTAGAACGTATTATTTTTGATTGTTTTATTAAGTGCCAAGTTACAATAGAAAAAATAAATCCTAAAAGTTTTTAGGGCTATAATAATAAAATTGTTGTAGCTCATAATTTTAAACTTTTTCAGTAAACGTATTAAATTACAAAAAATTTGAACAAAAAACACATCTTAAAAATTTTCGTTTGTAACAAAACAAGAAAAAAATTTCAATAAACTTGTAAGTTAATATTTTCTACCATCAGAACTACTACTTCTGCTTTTGTTGATACCTATCAAAAATTTTATGTTTAAAAAAATGTTTAAAAAATGTTTAAAAAATTTCCACAGTAATATTTACAGTTAACATTTTATTTTATTAAATTTGTTTATTACATTTTTTATAGTAATTGTGGTGTTCATGGTTTACAGAAATAAAATTTGTATTTTCGTATTTAAAGTGGCACTTTGATCTAAAAGAGAAGATTTATTAAACTTATTGAGATTATTATTTTTGGATAGTAATTTAGAAAAACCAACACTAAATTGTGCTCTTTGGAATTCTCAGGAATTTTTTATTTTTAAGGCTAAGAAAAAGAGTTACATACGTCGATTTCGGAAACACCGTTGAATTTGTTGTGAAATTCTAAACACATACACTCAAATTTATGACGACATAAAGCATAATAAAAAATTTGAGATTTTTTTTCTCAATAAAAACGCGGAAACTTTGACGTTGTTTGATTGATAAAACCAGATGAGACCAACAAGTGAGCAAAATCTTATGCAGATCAGTACAGACGTTTAGAAAAAATCAACGGATTTAAAAATCGATAGGTTCAAAAATTTGTTTTTAAAGTTTTACCATTTTTAAAATTAATGGTAAGACCATATTCTTACTATTTGAGTTCTAGAAAATACGATGACGTTATCGGCATCTCGATATGTGTCATAATTTAAAAAAATAAAACTAGGAAAACGCTCGATTTTCATCGTTGCGACTCGAAATGCAACTTTTTGAACCCGGATAATTCCGGAACCCAAACTAGCACATCGATTTCAAGGAACTTGTAAATTCTTCGTGAAATTCTGCATATTTTATGACGATAGAGATAATTTTAACACCCTGTAATTCTGTCATTTTTGTAGCTTATCATTTCAAGTTTTCTTATAAAAGTCTAATTTACAAAAATTCAGACCAGAAACGACACATATTGAGAAAATTATTTTTAAGATCAACAAAAAATCTTTGAAATGTGTTTAAACTCATTAATATTAGAAATGTCAGTTTATCAAATTGAATTGAAAAAGTTCTGAACTAATGACTTAATTATTAAAAAAAAAATCTAAAAATTTAGAAGGGGGCCAGTAATGTGTACGATTCTCATTTAAGTAAAAAATTATAGTTAACCCACACACCAAAAAGTCAGTTTATTAGCTGACGCGCGTTTCGGTAGCAAAGCCGAACTGACTTTTATTGTTATTAATATTTTATTAGCTGACTTTTTGGTGTGTGGTTTAACTATAATTTTTTATTTTTTAGAAACACCAAGTTTTGAATAAATTTTCTCATTTAAGTGTAAATATTGCTGACCCGAAGCTCTCCGTAACACCTGAAGAAATTCCTGGGTTAAGTAAGTTTGCATCTCAACTTTCCATATCTCAACTCTGCACTTCCATAATGGTAAATTACAACTGTTGGCCGCAATCTGCGG
Organism: Cynaeus angustus; assembly: GCA_030157275.1. Classification (NCBI taxonomy): domain Eukaryota; kingdom Metazoa; phylum Arthropoda; class Insecta; order Coleoptera; family Tenebrionidae; genus Cynaeus; species Cynaeus angustus. The sequence continues at coordinate 22,532,177 of CM058063.1, read as the reverse complement.
TGAACCCCGAATCAAAGGCTCCAGCAGCTTTGTGAGGTTCTGACTAATCTGCCCTCGAGGGAATCGTTTGTTACAGTATCAGTTGAGTTGATGGTTAGCTGCAAGTGACACATTTGTTAAAAATGCGCGCCTGCCACCCCCTTTTGCAAGTCGCGCCTCGGGACACTCACTAATTGAAATTTTAACATTCAGCGTTTAACCAATTTACTGCAATTGAATTTTCAACGCAACCACAAACGATCGTTAATGAAATTATCACGCATTAATTAAAATTTGTTCAAATCGTTCAAATGTGCTTTGTACGTTTTACCGCCGTGTTTTCCCGCGGTCATTGTTAAAATTTTTCATTTTTTCGGAACGTTTCATGTTTTTCTGCAACGTTTAATTGTTGTGTTTGTGACTTTGGCGTAATTAATTGTACACGCTTATGTTTTTTACAGGTCAGCAGATTGTGTTTTTAATTTTCTGTTGGTAATTAACCGGAGGATTTGTTAAATTGTTAAAAATACCTTTTTTGTTGATGTCATCGGCGAGGATCGTCGGGGGTGGACTCAACGGTTGGAGCGGAAACGAAGTGTTGCCGGGAGAATACCATGGCGTCGGTCTCCAACTTCCTTGGTTTCCGTTTAGGAGGCGAAGCTTATCGTATACACTGTCGTTTCCGGTCGAAACCGGAGGATTCTGGGACGCTTGCTCTTTTTGTGCGGCCAAATTTCGCAAAACCCTGTTTATCGACGAGACCTGAAAAGATACAGACTTTATCGGCACTGAAAAAACACAGCGGTTCCGGAGAGTGTGAATAAAAGCTGAACGTCAAGCTGACCGAAGAAAAATTAGTTTTCATTTCGCTCCTCAGTCATTATCGAATTCGCAGCTTTAACTATTGGTTTGAGCACAAAGAGAACAAGTGGTTCAAGAGTGGTTTTCACAACAATGATTTATTCCCGCTATAGCATAATTGTTCGACAAGCTGGAACTTATACAAGCACCGCAACTTCGACATTATACACCATCGAAACTGCTTGACAGACGTGGTAGAACAAGACCACCTTGCTTGGGAATCAAAAATTACCAATCTGCGTCCTTCACTCATAAACGGAAAACAATCGATAAGAGGTCAGGACATTTCTGAGGGTGCGTATATTGTCGAAGTCTAGTTGCGTTCTTTTTGCCGGGTGCATAATAGATCGAAGAAAAAAAGGTCCTATAATGGGACGTCGTGGGGTCACGAAGAATGGAGTGCCAATAGAGGGAGTCCTGCTGGGTTTTATGCACTCCATTGACGGCATCGACACGACCTTATTGCAATCAAGGGTACAAGACGATTGTTTAGATTTTAATTTCGAAAATGCCGATGTAATCTCGATGAGAAAGTTCGGGGTAGAAATATTCCACCTAATAAACCCCCATAAAAGGTAAAATTCCCTCCATTGAACGATTTTTATTAAAATGTTGCTTGTCTGATAACGTAATAACTTTTTGGTCGAGAGCACTAGCTATAGAGGATAAAGTGCGTCACACACGTGTCCGACACGTGGCTCTGTAGATTATTACACATTACGAGTTGAACGGGTGATAGTCCCTTTCCTGCGATTGTTAAAAATTACGTTTTACCCATTTTTATTGCGTCAACGCGTGGCGTCTCCAATTTTCGACGTAATCTCTTTAAACAGAAAGTTTAGGTCAAGAATGGTCCGTGACATCGAAAGGACCAAAGCAAGAGTTTCATCCCGGTTTCGTGGCAAACAAGCGGCAAATCTATGCACCCTCTTATGACTGAACGCTCGTATTTACGGTTTACTAGTTCAGACTAGAATACACATTTAAAAATTTTCATTTTTAAGATCAACAGAGAATTTTCAATATTTTTTTTACAACCTTGTAAAAAATATTTTCTGTTATCAGTACCTACTTCAAATTTCTACAACCAATTTTCAAAAATTTATGTTTTGTTTTAACAGTCTTAAATTTGTTTTTTGACTTCTTAAAAATTTTAGACTATTTATTAGCTACAATAATAAAAGTTTTTTATTTCCTCATTAAGAGTGGCATAATTTTGAGCCGAAAAACAGATTTTTGAGATACTTTTAAATTTCGTTATTTGTAGGTTTATAGAAATAAAACTTTTAGAGCTTACCATTGTTGACTTCTTGTTATTTGATTGGTACAAATGCACTTGCTAACCCACACATCAGAAATTTCTGGAATCAACTTTCAAGAATTTATGAAGAATGTTTACCATTTTTTAAATATGTTAAGTTGACTTTTTTTAAACTTTACCATTTTTTTTTTGTAATAGCAAAAAAAATTGCATTCTTAACAATAATCGTGCTATTTATAGGCTACGGTAACAAATTTGAGTGTAAAAATTTGAACCAAAAATATCATATTTTTGAAATACTCTGCAATTCTGTCATTTTTAAATCTGCTGGAAAAAAACTCTTAGTCTTTACTATTTTTGTTTTCTTTAGGATTCAAGTTCTATTTACAAAAATTTAGATTTGGATATAGAAATTTTAAAGATTTTCATTTTTAAAGTGAACAAATAAAATAAGAATGACAATAAACCAAAGCGAACAAATCTTAGAAATTTTTATTTTAAAGTGTAACAAAAATAGCAGATCTAGAGTAACGAAATTTGTAAAGCTTATCATTTTTGACATTTTTATTGATAAAAGTGCGAATTTACAAAATTTAGACGAAAAGTTTTTACTGTTAATAATTCGGATGTTCAACACCGTTGAATTTATTGTGAAATTCCACGTAAGATAGAACCAAAATGAAAACAAAGATAAAATTAAGTGAATTAAGCGAAATTGAGTTTTTTAGGCCCACAATTTAAGATTATCTTTCTTAGTAAAAACTAGAAAATCTAGAAAATCTAGAAACTTTACCGACGATCGATCGATTCAAATGAGATCTATAAGCGTGAAAAATCTTATTCAAATCAGTACAGACGTTTAGGAAAAAATAATAAATTTCCTTCAATGAGTTTAGTTTTTTTTTATAAATTTGGCGCTATTTGAGATAAAAAAAATACGATAGCGATGACAGCATCTCGATATCTCCTCTAATTAAAAAAATCGGTGCAAAAAGTCACTTTCAAAATTTCAAACTTAAATAACTCCGGAACTAAGACTCGTACGTCTGATTCCGGACGCGCTGTTAAATTTCTCTTGAAATCCTACATAATTTACGACGATAGAGGAAGTTTCAACACTGTAATTTTTGTAGCTTATTATTTTGAACTTTTCGGTGATACTTCCTTTCCTGCGATTCTTAAAAACTCCCTTTTACCATTTTTTATTGCGTACATGCGTGACGACTCCAATTTTCGACGTAATCTCATTAAACAGAAAGTTTAGGTCAAGGATGGTCTGCGACATCGAAAGGACCAAAGCAAGAGTTTCATCCCGGTTTCTTGGCAAACAGGCGGCAAATCTATGCACCCTCCTGTGACTGCACGCTCGTCTTTACGGTTTACTGCGTATCACCCTCTCGCTGCCTTACATTACACAGCATAATTCCGAGCCACACCACCGACGGATTCGATTTTGAACACCCTCGCCTTAGCTAACAATACTGATGCTGTGAAATTTTAAAAGGCCCTTCAGCCAGAACTTATAATTCGCTAATGAGCGAGTATTGATCAGCAAAAAAAAATCAAAGTTCGCGCCAAGAAATAATTCTCTTCGTACATTCCCAATTTTATTAAACCTCTTGGTTTATTTCGTTGAAAATCCCCGTCTAAAATCCGTTCACCCTTCGTCCCCAGTTTTCCTTTTAATTTTGCCATGGTGGAATATAATTAAACCCCGCGTTATCATGAAGGTTTTACCGAATGCTACGTTTCAGAAAATGTTTCAGGGGTAATGTTAGGGGAATGCTGTTTCAGTACCGTTTTAAAGTTGATTCCTCTCGCTTGACTGGTTGGGAGATGCTCCAATCAATGCGGTCCGCTCTTCGCCCCCGCTGCCGCCTCCATCTGTAGCGGAGATATGCGGCGGCTCGTCAAATAACTTTATCTGTCCATTAATAGCGTTGGAACCCAGCTGGCCGCCAAAGAGGAAACTTTTGCACGACTTAAAAATGCTTTTAAAATTAATGGCATCCACGAAATCCTACATTTTTTTAAATTTATTGCTTCGAATGTGAAAGTTTACAGTGTTTGCCAGAATTTCCTTTCGGATTTCTTTTTACAAAAGACAAATTGTTGGTATATATTATTCCTTTTTACGTCAACGGTGTTATGGATGGATTTTTCAAATTTTTATGAATGACTGATGATTTGGTGTTTGCGGAATAGAAAAACTCTAAAGGGAAACGAATTATGTTTTGTTTGTTTTATTTATGGAAGCAAAATAACACTGGTTAACAAAATTTACAGTTTTTTGTAAAAAATTCGAATTTTTCAAATTAAGAAAGCTTTGTCTAAAAAGGTGACTATCGATTATAGAAATTGTAAAAAAAAAAAAAAATCAAAAGCATCTTTACTAGTTTAAAAGATCCAGAGATTTTAAATTGTCCACTTGTCAAAATATAAATAAATTAAAGATAATAAAAATAACATTTGTAAACCTTGATTTCTCGATTTTTTGCAGTTAAATTAAAATTAATAAATTAAAATATTAGGAAACCAATGAAAATTCTACAGGTTTCACTGGATATAAAATTCTCAAATCTTGCAATTCCCTTAAGAATCCTGTGTTTCTAAACACTCAAAAAATATTTTTAAAACATCAAAAATTCTAAACAAAAGTTAATTTAAACAATCTAAAAATATTATACAAAAGTGACAAGCTCTAATTAGCGAAATATTTGCAAACTCTTTTATAGATTTTTGTTTTCTACTTTTGTATTCTCAAAAGCTTTGTTGTGTTGCAAACGTACAGAGCTTCAAAAAACCTGAGGCTCTAGATACTAGAAAATTTTAAGGTGAAAACATATTTTGGAGTCTGGAGGTCTATAGAAAATGTTCAGAATCCTAAAAAGATCTTACATCTCCTAAGATTTTTTTTTTTAATGAAAGATTTCAGAAAATTTGTAAGTTTTAGAATTTCAATAATTTAAAATGTTTTTGTGAAGATTACTAAGAACTAAAAAAATTGTAAAACTTTAAAACATGTTCAAATCTAAAACTTGAGCTCTAAAAAACCCAAGAAAATTAAATTTAAAAGATTTTGACGCAATTCAAGAATATCGACATTCCCTGAATTCAGAAAAAAATTAATAAGTAAAAAATTAAAAAAAAAGATAAACTGGGTATCTAAAAATCACATGATTTTAAAAAATTGTAAGAATTTGAAAATCAATACTGTAGTGGGAATTTTATAAACTTTTTAATATCTAATATCATGATCAATTTTCTTAGGTTTTAAAAAAAATATATTTTTTCTTTACATATTTTAGGTCTTTATGAGTTTTTTGAATTTTTGATTTCTTTTTAACTATACATATACGTATATATTTGTTTAAATCTGCTAGATTTTCAATACATTCTAAAGTTTTTCTACATTTGTTGTGTCTATTAGATGTACTTCTACCGCTTATTCTTTTAGAGATCTTTATACAAAATCGTTCAATAAAAATTAGACCCTGACTAAAAAAATAATAAGTTCGCTAAAAATCTGCGAAACACGTCAGTTTGAATTCTGAGGATAATGTTTAGAATATTTCTATGACTTCTTAACATCAAATTCTTTTAGTTTGATAAATATTTTAGATTTTTTTTTGTTCTCTTTAAATAACTGACAAAGAAAACGACGAATTCTAAAGTGAAGTGAATTTATAAATAAAATTCAAAAATCTATTATTCTAGAAGTAGACAATAACTGTGGATTTTAAATCTTGTTTTCAAAAGTTTCATGTTTAAAGATATTCTAAAATCTTTAGCGTCAACCACGTACGAATCTTTGAAAAAAGCTATTAAAACATTTCTCAATTCAGATTCTTAATTTTAGAGTTTTTTCAATCCATGATTTTAAAAAGTTACATGTTAAATCTAGATACACTTTATTTCATCTAAACTCAAACAAAATAAAGTTTAGTAAATTTTATTAAAGCCAAAGATCTTTTAGTGGCTAAGGCTATGAGAGGAGAATGTATAGATTTTAATCACACTTGATTGAAAAAATGGCTGTGACACCTAAAAGTTTGTTGGTAGCCCTGTCTTAAATTGTTATCAAAATGTCGAAGGAACTAATGTTTGAGGTAACTTGATGATATATCACAAACTAATAATATTTCCAACCAAGCAGAAAACCCTCTATTTATTTTTGAATAAACCTCCTTGAATTGTAAACTTTAAAACTGCTCTAAAAGTCAGCGATTCTATGATTTTCTTGTAGAGTAGAAACTTTCAAATATTTGTTCAAGAATCTCCAAGTTCGGCAATTTTGAACGTATGCAATCTGATCCAAAGGAGATAAAATATCTGTATAAAAGCATTGACCAAGAGAAAGCAACCTTGCGCGTTTTAACAGAAAAATCCATAACGTTTTTGTTTTGAGGAATAGAGACATCGCAAGCAATGGGAGATGAGGGACGTTGCCATGGAAATTTGCATGCATCCAATAAACGGTACTCTGAAGATTTACTCATCCTTCATTCGAAAGCGGGAGCGTGAGGTCAGGTCTTGTTAAAATCCACTGTTCACAAAGAACAATAAAGTATTATTGCTTCTCGAAACAGAAGGCAAGAAAAAATAATTACTAAAATGTCGAAGTAAAACTTTCGTTTTATTAAATTTTCCTTAAAATTTGATATAAAAGTCTGTTAGATCGGGGGATGAAAAATGACGCATAATCAGAGGCTGCAATATTCTTTCATAGTTTCCCGTTTTAAAGAGCTCCTTTATTACTTCGGAGGGTGGCACAGGGGCGTCTGTCTAATGTGCGGAAGAGTGAAGTTATATAAGAGGCTCGTCACGCAGGTTAAACCGATGATTACAAACTGATTAAACCTGATGCTGTTATCGTAAGCTTATGCTTCCGTTTAACCGGTACTGTTCTCCCCTTTCGTGATCGATATGGAGCTCTCGTCACACTTTCCAACTTCCAATTTATGTAAACACTTTCAAGGAAGACTCCTCGAGAGAATAAATCATCGCTGTAAACAGCCAACGCGACGCGAAAGCCCGTTCAACCACCAAGATTTATTTTTAAACATTGATATCTTTTTCGATCATTAGCTGGCATATTCAACTTTTTAATTACAACATATCTCTTGTCACATCTTGGTGGTTGTCGAGTTCTCATGCATGTCTCCGTTTCCACGTCAGCAACCATAACATCACCACTACTACAGTTGTCAGGGTACATTACTTACGCTCGGGATGTTGTCGTTGGTACAGACACCCTCTTGTAACAGTCGATCTCTGATCTCCCAGGCAAATATTGAAGGACACTCTCGTTTGTAGGAGGAGATTTTTGATACTACTTCCGCTGTTGCTACTCGAGGTTTTGAACCACCGATGGCCCGAGGCCGGATTGAACCAGTCTCGTAGTACCTGGGGGAAGAGGCCAAAGAGCTTTAGACACATACATACCTGAAAGACAACTAATTCATTCTTAAATCATTAGCTATTTGATGCTTCCAGATGAAGATAACTATTATGTAAAAAAAAACTCTAAAAAAAAACACTGAATAAACGGTAGTCAACAAGTACGTGTACCAAATCTAACTTTTCTTTTCTGTAACAAAATGCTGTTATTTCTGCACTGTAGAATTCACTGTAGTTCTAAAATAAAAAATAAAATAAAATGTGATATTTGTTTTTCTACAACTAAAAAATTGTTAGATTTCTTGCTGATGCGCGTACTCCATACTCTAAAAATTTAACCATAAGACGAGTTTTCAGTAATTAAAAAAATCAAAAAATGTGACTATTTAACTACTTTTTAGTTTGAAATTTATGCGTTTCACTGTAATTTCCATAATGTTCTTTGATTTCTAATTTTAATTTCTCGATTTAAGTTCAATGTGCGATTCTGATGTTCGGAACATATTTCAGGATTTTCTATCATTTTTTTTTTAATCAAACATAAATGTTCTTATGAAAAATTCTCAGAGTCTAGACTCAGGTACTTTGCTTCTCAGATCTTTTATTTAACTCTGAGAATTTAAAAGATAAATTTGCAAAATCTTTTACATTGTGTTTAAGTCACAGTTTTTGGTTTTTCGGCATTTCAATAAAAATTTACTTTTTTAAATTCTAAAATTTGTTGTCAGAGACTTATAAAGTGAGATATTCAAAAAGTTAAGAAATCACTTTCATAAGAAAGTACTTTTTTGACATAAATTTGTAGTGTCATAAATTTAATATCAAAAAAGAATTTTAACCTTATCAGTAGTAAAAAATATCTTGATTGCAATTCGATATTGCATTCTGTTTGTTAATCTTGCCAATCTTGTCAATCAACAACTATACGAAAATCTCTAAAATTTTCTTTTAGATAAAACTTAAAGTTTTCCTAAATATTAAAAACGAGGCCTTGTAAATTTTTAAAGCAATAAATAATAAAATTTTGCAATTGGAATAACTCGAATTGTGAGAATTTTTTCGCCCTGTCTTAAATTTGAATGTTGAATGTCATGTTTAACATTTAAAATTTAAATGTTAAATTGTTCAATTTTAACAGCTCAAACTTTAAATTTTAAGATGAAAACCTTATTGAAAATTTACTAAAATGTACTCATAATATACCCAACAAATACCAAAATATGTCTATCTACGACACACTAGATATTGGCTCATTACATCTATGAATTCAATCAAATATAATGATGACCGTTATTGAGACCTATGTATTAATAAAATTTAGTTTGAGCTCTGATTGGGTCCAACCCGTTGAATAACAACCATTATTCGAAGGCTGGTAGCAATTGATCCAAACGTCACATTTATTTTGACAACTACAAAAAGTTGAAAAAAAAAGGTTATATGTTTATAATTTTCTAGACTTTTAAGATTTTAGATACAATCTAGATATGAGTTTTGTGTAGAACAGGTATATTGAATTTAACTAGATTGTTTACACTTTCTAGATTTGTTATACTTTTCGTATTCTTTGAATTTGGCAGATCTTTTAGATATAGTTTGAACACTATTGATTTTTTGTACACTTAATACATCTTAAATTTGCACTTGCATTTTCGACATTTTTTATGTTTTTAATATCTTCTTCGTTTCTTAGGCATTAAAGGTTCCTTTTAAAATTTTGAGATTTTGGGTATTTTTCTCAACTTTTGTTTTTTCTTTTTATCATTTGGATTTAATTTATTGATTCTAAAGATTACTTACTTTCTTAAAATGCTTTAGATCTTCTACGTATTCAGTATATTTTTTATAAATTGAAATTTGATATTTCCGTTTTTTTTAATTTTTCAGACATTTAAAATTTTCTAGATCTTCATTTATGTTTTCTTTATTTATTTAATTTAAGAAACTTTAATATAATTTTTTCAATTAATTTTGAGATTTAGCATCTTATAGTCTCACAATATATAATCTTACAATTAGAACCCAACAGTAAAGATGAATTTTGAACCTAAAATTTTGAAAATTAAATAAACTGCAAATCTAAAAACTAAAAAACGAAAAACTGGAACAATATCGTATTTAAAAATCTAAATATAATCTTCTCTTGGATTAGGAAAATTTAAAAAAATAGAATTTTAGAGTCTACATATGAGAATTTAGAATTGGTAACCTGAGCTTCTGTTATATGAGAATCTAAAATCTAATCTAAAATCACAGTAATTGTTTTATTTATCTCTCTAAAATTCTGAATCTAATAATAGATTACAGTGAAAGTCACTTATAGCGACGGCCAAGGAATCGAAAATTTTGAGTCGTTACAATCGGACGTCATTGTAAGCGACCTGCATATTAATGTGCAACATTAGATTCAGTTGCTAAAACAACATCAGTGTCACCAGCCTCCAATCTTTGGATGACTGTACTTTTCACTTCAATATTTAAAACTTTTCTCTTCGACTTGGATGTTAAAGTCATTTCTTTACATACTCAAACCATCAGCAGCATAAAACAAAATGAGATATAGCTGTGAAAATAAAATCTGGAATTCCATTGTAATAAATTCTCAGAACTTCCAAAGAGAAGCCATATTCTTTTACGAAAACTGTGAACACGTCGCTATATCCAACCGATATTTCCAAGACCATTGGTCGTTACCAGCGACTTGGTCGCTGTAAGCGGATCATTATATGTAGCTGTATTGTAGTCGTTAAAACCGGTCGGTCGCATAAAGCCAAGTCGCTATAAGTGACTTACACTGTATAAAAAAAAAATTAAAATTAGGAATCGTACTTATTATGTACATATTTTTGTTTTGTTTTTTTTTTTCTTCTAAAAAGTACAAAACTAAAGTAATAATTTATGATTTTAGATGAAATAATCCACAAGTTAAAGCTCAAAGATAAAAACGCCTCGAAACGATCTCGTTGTTATTAAAGCTGGTAAATGAAAATATCTCAACAGTAAATTCTAGTGGGGATAGCTACATATTGCGGTAGTAAAATTTTAATGTACTAAATTCTTAATTACTAAACTGTGTAGTCACAAACATAAAACTGTTAAAATCTAAAATAAAAAGTGAATTTCTCAATGTACCATTTTGAAATAAAAACAATACGAAGCAAAAATTGAGGCTTCAGGATTTCAAGTTTCAACACTTTAACGCAGACAATTAACATTTAAGCTGCGTTCTGTAATTATTTTTATGATAAACACACACATTATAGAAAAAAAACAAGCTGAAATACTCGTTTTTTGGAAAACAAAACAGGCTTTGTCATTACATGTTAACAATTTTCTAGAAAAGCGACGTAATTGATATTTTCCAGATAATTGTTTTGTTTACAAGAACGAAACAAGTTTTTGTTAAAATCTTCAGTTAGGTCGCTTTTCCTCGAGTTGGAGTTGTAGATGGTCGTTACCTGCCAAGTATTTTGGAGACACATCCATTGGAGACCTGTAGTATCCTGGAGATGTCACAGGGCCGGGCTCCGGAATGAGCAAGTTCGACGATCTTCTGCCTGGTGGAATCCGGCAAGGGTCGCCCGCTGACGAACACCCCCCCTAGCTGGTTCACACCGCTATGACCTGCCCACAGTCGTGCCAACGTTAGAGTCCGATCAGACACTATCAATATTTTCTTTTTTTACTACACACAGAATTGCACTTTACTGTGCACATCATACGGTGTGAGAAACGAGCTAAAGAATGATCTCGTCAACTGACTACCTTGCACAGGACGAGGACACATACAACGAAGCCAACATCACAACGACAACACAAAAACATATCGACAGGGTGTACACAAAACTAAAGCATGCATATCGATATGTTTTTTTATCGTCGGCGCTCCTTGAACGGGTCCTCGTCGTTTTCACCCTTCAAGATTGCAACATCTTGATTACCTGCAAAAAAATTCAAGTGTAAGTATTGTTGGTGCGTGGTTTTCAAAGTTTCCCGAGGGATTTTTCGCAATTTATTCAGGGATACGTGCGAGGACTAGTGAGTTGTTTATCTGTCGGTGGAGAAGTAAAGGAACTGACAAGTGTGAGGGAATTCCCGAAGAAATCACGGGAAACGGGCAAATTCTTCGAAAAACGTCAATCACCCATTTCGTGAAAACGACTCTTATTCTGATGTGAATTTTAATCAAAGTCTGGTATGCGAGATGAAATTTACTGAACGTTTTAACTGATTTCATTTCTGGACGATGAACGATAAAAACTCGGTTACATTTACATAAAAAACGTTCAAGTGTTTGGGGTTCCCCTACGGCTGTTGTTAACCCTCTGTCGATACTAATAAATACAAATGCAAGAGCAAACAGTATAATAGGTTCGGAACTGTTACACAGAAGCGGAGCTGACAAACATCGGTAAATGTGGGTTGAATGGACTAATCCCGGACCATGTCCGACGATATCCCATGCGTTCACAACAGGGAAACGTTCATTCCACTAATGTCGCAGGGTTAGCGAAGGCTTTCGAATAAAGAGCGGGATATGTAGCTAATTATTGCAAAATAATCGGAGATTCTAGAATCGCTAGATTCTTTACATGATTTGATTTCTTTAGATTCCTAAACGCTTCAAACGCAATTTTTTCAGATTCTGTAGGTTCGATCGTTTAGATTTTAGATACTCCTTTTCCCAATAATTTTCTGAATTTTGTTGTATTATTAAATTTTTTCTCATTTTAGACATCTCATTTTTCTGATTGTTCGTTTTGTTTTATTTTCTAGAATTTTTAAAATGCTTTTAGAATTCTTGTATCTCTTGCAAAATTTTCAGATATTTGTCTTATTTTATTTTATTTTTATTACTTATTTTATACTTATTTTCCTTTATTTTTTGATTTTTTTTACATTACTAAGATCGTCTTCCAATTTACTAACTACTTTAATTTTTGCTTGTTTGTATTTTTTATACTTGTTCTGTACATTTTCTATACACTTTCTTTTTTTTTTTAAGATGTCGATTGCTACGTCAGTCACAATGTTTTAACATCTCTAATGGTAATTTTTTATATAAATTTAAAAAAAATATATTTAACCCAGTTTTTATAAATGTTCTAAGCATAATAAATTTTAAAATCTTGAAAATACCGAATAAATGACAATAGCATATTTGTTATTATATAGTGTAAAAATCTTGATTTTTAAAATTCTAATACGATAAAAATTACAATATTACTAAGAGTTATAAAATGAAAATATTAAGAATATAAAAATTTAACAATTTGATAATTTTACAATAATTTTTATATTATCAACAACAAAAATTTGTAAAATATTTAATTGAATTTCAAGACTACTCCTTAAAATTTGTACTAAAAATTTTGTGAATCTAAATTTAATTTTCTTTCTAGATTTGAAAATTTCAAAATTAAAAGACTAAGACTAAGAGATTTAAACTAAGATGTTTAAGTTTGGTTTTAAAACGAGTTACCTATTGTAGATCGTAGATAATTTTTAATATTTCTCACTTTTAATTAATTTTAAACTCTCTTAAATTTATGATATTGTTAAAGCTCCGGATAATATCGCAATTTTTACAAATAAACATCCTTAACAATGCTGAAATTCTAAAGATAGTAAGTACACAATTTCAAAATTATGAAACATTTAAACATTTGTAAATTAGAAATTTAATTAAAATTTTACAATACATTTTTAATTTAATTAATTTATTTTATTTTTTTGTTAATAATAATAATATTAATAATTTATTTTTGTTTGTTTAAAAAATCATTGTATGTTTTTAGATTCTTAAAATTGTAGATTTTCTTTGTTTAACAATTTTTTTGATCCAGATTCACAAAAATTTCTTGAAATTTAAGAGACTAGGTACTTTTTTAGTTGTAATATTTGTTATATTTTTAAACCGTATTTTTTTAAGAAAGCAAAATTAATTTAGTTAATTAGTTAGCATGCTTCTACAATTTCATAAAATTAAAAAATATTCCAAAAATTTTAGAAAGTAAAAATTCAAAAGAAACGTTAAAATAACTTATGATTCTTTTAAAATCAAAAAAATAAATTGTATTATTAAACAAAAGTAATATTTTGAAAAAAACATGTTAAAATTTTCTGACCTTATGATGAATACATTTTTAAGAATAATTTCAAATCTTTAGTTTGTTTGTTGAATAAAATTTACATTATTTAAATGTTTTAATTTTCTTTAGACATCGTAGTGTCAAAATTCAGCATTATATTAAATTTCGATTTTTTTTTTTAATTTTAGAACATTCAGAAGTCAAAAAATCTTAACTGAAGTAACTTTGGTAGTGATCGTTTAAAAAGTGAATTTAAAGCGTATGGGTATTTTTAAAACAGAAAAAACAGAACAATCTAGTTAAATTAAGTTAATTGTAAATTTAACTATAATCTTCAAGACTTTTGTGTTTTTTGTAATTTTTCAAATTTTTACAGTTTTTTTAATGCCATATATTTTCTGCTTTGTCCACATTATTACTAAAAACATACCTTTGATTAATTATGTTGCATAATAGGAAAATGATTACCATTGAATTTTCTCCATCAACAAAGCATCCTCGTTCTGGTTTCAGATGATTTAGTGCAAATTTCTAATTAATGTATATCGATCTGTACGTTTGAAGTTGGTGGAATAGCACAATGTGCAAACCTCCCAGACACCCTAAAACCCAAACCGTAACTAACACAAGCTTACCACTGTTCAACAAAAGTATAAAAGCTCTCTAATCACAATTTGTTATGCCTTTCATGAAGCCGCCAAGAGCTTATTTGACACTTCAATTTACCAAACTTATTCGAAGAATTTGATAGTCGATCTGTGCGTTTTTAACTTTTGTGTGATGATAAAAATTCCACATAAATATAAAGAAGCTTCAACAAAACCCCATAAATCAGTAAAATCAGTCTTTCGGCGGCACAAAAGCCTTTTATTCGCATCTCCACGTGACAAATGGAATCTGGTAGTGAAAGGTGAACAGTCCTCGATTTTTATATATCCAGAACACGCATGAAGGATTTCTACGTATCTTGCAGGGGTGGGCCAACGTCTCACGTCCCCATTCAGAGACTAGAAGTCGCTTTCCAACACAAAGACACCCCTCACTGGCTGTATTATCATAGGAAGTCTCACTTGTCACCGCCACTGCTTCTTTATGTCTCATTGATATTTATTATTGTTAGTTTTCGAGCTTCCGCGGGACTCTGATTTATTAGCAGAATCTTGCGTTTCTCTCTGCTTAATTTTGCAACTTTGTGAAACACAACTTCACCTGTAAAAATGTGAACCCAGCTTAATGTTTCCGTGATTTTACCAAATGAAACCAAATTTAAAGAGGGTGAGCTCGGCTGGATCATCGGCCAGCAACTCAACCGTAAAATTTTCATCTTGAAACAGAATATCGATTGAACTGAGAAAGTTCTTTATGATAACCTTTGTAGAAGCTTTCTTTTTATTTTCTGTTGCCGCCGCTGCTGGAGTGGACGTAGGCATATATTGCCGGAGACGGGAGAAAAACGAAGAGATTCATGCATTTTAACGTTATCTCCACCAACACATTTTCTTTGTTATTTATGTTATTACAGCTCTTACGGTGCCCCACTCACTTCTAAAACGCAATTATTTACGACGCTCCACAACTCTATTACTAATACAGTTTTAGCGCTATCTTTCATGGTTTTTTATTTTTTCATGGTTTTTTAGACCGTAAATATTCTTAAGTACCGGACGCGACACTCGGACAATTCAGGGAGAAAGCGTCGGTCACCCTCGCACAAAATCACTTACGACATCAAATAACTAACGTCTTCACAAAAGACTCTGATGGACTCGGTGCGGGGTTGCAATTTAAAGAATTGATCCTTTTCTTTGCGGGATTTATTCATGGTTTTGTCCATTTGCTAGAAAGGCGCACTTTGTTCATATTTCGACTATTACACTGTAAAAATTGTACATGCTACTCCACTACTTTACTAAGTTTTGAACAAAATTCACATCAAATTACGCTCCTATTTTAATTTCCAATCAACAAAAATTATTGAAAATTGAAATATGGAAGTAAGATTACCGTTATTACCTTTACCTTTGTGTGCCATATCGTCCACGGATGTGATTGCGGATGGCCATGGTGCCACCGCCCCCAGCTGCTGTGCCGGGAGAATGATGATGTTGTGTCACTGCACAAAACACAACACGCTGCAACAAATTAGTAAGTGATAAAGTGTGTCTGAAAAATTAGTTTCATTATTTGTTACTTATCAGTTTTGGGAAGATTTTAATGAAGTTTAAGATACAAAGAAAACTGCGTGTTCGCTTAGCATTGTGGATCTGCTTTAAAAAATAAAATTTAAATTAAAATTAATATTTTTTTTAAAAAAGCTCAACACAAAAATAAAATTTAGATATTCGTAGGTCGCAAGTTTTTATAAACTAATTTAACAATTTCAGTTCAATTTTTATCAAAATGCATTTTTTTATAAATTTTTAGTCGTCTAGTTTTTTAAACGCTTCGCCAAAATGTTGGTGTCATAATTCACGTCTTTTAAATTTTTAAATCTTTAGGTTTTCATACATTTATATACCTACCAAGTGAGAAAAATAGAAGACTTCTAGACTTTTAATTTTCTGCATGAAGGCGACGTTGCAACTTTTGTGACTAAAGCTTTTTTATTTTAGAAATTTCAAGAAAAAAAATTGAATATATTTTAAATTTCTCAAATTTCCTTGTCAAAATTAGAATTTAATGTTAAATTTTAGACCCTAAATATAACATAATAACTTATATAAAAAATTGTTAGATTTTTGTTCTCAAATTTTTAGATTTTTAAATTTTTAGAGATTTATTTACCACGTAAGAAAAATAAAAGATTTTAAACAAGTACACTTTGTTTCATTATACCTATATGGGCAACTTTCCAACTTTTGCGATAAAAGCGTTTGAAGTTCAAAGCACAAATTTTTAGAAAAAAAAATATTACTTATTTTGTTAAGCGTTATGATGTAAATATATTAAAATTCAGATGTAATGTTTCACACTTTTTATTTTTAGATTCAAAATATAACAAAATTTGAGAACCTTATTTTAAATATTCTTAAATTTCTAAATTTTCAGCTTCCAGATATTTATGTACCAAATGGAAAAAATAGAACATTTTACACAAGCTTGAAAATCTTCTAATTTTCCACGTGTTACGTCAAGATTATGTCTATTGTCGGCTTAAAAAAATGCGGTTGATTATTTTCTGTTAAAGATTACCTTTACCTCAAGAGTGGAATAAGTAACATTTCTCATTTTAGATTTTTAATTTTTCAGTTCTTAGATTAATAATTTATTTTATCATATCGAGGTCTTTGAACCCTGGATTCTAAAATGAGAGTATAAATATTTGAGACTTCGAAAAAAACAAGTTTTTGAAGTTTAAATAAAAAAATTATGATGACAACGTCAAATTTAAACTCAAAAGACTCTAGAAACATATAGAATTAAATTTTAGATGCAAAGTTTTACACACTTTTGCTTCTTTAATTCTTAGATTACCTAATTAACTTACAATTAAATTTATTTAATTAAATTACAAACAAATACGATTCTGTTTAGTTTTATTTACAACAATTTCAAGCTAACGACGTAAGATTAACATCACATTTTTATTGAAAACCAACGAAAATTGATGAAAAAATGATTTCCTAATAATTCGAGAAATCGCACAAATATTATTCTTGCTTTGCCGTTTTCATAAAAAAAAACTCCTATCGTTTGAAGAAACTTGAAATAAATCCGACAAAAGGGGACCAAAACCGCAAACACAAAAATAACAAAACCGAGAAAAAACAGCACTAAAACTGACTGCTGGTAGAATATAAAGTACAAGTTTTCTGATTTTCTTTCGATAACTTTGAAATGCTGATTTCGCATCAAAAATGTTTGTTTACGAAAGTTTAGGAACGGAGAATAATGGAGATGTTAGAATCTGCTAATAAAGAGTTGCCTTTAAAAACATTTCTAAAAATAGTACCGTCTGCGCTTTTATTTTAGAACAATACCCGTCATATCTCATTACACCGAATTAAGAGTTTGAAACTTGTAATGAATGCACCTCACATGAAACGGTGGTAAAGTTTTGATCAAGTGCTAAATGAAATTTCAAATATCGTGTTGTAACAGTTTCTGATAAAACCATATTAGTTAATCTAGAATCCAGAGGGTTTCTTTCCCTTTGTAATTCCGAAGGTAAATAAACCTTCTCTAACCTAATAACCGCTCTCCTCTCACATTACGAACTACTTAAATCCTAATTGTGATTACCAGT
Organism: Cynaeus angustus; assembly: GCA_030157275.1. Classification (NCBI taxonomy): domain Eukaryota; kingdom Metazoa; phylum Arthropoda; class Insecta; order Coleoptera; family Tenebrionidae; genus Cynaeus; species Cynaeus angustus. The sequence goes on along the minus strand of CM058063.1, from coordinate 22,514,338 downwards.
TTTCGAAAACATTTCAAGTTTATATTTTAAAGTGGCTAGGCGCATTTAATTGCCGAGGGTGAGAGTATAATACCCCCAGGAGCTTATTTAATTCATTTCTGAAGGTAAGGATCCAAGCAGTGGGTGTATTAGAGTGGTTGATGTCATTTAGTACCCGATATAATAAACACCTCGAGAGGGAGAGTTCTCTGGTTCCGGTAAATGTGGACGAGCGTCGATCGACGTCGAGACGCTTTTGTATTGAATGTGACAGTATGAAACGCGCTTCCGTCGCTATACACTGGAATCTCTGGAACAGGGGGAGTTTAACTGCCTCTTAGTTTCATTGCCGACTCTGTTATTGATAAAGTTAATGAAATTAAGTTCGGGCTTCCGGCGACGATACTTATAGGGATTTTTTAACAATCGGATTCGTTAATTGGTTTGGCTCCACAGAGACATTAAAATGTTTTTGATTTCGGTTCACGCGTGAGTGACTGATATTTTCTTAGATTTTTCTAAAACATTTTATAATTCGAAACTAAAACACATTTTTTGAGTTAATAAACACGCATATCTGTTAGTTAAAATCACACATGAGCTTGTTTTATCGCCGTGAAATGTTGGCACGTGAATATTGTTTTACATTGTTTTCCATTTATCTCAAGTTATTTATCATTGTAACACCGATTTTGACAAGCCATCAAGGTTATACTAAATTTAGCTTTTTCTGTAAAAAACAAGCCTTGGAGAAGGTCGAATTAGAATACATTACAGAAAATGAATTTTACTGATTTTTGAAATTAAAATTTTTGAAGTGAGTTTCTTACTTACTGCAAAAATTGTTCGAAAATTGATAAAATTGATATAAAAAATTATGGCTTTTATGAATTTACCTTAAAAAGTTGTTTTAAACAACGTTTATGTATTTTCCCACAACGTTAAACATATTATACATTTTGAGGAAAAATCATTTGTAACTTAAAAATTTCAAAAATACATGCATTAAATATTAGTCTTTAAAATTCTTAACTTTAAAGTACGAAATTACAAAATTATAAAGTTCTAATTTTAGCAAAAAAATTGTGATTTTTGTTCTCGGATCTAAAGTTCTCAAAATATAAACTCTTCAATCTTAATTTTGAACTCTCAGATTTTTCCTCTAATTTACCTCAAAGAATTCAATTTTTTTTAAATAATATCCACCTTTGTCGCAATTTAAAATTAAAAAACCTTTTTAAAAAGTCTTTTTGACACCTTTAGGTTCGACAATATTTGATATGCAAACATGTCATTATTGAGACGATTTTATGACATTCAATGACATCAAGTTATTTTAAATTTAAAAAATGCTTGAACTATCAAATAAAATTTATTTAAAAATACTTTAATATAAAAGTGTTATCAAATATTAGATATACACATCTTTTATTAAATTTTAAAGTTTCAAAGCAAAATTTTTAACAAGTATCTTAAAATAAAAAAATAAAATATAAGAGAAAAACTGTGAAATTTTAGGTATTTTGGAAATTAAGAAAACTTTCTAACTAATAATACTTAATGTGAATTCTTAAAAAGTTAGGTGGAAAACTAGACCCGCAAATGTTTAAATTTACAAAACCTACAACTTTTAGAACATGTTTTTAGGAACTATAATATAATTATTATTATATATAATTTCAGATGTCTTTACTACTTACCTATAGCTTATAGATAGGTAGCTTCAAAATTTTAAAATGCCACTACTTTTACAAGTTAAAAAATTTAGACAATTTCATTAACCTAAACGTTGTTGAATCTCAGAAAACGTAAGTATTTTATCGTCTTTAGAAATTATAGAATTTTTGATTTAGATTTACGATGTAAAAAAATTTTAAGAATGTAAAGAATTTTTGCTATTTAGAATACTTAGAATTTGAAAAAACCTTATTTTTTATTGGAAGTCTAAAAAACTGCTAGAACTTAGATTTATTCTACAAATATAAAATATAAATTTTACGGAGTAAAAGTAATAAACTTAGAAATCCTAGCAATTTAGGTTGCTTTAGAAAATGTACAAATAATAACAAAGTTAAAATTTTCAAAAGTTGTATCACCTAAAACATTTAAAACCTTAAAAATTTAAGGAATTTTATTAAAATTAAAATTTTTAGAGTCTCAAGAACCGTAAACACCGAAAAATTTTAGAAATTTACAAATTCTTGAAATTTCATAAATTTTATAAATCTTAGGAATCATGCCCTTAGATGTGTTAAAAAAAAAGGATTGTGCGTATTTCAGAAAATTTTAGAAGTCTAGAAATTCTAAAAATGTAAAAAATTTTTGCAATTTCAGATAATCATAAGAATAAATATTTTTATTGCCTTCATGCACATTCTGAAAAAAAATGAACTCTAGAATTTTTTTTCATTAATATAAAACACATAAATACGGAATAAAACAACTGAAAACAAAGATATGTCACGTTATACTTTATAAGTCAATATTTTATAAGCTGTTATCTGCGAAATAAGATCTTAGAACTTTTAAGGACGTTAAATATTTTAGCAATTTTATATTCAAACTGTTAGATTTTTTTTTTAATTTCAGGAATCTTTAAAATTTTGAGTTTTTAAATGTTTATGAAATTTATAAATAATGAGAAACTTGTCATTCCCACGGACATTTACTAAAATTATTAAATTTACTAACTAAATTAACTAAGATTTCCCAAAAACCAAGAAAACCATCTAACAATTATGGTGATAAAACTTAAATATTGCTTAATATGAAAAACAATAAGTGCAGAGTCATTAGAAAACCCAAAAACCTGAAATTTTGGAACATTTACGAACTCTCAGGAATCTTAACAATCTCAGTATTTTTAAATGTCTTTAAAAAAAATTTAAAATTCTATCAAAGTTAGGTAACCTAGAAATTTTAAAAATTTATTCAAAACAATTTTTTTTCATATCACAGGACATTCCAAAAATAAAAAATATATTTGCAAAATAAAACATTTTATACATTACAAGTCAGTAACTTAGGTAATCTGCAAATAAGAGAATTTTGATCCAGTGCTTGTGTACAAATCGTTTATTAAATTGAAATATTAAAAATGTTCACTGTTTTGGAAATACCCCATATAAATAATACTAGAAACTAATAATTATAAATTCTTTTCAAAAAATGATTTAGAACTGTTAGAAATCTTTAGAATTCTAGCAATTTTCGGCGCATTATAAAGTGCTAAAAAAGCTAAGAATTTTAGAAAATTTACGGGACCTGAAATATTAATAAAATTAAAGAGTTTATAATTTTAGTCTTTTGTTCTCAAAAAAAAAAATGATCTTTCAGAAGTACAACAAGATTTTGCTGAAACCTAACTAATATCAATAAGGAATGTACTAACGAATAATCTTAATGCAAAAATTATAAAGCGATACCAAAAATTTTAGAAAAAAACAAACTTAATTTTTGTATGCTAAAGACTAAAAGCAATCTCTATACTTTTGTTTCTGTATTTAACCGTTATTGTGACATTTTAGTACACCATATAGAGCTTCGATATTAGCCGACGGCAAAATGTAAACTCACATGTGTTTATTTTTCACAGTTAAAACAACATAAGTACTTCTTATAAACAAGTACCTACTAATTTGAAAAATGCACATAGATAAATAAGCTGCGTATTCTTAAATTAGTTAAGTAAACAAAAAATGGCAACGTTAAACAAAAAAAACACAAAGATAGATTTAAAAAAAAGAATTTAGAATTTAAAACGAAAAAGAGCGACGAAAAAAGTTTCTTACTAGTATTTGAAAAATATTAATAACAAAATATTTGTTAAACTTCCTAAAACTTACATTAAAGCGTCTTGACCAAACTCGCCAAAAACTTTTACAGCACCATTTCATAAAGTCACACGAACCGCGAAAAAAGCTAGCACCACGCGTAAAAAAATCACAGAATTTAATCGTAAACGTGTAATCGAAATTATTTAAAGACAATTAAACAATTCCCAAATACTTGATTAGAACTGTTCGGAGTCAATGGCTTGTTAAAGACACGTTCAATTCCAACCGGTCAAGCAACAACTCTACTGTGTATACAGCACGAGAACAACTGATACTTCAAATCTATCATATGCCTAAAGCTCTACACCTATCTAGGTGTGTACAACTGTCAAAGCTCTCGAATAATCGTCCAATCACAAAGCAGAGCTTACATCTACCTCCAATAACAACATCGGTAGGCTGTGACTAAATCATCGATCGCACGAATGAAATTGCTCATTCGCGCGTGATGGCTTTTCTCCGCTGAGAGGACGCCACTGGTCTAGAGCTTTCAATGATAACTTGAAGTCTCGCTTGAGGGAGCTGGTGTCGACGAGGGGGAGCGCCATTTCTGAGCGGGTAATCTGATAGCTCCGGTTTATTTATAGGTATTTAAGTTGCGTGTTGGACATTTTTGTGGCAGGTAAAAATGGGGATGGAGGTGTTTGCTTACGGTGAAAAGCTGACAAGTCGATGTAATTAAAAAAGATCAAGTTGCTGAGATGGGTTTTTAATGGGTCAATGGTGGGAATGGGCATGGGTGTGAACTGGAGGCACGGACTAAACACGTGAATTTAGTTTTTTGTAAAATCATTTCAAGAACTGATGATGTACACGGTTAATTTAAACTACAAAGAATTATGAATGTAATGGCGATAAAATGCTTGCTCATCATTAATTAATTAATTACAAATGTTTTAGAATTTTATGTGAAAGAATCTAAAAAAATTCACTTTGTACGGCAATTTCTGTATATATTTGATTAGATTAATGAAATTCACAATTTTTGAAATAATTTTACAAATTTTTTTAATTGGTTTCTATTACAAAAGATCTTTAACTTTTTCTTAAAATTATTCTAAAATTCTTTATATTCTGCATTTTTTAAAGAGAAGAAAATTCTCTTACATTTTCTTTATCCTTGAAAAAAACTATATTTTGATACTTCTGTTACAAAACTACGTAATAGTAGATTACACCCCGAGACGGAAAGTTCATCGTTTCTCTCTCTCGAGAAAGATATTGTTTATCGAGACGTCAGGTGAACAGTTTTCTGAAAGACAAAAAAAAAATCTTTCGCCGAAGTTCGTATACTATTTTATTTATGATCATATGTAATACAAAGTATTTTAAATCAGCCAATGGAACATCAATCGAATCAATCAAGTAGATACTTAATAAGTTCTATTGTGTTTAGCAATTTTTTCGATAAAAGTTAATCTACACTAAACATCGTGTGTAAAAATCGCAAAATAATAAATAATAAATAATTTTTGATGCTAAATTTTATCGAAAATAATAATTATCTGAAACTAATGGTAATAAAATTATTTGTACACCTCCTGATTACGCCAGGAAAAGTAAAATAAAACTTACTATTCGAAATAAGTCAAGACCCAAATAAACCTGATCCCAAAACGGTACTAGAACATCAATTATACATGATTTTTCAAAATTTAAATTGTAGAATATATAAAAAAATTATTTAAAATAAATGTCCAAATAATTGATAAGTGTCTCGGCATTGTTACTTTCCTCCTCATTATTTATCATTATTTATTATCATTTTTCATTAAACATCATTTACTTTTCCACTCGAGTTGAAAACAAATGTTGTTAATATATTATATAATAAATAATATAATATATTATAAATATATAAATAGTATATATATATATATAATAAATAATATAATTATATAATATAATAATATAATAATAATATATATATAATATATAATAATATAATATATTATTTATTATATATACAGCTTTTAATTTTTTTAAAAATTAAGTTATGACTGTGATTAAAACTTTCTTAAATTCAACAAAATTTGAAATTAAAATATATTAAAAAACCCCTACACCAAACACACACTTTTGAAACACACTTACATATGTTTCGGTATCCATGATACATATGTATGTTAAGTATGTAAGTATGTACATATGATTAAACTCAAGTTTAATCATCACTCTGATGATGGTATCATGGATACCGAGACATATGTAAGTGTGCTTCAAAAGTGTGTGTTTGGTGTAGGGGTTTTTTAATATATTTTAATCTTAAAAACACCAAGTGATCAAGAATAAATCTAAAATTTGAAATGCTAAGAACCCAAAAGATAAAAAATACAAGTTCAAATTAGCTAATTAGCTAATTTTGAACTTGTAATAAAAAATTAAAATTGACGTCTGAACTTTATAAAAAATCTATCACTTGAAAAGTTTTCATCTATGAAAAAAGGTTCGTATTTTTTTGAAATTCTGTATTTTAAATGACGAAAAAAAAATTAAGAAATTTAAAAAAAGTTTAAAAGCAGTTTTTTAAACTTCAAAACCAACATTGTTTATTTGAAAATATATTTCGGTCTAGATTGTCAAAAAAACAAGATATAATTTTTTAAAAAAAAACTTAAAAATTTTTGCACTTTCAGAAATTGAAAAATTTTGGAATCTTTTAATTGTTATAATAACAAAATTTTTAAGTTCTAGCAATTTTCAGCTTGCAAATTTCTGAAGTCTTGATTTTTTTCAGTTTTATATATCAAGTACTTATTATACATTTTTAATTGTTTAGAAAAAATATACATAATAATAGAGAGACAAAATTTTTATAAATTCTAGCATTTTAAGTAATTTTAAATTTTAAATTTTACAAATTTTAGAAAATCTTAAAATTAACTAGTTAACTTCAAAAAAAATAATCATTCTAATGGAAAACTTTAAAATTCTAGGGAAATTGGAATATCCAAAAATCTTAAAAGAATCTAACTCTGGAACGTTTAAAACATTGAAAAAAGTTTTGAGAGGTCAAATGAAAATTACAGAATTAATTTTGGAAATTTTAAAAATGAAACTTAATAAAAACTTGTAACTTAAATTTTTTTCCAAAGTATAGATGTTCCAGAAAATTTAAAAAACTTAAAAATTAAAAAAAAAAAAACATATAAACCGCTTACATATAGAATTTACTGTCCTAAAAAACCATTCAGATATCTTCCAAATCTAAGGTTTTTTTTTAATTTTTACAATATTTATAAGTGATAGCAAACAAAAAATTTTAAATGCTAGCATTTTCAGGTGAATTAAAATTTCTAGGAAAATTAGCCAATGCAAAAATTTCAGAAGTTTATACCTACAACCTAGATTTTTTAGGATTTTTAAAAGCCTCAACAAAGTTTAGTAGTGTTAAAAACCTTAGAATTTTTAAAATCTTAGAAATGCACAATCGTAAAAATATGAAAATTTTAAAATTGTAGGAATCTTTGCGGTCTTGACAATTTTAGATCTATTAGAGAACTAAAAGATCTCTACAATATTAGAAATACAATTTTTAGAGAATTTGGGATACCTAGATGTTTTAGGAACTTAGAACGGAAAGAATGTCAAGAAGCTAAAGATTCCAAATTTTAGAAACCTTGATAATTTTTAAATTTTTGAAAAAAGGCTTTAAAATAAAAGATGAAAACTTGAAAAAAAATGTATGAAAGTAACAATAAATTTAAGCTAAATTTAATTTAAGAAAATTAAAAATTTATTAATACAAAGAACGTTTTTGAGACCAAACATATTTATATACTTATATAAAATTTATTTTAAAGTCTTAAGTGTTAAATAACAGAAAATATAAGTTTTTAGAAGTAGTTATTTATGCATTAAGAGCACAAAAAGCTCAATCTCCGAGTCCGGATGTAGAACTTTATCACAACGAAAAAGAAAATTTTGTGCTATTCCTCTACACAAATTTTCCTATAAACATTACTTTTTCATTTTTTGTTCCAAGCCTTTATCAAACCATCCTTTGATTCCACTTTTGTCTAAACTCACCACTGCATCCGCATAGATATAGGAACACGTGAAGCTTCCCAACGCAGCTTTGCAACTAAGTCTTTGAAGAAATACGTTTATGACCCAGATTTAAAATCGAAACAAATTGGGATTAAGGCTCACGGTGATTTGAACAGCACCCCCAAAAAGCAGTGAATCATAGTCCCGTGCATGTGTCTGCAGATACGGCGACGTCCCTGTAATGTGTGCGCTGAGCGTCAACTGGGGAGCGACGCATTGGACTGGACGTAACAGCTGATGTCACTCTTTCCCCTAAATTCAACGCCAGAATTTTCATTAAAATTATTTGTGCTCTTGCAGGGAATGTGATAATTTCATAAAATATGTATTCTGTTTCCTTATCTTTGTTATATTAATGTTTGGAAGGGTTACCGACGTCGACGAACCAATTTTCACGAGGAAAGGTCTTATCGGGAGATAAAATTCGAGGACGGAGCAGCAGTGTGAGCTAAAGACACTGTTTTTTTTTTCAGTTTTTCGGTTTTTTCGTTTGGGCATTGGAGTCTTTCGTTGTGAATTTGTAGGTGAGACTGTATGTGCAATCATTCCGCATGTCTTACCCTATTTCCGATATGATTAGACCGCCCAAACCCGCACCGAATCGTAACAAATCCCTCGTTCGACGTTAACTCTGAGAAAACTCACGCCGCTTACCAAATGCCATTCTATCCTCTGAATAGACAATGTGTTTGAATAAGCATGCTTCAAACCCACTATTAAGCACATTTGGGCTATTAGTTCTTAAAAGATTCAGTATTCTGTCTCCGCTTAGTAGGCCTGGTTTTTTTATGTTGGTAGCGCTGTGTGCCATGTTTGACGTTTCAGATCTGTCTTGTTCAATTTAACCTCAGACTATTAAAAAGATGACAAGCAGACCTTAACTGTTCATATTCGATTGTGCAGGATTTTATTTTTTCATTTTTGGATGGCGTAAAAACTGCTTTTACATTAACATCTGTGAGAAACTTAAAAGTTATTTCAGAGTTCAGGAATTTTAGAAATCTTATTTTTTTTAAAATTTAAGTCGTTGTTATTCAAACTCATCGATATCGGCAACCGTACAGATCTTAGAACAAAACCATAATTCTGAAAATTGTCAAAATTCTAAACTTCAAAATTCAGTTACCAAAAAAATTACAAATATATAGAAAATTTTAAAATAATTTTGCTTAACCAACAAATTTCCAGTATCAGTACAGTAAATCCTAACCGAAAATCAGTGTTTAAATAATTTCAAAATTGGAAGTATGTTGGTAGATTTGATCTGTCATCTCAAAACGTAACTTTGACATTTTGAGGTTACACATTGATTGATACATAAAAATGTCAATGTTCACATGTATTTATAAATAACAGTGCACTACCAATATGTTAAAAAATTGATTTTTCTCAAATTTACGTGAGAAGAGCAATGTTTGATGATCTTGCACAGTGAGCGAAATATTCATAGGGTCTTTAAGTTTCGTAACAATTTGTGCATCGTCCTGTAAATTATTTATTACATTCACACCCTATTGGATATTATGCACCTCACTTGAAAATAGGACGCCGTTATCCCTAATAAACATAAACATAATCATAGGGTCGAGCACAAATCTAAATGTGGTATCAATTCCATTTCATCCGTTACGACCTCCATCATTTAACAATGTACTTATGCAAATCACATAATTGTTCCCGACTGTGACTTTTCCACTAACTATCATAAATTCAACGTAATAGGTGTCGAGTCGGTTGCGAACAACATGTGAAGGCGCACTCCAATCTGCAGATGGGAGGAGTTACCCTTAATCTGTCCTGTCAAGAGGCGGAACTAGCAAAAACCACGCCTAACTAACACGTGTGTTACATTCGAGGACATGTAAAGAAAATCACACGGTTTCCATGATTTTTCTTAATTGGAAAAGTGTTAACATAGCTAAGAAGTTAGTAAAACTCGCATTGTGATTTAGCGCCGTCTTCATGAACGGTTAATGGAGTGTGTAAGTCTGTTATTGATACAATTGGGTTTTTTCTGTGAGAGTAAACACGGCGGTAACTGAGTAAATAAGGTAAATATACCGGGAAGAGGATGTGAACATCGTCAATGGTTTGTTGAGTGGAGAGAGGATCACTGGCCACCAAATGGAGCGCACCCAAATAAATGAACACCTAATCGAATCACTCACTACTTCACGGTCTCTTTGGATTTCACCTGCTTCGTTTTGTCGACAGATATTTCAGATATTTCACGTTCTAACAGATTTCTTAAGCGGATAATTTTATAAATAGATTTTTTGCTTTGATGTTATAATATTGGAATGAGCACGGCCAAAGTACGAAAAAGTTTTTAAAGTGGATGGGATATATTTACACGACGAAAGCAAACATTCACAGGTTAAATACTTTTCCTCATTATCGGGTAACTTTTTTATTATAGGTAGCTATTTTTGTTTGGAATATCGAAGGTCGTCGAAGCAGCCTTGAAATTTTGAAGTGTGTTGGTAGCTCTGCACTCATTTATAGTGCAGGTTCCTATAACGGCTCCACTTTTAGATTAACTCAAATTTATAAATTACATATTCTTAAATTTCTCTCATATCTAATATTTCTGTTTTTAAATCCGGAATTTTAAAATTGTAGATTAACAAAAATTAAGAACCCGAATACGATAACATTTCCAGAACTTTTAAATGCTTGGATTCTCATCTGCTAAATTCTCAAATCTGCATCCAAATGAAATTTTGAAATTCACATATAAAATCTACCTATAATTTTTTATTTCTTGTTGCTTCTAGAAACTAAATTTATAATGTATCAAGTTTTACATACACTGCTTGGATTTTGAGAAAAAAAATATATTCTAGATAATTTTATGAAAATTTTTTAGATTTTCGCTTATAAATTTTTAAATTTCCAGAACCTATCAAACTTTTTGAAATTGAGATATTTTATCCTTAAATATAAGACACCTAATTACCTCAACCAAAACAAAATCGAATATCTAACCATATCAAGCAGTGATAAGCGCTTTTTAATGTTGAAAGTGTAGATTATTTTTACTAATTTTTAATTTTTAGAATTTTAGAATGTTCGATAACATTACATTTACAGTTTTTCATTTTTTTAGTGTAAAATTCTGAAAACTTTCTTAAAGTAATTTTTTAGAACTTCTCATTTATTTCTTATTTTTATAATTTTAAAACTTTTTTTACTCTTGATTTTGTAGGTTTTTAAAGTTCTTAAACCTTATAAAATTTTACCGTTTTTGAAAAGTTAGTTTTGAAATTTTTCAGTTGATTACAGAGTTTTATTTTTTTACCACTTTTTAAGTAGATATCTAGGAAAACATAAATAGTATTTTTTACATCTTTTTTTTTGAATAGCACGCTATCTAGAAAAAGTTCTAAAATTCTCCAAATACTTAAATACTATAGTAAGAACATATAATAATCTAGTGATTAAGCTGATAAAATTGATTTTTACAAAAAAGTCTTTCAATCTGTTAAGTATATTTTAACACGTGAGTCCATGAAACTCATTTTTACTGCCGCAAAATAGTTCCTTTAATGAGTAGCCGCCCAAGAAAACTATCAATGAAGTGATGGTCTAAAATTAAACTGAACGTACTTAGTTTTAAATAAAATTTATCATTAAATTTCGCACTAAGATCTCAAAAAATTCCCAAGATTAAAAAAAAACTTTAAAATTTCTACCAATAATTGACAGTGTATATGCTTCTACAACTGTTTGTTTGATGCACTTACAGGCATTTTTTTTACTGTTATTTTATTTTATTTTATTGTTCCTTAATTTTTTTTATCTATTACAAAGCTTCGATCTCCTCGATAATTTTGTTACTTTTGCAACTTCCCTTTCTCAATTTTTCTAAAAATATTAACAAATCGACACTTGGAACATAATTAACTAACAATTAACATAATAAACTGATACCGAAGTAATATACATAACACAATTTTGTCACTACTCTCACGACGTGAGAGTAGTGACAAAATTTAACTACGATATGCCAATACCAAAAACGGCACAGGTGTAGAAGTAAACTGCATAGAAAAATATTGTAAAACAATTAAAAGTAGAAGCAAAATGACAGAACTCTGTAACAAAAACGATATACAAATCGAAAATAGCTTTTGCGAAAAAAAACAAGAGGAGTAAATTATGTTGTACATACTGAAAAAACTAAGAAAAAAAACATTAAAACGTAGGACCAATCTGAACTAGAACACAACAAGACAAGAAGATAAGACAACAAGAATAAAATAAAAACATATAAACTGAAACAAACAGAAAAACGACAAAGACTGTTAGCGAGTTTTAACGTATAAAAGCGGAAAGTTATTAAAAAAAGAGATAAAGAAAGTTCTAGAACTTAGTATGTAATAAATAAAACCACAGAAATATGTGAGAAGACCAGAAAATTACAGATCAGAAATACACAAGTTGCTCGTAAAACAATATTAAGAAAGAAGTGATGAGAAAAAATTCTAAAAAATTTTGACAAAACAAAAAAACTACTTAAGATAAAAAAAATTGGAGATATGGCGTAAATTATAAAAACGAAATTTTGATAACAACAAAAATGAAAAAGAAGTTCACGAGGAAGAATCAAAATGCAAAATCTAATGACGGTACTCAATAAAAAAACAGATAACGTCAGTAGAGAAAATCAAACTGAATTTAGAAATAGAAATAGTACGTTATTTACAAAGAACGAGGAAAGAATTGAAACTTGAAACTATTTTTTTACATAACTTCTTAGTGACAAAAATGTTTCTAAAGATCCCCAAAATTGGAAAAAATCGTCTAAATCTACGCATAATTTTCTAAGGCAATGTTTGTTCCGAAACACGTTCAGACCAAATAAACAACAGATAGAAAACATCGAATCTTGTCAGAATCAAAGAAAACAGTATAAATTTTCCAAACCAGTGTAATTAGTGGTGACGTCCGTAATGAAGTAGTCTCCATCTCCTTTTCCTGTTCACCCAACCACATCTATTGTATTTAAAAACTATCCGTAATCCGATCTAGAGCTAGAGATAGGATCAACAGTTCGATTCGCTTAATTTGGCAGCATCTCACGTAAATCCGTCATGACTGCTTTATTTTTTTATTTATTATCTTCAAGGTGGTCGGCCTGTCATATTTCCTTTCCTCGACCAAATTAACAGGTGGTTTTTATAAAGTATCTAGTTATCTATGCATCTGTATGCATGCCTTCGCACTGCAACAAACCGATATCATGTGTCGCTAGATCGAATTACACCGCTTTGCCGCGTCTTGTGGTCTCCTGCAAGATTTTTACCTTCAATTATTTATGTTAACGACAGATTATGAGTCGCCGAGTTTGACTTCGCCTTAATGGTGAATTGAACACGAACAACAGAAGCAATCAGTTCTTGTTAGATCTTTAACCTCGATGTAGTGCATATTTCTGCGGTGGTCAATAAAAAACTGCTTTGATTAAATGACGAGACCCCCGTCTCTATCAAAACACCATTACACACATCTTCTACTAATTGATTCAATTAAACACGTTTCTGATTTAACTCCCTACTATTATGGTTAAATCGTCCTGTTAACCCTTTGGACAAAAACGACGGCTTCGTCAGTATAAGCAGTGACAATGTCCGTTTACACCATCAAAAAAGCATAATTCGTGCTAATTTATGAGAAAGTCGAGTGTGCCGTCGCCCTATTACCACCTTAACAATGACACTCACCCTTGTTGGTATTTTGTCGTTTTGGCTAGCAGCTGCGGGGACCCATTCTTAACCGTGTTACTTGTCATAGAGGTGATTACCCATCACCATCGGCATAAAACAATCTCATTTTTGGCCAAAATATAGGAGCATGTCATGTTTCTTGTGATATATTGCAGAATCGATGAATGGACCTCTTTTGACATAAATAACCGGATCTTTTGATGTAGTACCATGGAAAACATGTTCATTGATGAGTTTGTATAGAATTCTACCTGGGTGTGTACCCGCTATTAATCTTAAGGTGGACTGACGATTTCAAGAGCTCTTGTGCCCTTATAAATACAGTAATAACACTAATACCCTATTATAATGCACATAAAAGAAACAAATTTCACAAATATCGAGGTATTTTTTGCTGATTTCCCATGAAATCTCTTTTGTGAACGCGAATAGCGGGATTATACGACGACAAATGTGCGCTGATGCTAGGAATGAGGCAAAATATGCAAAAATTGAAAATTCAATTATGATAAATTTTATTGATGCATGCAATATGTAGCTAATTATCGTAAAATATGCAACGGACCCTAAAATATACGACACGGGTTTACTTAAATCTTTAGAATTTTTGCATTTCTTCTATTTTTGTATCCCGTAAATTACTAAGATAATACTTAAAAAATACTAAGAATAGAAATAAGCAAATTTTGAAAATAAGATAAAGTTAGATTGAAAATACACATGTTGATTGAATGACAATATTAACAGAGAAGTAAAATATAACATATGTAGATGAGAAAAGATTATGAAAAAAGTAAAATAGTTAAAAAGAATGAGTAAAAATAAAAATAAATAAATAAAATTTTAGAAACAACAACGACACAGACGGACTGAAAGAAAATTGAGAAAAAAAAAGAAAAGAAGAAATCAAAATGTAAAATCTTCAAATGGCATTGAGAAAAATAGCCAGCGTTAACAGGACATAAGGACACATATTTTCGGTATCCTCTCCTGTTTTCGATATTGGTAATGTTTAAATTTACGAACTCGTTACATCTTCATGCACCTGCGATGCCTATTAATAATGCAACCTGCAACAATACAAATTAAATAGGTACTCAAATTACCAAAAAAATATAAAATACCTTCATCATTAAATAATTGCAGTCAAAAGCTTCATTCAAAAATTGTTCGTTCTGTTCTTTCTCTAAAACATGCCCCGTTTTTGACTTATCAGCACGTGATTCGCTTTTTAAAAAGGCAATTAGATTACCATACTTTGATACATCAATATTTTTATATACATTCAGCGTTGATTTCAAAATTGAATACTTCTTCCATATCGAAGACGATACAAATTTTTTTTTTGGGCATTAAAAAATAGAAAAATAACATATTTTCGTTTATAATCTCCACTCTTTTTGAAGCTCTCTATTTATAGAAATAGGCAAAATCTTTGTTGTTTTTGGGTAAATTTTTTACATTCCACACTAGTTTAATAAATAACAATTATCATCTATAGCCTACAAAATTAGTGCAAAAATACTCGAACAAAAAAAGTGGTATATTAAATTAGAAGAAAACAGACTACGAAATTGAAACAACATTTATAATAAAAATCTAATAAAAATGAAAATAGAGACTTGTATTTGTGTTGTATTTAAGCAAGAAAATTAAAAGATGATAAAATTGTAAATAAGTGAAATAATTGGGACCTTGTAACAGAAACAAAGATTCTAAAATCAAATTTTAAATCTAGAGATTCTGTTTAAAGGAATTCAAAAGATTTAAATATTAAAAAACAATTTTAACAAGCTGAAATATTTAATAAATAAATTATCCAAAAGTAAACTACTTGTCTAAGTAGCTATGACATAACCTTTGCATAATTTTAACAATTAAAAAAAGTTTAAAACTGACACAAAAAATTAACATCTAAAATATCTAAAAGACTTTAGACATCCAAAAAAACTAAAAAGTTATTGTATTGCTTTAATTCAAAAAAAAAAGAATAATCTTAGTTCTCTAAAAATTTCAAAAATTTTCTAAAAGTCAAAATATCTAAAAAAATGTGTACAAGTTTCAAGAACTCTAAAACCTCTAATCATAAAGATTTGAAACAGAAAACTATTCCCGCGAAAAATCATACATAAGCAAAATGAATATTATTATAAAAGTATTTGTAAAATCTCAAGAACTAAAAAATTTCGATAATTTTCTTAAGTTGTTTTTTTTCTAATTTTGAAAATTGTTAAAAATTGCTACGTTATGAAAAATCCTGAAGTTATTGAAGCTGAAGCTTAAACTGAAAATTTTAGTCAATTGAAATATCTAGTTTCTTAAAATTTAGAAATATTTTTTAACATAATTGTAAACGTTACAAAAATCTTTGGACTTTAAAAATCATTTTAAAATTTCTATATTCGTAAAATTCTTCTAGATTCTCTAGATTTTTTGTATTCTTCACAAACTGTATAGTTTCTTGATGTTGGAAATTTCTGCTTTTTAGAATTTTTCCTGAATTTTTCTATTGTTTTATGTCATACTCTCAACGATTTCTCATACTTTTTAAATTCTTCAGATTATCTAAATTTTATAAATTCTTTAGATTTTTCACATCATTTTCGAAATAAATAATCATAAGTTACTATATTTTTCTGATTTTTCAATTTTTTTTCGGCATTTCTGTATCGAAATATTTATAGTAGTAGTAATGTTACTTAACCGCTGTCAAGCAGACATAGCTGCCAACAATAAGAAAAATTTCACATTTAATGTCCACTCATGAATTAATAGAATTGTTATTGTTAGTCCCGCCACATATAGTCACACAATACACAAAGCACCTCATTTATATAATTCTCTATGGTTGTCTTTCCCTTCCAAAAAGCAAAAAGCGTGACCTATGAGATTATCTATGACACGATTCCTTTTCGCAAACATCTCAATGCTAGTGGAAGTGCGCACTTGTGAATTGTAGTGGTAATAAAAAGGGTAATTGCTTTAAAATCAATGGTCGGTAGTAACAGGTTGGAATTCATGATGGTGAACAAACAAATATCGATGTAGTTTCGGATCATTAAGCGCTTAAAATGCACCACTGTTAAATAAAGAAGGCAATGAAAGGTGTAATTGATAACAGATGAGTGTCTACACTCAGGCAGTTTTCCACAATGTTGGATACTCGTCGGATTTTATTCGTCAAATATCCATCGTTAACTCAATTAAACATGGACTAAGATTCGATTTGTTCCGCCTTTTGCCTCCGGCTCAGAACGCTTACAGATAATTGCTGGAAAAAGTCTTATCATCTTGGAGTTTTTTTTTTTTTTTAAAGCGGAGGCGATTATGTTAGAATTGTGAGAGAATGCGTAGCTACCAACATATTTTTAGTTTTCGGAGCTTCCTGTGTTGGTTTTTCAACAAATTTTATGTGTCTCTAAGAAAAGGAACAAGAATTTAATTCGACACTGATAAATGTGGCGCCACGTTTGCATGCAGGAATTTTTCGCATAAATCTATCTGGTGTTTCGCGAAAATTCTCATCTCGTAGTTCTCGGCGATTGACACCTAGAGTCTGCGGGCGCCTTTTTCTTATCCCCTGCTCTAATTCCCAGTTATTTATGATAGGCGAAGGCGGTCGTTCATAAGCTCTTGCGTGCTCTTTCTGAGCTCCATAGCCGATCGTATTAGTCTCCATATAAATCTTATCGTCGTCTTGCAAGACTGGCTCCAGTAGACTGATTGATCCTGTATATGTGGCCTTATATCTGTCTATAAACAGCCTTCTCGTAAATTAACTGGGATGGATTCGATGAAGGAAATTCATTTTCCACTTGTTTGAGCCGCAAGCGAAGCGAGCACTTCATTTCGCTCTTCTTTGCCTGTTTGTATAAGTTTGTTTAATCACCCGCTCGTTTCCTAGGTATTTATGTCATGTATATATTTCACTATGCGAGGTATGTTTTCTCGAATTACAGCCTCCGCTTGTTTTTCCCCTTTATATACTAACTTTCTGCTCTTCTCTAAACTTATTATAAACACTCGAATGGAGATGAAGATTATTGTTTTTGGTCTCATCGTATTAAAATGCAATATTCGTGGAAATTGACGTTTCGGAGAGTCGATAAAAATTTGATTTATTAACGATGAACTTGCATGTTGTGTGCAATACATCGCCGCCACCACCGCCGCCGTTGCAAGTCGTTATTTACATCGTCTACTAGATTACATGATGCATGGTAACGTAAATCAAGGGTTGGTGGTAGATGTGACTATACTGGCCGTGAGTATAAATCAAGAGGTGCATTATCAGCTTGGTTCAGCACTGGGCGTGGATGTAAACCGAGGGTCTGATTACCGATGATGAATGGCCCGAAACATGCTTGGACCTTTTTACATATTGTTAAATTGGCTTCAATATAAAATTTTTATTCAAACTTTGAAAACTAAATTTACTATAGCAACAATATCATTTTTTTTATATATTAACATCGATTATCGGTCATTTTCAAACTACACGTATGGTAACGTTTTAGGTAAAAACAATAAAACTTTAAAAAAATTAAATACCATACAAATTTTTATATAGAATTTACTAAAAAATGCTTTAATAATTCTAATAACTCCAAATTAATAAACCATTAAATTTTATAACAGAAGCACGTTTTAGGAAAAAAACATGTCGATTAAAGTGTGATAAAATTTCATATGCCAAATGCTTAAAAATATTAATTACATTTTTGCTAATAATAAAGAAATGAGAATGAACTAAAAACGAATAAAATCCACAAAATCTAAAAAATCTAAAATCAAATGTTTAAAATGTTTGTAAACTTAAAAAAAATATATTTTTAGAAACGTAATTTGACAGGTCTAAATAATTTAGAAATTGTAGATGTTTACGAATAGAAGAAATTAAAAGATTTTAATAAAGCAAAAAGCTTAGATCTACAATAGATGTAAAAATTTAAAAAAAACAAACTAAATGAGTTAAAAATTCTAGACATCTAGAAATGTTTGAAAATGGATGTGCATTTCTTGTAGGTTCACAATCTAAAACATTAATAAAATGTAAAAATTTGCAAAAAAGACACAAAAATTGTAATAACTGCAATTCTTGTTATACTTAACTTTGGCTATAATTAACTACTCATGTCTTGATAATTGCATTCAACCATTTGATACCTTGGCGCATTTTCTCACAGATTAAACGCATTTAAAAATTGCATTCACACGTTCAAGTAGTGAGAGTGGTTCAGTTCCCTTACTTTTTTTTCAGGAAGGTCATCTACTTTTAATCAAAGCAATAACAAGCGAAAGTAGGCGAGCAGAGTTAACTACAGAAAATGTGAATCCTTGAATTTGCATATTTGAATATTGTAAATATTTTTCTTACATTTTATCCACTGTGCATATTTTGTACGATTTTGAAATTTTCTGTTTACTACAATTCTTTTGTGTACATACCATAGAGAAAATTAATTAATGTAATGTGGATTGAATTTTTCAAACTTACTAAAAACATGAAAAAACTGAAAATCTGGCAAATCTATAAACCCAAACAGAAAAATTCAAATATGTAGTACATCTAGAAACATTAGTAAAATAAAATAAAAAGAAAATATAGTATACATAAAATCTAACGCATCTAAAAAATACAAAAAAAAAAATAAAAGGAATCTAAAAAGAATATGATAAGTCTAAACAGCTCAGACAATTTAGTTAATTTAAAAATATTAACAGGTATGGAAAATTAAAAAAATTGAAAACAAGAAATCCAAAAAAAGTTTTTTTTAAGAAAACTTAAAAGTTTAGAACACAAACAATTTTTTTTTAAATTTACTTAAAAAAATAAGAATTCTAAAAAGAAAAATTAAAAAAATTAAATTCCCAAGAACCTAAAAACCTTAAGTGAAGTGAATCTCAAGTGAATCTAATAAATGATGCAAATAAAATAATAAAATTAAATAATTTTATGACAAATAAAAGCAAAGAAATTAAATATTATAGAAATAGAAAGAGTTCAAAATCAAAGTACAAAAAATTAAAAAACAATCGAACTTCCCAAGTGTCTACATACTTAATTATTTTAAATTATTTTAATTATTTTAAATTATCAAAAAACTCAAATCAAAAAAGAGCATAGAAAAATAAATTATTCTAGAAATCCAAAAATTTAAAATATCTAACAATTCTAAAAATAGGATAACCTTGAAATTCCTTAAAACTTAAGGATTCTAGAAAATTAAGTGTATTAAAAATATAAAACATCCAAATAATTTAAAAACATACTACCGAATCTGAGAAACTGAAAGAATATAAAAATATCATAAAATTTGAAACTCAATTATACAAAAGAAAAAAACATTTAAACAAGCAAAAAAAAACACAAAATATTTGAATAAGCTAAAAAATTTACAAGAAAATGAAAAAAATTAAAAAAACTAAATAATTCAAGTTTCTGTTGCATATTTTTGCAATAATTTTTGAATGAAAACTTACAAAAACCTTTAAGTCGTTTAGCTTTCCAGAGTTCTTAATCAGGATGCCTAAATACATATAAGATATCGTAGTGCCAAACATGAATCAAAATTAATAATTGCAACTTTATTAAAATATATCAGTCTTTATTAAGTATATATTGAAAATAAATTTTAATTATCTATTTTGATTAGCTCGACATACATCATTCGCCTACTTAAACAAAAAATACTTTTTGAGATGTTACCAAACTAGTATTGGTCATATTTATTGTGACATAAAAATCATAAAACATGATTAACAGACCCGGCGAGGAACAAAAAATGTCCGCAGCTCGTTAACACAAACTCCTGATTTTTCTTCCAGACTTTAAGCTGACGTCGAAAACGCTTTAATATGAAAATCAGTAGGTAGTTTGTTATCGAGAACGGTCTCGTTGAATATTCATAGACTAAATTTCTGTAAAAATGTACTCAGGGGGTACTAATCTGTAAAAGTAAAAGTACCCAACAAAGTCTATTTTAGTGGGTTCATCCCCACACGTGTCCTAAAATAGTTCAGCACCTTTTTTCTCCTTTTTGTTATTTGTGGAAAAGCAGTAGAAACAGGTGGTTTGAGCCAATGTAATGTAGTAATGTTCAGTTAGTTGAGTTCGACGATACGAGTGTAAAGTACGCCTGATTTGTCAACACCAAACAGTTTTCCGGTGAAATGACCGCGTGGCGAGCCGTGTTCAGCACCTATTAGTTCCAATACACCGACACCAACAGAGAATCTCTCAAACGCACTTCGTCTCTTAACTTGTAAATATTAGCACAGTATTGAAGACTACGTCTTTGATCTCGTTACCACCAACTACCTACGTCATATACGAAAACATTCGATTTTTAAAACGTTCAAGTGCCTCTTTGAAAAGTCGTTCACGTGTAACAGCGTCACTTCCGACGGTTGCAATATCGTAAATATTGTAATATGGAGCAGGTAGGGGTCCAAGCGTAAATCCAGGGGGCGCATCGTTAAATTATTCCACGGTCTGAACTCGATACTAACTCATTCGGTTGATCAATCGGTATTCTTATAGGGACAGGGACACTGCTTTGTCGGGACCGGGTTTCTGTTTACGCTCATTCGCGTCCTCGATGCCTATTCGAATCATGTTAATTAATAGCGTTTGTGTTAATCAGGAAACAATTTTAACAATTAGCGACGTTTATGCTGCAATTTTACACCGGATAAGCAAAAGAATAAATAGTCATACACGCTGTGTTTGAAACTAATAATTGGCCAGTCATTTTTAGTTAGTTTACTTGCGAATTTTTGATATCGGTTGAAAGTGCCTCAAAAATATGTGACTAAAATAAAACTCTACAAATTTTTTATTTGACTATATATAAAATTCATTTTTTAATAAAATAGTGGATGGTGGATGCGCCGGGTTTATTTTTGACACATTTAATACCATTTTTTCTTATACAATATTGACGTATATGCTATAATATTGGGTTAACATACGGACACATTTTATACAAGTTTTGCTTCTAGATTTCGACGGGATCGTAATATACGACAAAAAGTATGTGCGCAACATATTTCATTAAAGACTCATATCTCGATAATAACTAAGATAAAAAAATAAAACCAAAGCAGTCATTTAGATGAAGTTTTACAGCATATTAACAAATTTTTTACAATTTCTAATACATTTAAATTGTTTTAAAAATTAAAGTTAAAGCTGTAATTGACATCTTTTTAAATTACTTTCTGAGTAACAAACCACTAAAAATAGTATTTAAAAAAAATTGTTTTATAAAACTTATATTGAGCCACAAGTATTAGTCAAAAAGTGCCTGTGAAAGACGAGTGCTTTTAAATTTTATAAAACGAGTTAATTATGCTATTTTTTCTAATTTGAATTTTCTATTTTTTTCTTTTTATAAAATTAAATTTAATATTTTAAAATAATATTAAAAAAATTACAGTGAAAATTGAATAAACATAAAAAAATCAGAATCTTTGAAAAAATCACAAAAACAAGGATTTCAAGCCAATAATTTTAAAATATAGAATCTGAAAAATCAGAAGAATCTGAACAATCTGAAGAATCTGAAGCATCTGAAGGATCTGAAAGATCTGAAGGATCTGAAGGATCTGAAGGATCTGAAGGATCTGTAGGATCTAAATAATCTAAAAAATCTAAAGAATCTGAAGAATTTGAAACAGCATCTAGACAAAATGTTATGTAAGACTTATTCCAAAAATTTCAATAGTTTTCAATAATAATTTCAATCCAAAAGTTTCATAAAAATATTTTTCATAAAATTTTTGAGCCAACTTGATGCATGTAGATGTAAATACTCCATGTGTTTTTTTTTTTTGAGTATATGAATTTTATTTTTCTTAAAAGTTGCGATATCCAAAAAAGTATGAGGTTTATGTATACCTTATACTTAACAAAATGATAAGAGTATAAAAAAAATTCAATAGTACAAGAATATATAGAGTGTTCTATTTAAAGAAACGACG
Organism: Cynaeus angustus; assembly: GCA_030157275.1. Taxonomy (NCBI): domain Eukaryota; kingdom Metazoa; phylum Arthropoda; class Insecta; order Coleoptera; family Tenebrionidae; genus Cynaeus; species Cynaeus angustus. The sequence goes on along the minus strand of CM058063.1, from coordinate 22,491,759 downwards.
TTATGGCTGTTTAAATATTGTACAAAATAAGTGTTTCTAGTGAAAACTCTCTACGCTAGCATTTACTAATATTAGTGCTATACAAAGAAACAAAGATTTTTTTAGTTTTATACCAAATTTCATTAATAAATTACTACTAATAACACTAAAAATATAACTTTAAACAAATTCATTTCCAAAATTTTGTAAAAAAAATAAACAGAATATCTTGGCAATCTTGAAATTTAAAAACGAGATAACAAATTTGAATACGTAAAAAATAAATAGAGTACCATTTAAAACATTTGAATTGAGTACAGTCCTGGAACAACCTGTCTAAAATAAAATATTTTTCGAATATGCACTTTTTTGCGTCATATATCATGACGCATTGAAAAGTCTCATATCATGAATGCAAAAGACAAAATCGTCCGATATCCCAGTGTTGACTCACCCTTTATATATTATTAAAATAATGCAAGCACGCACTAAATACATAAATCGGGTAAATCAAGTACCATTTAGATTTCCATTGGGGGGCTATTTCACCATGCTCACCTTACTCAAATTTAAAAGGAAACAAGCATGCCAATAATCCAAAAAAGCACCAAGAAATGACGTTTTAGGCGCATAATTTACTTCGTAGCCGCTCCCTGGGAATTAAGATTCCTTCTGTTAAAATAATGCTTTAGTTATGCCTGATAAGCCGTTAGTTTAGAGATATGTATTTGAATTTATACGACACTGTCAACCGGATTATCCTTTACGCCAATTACAGCGTAACTGTTGACATGATCCAGCAAGGGAGCTGTCTACAAAGACATGATTTCTTATTCGGAGGTTCAACGACATTACCAAAACGAAAAATTAAAAAAAAAATGTGCGCAGCACGTACAAAGGTGATGATGACAATAAAACTAGCTTGAATGAACACATATAAGTGTATTAGTATTAGTCGAGTGGTGGCTGCCAAAGGACTCAGTTTAGGATAAGTAATGGCCCCCTGTCAAGCTAGTCCGCTCGATAATAAGTGGAATCGGCCCCGTCGGTACGTTATTACTGTCGATGCATTTTGACATTGGGTGCATCCAGTGATTTCCGTTATACGATTAACCACAATCACATTATGTCTGCACCCGGAATGGGTCTTGCCCATGGCTATCTGCCATTGTTGTTAAACAAGAATTAAAGAGAGTACATTGGTGCCCACTTGAGCTTGTGACTTGTTTGGTACAAAGGCGAGCGCAAGATTATTAAATGCTTTCATTTGGTGGAAAGTGAAAACAATTCGGGGGGATTTTTTCAAAATGACAGTTCGGGCGGAAACAGGGATTTTTAGACAACAGGTATGCTCTTGATTGGGTGTTATTTACTGTGATAAAAGCCCAAAACACAAACAGAAAGTCGTTTCTTGGTACAAACGGCCTCAGGCGCGTGTAGTAAGTCTACAACTTTTTTAATATTAGCCCATCAAATTATTTCAAAAAGCATTTTTTTCTGTACATATTAGAAGAATTTTTGTTTCTTATTTTTAATGTTTAGCCGAAAGTCGTTAGATTTAGATCTCGGATAATTTTGCCAGTGATTATAATTATAAGTTTTGAAATGTGTTTTTAGCACTACAAACTAAAATGTTTATTGGTTAATTTTAAAATTTAAAATTTTTAAACTTTTGAATTAGCTCTGTTGCTCTATTCGAAAATTATGAAACAAAAGTCAGCGTTCTTAATTTCCAATCTTAACATTTCCAGAACTTATAATAAATGTTAATTAATAAAGAATGTTATTGCATCGTTGCAAATGACATCTAGAAAAAATGCTTTCATTAGATGACACTATCTCTGCTTTTTAGGATAGGGTTAAGTTAAAATTATCAATAGTAAAATTTTTGCAGTCACTTTGAATTAATCATTTATTTATTTTATTTACAATTAATTTTTGAATTTTTAATATGCCATTAATGAAACGAAGATCATTAAATTCTAACTAGAAAATGGTATTGGATCTTAACAATACTATTTATAATAATAATAATAATAATATTTAAAATGTTTATTCACTGATGATCTCGTTCGGCATTTTTTGACAGTTATAATTATAAAATATAATATATAATTGATGATCAAACATTTAGTTGTGTTTATATTGTATATTTTTATAAGAAAAATTGTCTTTTTACTTTTTTTTAGATATTTGTATTAATTGGTAATTTAATCAATTTTAGTTTATTTTATTAATTTTTGATTTTCTTATTTTTTTTTTTTTTGAATCTTTGGACTATTTGTGTCAGATCTAACAATTTTATATTTTTTCTAGTTTTTTGTATTTTTTTTTTTCACTTTTTAATAATTCTTAGGTATTTTTTATTTATTTTAGAATATCTCTTAATGCTTTAAATTTAGAGATTTTTAGACTTTCTCTGTTTTATTTTGTTTTAAAAAAAAACGTGTTTTTTTTATTTTGATTCTATTTTTGTCCTTGTGTGACTAAACGTTTTTTAAATTTATCAAATTTAATAAATTTTGTAGAATTCTAACACAAGTTGACCCACTTGAATTCCTTAGATGCTTTAATTTTTTTATAATTTTATGTTTTGTCTCAAACTGGCATTAGAACTTTTTCTATAATGTTCTTAAATTTGTTTTGGTACTTTAACATGTTTTTTGATACTTTGTACTTTTTTTATTTTTTCTGTTTTTTAAGTTGTTCAAGTTGTTTTATTTCTTTCTTTATTTATTTTTTTAAAATATTTTTTTATGTTTTTGATTTATTTAAAGCTTTTTAAGTTTTTTAAACTGTTTAACAGTTTAACTGTTTAACTTTTTTTATTATTTTATTATTTATTATTTTTTTATACTTTTTGAATGAGCTTTCAGCTTCTTCGTATTTTTTGTGTAGTTTTAATCTTTTGATTGTCTTTTAATTATTCGTATTCTTTTACTTTTTTATTTTTTTTTTTTGTATCATCTACTGCTATTACAGTTGTTGAATTATATGACTTTTTCAATTTTTTAGGTTATTTTAATTTATTTAATTCCATCTAGCTTTGGATGTTTTGAATTCTCTCATTTCTTTAAATTTGCTGAATTCTCTATAGATTCTCTCTAAATGTTACAAATTTATTTTTAACTTCTAGATTGGCTGCATTTTTTGGATGATATATATTCTTCATTTTTTCTAAAATGTTTAGTGTTTTAGATGAACAATATTTTATATTTTTTCTAGATTCTTATTATTATTTGTAACAAAAATTGTATATATGTTTTTTATTTTTTTTTTTTTTTGTATTATTTAGTTTATTTTCAAATTTCTGACAAACAGCTTTAAATAAATTAAGCTTTACTTCTATCTTGATTAACATTTAAATTGAGTTTTAAAACAATTCAAATATAAAATTACTGATGACCATTCAGGACCTCATGACAGTGATGTCAGAAATGTCAAATTCCGTAGAAACTAGCGTTGCCAACATATTTTAAATTCCCAAGCCTACTATATCATACGGTATTGAATGAAAAGACGAAAAAAAATGCAAAATTCTTTTGTTGCGTCCTAAGCAATTGTATTTCTCTCCGTAACGTATCTCAATCCGAACGTAATTATTCCTAAAGAATCATTTATCAGTTGAACGAGTATCTGCTCGCAACGTAAAGCCATCGAGTTCGGTAGCACGTCAAGCAATAATGGTATAAATTAAGCTCATTAAATTCTTGCTTATTCCTTGGCTCCGAGAATGTAGTTGGGGCCGTTGAAGATGTTAATTATTTGGGTCGCCCCCGCAACGTACCTATTTGGAATGTTATTTCAGTTCGTTTGTCTTTCCGCTCCTTGATTATTTAATTCAGGCCTTTATAATGAGAGAAACGAACTGAGAAAGATAATTACAACAGAAAATACGGTCTCGGCAACTAATAAGATACACCTTCGCTTTAGTCGAAAGTCGCCCTTGTTTCTCCTTGGAAGCCACCAATTTGATAATTCGGCGTGGTTTAATAAGAGCAATGTGTTTCTGTCCATTGGATGGACGTCCAGTCCAGACATCAAACTTTGGAAAATTTTAATTAGACTCTACCGCTTTTAATTCCGAGTAAGAAGTTGGAAGAATCAACAAGAAAAACGTTGACATTTTAATAAAATCACGGATCCGTTGGCGCGGATGTAATGAAGGAGTGTGCTGTGCAGGGAGATTTGGGGGAGATGATGCAGTTACCAGTTAGCTCGAGAGCAAACTTTTCAAGATAGCGGGACCGGAGCATATAACATTGCCACTAAACTTTTGCCATTTTCAGTTCGCTTAGAATGAAGTGTGAAGCGATAAAGCTAACTAGTTATTCTGTTCGTCGTGTAAGAGTCCCAGATAAGAGTAATATGTTGTTTCGCATAAAGCCAACCAGGACGTGAGATACTTGTTTATGGTGGATGCTGATAGCGAATTTGCTTTTCGTTCAGAGTTCAGCCCGTGTTAACTCATATCTTTATTCTTACCAAAAGCAACGACCATGGATGGAGATAATGTGCACGCACAAAATGTCACCCACCACCTTGTTCAAAAATTCAACCTTTCATGTAAAATCCCGCTTTTATTTTCGACGCGTATTTTTCTGGTCGATGGGCTCGAAAAAATCCAATCTGTTTCTAATTGGAAAATAAATTTAAAAAGTAATTAAATGATTTTGTTATTTAGCCGCTTCATGAATGATTACACCCAACCAAGAGGGCAAATATCACGGTTTTAACTTTTACACCGCCAAACTTTATTAAAATTTACACAACAACTCGTTATGGCGTGAATAATCGTATCAAAACGACATTTTTAGAGTTAATAAAAGTAGGTTTTATAGTGGAGAAATATGGTTTGATGGTCATATGTACAAAGCGGATTATGGATCTTCGAGTATAATCCCTACACATGTTTTTGGTTCAATGGGTCGATTTAAATCAGTGTAAATGAAGTTATACAAAGCGAAGGCTTACAAAACAAAACCCTTGCTTAAATCGACACGCTCGATAAGCAAAGCGGATTTTTAACATTTTTTTAAACGCTTTACTGCACCTAAAGTGGATTTAATGTGACGGTGGAAAACGCACACGTAGATTTGGATGCCCACATGCACTCACAAGATGAATATGATAAAATTGCCAAATGATACCATATTCTGTCGATGAATATAACTCTTTTCAAAAACACAGAAAAAAAGTGTGCAAACAAGTGTGGAAACAATAGCATAGAGTTTGACTATTTCAGTTTTTTGCATATAAAAACTTGAATTTGAAACTTCAAATTTTTGCTGGAGTGTAAAAATCAAGAAATTAGTATGTGCGATCTTCTAATTCCTAGGAAAAAATAAAAATTTTAAAATATGTTTTCAAAAATTTTAAAGGTATAAAAATAAAAACTGTAAAAATAATTAAATCTAAAAATTTACAATTAATTTTTTCACAGGTCTTTCAAACATTTAAAACTATTTATTCAAATTCTTAAATTAACATTTCAATCTTTTCATTTTACTGGACTCTTCGAATTGTTGAGATTTTTTGCTTTTGTTACTTTAAATTGTGGTTCTTTAGATTTTTTTAATTTTCTAATTTCTGTATTTGTTTTTTTTAGAATTTTTTTGCCTTTTTAAATTTTTAGTTTTTTTAGAATCTTTTCTATAGGCTTCTCAAAAGTTATTAGATTCAAAAAGATAAAAATTGGAGGAATTAAAAATTTAGTTTTTGAAAATGTAAGTCCTAAATTTATATTTACAGAAATTGACTGTAAACTGCATTTAACACCTATAATGGAAATGCAATTTAATCTTGCCTGGAATAACAAAGAGATTAAAACAAACAAATAAAGCTAGAAAATACTCTCAGTCCACTCCTGTTAAATGTGGAGATGAATAAAATAACCAGGAATTTCAAATAAATGTAGAAACAGAAACATGCAACATATAGACTAGCGAAATCTATTATCAATTAAAATCGAATAATTGTTATATGCCGACGACGTAGCCATGTCCAAAAAGCATAATAATAAAAATTAATGACGGGCAAACAGAAGCAAACCGAATGTCAAAAAAACAACTTGAGGAGAGAAAAGCTGGTAGTGGCGACATAAATATCTTAGAATACTATAACTAATGATGGAAAAACAGCGAAGTAAAAATACATAAAAAAAAAATTGTTGTAAACAGTTTGTAATTTTTTTTATTTTCCAAAAATTTTGCTTTATTTTCTCATTTTTGTTTTAAATAAAATCATTTGAAAAATGTTAACTTGAAACTGTCCAATTTATTTATTTTTAAATTAATTTATTCAAAATTTGAGAATCTTATAAGCGAGCTTTTTAGAATTTAGAATTTAAGAATCTCAATCCTGGTCTTTGAAAACGTATTTTTTTTACAGTTTCCATTCTATCAATTTATCTCAAAACCTTAATGTTAAAATCTGGTTATGTAAAAGTATAAAAAAGATTAAAACCCAATTAATTTAATTTAATTTAAAAATTTTAATCCTAATTTGACTACGTGTGACATTCAAAACTAGCAAGTTTTTTAATTACGTGTAAAAACGTTGTATTTTTAGCTTGAGTATGCAACGCAACGTACACCGACTTCTTACTTGTTTACAAAGAACGCAAAATTTTCAAAACATACCAAAGAGCTACGTTTAGAATTTTGCCCCCAATTTCCCCATCAGCTCCCACCGACTGATTTTTTCTCTAATTTGATCCTTTGAAAGGGTCATAACTTTTTCAGTCCGTTGGGTGTTTATTAACAATAGTGATTTAAAAACTCATCAAAGTCTGTCATATTAACGAGATAAGCAATTCGAGTCACATTAATACACATCAGAGTATGTAATGAACATGTCAGGCGGCCGCCTATTGTCACGGGGGCGGCACTGGGGGATGTTATCTGGACTGTTGTATCTCGTTCTATTTATCTCCAGCCACTATCACTGTTTACTATCGCATTATCGACGGTTAATGTCTCCGGAGAGCAAGTGCCGTAATAAGGGAGTTTATCTCTCGAGGATTGCAATATGTTACTATTAAACAAGCATTTAATTCAGGCGACTTCATTAAAGCGGACGCAAAAACTGGATACGAGGGTGTGATCCGTTTTTGTGCAACAAAACTTGACTAGGGTACGCAACATGTAAAAAAACTTACATTTTAACAAATAAAGTTGCATGTAATCTCTTTTGAAAGCTGTCAATAGAACCCCATCGCCGAATTCCCAAACAGCCCGGCGACAATAGCCCTAGGAGTGTGTTGGTAATTCCCGTGTCCGTTCGCGTCTGGTGTATAAACGTTTCCGCGCCCCTAAACTTCCCTCTAAAGACATGCAGAATGTGTTGGGTGTTCCGTGTGAACCAAGCATGCAATTACTGTAACGGAGGCTGCAATCAGGGACGACATGCGGCGTCTTCCTGCTGATGAGAACTCATTCCTTCCATTCATTATAGACCTGTCGATTTTCTTTAATTTCTGTCCTCCCCATTTTTATTGAGGCTTTTGTCTGAGTCAAGAAACATTTAAATTTGGGGCGTTTTCTGAAAAGATTCAACTTTCGTGGGCTTTTGTGTGATTTCTGGTACCCCCCTTCCGATTATTTTGCACTTATTTTTAAATGCGAAACGAAGCATTGTTACTCGGGGAGAAATTTCGAATTCGAAGGCGATTTAAGACAAATCGGAAATGAATGGACGTCAATCAAATAGATGGACGGCGACGAGAAAATCTTGAAAGGCGGTTTAACGGTTACGTATTATAAGACTAACAATAAAAAAACAGTGTTAAAATGTCGGAATTTTTGCCTAGAAAATAGTTAAAAGACTATAAATAAATCATGTCTGCTTAATATTTATTTCGTTTCATTCTGGACAAATAAAAATTGGTGATTTTTAAACATTTTCACAGATTTTTTTGCAAAATATTTCGATATTTTGAAAAGAATTTAATTCTAATTAATATAATAATCAATATTTTTATTGTTTTTTATTATTCAAATTCTACATTTAGTAAAATTGTATTTAATAAAATCTTATCGGACACATGCTATTGTTCGCATGCTGCAACTCTTTTATAATTTTGGAATAAAAATTCAAATATAAAAATCTCCGGTCGATTTCCGAATGACTACTCTCGAAACACGGAATCTAATGATGCTGACGAAAAAAATATCTAGTAGAAAATGAAAAAGTTGTTTATATAATTCGTATATAATTTAATAAAAAATAAGTAAATATCAAATAAAAACGTTAATTCTAATTCTGAAAAACGCAAAAAAACGTCTTAAAGACTGAATTATAGATTGTTTAAACGATTGCAAGCTTAACAAATTTATAATAAGGTAAAACATTCTAAAATGAGGCAAACAATACACAAAAATAAGCAAAGAAATTGATATCAGATCAATATATCGAGAATGTGTTGCATAAACATCTGTTATAATATATAAGGGTATTAGACTGATATGAATCATATAACATAGGAGGATAAGTTTAGGCCCAAGACGATAGCCGAAGCTCTAAATTATCCGAGACTGTTATACCCACATCGGCCGTGTCTTGTTTTATAGTTTTCGTGATACTACAAAATTAATTAAATAAATAATTTGAAAAAAATATTTATAATCATATAGACAAATTTGGCGCAAGTAGTTTTCCAAGTGTGCTTTTGTTTCTGTAGCACCGTTTGATTACAAGAACAAAAGTAAATTTAAAACATGAAAAGTAAAAATTAAGCAAGCGTTGCTTCAAAATTTTATCAAGAAATTCTTGATGCACTCAAGATTTGAAAACAAAAAATAGATTCGCTAAAGAATGTGAAGAATTCATTAAATGAAGGGAAAAAAAAGAAGAATTGACGCTGTCACTGAAGAGGTTTTTCTGTGTAATCTGTTATTTGTTATCAATACTCAAAACGAGTTTAAAGCTCCGGGAAAACGTTGACATTTCGAGGAAAAAGTCATGTTCAACTTATCATGAAATACAGATGGAAAATAATTACCTTTCGAAGTATTACAAATCTAAGAAATCAAAAATGTTAACAGCCGAATGAATTAAAACTTTTTTTGTGGAAGCCTCGGATGAAACTTTTCTGTTGGTAAAAAGTAATTTTATTGTTCGAAGTCTATGGAGCTTGTGACGCGAGGAACTCGTAAGATTGTGTAGAAGAAGATTTTCAATTACAGATTTTACACCATTCAAGGGCTGTGATTTATATAGAAAATATGCACTGCATAGATTTTATGGCTTGAAAATCAGAACAGTTCCAAAAAAGATCACAGATTTTTTATTTTATTTTAATTCAGAAAACCCTGAAAACAACGGTGGCACCTTCTCACATTAAAACAATTTGGAAGATGGAAATCTTCAGAGGTAGCAGAACAAAACGTCGACAAATCTGTTAATAACAAAATCAAAATTTCTAAACAGCTTTTTAGTTCAATAACTGAAGATGCAGCAATTTGCACAAATCACGAAGAAAGAAGATATTTTCTGGAAATTCAAATTGTATTTCTAATATTAACTTCTGTTCATGTTGGTTTGTTTGAATGCTTTATCAAATATTGTCACCAAGACTGTTATCGATATCATAACAGTACAAATAAAATGGAAAAACAATAAAGTAGCGCGAAAATATTTTTTAAAAACAACTATTTCAATCTGTTTAAAATGAAATAGAATAAATATTAAGTACATTTGTGATAATATTTCACTCATAGTACGCCATACATTATAAAAAATATTCCCTATTGTTTTCCGCTGAAAAAGTATTTTTTACGTTAATTTTGGGATGAAAATGTCTACTTTATCTATCAATTAACTTTTATCAGTGACGAAAATTCGATCATTTTTAACGTTGTTCTTTAGTAACTGTAAGACGGGCCCGGCCCCATTTCGTCTAGTTCCAATTCCATCAGGGTTAATTAGTTTTTGTGTGTAGAAATCCTGAGTTGTTTGCGAGGGTGTGTACGTATGTGGTGATATTTCTGCGTCTCAGCGGGACGTCGACGTTGTGCTCAATGATTCGAGCGGACATATATTATTTTTGTAGCGGAGGGTGTAAATATGATGTCACAAAGCCATTTGTTAGCGCGCTTCCTGGCCGGTTTGCCGACAGGAAAACCACGACCCGATATGTCGCTTCGTATTTATGATCGTACAAGGATAATACATACATTCATACACATGTATGCGTCCTGATACGGCTGCTCTGTCAACCTTACCAACATTTTCGCAAGGGTTACAGTATGCGCTAAAAATCTAATGATAATGAGATTCCAACCCTTCTAAGAAGTTAACCGGGGGGTCCTGGTTATATTAACAAGATTTCCTGTGGTGTTTTGACGTGTCTTGAGGCTAGAGGTAGCTAATTGGATGGGAAAAGTGAGAATTTTTTATCAAATGGGGGTGTTTATTCGAAAAGGGCTAACGAGTTTTACCTTAGTTAATAAAAGCAGAAGGAGAATGTCAACAATAGTAATTGAGTGTAACTTCCGGGTTAATTTCAACATTCCATTCTTGATTAGTTAGTTAAGAGTTGGAGTTAACAGGTCTGGCAGAAAGCTAATTTCTTGTAAAGGCAATTTACAGCGACGTATGTTTCGTTTCAAATTAACACCATTTTTTAAACGGATTGTTTAAAAAGTTTGCAGTTTTTTGAGCACGTACACTTTTTTTGAATTTAGTCGATAGTCGAATCTCAATCAAAATCAATTTAATACTTTGTTTCATAAAATTGAAATTTTTAGTTATTTATTATACAAGACGATAAATAACTAATTTAACCACTAATTGAAAATTTTTAATGCATTCGTGGCTACGTCACTTGTGCATTAATTTTACGAGATGATTAGGTCCTTTATGGTCGTGTATAATACACTACTTTTTCTACAGCTGATTTTAAAGAAAAACTTTAAATTTAATTTAATAATTTGAAAAATAAACACTCGTTCTAAACATCTAAGAAAGTCAAGCTTGTATTCCATGTCAGTTTTCAGATACAGCAAACCAATTACACTCTTGAAGAAACTACATACAGGCTATAGGCTTAAATAATCAAAGATATTTGAGTATTAAATTTTCGACAGACGCTTCAGAATGCTCATCTTTTTGTGAAGATTAAATATTCAAAGGTAAGAAAAATAATATGTAAAATGGGGTTTTAAACTTAGAGCTTGCAAAACAGGCGAATTGTACAAGTTAGAAGTTTCCAGTAATGACGATCGACAATAGGTAATGATTGTTACACTTATTGATACTAAGACCCAAAAAATCTCTCGTTTTGTGTAACCGATAAAGATTGTGGTGTTAGTTTTATAGAAATTGTACAAATCTTTTTGTCAACTATAGACGGAAAAAGTGTACCATTCAGCCTGGAGCAATTAATACATTGTATAAAATTTCAAAGATGACAATTTTTTGAAGCTGTCACATGCCGAAACGTATTCCCGCTCTGCAGCTCCGATGTTGGCAAACACAGGTACTGACCTTGTCATCGGTAAACGAATAAACGGATGTAAAGCATCCTCGATATTAGAAAACTATTTTGAAGATACTACATCAAGTAAAATTAACGTTTCACAGCAGATTGTTACCACAATTTAGCCACAACAAATTTAGCTACGAGTACGGTGCAGTTAACCCACGAAACTATCGATGCGAATTCTATTAATATTACAATAAATTCAAAATAATGTACTAAAGTTAACTAAAAGTTAAAGTATTTTATTTACCGTTGATGTAAAAAAAGGAAAACCGTCGCTCCAGCTGACAAGGATTACAAGGTAATCGAATTTAATACAGATGGGAAAAAATTTATCTAGAAAAGAAAATTGTAATTTTTAAAAAATGATAGAGAAGAAATTGAAGTCATAGAAAGAAAGACAAAATTATAGTATAAAGCGAAAAGAAAAAAAAACACAATGATAATTGACTGAATCAAATTTTGGCATAGTTTGCAAATTAAGAAAAACAACAGATCCAAAAAAAACTTTCTCACAAAAAGCCTAATTTGATGGCCAAAAGGATTTTAATTCGATAACTTAAAAAAAAACAATTATTAAAAATTTGCAACTAGGAAATAATTAAAAATATAATTAAATTAATTAATATAATTTATTATTATTAATATAATTAATAATTTGAGATAAAAAAAATCAAAAATTTGTTTTCTTATTTCTATCGACAGGTATATTGGGAATTTCTCGTTTCACCATTTAAACAAATAAGGTCACAAAAAAATTGCAACATCTTGTAATTTTAAAACTTTTAGCAAGTATTATCATGCTAAAATGATAGCATCTATCATTTTTGCAGCATCATTAATATTTCGTATAAAACTGACAATAACGTCGTCACATAGTTTTTCAAATAAAACTTTTAGGGAACATTGAAATTTTTATCAGAAAATCGAAACTAAAAATTCATAATTTTGTGAAATGCTTTATTAGGATTAAAATTTAACATACTTATAAATTTCGAGACACTTCATTGATCTATGTTAGTTTTAATCGAATTCATATCAATTTTTATACTAAACAATGTTTGTGAGAGCCAATAAAAGGAAAAATAAAGGAAAATGTCTGACCATCTTCAATAACTGGTTCTGGCAACTTTCAAAACTGGCATTTCTAAAAGTTTATTTAAAATTATTTTAATGATCTTAAATGTTAAAATTTTCAATTTAGAAAATCTCATACTTTACGGAGTAGATCTAATTCAGTTCCCTAAAGAATTGTATTATTTTTACATTTCCATTTAGCTTTTACACCAAATGAAATAAATTTTGTATATTTCTAGGTTTTCTTCTGTTCTTTACATCAACGTCAGCTTTAGAATTTTATTAAGGCCACTTATTTATTTGTCTATAATTTCAGGTTGAAATTGACCACGAATTGTGGAAAGCAATGTTACCAAAATTGAAAACGTTTTCTTATGACACAATGGTGCGTTTACAGTGTTTTTTTTTTTTGTACAGTTGTCAGAAATATTTTTCGAGCATTTAGATTTAAATTTTTGAGGTATCGGTATTGCAACTTCTTACACAGTATTGCAACTATTGCTTATTCATTCAAAAATACTTTAGCATTTTCATTCTTAGAAATTCGGTCGATTTTAGCATCGTAAGTTGGATAGCCGCGTGCCATAAATTTCGCAATAAAGTTTTTCATAACAGAGAGATATTTTATAGGTTCATATATCTCTTTAAATATTCGGTATCTCACCCTTATTTTCCATTTAAGTCCATCTCTTCGGTATATAAAGTTGGACCGGCTGGCCCTCCGCCAATTCTAAAGTAAAGTCACGTTTAATATCAGAGCTTCTAAGGTAATATTTTGTGGCTATTCCTATAAAGTTACGTCGTAAATTTCTCCGATTTTACATGAATTTTAAGCAGGATTCACAAACTTTCCTTTTATGCCGTTTTGATTTAGAAATCGAGGGTGTACGTGCAGAATTAAAATCGGTCAGATAGGGCCTTAACGGGGGAGGTTTTTGGGGTTAATTCGAGTGTACCACAATCGATTAAACAGTGGAGGTGAGCACAAACACTGCATTAACACAGCTCAACATGTATGTACGCAAAATGGGACGGTGATCTTGGTCGATACAAGCATAGATAAAAGTTTGGTGCGCCGAGAAATCCAAGAGTTCGGAAGTCAAAGTCACATTCTGGAAGAACGATCATGAAAATGTACAATAACACGGAGCAAACGTTGCCCGAATATAAATTCTTAACATACCTCAAACGGCTGTTATTATTTTCGCAAATAGAAATTAAAAATTATTTACGGTGAACGGTCACAAGGATAGTACAGTGGGGGCACGACTCTTCGATAGTTCGATTGTGTAAACATTAACCAATTGAGTTTTCTGACTCGTTGAATTCGCCGCAAAAACCTAAAGAGAATGTGAGGCTTGTGCCTTTGTGGAGGGCATGATAATTCACTCAATTTAAGAAGCGAGATACGTTTAGATATATTTAGGTTTTTACGTCCAACTTCCACAAAGATGTTTTTATCGAGCACTTTTTTCTATAGAATTATGGACAAGGTCGTGGATTAAAAAATTATCAATTTTTTCGATAAATTTCATCTGACGATATTCTAAAAATGTAACTTTTAAAACTACAAGGTGAGTATATTCAGAAAAATCATCAAAAACAAAAACCGACAAAATATTAGGCAATATGTCTTCCTCAGACTGAAACAAACCTCACAGATCCTTTTTTTATTTCCAACAAACGTAATCTATGTAATAATCTTAATATATTACAATTAAATATATAAGTACCAAAAATGTCGTAATTGTTTGAAGTTTTATAAGAAAAAATGCATGAAATAAAATAAAAATACCCTTATTGTCTTTCTTCGAATTGCTTCCAAATTTACAATTTACAAAATTACAATCGAACGGCAGAAAATAACGAGATATAAACAATAATTATCCGCGTATGTCATGCATATACTTGGATACCAGTTCTGCAAATTATCAACGACAGTAAAAATGTTATATTAAATATATTTCAACGTACTCAATCAATGTAAAATTATCATCAATTATTTTATGGGTGCTTGTAAATGTTATAAATAATAAATTTCCAAAGGGGAGCAAGTTTATGCGAAAACTACATAAAAAAAATCGCCCCCGGGTGGGCTCGAACCACCAACCTTTCGGTTAACAGCCGAACGCGCTAGCCGATTGCGCCACGGAGGCAGATGTTCGAACTTTACTTTGTAGTGTAGAAGAGAAATAATTTGAGTAAACTACAAAAATCTAATCAAATAATTAATTAAAAAAGTATTGCATTCCACTTATTCTTAAACAAGGATAAAATTAAAGTATTGTATTCAATAAATAAAGATATATTTTCAACACTAACATTTTTTTTTTCTTAGATTGAACCTGATTTGTTTCAGCTAGCCACTTTCATTCTTCCTTTCTTCAAAAAACTGAAAATAAACATGAAGCATAAACTAGTGAGCATTTTATCTTTTACTTTTTTAATACGGCGAAACGTGTCTTCATAATTGTATAATTTCAGTGCCTTCTTTATCCAATCAGGCAATGCCGCTTTAGTAGACGCTCTGTTATACCTCTCGTCTAACAACAGGATAGTCGCATAATCATTTCTATGCCTCACAGCTCTCCCAATTGATTGATTTATAGCCTTCATGCACATCCCTTCGTAGAATTTTCTTCCAGCCCCCGGACCCTAGAAATTCTCTCTAAAATTAATTTAACACATTCAACCACCTCACTTCAGTTTTATCCAAAAATGCCATTTTCTCTTTCAGATCCGGAGCCATAATATTAGCGTAAGGCATTCCAACAACGATGACACATCTCCCTAAATCGTCGCTAAAGTTCAATCCTTCGCTCAACTTTCCACCTAAAACAACACTGAAAAAGAGCTCACTTCTGGTCCGGATAAGTACCAACGACACTGAGCAACAACGCCCGTCCCGACTTCCGTACAACATCAGCATAAGCCTTCAAAACTGAATCAACAGAACTAGAATCTTGGGGCTCCCGAAACACGGCTCGCCCAAAAGAAAACTCCTTGATTTGTTGCCAAATCCAGTTCTCATAGTTGTAGGATGGAAAAAATACGACAATGCCACCAGGAACTGAATTACAGGCATCTCGAATAATCTGTTTCATACTGTTTGCCTAGAAATACCAATCAGAACAAGAACAGAGTCGATAAAAATCAAACCATAGTCATCCTTTGCTCGTAATTAAAAAGCAATTTCTCTCTCCCTGGCCCTTCTGTCATAACAATGGGCAGAATATTTTCGCTCGGAATTATATGATCACATGAAAACTCCACAATACGATCCAAAGAAGCACCTGAATTAATAAAAAGACGGTGTTTAAATTCGTCGTTTGGTTTCATTGTTCCGCCGGCGACGATCACAGATCGCGCTGATTTAACGACATCTTCAAAGTTCCGAGAAGGATTCAACAGTAGAAACTGTAATTTCGACTTTGATTTGTCTTGATTACTATGAACGAAGATGCGACCGTCGCTGTACGAATATGTAAGAGACTCTAGAAACGAAACGACGGCGAGGAGCGGATTGGTTAAAGAAAATTGTTGTGGGGGCTTATCGCACTCTGTTACCAACTCAGTCTTATTACTAATACTTGACAGGAAATCACGGACACCCTTCTTGACAGGCTTTTCGATTATGCTTGTATCACACGGGTATTTAAGAGTATAAGTGCGAACCTGTAAAAAAACACATTGTGATGTATGCAACCACTAATACACGCCATGTTACCTTCTGTGCCAATCTGCTGTCTTTACAGAACTTTAGTAATTTGAACATGTTGAAGTTATCAATTTTTGCTGATACTACGAAGTTTTCGACAGTAAAAGTGTCGGTTTTGGTTTCGCTCCTCTTATCTGATAAAATTATTATACAGTTTCCGCCAGTTTTCCGGTCTTCTCACCTAAGATTTGTTGGAGTTTGCTGATGATAAATATGAGCTGGTTGATTTGTAAAAGATTGAACGAGGAGAAGCGCGTGTGGAAACGCTGCTTGTAACATTTAACTTGGAGAAGGCCTTGTTGTAGTTGGGCGTAACTCACTTCAGAGTTGTGCATTTGGGCCATAGCTTCTAGGAGATTGTGGGCTTCATCTACTATGATGATGTTGTCTTTTAACTCAATGCCTGCAAATCAACATCAGTTGAGTTTACAAGGGTTGGATTGTTTTTACCGTTAGCTTCTCTGGTTGCTTTGTGCAAAATTGTGTTATAAGGAACTAGAACGACCTCGGCATCTTCTGCAGCTAATCTACTCGAGTAGTACGGGCAAGCATTTAATTCTTTGCCGCTTTTGACCAAGTCTTCAACATCAAGCACTTCCGTCAGTGTTAAATCTTTGAGGTCTTCAATGGTGGTCTGTTTGTAATACGGACATTTTGAGCTCTCACCTTTCTGTCTTTTAGCAGGTCTAGTTCCTCCACTTTTTGCGTTTTTTTGTTTGTCTAAACACCTCTCATTAATCAAAGAGTTGCTTTTGAGCTTACTCACGTTGGGATTTATACAGTAAGTTTGTCGGGACGCTAAAGACGCTACTCTTACATTCTTACCAAAAGGTGATTTCAGAATTTCTCCAATAAACTGGCTGAGCTGGGAGTGGGTCCTACTACAAATAAAAATCTACACAAATAATGAAAAAAAAAAGCAGTTGGCAGCCACTTTTGTAGGTCTGTATTTAGTTTCAGACTCCTCTTCTTGTTCTTCTTCATTGTTCTCATTGACCTCAAGAATGATATCATCATCTTCTTCTGTTTTTTCCTTTTCTACAATCTTGACAGTCTTCACTCTCTTCTTCAGTATCTCAGTCTTCTTCTTTATTAAATTCTCAATCTTGGCATCATACTCATTAATCTTATTCTTCTGGATTTTCAGCTCGTTAATTCTCCGCATGAGTTCGATCTCCTGGGACTGAGCAGACAACCAATCATTTGAATGAATAACGATTTTGTTCTTTTCAGTTTCCAGAGTAGTTATTTGAGAATTGAGTTCATCTCGTTCGTGCTTGTTATGGTCTTTGAGCCAACGAATCGCTCCACAGATAATACTGAGAGATTTTCCCTGAAAAATACGGTTTTTGGATGCTCGAAACTGTAAAAACGAACCGTTCCAGTGGGACTCTCAAAGATTCCCAACTTCTTGTTTTCGATCACTTCATACAGACACTTCATGAAATCATATTGGATAGTGTAGGGCTGGAACGGGAAATCGAATTCTTCAGGAGGGTTCATGGTAAATCGGTTTGTTTACACGTTGAGGTTAAAATTGAATTGTTTCCCTCCAAAAACTCACGCGGAATTGAGACGACAGATGGCGCTATTCGAAGTAATCTTAGTTTTACAGGATGAGGGGGTACAAAAATAGGTAATCTGGAACTACTTCAATTGAATTGAAATTCTTCTGTATTTAAGTGTATGAATCGAGTTCTGAATCTAAAAAACTGTTTTTTTCTCTATAGTTGCAAATTTTGACCACCAGAGGTTGCTATTCGAGGATTCGATATGCTTTTTATAATTTAAAAAAAATTTAAGTAATTTTACAAATATTTGCAATATTTGAGTCGTTTCCAGAGTCTCGGGCTGATAACTTTTATAATTGGTTTTTACCGAGTCGTCGCCCGTACATGCTCCACTTTCTCTTTCCCCAACTCCCTCAAAAAATAGTTTTAGGTTCTTGCTCTTAGAACATGGAGCGATTACTTTCGCCACTCCTTTTTTGTCTTATTCTTATCCCGCAGTTAAACTGCCAACAGAGGGTAAGATATTTCCCTCATGTTTTCGCTAATTTTTGCATTAATGTTTTTTTTTTTTAGTTGAACGTGGAAATTTTGTACGAGTCTTTATGTCCGGACAGTCTGAATTTTATAACGCAACAGTTACATCCCGTTTTCAAGGAATTATCACCTTATGTCGATCTGAAACTGACCCCTTTTGGGAAAAGTGCTGTAAGTAATTGTTTCAAACTAAATAATTTAAGTTTCAATGAACTTGAGGAAAAAAAAATCAACAAAAAAAAACCAGTTTCGGCAGGTTAAATCCAGTCGCTTTAGGCAAAACAAATCAGTGATTGTAAAAATACCAGTCTTTCTCAATTCCCGCTTACCTAAATGTGGAGTTTATTCTATAAGTTTGCTGTATTCAACTACACTAAAAAATACATGTTTTTTTCGCCTCAGAGTGTCCAAAATGGCGCCCAGTTCATCTGCCAACACGGCCCTCAAGAATGCAAAGGCAACCGAATACAATCTTGCGTCCTTAATGCCCTCCCAGACCAAAACCTGCAAGTGGAATACGTCAACTGCTTCATGATCACATTCAAAAAAGGAAAACAAAATGATAACGAATCCGGACAATCGGTACTTTTTTTCCCATCTTTTTCGAGCATTACATGACGATTTTCAGTGCGCCGAGGCCGTTGGGGTCAACTTTGGCCAAGTGGCAGATTGTTACAACTCCGAAAATGGTAAACAACTCCAATTACTGGCGGAACAAGCAACAGCCAGCATATTACCCAAATTTGTGCCCACGATTCTGTATAACGGGGTAAGAATGTCGGTACCAGAATGGAAGAAACTAAACGGATTTTGCAGGTTTTTAACCAACAACTCCAAGACGCGAGTCTCGTTGATTTCAGAAGGGTTGTGTGTACTCTCATCTCTGAAACGTATCCAGACGCTTGTAAAAATCCATCAATTGCTAGATTGTAATGACAACTTAATTCATACATTCTCAATAAAAATGTAACAGATTAACAATTTTAAGTAGCAAGGTCAAACTTAAATTCCTTGTTTCTTGCATCCGTGTTCTGGAAATTTAATACTCTTGTGATCTCGTTTAGCCGTTTCCTTGATCGAAGAAGCACGAAAAGAATGTTCTAAAACGAAAAGTTAACGAATTGGCGAGTTGCATACCGAGTTTTACCTAGTCTGGCGGCGGTCGTGGTAGACTTTTGAGCAGTTTTCATTGAAGAGAAACTTATTACTGACGATGCCTGAAAAATACAATCAAAATCCAGATAGATGTACCAAAAATCTTATTTTACAGTCGAATTTGAGCTCCTTAAAGGTGGAAAACTATCTTCATTCGTGATGTAACCTCCAGTGTCCGCTCCGCTTCGACTCGTGGTCTATCAACAACAAATTTAACCAAAGAAGAATAAAGTAAAAAAAAACTTACACTGCAAAAACCATCACCACTGCAAACAGAAGTCGCTTGGGACGACACTTTCCACTGAGGCGAAATTTTAGCGTTTGAAGGCACATGAAAACCAGGAATTAGTTCAATTCTAAGATCTGCGCAACAATGGTCACAGATCGTGAAGGCAGTTCTGGTAACGATTGATTTGCTGCAATGAACGGATAAATCCGACATTTCATGGTACTGAAAGTTTAGAAAGAAGCAAATAACATACGCGCTGGAGTCAAGTACTCACTGAACACGAAATATCCGTTGTGAAGCAATAAAGATCTTTTTCAAGCAGGCTATAACTGAAAGTTTCTGTAGGCCACACAATTTTCCCAGCTACCACGTTTCTTAAAGTAAAAAACATAAATTGGAGCCTGTACACTTTAATCTCCTCTGCATAGTTGAAGTCGAGACAGAAGTTTTCGATTACGTTACGAGTCATGTCTAGAATTTTTTCATCGGCGTAGAGAACCGGGACGGTGTCTTTTGGGGTGTTCCGTTTCTATCAAAAATGTATTGAGAATAATAACAAATTCTTTTTAATACCTACTAGGAAATTGATCATATCTGTGAAAACTTCATAAATGTTGTTTTGACCATCGTTGACGAGGTCAATCAACTGGTGAGTTTCTTTAGAGTGAGCCATGGCGCCTCCTAGGTATCCTTTTGGTAAATCCCCTATACATCAAAAATCAGAACAAGCAAATAATTGACTTTGATCTTTACCAGGGTGTACTATTTTATGGAACACCTCTTCAATTCCGTTTCTGAGAGTCATGGCAGCTATGGCAAGTTCGCAAATAAAATATCTCTCTGGATCAGTACAGAACGTCAAATGATTGATGTGAACAATAAAAAATACTTGTTCAGGTAAAACTAAAAAAAAAACATCAGCTGATATTTTTACAATGTATGGTTTTACTTGATGAAAACTGCGCCAGTTTCAAAGTTTTGCTTATGTCATTTTTCATTTCTTGTTCTTTAGTGAGCAACTCTTTTTCTTGTCTTTCTATTTCGTCAATTGCATAACCATCAGTGGTCAGTTTACTAGTCGTGTTTGTAAACTGCTCTCTAATATAGAGAGCCCTCTGATTGTAGGGCTCCCGCTCTGCTTTTGACATTGCCTGAAAAATAAAAAGCTTGTTATAATCTCATTTAATTTAAATAATGTTTCTGACCTTAGAATATTATACAATATTATACAATTATCTGTACTTTTTTAACAAGATATAAAAAAGATGTCAGAGATAATATGGCTGGTAACATTAAAGCTGATAAAAAAATATTTAAAACATAGATACTGAAATAATTAGAATTATCGAGCTTTATTTTTACTTCTATCAAAGAAATGTTATTTACACTTACAAATAAAACCTTTGGGTTAACACCCTGTCTGATAAAGTTAAGCAAACAGACTTATTTCTTAGATAAATCAGATTTTTAAAAAATTGGTAGAATCTAACCTCAGTTGCTACAACGTCCAATCAAAACAAGAGCAATAAACCTACCGCCCATTTTGCACCAGCATAATTCTGTAACTCTTCTTTACTCATCTGTTTCCCCGCCTTCAGGTTTTGCTTATCTCTACATTCCAGGAAAAATTGCCAATACCCACTTTTGGCTGGCTTTTTCTTCGGCATTTTGCTGGAAGAAACTAATATAAATTAGAACTTTTAAACGATTTCTAATTACCTTATCTTTAATTGCCCGTTTGCAACCAAATCTATATCGTCTTTATATTCAAATTTACCAAATTCAAGTAAAAACTTGTAAAACAATCTCACCACCAACTTGAAAATGTCAAATTCAAAGGTTATCAAAAATAATAAAAACCCTGCAAACGTCAGTACCAATCACTGATCTAAAATCCCCAGAATCTTACGTAAGTGTCAAACTTCAGTTGTCATAACCTAACAATGGTTGCAAACAGCATAATTTCGCGAGAATTGTGCAATTTGCGTCACTTTTCTTCTTTTAAGCGCAGTTTTACGGCTGGGAAAATCATTTATAATAGACAACCAACGAGTTCAAATGTTGCTGACGTTCCAGGAGTCAGTAGTGCTGTCGTGAACGTCCCCAATGAACCTGTAGGACCGGGGGCTGCGAAAAACACGGCGTACAAGAATCCCGAGTATTTTTGTTATGATAAAAACAGTTATTTCGAGGCTGAAGTAGAAATGGCGAAGTACCGATGTCCCCAACCTTCAACAAAAGTGTACTATAAACCCTCCTCACAATAATCCTATTTATTTGTTGTAAATATTAGACATTAAATCTAGAGTATGTTACTAAGGCATTTTTCTATTGAATCAACCGAATTCCTGTATATTTCCGCGAGTTTTAGGTCCTGCAAACAGACTGTGCCACCACCTCTAAATTTTTGATGTTTCTACAAAATAAAAAGTCATGTTTTGAAGCTGGAGGTGGATATTTACCATTCTGTTGATGTCGCCGATACAAATCCACGACGAGTGCACACTTACAGCCCATTTAGAGTGATCTTCAGAGTCAGGGAATGTTATATTTTCACCTGTTATAGATACACTTTCAATATTGAAAACTCTACAAAAAAAAAATGCACAGAAGTCATTCTCAACATCCAGTGACTTACTTTATTGAGTTGGTACAGTTTGAGGGGAGCTTCCCATCTCCATTGAGCCAAGTTTCTGTTAACAAATCTGAGGCTAAAGTTGGGGCAACCCAATCGTGGTACAAATCCTTCCCAAATTTCTTTGACTTTGCAAAAGACTGGAATTCCACTCTATTCTTTGAATGAATACTCATTTTATTGTACCAAGGCGCTGTTGTGACCACAGCACCAGAAGCAGCTTCCACAAGCTTTGATAATTTAGCGTGTAAAGCTTCAAATATATAGCTTGCATAAATCTGGGGCTCATTATATTGGAGTTGAGTCCCCACTTTATTTAAATTTTTTAAATCTAGAGAGATACACAGGAAGCTTTGACCTTCTTTGGTCCCAGTTTTGGGGTAGTTGTACTTAGATGAAGGTGTAAGAAAATGGGGGACCGAGTGGATGAGCCAGAGACCACTCTCCACATCTGCTAATATAATCCCTTTTGTGTGTCCCTTTTCAGTTTTACTGGGCTCATTTGGGGGTTGATCGTTATAAAATAAATAAGAAACATTCTGAAAAATACGCGGGTGAGATGAACAAGGAAGATGACTTTTGTACCTTGGAATAAAAAGGGTATAAAGTTCTGCCAATAATTGACTGACTGTCGTCGATTCCAAACTTTGAGAGCGTCCAATTATTATAATTTTCCGAAGTTACATACACGTAACCGACACCTTTTTTTATCACGTTGTTGTCATGTTTTATCTTTGGAATTTTGTAAACGGTAAACCTACAAAAATTCCGTGAATTTGTAAGGATTTTCTCATCTCCTTTTTACCAATCCACAGGCTCATTATTTTCGTTTTTGCACTGTAGAGCAGTGGTAATGAAAAAATAACTGAAAAGAACTGAAATTACACAGTATGAGGTAAACATGTTTAATTATAACGCACTTCTTGTGTGGATTTAAAATTAGAAAATTTATCTCCGAGATGCAAATATTGCTTATCTATGTATGCAACCATAAATTCAGTGTTGCATGTAAGAATTAACATTTCATCTAATATAAAATTATAAAATAAGACGATTATTTATTTTAACAAAAACACATTACATAATGCAACATTCACACTTGACCAGAAATACAGTATAAAAACTAGCTACATAATTAAGTATTTGTGTGTGATATAACGAGCCAGGAAATAATAAAGTAAAACAAAAATATGGGGTACACTGCCAATACTTTTCTACCAGGTTTTTGGCTGTCTCCTAAAAACACCATGGAAGCTAAAATCATACATTAAAAATTTAAAAAAGAAACACACTCAAATTACCATAAGTTGCCCATGCAAATCCCACCATAGAAACCGTAAACCTTAAGAAAAACAATAAATTGGTCTGCTCAACCATAAGTATTATCCTACAGATAATCAACGCCATTGTTGTGGGTAAAAGACAATAACCCAAAACACAAATACTTTGGAAAAAAGAACTGAAATAAAAACATTAAAAGAAAGGATTTTTTTTTTCATGGAAGTATTACATATTGCCTCCTAGCAACTTTGAATTTAATGTGACCACCATGGAGCCTATCCAAACTATGACAAAAACTTCTGCAAATTCAGGGCCCCCATCATTGGAATTATCTGCAGTGTTAGAACCTTGCAAAACCCTGAAATCAACTTTGTGACAGTGTTTTTTTCAATTATAAAAAAATACATTGCCATAAACGTGCACAGCATTAAAGGTCCCCACAGGTCCCCTACAACATAAACTTCAGTAAATGAAAGAACAAAAACTAGAGCTTACATTCTTTCAGTAAAGTCTTCTTCTCTTTTGGAAACAATACATGTGCAAATTTAATTCCTACAGCCTTTAAATCACGCAACTACAAAAAATGTGCTAATAGAAACAACCACATGGCGTAAAACTCACTATCGTGTCTTTGATCGGTTCATCTAATGTATTAAAATCTGGTTTGCCCAGCCCTTGGTTTTTTGTCCCAGGAATGGACATTTCACCCTCGACAGCCCCGTCAACATCTTCAAACATCTAGAAAAGTTCAAAGTTAATTTAATTACCTGGAGTAATTAATTATACCTGTAATTTTGTATCGGTCATTATTTTTTTCTTCTCTGTTTACAATTACAATCGTAGTCGTTTCATGACAGCTGTCAACGTAGACAAGTGTACAGAGCTCGTTTTTATCGACCCGGATGTGACCTATATAGCGCCAACTAGGTTGCATATTTGTAACTAGAATGTGGGGGTGTTATTTTGATCTTTTGCAAAACAGTCAGGGAGAAATGCAGAGTTGTGGTTCTCAACGATTTGCTCTAAACATTTTGTATCAGAATCCTGCTGGGATTATTCATTTTTTGTGTATTTGTAAAAGCGTTGGATTTTTGGTGTAGTCTCAAAAAAGCACGGATGACTCTCTTCGGGTTCAGAGAACCGTATTTTGAGCTTAAACCTCGATTTTGGTTCAGCAGAGGGCGCTAGTATTACAGCGCGAAGATTTGAAAAGGGTAACTTTCTCTAAGAAAGTCGGAAGAAATTGTTTGCTTTATAAAGTGCATCTAGAGCATGTAATAGTTGCAGAAGATGATGACTTTCTTTTATGGAGACATAAACACAATGGACAATATCGAGCTTGTTCACACAGTTTATAAATAAGAGTCAAATTTATTTTATTTCAGTCTCATTGTGTGACAATGCGGTATTTCCTAAGTTTATTGCTGGTGTTTCACGTTAAATGCCAGAATGTCTCAATCACAAACGAAACTGTTAAAACTGAGTTGGAACGTACAACGCAACCGTCAGCTCAAAGTGAGAAGATCGAAACAACTTCGACTAATGTAACAGAAAAAAACAGAAAATCGGAGTTTCGGCCGAGCCCACAACTGGAAACATACTTTGAATACAACAAGTTTCCGGTGCCTCCAGCGTTGCCTGAAGCCAAACATTTCTCGGCGTATAATTTACCTGAACAACAGTGGTTTACGAGCAGTTTTACGACGGAACAGGCGTGGACAGCTAGGATAAAATTTCCAACAACTTCCACGACTCCGACGAGTAAAGAACGACCATATCAGTTTTATAATGAAAAAGATTCCAAGATTTATACGGTTCCATCGAAAGCGGACATTTTTCCACACAAACAGGATGAGTGGAACAAGTTTGCCGAATATGAGAAGAAGAAAATCGTGCAGAAAAACCAATTTGATTTTACAGCCCCCGTAGCACAACCGGTCTTTGGTAACAACCCTAAAAGTAACTTTGAATTTGGGGCTATAGAGAAACCGCCGGTGCACGGAATGCAGGAGAATCCCTGGAAGAAAATAATCAAGTTTTTAACAGCTTTTATACCGATCGGTTTGTTAATCAGCGCTTTGACTCCTACTGTTATCACAGTGGAGAACGTCAACGGAACGTAAGTATGAATAATGTAGAATATTGAATATTTTTGAGCGGGTTTTAGGCAATCAAGATCGAGAGCTGTGGACCCCAAGAAAAACAAGTTAATTTCTTCGTTGAATTACTTTAATTCTGTTGGATGCGAAGATCGGATACTTTGTGAGCTGGTTTTAAGTGCTAGCTCTAGTCAGAATGCTGAACATCACGTTGAGAATTTATTGAATACTTTTACCCAAGAGTAAGTTAGAGTTATGCGTCGGTGCATGATTTAATTGGTTGTTTTAGAGGGAAAGCAGTTGAAAAAGCAGAAGAAATGAGAAGAATTTTCGAGGCTGTTAAAAATCAAGATTGTCGACCTATAATCTGTCGGAATATGAAAGAAAACACGTAAAAAAATTAGCATATTTTATTTAGAAACTGACACGGAGTTTTTAATTTGCCCCAAAATCACCGAAGTGCTAAAGTCTCATTTTGTTGTTTCGAACTGTTGTAAATTTATTACTAATTAAAATCAGCACACTTTTTTAAGTAGTTCTGGCGCATATTATGTATTTGTTACACCACAGTCTCGGATTTCGCCCAAATTCTAATGTAAGTAGTGTCATAATTTACAATAAAAGTTCTAGTGTGAATGACGAATTATTAAAATACTCATTAAACCGTTCTGTTCTGATTCGATGATAAAGCGCTCTAATAGCGGCAATTTGGCAAAGTCCTCCCATTAAATCCGCCATCCGTGCATAACAAAGATGCAATAATTGTCTAGAAAGTGACCACATGTCCTCGAAAGTAAAAAAAATTAAACGTGATAAAGTAGGTAGATATTCATCATCACTACAACTTTCCTGACATTCCTATGCATAAGCTATACTTTTCTCAACTGACCACATCATTTTTCTTAAAATGCAAAGAATTTTTTTCTTCCTGGCGAATTTCTAAATGTGAAAAGCGGCGCATATGTTTTAGGATACCGTCATAAACCTCTCATTTTTATTGTACAATTATACGATGATGAATGACGATGGGTTTCGAATAATGAAGGAGTAATTTTGCGCGGCGTAAAACATATGTTCGCGAGTTATTTATTTTATTTTTATTTTTTTGATGATGTCGTCTGTGTTTGATGGTGCCGACATGCTTCGTAACCGTGTTGTTCCATTTTGAACGAGGTGAATGAAGTATTAATTAAGAAAGATGGATTTAATTGGATAATATATGGATGTTTCTTCGTTTGTTGGGAAAATTCCGAATTTGTAGAAACTAATTAGTGAATCGAGTGTTAACAAACAGTAATTCATTAGACAAATCTGTCAAACTTTCCATTTTTACATCCTGGAATCCAAAAATAGTTTTTGAATAAAGCGAGAAAAAAGCTAGAGCATTAAGTAAATTAATTTTAATTATGCCTTTGGTCTGCTCGACACTTTTATTAATTTTTTAATACAACGCAATTAAATTTAATCACTACAAAATTGGCTTTTTGGACTTGTTTTCACCTTTCCTATGTCAAACCGAATTACAAAGCTCATATAAAGCAATTATTTAATTATTGAAAATACCTTCTAAGGAAAAAGGAGGCCAGAAGGCCTGATTTTTTTTTGCATGTCAGTGGTTGTCATATTTATCATTTTTGAGAATATCTTAAAAATAATACATAAAGATAATAAACAAATATTTATAAGTATAATAAATAAAAAGATACATAGATAAAAGTTACAATTAATATAAATGTCCATTAAATACCAAATAAAATACCGAACGTTAAAGCCCGGGTAGCTCAGTCGGTAGAGCATTGGACTTTTAATCCAAGGGTCCAGGGTTCAAGTCCCTGCTCGGGCGGCTACTATTTTTTTTTTACTTTCTGGTCAAAAGCTAAAATTCAAAAATTTTAGAAAAATTATTTATTAATGATGGACAACGTTTTTTCACCTTTTTTTATGCAAGAACAATTTTAAAAGCTTTTAGGTGCAAATTAAACGTGGCCGTGGGTGCTTAAAAATATTTACAATTGTAATTTTCGAAATCTCGGTTTTTAGTTTATTCCCTCTTATTTTTTATTTATTTTTCCCCTTTCCTTTATTTGTAACGCTAATATTGCCACATTTGATTTTTTATTATATATATTAGCCACATGTTTTATTTTACTCGTCAGCAATCTGTTCATTTTTTTACCTTTATTGATTTTCCAGTTCCACGCCAAGTCATCGTAGTTTTATTAAACAAAATAATTATGAAAAAGCCATAAACAGGAAATGATACGTTGTCCTCTTCACGTCTGCTGATGGTTTATTATTCAACAATCAGTGGGCCAATAAACTATCGAACCTATCCCACATTTAGTAAATTAAATACAGTACCTACCCAGTTCCATACGTCAATAAAAATGTAAATCCTACCAACATTAGAATTTCAAAGTGTTCCAAGAATAATCCATATCATTTATTCCCGATCGTCTTCATCTCGACACAAATGCGCCTCGATTAAAATTTATTAATGTAAATGAAAATATTTATTGTAGAAAGTTAAGCATTTAAACGCAACAACTTGCATCAAAAGATAAAGGAAACAACGACGACTAACCTAGTTATTCTTTAAGCTTAATTGTCCACCAATTAAGAAAAAAATCTATTTCTGCATGTTCAACAGATGGTAACCACAAGTAGGACGAACGTCACTGGACAGCTTTTACTTTCAAAAAAAGAACAATACCTAACCTAAGAATAGAGTAAAATCTGATGCTTACCGGACTGTGTCATTTTCTAACGTAATTGGCCCCGTTTAGTCCAAAAATGTTAGGTCGAATAACCCGCCTTTTGACAAAACAATGCACTGAAATTATACCATTTGTATCAACGGCCTTGAGTCATGGGATGTGAGCCGAACCCATGGATAAGTTCACTATCATAAAGTGTGACACTCCTTCGGTGTAAAGGTTAGTGTAATTTCTCATGAAACTTTTACGAAATGCTTAAAATATTTGCGCTTCCGGCTCTTCTTGCTGGAATTTACACGTACATTGAAAGCGCTTGTCTGGTCCGAGTGGGGAAACTGTGGCTAAATCGCATCAAGTGTGGGCTTTTAGGCACATTTACCCTGTTCGTAATAAGCGACTTCCACAACCAAAATCAAATTTAACTACAATGTAGGTTAATCAGCAGATTCCCAGTTCATATTCATTCGACTGGAATTCCGAGTTCCGTCGCGACTTATGTGGCTATGATTTTTTTAGAATGTTAATGTTTGCAGAATGTGTGGGTTTAATTGGTAGATCAATGTCTCTGCAGATATTACAATTAAAATATCAAGGAGATGAATTGAAATGGCATCTTGAACACAAAATGGGTGCTAATGAAGTACCTACATCGTCGTAAATTTTATCACCAGTAAAACAAACATAAGCGGTTCATAAATTTGATTTTTACGACTGGACTAATCGAAGGCACCATTGAGATAAAGTTACCACTTTTAGGCGGAATATAATAGGAGTAGATAAATATATTCACAGAAATATAATCATCAAATTATTACAAATGTGCATCAGTTAGGTTTTAGGGTTTTAAATTTTCTAAGATTTTTTAATTTGTTTGGATTCTTAGAATTCTAGGATATTTTTTATGTCTTTTGGGTTAATACGATTTTTATTATTTTCTTTTTGTTTCTATCGTTTTTGATTTTGTTGAAATATTTAGATTGCCTGTCTTTTTTCGATTTTTAGACCTTCTGTTTAAAATTTTTGCATTCTTTGGATTTTTGAATTTTCTTTGATCACGTAAGTACCTGCTTAAAATTTTTTCTATTCATTATATATTTTTTTGTGCTTCAAATTTTCAAAAATTCTGTTATTCGCTAGATTGTGTGAATTTATTGCAACAATCGATCTTTTAGATGCTTCGAATTAATTAAACATTAAAATCTTGTTTTTAAAGTTAAAGTATATATTTAATAAAAGAAAATATCTAAATGTTAAATAAGGAAGGGTTAGGTATTTAAAATTGATTAATGTGATAAAAATAGCAATAATTGAATTGAATTAAACTTTAATAACTGTAACTAAAAGCAATTCCAAAATATGAATATCTCAAATAATCTAATTGTCAATTTTTTTCTTGTTCGAGGCATAAAGAATACCCAAAAACTGAATGTATAAAAATAATTATTGCTTTAAATTAATTTTTAAATAATATTAAGAATAAAGGCAGACTATAAAAGTTTTAAACTATTTTGAAAGTCAAAAAAGAAAATAAATTTTACATAAAAATTGAAATTTGAACCTTTTGGAATTTGCAAAAAATTTCGAAGATTCTAAATTTTAAAACTAATAAGTTTGTTATTATGAACATCTATAAAATTAAAAAAATTGTAAAATATTTCAAATACTGATTTTTCAAAAACTATACTTTTAGAAATTCAAAATTAACTATATAAATTTGAATAAAAAAAAACATTTTTTTTAATTTTTAATGTTTTTTAAGTGCTTTAAATTATCAACAATTTTAATACTCGCTAGATTGTTTGAATCTGTTGCAAACCTTTGATCTTTTAGATGCCCTAAACGCTACAATTTTCAAAAAAAATGATATAACAAAAAACTAACAATTTAAATAGGAAAAAAAATATGAATCGTCAAGATAGTCGTCGACAGTTTAAAAATTAAAATATTTTTAAGTATATATGTTTAGAAAAAAGCAGAAAAAAATATGAAAAATAAATATAAATAAAAATAAAAATTTTCTTGAAATTTCTCTTCTTCTAATTAAAAAAAGAAAAAATTGCTAAAACTGTTATTTCAAAAACTGGAGTTTTTAGACATCTTGGAAATGTTGAAAAGTTAAGAGAAATTAAGATTTAAAATTTTTCAAGATTTAAAACAACCTTCGATCTTTGGAATATAAAAAATAAAAACTTATTTTTTTTTTAAATATTTTAGAAAGCTTTTTATTTATTTTTTATATTTATTGCATTTTTTAAAATGCCTGTATTTTCTACGTTTTTAAACGCCTCTGAACTGTTGTATCACTTGCAAACTTTCGAATTCTTGGATTTTTGCACTCTCTCTCTCTCTCTCCCTGTATTCTCTGTATTTTTTGAATACTCAAGATTATCTAGAGTTTTTAGTTTCTTTACATTATAACGTCTTTCAAACCTATTTATTTTAAAAACTTTATAAAATGTCAAAAAAAAAACAAAGTCGATCAGTAGATATTTTATTATCTCTGATTTTTCAGCTCTTTCTCGGCACTTTTTTATCACTATTAAAATTATTTCAAGCGTTTCTAAAAACGGTTTTAGAAATTCTAATAAACTTACAACAGATGCAGCTCATTCATAAAATATGAAGGAAACATTTTTAGTATGCAAATATGCAAAATAATAAATTTTGATTGAAGCAAACGTCCCACAAACTAAAAATACATGTGTGCAAAAAATAACCTACATCTATGCATTTTTACAAAATCTTCACTTGCCGTTTGTCAGATCGAAACAGATAAAAGTAAAATCGTTTGTTGCATGAAAATCCTGAGATCGTTGAATAGGATATGAGTCAGTAAAAAATTAAGTGAAATTCTGTGTTCGCGTCGGTATTTACTTTCTACTGTCACTTCATCACACATTAGCTGCGACAAAATTGAAGATTTTTGGAGGAAACTATCTCGAGCACGCACTAAAGTAGTAAAAGTGGAATTTACCGCGAAAAAATCTTCCGGTTAGTTGACCACAGATTCACGAAGAAAAAGATCGGTGTCTCGACGATCGTACTGAAATTGCCGGCAGATTTAGGGACGTCTCTCTGTCTATAAATAACCCCGAAAATTGATTACCGCCAGAACCAATTAAAAATGTCGCCGAAGGGAACCCAATCAATAAACTCAGAATGGAATCTGAAATAATTTATTTATGAATTAGCATCAACAAGCACCAATAAAAATATTCTCTTTTTTATGAATGGCAAACCGCCTCGCTAATCTCATTAACGATGTCAACGTCAAGTTGAAGCACCACCGATAAAAAGTGTATAAATAAGCTCATAATTAACCCATATTTGAGAATAAATTCTGCATGACGCTGCAACATGGTAGATGTCATGGTCAATAAGCTACTCCTTGAAATCGTGACTTCTTCAGCGTGTGCTATATGTCATTACCTCTCTTTGTCTTTGACGGAAAATGTCAATTAGCACATTCCCACAGTATGAAAATTTGCGTGGTCAATTATTGCCCTCCGAAGTTCGAAAGCACGCGAGGAAGTAAAGGAAAGCAATGAGTTAGGAGATGGCAAATGTGGGTCGGCCATCGACAGCAGGTGGAAAGTGGCTGATATCAAAGTTTCATTGAGTAATTTGTACGACAACCGGTGCAGTCGAATGCTGGAATCCCTCGAGTTCGTGTGTCTTCAGTGCTAGTGCTTGTGAATAGGATTATTAAACATGGGGCCTACCAAGGTAATCAGAACATCAAACAATTTTCTAAATTTTGCACATTTTTTTTTTCAATTTGCGTCTAATTTTATGGAAGCGTGCCACTGATAGTGTGACTGAAGAAAGCACTCAAAGTAATGCTTTTGATAAATTGGTGTAATTTGCATTCAATACTTGCGGCGCGGAATTAGAATATGTCATTGTAGGAAGAAGAAAATTGTGTTTACAACGATGTCACGATCGTGGTCATGCTGTTATCTTATCTTGAGGACAAAAATTAACGGTATCAAAATTATATTTTAGCGCCATCGATTTTTAATAAAATTGTCACTAACAAGTGACGATCCAGGGCGCTAATTTGGAAATTTGAAATTCTCTATCTTTTCTTAAAAACACACACAAAAGCGATATAATCATGTTTCTAGAACAGATAACAGAAGAAAGGAAAACTGCACATATTTAACTGAAGATTTCACACATTATTTTCGTATTTAAACGAGGACAATGTGCAGTTTTAATATCGTAGACTATAGAATTCTTTGTTGTGTGGGTACTTTCTTTACTTTCTTGAATAATGAAAACATAAACGCGAGGTTTTATCATTCTTAGAATTTTTACAAGAACTCGGAAATTTTTTATGGTTACAGTACCCAGAATTGGTATAAAATAAGCAGTCAGATTGCTCTGATTATATTTGAATGTTGGAGATTTTTTATTGTTTGTACTTAAAAACTTCCTTTACGTAATTTATATAACTTTTAACTAGTACTTAAGCACATTTTATGGTGTTCCGTGGTGTTAATGGTTCTATAATTGTTAGCTTCCTTTGTGTTTTATTACAGTGAAACTTAAAACCATCTCGAATCTGAAAGGTTTATTTTATTTCTGTTTGTGCGGTGAGTACATAAACCATTAAAACCTATACCTCCATAAACCGTTTATTGTGTTATTAAATTACTGTTTAAATTACATGCTTACTAGTTTCTAAAAGATAAATAATGATTTTGGACTTTTTATCATTCTGGTTGACTTCTGATATTAACAAATTTCAATGTTTATACTTGACGCACCTCCTCCGTGGTGATGTTTTTGTATCTGATTCTGAACTTTTCGGGTTCACAGAGAAATTATAATGCAGAGAAGAAATTTTAGAAATTATTTGAGAACGAAACATAATTTTACAATTTTTTTGTGGTTTTAAATTTTGACGCTATGCAATACATTTTGGGTAGGAGACAATTTTTGATTTGCTACTCAATTCAATTTGTTAAAATACAAAACGATAGAGGTGAAGAGACAAATTATAGAAATGGTATTTATTTGTAGAACAAACAAACCAATTTCTCCAACATTTTGTATTAAAATCTGTAATTCTCCTACGTTCGATGCAACAGCACGAAAATTTGTAAATGCTTCTACTTTAAAATTGGTTTTTAATTGTGCTAGTACAAAAACTTAGAGCAAAAGAAGCGAGTTTTTAGATTTTTTATAGAACGAATCGAAAATTTCAATTTTTTTTAAAAACTCATAATTAATTTTGCTGTATGAATTTGTACATACAGCAAAACAGACGAATTTTAGAAATCGATTTCGGGACAAATAAGAAAATTGTCAATTTTCCTGGTGGTTTCACAACGATAGTTATGAAATTGGGTTTTTTTTAGTTTGCTTATTTACTGTGCCAAATTACAAATTTATAGAGCACAAAAAATTATTTTAAGAAATCACCAAATTTTGTATATTTTATGCTAAAACCGTTAGCGGTACTTTTAATGCTTACACCAATGAAATTTAGAGACTTTGCTATTTTTGGCTTGCTTATGAACTAAGTTTCAAAATTATATTATAGGTCAAATGTCACAGAGTTTAGAAATTTTGAATTTAAAGAAAAAACAGAAAAGCACATTTTTATCAAAGCCTATGATTGTAATACTTTTGACGCTAGAGCGATGAAATTTGACCAAGTTATAATTTTTAATTTGTTTATTAACGTTGCTCAATTACAACTGTATACGGCGAAAAATTATAATTTTAGAAATCTTTGATTTTGGGACATACAAGATTTTTCCAATTTTTTTTTTAATCATAACTTGTACTTAATTGTAGTGGATAAAATTTGACGAAATTATTATTTTCAAATCTACTAAATTACAAATTTATGATGGAAAAAAGACTAACTTTGAAGTTTTTTGATTTTAAGACATACAACATTTTTGTAATAGTTTGTAATTGTAGTGGTTTAAGAACCACAGCGATAAAATCTGGGAAAATTACACTTTTTAATTTGCTTAATTATCACGTAGAGCAAAAAGACGAATAGTAATTTTTGATTTCAAAACGTATAAGAATGTTTTGTCAAAACTTGTAATTCTAGTGAACATTTTTAATTTACTTATTAAGTGTGCCAAATTACAAATTTATGGAGCAAAATTGACCAAGTTTAGAAGTTTTTGACTCTGAGACTAACATTTTTTTTATCAAAACTGGTAATGCCAATGGTTTTCAACCTGTAGCAATGAAATTTGGAAGAATTACAATTTTTGACTTTTTTATTGACTGAGTCAAATTACAAAATTATAAATCAGAAGAGACGGAAATTTTTGATTTGAACACAAATTTTTTAACAATTTTTTTTTTTTTTTAATGTCAAATTTTGGTACTTTTGACGCTGTACCAATAAAAATAAAGAAGATTATAATTCTTAACTTGCTTATTAACTGTGGCAAATTAGAAACTAATAAACAACAGAAACAAATTGTGTGAAAATTTACAATCTGAACCACATAAGAAATTTCCAACATTTTTTATTAAACCGTGTAAGTGTAGTGGTTTTAACGCTACAATAAAGTTAGGAAAGCTACTATTACTGACTTGATTAGCAAGCGTACTAAATTACAAAACTATAATAAAAAAAAAAAAAAATAAAAAAAAGATTTTTAGAACAAACTAAAAATTTACAACTTTCTTGATTAAAACCTGTAATTCTAGTGATTTTAATACTAGAGCAATACAATTTGTGGGGATGGTAACTTTTATGATACTTATTAACTGTGTCAAATTACAAATTAAAGAGACAAACCAGAAGTTTCTATCATTTTTTATAAAAACCTGAAATTTTGTTTACCGAATCAGAGAACTGACAAGTATCGGCGACTGATGATGTAAAACTACGCGCTGAAACCTGAGAACTTGAAATTCCAACGACTAGGCGTTAAAAATTAGAAAAATTTGCAACCGATTACGCAAAAATTTTCCACCTGAAAGCTTCCAACAAAGATCATTACAGTTTTTTTTTTCAATCTACTTTTTATAAAAACTAATAAAAAATTGATGCGCTTGACGGACCTCTTTCTATCAAATCGTTAGTATACAATTAAGGTCAAACAGCTTAATCTTCTGTGTTGGCCATATTTCAAGCAAATTAATAAATCCAGCAGTAAATTTTTAGTACCGTGATTAATCTTTTAATCGCCTTTTGTATTATGCACGTTGATTACCGCTTCACGTTGCTCAGTCACATTTCAAACTTCTCTTTCTCTTTATATAAAATTAGTTTTGGTTCGTTCAAGGTGGTATTGTTACAGAAAACATGTTCCCGCATGTGATTTCCTGAGTTATTTGCTCTAAATGCCATTTAGGTTGTTTTAGTGCTTGTTAATCCGATCCATCTATGTCAAACATCTACCAAATTGTTTTATTACTACGTATGCTGGTGATAATTGCTTTGTTACAAAAACTTTTGCGTGATATTCGCTGACCTGATTTTTTCTAGTTTTACTTTCATGTTTTAAAATTCACGTTGCATCGCAGGTTTTTAAAATTCATGTCACTATGAAAACCGAAATAAATGCACAGTTATTCCTAATTTGAGTAAACATCACAAAAGTTTCTCTTCAAGATTGTTTTAAAATAGTTATTGGTAACGCAATTAAAAAATACAGGTGAAAGTAGGTGATGAGACGAAGTTATTGACTCCAAGACTTTCTTCCATTACGTTATGTTTCAAATTTACAGGTGCTCCTCTTGGTGGTCTTTGCAACGGTTTATTGTGCAGACAAACCGCCACCGACTGTCACAAGGACTGAGATTAAAGTGTCGAGAAGCTTAAATCCTGAGGATATGCAGACTTTGAATGTTATGACGAAGGATGGGAATGTGGCGCAGTTGATTGTTAAGAGAAGAGACAGGAAGACGGAGGCACCGAAAGAAGACGATAAGAAGTCGTTTTCGAGGGCGATTTACACGAATTGGATACCTGTTTCGTCGTTTTATTATCAACCGAACATCATCAGGTTGGATACGATCGCGGTGGTGCGAAACTCGACGGAGAAGAAACCGAATGTTGTTGATAGTGACAGGTAAATGACGGAAGGAGTGTTTAAAAAATACAACAATACTTTTAGAATCCCCAATGTGCCGAAGCCGGTGACCATTCGCTCTGGAGATATCTACGTAAAAAATAACGAAAAGAAGCGTGGACGCTCCATCGTTCAAATGGGTGAAGATGGTATTCCTGTGGTGCAAGGAGTGCGAGTTCCTGACGATGAATCCGATAGACAAACTTGGAGAAACGCGAGGGTGATCAATGGGGAGTTGGTTCCTTATGAAGAAGGTTACAAGCCGCCTCCAGCTGTTCCAATCGGTCAGTTAATCTACGCCAGCCAAGCAAAAGAGGATGTCAGAAGTTTAGGTCCGTTCACCAAACAGGATAATTATAAAGATGAGACTCAGTCGTTTGGTCCTTTTACCGTGAAAGACAATCTCCCGGGGGAAAAACCTAAACAGAACGAAGACTATGTGCGCTTCCACAGCCAATCCGGAATCGGCCCCTTCACCAAAGCCGACAACGCGAAAATAACAAACTCCAAACTGATCGATTACATCAAAGAAATCAACGCTAAGGAAAGTAAAAGAGATTATTTCGCAAGACGGAAATACCGGTCGTACGACGAACACTCGCAGATGCAAAGACGGATGTTGCAATATCCGGGACAGCACTCTTATCCCAATTCGTTGTTGTACACCCCAGCGAGTTCCAAATTGAGTCCTGTGACGTTCAATGAAGGGGTGCGCACTCCCGTCTTACAATACGCACATCCAGAATTAGGAGTGCAACCAGCGAAAGCAACTCCTGAAGATGAAATCCAATATAAAGATCAATACGAAGTGGACAGTGGTCGCCAGTCGCAATACGACGACGGAAATAGCGTTGATTATTATCGGAAGGACGTCATGAACTACCCTTACAACACCTACTATATTAAACCAAAGCCGGAGCAGCCTTTCTGGATCAGAATCACCGAAAGCATCAAAGATAATGTTCAAAACGGATTCGCGAGAATGCAGCAGTTGACGCGTCCGGTGTTCGAGCCTTTAGTAGAAGCTACTCATAAAATTTCGCATAATTTAGGGTTCTCGAAAGAACCACATGCGCAGGATAAAGTTGGGTTGATAGCTCCCATGGGGAGTTCGGTGATTTTGCCGGCGCTGGGGTTAGTGGCTGGAGGAGCGGCGTTGGGCCTCGGAGCGGCAGCCGTGGGAAGATTTCTCAATCCTGCTGACATGAGGAGTTTCCAAGGTAAAAAGAACAAAAATCTAAATTTCATATTTTGCGCCTCGATTTTTAAAGAGATAAAAGCAAAAACTAAAATTACTGGTGACCGCTTTTATTACCGTGAAACTGTACAGGGTCTACCAACACTTATGTCGCGGCCTATACTTGACATGTAGAAGCAATGTATCGCTACTCTTTTTTCAAAAATCGAAAGCAATAAAATGAAATTTAAACATAAATTATGAGATACGGTGCCGGGAAATTAGTTAATATTTGACCTATTAATAAGATTTGTGGGATTGGACTGGTAAAACATAAACTGCAATAATTTTTCCCGGAGACCTTCAAGTTGTGGTCGATATCCAGGGTTGGCATGAAAATTTTTCTTGTTATTGACTGTTTATAACTATCATATTAACGTATTTCTCGACAGCACATGTAACGCGAGGAAATTTAATGTTAAATTTTTTCAAGAGGCTCTTTTGGAAACGTCTTTTTTTATTTCCCGCAGGTGTTAATCCCAACGACATCGTCGTGATAATGGAAGACAACCCCCACGACTCACACAAGCGCTTCCGGCGAAGCGCCGAAGACGAATTCTACATGCAAAAGTTGGTTTCGGAGGTGGAAAAAGACAAAGGTTTGCACCACCTCGCCGCCCCCCATTTCTGGTCAGACACCCCATGCGCAAAACGTCTCTTCTGCGACGTCATGATCCAACAAAACGACGATGAAGTTGTCCTAATGGAGAAGAAAATGGACAGTTTGATGGCATCGTAAGTATTGTTGTTAGTTACGCAACGTTCAGTGTTCCAATGCACTTGAGATTTGAATCCACTGGCAGTGAGTGTAGAAAGTAGTTTTTTATTTGGTTTCATTGACGAGTCATGGTTAAACACCGATAAGTAGGACGGAGAAAGCTCCCGTCTTCATCTTTTCGTGGTTCTCACCACACCCAAGTAATCTTCGATAATCAGAACAAATCACTGTTATGGCCCTTAGGGCACTAGCGAACAATTGGTAGCTTTAAGGTGACACGTGACTGAAGCCCTCGAGCTAAGGAAGTGTAACACCTAACAATGATTTATTCATTTAATGACGGCGACTTATGTAACTGCGAGTTTCTTGACAATCAGCTTATGTAACATAAAAATGTGTAAATCGAGGATTTATTCTATAGAGGAGTTAAATTTGAAATTGTTGCCAAAGATGAGACCGGGTTGGAATGCTGATTAGCCTCGAGCTGAAAGTTGTTACTTTCACTCAAGAGCAGACAATAACGAGCCGTTGGTAGCGTTAAACCACGATAATAACAATAATCAAAGCGAGAATAAATCACTTTTCTTCTTCTAGTGTCCATCAAGACGTAGCCAACCAAGTTTCCCATCATCTACAAGAAGTAATGGACGCTGTGAAAATGAGAGATTGCTCGAAATTTTACTGCAGTAGAAGACACATTTTTCCGGCCCCGGCAGCATAACTGATCATTAAAAAAAAAGTGTAATTTGAACCGTCCATGACTCTTAAAACCCACAATGTGAATATTTATTGTCAGTGTTAGTAGTTTCTCTTGAAACATTATATTAATGTTACCTAAATAGTATTGTTATAACTAACGACTCGTTCGTTTGACTTCTTTGCCATATTTTTGGATGTATGGTGTAAAATTGCAAAAATTTCTTCAGTTTGCCAAAATCGAATTTAGAATGAGGCTGAGTTTCCTTACAAGCTGTTTTTGTATTGTTATTGTGGATACTAAAACTATAGTGATATTAAATGATGTACATAGTCACCAAACTTGTAATAATTTATAAACAATTTTTAATCTTAAGGATCAAACATAATATGGAATAAAGTATTAAAAATAATCTGTGCTTTTGTCATCTTTTCATCATAATATTTTGTTCAAATTTCGCGCTCTCCTTCGGATAAAAGTCGAGATACTAAAATTATGACAACTGTTCCAAATGTGACAAGTTAAGTTCTTTACAACAAGAAAGCTGGAACAAAAGAAAACAAAAGTTTCTTTTAAAATAACAGCTTTGTAGCTTTATTTTCACTGTGCACAAAAATGTCAAAGAAAATAGCTGTAACAAAAGTATGTCCTAATAAACTAATTTGTTTTTTCTCTGTTTATATTGACTCTTTCAAACAACAGAAAACCTGCGCAAATTTCTTGCGAAGGCGAAGAATCTTGTTTTAATCCGGCTTTAATATAAACATTTGGGCCAATTTATCGCTATAAAATCTCTAATTTAAGCGAATTCCCGTTTAGTTGAGCAGTTTATTGGCGCCACGTTGTTTTTATCAACACGTCACTTGTAGAGAGTGGAAAATATTTTAACATCCGCGAAAACTTTTTTACTATTCTGCTTGTTTACATTCTAAATATGTAAAAATCTGTATAGGTTGTTGACCAAGTTTGATTAAAAATTATTGAGGTGCGCCTGCCAAAACTCGACAAAATTATGTATGCAAATGAAACACATTAGAATCTATTAATAAATCTCTTACTGACCTAAAAAATCATATAGACTAATACCAATAAAAAACAATCATTGTTTTTCTTTGGATCCACACGTGAATCTAGAGCAGTCACCTCCTGTTAAACCGACGTCAGCAGCTTGCTCTACTTCTTTTAAAACGTATTCGTAGCTTGTATCAGGGTGTAAGGAAAGCATTTTGGAGGCTTTGAGAAGCATGTCGCCGGCGGAAACGTATTTCTTAGCTTGCTGGGGTTGCCGACACGCTATGTTCTGGAGGCAGCCGTTGTCTCCAGGAGCACCTAAAAACCGTGAAAAATTATTAAATATTATAACACCCCGTTAGTTTAACCTACCTGTTAAGTAACTCAAATAAAGTAACAACTCGTCTTCAGTTAACACTTGTTCTTCACCGTCGTTGCTTCGTCCTAAGCCTCCTTTCCAATGTCCGGTACCTATCGAACCCGCTGCAAAAATCAGAGCTTTCAACAACACCAAAACTAGGAGATTTGTTAGGTTTAAAGAGACAACTTGGGAGCCACCTGCAGCTGTCGGTCCGTAGCCTCTTGACATTAAATTTCCAGCCAGTGAGCTCAAGAACCCTTTAGGGTCCAGACCCCTAAAAATTCATTCTAGTACATCACACTTACAATTTTATACTACCTGCTAATGTCATTTTCACTTTCTACAGCTGCTCCGGAAATGCCTTTCACTACAACCCCCGAAAATAAAATGATCACTGCTATTTTGTAATGCATGTTCTCTGGTAGCGATCTGCCGACGAATGCAGAGCAAATATATTTATTTATATGTTTATATAACCACATTTGTCTTGTAGAAATCGCGTAAAGTTATAGAGTGTCATTCTATTGTTGTTTGTAAAACGCTATTGTTTATGCTCCATGTCTTGAACAAACTGCTTTGGTTTAGACGTTTGCTGTAGAAATTATTAGAAAATCATTTCTTTATTTTTTATTCTTTTCATTGTTTTTAAAGTATCGTTGAGCGAGACGGTTTGACAACGTATTAAATGTTATATAAAAGAAAATGAATGCCGCTTCCGTTTGAATTAGGAGAAAATGAGGAATTAAATATTGTATTGTTGTTAGGCTCAAGAATGGTAAATTAATTGCGTCATAAATATCGCTAGAATAAAAATATGAAATGTACTTATTCTTAAAAGAAAAATAAATTAAAAAGACTATGGAAATTTACGTCTACTTGTTTAACATATATATTACATATTCGATCTGAACTAATGGATATTTTATATCTAATTTTTACCAGATTGCAAATTTATAAAAAATTATGTGAATACCGAGCGATCCAAAAGTCTTGCATTAAGTGGATCATGAAATTAAAGACGTATGTTGTTTTATTAATTGATCTCGGTAAAATTTGGCACATTAACACTTTTTTATGTATGATGTTATAAAACGACATACGTTTTTACTTTCATGACTTGATACAAAGATTTTTAGATCGCTTCGTAATAATGAAGATATCGATAATTAAATTGCTTTATCCATTAAAAGCAATGTTATGAAAGTTTTGCACTTATTTTAGTATCATTGTCACCAAAAAATCTATGACAACAATCTAAAAAATCTCATGTATCTTGAATACAAAGAATGACAGAAATTCAAGGAATTTAGACAATTTAAGGAATCTAAGAAACTCAAAAAATCCAAAATATCTAAATGATGCAAAAATAAAAGAATTAAAAAAATAAATAGAAAATACAATAAATTCAAAGAAACATTCAAACTGTCATGAAATAAAGAATGAGAAAGAATTTAAAAAACGTAAAAAATTAAAATAAAAAAATATTAAGAATCGAAAAATTCTAAAAATTAAAATTAAAACAAAGAATGTAAAAACCGAAAAATTATAAAATTTAAGAATCTAAAGAATTTAAAGCGAACAAAAATTTTCAAACAGTTTAAAACGAAAATAAAGACACCAAAAGTTCACCTTTTATTTGATTTTTTTTAAATGCGAACAAAATAATTTGTAGTTGTGTTCAGGCTTAAAAGTATAAAAACGAGAAATATGCATTTAGTAAAATTGCCAGCTACAATTACAAAATTATCACCTTTATGGTCACTATTTTAGTTGCTCTCTTATATTGCCTAAGAATAAAAATTACATTATTTTAACAGACGGCTGATTTTTCCCATTAGCTAATAAAGCATTCCGTCGACCTGAAGTAAATTCAGGATAACTCAAATAACCATCTTTATCAAGATCATCTTCTTTTAAAAGTCGATCAATTAACTCTAAAACGATGAAATTTAAAAAAAAAAAAAACATATTTTATTGGAGCTCATTACCAACGTAATATTCAAAGTCGTCTTCAGCTGCTTGTAAATTTTGCTCCTCCGTTTTGTCTTCTTCATGAACTGTGTGTAAAATTGCATTTAGAATTTCTAAACCATCTAATTTCGAATTCTTGTCAGTATCATGAACTTGAAAGTAATAAAATTCGAGTTCTTCGTCGGTCATTTTTGACAAGTCTGCTTTAACAA
Organism: Cynaeus angustus; assembly: GCA_030157275.1. Taxonomy (NCBI): domain Eukaryota; kingdom Metazoa; phylum Arthropoda; class Insecta; order Coleoptera; family Tenebrionidae; genus Cynaeus; species Cynaeus angustus. The sequence continues at coordinate 22,449,075 of CM058063.1, read as the reverse complement.
CTTCTTCAAGATGTTCCTAAAAGAAAATGTGACGATTTGTAAAAAAATTATCAAGTTCTTACTTGTAAATGTTCCTTATCGTGCAAAAGCTCCGCATCTTCCGTGAGCTTTTGCTTTTCGGGATTATTTTTCGTAGGCCTGTAATGAACATGTTTCACAACTGGTTCTCCTCTCGGATGATGGGGCCCTCTACTTTCGGTCACATGCACGAAAACTATTAATAAAAAATATCCCAGAATCATCCTTTCATCCTCATCTCAGCAACTGTAAACAAAACATTTGGGGTGCAACCATCGAGGGGACAACCACACAATCTGACAGACTTTTATTGAATTTCATTGAAATCGAAGTGTTGACGGAACTAGATCTGTAATGACGGGCTAATGAAGGGGTTCCCTGAGCCCCAGGGAGGGTCATTAACGTCCGATAACATCTCTTGTTACAGATAGAGGGCGTGTGCGCATATGTGCTTTCAAAGTGTCGGCCTCAAGTGCCTTCGTTGGATCATGAATTGAAAAGCTTTATATTAAGGGTCGAATTGCTAAACACCTGTTACATTAAGGGTGGATTAAGGGATTTGTCGCGCCTAAAAGGGATGTAAAAAAAAGATACTTACAAGAGCTTTGTGAGGTTACGACTTCACTGAGTTTGATCAGGACTCAGGATCGATTACAGCTTCTTTAGATCATGCGCGTGCTGGTTTAGAATTCCTGCAATTCTGATGGGAGATGAAACGATGTTTGTTCTTCTAGACGTTAAGGGGCGCTGTCTTTTGCTTTGGAAGAGGGAAGCAAGTGAATTATCTCATTATCCCTTTGAATACTTTTCAACAATTGTATTCCGTGTTTAATAGAGGAGAAAATTACAAGATATTTAATATTGTCGTATCCGGTTTGATTTTTGAGCCACTTTTTGTGGAGGAAATTTCGTTATTTTGATAGTTTTACTTTATTAGAAGTCAGCACTTACGAAATATGTGCTAAATATTATTAATTTGTTTAATTTATTATTTTTAATTTTGTTTGTCTAACGAAACACTTTGCTATGCAATTGTTAGAGCAAGAATTTTACAAGAATCAATTTTTCTTCTTCATGACATTTTTTTTTATTAATTTTTGTTCTGTGTTTTCCAGAAATACCGTCAAAGCATTGCTCTAGACATTTTATTTGATTAGAATAGCAGTATTTTTCGGTGTAAATTAAACCTTTCTAAAATGCAGAAAAATGTGTAAAAAAAATAAATTTTACAATTTTAATAAGAGTACCAATTAATTTTTTGAATTAAATTAACATAGTTTATACAAAAATATAAAACACAAAAATTCATCTCTTTATTTATTTTAGTAAACAACTAAAATATTTTTTAATTTTTACTTTATATTCAAAATTAAAAAATAAAACAAGCAAATTTTAGAATTGAACTGACATAATTTTTCTGTGTAGATTTTTTCTAATTTGTGACCTACATAAGTAGAACTTAAATGAAGAGATCAATATTAGACATTCTTGTAAATTTCACTTTTCTAGAAAGTCTACTAAAAATTGTGACACTATTGAAAATTTTAAAATAAAAAATTGTCAGAATTTTGTTACAGTTAATATAATTATTATTGTCAACTATACATCTCCAAAAAATTAACAAACAAATAAATTAGAAAATCGAAAAAACTAACGAAAGTTAGTCATCTAAAAAGTACAGTAAAAAACTTGTAATACTTTTAAAATGAGACAGAAGAAAATATGCACAAAGAGATTTTTTTGTGACTTTATTAAAGATATTTCCTTACCTGTACTTTTATTTGCTTAGAAATCAAATTATAAAATTGAAATTTGTAATTCGCTCTTTTTAAAAACTACAAGAAAAAAGTCAGGAGCTCTAAAATAAAAGATAAAAATTAATTAAACAATTGTTTATTCAATTTAAATTAAAAAATTAAAGAATTTTTAGTGGGAAAAGTTAGATTTTTAAAGAAGATTTATAAAAGTTTTATTAAATTTTCATCAAAAATTTTAACATTCAAATCATATTTGAATGCTGATATTTTCAATATTATTTAAGCGGTAATAAAATTGGCATCTAATGACTTTAAAAAATCCAAAAGAATCCAAAAAATCAAAAAAAATAAAAAACCTAATCGATCTAAAGCATCTAAAATATCTAAAAAAAAATATTTAAAAATTCAATACAACGAATTGTAAAAAACCAAAGAATCTAAGAAATACAAAAAAATCGAGGAATTTAAGAAATTTAAAAATAGAAGAAACGGAGAAATTAAAGTAATCTGAGAAATTCAAAAAATCCAAAGAATTTCAAAAATCCAAAGAATCCAAACAAATTCAAAAAATCTAAAACAATCTAAATAATTCAAAGAAATAAAAAAATTCAACAAAAAACATTCAAATCACTGATATTTTCAATATTAACTGGGAACAAAATTGGTATCTAATGAATCTAAAGAATACAAAGAATTCAGAGTCCAACAAATCCAACGAAACCAAAGAATCCAAAAAATACAAAAAATTCAAAAAATCTAATTGATCTAAGAAATGTAAAATTAAAAAAAATATATTCAAAATTCAATACAATGACTTGAAAAATTACAAAATATCTAAGACATTTAGAAGGATGAAGACGAAGAAGAAATTCAAGAATCTAGAAAATCTGAAGAATCCAAGAAATCCCAAAAATCTAACAAATTCAAGAAATTTAAGAAATTCAGGGATCCAAGAAATCACCGAGAGATCACGGAGAAAGAAACGGGGAAATAAAAAAATCAGAAATGTTCAAAAAATCCAAAAAATTTAAAGAATTTAAAAAATCTAAAGAATCCAAAAAGAGAAAAAAATAAAAAAAAAAACAGATATTTTCAATAATAAATAGTAATAAATTGGCATTTTTGTAAATTTATGTCTTAAAAATTTTTGAAAGTTAATGCACGCAACTGAAAAAACACTTCCGGAAAGAAGCAATGCTTCTGAAGAAACTATTTTGGGATCGAAAAATAGAGAGTAAAAGTTTAGAAAACAGGCTTTTCAAAAATAATTAATTAATAAATTAACCAAATTTACTTTACAGAAATATGACAGTAAATTCCATTCACGTTCTCAATACTTTTTGACAAACATAGGTGTCCAAAAAACCTTTTTCTTTAGTATTATTTGAGTTTAAAACTAGATCATTTTGACCTGCATTTAATAGTTTTTTTTTCAACTGTTGCGACCTAAATTTATTCAATTTTTTCCTCATTATTAGAAACACAGACTTTAAAGTATGTCGTCGCATCATCCTCCTACTCAAAGCCAGGTCCCATTAAAATTCACCAGAGACTTCCTTGATGCGCTTTCCTTTTCTGAATACCCGTTCTTGCAACAGATGCATCAACAAAACAACCATCAAAAGTTGCTTTGTTAGCTTCATGACATTTTCGAGGTTTTCCATACCCACCCACTTCCAAGAAAACAAATTTCCAATAATCAAATACACACGTCAAAAAAAACCTCGAAAAAGCTTCTTCATGTTCCGTCAGCTCCTCGACTTCATCTCCGCTTCCAACGTCAAAAATCACTCGCTACATTAATTCTCGAGTTTCAATTTGGCCAAGTTAAATATGTATAGTTGTGTTGTGGGGTGTTTAGCGCTTCATGGCCGCTTCAGCTGCAGAGTGCGATGTTCACGATGGCGGTGATCAATAAGCCGGGGCCCGGCGGCGATGTGCGGTTTCCATGGAGACACCCGGCACCACAGCTACCACGCCACCGCACGCACCCAAGAACCGCCGCCACCGATGGATTTTAAAAATATTGAAACGATTGGACCCAACGAACGAAGGGGAAGAGCAGTGATGGGTGGAAGGTGTTTGCACGAAAAAATATTAGTTGATGATAAACATGATGCAACAGCGGCGGCGACGGCGGCAGCAGCGGCGGATGAATGCATCAAAGCGAACATGACGAATTTGCATGGATTAGGTGAGGTAAAAAGCGAGGACATATGCGACGTGGGAAATTTTGCACTACTCTTCGAGCCTAGTTTCTGTGCACTTCTCTATGACGATTTTAGCTCTAATTTACTTAAATTTTAGTGAAAAAATTCTAAAGTAGAACCATAATAGATGCATTTAACGGTAAGAAATAAAGAGCAAATCAATGTACTTTTTTTTTTTTTAATTCTACAGTTAAAGATTTTTTTACAGCTTCTGTTTGTTATATTCCATCGAAATTTTAGAAACATTTTCGCCTTCTCTTTATATGGAGATTTATAAAATTGATACTTTCGATACCAACTTTGAGCTATTCAAAATAAAAATGTGAAAGATTTAAAAGAAGGATTGAAACTAGACTAATACTGCTGTTTGAGAAAGTTGGACACTTTTATTCTAACCGCATATTATTTTCATCATTTTCCTCGAACATTTAGAGTTTATATTACAACACTACTTATATTTTTAAATATTTTTGGGTGTAAAAAAAATAATAAAAATTTTTGTCTTACTTTAAATTAACTAAATAAAAACAAAATAGACCTAAAATTGAAACATTTAAAGGTAAAAAATTAAGGAAAATTCACTCCACAAGTTTTTGTTCAAAATTTTACAGCTAAAGACTTTTTTGTTACAACTATTGTTTGTTTTATTTTATCAAAATTTTTAAAGTGCATTTGAATTTTAAAAATATTTTTGTCTTTTTTGTGTGTAGAGATTTAAGCTATTTATATGTGAAATGTGAAAGATGCAAGAGAAAGAATCGAAATTAAGAAAGTTGACTACTCTTGTTCTAAGAATTCAAAAAAAAAACAAAGTATCCAAACATTCCAAAGATTCCAAAGAATCCAAAGAATCCAGAGAATGCCAAGAATCCAAAAAATCCAAAGAATCCTAAGAATCCAAAGACTACAAAGAATTAAAAGAATACAAAGAATACAAAAAATTCAAAGTATCCAAAAAATCGAAAAAATCCAAAAACATCAAAAAATTCCAAAAATTAATCTAAAAGTTGAATGCAAAAAAATTAAAAACTACACAGAAGCTAAGAAATCTAACGTGTCCAAAGAATTCAAAAGATCTAAGAAATTCAAGAAATCTAGGAAATTCGAAAAATCTAAAAAATCTAAAGAATCCAAAAAATCCAAAAATTTTAAGAGCCCAATTCATCTAAAAATCTTAAATGTAAATCTAAAAAAAATAATACAAAGAATTTAAAAATTACACACAATATCAAATCGATAACAAATCAAAGAAATTCAAAAAATTTATGAAATTTAAAAAAAAAACAAAAAAATTAGGAATTCGAAGAAATGATGAAATCAAAAGAATCTAAGCAATTCAAAAATATCCAAAGAATGCAAAAAAAATTTAAGAATTTAAAAAAATTCAAAAATTCAAAAATCCACAGAAGCAAAGAAAAATCCAAAAAATTGAAAAAATTAAAGAATTTAATCAGAATCTAAGAAATCTAACTTGTCAAAAAAATTGAAAATATTCTTAGACTTTCAAGAAATCTAGAAAATCCAAAGAATCGATGAATTTCAAAAAATCCAAGAAATTCACGAAATTGAAGAAATGAAGAAATCAAAGAAATTTCAAAAATCCATAAACTCCAAAGAATTTAAAGAATTAGAAGAATTAAAAAAAATCTAAAAAATTCAAAAAATCTAAGTAATCCAAAAAACCAAAAAGTCTAAAGAAAACCAAAAGTTCAAAAAAAATTATATGATATGAAGAAACAAAAAAATCTTAAGAAATAATCTAAAGAATAAATACAATAAATTTTAAAAAATATAAAGAATCTAAGAACGTATTCAAGAAATTCCAGAAAATTTGAAGAATCAAAAAATACAACAAGAAGAAGAATCGAAGAAATGAAGAAATCAAATGAATCCAATGAATGCAAATAATCTAAGAAATTCAAGGTAACCAAGAAATTTAAGATATCTAGGAATTCAAACAAAGAATCCAAGAAATACCAAAAATCAAAAACATTCAAAAAAACTAAAGAATGCATGAAATTTACAAAATCCAATGAATCTAACAAATTCAAGAAATCTAAAGAATGCAAAAAACACAAGAATTCAAACATTCAATATGAAAAGTTAAGTCAAGTTAAAAACTAAATTTCATATCACATAAATACCGTCACTAAAAAAATAAAAACTTTAACGTATATATTTCAAAAATGAAAAATTTCAAAAATTTAAAGTAAAGCTTCATCCATGTGTCTCTCCATCCAAATATCTCTTAACACGTAGTTTAGACAAACAATTAAAAAACAATAATTTGAGCAATACGTAAAGTTTATCAACTTAATTATTATTAGATAGTTTAAAAGATTAATATTAAAATCTGAAATTTAAGAATTTAAAAAAATCTTGGGAGAGAAAAGAAACGACAATGTAAAAATTTCATGATGTCTAACTTGTCTAAAAAAACAAAGTTAAAGATTCACAAACTTAAGAAACTGAGAATCTGAAAACCTAAAAAACTAGAGCTTAAATTTTTTTGCAGATTATAAAAAGTGCAAAAAAGGATTGAAACTTAATATTTTGCTTAACCATTCAGAGCTTACAGTGTTCTTTTTCAAAATTTTTAGTTTTGAAAAGAGCAATAAAAACTTGCCATGGTGATTTATCGCTCTGTTAGGCTGAGTGGCTTCGTGTGGTATTAAGGGTGAAAATGGCAGAAATATCGTCCCCATGAAAATCAGCATGCATTTATTTGAAATTGAAATGAATGGTAATAGATTCAAGTCGGTTTTTTGATGTCGATTGTGATCAGATGGACTCAGCATGTCATCTCTGTAACGCATCTGTTACATTTAGTCGGCTTTTAAAATTTCACACCTTGACGAGTCAATTTGCAATCTTCCATCCGATAATTCTCGATACACAAGAAAACCTGTCGATTAGTCGAGTCCATGGTTTTCCTGTCCTATTTCTGCTAGGGGTTGCGAAGGAAGCGTTGTGATTGGTGCTCCGAAATGACAGCTCGGAGCATAAGAATGATTACTTTTCTCTATCATCGCCGGAAGGGTCCGTTTTGAGGGTGTCCACACACGACGAGATAATTACACACAAAAAAGGGTCAGCCTTTGCTTTTCGAACGTAATCCAATTATCCAAAAGGCCAACGCCGTTGAAAATCTTAAGAATCTTGGAAAATTCAATCTAAACAATCCACTCAAAAGTAGTTTCCGTGGAAAGTTGAAAGAGACACCAGCGTCGGCCGTCCATTAAAAAGTCATTAAACATCATCTCTTTCAATTACAAACTTACTGTATCTCGTCACAAGTTCCCCAACAACTCTCCAACTTCTTCAAAACCATTAATTACTTAACCCAGCGATAACTATAGATCAATACTGAAAAAAGAAGCCAAAGAAAGGTGATTATTTTTCTCACGCGGACGTAGATAATTATACAGTCTGCGCCCTATTTCGCACACTTTTGGTTGAGTTAATTATAACGTGACGATCTTATTTTGAAATGTTTTGATTGAGCGATTGTCGGTTATAAAATTGGCTGAATAGAGTAGGTGGAACGCTTTAATTCTTTACATATAAATATTTGCAAGAGGGAGGAGTGTTCACGTGTCATTAAAGTGACGACACGTGGAGGACGCGCGGCTCAAAAGCTGTCATTAATATAGTCACTGATTGCCGAGATGCCGGGAACAACTCGCAGCAGGAACCTAATAATAGACGGGATCGAAAATGAAATTTTAAGCAATTGATACAAACGAACTCAAAATTGCAACAGCTGATATTTCCCCCGTAAATTTAGACTGTTTAATCCTTTTCTTCGACAACCAAGAAAGAGTTTTTTTTTTTTTTTTACTAAATTAAAAGGTGAATGTGAGAATTAGCATGATTGCCAGGAAGAAAAAAGTACGTTGTAGTTATTTCATCAGCTCAGAAAACAGAATTCTATTGCGTGAATGAAATTTCATTTCGCTCCCACTTGCTTTAGACAAGCCGCTTTAATTTAACATCGTTGCTTGGCAAAATACCTAAACTAGCTACTTTTCTCGTAGCTAGTTGTCCTAAATTGCGAATTACACAACTGCGTGCAAAGGGAGTTACTTGTAGCAGACATATGTTAAAAGACGAAGCGGAATTGTCGCATTTCGAGGTCCTCGGGCAATGCAGATACCATTTCAGATTTCATATGACAATAAAGCTTCACGTCCCACACTCGCACCCCTTTCATGTCGACCTAACATTTGGCTTTGTTATTATAATTTAAGAGACAAATCCTCGCGAGTGACGTTACCGAGGAAAATTACACGAATATTAATACGCAAGTTACGAATTTCATTAAAATCTTCATTTAGTATGAAAACTAAAAGTGGAAACGTTTACAGACCGAGAATTTGTAAACATTTGCGGACACGGAAGAGCACGCAATTTCATCAAAACGGAAGCGGAAAAATATGAAAATTGCTTTTAATTTAACATAAATACTGAAAGTCTTAATTAAAAGACTTTGCCAAAATTTTAATTATTTATCTGTCTCATGCATTATTTAGACATCTTGAGTTAACGACTGAAAAGCTGAAACACTGAAAAGCTGAAACTTTACTAACTTTCTTGCTCTGATACAGAGCTTAATTTGCTTTAACAAGAAACAGGATCAAGATTAAAAGTACGAGGTGGAGGCTTCGCAGCGGAACGACGGCAACTCGTCGACCTTTTCTTTTACAAACGACACGAATTACCAACAAATTCCGAACACTTTGTATTAGCAGTTTTCTGCATTATTGAAATGAATGCGCACGTACAGCATTAGCTTTAAATAAATTTGTTTATTTATTAGGAAATGGAGGCTTTTTGCAGAAGGCGTATTAACGGCCATCATATATGCAAGGCTTTTTAGCACAGTAATTGGCCACCGAGCTTAAAGCTTTTAAGTCTGATAAAGCTTGCGCTTCAACCTTTATACATTTTTAAAAAGCCCCCGTAAAAAGGTGCGCCCTAATGCGATGTGGTGGGATGTGTTTGGTATACATGGTGCGCTATTTTTACCTCCATGTGCTTAAAAGCTCTAGCCCGCTAGGTAATGTCCTTGTCAATTTTTAATTTAAGGCGGTGGTTGGGGGCTGAGGCGACATTTACGTCCATTAGGCGAATTTACTTGATTTTTTATGCAGTTTTAATTACCTACTTCATTGCTTTATTTCTGTTTTAATACAAATTTGGGACTAATTATTAATTTCAAAATATGAAAAGCACGCTGCAAACTATTTTAAATTTAACTAAATTGCTGACGTTCTGAGATCGCTTGTTTTCCCATTGTAGCACTCACGAAATTAAAAATAAAAAAATGTTTAGAAATTAACAAAAATGGGTGGTTTCAAAAATAAATTTTTTGAATAAGCTGGATTATATAGAAACCACTTTTATTTATTGCTTCTTATAAATCTGACAAAACTTACAATTTTGCGTCTATTGAGCGAAATTACTTAATATTTTGTGCAGTTTTAAGTAGCCACTTCATGGATTGATTTCTGTTTTGAATACAAGATTGGAACTAATAATTATTTTCAAAATAGAAAAAGCACGCTACTCAATGCTCAAAATCGTAGTACAACAAAAAACTATCTTAAAATTTAAATTTGCTGATTTTTGGAGCTTTTTGTTTTCTAATTGTAGCAGTAACGGAATCAAAAATAAAGAAAAAAAGCTTAGAAATAAAAAAAATGGGTGGCTTTAAAAAATAAAAAGCTTTATATAGAGACCACTAATAACCGAAATCCAATTTTCCCCCCTCCAGTATCCACTTATTCTTCAAAATCAATGAATCTTAAAAATTTTGAAAATCTACCAAAAATGAAAATTTTGCGTCTATTTGATAATTTATGCAGTTTTCATTACTCTTTTCACTCAATAATTTCTGCTTTAAATCCAAATTTGGTTCCAATAATTAAATAAAATATGAAACCCATGTGCTACAAAGTTACTTTTCGAGGTCTCCTGTTCTTTAATTGTAACAGCAACAAAATCAAAAAAATGCTAAAAATAAAAAATGGCGTGACTTTAAAAATAATCATGTTAACATAGAAAGCATGGAAATTCGAAATCAAATTTTACAGCTCCAATTTTTACTTATTTTTGGTCTGCAAACGGTGTGTATAGTCTTAATTTTTAGAAATTTATCAAAAAAGACCATTTTCCGTCTATTGAGCAAAATTACTTGATTTTTAATTACAAATTTGAACCTAATAAGTAATTTCAAAATGTTCAAAAATCCTACAAACTGGTCGAAAAAGTAGAACAGTAAATAATTTTTTGTTTTAATTGTAGCAGTAACGAAATCAAAAATTAAAAAATTGCTTACAAATTAAATAGAAAAATAGAAAAATTTGAATAATTATGTTTACACAGCAACCCCTGAAATTTGAAATTCACTTCTTTTGCTCTAATTTCCACTTATTCAAAATGCAATTCTGTAAAATCTATTCGTATGACCTTATAATTTACAATTAGAAATCAATTAAAAATGAAGAGTTTGCGTCTAATTAGCCGAAATTATTTGATTTTTGATGCAGTTTTCATCACTCACTCACTCTACTTCTTTATTCCTGTTCTTACTACAAAATTTAGCTGCAATAATTAATTTTACAGAATGAAGAACACGAGCCACTAAAACTAAAAGCAGCAAAACTTTATTTAAATTTTTTGTAAAAAAAATGTCTTTTCGAGTTGTCAAAAACTATTAAAATGCTTAGAAATAAAAAAAATGAGCGACCAAAAAGTGGTCAGCAACAAATATTTCGAAGTTTGAAATAATTCGCCGATTTTCGGGACCTCGTGTCCATTAATCGTAGCAGTGATAAGATCAAAAATAAACTATTGAAATATGAAATCTAATTTTTTTTTCTCTGATTTCCAGTTATTTCAAATTTTAGTTTGCAAACTGCAATTAGATAATTCCAGGAAAATCTGTAAAATTTTGAGTGTTTTCACTCTATCTGAAAAAAGGTGTAGCTACTGTTAAAATTGGAATTATATGTAGAATTTCACCCAGTTTTCCCCAAAATGAAAAATCTCTGGACATATATGGAGAACAATAGTGGAATGTTATAGTTTTCCCAGAGAATAAAAAACCAAAATCCATAATCGAAGTTTGATGGAGATTCTAAAAGATGACATCGGATGAGTGTATTTTGCAGAGCAATGTCGCCAATAATATAAGAATTGAACAGTTCGTCGAGAAGAAGCGATGAACAGAAAATTGAATTTATTTTTCAATCATTGCTGACTGATGGGCAGTGTCCGCCAAGAAGTGGGGAAAGAGGCAACACAGGAAGGACGCCTGACATCCGACTAAATTCACTCTGGGGGAAAACGAACGACGGCATCAATTTCTTCAAGGATAATTGAACTATTTGGTGCAAGCGACGGCCAAACATGTTTTTTTTCCTCCCGAGCATATTTTTAAAACATCTCTCTGTGTGTAACAGAAACTCGCGATGTAAAATGAGAGCAGCACTTAAAAATCCACCACGCTCTTCGCTAAGTGGGAGATAAAATCGACACGGTGTATAATAATCATGTCCACTTTACATATGAAATGCGATATAATTGCATGCAGGTCCTCGACGGCCCTTTCGGAATACGGAGTACGTTGGGGCTCCTCTATGATTTGGTTTCTTTTTCGAGCCGGGCCACTCCTACCAATCTGTTGTGCGGTGCAGCTATTGATGTATACAATGTATTGTTTATGTGTGTGTTGTATTCATATATTGTAGCTTTATCCATTGTCGACAAATTGAGTTACAAGATATGTGCCTTGCAATCGGCTGTTAACACAAACCTGCTATGGTTAACATTTTGTTGCTGGAATTGCCTACAATTGAGGGCATAATTGGGAGGGGCACAAAATATAATCCAATGCACTAAAACAAAAGAACAAAAAAAATGCTAAATTTACAAAAATACAAAATTAGAAAAAGCCACTGGGAGTTTTAGCTCTTTTTAAATTACCATTTGGCATAAGGTATTTATATAATTTTTTTCCGCTTGTAAAAATGTATTGCACAAGTTCTCAGAAAATTTAGTTTGACTCATGCTAGATTTTCATATTTTATTTTTTTACTATATAGAGAATTACTCAAATTTTTGTAGCAACTTCAATTTTTGGTCTAAGTTCTTCAACTTTTTCAGAAAATTATGAAAATCTGAATTTTTCCTGATTTCTGGTATGCCACAGAAAAAGACATGATGTTTTTTATTTACTTGAAAGATTATATTATTGTGAACCTACCCTATTGTCTTAATAAATTACTATAAGGAAACATTAAAAAAAATAAAATTTTATCAAAATGTTATCGTGTTTTTTTTTATTGGTTAGCTGTATTCTTACTTCTAACAAAAGTTTTCAACTGTAGAAATCTTATTTTATTACCCAAGGTACCCAAAGAATTCAAAACTCGGTTTCAAAAATAAATCAAAAAATATAAATTTAGCACTCAAAAATATTTCCGAATTTAAAATCATTTGTCACTTAAAAAAACACTCAAAATTTGGAAAAAGAAACAAAAAGAGCTAAGAAGACTAAATATAAGAAAGGTATTGAAAATCAGTTTAAATGTACATTTTTGGGAAATATTATTTATACAGTGTTGAAAAATACGAATTTCTTCATTTTTTTTCTTTTGGTTCAAACTTTTTTGTATGCCAGATGTCAATTTAATAACAAACATTATTTACTTTAATATTTTGCTTTTACAATATAACAATTATCTGTTTGAATGTGAAAAATTATTAATTTGTCAACGAAAATTTTATTTTTTTTATTACATGTAGAAAATTTAAATATTTTTTATTGGACTGAGTAAACTACAAAAAATAAAAGTATTTCTAAAAATAAATAACTTTTAATTCCAGATCTAGACATTACTTGTTTAACTATAGAACCTATATCTTTTTTAAACCAACAAAAAAAAAGAATTTTTGCTAAAGCGTTTTCTTGTACATTACAAAAATATCTAAACCTAGGAACTAAATTTACTGGAAGTGAGCTTAGTTTTTGAGTCTCATGTTTAACGATAGAGGAGATAGAAAATAACATTTTTGATATTAATAAATTAAATTTATGATGTTTTCAAAATTCGCGACTGGGGCGAACAACAAATTTTGAATATTAATTGACAAAGCGCTTAAAACTGCTTCTATTTATTGTTTTAAACTGAAAGTTTTACAATTCAAACATTTATATCTATATATATGAACAAAAATACATTTTATGTGAAAACAAGATTTTGGAAGTTTTGAAATATATTTTGCTCTAATCTAACTAATTGTAGATTTAACACATTTTTATGCTTAAAAATTCCTGTTTTAGGTCGAACTGTTTTAACTTTACGAATTTAAAAAAAAAACATGTTTGAGATGTTATATTTTTTAAACTTATTATTGAAAACTTTAAATATTGGAATTTAACAAAAAAATCTAAAACAGTCGAAATAACAAGATGTTATAAGAATGTCTTAAATGCATTTATTAATTTTTATGTGTTATTAAAATGTGTTTAACAATTGCATTAATGTAGTACAAAACTTGAGCATAACTAATTTTTCCACACTGTCAGATGAAATTTAAAAAAAAAAAGATTTAAATTGTAGTTCAAAAATTTATGCAAAAAATACTACACTGCTAGTAAAAAGAGAGAGTTCATGTTAAAGCAAAAAAAAACTCGTGTTGCTAATAAATTTAATAATGTTTAAAAATCTCTTCAGTTTCTATGGCATTGACTAGAAGATTTATAATATCCAACAACCAATCCACTAAGAAGAACTATTATTATTAATAAGTTTTTTTTTATAAACAATCAAAACCTAGTCTTTGAAGAGTAGGCTATTAATTAATGAAGTTTTTTGGGTAGTATTTTTTTGAAGTTTTACTTTTGAAAACAAAGGCGATAAAGAAGTCACAAAGAAGTTTACTAAGAACTGCAGAGAAACAGCTATAAGAACAGTACAAAATTTTGGTCACGGGCCTACGGCAAGTTAAGGAAAAATTGAATTCAGTGTTCTTTTAAAAGCACTGGTCACGTAAACAAACATAATTAACATTATTGGTCGCCTGTAAATTCCCACTGGACCTCACAACAAAGTGATCAAAATTACGGGATGGTAAATGTTTGTGGAGAATAATTATTAATCGTTTAATTAGACTTTTCTTTTTCATGGAACATGGTGTTCATTATGCTAAATTATAATTTGGCAAGTCTATTGGATAACTTACCACTAAACATGAGAGTTTGTGGTTTTAACAGGATTTTTTTTATCCAGCGTGCTCAACAGATTTAAAGTGTATCGTTTTTTGGAAAAAGAGCTGTCTAAGAAGTGTTTTTCGCACCAACCAGCAGCAACAGATGAGATAAAACAAGAAATCAAAAATGTTTTTGTATTAAACATTTAAGAAATTTTTGTTTTTTGCAAATAAATTTTGTTTGTTTCTAGAAAGTGTTCTGTTTTCAATAGTATATGTAATTTGTGGAAGCGAAAAGTACGACTTTGATGCACTACCTGCAAACTCTAGCATCCGCAAATAGCTATAGCCTTATGATCTCTTACTTGATCTATGATCTTAATTCATACTAGAAAACGAGATTTATAATGACTTAATCAATTTATATCAAATCTGAATTGCACACGTAAAATTTAATAATGTCACTGTAAAAAAAATAGGATAAACGCCTTGTTGATTTACTTTAGCAAAAACTCGAATAAATAACATACTTGGGTCTGCGACACTTTATTTTAAGTAACCAAATATTCTTTTAATTCACTTTGTAGAGAATTATAGTTATCAGCCGAAATTAGTATTTGTCTTTAAAACTGTGTTTTTGGGGTAGATAAGTGTTGTATGTAGGTACAACTTTTAACAATTTTTAAATTTAAAATTAAAAGGCCCGACATTCTTTGAATAGTTTCTGAAATGAATCTTCTGCTCCTGACAGCTTTATCTGATATCACAAAAGCTCGACTGGATTTAGGTCAGGATCTAAAGCTGGCCGCTGTGGAAGAGGAATTTCATGTGCGTTCATGTAACGAGCCACATGTCGGCCTTCATTAACATGTTACATCACCAAAATGTTCACTAGCTCTTCTCCATACTTGTTGTTTTTTGAGCCACCGTTAATTTTGAACTTTCTGTCGGTTAATCCATTAATTTATTATTATTTTTTTTAATGCAACTGTTTGAGCATAAATTTCTGATCCTCGAGTTGCCAATTAACGTCTGGGAAGAAAGTTAGAGTTAGAGAGCGTTCTCCGAGTACCGACAAGGTTAAAAAAGTTTATCAGGTTCGTTAGAATCCGTTTTTTTTTTACTTGATTACGGTCTTTTTGTACACTGTCCGGTGTGGTGGTACCTCCTAGACGCGTCATAAATAGTACGTTTGAGAAAATCCAATAAATATGCAATATGTATGTCGTTTACTGCGTGAGAGTAATTCGAATCAGACGAAAATAAGAAGTTAAAATTGTAGCAGCAGAATTATGTTCTAATTTGTTTTTTTTTAAGCAATTGTTTTTTTTCTAAAGAATTTACATGCATTTACGCAGATTAGTGAAATCCAATAAAAAAACTTGTGTGTAACCCAAATTTTTAAAATTTTTGTGTCCTCGATTCTTGAGCGTTTGTACAAATTCACCGAGAATTACGTGTTAAATTTGTTCATCGTAGAAAACCATAAAGAGCTCATTAATACAAGCATATGTTCAAAATTTCTCTCTCTAAACAAGTTAAAGTGATCCTAGTTGTATTATAATTAAAATAGAAATGCATATAATGAAATTGTATGTTGCAAACGACGTGCTTCAGCGCCCATAATCCCCACAAAACTCCAGCTTCTGCTGCAATAGCCCACCATTTATTTACCATCTAAATTCGCAATAAAATTGAATCATCCCTTTATAAATAAGGCTTATTATCCATTGCCGGCAGCATAACGTCATCCGCTGTACATTCCCGCTTCTAGACTCTCTTCCCGTCATGCATTCGAAGAGAACACAACACTTTTCTATATGAAAAACGACCAAAGCTCTGTGTCAAAATATAAAAATCGAACAACTGCCTCGGGACATATATTCCACCATTTTGCTGCATCTCCGAGCTGATTGGTGTTGCCATGGTATCTCTACCCCAACTAGACCAATCACGACTGAAAATCTCGCACGCGACGTTTACTATTCGTCGGTTCTAAGTATCCACGGAGCTTTCGAGATTAAGCTTGCGAGGACAAGAGATGAGAGAGCTTTTATAGCGGTGACAGTGACGAGAAAAGAGACGGGGAGATTTTGGGATGTCGAAGATGGTTCGTAGAGCAAGTCTCTGATAACAGAACAAGGCTATCACAATTTAATGTTGTTATATTCACTTGGTGTTTGGCTTAGGCATAAGCTAGTCATATTTGGATCCCAGTTAACTCAGCTCCAAAATTTAATTAAATCAGTCACAGATATTAACAATATCAACGCGTAGTCAATTGTTTGTGATTGAGTGAGAGCTAGTGTTTTGTTTGAGTGGATATGGGACAACGGGTGTATTGACAGAATACCGGCTTATTTATAAAACAGGTATGTATTTAGAAAATTCTGTATATTTCTTATTTCGAAAACACCCCAACAAGTCCAGTTTTTACAAACCACGACAAAATTTTCAATGACTGTTGAATTCTCTCGTAATACCAAGAAATAGAAACACGTAAACTAACAAAAAGAAAATCTTTAATTAAGTACTTTGCGTCCTGTATCTTTTAATAAAGCAAAAGCAAAAACACAGTTAATGCTATGAAATTGTTTTTTTTTTCCAAGTTTTAGTTAATTAGAGCTTCCACGTTTCTAATTTGTTTAAAATTTAAAAACTGTTAAATGCTTCTATGGTAGAACAACTAACTTTCTAAATTAAGTTCTAGCTTTAATCTTTTTATGCAGAATTGTTTTGAGTTTTCTCCCAT
Source organism: Cynaeus angustus (assembly GCA_030157275.1). Taxonomy (NCBI): domain Eukaryota; kingdom Metazoa; phylum Arthropoda; class Insecta; order Coleoptera; family Tenebrionidae; genus Cynaeus; species Cynaeus angustus. Next base: position 22,432,120 of record CM058063.1, on the reverse strand, counting down.
TAAAAGTAATGCATTTTTTGTTTCTTGTTTGAGCTTAAGCCGACAAAATTACAAAGAAATCTAAAATTTAAAAGAAATTTTAATTTATGTAAACCATAAGAAATTGTATTTGCTCAACATAAAAGTTTTGACCTTGTTTGGTCCAAAATGAAATTTACGTTGTTACCAATTTTATATTTAATTTTTAAACATTTATCACTAGTTTTACGGTAGAAATTTCTTAAGAGTAAACAATAATTTAGGAAATTATAGTTTTTGAAAAAATAATTACCCGGCGCATCCACCATTTGTAGTTTAGAAAATTTCATGATTTTCATGTGCATTTAAGTAATGTACAGTTTGTATTTTGTTTTAAATGTTAAAACACATTATTAACAAAAATTAATTTATGCTTTTCAAACCAGACGAGTCGCCAAACTTGAATTCTGCTTCAAAAACAAGAACTAGTTTTATTTTATATTAGGATGTATGTACATTTTCTTTCCTCTAAAGATGAGCTAGTTTTAATCTTCAAAATTGGTTTATTTTTACTACTTTTGTGTATGTTTAAAAATCAATTATAATCTGCAATTTAGTTTTGTTCTACTTTCAACAATTACTTAAAATTATAAACAAAATTGTATACATTATAAAAACAGTGTTTTATTACTATTTTAGCAAGATTTTATAGACAATAAAATTTTTACAAAGTTTTGTCTTACAATTTAAATCATGTAAATAAACAGTCTAAAACTCTCATGACTCTTAGTTCTTTAGATTCTTAAAACGAAAATTAAAATTTTAAATTACATAATTGTTCATTTTCAGTTTTCTGATATTATTTGATTAAATTTTAAGATAAGAAATAAAATTTATTACTTCAAACTAGATAACATATCTAGATGACTATAAGAGAAACAATTACTTGTTCTTAAATTATTACTTCCATTCTGCAATTTTACTACAACCGTTGCAAAGCTGAGTCATTTTGAAACACCTAATTTCAGATTTAAACTTTGTCAGACTATCAGGTTTTAAAACTAAAATTATGTATTCTATTTTTTTAGTTGTGAATGTTGTGAATTCAAATTTATACTTCCAAGACATTGTTTTTCAGATCTTTTAAACCAGATAGTTTATAATTTTTAAATCCAATAATAACAAGTAATGCTAAAATCAAATCTGTTTTTGTTTCTTTTTGTAGTTTTAAAATTTTTAGTTCTATATTTTATAAACCTTGTCTACTAACTTTCTTAAAATTTAAGAATGGAATTTTTTAATTGTATCTAATTAACTAAATTGCAAATAGAATAAAATTTGAGTAATAGCTCAAAATCATTGAGAAAAAAACTAAACTAAAAACTAAAACTAAAAAAACAAAAAAACAAAAAACAAACTTTTAGAAATTTTTGTTTTACAATTTAGTTCAACTGAGTGTACTTTTGAACAAATTGGTTATGCTTTTCTAAATATTCTTGCTACTGCGTCATTACAAAATTGAATTGTATGATTCACACAATAAAATTGCACTAAAATTAGTTTAGATGCCGATTTTAAAACTATAAGATTTTCAAGTTGAACTTAATTTTTTACTTTCATTAATTTCGCAGATTTCGCAAAATTTTTAGATGTTAGATATCTAAAATATAGTTTATTAGATTATGAGAATATGAGATTGTTAGTTTCGTTTCTCAAATCTAGTCACAATATTTCAGTACAGTTTTTCAGTTCAGTGTTATAACATTACTTTATGGTCGAGTAGTTTGATAATTGCCTTTTAACAAATTTAAATTTGTTTATAATCCGTTACGTTATGGCATGATTTCTCGTGTCATAAAGTCGTCGTGGAAATAAAATGGTATAGCTTAGGTAGAACCAAAGTACATATACTCTTATCTCGGGCTAAAATTTTATATTTTTTTAGAACAAAATAAAGCAGCAAGTTCTTTTGTACTAATCAAAATTAAAATAAAATCTACAATTTAAATTTCCGGTAATTGTAAGTCCTGAAGTTGTGGTTTTGATGGTAAATTCACTTATTAAAGAAACTCAAGTAGTTTCAGCTAATGATTCAAATGTTCGGACAATTTCAACCAATGATCCAAGGATTCGGGAAATTTTCTTTTTATTTTCTGGAGAATCTGCCACATATTTTTCCGCAACAGCATCACTTTTCCAATCGCCGTGTCTTTTAAATATCCTAATATCGGCATCACTATCCGCCAAAATTGTGGCAAAATTGTGGCAGACGGCAAATGTGTTGATTCCTGTGAAACCAATCGGCTCCACTTCTGCAACCTTTTGATTAATTTCATCCATTAATGACTATGCTTCAGGAGAACAATTTATTTTTTGACAATTGAATTGTTTAAAAAAAACGTCGTAGCAACCACCATTTATTGCGCTATTCAGGTGAAAATAAAAATAAAATTTTGAAATTTAGACTAATCTTCTGTTTTTCCTACTTTAACCACAAGATAGGGTATGATATTCGTTTATGATGCGGAATTATGGCACTCATAAAATTATCACATTTGTTACGTTCATGCGCTAAACATTCATTCGTGTCTTTAAATTACTTGTACTTAAACTTTTAAAAAAATGCTTAGTTTAATTTTATTTCTGATTATAAGATAGAACCTTAAAAAAAAGAAACAGAAATAACTTTTGAAATATAAATTTTGTTGGCAGCACCGTCTCTTTGACAGTTGTTTAAGTTTAATAAGATATCATTGTTGATCATTGTTGATTTTTGTTAACATTATCTTCAAAACAGTTGTAAAATGTCAGACTTGATAAATAACACCTCCTCATTTCAATTTTCAAAGCCTTTCTAAAACATTATTCCAGCAAACTAGGCTTTTAAATTTTTTTTTTTTTTCAGATGAACTGTTGAACTCGCATGAGTTTCATTCCTGCAATGTCCACTTTTAACCACTAAACCCTCTCACAATCCTCTGAAACTCGGCTACCAAAAGACAATTATCCCTCATAAACTAACCCCCCCAAATGACCGCGAAATCTCCCCAAGTCTGAACAACCACCAAGTTGGATTTCAAAGGCGTTTCGTCTTGCCTGGGGGCATTAGGCAGTTCGCCGGCCCCCTCAGCACCAACTTCTTCCTCCGACGACATCTCTCATCAACAATTCAACATCTTTCCTGCTATCTTTAGCAGGCAGCTGAACTTTAACGCGTGTCCGCAATCTAAATCCATGATGGAGGAACTCAGACCCAACTTGGTGGGTGTTGGGAACTTGTTGGGTGTCGGGGGACTACTGGAAGAACATCACGGTCATTTGATGAGTTCGAGTAGTAGTAATGGTGATAAAGGTACACCTAGAAAGTGCAATACTAGTGGATCGTCGGCGGAAGATTTCAGCGCAATTTATGGTGGTTTACCGCACTCTCATGAACACCATCCTCATACACCGGCACACACGCCGCCGGCGGCGCCGAGGTCCATCACGGATCATACAGGTAAGGACCATAATTCATAATTCATAAAGAGGAAAGCGGCGGTGAAAGGCTAACACGCAAATGGGATTAAGGCATCTAGCTGGAATTCGTGATTTTAGGGGTGATTCTATCAACAATCAGAGAAAATAGAGTTATAATTTGCAAGTAGTTGAAGTTGGGACGTATTTGCTATAATATTGTTTACAATTTCCATAATAATGTTAAAGACAAAATTGTGAAAATGCGTTTGAAGGACAATATCAAATCGGTGTGGTGCATCCACCAATTTTATTCACAAAGCTCAATTTATTTTTCTTTATCAAGAAAATTTAAGTTAAATTGGTTAAACGAACAGAAAATCTTTTACCACGCCATATTGAGTTTAAATTTTCAAAATGCTAAATCATAAATTAGTAGATTCTCAAATTTTTTAATTTAATGTAAATTTCGTGTTGCATTCATTCTGATCAATTTTTTTCTAGATACCAAAAAAAAATAAATAAATAATAGTTTGCGTTCTCTGGTTTGTAAATTTCTCGGTTTTCAAATTCTTAAGACTCTCAGTTTGATTAAATTTACAAATTCTATTTGGATTTTTAAATTTAAGAGCTGTCAGGCTTTAAGGTTACAATTCGAAATATTTTCAGCCAATTAAGTTAATAGCTTCATAGTTAACACAATAAATTTTGGTTTTACACGTTCTAAATCTTCAGTTACTAGTTTGTTACATTTTACATCTGCATCTTTTTTGTTTCCCAGCATTTTAATTCATTTTTCATATTTTTATATCCGGTAATGAAATTCAGTTGTTTTCACGGTTTTAGATTGTTAGTTTCCATTATTCTTTTTTTTTTGTTCTTAAATTTCCCAATTGCTTAGATTTTTTACAACTTAATTAAGTTTATTAAATAAATTTTTAGAATTTCTGAGTAATTATAGAAATCGGATTTTTAAATTGTATATTACAAAGATTTAACTGGATTAAAATCAAAGTCTTGTTGTCAAATTTTCAGTCTCAGATTGAAGTTCACTATTTGCAGTTTTGGAGAGTCTTTAGATCCCAAAATAAGTTCATTCGAAAATATTTCTTTTTGTGAGATTAGAGTTTTAAAATCTTGATTAAAGAAATCTTGTAATCAAATACCACGATCTTTTTTTCTAGTCATAGATTTTAAATATTAAGGTTATAAATTTTTATATTCTACTTTGACACACAACGTGGGTTGTTGTAATATTAAATTTCCAAATCAAAATCCTCAGTTTCTCTTATCGTTAAATTACCAAATCGTGTATAGTAAAGTTAAATATTATTTAAGTTAATAATTAAATAGTTAATTTATTAAATCATTAATAATTTTACAAAAAATCTAATTGTAATTTTTAGACTAACTATTTAACTTAAATCTCATTATCTTAGATTTCATTTTTCGAATTTCCCAGATTTTGACAATGTTTTTAAATTTATTAAATTTAGATTAGTTAAATTTATAGGTTTTTGGGTCATCAGAAAATTAAATTTCCACTATCTAAAGTTCTCACATAAATTAAGATAATTTTCTGATCTGAAGTTATAAAATCATATAAGATTCAATTTCTTCTTCTTTTTAAATTTTACAGTTTTCGGCTCTAAAATTCTAAATTGACAAATTCTTGCTTTATAAATTTTAAAGTTTTTAAATCCGCATTTTTAAACTAACTATATTTGATTTTCATATCTACAAGTAAAATAATTTTTGGGCTTGTCAATTTCTAAAAATTAGAAGTAAATAACTTTCTGTGAGATAAAATGTTCAAACATTAGGTTAATAAAAGACAATTTTATTAAACACAAAAAACCTAAATTTGGTTTCTCATTACAAATTTAAAATACTCACAAATAAAATCAAGCTGATGACATTTTGACGCATTTTCAGCTTTTAAGATTTTTAAAATTTTAAAATATCAGGCTCTAAAATTGTTATTTTTAAATTAAGAACTTTTATTTATCAAAAAGTTTGAGTTTTAAGTCTTCATATTCAATAGTTTTTAGCTTCAAAAATTCTCATTTCTCAGTTTTAAAAAGTTTTCAAATTTAGCGGATTTTTAAACTAAAAATGTCTAACTGTTTCAAAATTTTCTTCGTTTTTTAAAACTCGGAAAGACTTACAAATCATAAACTGTCTCTTTTTTAATTTTTATTCAAATTTATCAGTTTCTTAGATGGTTAATCATTTTTTCAGTTTGAGACAGTTTCTTCTTTAATTCTTAGAATGAGTTTTGTCTTATAAATTCCGTCGTAAAAGACTTCAATTTAGAATATTTTACAACGCCGAAATAAATTTTTGTTGTTAATTTTTTTGTTCCTTGTTGTAACAGTGTTTTGATCGAAAATACATTTCTCTGGTAAAAACACATTTAACTGAACAAAACTCGCAAAATTCTCCCAATTGAAAAAGTTAGTAAATTCTTTCAAACTTTTACCTCATCTTTATCTCTGTAAAACCTATTAATTAAAATGTCACTCTAAACTAAATTTATTTCACAAAGTGCGAAACTCCTTTCAACGTAAACAAGTGGCAACAATGAATTTTAAACTAATTGACAGAGAAATTGTCTATTTGCAGTTAAAATCATCCCAAAGCAGCTGAAGATAATTATTCGTAGCGTAGCACAATCGCACCTGTCACAAACCAAAATCTTTCTTATTCTATAATCTGCATTGTATGAAATCAAACGACAACGGGGGTCGTTGTAATACTTGTGTGTACATATGGGCTTATAATGGGCGCTCAGGGTGTTCTAATGAAGTGTCAATTTACTCCTCTTAGGGCTATAACATATGCAGTTGTACAATAGAAATAGCACGGTCAGCCTCACAATGTACCGGTTTACACTCAATTTGTCATATTGTGATGGAAAGTGCGGGGGAACACCCTATCATAGACAAAAAGTGACAGGAGGTATCTTGGATCTAGCTCGCGCGCATGTTGCACCGACAATGCTGCCAACATGTATATATAATGCAAAGGGTCCTTGTAAAAAAAATATATGGAATTCCTGAACTTTCTTGATGGCTATCTGTATGATTGTGGTCACGTGACAAAGAGGTCGAAGATGACACAGGTGTCTGTGGCGACAAACGGCGGCAAACGGCGTCGGCGGCAACTAAACCTTATTGAATTCATTACTGTTTATTAATGCAGTTAGTACCAACCTAATTACAATTACTGACACCGGCGCGCGCCACAAAGAATCTCACACAATCTTATTACTCCCAACTGAATGTAGTTACTCAACGCTCGAGACCCATACACTCGCTTAACGGCGCCTCTCGGCTCTTTCCCTGGCCCGACGCCGTTTTCAAATATTTACATAATTCGACGACCACTTTACCACTTTACACCGGCTGATTACGCGACGAGGATTAACGCCAAAGGAGAACGAACGGTTCTAGTGAGCGCAGCTCTTAAGCGAAGCTTGCTATAAATAAGCACGTACTTTGTTCGTTAATCGAAGCTTCAACTGCATGCATAATTATCGCAGTAATGGATTGCATAGTCCTGATATGAATCTGCTTTGATTCAAACGCGAACTTGGCTCTAACACACCCACAACTACCCACCTAAAGCCATTTAGCACTTAGCAGGAAAATTAAGTAAATGGCAACAAAACACGAGCTTTGTGAGCTGACAGCAATTCGACTTTTCCTCTACTTCAGTTCAAAATACTAAAATGATAAACTTCACTTTGTATACAATTTATTCTGATCTACAGTTCAGCAATTTCCTGGCACGTTTGAAAATAGAATCTCTCTCTTTTTGGTATGGATGGTCTCGTGAAGGAATTTCGAGAATTGTAGGAATTGCTAAGTCATGAGCGTCCACTGCATTTCGTATCATATCTTTAAATTAAATTTTTTTTAATAAATAATTTTAAATTATATTTAATTAATTTTTTTTTTTTAATTAAATTAATTTTAGAGTTTTTTTTTTAATATTAATAATTTTTAATTAAATATTTTTATATTTTAATTATTTATTTTAAATATTTAATTTAATTATTTAGAGTTAATTTTTTTTAATAAGACTGTGAGTTAATTTAGTGGCCACGAGAAAACGAGGCAGACTTTCTGATCTTCCAGATTTTTGCATTTGTTTGGTTTTTCTTTTTTCGAATTGCTCTTCTTCTTCTTCTTCTTCTTTCATTGTATCTGCTGAGAGACTATGGATTTAGAGATTATTAAAATGGAATTTAGAAGCTGTCAATATGTCACATAATTTAGTCACGTACTAACTTAATAACTTAAAAATTAAATATATGCAACAAAATATACGTTTAGTTTAGTTTAGTTTGAAGTTTTCAGATTTTTTATTTTTGTATGAAAATAAATCTTAGAATGTTTTTGATTCTTTTGATTTTTTTAATTCTTTAGATGCTCTGGCTTCCTTAGAATTTTCAAATTGTTTTTACGTTTTCTATATCCCTCAAAAACATTTTATAGTTCTTCAATGATAAAAAAATATTTAAAATCCATAAAGTTGTTGAAACTTAAAAACAAATAAGTGTTTCAGAATTTAAAACATCCTTTAATGATACCACAATTTGAACATCTCAAAAATTCTATATGTACATTATATAATATATATTATTTTTAAAATGTTTTTGGAAAATAAATATCAAAAAATAAAAAAAGTATTATTGTAAAAACTCGTTTGCAATTAGGATGAAAAAAAAAAATAAAATTCCAGGACAGTTTAAAAATACTGTAATTTTACAACACTTTTAAAAAACTTGTAATTTGCCAAAAATCTTTTGAAGACACAAAATCAAAAAAATTGCGGATCTAAAAATTATAAAAGTTCTTAGAAAACTTTACGTAACTCTTAAAATAAAAATAAAACACATAAAAAAGTAACTTAAAAAAGTTAAAAAATTTCAACTTTTAGATGATCCAAGAAATAAGTGCTAAAGATATCAGTTTCAAAAAATATCAAAATTTTCTACTTCCATATTTTGAAAAATTCTAAAATTAAGATTTCAAAAATGATCTTAAACATTAAGAAAACGTTTCAAAATAAAAAAAGATGAAGGTTATTCATTTAGAATTTTTTAAAAATTTTGTACATTTTAAAAACACTATTGATTTCGTTACATTCATTAAATTTTGCGGATTTTTAAATTTCATTAAGTGGCTGTGAACTTTCCTATTCAAATGTCTGGGTGTTTATAATAATAAACTGATAAACTTTAGTTAATACTTTGATTCAAGAGTTCTTTTTTGGGTTTCTGTACTTTTTTAATGTCATGTACGTTCTCTGTATTCTTTGTATTCTGTGACTGTCCATACTATATACATTTTTGATTTCTTAAATTTTTCACATCGTCTTTGAAATGCAGGTGTTTACAGTATTTACAGATATTTTTATCTTTCAACGTCTTTAGATCCTTTTAAATCTAAGAAAAAATATTTCGGCTATAAAATCCTGTAGAATTTATCTCCCTTTTTACAGACGGAGCGTTTAAGAAGCTAAAGCCCGAACCCGCGAGCACGGGTAGTAACAGTTTAGGAACCGTCTCTCCCGGTGGCCCCCAACACACCGGCCACACTCCAACAACCGCCTCGTGTCCAACTCCAGCACGAAGAAGACATCGTACCACTTTTACTCAAGAACAACTCGCGGAACTCGAAGCAGCCTTCGCAAAAAGCCATTACCCAGACATTTATTGCAGAGAAGAGTTAGCTAGGAGTACAAAATTAAACGAAGCTAGGATACAGGTCAGTACAAAATTTAAAATATAATTCGTTTGGATTGTCGATACTCTGATTGAATTAGAGTTGTTTCGGGCGCCCTCTCCTTGCGTGAAATCAAAGACTTGGCGAGATGACAGACTGCATCCCGACAGAGAAACTCACTCGGCTGGATCTTTGATTGAATTAGGTATTCGTTAAGCTAGGGGGGCCCTCGAGACACAACTGTCACTGTGGAGTGCCCCCTAGTGGAGTGCTGTGACTCATGCATTAGCCGCCCCTGGAATTGTTTTTTATGAAGGAAACCATGGGAAAAATGCAGCGAAAAGCTGAAGCATTGTCACTTAAAACCAACAAAAAAAATTGTTTTAGTAAAAAAGATTGAGATTGGTGTTCAAAAAGTTTAAGTGCATATTTGCTGCATTCTTTCGTAGGATCCAACTTAAAAGCGGTTGATTTCCTCTTTCTTTTCCCTCTGAGATTTTATACGAATTCTTACCATGGACTTGAAGTCTCTGGGGAGTTCAATATTAAGAAAAGATGGACAAGAAATGTTCTTTTTGCATGTATTTGTAAACAGATAAAGTCTGTATTAATTTAGCTGTAGCTACAACAGTGTTGGTGTAAACAGGCGCCCCGCCGCCGTCTCCGAAATCGATGACCTATTGATTGGTTGAAGCAACGAATTAAAGTATTTGTTGGTTGGGTGTCGTCCACACCCAATAATTTCCAATTCGCGTCGTGTTGAAGCCACCGTCCCCTACACGTTGTCGTTAAGACAAAGGCGGCGGCGGCGGCGGCTGTGCCACAGCTACTTACGCCAACACCGAGTGCAAACAAAAGAAGGCGATAAGGTCGCAAAATATGCATTAGGCTGTCTTAAAGAGAGCCGTGTTTGGGGGAAGGAGCGGTAAGGGGTCGGTTCATCCGCCGCCAGGGGGCGGGCTAACTTCATTACGGATCCATTTGATGGGATCGAGGGAGACCGGGACGTGCTTCGCGTCTTCCGCGGTACAGTCAGGGGTCTCCTTTCTAACACACGCTTTTGTTTTAACCATTCGAGACATGGCGACTGGCTTTTTCAACGTTCACCAATGGAATTGACAAGAAATTATACTGGGTCTTATAGACTTTCAATTATTAAAGGGCAAGTAGCACGTCACGCTGGCTTAAAAAACAAACAAAGGGAGTGGTAATTAGGGTGTCCTGGAACCTAATAAGATCTTGAAGGTTGAAGAAAATACGCATAAAAACTTAGGAGCTCCTTGACAACAGCGCACAGAGACGTCTGGTCGAAATTTCTCAATACTTTATCATCCTCATATGATACTGTTTTCCAAAATCTCATTGTAAATGCGTCTAAATATCCACGAACTAGCTTCATTAAAACGCCTTTAATTCGACAGAACCTAATGACAATTTCTGTTATTAAATTACTAAAATATTAATGAACACTCAGTGAAAGGCGGTTTTCATTTTCAAAAGCTCAGAGAGAGAGAAAATAAACGACGCTGAATTAAAATTCATGCACTGCACCGAGTTGCTGACGATTTCCGTGCATTTTAAAACAACTCGACAGAAAGCTAGACACACGTAGATCAAAAATACGTGCACATTTATTAAGACGAGCAACAAAGTTAAAAAAAACAATTATCTGCAGCTTTGAAAAACTATTAAAAAGAGTTGAAAAGTGCTTTTAGAGCTTTTGATTCTGAAAATTGAGATACAAACTGTCGTTTTTAACATTGAGTAACAAAAGCTATTGTTAGAAATCGACTGTGTTTTAAAATGAAATGATTAACTTATTTACAAACAATAAGATTTAAAAAAAACTAATTATTTGCTCGGGCATCCATCATATTTCTATAATTTATTTATCAAAAAAATTGAAAATTTACTACTAGCAACCTTCTTTCAGTTAAACTAAAAAATCCTAAATGTCCAAAATTCCTAAAATTCCTAAAATCTAAAAACACTCAAAAATTATTTTTAAAAACTAAATGAAATACGTATAGCAAATAATTTTAAAATTCGAAAATTGAATGATACGAGTAACAAGATTAAAAAAATATATTTAAAGCTTTGAGTTTATAGCTTGCACTATAAATAAAGTTATATAGTGCAAGCCCTTAGAGCTTTTGAGTCTACAAAGTGCGATAAAAATTGTATTTTTTTACGTTGAGTTACAAAAGCTAATGTTAGAAATTGATTTGTTTATATACATAAAATAATAAGCTTATTTACAAATAAAATGATTTTTAAATAAATTACTCGCCCGGCGCATCCACCATATTTCTATAATTTGTTTATATTAACTTTTCAGTTCTCAAATTGACGCCATGGAAAATCGTTTTTATTAACGTCTTAATTTTTAAATTGCATATATGAAAAAATTAAGCATTCTATAATAATAGCAAAATTTAAACATCTATATAATTGGTAGAAAATTTCAAAAATTTCAGAAGACAAAAATCTTCAAAAATTTTGGAAACACTGAAAATGTCAATTGTTTAAAAAATTGTTAAGATTTTTTACACTCTGAAAATTCTGAAGTTATTGATAAGTTATTGAAGTTTTGAATTTAAAAATAATTATATACATAATATATATATATATTTTTTTAAATCTGTAAATTCTAAAAAAGGTTGGTTTCGCTGTATTTATTCAATTTTTCAAATGATCAAATTTGTTATATTTTTAAATTTAAGTGTTTGTCAACCTTTGTATTTAAATGTTTGGGTGCTTTGAATACTTAAATTTTAAAAATTCTTCTTTGGATTTCCGTACTGTTGATAAAATATAAGTGCATATTTATTGAGACGAGCAACAAAATGAAAAACAACAGTTATCTGGAACTTTGAAAAACTATAAATAAAGTTTTTAGAGCTTTTGATTTTAAAAATTGCAATAAAAATTATCTCTTTTAAAGTTGAGTATCAGAAGCTATTTTTAGAAATTGATTGTTTTTTTGGTCATAAAATAAATAATCAACTTATTTCAAAATAATGTAATTATGAAACAAATTATTTTTGCGACACATCCACCATTTTAAAATAATTTATTAATGTTTATTTTTAACTTTCCAGTTGTTCTTAAATTGGCGTCAAAGCAAATCGCTTTTGCTAACACTTAAATTTTTGATTTGCAGGTCTGGTTCCAGAACCGAAGAGCCAAATACCGAAAACAGGAAAAGCAGTTACAGAAAGCGTTGGCCCCCAGCGTCCTCCCTGGTTGCAACGGCGCCATGATGCGGAACATCTACCCGGGGGCGGCGCGAGGTTATCAGCCCTACCCACATCCCACGGCCATCAACAGATATCCTCAGGTTAGAATCTATCATTTCCAACAACGATTTCATACATAACAAAAAAAAACTCCAAAATGCATCTCATTTTAATTCCGTGATCGTAACCGACCTTGAATTACGGAAACGGTGCCAGGAGTGTGTGATTAGCCGATGCAGGTAAATTAATTAAGTGAGGTCAAACAGGTTAGATGATTAGTTTAGTAAAGACCGCATTTCCTCCGAGCGACGGTAGTCGTATACGCCACACAGACCGACGGCGGCGGCGCTCACAAGCGACGGCCCACTCATCAAATAATATGCAAATAAATTTCCCCTGCAAATTAGATACGGCTCGGCCGGATTAAGACCGGAGAAATGCCGCTGTCTGCACGCAAAACCATTCGTGTTATGGGCCGATTCACAAAAGACCGGATGGGGAAACCGGGGGCACCCAAAGATGAAGAGGAAAGCTATTTCACGGGCAAAACTACGGTGCTACCGGTTTTAAAAGGCGGAGAAGACTTACAGTCGAGATTTTACCGTATACATAGTTTATTTTTCGCACATAAAATAAGCGGCCTAATTTTCCCGGCAAAATTTTTGTAGCTGTTCTGACGAAACATAACGATTTTTAGAAAGCAACAGTTAAGAGTTCATTTTCACACCAATTTTGATGAAAATATAAATCAGGCATTATTTTATCAGTATTAATTGTTTTAAAGCTGTATGCACAAGTTTAATGAAACATTTATTTGATAGTGAAATTTTTTCGTTTAAAACCGTGTTGCATGTTTTTCGCAGCCAAAAATGTTTGAGTTGAATTATCAAAATATATTATAAGTGACAAAGTATGAGTAACATACAATCCATAACTCTAAAACATATTAACTTAGTTTTCCACGAATTCCAGGAAATTTTTTCAAACAAAGATTATTTGTCATTGATCAAGAATGTAAATTGTTGAAAAAAACAAAACTTTATAGGTATTATATAGAAATTTCTTGACATGACCTATTTTGACGTAGAAAATACATTTTATGTTTTTTATTTAGTGTAAAACGCGGATATATAAAATGATATCCTCATTCTTTCCATTAATATTGAGCGCAAAATATTTTTTTTTTGTGGAAACACCATTGATAATTTTAAACATTGATTTACATATTTTTTGCAGTCAAATCTAAACGCTTCCACATGTCTGTTCTGCCGCTCAAATTTTGATGCTCAATTAAATTTGTTAAGAAAAACTTAAACATTTTGCTCTCCAATAAATTAGATTACAAAAAAATCTAAATTTAATATAAATATGGAAAAAGTTTATGTAAACGGGAAGTGGCATCACGATTTTGCATGACTATTTTTCAGAGCCAAACATGGGCACGATATTTGATAAAATGACAAAAATTGGGTACTGTTGGAAAGGTGAAGAATGTGTGCAGGGCGTGTGCTAAAATAATGAGTCTAATAGTAAGAAAAACCATTGTGACATTTTAGTTAGTCTTGGGGTTTATTTAAATTGGGTACATTTCAATGTTTTTGAGGTTTTTTTTTTTTGAGTACAATTTCAAGTTTTTGAGTGTACCAAGTAGTGCCAAAATGGTCACGTATACCAATGCGGAGTTAACAGACATGTTATACGAAAATTTGTGTTGGTATTTTATTTTATCCTCCTTTAATACTTTCAACAGATAAAAACATTCCTAATCGTTTTTCGGGCAAAAAATAGATAAGGTTTTTTCACTTTCTTTCCATTGAAGCCATAATTCATAAGCGGAAATGCATTAATGGGATAAATCTATTTCAAATTTTCACTCCGTTTGAGACGCGTTTTCGCAAAAATGGTAACTAAAAAAGTTGTTCCGTTTGAGGAGTTCTATCTCCAGTTAAAATTTTTGCATTCATTTCCATAGCACCCTGTATAAAAATAAAATATGTTTAAATCATAAATCACACAAGAAAAGCTTTGTATTTTTTTTTAAACATAACAGTTTAAATCGTGAGGTGTAGCTTGGAGAAGATTCACATATGAGGTTAAACATATAAATTAGATAATTGTTTTGTTACTTTTTTTATTGGCGCAAAATAAAAGGTTTTTTTTTGGTAAAAACATGTTTCAGATAGCTTCAAATATTGGTTGTTTGTAACTATAGATCAAATAGTTTTTGTTAAACATTTAGTTTTTTACCAAAATTTTTGAACTATACGTAAATACAATGCCTATGTAGCCACTCCATAAATCTCTGATAATTTAAAATAGCTAAAAACTTTCACCTGTTTATTTTGCCAGTCAAATTTAGATGCTCGCTTGCTATCAAAAAGTTAAATATGATGTTTTTCAATAAATTAAATTGCCTCTTAAATTGTTTTATTCAACTACTTAAAATTTGTTGCTTAATTAGATATTTTGCTGCTCGTTAAATTAAATTGTTGCTTATATTGTTTCATTTTATGATTTAAATTTTGCTGCTTAGTTAGATATTTTGTAATAAATATTTTGAATATTTTGCTTATTTGACTCAAATTAACTGAATTTTTCATTTACCAGATCACTTTATATTTCCAAGCATACACAAACATATAAAATCTCAAAATCTAGAATCTGAGACATTAAAGAATCTTTGAAAGTAGCTTCAGAAATTAATGATCAGGTTCCCTACTTTTTTAAATCACGAATCTAACAATATTTTGAATTGAGAATTTAAGTTCTGAAAAGTATGGACATCTATAATCTAAATAACTATAATTTTCAAATGTTTTTTTTTTGTATAAATGATCCCAAAGTAAAAAATGTAAAGTTCCAAAATCAAAAAAAAAAAGTATCTAATTCAGAGTTTGATAATATACTGGGTGTATTAAAAAGGTACACAAACTGTATACGAAGCAATAGAGTAGTAGATCACACTGAATACTGTGGCATCCCTGCTAGCAAATTGAAACAATAAAAAAATGCGAAAGGTAATAGGTTAAATGTTTCCATCGCAATGTTCAACAAATGTCACTTGAGTATTATTATCAAGTTAAGTAATGATAAAGAAATTACCCGTTAGCACATTAGAATTATAACAAATGTTCAAAAGTACGACCTGGGCGATTACACAGGCGGTAGACCTTTTTTGAATACTTTGCTATACATTTTTCAGCATTTCCCTTGTAACAAACCGCACTAAACTTCTTCGTTTTCCGGTATCATATACTTTAACAGAAAAAGAAGACTAGCGGATTCAAATCTGAGAAACGAGCCGGTTAATACTGTGGTCTTCCGCGACCGATCCAACGATTACTAAAATTTCTGTTTAACCATTGCCCAACATCTAAATTCCGCATGTTACGTTTTCTAGCCAACAGTATATCTTCTGTTAATTCTTGCAATTCGTTATTTAAATAAACTTTCAGCAGTCACATGCGATGTTCTTGTGCACCGTCGGGGTTGATTTGCAAAAATATCAACAACTTCCTACTCCATTCTTGGAGTCCCTGTTGTTGGTGGACGGCCTTTGTCGTGATTAGAAATCATTTGTCCAATGTCATCAGTTTCTCTCAAACGCTTATTAAGTCTTAAAAATACATTTCTGTTTAGAGGGTAACGTAGTCGTGTTCTCTTGCCGCCGCCCTAAAATTTCCATTGCAAACTCCCAAACCAAAAAATATATCATAATACATACTTGTTTAAATTACTAAAATGATCACAAAACAAAACTAAATTTGATGATAATGTTAAAAATTTTGTTTGCCGTAAAGTGTAAAATTTCAATATTAGTCTTTAATGACATTTTTTGGGTATTCGTCACCAAACTGACTGTAAGGTTAACAATGTTCACGAGAAGAATCAAAAAAAAACTTAAACCAAAACATTCGAGAAAGGAAAAAAATTAAACAAAAATTATCATTTGTGCAACATTGACTAAATCCTAGAACACTCAGTATACAAATCCTTCTTAAGGTCACTGTTGTTTATGATGTTGCAGAAGAACTAAAGTTTGGAGAATAATCTTATCAGTATCTTAATGATTCCGAGAAGGGTTTTAAGTTTTGGAAGAAAAAGTTCTTTGTTGTTACGGTTCAGATAAGAAAAGGCTCTAGGAAGTTTATTAAACTTTTTCCAAGAAGTAGAAGACAACATTCAGTATTTTTCTTAGTTTTAAAGCCCATGAAGAAAAAAAATTTAAAAAAAAAACACGTCGTGATTTGAAATTTTTGACAATAATTTTCTTTTTTTCTCAGATGACTACGAGTTCGTATCCGGGGATGGCCCAATCCTTCTCCATGTCCCACGGTACAAACATGACCACAGTCGCAGGAATGAGACAAGATGCAATGAGTAAGTCAACCCTTAAACTTCACCTACTCCCAAAAATCTCAATCGATTTCCGCATTCCCCCAAAAATAAGCAGCATTAAAGTCTCTTTACTCTCTGTCCAAAATTTCATCTCGCATCGGAAATGAAACATCTTGAAGACGCCGTCCGTAATCTTAGTGCATCTGAACGGAAACGACGCTATTTCCTGTGAATCCGAGCTTTTTAAAGCTCTCCTTACAATCTCACATTTCTAAGCTTGATATTAACCGTTGTTATTTTCGTTTTTGCAGGTATGAGCGCCGAAGACGAATGGTACAATAAAAGTCTATCCGCCCTAAGAATGAATACAACGCATCATCCGAATTTAGCAGCACCAATGTTACAATACCAAACGTAATAACGGAATCAGTGAACTAGACACTGCACTCGAATCGATCAAATGTATTAATCAAACACTGGCAAAATGAAATTATTGCGTTGATTTCATCACAAAAACACACGTAACTAAGTTTTATTCGTTATGAAATTTATTTGAGCGAACAACGAGCCAGATAATAAAGGCTTCTAATGTTAAGTTCCTTGGTCTGATGATGAAATGTGGACAAGTACCGTAAATTTTGTGTGTTAGTGAGTACAACCGTGAAGATTGAGTTTATCGAACGATATTCAAAGTCACAAAGTTTGTTAAGTTTCTTTGTACATATATTTTTAGGCTTATTGTTACGGTCTTCTGCATCACAACAGGTTTCTAAATATCTTTAAATAAATTTGATCTGAATGGTTGATATTATTTTATACATGTATTCAGATATTTCGATACTCTTTACTAATTATATGTCATAGAGTCCGATGTTACAAGAGTTTTGATATTTATAGTAAGTTATAGCAAAACTTATGTGACAAGAGATACTGTAGTTATATCATTACATGTGCCATATTTATTGTAATTGCATTTTGTGTGATTGTACCTACTTTAGACAAAATAACTGTATGTAAAATTGTAAATATTAACAATAAATATTGTAATTAAGGCCAACACTTTTAACAACAAACCCACAGCTCTCACTGAATATCAAAGAACGTTCTTAACACAAACACAGTTTATCAAACTTTGAGTGATAATCTTACATTTTGATAAATGCAGCAATGCTGATTATTAAACCTTGATATTTCAGTTTCAAACTTTGAATTTGATCGATGGAGCAATGATAATTATCAAACTTTGATATATCAATTATATCACTAAAGCCTCTTTTTGTCATTTATTTACATCAAAACAATCATAGTTCAACAAGTAATGAACATATCAAACTCAGTTTTGGTTAGAGTTCGTTTTTCTGTTTTTGAGTATACTAGCAATGAAAAACTCCCCTGCTTTATATGAACTCCTGACCAAAGGCCCACTTGCCACATACAAAAACTTCATCTCATTTCCCACTTTTTCCCAATACTGGAACTTCTCGGGAGTCACATATTCAGTCACCAGCATGTGTCTTTTAGTTGGTTGGATGTATTGTCCAAGAGTGACACAATCTACTCCCGCTGTCCTCAGATCTGACATTGCTTGGTGCACTTCTTCATCAGTTTCACCAAGACCTAACATGATGGAAGATTTTGTTATCATATCAGAGTTGAACGTCTTTACAGCTTCTAGTGTTGCCAACGACTGTCTGTAAAAAAACTTAGTTTAACTTAGTTAACAATTTGCTAGAGTACCTGTATTTAGCTCGCCTGTCTCTTACAAAAGGGGTGAGGGCTTCAACGGTTTCAATGTTGTGAGCATAAACGTCTAAACCTGAGTCCACGATGGTCTTGACGGAGTCTAAGTTGCCCCCAAAATCGGGAACTAAGCACTCCACGAGCATCTCACTCTTTCTTCTCTTTATTTCTTTGACGGTTTGGGCAAAATGACTAGACCCCCCATCAGGTAAATCTATAAAAATTTTAGTTAAATCAATTTTAGGGTATGACTTTAGACCTACCATCGCGATCTACTGACGTCAAAACTATATAATCCAGCCCCCATGAAGCAATAGCTGCTGCTGTATTCACAGGTTCATTGGGATCAGGTGGTGGCGGCGCTCGCGAGGTTTTAACGGAACAAAACCTGCACCCCCTTGTACACGTATCACCTAACAACTAAAAACAGACTCTATTTTCCTAAATCTATTACCAAAATCTACCATTATGGTCGCAGTTGCGGTACCATGGGCCCCTCCTCCCCAGCATTCCCCAATGTTGGGGCATCGCGCTTCTTCACACACCGTGTGTAAATTAAGTTTTCGTAATTGTTCTTTGAGCTCACTGAACTTCTTTCCTTTAGGGATTGAAGTTTTTAACCACGGAGGTAACCTTAATCTTGAACTGTCTTGTTCAGTTCTCCGTAAACGACCGTTGTAGTCCTTCCATGCTTCCGGATTTTCTTCACTTGTGGGGCTGGGGCTATTGATGAAGTCCTGAAGACTGGGACCGTTGATTATCCGTTCTTTTAAAGCATCCAAGTGGGATTTGTGACTTAACCTATAACACTTTGGGGGGGCTTTTGGATTCCGATTTGAAGCTAGGACTTACGGTTTTGTTAACGGTGGGATTATTTAACACCTGTTTGAGACCATACATTTCCTGGCAGTTCTGTTTACACAAAAGGGGCGAAAGGTCATGTCAAAATGATAAGAAAAATTTTTGATAGGGCGCAGGTTTAACCTCAAAAAAAAAAAACAAAAATGATGAATTGTACACACTTAAACAAATCAACTTTTTAAAGCCTTTAAAATAAATGTAGGTTATTTTATTACGTAAATTATGTACACGCTATGCAACCAACAATACGGATTTTTCATTATTTTCCGTGGGTAAATAAGTCAGTCCCCGTTTGTTCCGCCTTAATTCTCGCTTCCTCGGGCGTTAGACTTTCCTCAGCCGAAGGTTCCTTAGGGCTCCCGTCCTCGTTTAACTTTCCTTCTTTGAAATCTTTAACGATTTTTGGTGCATACACTACGTTAAACAAATCTTGAGCTGTGAACTCGCTTTGAATGACATCGGGGGCTCTGTATGAGACGTACGGTTTCAACTAAAACACTTTTAAGTTTCTAAATCAACACCAAACATAAAAACCTACAGGAAAGTCTTTTAGGTCCGGGACAATCAACTCTGGGATTTTTTCAGGTATTAGAACAAACTTCCCAGTTTCGTCGTGATATCCGATGTCTCTTACACCCCGTTCTGTAAAAAAAAAACATGATTTTAGGGCTAAAAGCAGGGACAACCTACTATCAATGGGAATATCATAATTTGGGTCCTTCCGTTGTTCTTTGAATATCCTCGAGCCCCGCTTGTTGTATATGGGAAATTTTCTAAAGTTTCGTTTACCGTACCGTGCACATGACGTCGAAATTCCCCTTTTAAAAAAACTTAAAAAAGACATTGCCGATTTTTGTGAGGTTATGAGACAAAATGCCAGTTTGCGAAAGGAGGGTGGAAACAACAACAACGAAGAAAGGATTCCCGGAAGTAAACTTAGAGCGCGAAATTTGAAATTTACACTTTACTTCAGCATGTTTTTCCCAATAGTCGTATAATTATTTAATCTGGAAACAAGAAGATGTTAAGTTTACGAGGAAAATGTTTATATTCCAGTTTTTTATGGAAAAGGAACGAGATTAAAGTCTCAAGGTCAGTTTTAAAAGACGTAGTACTTCAGCGCCGTGGCGACTTTTGGAACTATCTAAGCGAAACTACGGTTCTTCGAGTCCGATTTTTTAGTCACTTTGTAGTTGTCGGAGCTGTGGTGGTGCTGAATCATAAACACAAATTTTACTTACATTTAATTTTCTCTTGGTTATATGAAGTGATAAATAGAAGAATTAAAGATGGTTTTAGCGGAAAAAAACAATGAGAATGCTCGAAACGGACGGCGGAGTCGGGGGCCAAGTCCGAATGGTCACGTCCAAGACTCCACAAGCGAAGACGAAAGTTCAGGTTAGCATTATTGCCCTTTAAATGGGTTTTTGAGTTTTATGTGGTTCATATTGTTGGTAATTGTACGAGTTTTACGGCTTTGTGAAGGAAGGAATGATATTGTTTAGAATTTTTAAATGAATCACCGTTGTTTCATGGTTGCTTTTGTAGTTCCAGTAGATAAGATACGAGTCGGACGCGATTATCAAGCGATTTGTCCAGAGCTCCAACCGGAAGCTCAACGAAAACCGGAATTGTTGGCGGACAGAGCTCTACTTGTATGGTCACCTACTGAAAGTATTCCGGAGTCTAAATGTATGCCCCTGAGCCTCCAGTTTCTAGATTGTATTGTTTAAAATTGCAGTGGAAGACTACATCATCCTTGCCAAAGACAAGTATGGCTACAATGGAGAACAAGCTCTTGGAATGTTGTTTTGGCACAAACATGACCTAGACAGGGCTGTGCTAGATCTAGCTAACTTCACACCTTTCCCAGATGAATGGTCTGTTGAAGACAAAGTTCTGTTTGAGCAGGCTTTCCAGTTCCATGGGAAAAGCTTTCATAGAATTAGACAGATGGTAAACACCTACACTTTTGTTTTCTTTAACTAAATCAAAAATCAGTTGCCAGATAAAAGTATTGCCAGTTTAGTCAAGTATTACTACAGTTGGAAGAAAACCAGATCAAGAACCAGCCTAATGGACAAACAGGCACGTAAGTTGAATACTCCAAAGGAAGAAGGAGCTGCTTCAGAAGCTGGTTCAGAAGGGGGCTCAAATGAAGAATCAGATCATGATGAAAAGGTAGGCATAGCGTTAATGATTTTAGCGTAGTTGTATTTTGTTTGCATGGTTATTGAGTGGTATGTTTTCAGCTATGATTTGATCTGTAAAGTATGCCTTGACGGTTACAGATGTTGTATGGCCCTGTCATTCAACACCAAAGATGAAACAATGTAAAACCATAGGGTCTCAGTGTTTAAAAATTTGTAAAAGGCGATACAAGCAGTGTAATAGCGATATGCAGTGCTTGTTATAAGTTCTGGCTGTACTAAAGCTTCTTGGGCTAAGATTTTGTGGTTTAGTAACACTTTCTCATGCTCACTCTAAGTTATAATTTGCTCAAAGCATTCTAAATTATAGAATTTGATGCTGCTTATTGTTTTAGCTCAAAAATAACCGGAATAATACAGTAATGTCCCTAAATTTATCAAGATTATCGTTGCAGACCTAACCATTTCTTTTATATATCATGTACAGTTGTTTATCGAAAAGTCCATACGTATCTATGTCGCTCTGACAATATGGTCTCACCTCTCACCCTTAGTCATTATTTGGTAAACAAGATACCGTAATATCTTATCGTTTGCTGTTCATATTTCTTTTTTGTATATTGTTTTCTTTATTTTTGTTTACGTGAGCGTGAGAAAGTGCATACTACAGTGTGGTGGACCCGGGCGCTGGCGCAGGCTGTCTCAAGCTGTAGTAGTCATTAAACGTCCAGAGATGAAAAACTCGTAACTAATTGTACAATGAAAGAAAAACGGGGCTTGGTTTTGCAGTAATGGATTATCTTACAGAAATGGACAATACATCGTGGCATTCGTCGTAAAAGCGGTTCACCAAGTCGTACGGGTCAACCTCCCGACGAGAACGCTACTCAGGTAGTGAACCCTCAATAGATATTGCACGCCAAATCAGCCTAGCAAAATCATAAAATAACGACAGGTCATCTCATGTGACGGCTTTCTGTATCATGCCTACATTTCCGTTTCATCTCATTCAGAAAAGCGACAGGGAATTTCCCATCGACTAACCTTTACTGTATTGCCAATAAGCATGTCTTTGCTGCAGTGTGCGTTGCCTAACGTTTTTTTTTACTCCATCCAATACATGCATACATACACGCATCTAGTTAAAAAAAAAAAAAAAAAAAACATGTACTTTTAGATATAGGTGATCCGTTTGCGATTATCACTGGGTGTTTTTCTCTTCTATTTTATTTTTTTTCATATTGGGATATGGTCGGTATGATTGTTGTATGTGTGCAGGGTGAGGGTGGCGCGTGCTCTAACTGCGGAGTCGCCTGTACCGTCACACAAGTGACGTCCAAGGGGTCCCTCTGTAATTCCTGTTACCAACACTGGAGGTACGTATCAACCCCAACAATGTAACAATCCAGCTATTCTGCACGAGCCGTGGGTTTCTCGGGATGTTAACACTGTTATTGGTAATTTGCATGGTAGCAGTCGTTAGCGTAAATGTAAGACAGGAGGAAGGAGCACAAAAATGTGACACCTGTTAGAAATCGTCGTTTCAATATTTTGTTGTCAATTTGCTAAGTTTAAAGTTACAATATGATAATACAATCAAAGCTACTTGAATGAGTGTATTGTATAGTTAACAAAAATTTATAATGTATAATGATTTAATGAATCAGCGATGCGCTCGGATTTGGTCGTGTAGAGTAGGCGATGTGTGAGAAAAATAGCGAGAAGGTGGCCGATTCAGTTGCTGGTTTGCGACAAGGATGGTGAATAGGTGGCCGGTATTTTAAAAATACGTCGAGATACTTGTTTTATTCTTTACAGTAGAGTACTTTTCATTACGCATAAAGGGTCTGTAACTCAAGAATTGTTTATTTTTCGTCCAGTATTTATTAGTTTTCGCATCAATAAAATCCGATGAAAGTCATCAATGAATCATACCATGAATTTTTTGAGATGCATGTAATATTTTGATTTGGTTTACAGTGTGTTGCATTTTAACTCCATTCTCTGTAACAACCTGGAAATTTTTATCAAAAACGATGCAGTTTGAAGAACCTCTGGCCGGTAAAAGAGGCATCGCGAGTAAAACAAGGTTAATGAAAGCAGTAACGCGTATCTCACGGTAAGACATGCTCCGTGGCTACTTTTCGAACTTTTGTGGGATATTCTCGAGCAAACCACGGCTTTCCTCCGTTTGACGATGCCCCAAATAAATGTGCATTTTCCACTTTTTTGCTGTCATCGCCAAACTATAAGAGACACATTGTGTATTAACAACACCGGTATTTCGGTCCTCTTTTTCGCTTAATAGTTGGCTTTAGCTGAAAATGAGTGATCATGTTTGACCATAACGTGTAATATTGGCATGTACAGACGAACCGGATTGTTGCGGCCCACATCGGGGCCGACGGGTGGCAAGCGCGGGTCCCCCCTGGGTGGACGCCACAAGCGCAAGCCCCCTCGCGGCATGTACATCAACCACGACGATCTGGCTGCGATGGCGTCAGGCAACGCGGGTGTGCTCATGCTTAAGGCGATGGATCGAGAATTAGATTCCCTCCAAAGACAAGTGAGTACTAATCCACCACACATAAGAAAATAATAACGACCCCAAACATGAACACATCCCATTTTGCTTTTGTATCTGGAGTTTATGCCTGCTCGGTATTGTATTATTGCCTGCTTGCATTGCAATGCCAGAATTCGTCTGTGGTTGATGATTGGGTAGAAGATGCGGTGTGGATCTTTGCATGTTTCGGTGTGGCTGGGAGAGGGCACTGCCAGCATGTTGCGGTGTTACGAGGGTTCACTATGAAAGACAAAACAGATATAAGTATTTATTTTTTATTTGTTTATTTCGATGTATTATCCTTTCGATATTGTTAAAGGATGTATTGACCATCTGTGCTACAACTGTAGTCATACTTTACGTGCGATCCTTTTTTTTTTTTAATAATATAGAGATTTTAGTTGCGCTCCGCTTTTTACGAGCACCTTCTAAAGAATATATTACGAGGATCAGAGCAATAGTCTTGGTAAGAAAGCTCTTCTCACTTTCGATGCATGTTTCACTCTGTATATATTTTTTTGGTAAAAGATCTGTCACCTGTGAAGAAGCAACTCAATTGTGGATCCTCAAAAAAATATTGGCAGCTCTGTAAAGTTTATTTTTAAGCTAATAAATTATGGACTTGATTCATCGTCTCTAAAGTTATTTTCACTTTAATTAAATATTTTTCCAACAACTTTATATTTTTAAATGCAAGGCCAAGTTACATAATTTTTTTTTTTCGTTACTTGATGGTGAATTTGTTTCAGATCCAGCAGAACAAACAGAATATAAGTTCCTTGAAACGAAAGCATTCAGACTCCATAGAAGATCTCCGTCCAAATAACGATAACTCATCACGTATTAACGCACGTTGGACAAACGAAGAACTTTTGTTAGCTGTCCAAGGCGTCCGTAAGTACGGTAAAGACTTTAAAAGTATCGCCGAAGTTTTGGGTAATAAAACTGAACACCATGTGCGTACGTTTTTCGTTAATTATCGTAAAAGATACAACTTGGATAATGTTCTAAAAGACTGGGAAAAAGATAACGGACCATTACCGGACGATAACGGCGACGTTAAAATAGAATTGGATGATTCAAATAATGATAACGACGTTATCTGTATATCACCTACCCCGAGTAATAAGAAAGAAATGAAAAACGGAAAAGTAGCACAAGTTAGCAAATGATAAGTGTTTGTTGGTTTGTTGGATAACTAGCTGTTATAATGTAGTTTTCTCTTTTATTTTATTATTTTTTTTTAATAAAGTGTTTCATCCAACATAAACAATCATTGTAAATACTCTAGTTTTAGTGTAATCTTCTTATGAATGAATGTGTATTAATTTGCATTTTTAAACAAATATTTTGTACATTTATTGGATGTCCACAGTACGTTGGCCATTAGATGCAGTAGTTAATATTTGTAATCTTACAGTTGAGGTGTAAAAGCCGGTCGATTTCAAGCATTGTCAGTTTTCGATAAAAGCCAGGTGTACTTTTTAACGACTTTATTTCTAGCTTGGTTTTTATTTCTACCTGTACATATTTTTATACCAAATTATAACTGAAGTTAGTTTAGGAGTTGTAAATACATATTTATAATGGCCGGATCTGGATACTATTATTGAAAATATTTAGTTATTCCTCGCATGCTTAAACTAAGAATTGTTACAATTGAGACTCGTCTCTGTATATAAATTTTGTACTGTTGAGAAGACTTTTTACGTTTTTTATTAGTTTCGAGCCGTCGTTCTGATGTAAATAGGGGAGTAGTAAAGAAACGAAGAAAAAATAATTTATAACTATTTATTTCAATTTTTATGTTTTCATACATCTTATATTTATAATTGCAAATTGTAAATTAATTATAATTTAATCTTATTTCCCATTGTCTTATTGTTTTGCACGTAAATCATATTAAGTAATGTCATTAGGATAGACTTAATTGTATTAATGATAATAAAGATTTATTCGATATTTTGCATTTCCATAAACCTTGAGAAAAATGAACTGGCATTAAACCTATCAGTGTTTGTGAATGTTAAAAATAATTTGGTGCGATCTATCTACCACTATATCTACAAAGTAGCAGTCTTCTAAAAATGAATTTTGGTAGCAGTCACTATCACAAAACTACCTCGATCTTACCACGGTACCAAAGCAAAAACCTCCTAGACAATATCATTATGTACAGGTTTATTTACACATTAAAAGTACATTCATTTAACAATCTGCACATTACTTTCACAGAAGAAAATTTTCCTCTTCTTTATCTTCCGAAACATAAGTTCTACCACATTTTGCCGATAGCTGTTTGTAGCTGTCACCTTGTAATAGTCCGATTATTACAACAGTCATGTTATCACAACCTAAACCTGCCATTTCGCAATCTGGCGCTAGGCAGGTCATCATTAGGCTTTCACAGATTTCTTCGGGTTCCATGCCTGATGCGATGCGCTCTCTGACGTAGGCTACCACTTCCTCGTTGGTCATTACGTCCCATATTCCGTCACATGCGACCACGATGAATTCCCAGTCGGAGGTGATTTCGTGCACTTGCACTTCCGGGTAGGCTAAAAACAAAGACAATCAAAAAGGGCCAAAATTATGGCAAGCTTTGTATTTATACAACGATTTGATCAAAACATTTCTTGAAATAGTGTGAAGGTTCTTTTTACGAAAATTGCTTACAACCAAAATATTCGCTATCGCCCATTGTTTCAATTTTTAGAAAGTAGAAGCAGTGTTAACAAATAATTAAAACTGTTACTAAAGTTTTTTGCTGCCGCTAGTTCTAGTTCTAGAAATTCTAGGCAGTATTCCTGCTTTTCTAGATCTAAGGCAGACGTGGGAGAAAAACCTTAAAACAAACAAAGAAAAGTCAATTGATAGCACTATATTTATTGCTTTAACTCAACGTTTTTGTTGTTTTTTGGAATTTGAATCAACGATTTTTTTACTAAATGATTCTATATAATTGTTCTTGAGAACGGCTGGACCGATTTGGTTACTTTTGTTAATGTTTCAAAAATTGCAAAAATCTGAAAAATTGCTTTGGTAAGCGCATCACTTGAGAACGGCTAGACCGAATCGGTTGTTTTTTTAAAAGTATCTTTATAGTCCGAATAAGCTTTTTAGGGAAAACAAAATTGGAAAAGTGGCCCGGAAAATTAGAAAATTCAAGAAAAACTGAAAGTGCTTTTTTCTGAGTTTTTTATATGGAGTCAAGATCATACCTCACGATTCGAACAATGGATGCGTAGTTCTTTTTGTGTTTTGTTTCTTATAGTTCTCGAAGTTTTTGAGAAAATTCGAGACAATTACAAAAGTAAGTCGGAAAATTTGGACAAACTGTAATGATCATAATTTTTATGAACGACATATTTGATTGTTTTTTTTTGTTTTATTCGTTATGCTTCCGAGATAGAAATAACTCAACTGAATGTTTTCAAATAAAAAAAAAAATCTGGAAGATGTGAAAAATCTGGAAAACCCCATCCAAATCTAAATTAAAATAAAATTACACTTGTTTGTGTTGTTTTGCGATCTGTCTAATAATTGTAGTTATTTTATTTCTATTCCAAATTATTTCGCTACATGGACAACCTTTGTCGGGTCAGCTATTGTACAATAATTTTTTGATTTTCGACTAGATTTTTTGATGATTCAGATGAAGAACACTCTCCAAAACAGCCATTGAAAAATCGAAGGGTGTCATTATAAAAAAAATCTTCGATAAACAAAAAAACATAAAAGAATTGCCGACAACACGTTGTTTCACTTTGCAATTGCATGTATGTCCGATAAGATTGTAGTAAATACAGTTCTCTTGAATGTGAAATCTACAAACAAAAAATACTGTGTTGCTAAAACTAGAATTAGACTCTTTTCGAACAATATCTAATCAATGTATCGAAAACGTTTTCTATAAAAAGCTGTTCAAAAATCAACCATTTTTATTTGTTTAAAATGAAATTGGTCGAATATTAAGTAGACATGATTTATAATAAATACATTTATACAACGCACCGGCAATCTTATAAAATGTTAAAAGCAATTTTTAGTTATTTTGAGATTTTCATCAGAAGGACAAAAATTTGAAAATTTCATAGTTCTTTTCTGAAACATCCTGGAAGAATATAAAAAACGACGAATAGAGCTTAGAATGACAGTCCTTACAATTTCGAATGACCATTGAACTACACCTGCGAGAGCTATAGTTGGCCCGCAAAGATATTTTTGCCTAAACCAGATTAGGCCGGACTCGTCTAGAATTCATTACGATTATTTTGATTACGCGTACTTCCGATATTTTTCAGTTTAACACACAATCATGAAAACTGAAAATGACTTCGAAAATAAATCTTTTTTAATTACGTTGCCACGTATCGGATAATCTTAATTTCCGCCTGTACATGTTACCTTTGTCATGCGCTATATTTGTTGTTAATTACTGTATTATTAGCATGTCTAATGCGATCTTTTTAAAGGTCGATCAAAATTCATGGTGTCAACGGTCGACATGCTATTTTCAGATACACTTACTTTATGAACAAAAAGACTGCATGCGTTGGTGTTAAAAATACGTAGAAAAAAATCGATAAAATTGATTTTGTAGCAACTAGACTAAATATAGCAGTTACATTTTTAATACCTATAATTAAAATTTATTTAAACTAAATAAATAAAAGCGTGTACTTTGTCGTGTTGACATTGTTGATATTTTAAGTAAATATTTATTATGACGGAAATATTTTTTCATGGGCGATGTCGTAAGTATCTACCGTAAACATTTTACGTTTATTGCGAGCAAGTAAAACTCACTAATGTCTCTTATTGTGTAATAGACCAAGGATTTTTGTTCAGCTGTTATCGAAGGATATCAGCAATTTCCGTCCATGAACCAAATATTTCCGACTTCCTGAGCGTTTTTCTTGTTCGTTTGTTAGGATCTTGACGACATATCAGACATTTGTCACAAACTCTATTGATTATCATGTTTACCTAAGAGGTGCACGTGAGTTCACCTACAAATACTTCTTTTAGGTCAACAACCAAGTGATGTCAAAAGACCGTTATTCAAATTTAGCGAACTGGTCGTTTAACGTCACGATTGCGTTTCTTAAACTTGGTGAAAAAGTGCTGATTTTCACGCGGTTGAAATAATTATGTAAACAAGGGTGACAACCAGAATGATAAATGATAGATGACCTAATCTAAACAGGACGCTATCACTGCCAAATAATTTCCAATTCACGTAACATCTGTTGAACACATTTGCGTGATGGCTTTTAAAAATAAATTTAATATGTCTCCAAACCCACAGCTTTTGATGAACAATTAATTCCGAGCGGAAAATGTTTACAGCTACGAGACGCAATTATTTGCTCTTACTCATACATCACTTACTGATCTAAATATACTATTCATAAAACGCTGCATAAATATTGACAGTGTTCTGATAAAAGTATGAGAGCGATTTTATTAAAGTTTACCTGTAACAATCTGTTCTTCAGCGGGTTTTTCTTCGTTTCTTTTGAAAATAAAGTCGCCCAAAGCCCTAGAAAGGGCCAAATTTCCGTTCACTCTGTTATCAAAGACGCTGCCGCCTGCAGCAACTATCCTATCATGTTCCTCTTTTTTGTATGGTTTATGGTCGACAGAGAGGGGTTCTGCTTTGCCTCCGACGCTAGCGACGGCTCGGGAGTCGCCTACATTTGCACAATATAAAAGATTGTTCTTAATGATTATAGCCACCGCTGTAGTGCCTGAATGTTCGTTTTTCAAAGATTCCTCATCAAGCATGACTCTGTCAATTTCGAGAAACGCTTGTTTCATCCCTTCCTCAATATCGCCCCTCTTGTATTCGTCTCGGTTGGCGATAAACTTGTGAAGATGTTTTCCAGCATACTCTGAGATTTTCGAACCCCCATGTCCGTCATAAACCGCGAAAAAAGCCGTGTCTGGGTCATCCGGCAACGATAAAATGTGCGTGTGTGAATCTTCCATGTTGATACGCCATCCTTGCATGGAACTCGAGCCCACTTGGTAATTGGCGTTTTGGCAGCATGCAGTATTTTTGGCAGTCACTGGTTCTGACAATGTTTGACCCATAATAGTACACCTGCAAGAAAAAATTCACACGTAACTATACTTACTACTAGCGTTTGTTTACATAAGAGAAAAAACAACGCGACTTTATGTGGGTTAGTAAAAAAAACTCTAGTCTACTCACTCAAAACTGAACTCTGATCTTTTGATGTGTTTTAATTAGCATACTTGTGCTAAAGATAATGGCATATTTTTGGTGAAGTAATTAACACGATTTTTGATTGTAGTATGTCACGAGATTTTGCACGCAATATTTAGGTTAATTCGACTGCAACTCTTCTGAAAAAACTTGACGTTTGTCATTGAAGTGTCATTTGGGCAGAGGGCCTCCAACAACAAAAACAAAAAATCCCCAGAAGTACAAACAAACTTAACCCTCACACTGTTAACAACACAACCACTTCCCAAAGAGTTAGATTGAAAGTTTTTCCTGCCATAAACTCTTAATCTCTCTCGACACGCTATCACTTACCTTGACTTTTTAGAAACTTCAAGAAACTAAGTTGGGAATTTTCTGTTCTACTGTTGGTACAATTGCAAGATGGCGTCCGAGAAACCCGGGAGCGTTGAACAAGGTACGTAATTTTTACAGAATTACTGATCCGCCAAATCTTTATTTTGGATAAAATTATCACCACGAGGCCGTTTACGCAATGTGGGTGCATCTACTTCGAAAATTCTCGTTTTTTAAATGCGAGCAAAGTCTCATTTTGAATGGGGTTTCTTATGTCAAACTGTCAAAAACGTAATTGATTTGTTGCATTTCTCTAGAACAAGACCAATCTTTAGCGGAGCTCGAGCAAACTCTATTGAGCATGGAAAATTTGGATCGAGCCTCTCCAGAAATATGGCCTGAAAAATGTAAGTATGTAGTACAATATAAAAGAACGTTTGTTATTTCACTGTTTGTAGATCCTGAAATGACAAAATTCATCAACAGTTTTACGCCCCCAAGTGCAGTGAAATTGCCATACTCTAGGGAACTCACTCAAGAAGATCAGAATTATTTACACCGTGAGTTGTTTACTAAAATGTAGAGGAAAATGTAGAGAGATTCTAACTCTGGTTTTCTTAGCAGAATTGGCTGCTTTACCTACAGCTGGTCTCATCTCAAAAGTGAAGGAACTGCATGATATTGCATATCAATTAGGAGTAGAAGAGTCGAAAGAAGTTATCAGAGGGAAATATTTAAACCTGTTCAAGTCAAGAAGGCAAAAATGATAGTCTTGTGTTCCTGTTGGTAGAAGTATTGTTAAAAAAAAAACAAGGTAACAAAGGGTGTAAATATTAGATCTTTTTACACTTCTATTTTTATGAACAAACCGTATGATTGCATTTACTTAATTTAGAGTGTTTATTATTTAAAAAAGATTGTTACATGTTAATGAGTACAAATTTACTATTTGTAAAAAATAAAGAAAAAAAAACTTGCTTCAGTGGCCTAGTGAACTTCCTGCCCTTAATTTTCTGCTCAAACACCTAAATTACTTCACTATAATTTAACAAATGTACACTTTTTCACGTTCGTTTTAACCCACCCATTACCTTTTTTTTATGTATCAGCTTATATTTTATTTCACCCATCAAAATGCCGTTACAGATTTTGTCAACCACAGAAAGTGATTAAAATCCATTTTATTGGATGAAAACGCCCAAGAATGCCACCCATGTGGAACGTATTAATTAGAATTGCCGAAATTTTTATTACAATTAATGTCGAAGTCGGTTAAACGGTCCATGAGTTTGACCACTATTCAATGAAATTCGTGGACTTATGAAAAATGAAACGATAAAGCTGGAGCGTCAATAATAAACAGCCAAATTCGGTTACGGATGAAGGGTCGTCTACAAACCAACGATTGCATGACAGAATTGTAAGAAGACAGGAACTTTGAAGTTCAGTCGGAGAAACGTTAAAGGTTAATGAAGCGTTTATTTCTTGTAATAATTGTAATTTTGTAGTGCTCGCGTACTGTGCAAAGTTTATGCAAACGTAGTGAAGAATAAAATTTGCTGGTATTAGCAATATTCAAGGCTGAATTATACTGAAGAGTATAAGAAATAGCAGATTTTGCCTGGTTGGATTTTCACACTTGTTTTAAAACCGGAAAAAAACACCTCCTTGACCTAGGAAATAAGAATGCAAGCAATAAGCAAGACTTAGAAGGAAGTTAGGATCCTGCTTAAACTACAATTACGGCCCCACTGGAAGAAGAAACAGTTTTAAAAAGTAAAGAAGGAAATATCTGTAAAAACGAAATTAAGTTGTGGATCAGAATAGCCGAATAAATAAGGCAGTAAGACGTCGCATCTCTCGCATCACTAATATGTTTAAAGACGAAGAACTAAAAGCCGATGAGAAAAGACCAAGAAGAGTAAGATCGAAATTGATGGAAATGAGCTGTACGGGTCCATTGAAGCAATGGAGAAAGATGAACATTTTCCAAGATTGAGGGAACGAAGAACAATGTTTTGAAATGAAAAAATGAAAAAATGAAAATAGATGAGTTGATGAAGATTACGAAGATGAGGGGTCAAGAAAATGAAAAATTGGATGAAGGATGAAGAAGAAAATAATAACATTTCCTCTACCATTGCACTGAATAAAGAAAGAACAGAAGATGGAAATTAAAGAAAAAATGGAAAGAAGACCAAATTTATAGGAACTGTAAAGAGCAAGACGTCTGCAGAATTTGGAAATAAAAGACTAAAGGGAGCGTTACGAGGTGAATGTAATTGTGAAAAGAAAAAACAGAGAAAAGTAGTAAAGTATAAAATATCACCCATTATATTTTTCAGAAGCAAAATTTTTGAGTCAGAAGCGAGGAATGTAAATATAAACCAGAAAAGTCTTAGGCGAAATATGATAAGAGGAAGTGTACAAAAACTAAAAAAGAAAAATACGTGGAGAAAGGAAACAGAACCTTAATGAGGTTTTATCCTGGTTATATTTTCAGTGTGAAAAAATAGAAACCGAAATCTAGGAAGAACCAGAAAATGAAAAAAAAAAAAAACTCCAAAAATTTCAACGGACAACAGAATTATCATCGAAATTCGATTAGATTCGAGATTCGAAAAAAATTCCAAAATTTAAAGTGGTAACATAGCACTACCAACGGAATTTATTGTCTGGGCGGCTACTCTATGAACGTTTACTTTCCGGCTTCTTTTAAGCTGTAAAATTGAATTTTATAGATTCATCTGTCAAACTATAGTTTACAGTCTGAAGTATTTTTCGCGGCCCTAAACATGAATTCTCTTGACTCATCAGTAAAAATGTATTTCACGGACTGAATCACATATTTTCACATTTTGCACCTTACATTTTGTTAGTCTAAAAAATTTTGAATGCTCGTTTTCTAAGAACGGTTTCTTCAAAAAATCATTGCCACTAGTCTCGTTACATAAATAGTTATTACTTAAAAATTTAGAAATTTAACTTTATTTCACGGATGAAGAAATTCATTCTAAAGTTATATTTGACATGTTTTTCGAAGGTGTGGACACAGGAAAAATGAGATGAGTCTAATCATTAAAAATAAATAAAAAAATTCATACACGTGAGTTGAAATAAACGGGACTAGGTGAACTAAATCACGCCAGGTGGAAGCAGAGTTATGAAGTAATCATGACGAACTAGCTGGAAGTAAACTGGATTAAATGGATTAAATTGTACTAACTGGAGAGCGGTAAACCCCTCGCCTCGATCATTAATAGTTCAATTGCTTCGTTACATCAGCTTGAGTGCATTTTTTCTGTTCCGGCATAGTTTTTGTTTTCTTTCAACGTTTTTTTATTATTATCTAACATTTAATTCCTGAGAAATGAGCTAAATCACACTTCTCGTGTTCCAGAAAAGAAAACAGAGGCGGAAATTTGACATCCTTTGTTTCCCGTCTTTATCAAGTACTTCCCCGAAGCGGAAGAACGGCCAACTTCTTTTCAAAGTTTCTACTTTACCACGTTCGATTTTGAAGACACTTAGAGTATGTCACCTTTGACACGTGGGTAAGCTACTCATCTTTCTTAATTATAATTAATAATCTTGGTTGAACGACCTTAGCCATCAAAATATGTGTATTTATTATTCAATCATCCAAACACACTTTTTGTTTATTTGGTCGTTCAAGAAACATTTCGTTTCGTTTTTTATATTTTCCTGAAATGACTAACAAGCAATTTCGCAATATTAATTACATTTATTTACTTCAATAATGTCGATACAAATTTCATCATAATTTGTTACGACTGCAATCAGTTTGTTGCTTAAACCAGTTGATTCAAATTGCTAAATTTGATTTTTTAACGGCCCTGTCCTCCCAATTTTCCACCTTCACCTCCTTCCATTTCGAGTCGTCTTAACAATAAGCAAATCGAACCTCCGCATCAGACTATTTTTAGCAATAATAAATTACGTTTTCGCCACAAAAGAGCCCGAAAGCTCTATCTTAACAATACGAAAATCGTCTTTTACTGTTTTCAATTGTATTTATGATTTACATTATGTAGCCGCTTTATTGAATTGCATCGAATCAAAAGTATGCGAATAGTTTGCATTCTTGTCTCATTCATGTATGCCAGACAAAGAGCGACAACCAGGTAAGTATGATGGTGGGAGACACATTCACCTGACTTAGCTTAGCCACTTCTGTGGGAACTTCGGCAAACAAGTTTAGTTTTGTGTTGTGAATCTCTTGTGAAGTTTATGTGGTTTTTACCGGTTCGTTATACAGTGTGAGGCTAAAAATCGATAGGATTTTCAATTGTGCAGACACTGTCAATTGTTATCTCGTATTCATCTTATCAGTTGAACGACTGTAAGTACGTTGTATATTTTATTTTATGTTTTTTTTTTTTATTTCTATTGGAGGGTTTGACGGTTTCGTGTTTAAATTAGTTTTTTTTTTGTGCTCACAATTAATAATGATTTCTCATGATTGATTAACTTGTCTGAAAATATCATTGTTTTTCTGTGGACGCCACGTGCGCTTTTTGTGGCACCCGTCCAAAATTCCTCTCTGTTGATAAGAGTGTTAATTATTGGTCTCACCGTCAAACATGAGAAAGTGCTTTCAACTTCCTTCTAATTATCGTTAAGTTCTTCTTTCCTGTGGAAACTCATATTTCACATTACACCCATGATAATAACATAATTAGTTTCTATTCAATTCTAAATAGCTCCTCTTAATATGGACCTCAAAAAGCCATTGTTTTGTTAATTCCGATAGCTTTAATTGAGCACCCACACCGTGAAATAGGCTTCCAAACGTCAGTTACATAACGTGCACATTTTTTGGGCGTCAGGAAGACGAAACTAATAGTGTTTATTTCGCACGACTTGGTTTGTAGGTTGAAGAACTCCAAGACTACCTGCTCGTGATAAAAAAAAAACATTAGTTTTATTAGTAGGAATAGGATCTAGAGACTCTTTAGGTAATTTTGATAATATTTTCGCTTTCTAGTTCTTGTTTTGCATGCCTGCTCACAAATTGTACTGCTATTTCATTTTTAATGCCTTGATAACTATTGGAGAGGTCCGGGATCGCCAACGATTATAAACTAATGAGTACAATAATAAAAAATTATTAAAAGTATAAACTTTAACAATTGTTTAGATAAGAAAACGGGGGGGTCTTCAAGGTTAACGATAAAATGATTTGCGTCGTGTTTAAATTCAACAGCTTATGTAGGTGCCCGCATGAAAATGAAAAATGAATTTAAAAAAAGCGAATTTTGCGCAAAAATTATATTTGGAAGTAAATAATAGCTTACTTATTTGATTTTAATTTCCAAATTCGGCTCAAAAATCCAAAAATAGGTACAATAAAATATAAAATAATACAATTAGAATCGTCGCAAAATCGCAGAACAGGCGTAAATTGGTTACATAATTGGAAGCTCTTCGCCTTTTTCGGGAAATCTAAGGAGTACCAATATTTGGTGCATGAAAAGTGAAAGAACCTAAAGTAATATTTGAAGATTATGAATTACGAGATTTAGAGAATTTATGGCTTTATGGTTGTATGTAGCTCCAAACTACAGGACCATCAAATTAGGCGAAACGAATAAGAATAAAATGTGGTATCGCTGTAATACGCAAATGTTGTTGCCTTTACTTTACTTTACTTTAAAAAACTACAAAAATAAACTTCGAGTCCGAAAATTCTTTATTATCTTTATTTTGGCATTGTTTCAAAACCCTTGATGACCTTAGCATCAATAAAATAATCAAGGTCAGAAATGAAGAAATTGAGTTTTCACTAAATGTCTTCTTTTATGTAAGTTTAGGGTCAATATAAGTTAATATAGGTAAAGTTATGATGGTCCAAGTTTCCACCAGCGACTTACTTAAGTAAATAGTCTACTAAATGCTGAGCAAATTTCAAAGAGACATTCAACAAAAATATGTTTACGGTAAGGTTTACGCTAGGTTTCACTGAACGTCATATTTCTGTGGTTACTTTTATGTTTTTTTTTTTTTTTTTTGTATTATAGTTCTTTCTTATAGCGTAATGTACTAGTTACCGACCCAAAGGTTGTCTGCTTTGACGGTAAAAAGTTTTTTGTAGTAGCTTAGCTATAGTAAAAATTGTTCAGTATCTACTAAACTATTAAATTACTACGTTTTATTAATTGTGGAACATTTATAGTCTTTTATCTACTATCCAATATGAGCTAATATAACATCAAATATCCTTTATACTCGTTCCCGTACCACCTTGAGGGTACCATTCATATGATTTTTCTGATCTATGTTTTGAAAATGTGTGTCTCATCTTTGTCTACGTCTTCTTCGTAATACTGTTGCTCTTCATCTTCCGCAGCTACAAGAGACCAAAAGAATTGAACTCATTGTCTGTTGTATCCTTGAAATCAGTTGTATCTTGCGCAATACAAGTGGTCTGGCTTCTGGCAAACACGTAAGACGAAGACCAACAATATTGCAAAAAAGAGGAAGTTTTTGATGCAAACAGAATGAGACAGTTTTTCAGCGGGAACATAGATTAGGCCGGGAAAATCATGTGAAAAATCTGCTCTTGAAATAGTACGACATTGGGTGTAATGTCTGTATGTTTGAGTTTTATCATTTATCAGCTTAAGCTTGTTGCTAAGGTCATAACGATGAGGAGTTTTGAGTTGTTCACAGTGTCAAAGTAAAGACGAAAAAGAGAAAAAAATAGGATTTTGTGGACTTTGCTTCTATTTTTGTTTAAAGTGACTGGATTATCACCCTCTAAGAGTAGGTGAAGAAAGTCTAGAGAATTTTAGGAAATCAAAAAAAATGCACGGAATTAAAAACAAGAACACGATTTGGACACTTTGAAGACGGACCATAAAAACAAACAAGAAAAGAATACTGATAACACAACAAACGCAAAAGAAAGCCTAAAAGGGAAGACCTAAAAACTAGGAACATAGAGTTGGAAGGAGAAACCACTCGACAGCTGACTCTAAAAATGCAATGTTGCTTTCAACCGTTGAATACAAAGTTATGTGGTCTAAGAACGATGCGCACCGGATGTAAACCTTTCTAGGGCTTGTTCGTTTTTTTTTTCTTTGAAATTAAGCCGAGAACTTGGTTAGAAGTATCCGTTCTATTGGTGTATCTTATTTTCATTGCTTTTTTCATTATGAAAAGAACAAAAGATGTCGAGTTTGCTATCATTTTATCGATTATCACTTACAAAAAAAAGAATTTTTTCCATTTGGGATGAGGTCATTTTCGAGCGGTATGTTGCTTCTACGTGTAAAAATTATATTTATAATTTAATAATTAAAAAAGTTTGGGGGTGGACATTGTTGGCGGACCTACTACAATACCTCGTTAAAGAAGCAATCTTAATATTAAATTAAAAATGTTTAAATAAATATATCGGAGAAAGTTTAATTATTGCTAATCTTAACACATGAGACATGGTTTTTAATTTCATTTTGGGTTTTTACAATGAAACATGTTTGCCTCAAATTTCAGACACATGTCATGATGATGAGGATGTTGGAAATTCTTCTTTAATCTCTTCCAATTTGAATTTTTTTCCAATTCGAACAATAGCATTTCTCGTGAAAACTGATAACATGATCAATCTCAATTAAATTATTGTTTTTAGGAATTTCACATACCTTCTCATCTATTGTGCCAAACAATGCGACCTCCATACATATCGATATGACGTCTGCGAAAAATTAGTAACCAGATCATGGACACGACCATTATCTTCGCCAGCGTCCACGAATGGTACACAAATCATCGAAAGTCCATTTGTAAAGCAGGTCTGCGAAGAATGTGGCCAGTCGTGATTATTGTATCAATGCTTTTCAGTTCAATAATTTTATGTCCTTCGGTTTAGGAAAGAGATAGTTAGAAAGGACAAGTACGAGGTGGTCACTGCTAACATTCTCTAGTTACTTTTCTTCGTTGTACATATGTTGAGGATGTTATGATGAAGCTGGGTCTATACATCCGCAAGTTGGTATGCATACTGATCCACCTGTATTGACCGTGAAGCCAATGAACTGTGTGATTGCTAGGGTACCATCTGACAATCACACGTTGAGCACCGTTTTATGGAGCTAGACTTATATCCGGATAATTATTACAGGTTGTGCAGATATGCTTTGAATAACTATCGAGGTTGTTGTTCGTGGAAATCGAGTGTGAAGGAGCAGATGTTGCTCACAGCTAGAAGACAAAGAGTTTTTACATTGTCGAGTAGAGAAACTCAAGCATTAATTTCTCAAATATTTGGCACAAATAAAGAAAAATGTTTATAAAGATTTACGTGGAATGCGACTCTCCCAATGGTGTTTTAGATATCCAATCTTCAAGAGAATTTTTTAATTATTTGCGAGGAACAGTATTAATTAGATCCGGGTTCGGCACACAGGGTGTTTCTACTTTTTATAACCCTGACCTTTGCTAGCACTAATTTTCTTCGATAATAATTGCACAAATTCGTTAGCTTTGATAACTGCAAGTTTCCTTTTCTGTATGTTCTAAATTACAAAAAAAAGTAAAAGGTAAATATCATGATGTGAAATGTTGGGAAAGCATTCAAACTGTTTTCAGAAACCAAAAAGTAGGGGGAAGTCGGATAATCGTGCGCGACGGGTAATAAGGAGCACTATTATTTCAGTAGAAAACGCTTATTTGTTTAAATCCATAAACCTTGGCATATGTTAGTTGTGGTAGTTCAGCCGGTTGTACGATTTTTGGGTTAAATGCGCATGCATAGGGTTTGGCGGTAAATCTAAGCGGTAAGTTTGTGAATATAATAGCATTTCTTTATGTAGTTAAACGAAAATAATCATTATGGTTCTGGTTATTGTCGTTATCTCATAAATGAAGTGCCGTTTAATTTTCACCTTTACGGTCCTGTCGGCTAATGATGCGCGTTGCCGGTAAATATAAAAAAGTCGTGTAAAAAAACCGAAATTAAGTGAGAAAAAGGAATTTCTGATAGCAAGTTATGTGATGATAAACTTGATGACATGGAGTTAGATGCAAAAGTCAAATTGATTTAAGCTTTGCACGAGCTAGCAGCGGCGAAGGCCACGTATATGACTTTTGCACCAACTAAATTGGGTTCTTTTTATTTTTTTAACGTACTGTCTTCGATTCTGCCTTTTACATCATATAGTTTTGCATCGTTTTTTTACACACGATTATCTTTTTAAATTTCAAGTATTTTTCCGACTTTCCCACGAGTCGAGTAACTTGAACAACAAAAACCTTTGATGTTCTAAACAAAGCGAAACGACGAGACATTGACTGCTAAATGTAAAAGTTACGTTCCACCAAGAGCCATTATTGTCAATAATAATTTAGCTTTTTAAAAGAAAATCACCACTTCGTTGTCGTTCCGTAGAAAGTTAACAGTGACTATAAAAAACCATTAAATAATTCTTCCACAACCGAGAAAAGTTACATGTTCTTCATTGTTTTATCACTGAAATAGTGCTAAAAATAGAAAGCTGACTGATAAGTTGGACCGCTGCACAACCTTTCATTACCGTAATTAACACCTCAAAACCTATAAAATTAAGTCGCTTACCGTAACGGTTTATAAATCAGCACAAAAAATAAATATGAGTTTTATTAAAAAAAAAAAACTATTTTTACGCTTAATTTGCTTTAAAAGGAACAACCTTGACTTTCTGTAAGATTTTTCTCAGTTAGATCTCACGTTTTACTTTATAATTTATAAACCTGTCTTCATTGTTTTGTGAAATAATGGGAAAGTGGCAGATACGGCTACTTCCTCTATGGTCATCTTCCCATAAAGCAAACAAAAGGACGTCACATCCGCTTGTTGCAGTTCTTGGAGGTTTCTTGAGTTACTACAGCCGTGGATACAAAATTTTGTCCACCAACCGTGGGAAACGCATTTCTTATTTACTTTTAATAAGTCTGAACAGTATTGAACCATCAAGAACCAACGGTTGATTGGATAATAAGCCTTGAAGCCGTGGATGCTGTCTACTTTTTCGTTCTTTATAAAGAATTACAGCAGGAGTAGTAATAGATGCGGTTTTGCGAGCTGAAAGCAGAAGACAATGGCCTCCTATTTGCTGATCTGGATGAGTCATCCAACTCGGCAATACCTTTTAAGTCAGCAAAAGGACATCGGAATGCTTGACCCAAATATTAATAATTTTATTAGCCTTGCAACGGCAAACTTGGCCGTTTTTCCACCCTTCCAACGTTTTTCTACCACCGGAAGGCAGGTGGTTTCAACCCACGGCGGTTACACAGGAAGTGCGTTTGTCGATCGAA
Organism: Cynaeus angustus; assembly: GCA_030157275.1. Classification (NCBI taxonomy): domain Eukaryota; kingdom Metazoa; phylum Arthropoda; class Insecta; order Coleoptera; family Tenebrionidae; genus Cynaeus; species Cynaeus angustus. Next base: position 22,391,207 of record CM058063.1, on the reverse strand, counting down.
ATAAATCGATCAAGGAAATTCCTTCGAATGGCTGCTATTTGATTACATAAAACGATAATGTTTAATTGGTGTTCACTCTTGTTTTCAAGTATGAAATCAGGCAACCGTTACTGTTTTTACTATTGTTTGCTTTATGGAAAGGTGTAGCATACTTACACCGCAACTGTAACGTTTTTCTGTACAACGACTTTATCTGTAAACAGTCTCACTTCATTTTAAACGGTTCGTTTATCAAACTCCGGCTATTTCTTTATGTAGTTTGAAATAAATCGGAATTGAGAGCTAAACCACACCTACATTGATGAAATTGATTACCGACGTGGTGTTTAGCGGAATTTATAGTAACCGATGGAGGTCGATATCTGCATCTAACCATTATTGATTTTTTTCTCCCTTACATAGATCGAGCATAATTAATACAGTAAGTAGAGTAGTGAATGTACAACTTAGAAAAAAACGTAATTGCTAAAATAAACCTCAAAGAAAGGATTGTATTTCATTAGATCTGAGGAAAGGCGACCTAGTACTTCAAAACTTAGAATAAAATAAATAATAAAAATAAGACATCATCTACCGCTAAATTTAACAAGCCGAAGACGGAAGTAATTTATAGTAAATCACTTCAATTTTATATAACTGAAGATCGTTTAGTAAAAATTATCTAAAGATAGATCATTTTTTCACTCTTTCATTTCCTCATTTCAAATTTTGCTACTATGTTATTTGCGTTCCGACCATTAAACTTGTCGACTGAGAGAGTTGATTTTTTATACTTTTACATTTCGATGAATATTGATGAATCTTTCTCTACGATAAAGTGGTCTTTTGCATGTGCACCAGGAAATCTGCTTTTTTGTGTATCATGTTTATATCTCTCGGAAATAATCATAACGGTTGATTTTTCTAATATTTGAAAAATCTTATAAAGAAATTTTTTATCAACCACATCGTGCGGAAATAAAAGAAAAAAAAATCGTTTTAGGTAATTTTTTACCAGGACAAAAAGCATCACTTTATCATTGTGTGGATTATAGATTATAGCTTTCGGCTTCTTTTAGAACAGCTTCTCTCTGATTCAAGGATTAGAAGGATTAGAAGATATTCAAAATTACTGTCACTAAATACACAAAAATTAGCGTTAGATGCATAAAAAATATTAGCAAAAAACGCAAATTCACCGACATTTATTTAGAACTAATTAGAATAATTACATGATGCTACAGTCATTCTACTTTTTTCAAGTGACCTAATGTAGGTTGTTGATCTGGTCAGGTACAACACGAAACGATGTAAAAAAGTTGTCTAACATCCTCAAATTCTTAATTTATTGTTAAAAGACTGTTTTTGCGTTTCTTCGCGCATTTATGAATCAATAACTGAGTCAGTTAGTGACCGATTTTCGATTTTATGACGGTTTTGGAAAGGGAAAATACAGACGTTTCAAACGATGTGTATTATTGATTTTTGTCATTACTGTGCGTATTTATCCAGCAATTGTAAAATTTCATGTTTTCATGATTTTATCATGATTTTTGAAACATGGTTTAAAAACATCGTCAGAGTTCAAAAACGTGAAAAAAAGTTCAAACATTTTGCATCGTCTTGATAAATATGCACAATAATTACAAAAATTCTACAAAACGATACATATCACTCGAAAGGTCTGTATTTTCCCTTTACCAAAACCGTCAAAAAATCGAAAATCGGTCTATAATTGCCTCGGTTACTGATTCATAAGTGCGCGAAGGAACGCAAAAACGATTTTTAATAATAATTAAGAATTTCAGGGTGTTTTTTTTTTCGTTTCGTGTTGTACTTGACCAGACCAACATCTTATGCTAGGTCACTGACAAAGTGCATGCAGTCCTCATAATAAATGAGAATGTCATCGTGTATTCTATGTCGTCTGTCAGGTTTTAGAGCACAATGCAATTTTTTGTTGAGATGTTGAAGATCTTAAAAACATTGAAAAACCAAGATATCAACATACACAGTATGTTCAAAGCTCAAAATCTTCCTCGACATTACTAGGACTTCGGTTTTTTTTTTGGGCTTTGAGAACGGATTTTAATTATCGCCTATTTGGCTAACAGATGACATGGCCAGTTTAATTTCAACCAAAAATGAACTTTGATGGTTATTCCGCACATGTTAACCTCACTTTTATGCAAAGATGACGCCTAATCGGTCTCAAATTGTCAGTTTGGCGGTAGATTTAGTAATTTTTATTTCAAATGGAGGGTCAAAATGTTGAAAATTGTCAGTATTTAAAAAAATTGACTAGAAATTGTACAATATGCCAAACCTCTATAAATACGGAAGATCTAGAGCGATTCTTGAGTTCTACACTTCTAATTCAATTTTTTTTATGAATTTAAACAACATTCGCTCAAGTTAATTTTGGAGAGTATACCTAAACTTCAAACGCTCATCGAAAAAGCCTTGAATTAGTAACAGAATAATCAAATTAGTTAGAAAAAAGAACGTTGTGGCCAGTTTTTAAACGTTGTGGGCAAGCAATTGACTACGCAGCTCGTCGAGCTTTCTCTAATCGCCTGACGATTATCATCAAAGAAGCAAAAAATATTTTAAACATGTCTCGGAAAATTGATGCGCATCAGCATGTCCAGTCCTGTACTCCACAGGTGTTCAAGGATCTTCGTAAATAAATCTTTTAGTTTTGTATTTCCCACTAATACTGTCTTTTATAGTGTTGTTGATCTTGTCCAGATATAAATTTCTTCGACTATTATTTGCGAAAAAATAAGAGATAAAAAAAATTAACAACTCGCCTGGACCCGATAACGTATCAGGCAATGCACTTGGGGAATGCGCCGATGTAATGACCTTTCCATTACGTATTTTGATGACGCAAGTGTTTGTATCTGAAGTGCATCTTCTTGGCAGGACAACAGCCATTGTTAAACTTACTTTTAAGAAAAATGAGAAATTTGTGATCCTTTCTGGTAATATTTCTATTAGATTGAAAAAAAATTGTCCACTGAACATCATAATTTAAAAAAAACAACGGTCGATTGTTTCAAATTTGTTTTGTAGTTTATCTGAACGAGCTGGATCAATTGATGTTGCATATTTAGACTTCACCAAAGCATTTGACAGAGTGATAATAGTTTAAGACATTCTGGTTTTGAGTGGAGTCTCACAAGGGGCGGGCCTTGGTCTTCGTTAAATTTATGCTAAATAATTTTAATTATTACTAAAGTAATTATTACTTAGCTGTTAGAAAATCGTTTCGAAAGGCTTAGTATATATAGAAAAACAATTATTAATTCTTTGTGAAATTAAGCAATAACTGAAAAAAATGAATTTGTTCGCTTTGTTCATCGTCACTTATAACTTTTAATCAAAAAGAGACAAGTAAAAATAATTTATTACAAATAACGTAAACTTGGAACATTTTTGAAAAATCATTTAAATGATGCAGTAGCAGGCAGTTGTTCCTCAACGTTTGCGAACGAACAACATGAATAATACTTCGTAGGATAAAAAGTAAAAAGATTTTTTTTGTAAAGATTTGGATAATCTACAAACTTTGTGTGAAATATTTTTATGATAACGCTTATCAATTTTTTTAAATCTTTGAGCTTGAATATATATTTTTTTTGGGGATAGGTGAAATTTAAAGGATAATAAAAAATCCCCTCGTCGCCAATATGTGTTTTTCTAAAATATGTGGACCAGTGTAATATATCTTGGTTTCGTGCAAAAAAAAATCTGCTTGGCAGGAGCATGTACAAGAGGTCATCTAAAAAATATCTAATAAGATAAAAATGACGTCATATCTTTCAATTGAATTTTTTCATATATCGAGATATTATTGTTTTTGACTGTGACGATTGTAATAGAGTACAGTTGGAAATTTTAGTGTTAGTGGTGAGAATTTTTAAATCTTAGGCAGGTGAGAAAGAAGATTTTTATTTTAAGCATCAATTCTCTACTCAATTATTTCCTCCCTTTTAAAATAAGTGTCTATTTTTCAAAAAGTAACATAATTTAATAGAAGTTCTATCCGAAATGTTATTTACTTAGGTTCACTTAAATGTTAGATTATTGGTTTTTAGGAATCACTAAATTTCAAATATTGTCGGTGTAAAAAGCTAACAGTAACTTTATAAAAATAATTATATTGGATGCAATTAACTTGCAAACGTAAAAATAAGTTTCTGATAATTATTAAGCGTCTGTAGAGCAGATGTAATTTTGTGCCCATCCGCAGATGCTACTTTTTGGTAAAGCGTGATGGTTACGTAATCTACTTTTGGCTATATGTGGTACCTTTTTTCGTTATATAGGATTCTCTATTCCAAACATTTTTACAAAATTTAAGAACCAACTATCTTTTAATCTGAATCTAATAAAAAATAGACAAGGTGGAACGGAGGAAGTGCAATATTAAAAAAACGAAGGAAGACTACATATCTAGCGATTTTCACGTTTTCACACGTTTCTAATTCTCAGCTTTTTTCCAGACAATGCTAGTCTCCTGAGCCACGCTGTCTTCACCTCCTCCAACGATGCATCTAAACGGCGACTCCATGGACTCTTCAGTGGAAAACAGTAAGTTTTCCTTTCTAACTACTAAGTCAACAACCTTACAATAACCCAATTAACCCAATTACTCACTTTATTACCCATAGATAGAAGAAACTCATAACTAATCAAGTGGAAAACCAATTAATTAATTCTATATTATTGATACCACCTACTATAAAGCAACGCACTAGAAATTTATGCGCAAATTCCACGTAGGTATCCATTTCATTTTTGGAAAATCCATGCAAATTTATTCGCATCTACCTGTAAATTTTTTGTAGAAGATGCTTTATCCAAGGTTAGCGTGTTGGGAATTGCATGAAAATCCTGTTTACGTGGGTCGCAGCTCGTTTTGTTTGAACACTAATTGAGTTATGACATAACTGCATTTGGAAAGTTAGAAAAAAAGCGAAATTTAAATTCGGGCAAAGTGGGACTTTAAGCTGACGTGGCGGGGCGTTATTTTTTAATGAGATTATTGGTTTGTTTGAAATTAGTTAAAATATATTAATTAGGGATAATTTCGCGTTTTTTGCTCGGGCCTCCGATGAGCAGAATATAAAAGACTTCAACGTGTTTTGTTGCTAATTCAACACATAGTTGTCGAGTAAAGGTCACGTTAAGAAATGTTTGCTCATTAATTTTCTAGACAAATACGGGTTTGACGATTGTGATGTAAGAAATGGGAGTTATAAATAAAATAGCGTAAGCTTGTTGGGGACAAAATAATTAAAAACGATGATCCACCGAAAACAACCATCTTTGTGCACACCTAAAACTTTCTTCTCTTGTCGTCTAATCTCTCCAACGCCTTTTAACACAACTCTAAATTGACCTTTCATGTTATCAAACCTCGAATCCAATTCTACACTTTACTTAACCCAATTTCGCCACAATCCTGCGAATTTTTCGGCTCATAACTCAGAAGAACGCTTTGATTTTATCTAAACGAAAGAAATTGTGAAAGGGCTTTCGCGACTGAAGTATTGGTGAAATTTCGACTGATTTTGTCCTTTTATGGTTGAAATGATCATGACCCAGTACTTAATTGTGTGGATCAGATGGCGACCTTTTTAAAGTTGTCAGCGGTGTTTGTGTGACAATAGCTAGAGGGGTAAGGGGAAAAAAATTAATGGTTTTAATTAAATTGTGGCACTGGAAATTTATTGGTCTTATGTTGTTGCAAGTATAAAAGAATTGTTAGTATTGAGAGGCTATTGTTAGATGTTGCTTATTTTATGTTAATTAAATTACAAGTGTTATTGCAAATTGGTTTGTGTGCAGTTTGCCATGTCATTTTACAAATTGTTGACGTGTGTGTGTTTAAATAGACAGGCATAAAATTAGTATTGTTATTTTATCGAAGTGAAACATACACTTCTTCACTTTGATTCCCAATGGTAACAGATTTGATTTTGAAACGTCAAATTTCAAGGTAATTTAACGTCAATCAGGTGAAAAAAAACATTGTCCGTCTCAAAACAGTATTGAAAAAGAAAATAGATAACAGTGCTTCCAACATCACAAAAAGTGCATTGCCTCCTACGCGCCGTTATTTTTACTAACTTGTCAATATCTAAGAAGCTAATGTTGACAAATATCTTACTAAATCGGTGTTAAGAAGAAAGATAAAGAAACGCTTATCTACATGATCTGACCTCGCCTCAAGTTTGTGCTTAATGCTGAGGCCCCTCATGGAGTAAACGATTATACACAGTTTTATTAACAGATTATCTATTGACAAACTTATCGGAGGCTTGACAAGTTCACACCGAGGAATTTCGTTGAGTGAACACTCCCAAAATGTTTATTATAATTTAATTCACGGTTCAGAAGATCTGCATTCTGGTTTATATCGGGTGTTAACAGATTGAAGCTGTAAATTTTTTTTTTATTTCCAAGTATCATGTAGTAAAATTAGGTTATCTATTAAATGATCTAATCTATCAAGTACATCATTAGGGATCTAAAATAGGATCAAGTAAGGGATTAATTCGCAGTTATTTTTTTTTTAAATAGTTGACACGTTTCAAATAAAATTTTATCGTAGATTTATAGAGAAAAAAAATAGTACTCAAAAACAATGAAAATTATTATTCGAATATATGGAACATCATTCACAATTTCCCACGTTTTCAATGTGTCAATAATTTGGTTTCTAAATATTCAAATATTTTGGATCTTAGGTTTTAGATCTTAAGGTTCTTCGGTTCTCAGGTTTTAAATTTTTCACATCTTCGAGCTTTTCATTTTCCTGTTTTTTAGGTTTCTTTTTCTTATTAATTAAGTTTCCTATACTCTAAAGTTTTTAAATTTCCCAGATATTCGGTTTGTCAAATTCTCAAAATACCAAATTTCCGGATGTTTACGTCGTTAGTTTCTAGCTATTTTGGGCCTTATTCTTATGATTTAAGTCATTAATTTCTCATTTCTCGTTTGTTAACGTTTTAGATCTTCAGGTTTTTAGGTTGTTACGTTTCTAGATTTTCGGGTTTTCACATTCCCAATTTCCAATTTTTTTAGATTTTTAAGGTTTCATTTTTACAAATTTTTAGATTCTGATGTTCTAATAATATTATTTTTTTTGAGTTCTTTCTATTATTAATTTTAGTTCTTGGTTTTAGATTGTTAGTTTAAGACTTTTAGGTTCTTAGTTTTTCAGGTTTTCAAATCCTTAGATTCTTAGATTGTGAGATTCTACTATTCAGAGTTTTTAAATTTTTAAAGTCTAAAAAAATTTCCTTTTACAAGATTTTATTTTAGTTAAATTTAGAAACCTTTAGGATTTCTCGTTTTTTTTATTTTTCAATACTTTGATATATTTATATTCTAATTTTTAGATTTTAAGTTTTTTATATTTTAGTAATCTTAATTTTTTTTACGTTTTAGCAATTTCAGGTTCTTAGGTTTTCAATTTTTTAGATCTTCAGATTTGTACAAATTTTGACAATATGCGATTCTCAAACTTTAGATTTTTAGTTTCCAACATTCCAAAATTCTTGGATGCTTAAATCCTTAGATTTTTTTATTCTTTTAGATTCTCAAATTTATAGATTTTCAAATTCTCAGATTCTTTTAAATCTCAGATTTTCTGAGATTTTTAGGTTCTCAGTTGTTCGAGTTTTTCAGACTCAGGTTGATTACGTTTTAAGCTTTTTTGACTCTCAAAAATTTTCAGTTTTTCTAGTTTTTTAAACACCGGGTCCACAGATTAGTGGATGTTAACATTTCAGATGCTGAGGTTCTTAGAAACTCGGTCTTTCAGGATTTCAGATTTATATATATTAGTATATATTTTGTCACAAGTTCAAATAAATTTTTTTCTCAAGCTATCAAAAATAAATTTATAGATTCATACTTAATTTTTCAGTTAGTCTTTTATGTTCTCATACTCTGAGGTTCTCAGTTGCTCAGAGTTTATGTTACATTAGGATGGAAACCGTTTCCAATTTTGACTGGGCTTTAGTAGTGTTCATAGAGTTATAAAAATAACGACCAATTCTAGATCTAGCGTGTATAAAAACCATTCGGAGTGTTCTCACTTAAATTACAATTAAATCTAATTTTAGACCACTCTTGCAAAATTTAATTAATTTAGTAGTAGCTGGTAGAAATCAGCAATAATTTTCCCACTGAATAAAAAAAAAACCAACGGCACTTTTCGCAATTAAAGTCACAGTTAATCGCAGCTACTTATCTGTTTTTCTTCCATCTCAACAAAAACAGAGTAATTGAATGTAATATTCAAAGTGACTTTCAATTCCAACTGCTCCATCTAACAACTTTTATTTCTTCACACCTTAATTTTATCGATATTATCTACGTCAAGTGCAAGTCGTTTTTACTTTCATCGATTTAATTTTCAAATTAAAACCCAATCGCAATCGCTATATATCTTCCTGAAATAAAAATCTTTTTTTTGTGACATAAATACTCTCGCTCTTGCGGATGTCCTTCATTATCTTAATCTATTTTCCTCAACTAGATCGAGTCAACCGACTTTTCTAACGGCCTTGCACACTAGACTAGATTTTTGATCGATGCAAACGCACAACAATCGGTTTTTTTTTTCTCTTACCGGATTCACGGCTGATAGCTTGGCCTTCCGCAGACCGAAAACGTGAACACTGCATTCCATGCAGTCTCAAAAACCAAAAGAAGTTAACAAAAAAGCTTGGTTACGCTCGTCAGAAAATACACCGATATGCTTTTATTGATTTTCATCTCATTAAAGCGGCGCCGAAAGCAGCAGAGCTTCGGATCAATTCGTTATGTTTACAACATGTGCGGACACCGTTCACAACGTTGTGAAGAAGTGTAGTGTTTAATTGTCGTACATTTAACGTGAAAGGTGCAGAAACCGGTAAAACTGATTCGAATGTCATTTATTAATTATTCCAATTGTGGTAAATTTGCAAAATACAAATCAGTCGCTGTTTTGTTGTTGCAACAATTAATTTAACGAAAAAGTCGGAGCGATGAAGCGATAAAACGTTGTGTATTAAAATGGACACAAAAAGTTAAAAATGACCGATGGTGACTGCAGCGCCGACGATTTGTCCAAGTCTGAAGACATTTCGGGACACAGGAGCATCCCTGATATTGTCGAAAGTCCTAATTTTAATGATGCATACACTGCTTGGCGTAAGTCCACAGTTTCTCTTCTCAAACTGCTAGAAAATGCCTCGATATGCAGATTAAGATCTAACTGTTAAATGGCAATATCAAATCTTAACTGTCACGTTTTTTTTTTCTCTTATTACAGTACTAGTTTACATAAAATAGCATTTGCAGTCGCACGGTTTCCAGCTGAACTGGTATTTCCGTTGATTTCTCGTGAATTAAAGCCATAGAAAAAGTTCTATTGTGTGTTTATCGAAATCGGGCCATCATATTAAGATTTCACTCTACGTTGTTTACCGTAAACATTTCCTTTAAAAAAATAAATGCAAACTAACGTATTGTTTCACTTTTAATTGAAATTACATAATAAAACACATCTGGAATTTTATACAGTGATGTCATTAGCATAATTATTATTCTAAGTAGCGAAACACGCCCCTCTTTGTACGAAAATAAAATTTAATAATTCAACAGCTCCTACATCAACTATTAGCTGCTATTTATGGCTTGTATGATTGCCCTAATAGGATAAACATTAAACAATAAAGATGACTGGATGGAAGTGATGATGAGCGTTGTTTGGAAGTTTTTAAATAAATACGAACGTAAAGTTTGGAACCAAATATTTTGTTTGTAACTGTTAACTTGCTGTTTACTGCAAACATGTTTATGACAACAAGACATTTATTGTGTCTTAAAAATGTAAGCAGTGCCAGAAAATTACCAATCACTGAGAGCCCTTGAAATTGGAAATATGTTGGTAGCTCTGACTAGTTGAGAGTCGAGTTTGAGGTTACCCAGTGATAAATTTGTAAATGTCATTGTTAGCAGTTTTGAAATGTCAAAATCGACTGATCTCAGTGCCACCAATATGTAAAAATAAAGGCCAACTTAAAATAGCTTTTTGAAACATTATAAAATTGTAAACTGTAAAAAAGGCAATGTAATTTACTTGAGTTTAAGTTTTGTATCTACTCTAAAATTACACGTTTCCTAGGACTGGGACGTTATCGATCTTCTTTTAAATAATTGAAAAAAGGGACCCTCACGTCGCACACAAAGCACGAAATGTTGGGACGGTGACTCTGAGCTCAAGACATAAAAGCTGCCATAAACCGCAATTAACCATGATTTCCAAACATTTTTTTTATTTCCAGAAACTGCATTTTTATTTAAATGGTAGCGCCTAACATATGCAACCAACTACACAGCGGTGTTTTAAAGCCTAACCCCTTTATTGCGAAAAGAATTTTTCCAATGTAAATTTTTATTGTATTCACATTTGAACCAAAAATATCTGGTTCACGACCTTTATATATCATTATTGCGTTTTGATGATTAGTTCATATCGTTTAAAATGACTGTTTTAAAGTTTTTAACACCGTTCCACTTCATTTCTTATTTTGTCACATAATTTTTTCCATATTTGGCCGAGTTATGGAAAAATGAGCCTATATAAAACAGCTTTAGAACATGTGCACCTTGTTAAAGTGTACAGTAAGTTACTTATCCATAAACAATGATATTTTATCGTGTTATGCAACGACGCGAAATACATGTCTTTAATATCAAACTGAACGCAAAGAAAATGTGGCATTTGAATTAATTTTTTTTGCAGATGAAATGCTGGAGGCAGAAAACCGTGGGGTCGCTGGCCGCCTCGCGGACCTCGAACGCAAAGTTCTGGAACAATCCGACGAACTTATGTGCTTAAAAGCCACCCTCGCTGAAGCCCTCCGTCGTGTCAGCCAATTAGAAGGTACAAAAATCAGCCACCAATCAGTGGTATCATCTCCGATTCGCAACGGCATCAAAGAACCCCTCCGTTTACGTTCACCACAATACACCACTCCTAAAACTTCTTTGGAAGTGAACCGTAGAAGTTACGGGAATTCTAATTTACCACAAAGAAGAGCCGTCCATTATCAATCTACAGGAAGTCTTCACAGTGACAGTCAGAGTTCTAGTAGTGTGTCTCCAGTACCGTCGCCGTCACCGAGAGCGACGCCGTTGCCGAAGAAGAGTACTCCAAGTCCTGTAGCGAACGGGAGCAGTTTACATAAACGGTGGAGCTCCACTGGGGATTTTCATCAGAATGTTACTTCACCGAGCGGGATGCACTCAAAGTGAGTGATTGTTGGGCCGCCTGGGTTTGTTACGTTTCTTTTTGTTTGTTTTTTTAGGTTTTCTGCAAAGTCTTTTTTAAATTTGTACAATACAAGGAATAGTTTTCCTTCAGCAAATTACAAGCATGGGTATGTTTTTTTGTTTTTTTTTTTGCATGTATTAATAGTGTATGCGTTGGCGGTGGGTGTCTGTTGAATGATTGCCATTTATCATATTTAAATAACTCTAGTGCTAGAATGAAGTTTTATTGTTATTGTGGGATGATTCTCAATGAGGAGGCTCCTTGGATTATTGTATTTGCTAACAGTTCCTACATAACACAAATAAACATTATATCATCGGCTGTTTGCAGTTATCTTTTGTTGCTTTAAATGCTTTGCGATCTGTATTTGGATGCATCATTGCGAATGATATTTATAATTAAATTATTATTTGAATATCGGAATTCGATGTTATGTGTAGATTGAAACTACAAATTGTGTTACGTAAATGACGCAGTTTAATTTCGACCTAGGCGTTGGCTGAAAGCTTATTTGATGGATTATTCCATAGAATCTCATATCTTGGATATATCAATCCGGTTAGAGCGGAAAATTGCAACAAAACATAAAAAATATGGTGATGCAGTTTTCTTCTTTAAATATCATTAAACTTAAATTTTGCATAGGTTTTTATAATTTCTTAAATTTTCAGTATTTTATAGATTTTTGGATTCATTTGGCTTGTTTAAGTTGAATTCGTCATTTTTTTTCGGAGTTTTTAATTTGTTCGGATTTCTTATTTTTTTTAGAATTATCAGGGTTTTTTAGATTTTTCAAGTTTTAAAATCTTTTGAAATGTTTTCGGATTTTGTTTAATTCTTTTAAAATTGTAAATAGATTCCGTGTGTCGTTTATTTAGATCTTCGTATTCTTTATGATGCTTTTTAGATTATTTAAATTTATTCTGGAATTTCTAATGGAATTAATTATTTAATTCCCTTCTTGGTTGCCTTAAATTCGTTAGACGTATGTTTTTTTTAACATTTTCATATTTTATCTATTCCTGAGATCGTTCGGACGCTTTGTACTCTTTTTATTTTTAATTTTTACGTGTTTACATTTTCGAATTATTTCTAGTGTTTTTTATTTATTCTAGATCTTTTGAATGTTATGACTTTTTTAATTCTTTAGATTTTCTCGAATTTATTGGAACTATTTTTAATGTTTCAGATTCTTTAAATGCTTTAAGTTCTTATTATTCTTTATTATCTTTGAATTCTTTAGATTTTCTAGACTTTTTACATTTGAGGAATTATTTGAATTGTTGAATTTTACAGATAGATGTACAAAATTTTTGATTCTAAGGATCGTTAAATTTGAATTCGTGAGATTTTCTAATCTATTTTGATTTTCGGATTTTTGTGAATTATTCTAGAACGTGCAAAGTTTATTATTTTTGAGTTCTACAGATTTTCTGGACCTCCATATTCTTGAGATTTTTCTAATTTTTTTCTGGTTCTTGAATTCTTAGTCTTTTGGGTCGTTCTAGATTCTGTATTTTATTTAAATTCATCAAATTGTCTGCAATCTTTACATTTTCTAATATTACGGTACTTTCAATAATTTTCATCCAGATTCTTGGCATTTTTTTTTGTTTATTCACATATTCTGGACTCTTCGTGTTACTTGGGCACTATTTATTATTTAATTGTATTGGATCTTTCATTATTTATTTGAATTCTTCAAAACAATGAATGAAAAGTATACACCTTAAATGCATAAACTAAAAAGGTTCTTTAGAGATTAGAGTCCATGACCAGAACATCGTCCGTTAATTTTATCGCCAACTTTTAATCCTCCATAACATTTAATTCGTGACCCACCCACAACATGATCGCATTTTTTTTCCCAGCGGAATCAATAACGACCGTCCTCCTCGCGCGAAATATTTACGGTTTTGTTGTGACACGAAACCTAATTTAGCTGTTTTTGCGATAAATATTTCTTATCTCGTTTTCGGTATCAAGACCAGAGCGGCAATCGCTAAATGACACTCTAACATGTTTATTTATTTAGTAATCTAGTGCTAAAAATAAAACTGCAAAAGTGATGATACACCTTGACAACATTACAATTTTATGAGTGGTGGTAATTCTCACTCCGCGCTCAAATCCAATTAGAAAAATTGCTGCTTCATAGTCATAGTGTTTTGTGGTATAATGCGGTATTCCGGCAATACATGGTCGCTCATTCGTATCGACAATAACAATCAAGTTTAGTTAAGAACAAACTTTTGACGGTGACGGTGATAAAATGTCGGGGTACTTTTTTACTAGCTTTGTGTTTTGCTGTCTAATTTTATGGTGTTTTTTCAGAACTAAAGAAGCCAGTTTTAATGAGGAGGAAAAGACGGTCAAGATGTTCCTACGTGGCCGTCCCTTAATCTTGTATGCTCCCAGTGAGTTAGGGGATTGTTACGACATCACCAAAGTTACAACAGCACCACCTCAGAAACTCAAATTGGATTGGGTTTATGGTTACAGGGGACGAGATTGTCGTTCTAATTTGTATTATCTACCAACTGGAGAAATGGTGTATTTCGTGGCGGCGGTGGTTGTGTTATACAACGTCGAAGAACAGAGTCAAAGACATTATTTGGGGCACACGGATGATGTGAAGAGTTTGGCTGTACATCCCAATAAAATGTTAGTGGCCACCGGACAGTGTGCTGGACATGATAGGAGGGATGCGAGGGTAATAGTTTTTTACAAGCCACGTCGCCTCTACCAATTGATTTCTTGATTACCTGTTATTATTGATTTCTAAGTTATTGGTATCACTAGAGGAATTATGCTTAGTGACAAGCAACAGGAACTTGAGGATGAAAAACTTGCGCAATGATAATTAAAAAAGTTTTGGTTGCAACAACTCAGTTATTTGCTTACATCATCGATTTCGATACATTTTAAAAATTATTGTTTTTTTTATTACATTATAAATGAAGTAAAACTTGAAATAACCTCCATGGTAAAAAAACACGAAATTCATTGTTTCGAAACAACGAGCGAACATCTCAAAATAAGCAGTTATTTACGGAACCACTAAGCATAGAAGGTCAGCACAGTCTTCTTTATTAAAATTGTTTAATTCATTAATGTGCAGGTGCAAGTACTTTCCTACTAACATGGATAAGTCACATTCTTGACATACATTAAGTCCTCATGGCTCTAAAATTTATTTTTGTGTTGGCAGCTCTTCCCGTTAAACATTGACATTGTTGTCCAAAAAGAGCTACCAACATAAACTGAAACACCTTTTGATGTTTTCGTGTCATTCCAGCCCCACATTCGCATCTGGAACTCCGTGTCTCTTCACACGCAAGCCGTCATCGGCATGAACGAATTTGACGTCTCCGTTTGTTGCTTGTCGTTCAGCAAAGCCGACGGCGGTTCTCTTCTGCTGGCAGTTGATGAAGCTCCCGACCACAACATTTCCGTCTGGGACTGGCAAAAGGGCGACAACGGTTACAAAATTACAGAAACAAAGGTGCCACATCCTCACCGCGACAAAGCAATAATTAACATCTAAAATTACAGTGTTCAGTAGACACCATCGTTGCTGCAGAGTTCCATCCATTAGACCGTAACATTATTGTTACGTGTGGTAAAAGCCATATCGCATTTTGGTCGTTAGACGCCGGAGGAATGCTCTACAAACGAATGGGTATCTTCGAATCACGTGATAAACCGAAATATGTGCTTTCGGTAGCGTTTCTACAAACGGGCGAGACGATCACTGGGGATTCTAATGGGAATTTGGAGGTGTGGGGGAGAGGGACCAATACGATTTGGAGGTTTATGAAAGGGGCACATGAAGGGGGAGTGTTTTCGATTTGTGTGCTGAAAGACGGCAGCGTTGTCACTGGGGGCGGGAAAGACGGGAGGATCGTACTTTTTGATGCAGGGCTACAAAAATCAAAAGAACAATGTCAGGTAAAATGAGAAATTTTGACGGGACCATTATTGTTGCTTCTGTTGTAGATTGAAGGTCACTTCGGTGGTATCCGCGTGATTTCCGAAGGCTGCGGTTCTCAACTCATCGTCGGAACCACAAAGAACTGCATCCTTACCGGTACCGTCGAACTAGGTTTTCAACCTATCATTCTGGGCCACACTGACGAACTCTGCGGGTTAGCGTCCCATCCAACCGTCCAACAATTCGCCACTTCTGGCTACGATAAAGTTCTCCAGGTGTGGGACGCCATGTCCCATAGTATCTTATGGAGTAAAGACATTGGGGTTTGTAAGCCTAACACATTCTGGAACAAAAAATCTATGATTATTTTCTAGGAACAAGCTCAAAGTTTGGCGTTCACTAAAGATGGCACAACTGTTATTGTTGGGTGCACAACCGGACGTTGGATGGTTTTCGATATTCAGACTCGGGAGCTTTTGGAGAGTCATTCTGATGGTGCAGAACCCATCCAAGTGATTCAGTGTTCACCTACAGGAAACATGGTCGCGTTGGGCTCCAGAGATAACAATGTCTACATTTATCAGTTGTCTGAAGATGGACACAAATATAATCGCGTAGGACGCTGCATGGTAAGTTGGTGAAAATCACTGTGCGGTTTGAACATCGTTTGCAATTCATTGTTGTGTTGTTTTTGCTTGATGTGAAGAGTGGCACACGAGGAGTTTCTACGGTACTGTTTTAGTATCTTTTTTGTTTTTCTGTTGCCACTTTTAATTCGTGTTTTTTGTAGGGCCATTCGAGCTTCGTCACTCATATTGATTGGTCCAGCGACAGTCAGACTCTGAGGACAAATTCTGGCGACTACGAACTTCTTTATTGTAAGTGTATTGCATCTTTTTTTGTGTTTAGGGGTCTTTCGCAGATGGAATTTATTTATATTTCAATAGGCAGGTCACTAAAATTCGGCAGCCTCATCTGTAGTTGAAAGTAAGCAATAATTGCATTACTGTGTAAGGCAAAGACGGCAATATAAATATTTCAGAACGTTAGATGGTACTGGTCGAAACACATATCTGACCTGTGGTAGCTGAAAATTAATAAAGTTTGGGCTGTAGATGCAGGTGACAATTTATAATGCAGATATTACGATTCTTATAGGTAAAGGACAAATTTTACTAATTTTATAATGTCTTCGAGTCCATTTAATTTGAAATTATAGATAAATAAATAACTGGCACTAATAAGATTACGGTTTCAACATAAAATGGCTAATTGTCCCTGCACTTGGTAGAAGTAGTTATAATTTCTTTTCAACTTGATATGTCTTCTCGAATTTTTTTTTTTTCAACATCTTGTTTTGGACTTTTATCTTTTATTGTCCAAGAACACGTAATTTCTAAAATGTCTATATGGACCATTATTTCATCAGTTCCAGCACCTACTAAGCAGTTGTCTTTGTCCACAGTCGGATACAACAAAACCAAATACTTTTGAAATTCTAATTTTGGAGTTTCCTTATTTTGACAGCCTCTGCTAATTGTTGCACTTGTTTTAAATTTAGATGCCAAAGTATTTTAAAAACTTTTTTTGGATCTTTTGTCTTCTTTGCAAACCTTGCCAAAATTAGATGCAGTCAATATTTTTTTTTCTCTTTTTTACTTAATATTTTAATTTTGTCCGTCTTTCTATGACTTTAATACTTTCCTTTTTGTTTTAAAAAATAGCAATAATTTATTCCTTGACAATTTTTTCCCATCTATATTAAATTCGGTTACCTCCTAATCTTCGTCAACTGGAGCGATGGTTTTCCTTGTCGTTTTCAAATTCAAACTATTTATTTGGCAACAGTGTGAACCGGATCTTACCGAACGCTTGTAGAAAATGTCAAATGTCATTTTCAGGGTGCTAAACTGCAACATTATCTAGAATTGTTTTTCACATTTATTATTATATTGTTATATTTAGTATCAAGCCATGAAAATTTTTTATCATTTTTTACACGTGATTGTATAATATAACTCTTTTTCGTTGAAAAAAGATAACTGACATTTTGATCATGATAAAGAATAATTAGTTATGTTACAATAAAAACAAACCAAATCATCGAATATCACGAAGCATTTGGGTAATTTCCAAATTTTATTGGGGTTCTAACTGAAAAATTACGATCATACCACAATTTAATTCTGTAAATGTAAGAGAAGTTGGCTCAAAAAACCGTAAAAACGTTTCACTCACCCTGAAAGAATCCTCTTAATAACTATGACGATTACTTGAAAATTACCAACAGATTTTTAATTCGAAAGTCTGCGTAGACTTCGGTCTAGACTCGTGGGGGTGACACCAAAATGCAAAACTCAATCGTCCACTTTTTTTTCCAGGGAACGCCTCCACCTGTCGCCAAATTCCCCAAAGCGGAGTAATGCGCGATGTGGAATGGGCCACCAACAACTGCACCATAACTTTCAGTACCATCGGAATCTGGCCAGAAAATGCCGATGGTACCGATGTAAATTTCTGTGATCGTAGTCATGATGAGAAACTCATAGCCACCGGTGATGATTTTGGAAAAGTGAAACTGTACAGTTACCCTGCTTCACAGCCTAAGGTGCGTATTACCCCCAGAGAAGCGTTTTCAAACTGACATATTTTTTCTGTAGTCGCTCTGCCACAGCTACGGGGGCCACAGCAGTCACGTGATGGCCGTAAACTTTTTACACGATGACACACGACTGGTTTCAATAGGAGGGAAAGACACCGCCGTCCTTCAATGGACAGTTTCTTAAAGTATTACCAGATGCCTTATTAAACGAGCTATCACATTTTAAAATATTTATTGTGTTAATTGTGTAGTCGGTCAATAGAAAACTGTTGAGTGAAATCGAGCAGTGACCGGCATATTAAACTTAAGAGGCCTTATATAACAATTCATTCCAAGCTTGAAAGTGCAAAACGAGCACAAATATATTAAAGACTCACTAGTAGTAATGGTTGTACCGATTTTTTGAAATTCGATCAAGTGCCACAACTGTTTTAAGTGTAAGTACACTTGCAAATTGTTCTTAAAATTATTATTTATAGTACGTTGTACACAGTTATACGTGTGATAAATAAAGTGTAAAAGTAAATGTGTCTGCTTTTTTTTTATGAGCAAGATTTATGGTGGTGACGTGTCAGAAGAAAGTTCGGGATTTTTAGTGATTCGCAATCATATTTCGCGCACTGCTGAAATTCACGTGGGTAGAAAAGTAGCGCGAGCGCCTCTAGACTACATGTGAACGTTCCGTGTTTAAAATTAGCCGAAATTCTTATAATGCTTTATATCTCGGCACCGAAACACTGAAAATTAAACAGCTGTGCGTGTTAAACTGCATTTTAATAACTCTCCTCTCTCAAAGTGCTGTGACTACTATAAATGATGCCTTCATTATCCTCACCGACACAATGTAAGTTAATTTTAGCTTGTTCCTAGTCCAACTCGCTCTTTAATTATCGGGAATATTAATTATGACAGGATTTCTAACACATAAGTAGGACAAAACAGAATCTATTGAGTCATGTTGACCAATTTAAAAATAAATGGAATAAGAACATGTAAACATTTGTTTCAGAATTTTGGATGAGCAACTTATTGCGTTCAATGTGTCGTAGTTCCGCGAAGATTCCCATCAATCTGTGAAAATCGGAAAACTCAATCATTTTTACCCAATTATTCCTTCATTGCTACACTAAAACATCGCGAATTGACATCGTGTTTGTGGCAAACCGACAATTTAATTAGAATCGAAAGTAAACAAAGACGCCAGAAATTTGTTTTTGTCTCGACGCTTCCAATAAATCATTTTTGAATCGTTTCCGCGACACCAGTTTGATTGCAGTTCTTGGTTTATCGCGTTTTCTCGGAACCGACGCGTACGCAGCCAAAAAATATTTTCATTAAATCTTGCCGATGCGATTAATAATTAGGGCACGGACGCTGTTTTAAAAATACACCTGTCTACCACTTACAAACTGTTTAAAATCGGTTGTAAAAACTCCAAACGGGCGCTTCATTTCAATCTTTACCATTTTAGCGATGGACACGGTTTATCCCGAGCCGATGTCGCGGCTCCACCGAAGAGTCGTTCCTAAGAAAAGAAGAGGTGGTTCTTCGCGGTATCGCACACAACCCGTAACATTCTCAGAGATACAGGTAGGTCGAAATCGGCTCTACTCTTTTTTTTTTATGAGTTTGCTTTTTTTAGGAAGTCGACGAAGAAAACATCGAGGATGCAGCTCCCGACGCTGCCACTTCCAAATCAGAACTGAACCTTCTCAACAAGAAGTTCGAGGAATTTAAAAGATCCAGAGATCTAATCCTCAGCAAAAGTGATACAGATAATGTCGATATTAATAAGAACACAGTACCTTTGTCAGTATCTAGGAGCACGGGACGACTGCCATCTAGACCTTCGTTTTGAACGAAATCGTTGGACATCGAGCAGTTCCTATTCACGGCTTTTCCGTTAAACGATCTTCGAGACTAACCAGAGCATCAAAAAGGCTATAAATTATGTTTTATTAACCCCATAAAATAGGATTTTTTAAGCACTGAACAAGGTTGTCAACAACCTGCATCTGTTGGTGCCGGCAATGGAAAGCGAACATTTGGCAAGGACGCAAAGATATCCACTTTACATGAGTCAGATTCCAAAAACAGGAAAATGCTTTTCGGTAGTGGCATTTTATCAAATTATTGTTGCTTTTCCGACAACGAATTTAAGACGTGGCAACGTGTTTGTAAATTCTGGTTAAAAATAGGTGCACTAAACATTTTCTCGGTTTGTTTTGCTTATTAGTTTTTGTTAATATTGTAAATGGTCGGAAAGTAGTCTCGTTAACCTGATTTTGTGCGCTTGTTAGCTCCGGTATTCGAAAATTTTCGTTCTCGCGCTTGCTCTATTCTTTTCGTCGATCGCATTTTTTCCGCAGAGGAATGTTGACGGGACCACAACTGTAAACGTGAAAATCTCGTGTCCGTTTGAGCTCGTGCTAAAAATCGATGTCCTAGATGGAAAACGCAGTCAGTAGATACTAGTTAAGTGTATATTTTATTAAGTCTTTGTATGAAATTAGGAGGTAGATTTGTATACAACAATGTAGTAATAATAATAACAGTATGGAATAGTTTAATTTCATACTTCCTATATTTAACATGGAACGTCTTTGTGTAAATAACATTTTATATTTATATAATATACTTTTGCGTTATAAATTATCACTTATTGTTATTAATTTCCGACTTATCCTAAACATATTATCACGCATTCTGTCTTATTCAAGTATAAATAATAAATACAAAACATTTATAGCTAAAATAGGTAGTATTTTGGTAGCGACACGCCCCGAGCTTTGAAAATTACTAAGTCACCTTGGTTCAAAACTCAGTGCGCTCTCTTTTGGTAAACCTAGGTACTAAATGCAGTTATTATTATCTGGATGGCCCCGCTTCACTGGGCTGACTAGAAGAGTGAATGGTCTCTGGAGGATGCAGCGTGACAATCGACTGTCGTCGAGCCGGAGTTACCGGTTGCGAATGCAAGATGGCGTACAAAGGACCTTCTCTTTCCTTCGACGGGCTTACAAGAATCGACGGTTGTTCGTCTTCCATTTGCATGCTCGTTTCGGCAGCCGACGGTATCGTCGTCAGGAACCTCACGGTTAATCTTCCTGGAGATCCGGGAAGATCAGCTTCGTCTTGAATCGCGCTTTGTCTAGTCAAACGAGGCTTCGCTCGGATCCTGTTGGGTTCACTGGAAGCGCTCGAGCGAGAGATCCTCCAAGTGCTGGTGCTCGCCGTGGTGGCAGAACCAGAAGAGTCGTTTCGTGAGCTCGACAAGTTGGAATCTTGGGAAGTTTTCCTGGTGACTAACCACGAAGACGCTCTGCGTTTGGGATCCAAGAGCCTGAGAGGAATTCCACAGTGGTGGTTGTGTCGCCACGAGTCCGAACGGGAAGAGCTGAAATTTTCAGAAGAGGAGACCGAGGAGGCTCTTTTATGTTGTTTTTGTTGGATCTCGGCAATCTGATAAGTGTATTGATCGGAGCGTGGCCTGTGTCGTGGTTGTCTTCTCACGCACAGCAACCATCTCGCTTTGCTCAACAACCACTCGCGTGTGCCTTTCTTGCGGTCGGTTCTTTGTGGCGGCGCACTTCTCTCTCCCAGAAGCTTAACGTTGCACGTGCACGTCGGCACGTGATGGTTCTGGTTCTCCCGCGACGACCTGTCCGCTAAACTGTTAGTATTCGCCGGTGTCTGCCTGTTACTAAAGTTCGAACTGTGTCTGCAACGTCCGATACCGCGCGTCACTCGACTTTCCTCAATCGCTTTACAGATCATAACGCAGTCTTTCTTAAACTGCTTCGTCAAAATGGCGTAAAGAAACGGATTACAACACGAGTTCAGAGGTAAAACGAACACAGTGAACACTTTGGCTTGTTCGAGCGAAATTAACTGTAAACCGAAAGCCGCAGTCAAAGAGAAGAACGCGATCGGTGACCAACACAAAAAGTCTGTGAATACCAATAAAGCCATTCTCTTCGCGATTCGCGAATCGTTGGAATTCCATGCTTGGGAACCACGAATAGCGCAGTACATTTTTAAGTAACAACCCATGAGAATCAAGAACGCGACGCCGTTGATGAACATCAAAAACACCACGTACGTTAAACTGGCGGCATCTTTGGTTTCGAAAGGGAGACAAACGGCAAACTTGCGGTAATCGGACACGCTGAACAAAGGGAGAAGACCCATTACGATGGCGAAACTCCAGCCGCAGATCATGATGTATCCTGCGTGTTTCAAAGACAATCTCTTGTTCAAATGCATGGCGTGAGTGATGGCGTAGTTCCGTTCCAAAGTGATTACGGCGAGGGTGTAGACGGATAGTTCGGAGCTCAACACGCCCAAGAAACCGGATAATTGACAGCCGGCAGACATCTGCCAGGGAATGGCGTACATGCGGAACTCGCCGAGGGTGGACGCGTCCACGACGGCCAAAAAACCTAAAATGCGAATTAGGATTTTAAACAAAGGGGGCAAAAATTATTTCATTTTTGGGGAGCTCTTTAACTTGCTTGTCGACTGAATTAAACTCTGATATTTTTTTCTTGATTTGTGCTAAATTACAAAATTATAAAGCAGAAGAACAAACTTTTCTTTTTAGATTAAATTCGAAATTTTCTACGTTTTATATTAGAACTTAGACCTCTGTTAGTTTTGACACAAAAGTAAATTTCAAGTGATAAAATATTGTAACTCTTGAATTCTAGTTGTTATATCGGAAAACACCTAAAATTAAGAAAATTACTATCTACAGGTTGTAAAAATTTTAAACGTCCTACAGAAGAAATTCTTCTGCATGTAAGCTGTACAGATTTCTCAAAACTCTTAGAAAACTTTCATCATTCTGCTATTAAAAATTTGACATAAAAATGAAAAATTATGAAAAACAATTTAAAAATTTAAAATCACTTTTGACTTGTTGATTGATTGTGCCAAATTACGAAATTATAGAATCGATCAGTTTTAGAAAGGTTTATTGCCAAAGAAAAATTTTTTGTGATTCTACTTCGTTTTTCAAACATGCATAATTCATACCTAGATAAATCCCCATGAAGAAGTCGGCAGCCGCCAGGTTGCACACCAAAAACCTGGGAACGTCCATTTTCCCTCTTGAGAAAATCAACACGAAGACAACCGTTCCGTTGCCCAACATGGCACACAAAAACACAATCCAAACGCCGCATCTCAGCGTCCACCAATCAAACAAATCCTGACAGGGTAAGAAGGGTCCTGGTAACGGTAGACACTGAATTTTCCCCGGATTTCCGTCACCAGCAGCCACCCTTAAAGCCTCTTCCTCGGCGTACTCTTCCATATACGAAGGAAAATTCCCAGGATAAGTAAAATCGGAGCGTATATTTTCCCAAATTGTTTCAAATTTCTTCCCGAATTTATGACTCATATTTTCTGAAACGGCGTTATATAGCACACTGTAATAAATCCTGAAATGCTTACGTTGCGATGGCCAGTAGTCGCTCAGACTCGAGTTCCACATGTTCATGTCGATATCTTCAATATCAGGAAAAACAATGAAATCTTTAGCTTTCGGAGGCGGATTGGATGGAATTAACGGTAAAAAAGCGCAACAATGATAAGCGTAAGCTAAAACTAAAGTCTGAATTCGCGGGAACTCTTCGGGCGGTGGAAATTCACGTAGGTTCGGATTATTGAAAGTTTTTAAGTGTAACAGCCGCTCCAGACCAGCTGACGGCAAATGGGGGAATACGTTTTGTCCCAGATTCCTATAAGTAAATTAAAAATTGTTAAAACTGTTCCCGCTTCCTATCGATAAACTTACAAATCTTCGATCTTGGAAATCGGAAGAAAAGCGTCAGGGTGAATAAACGAAATCTGATTATCTTCGAGGTTTCTGCAACGACACGTATTAATAGAAATATTCGATTATTTAGTGGGAATCTTACAAAACTTGAAGCCTGGACAGATTGTGGAAAGCGTCTTGGGGGATGTACTGGATTTCGTTGTGTGCCAACAGTAAATCGTGCATTTGATACATACCACGAAAGGGACGATTTTCCAAAGAGCGAATATGGTTGCTCCCCAAGTCTCTGCAACGAAAACTCTTAGTTTTTAATCACTTTTTCGTTCCTTTACTTACAACACTCTCATTTCTCTGCAGTTGTTGAGGTCGGGAATCGTCTTGAGCTTGTTCGATTTGAGGTCCCTGCCAACAAATGATCATTAATAAGTGGTCGGAAAACGAGGTTGATATACTGACAAGCTTTTAAGTCGGGGACAAGTCGTACACAAAGAGGAAGGAACGGAGGAAATCCCTGCCCTATCCAACCTCAGTATTTCTAAGGCCGTTGTGCCGTTCAAGTTGGGAAACGTCGACAACTCCCTGGCTTCAGACAGAATCCTGCCAACAAAGGAGGATATAAATCAAATCACTGCCAAATACAAAGGCGCATGAAAAAGGTGATCAAATGTTTGGAAGTACTGAAACAGAGACGATAAAGAAGCGACTGAAAGTTATGTAAGAGAAAAACTTTTTTTAAAGCGTCATACGTCACTTACACTCTAGCAAATGAAAAAAAAAGTAAGTGAAATGTTTTCTTTAATGCGGATGGTCGTACAGCCATTTATGTAGCAAGGACATAATGAAGATGTTTTAATTCAAAAGTAACCACTCGAGATTTATAAACATCAAGTTATGCCCGCGGTTCTGAAAACGTTTAATTTTTCACTTTAAATACGAAAATTAATTCATAAAAAGCTTAAATTTATTTATGTAAATTAAAGACAGGGTTGCTTTGTTTTGTGCCTATGGCAATTGAGTGATTTGTTTATTGAACTTGTAAAAAACAAAGTGGATTTCATAAGAAATAATTGAACGAGCGTTGAGGAGTTATTTTTAAAAAAACGCAAATACTGTACAAATTTAAAGATTGGAGAAACAAAAATTCTATCAAAGACAGTCCAATGTCCGAAAAGCTGGAAAAAACGTTTGGTTTTGTGCCCGTCATGGTATTGTTTATGAGAAAATTTCTGACGAATCTATTAGTGTCCCAGAAGGAGTTGCAGAAAACTGACTAAAACAATTTGGCCACAACTTCGTGGAAAATACAAAGTAGAGAAAATTTTTAATGCAGGCGAAACAGGTCTCTTTTACAGTTCCAGATAAGACCTTGACCTTGAAAGTGTAACACTTTTGGTCGATTGTATATGGATGGCTCAGACAAACGAAAATTGTTTATTATTGGAAAAGCTCAAAAACCTCGCTGTTTAAAAAAAATATGACTTCTTTACCAGTAAAATACGCCAGCAACAAGAAAGCGCGGATGACGTCCGAAATATTTATTAAAGCTTTGCGCGAATGGGATGGATAATTAGTAATCAGATCTAAGTAGATTTTACTTCTTGTCGACAACTGTCCAGCACATTCAAATGTAGAGAACTTAAAAAATATCGAACTTGTATTCCTCTTCCTCGAACACCACGTCGGTTCTTCAACCAGTTGATCAGGGTATTATTATTCTAAAAGGAGCAGCACTTTTGATAACAAAATGGTTGATGTACGGCTCAACCAGTTGGTAAAAATAAGTTTGGGGACAAGTCACAAAATACTTGGATTATGCAGATTTTAAAGAACACTCAAGACACTATCTGTGCTGTACATCAGCAACTCTTCTAGTGAATGCCGATGCCGATATGATGATATTGAAGAGACATGGAAAATAAAAGAGTGATACAGTTGCAATAGAATATACAGAAAATAATGTCAGATTCGGTTTCAAGTCCTAAAAGAATGTCATTATTTAAACAAACCGTTGAGTTAGGAAAACCTTCACTTAAACGTAATACTACATTTAGTGTTTCTTTTTCTAAAGGCATTTTTAAATTTAAAGATTCCGAGTGATATGGTATCAATTTTTTTTCAGCATTTAACTATGATTAAATGGCCCAATCTTTTATTTTGTTAGTATTAGTTATAATGATCGACCGTTATCAATACTAAGGCATTTTTATATTTATTATATTAGTTCGGGAGAATAGTTAAAGCGTTGCCCTCCAATTACCAGTTGCGATATGATATGATTTTACGACATTATAATCCCGGAAGACTTTACAACTTCCTTAAAATAGCAAACTCCATAAAATCCGTAGGACACTTTTTGAAATTGAATTTCGAGTCGTAAAAGCAGACAAGCTTGTGGATTAATCCGAAGCGAAATGTATGCACATGAGGTAACATATAATACTTGCAGCTTTCGGAGTCGCGGCAGGAAAGAGAAAGCGTGGGCGTCCACTCCCGTCAAAGGATTTCCTTTTAGCTCTAAGAGAGCTAGTGCGGGCGTCTTCTGAAGTAATCCCCCCCGGATATACTTGATCCGATTACCAGATATCGATCTGCAACAATTATAAGTTCAATGATCCGTCTTCTGTTAATTAGCTGGCGTTTCCGATTGCTTTTCACCTGCTGACTGCTTTGTCTTTCAATTCTTTGAAATCGATTCCAATTCCGGAGAAAAGTCCGGAGTGTGGGTCAGACAATCAGAAAGCCGCAATATTCAACTACTCTGTGCCACAGCTTTCAAATGACGTGTAAAATTAGAAAAAGAAACTTACAATTCTTGCAGTTTGGCGAGCTTCGTGACTGCTGTAGGTATTTGGGTTAGGAAATTGTCGTCGAGCTCTCTGGAAACAAATTTTATAATTAAGTTACTCTGCACGTGCCATATGGACAGTGTAAGAAGAGTAATTAAAATGGGATCTGAATAGCAGAACTAGGTTTTATAAAGAAATTTCCCTGCGAGTTGAGAGGTGGATTAAGAAAATTGATCTCACACAAAAATAATGTTTTTGCTCAAAATTTTCGATTAAAAACACGAAGATAAATCATTATTGGTTTTTTAAAATTGAGGAAAAATGAACTTTAATCATTTTTTAAACAGAAATTTCTGGAGTTCTGAATATCCGAGATTTCTAGTATTTAAAAAAAAAACCTTTAAAGATTCTAAAAACTGTTTACTTTTTAGAACCGTTTTACTATTTTTGACCATTTGACCATAATCTAAAGAATTTAAAGAGTCTAAAGAATCTAAGGAATCTAAAGAATCTAAAGAATCTAAAGAATTTAAAGAATCTAAAGAATCTAAAGAATCTAAAGAATCTAAAGAATCTAAAGAATCTAAAGAATCTAAAGAATCTAAAGAATCTAAAGAATCTAAAGGACCGAAAGGATCCGAAGAATGCAAGCAAACTAAGAAATTAAAACTTTAAAAAAATTATACAAAAAAATAAAATAAATAGTCTAAAAATAAATGTAAAGAAATGTAACTAAACGAGGTGTAGCTTGAAAATTTTGCAAAAACTTTTTTTATTTATTTTAGAAGACAAAAAAAATTAAAAACATTCAAGTGAAAAAAAATGTATATTCAGCCACAATGGAGTATAGATAGTTTTAGAAAATCTTTTTAGTTTGTAAGTTTAATATGAGTAAATTTAATTTAATTTTATTAATTATTAATAAATTTAATAATGAAAAATACAACAAGTAAACATTTATTAAATTCTAAATTTTTATATGTAATTTACTTTTATTATTGGTATCACAAAGAGAGAATCACAAAGTGAAAACTGTAACTTACTTATCTTATAATATCTAATAGAATATTTAAAAATTCTGTCTCAAAATCTAAGGTTTAAGATTTTAGAACCTGAGAAAATCTAAATTAAGTAAAGTACAGATTTAAAAAGAGATCCAAGAAATCTAAAAATATGGGATATAAAAATTTGAGAACTCGGCGTTTAAAAATACAAGGTTTGGATTTTAAAAACTGTACATTAAAAAAATTGTCACAAGAGCATCTAAGGATACTTGAAATGAGCTCATATATTTAGGTCCCAAATTTATGATCTCAGAACCAAAATTTGAAAAAATTACGCTCTGTAAGCGTCATCAAATCTCCAACAATATTTAACCAAATTTATAAAAGCTAGAAATCTACTATTGACCAGTGTTATTTAAAGGTGCCTCAGCGCCTTAGCTCCCATTGAGTGGCCTTTATTAAATGGGATGATAAAGCGTTCTTCTGACGGTGGGAAGCTTTATAACGAGATTATAGCGATATTGATTTGCGTACACGCTGATACTTACAAGACTTTCAAAGATGTCAAGTTAGCAAAAGCCTCTTCTGCTACTTCAGTGATCTGGTTGCGTTTCATCAACCTGAAAATACAACGTTCCATAAATAAAACTATGTTTTAATTACAACTTTAAGTCAACAGATCCGACATCGTCGCGTTGACGCAAAAAAAAAACGGGTAATATTTCAAAGCGGCCGGACAGTAAATATCAGGGCAATTTAGTAGATTTGAAAAAATCTCTTTCAATTTTTTACCCGATGGCGTGCGAAGATACTCAGTTTGAATGCAAGCAACAAGACGTGACAAAGCATTTTTTAAACAATTTAATATTCGAGTTTGATCTAGATATTATTTTGTGTTAGATATCCGTTCCTTTGAACTCAATCGCGGAATTTATACGAGCGGCGTCTTTAAATTATGTTCTTTGCTAATTTATATTTAGCCAATGTGTTCGCTTTCTGGTGTTAATAAAAACATTCCTCAATTTTATCTATATTACGGATTGCGTTTCGAACGGAGGATAACAGATTTATTGGCAATACGGGGCTCGTCGGCAATTGTAATTTAGAAGGAAATTAAATTCGAGATTGGTTAAAATAAAAAAGCGAGTGTCGTGTTCGTCGTGAATTATGTGGGCGAGTACATTTACATTAGTTCCAACGATTGTACGCGTTCTATTTCGGTCGTAATTGGACTAAACAAAAGTATTGTTGGTTGCATAAGTTAAAAGTGAAATTTCCATATATATTTTTTTGAGTCCCTAGAAAATAATCCGCCAATTTTAAAATCGTTAAATCTCGCGAGCTCTTATCCTAATGTTCCAGTTTACAGCTCAATAAAAAATAAAGCGCGAATAACTGTGAAAGTCATAATACTTAAAGCGCTCTCCGCTTCGATTTTGAATTCGCATGGAAATAAAACCACCAAACAGCGGAAATACTTACAAAACAACGAGTTTATCCAGAGGCGGGAAGGCGGCGTTGGGCAGAGTGTTGATCAAATTATTTCCAATATTCCTGCAAAACAACGCATTAAAATGTGTATCGATAAAACAGTTTTTCGCAAAAATGTAATTTCGGTCCATTTTCGAATGCCAATTATCTTCAGTTGTGTCAAAATAAACGTTTTAATGGTAATCCCGATCGTTTATTTACACTACAAAACAGTTAATGACGTGTTAATGAGAGTGTTTATTAGTTTTATTAGCGCATAAATAAGTGTAAAATGTCGTAAAGTATATTGTAAATAGAGTTACAGGTGAGTAGGTATTAGTGTACCGGTGGTCGTCAATCTTGCTCTTTATGCTCCAACAACCACCTTGCTATTTATTGCGTCGAATCAATTTCACGCCACTCATACTTTGACACCGTAAATCACCGATTTAATTAATTGGCTCGCAATTTCAATAATTGCACGTGCAATTAAAGCGAGGTTGATTTTTCTAGAACAGCAGTTCTGGCGCAAAGTGGTGGTTGGAGTGTTGGTGTCTCCTCGAACAAAGAGTGTTGGTCCTGGTACTCACAGGACCTCTAGGTGTGGGAGAGCGGTCAGTGCCTCCGAAGGAACACCGCGCAGACGGTTGCCGTCCAGACGCAAGCTGCGCAGTGAAGGAATCTGCTGGAAAGTGCTTCCATCCAGTTTCCAGATTTCGTTATTGCCCAGATGCCTAACCCAACAATATCCAACTACATCATCAATGATTTTAACAGGAAAACAAGCGGAATTTCCAATTTCCGAGCAATTTATCCATCAGTCATTTTCTGGGAGATATGTCGTGCGTGGATACAGGAACGAAATGAATGATGATAAATTGGAGATACAGCGTATTAAAAGCCACACCAAGAAAACGGAGTGAATGGGACAGGCTTTTAATTGGCTGTAACTGTTTATTGTGAAAATTATGCTTGAGTTTTATCACTTTGTACAGGCAGTGATATCATGAGACTATTGTTCTGTAATGTCGTATATTACGGACTCCTACGCGGAGTTAAATAACGGCAAAATGCGTAACGGAGATGTGCAAGCGGTTTGTGTTTCAGGAGCTTAATGAGGATGAGGTTATAACCCCGATATAATATGAGGATGTTTTCGATACCTGAAATGGAATCATTGAAATATATACAGATGATTGATTATTAAAATGACTGATGAGAATATGCGAATGAATGTTCTGTAGTTTTTTTTTAAATATGGATTTTATGGTAAACTGACAACCGAAAATCTCATATCTGAGAATATAAAATCCCAGAATATAAAAATCTAACGTATAAAAATGTTAAATAAATGAAACTGCCGCTTTAGACCTGAAAAAACACGAAATAATACCAAAATATATATAAAAAAAAACACTAAATTCTCCACAAGCTCTTATAATTTGAGTTTTCAAATCATAGAATTAATTAAAAACTAATATTCTAGGCTAAAATGTAAAAGCTAATTAAAAAAATTGGTATTTTTCAAGAGACCCGTTATTCAGTGTTTTATATTTATCTTGGAAATTGTGATACCTTAGAAAATATTTTTTTTTTTAATTTGATATTAAAATGTAAAACGCAGATTTGAAAAACCTTTTATCAAATAATAAAATCTTAAACTTACAAAAAATTAATTATTGATTTTAATACTTTCTATCTAAGGAATCTAAGGTCTCAAATTCCAAGATTAAAAAATTTAAAAGTTGAGAAATTGGAATCACAAGTTCAAAAACTGAAAATCCAGAAATAAAAACTATGGATTTTATAAATTGATTTTCAGATTCTGAGAATTTGATACCAATATAAGAACTGAAAATCTTTGAATTAAATTTTCCAAATATTTTTTAAATCCGTCCTAGATTTTAGATTTCACTACAAAATTTTACGCAGATGCTGAGAAATTAAAATTATTTCTTGAAGGAACTACTTTAAAACTTCACAGAGAAGTCAGAATTTAGAATTTTTTAGTTGCATTTAGAAACTGAAACATAAGATTCAGCTAATTTTATAAAAGTAAAAGATGCACGGTCGGCCAGTTTTGTTAAAGTGCCTCAATGAAGAATGAAAGTGACCGTAATGTAGAACAAAGTATGGATTTTATGATAAACTGACCGAAAACCTCAGAATGTAAAAAACTAACGAAAAAAGACATCTGCCAACCTGTGATAATACTAAACCCAAATAATGCCCACAAAATCCAGCGCGGAATTTTACAGAAAGAACAGAATTCCTTAAAAGTTTAAAAATCAGATAAATGAAAGGAACCACGCAATAACAGTTTCGTTCTCGTCTGACTTTTATTAAAAGATACAACCTAAGAAAATGTAGTTATACTTTAATTTCGCAGATCGTCCTTTTAATTTGACCAACTACCAAACAAGGTTCGTAATGAAATACCTTTCTCGGTTATTAACCATCCAGCCATTTCCACATATTTTATGATTATCAAGATAACATAAAATGTAAAAACATGATTAAGATAGAAATTTCGATATAAATTGTGGAAGTGAACGCCTAACCGCCGCAAAACCTATTAAAAAAATCTGCTATTTCAATTTATGCTTGATTAAGATTAACCATAATAACGCCGGCAATGATCCGATCATTTGCAAGTTTTTTAATCATAAATGAGCACGATTTTATGTTACCGGTAACATTTATATATCTCCAATTTGTGTTCAATGTCTGATAATTGAGATTAACTGGTTACTAAGTCATTTAATTTGCATGGAGGTGATAGCACCGACATAATTTGTAGGATGCAGATAAACGTGATATTCGACGGAAAAACTGTTCTCTAGTTCTCCCATGAATACCCTCATTTGTTATGTATTTCTTGTGGTCAGAACTTGGTGAAAAACTTGATATTGATCTTGGAATACTACAATGCCGTATCAATGAAAGGGAAGTTATTAGAAAAGTTTCTTTGGAAAATTCTCCCTTTCTTTATCACCTTCAAGATATTGAAACTTTAGTCAGACGTGACTCATCAAAATCAAATTCTACATGCGGCGATGGTGATGGTCATTTTATTCATTTTTCGTACAGAGGAGGCATTGTTTTGAAATAACGGTACCATCAAAATGCGCCTAGGTGCAAGAAACGGTAGATTTAATTGTTATGGGCCATACGTGTTTCACGGTGAGTCATATGAAGTCATATGAAAGTAATTTTGCTTGTTCATTTCATCAGATCGAAGTTTTTAATTGTGCCGCCCTTTGATTACAATTTTTTCTTGAACTGTTTGAAATAGAAAAAAAAGTGTCAAAAAAATAAATGCGCTCTTTATTACGAGTTATGAAATATTATGAAATTATGAAAAAAACAGGTACCTCAATTTCTGGAGAAATTTAAACAAGCTAAAGTGGTACTTTTTGGTTCAAAACTTCAGAATAACGCCCTTCTAGACATTTTCGTTCCCAAATTTTATGATTTTCAGATCTCTAGGCAAAAGACTTTTAAAAGCACGATTAAATATAAAAAAAACGTAACCACAATATAAAAAACGAAAAACCACGGCACAAGATTATAAAGTGAAAAACCTAAAATGTAAAACAAAAAAAAAAAGGATAAAATCCCAAGAATCAAAAATGCTTAAAAAATCTATAGAGTGTAAAGTGTAAACGTACAAAAAATATAAAAAATCTAGAGATTTGTTCTAACGTTTTTGAAAATCTAAAAAAAACGAATATTACAAGAAAAAAATCAAAAAAGCAAACATCGGAGAAATTTGAAAAATTTAAAGAAACTATTATGTATCGAAAACTAAAATTCAAAAAATGACAAACAATTTAGAAGATTCAGAAAATATAACAATCTACAAATTTAAAGCAGTAAAAGTCAAAAAAAAGCTTAGAAAATTTTATAAAATTTTTGTAAATTAAAAAAATTGGGAAATCTAAATATTTCACAAATATAAAGAAATAAAAAAAAATGAAAGCATGCAGAGTATCGAATGAAAGTTGTAGATACTGTAAAAAAATTCAAAAAAGAACAAAAACAAAAAGAATCTAGTAAAATAAACCAAGAAAATTGAAATAATTTAAATTAAAAAATTTTCAACTTCAAAAGTTTAAAAAAATTCTATGAATGTAAAAGATATAAAGGAGCAATGCATCCAAACTGTCCAAAGAAATGAAAAAATTTAAAAAGTATAGAAGATTAAAAAAATGCAAGAAAATAAAAAAAAATATTTAAATTATCATCTGAAAGTTTTGTTGTCCATTTTTGAATACATTTTTTAATTAGAATATTATTTTGAAATGACTTTTATATAATTTTCTTGCCAATGTGTAAGTTTTTCAGAATTATGGAGACCCAAATTCACAGATTTGTAAAATCTAATAAATAAATAATAATAATAATAATAATAATAAATAAAATTTAAATTTAGGATTGTCAGTACCTTAGTTTTTCAGATTTATATGTTTTAATATTCTGTAATATTTAGACTTCATCAAGCTTAGTGGTTTTTTAATCCTTTATATACTTAGACTTATAACTAGATTCTGAGGTTCCAAGGTTTTCAGGTTCTCATGCTTTCAGAACCTCATTTCACGTATTATTTCAAAGAACTCAAAGTTCATAAAGTGTCTAAATAATCCAAGAAAATCGAAATAATTTAAATTCAAAATTATAAAAAGATTTTTTTTTAATTTTCAACAAAAAAAAAGTTTTAAAAAATTCAACAAATATAAAAATCAATAAAAGATATAAAAAACAATGATTTCAAATTGTCATAATGCATACTTTTACAAGATACTACTTTTAAATGATTTAAGAAAATAAAAATATTCAATTCCGTATGAAGATCCGATAGCTTAATTTTGCATATTTCGGTAACTTGCCTCAATTTAGTTGCTAATGTTCCGTTCTTTATTTATGAAAAAACGAGAAAAATATAAAAAATGTTCTCCAAAGCTGGCAAAAAATTTCGTTCATCGAAAGTTCAAAGCTGGAGGTTGCGGCGTCGTGGGCGTCGTTTGCTGCTAGAAGCTAGTAAATTTGTAATTAGTTCTGACAACCCTCTGGCTTGATTAAAACACACAATAGAGAAGGTATGCGATCGGATCAGAAGCGAAAATGTTTCACTAAATTACAATAAAATTAAAATCTCGTGTTGGAAATGTGAGAATCGTGCCCGTAGATAAAACAACCTTTGATAAATGTCGCCATAATGTCTAAAAACCGATCAGAAAATATCCTTTTTTTCCCATAAAACTTAATCTGACTATGTTTTCAACTTCCGAATATTAAATCTGCGTATTCAGTAAGTTTTCGTACGAGTGTGAGGTAAATCCGTAATAAATCAGGATATGCGGGAAAAGACGGCAATAGGCCAAAGGAATACGAAAGACAAACGATACTAAAACTAACAAACACTTCCTACAGGAAAGAATATTTTATCTGTCCTCGGAAGAACCGTGTCCGATTATTGATTCGGATTAGGAATTACATTATTTATTCTTATTGTTTGGCTGACTCGACGAATTTCACCACAAATCGATTATAGAAGACGAGAAAATTTCACCTTTTGTTTGACTTTTAACCCCTGAGATATTCACATAAATCGATGCCCCCGGATCAAATGAGGTAACTAACCATAATTGGAGCAGTAAGGTTTTATGGCGGATCCTGTAAACGGTGTTACTTTTCTTTCCTCGGAACAATTCTTTACACCCCGACTCCATGTCGTTTAAATCATTTTTATAATGATATGATCCTACAAACTAATTTGTTATTTGAACAACTTAGTTTAGTTTGACACGAAGGATAAATTGTTTCCAATTTAGTTAAGAGCTTTTATACAGTCGCAGCTGTGGAAACATGCACTTGGCTTAAACCAAAAAAAATTAAAGACTACAGAATTATTGTGAAATTTCCAGAGACGTCAAATTTATCAGGTTTTAGTGGCAAAATTAGCATAACGCGTTCACTGAAAAAAGCTTAGAGAGCTTTTGCGATGCATATTCATACAGTAAATCGGCTCCGACTGACAAAAAGAATTAATGTTATACTGTTATAGTGTGTAGTAATAGCGGATTAGTTCTGAATTAGACCCACAGTTTGCTTTAAAATTAGCATTAATGGAGTTGTTTAAGTAAACGATCGTTCCGACCGGAAGGGCGATTCTGTTACTGACATAGACCTCCTTTTGGATAATACGTTTAAACTTAAAATTTAATTAGGGTCCTCAAATTCGTAGATTATCTTTAATGTTCGGTTGTGCTCCTTTTCATCCACAACTTTGTTGCTAAAACGCTGACTAATGAACAACGTACAGATTACAATTGAAGAAGTCTGCAACAAATTTCTCTTGCTATCTTTGCGCAATTTTCTTGATTAACACTTCCATTTTGCTAGACTCAATTTAAATTACAGTATGATTAACGCGGAAAACGAAAAAAAAACACCTCAATCTCATTACTTTCGCTTTTCAACGGAATGAAAGAAATTTGTCTCTGCGAGATGAGGAATGTCTAGACGGAAGCTTAAACTTAAAAAACATCTGCAGGTTAATTAGATGGTTCAGTTTTTGGATGTAATTCTCAATTTTTCCATACAAAATTATTACACTAAGAATGCAAAATTTCGTACAAAAATAAATTCTTGAAAAATTTTGTTTGCTTTCTCAAGTTTTCAAGTTCTAAATTCCCCAAATTCCGAGTTTTTTTAAATTTTCAAACTCCTCCACTTCTCAGATTCTGATACTTCTAGACACTTTTCCCACTATTTAGAGTTTTTAAATTCCAAGATTTTTACATCGGTTTATCAGCTTTAGGTTTGCAGTTTCTCAAACCAAGGCGGATTATGAGTTTTTAGGCTTTTTTGTTCCTAGGCTTAGGTTTTTCTAGATTTTCAATTTGAGAATCTGACATTCTAAGACTACGAAATTCTTCGATTCTTAGAATTTTTTAAAATTTTGAGATCTCTGTGATTCTTATATTCTGCGATTCTTACGTTAACAGATTCCTAATTTTTTGCATTTATATATTGTCCGATAGCTAGATTTTTAATTCCTGAGCCTTTCTTTCATTTAATTTTTTCATTTTTCACTTTTAGATTCTTAGGTTTTTATGCATTCAAGTTTAGGATTTTGACCTCCAAATTTTTAAAATTTCAAATTCATTCAATTTCTAGGCATTACAATTTTTAGGATCTCAGTGTCCTAGGTTCCAGGTTGTCAGATTTTTAAATTCACTAATTTATTTTCTTCTAGGACCCAAAATTCTTAGATTAAATAGATGCATTTTTTTTATTTTTGTGAGTACGAATTCAAATTTTACAATTTTTCAGGTTTTTTAATGTTCACTGGCTTTGAGCCAAATTAAATTAAATTAAATTTCCTACGAGACAAAAAAATACTAAAATCAATAGAAAAAATAAATTAACACAATTTTTGTGCTGGTTTTCAATAGACTAACAAAATTTACCGATATGGGCTTAAAAAAATAAACATTTTAAAAAATGAAGGTTTGGATAATATTTCTACTAAACCTATTTATAATTATTTTGAATAAGACAACGGTTTTGACTCCCCAACTTTCCCAGCTCAACTAAAATCCAAACAAATTCGACAAGTATATATATATATATATATATATATATATATTTATGATCCTTGGGGTGTTTATGGATTAGGTGACCTGTCAGCTGAAGTTTAACTACATCATAAAATGTTTTCTCAGCTAAAAAGATACGTTGATATTTCTGCCTCTACTAACCGACATTCCGAGCTTTACGTAGGCGCCACTTGTGTGCTCCTTTTTATACGTTCCGGCTGTTGTTCCAACTCATCTCTATTCACCCTTTGTTTATCCTCTTTATGTATTTTCACAAAATTCAATATTTCGACAAGATACGAATTCGTGCATCGGACTTGAAAAGCAATAAAACGTGTCAAAATTAGAACTTACAAAGTTTGGAGTTTGGTGAGAGGGCGGAGAGCTTCGACGGGAATGTCGACGAGGCCGCAACCTTGCAAAAGCCTGAAAAAAGAAAAATTTCGTTTCTGAGTGGATTAAAATAATCAAAATAATGCAATGAAAGTTTGAGCTTCGGCGTCAGTCCGCCTCTGCTGTTTTATTTAGAAAAAGCTTTTAGAAAAAGAGGAGATTTTATTGAGACGTATTACGCGACAATTTTACAACTCCCGATAAGAAGCAACAAGTCGAATGTTTAGTATAAAATCGAAGACAAATATACGTCTCTGATCAGAAGCTACTTTTCTCGTTTGAAATTCAGCGTGCTAGTTTGTGTATTTTTGAGGTGCTTCGCCCTCGTTTCGCCAATGGAATAAAAAACAATCTCCTTCGTTAGATTTTGTTTTTCCGATTTGACATGGATAGGATTTCTTGTGTGGAAAGCAGCCGATTCCGCCACTCTAGATTAATATTTATGAGAGTTGTGCAAGCTTTTTACTCTGTGGCACATTGGGCATGATTTAGTGTATATTCCCGAGCGGTTTTATTGTCAACATATTACAGGAGGACGATATTTATTGGTAGCGCGTCCTCAACGTGTTCAACTTGTAATACATGTCGGGAGGGCATACCGCGAGCATAACACAAACTCGACGACGTGCATTGTCCTTGCACGACCTCTCTATGAATTTATGATTTCGTATTTTGCTGCTTTATTTACAGTTTATTACGATTTCCGCATTGTGAACGTGATCTACAACGTAATCAAGAGTTACGACGGTGTAATCGGGATCCGGACGAGCGAAAAATCTTTGACAATACAAACTGATCATGCTGTTAATACGTAAAGTGGAGAGTTAATCCAATTAGACATTCTAGAAATGAAGTTTTGGAAAACACTGTCCCCAAACCAAGAACAATAACAAGACCGTAACTCTTTTACGAGTCTGACCTTATTCAATTACCATGCAGCTTGAATACAAAATAGATTCCTGCCAAGATGTGTATGATAATATTGACAACTCTAAACTTGGTAGATGGATAACAATTTTCGGAATAATCCTCAAATTCAGTTTGTTACGTAAACATCAAACATGCTGAGCCTCTCGTAAATTTTAAATACATTGTTCTCTCGCTGCATCCAAATTGTTTACCAAGTTTGTTGAGAACTTGACTGAATTTGTGCAACGGCTGTTTCAGAATTTGATCATTTTCCTCACTTGTTTAAACGCATTTTTCATTTAACAGTTCACGTTTAGAAAAAAGCTTATCCTTCAGACTTAAAAATATGAACTTTTGAGGACAGTACTTCCTTAACGTAGGTGGTCGGTAAGATAGAATGGAATCCTTTGAAGGATAACATGATGCTTCCAAGGTTTGCTTCATCTTTTAATTTTAAAATATTTAGAAAAATAGTTCAGAATCTTTACTCTAAACCACCTATAAAAGAAAAAAAAAAATTTGTCGCCAAGGCAACAAAATGGTGCACTTTAGGTACACCTTATCTCGGGTCAAATTTTATGCTTGTTAAGAACAAAATGTACCATTTAAATTTCCGGTAATTGTAAGATTATGGCACTCATGAAATAATTCGCTACGCTCATGGGTTAAACTGTCGTTAGTGCCATAATACCTTCAGTTATAAACTAATATAATAATATACTCTTATGTTTATTTGGTTAGAATATTTCCACGAATGTATGCTTTTTTAACTCGTTTTACGAAATTTTTAATATCACAAGCCTTACAAAGATTTGGAGGTAATCTTTTCGATGTTTATGCAGTTACAAAATGTTTTTCCAATTGAGACTTTTTATTACTTCTAATATAAAACTTCTTAAACTTTTAAAGAAATTAATAGGTTTCTAAAACGTTAATCTTTTATAAACTATAAAAAGATATAGTTATTGCGAAAAGTTGAAAAACTCTAGACAAACATTTTAGTGTAATAAACTTTTAGATTTTTTTAGAATTTTAATATTTTGTTTCTGCCATTTACAAAATTTCGAAAATAAGTACGAATTGTAGAAATTTTAAAAATGTATGCTATGTTTAAACTGAGCGAATTTTCATCTTCTTAAGATTCAGATAATATTTAGAAAAATAAATTAATATAATTCAGATAGAATTTTAGAATTTTTAGGAATTTGAAATTTTTGTTGGCCCAATTTTCAGAGTTATGAAAATAGAAATATAAAATTTTAGATTTTTTTAAACCTTATAACTTTAAAGTGGCGATTTTTCTAAAATTTTGAAAATTTATGCTCTGTTTAATATGCACGAACTTTAAGTTACAAACGTTTAAAATTCTTCTTGCAATCATAAAGAATATGGAAGGGTTGATGATTTAAAATTTTCATATCTCCTCAAAAATTTTTACTGCACTTAAATTGAAGAAGTAGCGTTTTCAGGAGTGGTTGTGAGATTTTTAATAGTCTGTGTAAAGAAATAGCCATGTAAATTACTTTTAAATTGTCTTTAAAAAACCGAGAAATGTTGCAAGATATTAATTCCAAAATATAAATTTATTTAAACATTCTTGATAAATAAAAAAATAATTAAAAATTGCTAAAATTTTGAGAAATTCTATAAACATTTGAAATTTGTAGACTTTTCAGTTGATATCTGTAACTGCATAATTTTTCGATACGTAGAAACAACAATTATGAAAAACGCGACAACACTACAATAATTGCAGAAAACTTTACACTAGCAAATTTTGTCTTGTTAAAATTGGCAAATGGCGACTATCAGTTCTTATTATTTTAAAATATATCCTCAACGATTTCAAGATTTTAATAAATCTCAAAAGTTTTCGTTCGGCTTTTAAATATTTACGTAGTAATTTTAGAAAACCACTCGCCACTTTTTGAAAATAAAACCGCAAAGAAAAAATCATCCCAATTTGCATGATTTAAAAATTCCAAGCTTTTTCATTTATGTGTGTGTCCGGCAGCTTTTCGCCCAACGATTCATTATCAGGCTCTTTAATTTGTATTCACTTGCAAATTAAACTGGACCCGGATTCAGGGGAGTATGAAGGACGGCAATTAAATAAATCTACCAACAAGCCAGTTCCATCGTTTTCTAATTTGCTGACTTTTTAACGACGCACCGGCGGATTATGTTACAAAGGTCAGTTCTGATCGTCAGTTCAAGATCAATAATGGAAAAAAAGCGGTGCTTAAATCCGGGAAATAGACCCGGGTCACCTGAGGGAAAACGAAGGTGATAAAAATTTAGTCCGGGAATCAACAGGTGGGATTAAGGGACTTAAGGTGGAATCAAGATTGATCAGGTAATTATTGCCCGGACTTTGTCAATTACGGGTGTTTTTAGATCGAAAATAAATGAGAGTCAGTTTTTACGGATATGAAGAACTGGAAGTTACAAATGGCGGAAAACATCAACGATAAGCAAATTAATTTCCACGATTAACTTCTTCGAGCGAAAGCATTGCAATGGAATAGATATTTATGTATCAAGGGCATAATGAACATGTTTACATTCGACGGCAACTAATTTATAAAATTGAAGATCGAGGTAACATCACTACAAAATTAATAAAGTGATCAGTCTCTTGATAAGCTCAAAT
Organism: Cynaeus angustus; assembly: GCA_030157275.1. Classification (NCBI taxonomy): domain Eukaryota; kingdom Metazoa; phylum Arthropoda; class Insecta; order Coleoptera; family Tenebrionidae; genus Cynaeus; species Cynaeus angustus. The sequence continues at coordinate 22,350,744 of CM058063.1, read as the reverse complement.
TTACTACATTTTGGTGACCTTGACGTGAACTGAAGATGAGCTAGCATCAAGAAGTCTCTTAACTGTACTCTTAGAACTGCTAGACTTCTACAAGTGACAAGAAAAAACGTCCATGGGCTTTTCACTTCCCAGACCCATATTTTTTTCACAATTTATCAAACGTCTGTAAATACTAAGAAACCGATCTCATCTCGACTTCAAAAATGGCAAAAATTTTCGAAAAAATTTCAGAACCAATCGATGAAAATTTGTGGGATTTTTAGCTATTCCTTCATAACTTTTAAACTAGTTGACACATAGGAATGAGATATTGCACGCTAGTAGAACTCGTCGGGGGCTAGTTGGTGACGCAAAAAGTTTCGGAATTCTATCATGTTATCATCAAGAAAAAAAGAGGTCAAAATATAGATCCGAAAAAAATTACTGAAAAGGCAACAACTCTTTATTATTCGATCCATGGTCGTTAGTTTGGTTCTATCTTACGTAGAATTTCACGAGAAATCAACGGTATCACGAAAATTCACATACGACCTCGGGTTCCAAAGTTATTTGCGTTTGAATTTTTGAAAAGTTGCATTTTGCATCGAAACGCCAAAAATTTTAATTAGAACAAATATCGAGATGCGTTCAACGCTATCATACTTCAAAAGTCCTAAATGCTAAAAATCCGGTCTTATCTCGATTTCAAAGTTAATCGATGAAATCCGTTCATATCGTTTTAATTGTTTTTTAAATTATCAAGATGCCTGGGTATTATATGCTCTAGAACCTAACGGCCTAGTTAATCTATCTCGTATCCAAGACATTAAAAACGAATAATAGTTAAGTGAAAAATAAAATTATTAACGACGTTGAGGAAAAGCCTCCCACGGAAAGCTCTGTACATTTTCGAACTGCCATGAATGGATATCAAATCGCCATGACCATAAAACGAAATGGGAAATGGGTACATCGCTGCAGCGGCAGTAATCAGAATCTACTGCTATGACCGTTCCACAAAAAGACTTAGTAAAACACGTGTCGGATGCACATAACGCCAAAGCATCACGAGCTTTGCTGCCACGCCCACTTATTCCCGCGGACAAACAGCGGCGTGGTTCTTGTGCAGATTGTGCATAAATCAAAGGTTCATACAGAAGCCACTTTGCGCGGCTTATCACAATAAATAAGGAGTTCATTGGATCATATAAACGAAATGGCTTCCAGCCAAGCGCATCTAGATGGTCTAGCTCACGGTGAAGGGGTTAAAAACGGACCCTTATCTTGTAGTGAACACGTAAATGGGACAGAGGACGTCCCAGATTCACCCCCGGACTTTGCCCTGTATATAATGCAAAATACTTACAGTCTTTTAAGCTGGAGGTTCTTCGAGAATGATTTAGGATGGACAAATTCCAGTTTGTTCTCGGAAAGAGTCCTGAAACAAATTCATAATTTTACCAACCAATTAATAACAACGACAATTAAAAAATAAACAAGATAGTTTTATGGTTGTAACGAAATTAGCTGTTTATTCATTTAAGATTTTGTGAAATTCCCCGCTGACTTACGACGCGAACTTTGCGCTTTAATCACGGGCAATATTCACAGAACACCCGGTGCCATAAAATGGTAGAATTATTAGGACGTTGTTACGCTTTATTAGTCGTCAATAACTTAATATCGCACCCCAAGACATTTCACTTAAAAATTCCTGCATATATTACACAGAGGAAATTTTCCGTGGAAACTATAAAACCTGAAGCTTTTTCGTTATTTATGCGACATTTGCGACGCTAATTATCAGGTACCTTACACGCAAAGAGCGCACGCAACATTTAAAATTTATTAAATTGACCAGATTACTATTTAAAGACACGAGTTCAAACACCCAAAAAAACTCTCCTGATAGTTCCGACTTGTCAAAATTAAAACATAACAGTGCTACCAACATGCTAAACAAATCTAAATCCCGCTAGCATGAACAGATGTGAAATTGTATTTTTTATACTGCGTGATGTAAAAAAAATTAATTGCGGATTAGTCCATCACTCTTCTATTGCTGTGACGATGGGAGTTCGGTTTATTGTCGACAGCAAACACGTTCGTTGACCCAGAAAGTGAAAATTAAGCGAAGTGATGATAGTTTTTATTACGTGATTAATGGAAAACTACTCGGTCCTGTTGCAAAAATGCGAAAATCTATTTCGAACTGTCTCGATGAAAATAAAATGAGAATGTCCAATAAAGTGTGCAAAGAGTGAATTAATAATAATTTTAATAAACGTTTCTAAAAATGTAATTAATGTAATTAATCAAAATTAAACTAAAAATAAAAATGTAACGTATTTAATTGATGTGAAAGGAGAAAAGCTTAAAAAGCAATGGGAGAAAATAGAAAAAAATTGTCAGTGAAAAATTAAATTTTATCCGAATTTCATGAGCAAATAAAATTGCGTTTACAGCTTTGACGTTAAAAGTGTGCAAACATACCGCTAATTCAAAGTTAACAAAAATATTTTTTTTCGCTATTTATGCACCGCAACAATCATTTAATTTTTTTTTTACTTTTTCATGCCGACATTTGCAAAAAAAGAAATAAACACAAAATTGCTCAAGTAGACACAAAAATTTGATTTAAAGAACAAAGAATCCAATATCTAAAATTAATTTATGTAATACATTTAATAAAGTAAGTTCTCTGATCATCATATAAATAGAAATAAAAAAATAGTTATTTACTCGCAAGATATCGAAGTGGTAAAAAAAGGAATCCTCCAGATATACTTCTCCTACAACTTCATTAGTCCTGCCGAATTTCCGATAAGAAATCGTTAAATGGCCCAAGAATATCCGTCCCCACTGTCTAAAAACACAATCGTAAAATAAAAAGCCACGTTCTCAAAACGAGTCCTTGAATCCGACCAAAAAAAGCCGCTAGCTCTGTTTTTAATTAAAAGCGAAAGCTCTCAACTCCTGAAATATTTCTAATTATTCTCGACTGGGATTTTTGTAATAATGTTGTGCGAGACCAGAAGATGCAAATGAGCCGATTTGTACACTAGGTAGATAAAATTGCACAAAGCCTTAACTTAGCGCGATTTTATGCAAAATTTATGGCTGTTCCTAATCTTGCCTCAATTGCATGCACACCTTACATAACTTCATTCAGCTACCTTGGATTTAATTAACTTCACTTTCGGATTTTTCTCTCTTCCAGCAAAAAAGCCATCCGCTGTCTAGACCAATTCACTTATTGCAAGTTCTGAGATAAACAGTTGACGGTTTTTCCGATTAATGACCGCCATCAGTTTTGGTCCTGTTGCACGCCAGTTTTGACTCACGTTCGAGATAATTTTTCTCTCTGATTTATGGTCTTTCGATAAGTAGCAAGAATGCACTCGTTCGGGCGAAATTTCGTTGTCTCTAAAGGACAAATTCTGATAAGTCACGACATTTGTTGTACGAATCTAAACGGGCTCAAGAACGCAATTTACATAAATAATCAGGGCGAAGTTCGCCGTTCTTTTATCGGATGTTGGAAAAAATCAAACTCCAACTGCCACTTTTTTTTCAGTAAACAGCACACTAGAATTGGATGTTGTTAATTACCAATGAACGGTTCACGAGTTTATTTTCGATTAAAAATTGTTTACTTGTCCGCAGAGACAATTAGATTTTACGAGTCAAGGATGAGTCGCCGTCAAAAACAAAGTTCTCTCACCCCTCCGCTTTTTTCTTATTTCTACTAAGTTAATTAATTCTGACACGAACTCATAGTGAAATTTAAATAAATGCAGCAAATGAGTGTTTTTTTTTCTCCGAACACAATGGCCCTCCATCAATCATCTTTTTCGCTGAAATAGTAATTACTTAAGTTCGAAGGAGCGAGTTTGTCTAGAATAAAAGAAAAACTGATGATTCCGTAAACGAGGTTTGATTTTTTGCTGGAAAAAGTTGGAGATTATTTCATTAATTATTTGGGATAAAGACAAACTCACGCCCGGTTATTAAATTCGAGAGCAAAGTTCGAAATGAGATAATACTTCCGGTTTGGCAAACGTTTCGAACGAGAAAACTACAAAGAAATAAATGTACTGGTAACATACAAGTTTCCAAAACTATTTATCTTAATGGTTATACGTTCTGACAAACTGCCCTAGACAGCAATATTATATTGCCGGTGCTCCACTCCCGGCGCCTCCACCAAAAATTTCGCAATTTTACAGACGAAACTACAACTTTACAAAGTTCTGCAACGGCTCAGATTTAGATTAGGTGGAGCGTGACTAGTGACTTGGCCATCCTAAATCAATGCTGGACGACCTTAATGCTTCAGAATTTTATTCGCAAACTTTCTAATTGATTCTTCCGCTGGATGAGACACCCACAAGAAAAGGGAGGATTTTTTATTACGCAAATCGTCCTAATTTTCAAAAGGGTAAGTTATGTGCGTATAAAGTCTTATTTGTTTACCAAATGTGAAATTGCGTCGTCGAGACGCTTTGCATACAAACCACTCGATAAAATACATTTTACAATACTGCATCCTTTGAAACTTTCGCAAATAAAATTCGCTCGAAGGATGTTGGTACACTCAAGAAAGTTATCAACGAGCTTTACACATATTTGTGTACGGTCTCAACAACGTGATGTACTATTATTACTTCGTTCTGATTGAACTAAATTCGCTTTTCGGATTCTATGGACGGGAAGTAAGTACGCTGGCGAAAATGTGGCGGCGGTTTCAATAGTTATCTACACGTTTTTCCATTTCGGCAACAATTGCAAGAAAAAGCTAAATTTATTTTGATTTCCTAAACTTTGATAAACTCAGATTGATGCCCTCGTGTAAATGTAAAATGTAGATACGGATCGGCAAAATGAAAAAAAAACACAAAAATACTTTTCAAGAAAAAAAATTAGAAAAGTAGAAACCTGAAAGAAATTAATAATAATAAGTATCAAACGGATTTTCACAAAAATGTCAACGAATCTAAAAGTTAAAAAAAATACACAAAAATTTGAAAAATCTAAACGAGTTAAAAATACTAGCATCCTAAAAGTTATAAAAAATATAATGAAATCAATAAATGTAAAAAATCTAAAAGAATTACAAAAAATTAAGAAATCCAACAATTTAATAAATAAGTGAAAAAATGTGAAGACTTGACTAATTGAAGCAATCTATAAAATTTAAAGAAATGAAGAATTAAAGAAAAATCCAAAATGCATAGAAGCAAAACTTTCAAAGAAATATAAAGTTGCAACAGACAAGCATTTTAAGGTCAGTTCGAAAAATAAATTAAGAAAAAAACACTAAAAATTTGAAAAAATATAATGATACTATAATATTAATATACAAAGTTCGAGAAAATCCAAATCGAGAAAATGCTAAAGCCTCAAAAGATCTAACAGATATAAATTAAAAATCAAAAAAACTGAAAAAGTGAAGAAAACGCTAAGAATTAAAGACATCCAAAAATTTAAACCGGTAAATAAAAAAAATTTATTCAGATTAAAAAAAAACGTCACATAATTACAATACGTCACATATGCCATTTAGAAATTTCTGATGCATTTTAAAATAGTAAGAACTTTCTAACTGATTTTTCCTAAAATTGTTTCTACGTTAATAAAAATTATAAGGTTAGAATAACATTAAAGAATCCCGAAATTGGAAAGAAGTTTAAAAATTTAAAATTAGTTGCAATTTTGAAAAATATTCCTAACATAAATAATCTTACTTTGAAAACAGCAAATGTATAAAATTAAAAAAATCTCGAAGTCTTAAATTTCATCCTTTAGATTTTTTAATACTCTAAATTGTACGATTTTTTATGTACTTTGTATACACTCTATATATATATACACTCTATATATACTTTGTATATATACAAAAAAGCAAAAAAAGTAACGTTCTTATTTTTATAAAAGATGGTTTCATTGTTATTTCAATTTGAATTTTATCTAACAAAACTAATAAGCGTTCTTATTTTTTCTGGCAAAGCTTTAAAAGATCTAACAGATATAGATTAAAAATTAAAAGAGAGAAAATAATTGTAAGAATTAAGGAAATTTAGAGACTCGAAGCCTCCAAAAGATTTGCTGAAAATATCTTACTTTACGCTACATACGCCAAAACTTTAGAAATCTTACAAAAGTTATAAAATAGTTACAACTTTCAAAAATCGTTTCTAATTAATGTAATCCCGGAAATAAAATGACCACAAAGTAGAATAAAGAATATCAAAAAGCCTAGGCTTCTAAAGATTTAATTAATATTAATAATCCAAGAGGATTATCAAGATGTTTATGCTCCGAGAGCGATAAAATTACAATCCTGAGATCACTTGACAAGTAGAGCCGCTTAAGCCATAAACATCAAGTAATGGTCATGGCGCATATATTTTATTTTTCACCATAATTTGTAAAGTTTGTTGTCATTTATACAAACTGTGATGCAAAAAATGGCAACCTTGCTGTTTCTAAAAGCGTTGCTACATCTATTTTTGTTTTCCGTCAAAGTTTAAAACAGATGGAAGATATTCCGCAAAATATTTTGATACAAGCGAAACAGGCCGCACATAATCTGTTGCCTGTAAAAACTAGAGCAAATTACATAAAAGAATTTGAAGTTGGAAGGTGAAAAACGCCATCAGCGTGGTGCAGGAAATAGTGCTAATACCATGCTTTCAAGAAGCGGTTTGTTGTTAATTTATTACCTATATATATCATTAGTTTTTATTCTTTTATTGCAGTCTGAGAAATGTAGCTCCAGTTTATAGTTAACAAAATATTTCATTTTAAATTCGACACTGTTAGTTAACGAGAAATTTTGACAAACGTTCAAAAAGCGTTCGTATTTTTTTATATTGATGATTTATAATAATAATACTTAATATAAATAATAATGCCACTTATAACAATCATGTCTATCGAGTAAAATTATTGTTAAAATTTTGTTATCAATATATCTAAAAGAGAGTTTCCGAACTTGGCAAAATTTTGATCAGCACCCAACATTGATCACATAAATTTTATTTAATGAAAAAAATCTCGTCTAAATCAATTACATATGCAATCAAACAATTACCTAAAAAAAGATAATTATTTTTCAAATAAATTAGGACAAAATAAAAAAAATGCTCAAAATTTCAACCAAACACGTGCAAAAGCAACATTATTTTTTTTTAATAACGTGTATAAATCCAAATTTAATATTTTTATATCATGTATTTAATAAATCGATAATAATCGATACGTCCTAATAAGATTATTATTTATATTATTATTATTTAATCCGGATGAGGATTAAAGAAAATTTAGTACTCAAAAATAAATTTTTCCTAGCATGCAGAAAAGATCGTTGCACGGCTCAGCCAGTTGGAAAAAATACGTTAAAAAGTAACATTAATATGCAAACTACCTGAAATTAGACAATGCAAAGGAGTGTACCGGACATTGTCGGCATCTACATTTCTCCTCGAAGCAGGAGCTTCACTCGAAACGTTAAAGATGCGCAGGAAATGGAAAAAGGTTGCAAAGAGCATCTCTTCAAAAAATTTCCGTGTGTGTACATCTAGAGAAGAGTTCGAAAGTAAAGACCTTACATTCACAAATTTTAGTGCTTTTTTTGAGTTTGCGTATTTCGTATTAAGAAAAAATTTGAAATATTTTTATTGTAATAATGTTTAAATAATAAGCGGGAGATTTCATTACATACTGTCCCATATTTTACTAAATACATGTAACAATTTGATATGGGAGCGGTTGCATATAAGTGGTCCGTTCTTTACTAATAATTTCCATGTTAGGACGCCGAGTTTTCCCATCCGCAGTATAAATCCCAACAATAGAATCCTTGGGAAAGAATCTGTGTTTTTCAAGGACGGGTAATAAAAATGTTTGCCGCTTCCGGGGGTGGATTCAAAACGATCGAACGATAAAGAGTGCTTGTTAGTAATGTGTCTGAGATATGACCATAACGGGATAGTCTAAAGGGTGAGTGGCCCCGAAATGGCACAAACACTAAGATAGTGAAAACTTACAGTTCCTCCATGTGTATGTAGTGAGAAAGAGAAGTTTCGTTCAGGGCTGTGATGTTGTTGCTCGTCAGGTCCCTGGAAAAAAAAAACGAATTAGTAATTTTGAATGAAAGAAAAACTGCGATTTCAACCTGTCCTTCTTAACCTCATTAATGCCCCTTAAAAAATGCACCGCATGTTTGCATCACCAATAAAAATGCAAAACTCGTGTGGTGAAAATGCAATATGAATTCCAAATCCACTATTCCAATCACGTGTTGCAGTTTCGGTTAATTGTCCTACGAGGAATCCAGTGAGATAATGCCAGGATTTATTGGAGTATTTACATAATAAATTGAGACGTTTGCTAATTCAGCCGAGTTCTTACGGCCTCGGGATTACACAACCTAATCCTTGGAAATTCTACTACAATTATCGCCATATTCGAGAAAATTTGGTCCACGTGTGAGATCACTTTTCGAAGAGAAATTGACGACGGTGCAGATTATTATTCAATGTCCTCAGCAATGGACACTTTCTCTTCTCGGACAAAACTAATGGCTTAGTTGGGCTTTAAATCACATTACTTCGTTTCGTTCATTCTTGAATTCAAGCTTAGTTAAAAACCCAACGAGACGTCGGCTAATTAAAGTATCGGACAAGTTTTTGTAACAAGATTTAATTAATTATTGAATATGAATTGGTTGTCTCTCAAGTTTCTCAGTCGCTTTTGTGTTCTCTAAAAGCCGTCTCTTACTTCATTCTCACGTTTCATTGAATTTTATTCTTTTATTTTCGTTCCCGGCGATTTCGGAATCACTATTCAAGTTCTTTAGAAACAGCAATATTTGAATGATTGCCCGCGGACGTCTAATTAAACAAGAATCATCGAGAGAAGAAAGTGGTTATAAATTTTAAAGATGAACTCTCTAGTCCCTCCAGGATCTGTATTGTTGGTATTACGTTGGCACACGCACGCACCATTTCCCTTTTATTTACATAAATGGAGAAAGATTTAATAAAGCTTCTGAATAAATTTCAAGAAGTTTCCTGCGTCTAATCATAAGTTATGAATTTTATTGTTCACGCTGTAATTTTCCTACTGTGGAACACAACTACCACGAGATAATAAAATTGACTACTTTTTCAGATCCACAATTATTACCGGATTTCTTTTGCTGAGGCTGACGTTCTTGAGACCCAACCCGATAAATAAAGATAAAATCAACTCGTTCGGTTCAAGCGGTGTTAAATTTCCAAATCTTTGGTCGAAAACGATCAAACGAATCAAGAGTACACAAATTTGTCATTTTTTCAGTAATGTGCCTCTTTGAGTCGTTTATTTTTTCCTCACATGTTAACGACACGCCATTAACCAATTTTGTTTCCGATGAGATTTATAGTCTCCGTGGAGAACAACGAATGATATAAAACAAATCATTTCCGTCATTTCAAATGGTATCATTATCTTTTTTCTAGTCGATTTGATAAACGACTATATTCTCTTTTGAGCCACGTACTTGGATATCTAACTCGTGTAAGAAACCAGAAATGTAAATAAATTTTATGTTTAATGGACCATAAAAATGATTTTGTTGCAATATCTATAGATGTCGTTGAAGTTTTTCTGTTTTGATGGATAGGTGAAAAATTCAAACCGCGACGTATTTTTTTCTTTTCGCTCCACCCCGTAAATGTTAGAGAAATTCATCACGCTTTGGCACTTCCCCGTCAATACCCTTATCCAGGTTGTGGATTAACGCAAGGGTGCATTAATAAGGCTATTATAGTGCCAGATGGAGCGTGTAATAATCGTCGATGGCCGTAACGTGAGCCTTACGCATAATTCGCCGCGAATAAGATGGTCCCAGGGTTAACGAACTATCCGCTGTTTGCTTCCTTACACGATTCGTCCTTGGCCAGGACACAAAGCGTTCCTGGACCCGAAAGGGATGATAAATGACTCCCCGATATCCGCCCCGCGTTCCCTACAAACTCGCTGATGTTGCTCCTGCTGGTATACAGAGTGTCATCTTATGAAAATGCGTTAATTAACGGTTAATTTTTCCGTGTCTTGATATCGAGTTCGGGATTAAAGAGATTGAAATTTTCCGTCAGGAATTTTCAGGATTTCAATTACTTTCACTCGGAACGTGCTTCGACATGAACTTCGGAAATCAGACGGTTAAATCGGCGACGATTTAAAAACATAAAGGGAAAATATGTCGTTTGTATGGACTCTATTTGGAAACAGAATGGTAATGGTATAGATTATTTAAATAAACGCATTCTACGACGTTTTAGTTTTTTTGCAACATGAGCTCCGCGGGAAATCTTCATAAACTTACAAAAGTCTACATTAACACTCGCTGATTGTAACATCGCCAATAACTTTGCTTTTGACTTGCTAATTGTAGCTACAGTACAACATACATGATAAAGAGATCTCCAAGCGAAAGATTTACAAAGTGCATTTACGACCAAGCCCGCACATAAAATTTTACCATGTTCTGGTCGGCGTTCCTGCCTAAAAAATTTATTGAGTAACCCATCATTGCAAATTACTAAAGTTACGCCTCCCCATGCTTTAAACAAAAGCAGATTATCGAAAATGTAGGCGGTATCGTATTGACCATCTGGAACAATCAAAGTACTTAAAAAACTCGTTCCATTCTATGGATTTATTACCAATCTGAGTTTTCCAATCTCACTGGAACGATCCATCAGATTACACGACATTTTTAACTATAATGACAGCTGAGCAAAATACTGTGTTCATGAAAGCATGTTGCATAAAGTTTGCAAGGATAATAATCTGGTCGTATAAAATGCGAAAGCGTCGCAAAAGATTTTTTGCTCCATAATAAATGGGCAAAGCGACCTGGTTAAAAATTGGCCTCTAGATGATTTAAAATTTTATGACCGACAATAAAAAGAAGTATCTCACGGGGAGAGTCTAAAAATAATACGAATTTTGCGTTTTTTTTGTAAAGAGAATTTAATTTTACGCGCGCTACGGGAAAGTCTAGTGATAATTTCTGCAACATGCAATTTTTTGTGCGTTTCTTCTCTTCTTTCATTTCGATCGCATTAAGCCTTCTTACCTTTAAATTCTACTTTGACCCCTCTATAATTTCATCTCCAGCTAAAAAACTGTCATTTTCTTCTTCTTCTTTTTTTCTTCCTTCTTTTCTCCATCGATCCTCTTTATCATAATCGAAAACAGCATCATCATCTTTTCTTCATTTTTTCATATTACAGCTTCCAATGCTAGCGATAGAAATGTTAAAAAATTGCTTAAAAAGTTCAACGACCGTCGTGTTTTTTCAAAAGATGTTCTCGCTTTTCTTTTTATGCATTGAAAAATGCTTACTCCAATAAAAATTTGCCCTTCTCCCTGAATTATATTTTTAGTTCTTTGTGTTTAATTCTTGTTATCTAAATTTTGAACAGCCTGAAGAAGAATTCGTAGATTTTCTGCGTCGTTATTTTTGTCAAGTTTTGGTTCTTCGTTTTTAAACATGTTAGTGATGTTAGCAGACTGTCGTTTTTAATGTTGTTTTTCATTTAGTCAGCGGTTCTTCATCATTTTTCACACTTTCGTGTTCTATTGACATTGTCAACTAGACCTTCTTTATGCAAAATTATTGCTTGAATATAATCTTCTTTCTTATCCAAGATTCCATCCTTTGCTTCTTCTTCTGTCTCTTCCACACATCTATCTCTTCAACCGGAACCTTTTTCTTTTCTTTATCTTCATTCAGATCTATCCATTCAACAGGTAAATTTTCTTTGTTCTTTTCAATAAGAGCTTTCTCGTCTTTCTCGTTCTTCATATTAAAAAACCATACAATTTTTTTCGGTTTTTCATTTTTTAAGTTGAATAAAAATTTTTAGATGAAATTCGCTTTACTTATTGTTTGATAAATTATTGTCTCGAGTATGTATCTTTTACTTTCATCTTTAAAAGTTTTTATCTGTTTTTTTCTTTTGGTTCATAATTCTTTTTGAACTGTTGTTGTAAATGACATTATTGTTTATTACACAATCAAAGTATTTTTTTTTGGGTGTCAAAATTGTCAGATTCCCTAAATATAACCTCAATTATGTTGATAAATGTCACATGTGACAAGGAAATGTCTAACAGAACGCACGTTAGCGCCATTAGTTTGTGATTTCGCCACTAACTCCTTCGAACTAAAATACGGCGGGAGATTTGAATTTATAAACTTTTCAAACCTTTTTGTTTCATTTTCGAAGACCATAAAAAATCCTAGATCACAATTTTCTTACCCTGAAAACAATCTTGCAACCGCAAAAAAATATTTTTCTCCGGCATGGTATTATCAATATCATGAATTTTAATTAAGCCTGTGACTAAAGTGACGCTTTTAACGCTGCCGCTGCGTGATCCGATCTGGCATTTCACGCACAATTTAGCAGTAAATCACTTTTAACGTGTACATTTCCTAATACGAGCTCGTTTTATTGGAGTGAAATCCTAAGGATAACAGTATTATGCATACTTCTCTCGTCTATAAATTTTACTACAGTTCTAACAGATTTTTGTATGTGAGACTGTGAGAGAGCGCGAATTCAGATTTATCCCTTTAATATATCCAGAAACTGTAAATTCCCCCAAGCATGAAAGACCCTAAGATCGAAAGCGAAAATACAGTTTTAACACTAACTGGCGGCTTAATCGATTACAACACACCCCAATGACACCACAACATGATACCAAAATGAGATTTTAATCTGCAAGGAAACACAATTTTTCCACCCTCGATTTAAATCAGATTTAGTCCAGGTTTTATTTTTGGGGCTATTAAACACAAGCTGACTGAAAATTAGGAGATCAAGAGTTTTTGTTTGATCAAGTAGTTGGATTTTTCTCAAGTGTATAAATTTATTTGATCCGGGAGTAAAACCCATTAGAGCAATCTCCGGAGACCTGAGCACTTGATGTGAAAAGATCCTTTCATTTTAAAGAAAATTGAGGGCGTTGATCACGAAAATTAAAATGTAGGGAGGGAAAAAAAAAGTAGTTTTGCACATTCTTATTATAAGCACACAGCGATCGATCGAAAAAAACTTCCAGCAAACTATTGTTTTTCCGGAGAAAAGCCGATGCGTACTTAAGAAGATATATCGTTTTATCAGTCCAGGAAAAAAACCTAGTTCGATATAAGAAATAATCTCTCTTGGGAGTTCCTGCTTCAACTGACAAGAATAGATTAACGGTTATAAAAGGAAATTATCGATGCTCAGTGTGTCGCTTACCAACATTTCAAGATACTTATTTTCATGAGAACATGGAGAACGTGTCGACAGAAAACAAGAAACGACATTTTTTTATAGTGAAAATAATAAATCCTGAAAGCCATGAACTAAAAATGTAATTGAATCGTTCTCTGGAAAAGGCCTGAAATTTAACCGAAAAGCCATGGGTATTGTTTACATGAAACAATAGTGGAGGATCTTTATATTATATTAAAGACGAAGACATAGCGTTATCGCAACGGATCCAAACCTACATCAAGTCTGAGAGGCTTCCGGACACAACACGATAAACATTCCGCTTTATCGGCGAAGCTAAGAAAACTTCTGAACCTTTCACAATTAGTGTTAGGACAATTCTGGTGGAAACTTGGACGGCTATTTCCTGTGAATTAGTTTTGTGACATGGGTTTCACTTCCACGTCGTCTAATGAAAATTAGCTGACGACGACAGAACAACCGAAAACACGATTTCGTGAAAAATTTAACATTGATTTCGTTTTTTAAAAGTTGAGCTTTCCCCTGAAATTAATTAGTGTCGTGTAGCACTCAAGCCCTCATCATAATGATAAGGTGATTTACGTGATGAGCACGAGCTGAAATGCCTAAAAAATGATCATCTCTCATGCAATCTCGTTATTTTTCATCGTTAAATCTGTTAATTATTACGAAATCATCTTGATAATATATGTATCGCACGGACTGGTGATTCTGCCTCGAACTGACGGCCACTAATTCAATCGTTCCGTGTTTACAATAGCGTCGAGGAAACTTTTAGTGTAATTTATTATTTTTATTATTTGGATGGCGGCCTGTCCCGAACAGATGCATCCAACATTTTAAATGTCGTGACAGCTCAATTTATATCCGATTGTAAAATTAGCATATTTTGTAACTACGTCTAATGAAATCTGGGATGCTTGAGAATTGACCGACGTCAAATAAACAGTAAACTAAAAAAGTTATCTCTAATCGAACGCTTATTAATTAATTAGTTCTAACCAGCGATTGCCGTAGATGCAATCATTATTTACTGATTTTAATAGATATTATGTGTCAAGAGCATGACACAGATGTTTATATTTTACAGCAATTAAAGTCGCCGGCCTTTAGTCCAAAATTTTGTTGTTGTTGTATATTTTTATATGCGGAATCTTCAAGACCGAATTCACTGTGGTCAGAATTCTATATGCCAAAGTCGAAATTGCTAGTGTACAAAAAATAAACATGAGAAATTTAGTCGGCTGGAGGCTTTTCTGAAAATTAAATTAAATTACTGATTGGCATATTAGAATTATACTCTAATTATTGACCTTCTTTAAATTTTTTGTTGTACATTTTCCAGCATGTATCAGTTGCTACAGCCGGAGTAATTCTGTTTCGTAGAACCTTTTTGTTTGCTGGTAGTCATCGCGCCCCAAAAAAAAATGTTCAGCGGTGGAAACGACCCGGCCAATGCGAACGATCCAACAATTATTAAAATTTCTGTTTAACCATAGTCTGACATGTACAGCATAATGTGGAGGTGCGCCATCAAGCTGAATTCACATGTTACGTTCTCTGGCTAATGGTATATCTTTTATTAATTCTTAAAATTCGTTATTTACAACGGTCCTATTAATTGATTATCAATTATTTCTGTTCAAATACAAATAAAAATAACAAATTGACGTTGGTGCGCCATTTTTTATACACTCTGTATATTAAAATTTGATTACACACAGCTGTTTAACAAATTAAAAAACTCCGAGTAACGTAGTATTGACTTTTCAGCATTAGAGTGACTAATTTTTTTTTTTTAGTTTTAGTAAAAATTAGGGGCAAGTTTCATAACGGACTAGTGTACATATCTCGTATCCAAGGTATTAACACCGAGTAATAGTCAAGTGAAACATAAATTTAATTTCCTCTAAGTGTGAGCTTGGAACACATACAACCATTACGAACATATTTGTCCGGCTATCCCAAATATTTGTTGCATCTTTGGTGCTTTGAAGTCCCGTAAACACCATTTCGCCGCTGTTTCATTTGCGAGCTTCAAAGGTAGCAAACGGTGGAAATTGTAATGTTTAAAGTTGAGTAAAGCTCAAGAAAGATAGCACATTATTTTTCATGAAGTTTTCTGACCCACTAACGTGGTGTCTCTAATCGTTCCAAATTTCGTTAGAGCTTTCGTGGCAACATATCGATTGCGTGGGTGTAATCTAAAGCTCCAATTTGCAAAGATCACAATAAAAGCGCCCTCATTAATTCTCTCCACACATCATTTATACAGGATGATGTTTCAAACACCCTTCCGGTCTAATAACTTCCTGAAAGCAGATTTACGTTGAAAAAATCAAATGGGAACGTTTTTGTTTCGAATTTGTTTGTCACCAGAATGTGACGGCAATTTAATAAACGACATCTGGCGCAGTACGTGCACTTTTTCGACCGTTTTTTACGAGGAACCATATCGGAATAAATGGCAGAGGCATGCCAAATTGAGCCGTCGGTTTGCCGTTCAAGATCTCAAAAACTGTTTTAATAAACCGATCGCCGGGGAATTCCTCAAATGTTTGAGATGAAAAAAAAAATGAAACAAATTGTTACAATCTAACTTGTTTTATGATGGCGGAGGTCATCATGTCCTCGTATTTTTGTAATTAAAAATCTCGGAATTTATGAGTGGAAAGTCCAAACAGCCTAGATACGCCTCATATTTCATATTTTCTCATCAAGGAAATCACATTACTTTAAAAAACCACAAATTGGTAACGCAGTTTCCCGGTGAAATTGCATACTTAGCCGACGAAGGAGGAAAGTTCTGCACGTTTTAGAATATCCTTTTATGTCACAAAACAAATCAAAAAACATATTGTTTCACTCGAAAAAGTTGTTCTTCCAAAGTTTCAGCATCAATAGTAAAATGAGATTCTATTGAGAAACGCTTTTTCAAAAAACATTGTATATTCAGAAAACACGGGTTGTTTGTATTTTCCTTGGGATTTCATTCAAGGCTCGACAACGAAAGAAAAATTAATTTTCTGATTGTATAAAATTCTCGCATCTCCAATACTTTACCGTTTCGACCGTCTAATAGTCGATAAAACGGATGTTTGTTAACTTTTTACCACCCTGTTTTACTGACCTGAAACTTTTATTACTTCAGTGCTTATTGCCTTCAATTTTCTTTCAACACATTTATCGTCAATTTCCCCGGCTCTAACTTTGCACTTTGTTGAAAATAATTTAATAAAAGCCAGCCGACCTCGCACTCATCTTCGGACTGTCGACTTTTTATCGCTCCTTCGCAATTTCGAGTGACCACATTTTCTTCGGTCATTTGCATGGTCACACTGACAAAAGAACTAATCTCTCTCCACAAATAACTCGTTGTTACTGCATCAAAAACTAAATGTTGAAACATACGAACTGTGTCATTCTCATAATTATCAGAAGTGAAGATTAATTGCAGTTGCATTTAAAATTAATACAAGAAATCCATATAAAGATAATACAAATGTGAAATTTCATCTGGTTAATTATAGGACATTTGTTAAATCACGTAATTATAGATAACCGCTAAGATAATAGCCCAAACTGTACTTCCACACACGTCATTGTAATCAGATTGTGGAAGAGGTTACGCAAAAGTCCGACCCGGATTTCTGCGTCATTCGAATGAGTTATTTGGAATTAGTCGCCGGAGGCCTGTTAAGGCCCCTTCACCCACATTTAACTAATTCGCAGTCATTAAATGGAGTAGAATTTGTGGTACAAAAAATGCCAATAAATTATTCCATCTATGCACCTTCAAATTATAACTTATCTCTCTGTTTTGCCCGGGAGAAAGTCGTTTTTTGCCAATTTTCTACACTATGTAAAATTACAAAAATCAAAACAAAGCTTCACAACTGCCCTAATTTATCTATTACATTTTATTTTAGTGTAGCGTGAGTCATTTTTTCCTGAAATATTTTTGAAAATATAAGAAATACGTGAATTATTCGGTTCATGTTTCTTTTGGTTCGTTCTTTATTTTTTTCCTCAAAAATGTAGATAAACATAGAAAAATTCACTGTAAAAATTAGACGAGTTTTAGAAAAAAATTAACATTTTTGTATATTTTGAAAATTATTGTTTTTAATTTTAGAAAATAAAAATTAAAATTTGGATTGTTTATTGCATTTTTAGAGTTTTTAAAACTAAGCGTGCTTTTAGTACCCCAATGGATTATAGATTTTCTGTATACTTTTGGGTTTTAAAAACAATTTTCCAAGTTTAAAAAAAATATATATTAAAATAATTTATTTTATTTTTATTAAACATTTTTGCTTTATAAATATTTTAGGCCGACTTTAAAACGTTTCGACCTAAAATTTAAAAAAATGATCATATCAACATTAAATAGCTTCTCAATAAATTTTGACTACAAAAACTATAAAAAGTTGAAGCACCTTGCTGCAAGTTTTGTAGAATTTCAAACTTTTTTGTAACCTTAAAAAAAGCTATAATTCTTTTTTTTTTAATTTCATTTTAAACTCATAATTTAGATAGGATATTTTAAGCTTTTTTTGAATGGATTCTGGGTATTTTGATTTGTCTCTCAAGGATTCAATTTCTAAGAAACATTTTTACAATTTTGTATTTTTCAGTCTTTTTGGATTTTTTTTACTGTAAATGAACGCAAACAGATAAGAAGATTCTGAAATTTAGACTAAAAACACCCTCAATATTTTATTAGAGCACCGCAGCTGTTGAGATTAGAATTGAATTTCAAAAAATTATAAAATAAGTTTAGAGACTAAAGAGACTATGCCTCCAACAGTGATCTTAAATAAATGCAATAATAATAAAAATAAACCAAACATGACATCACATTAGGAATTTAAGCTGAAATCATTGAGAACAAAATGTCTTTCATGATAAGAAAATAAACTTCACTGTCTTAAAGTTGGATTGCTGTTGTAAAAGATATTTAGGACCTGCGATCTAACAAATTGTTAGATTTACGGATGTCACAGATTCGGAATTCCTTTTACAACAATTTTATTTGAGTTTTCATTTCTTCCCTTGAATATTTTCTAAAACTTAAGCAATAGTTGGATTATTTGATTCCAACCGACAATAAAAATTCTTCTTTTGGTTATTTTTTTAAATATTTTCCTTCCAAACGTACATAGACATACACAAAATTTAACATTTAAACAAGACATTTAACAAATTTCAGTGATTTTTATACATTTTATTTATACATTTTACATTTATACATTATTTTCATACATTTTATTTATAAATATTTTAATCGAACTTTACGATAGTTTGACATAAAATTTAAAAAATGATGATTATATCAATATTAATTTTTAAAATAAGACATTTAGAAGTAATTTAAATTTAGGTGATTTGTCCGGGAGAAAATTGTAATTTTCTGCATTATGTGCATTATTATCCAAAAATTGCTCTAATTTATTTACAGTTTATTGTAATATAAACAATCAAAAAAATGTTACAAACTTGGCTGTTTAGGTCGAGAGAAACGATTTTTTCTCACGTAAACATTTTATTCTAGTGTACTATATGAATCATTTTTTCCATTACATTTTCAAAATATAGCAGTAGGTGATTTATTCTATTTTAGTTAAAAAAAAACTGCAAAAATTAGAGCGTAATGACAAATTTTACTGTCAGTCTTGTACAATTTAATCTTCTTTTTATAAATTTTAGAACAGTTCATGTTGAAAATATTTTAAGCCTTTTTCTAAAAATTTTTAACTGAAATTAAGGTATTTTGATGTTTGTAGTCTTGAAAAAATTTAATTTATTGGAATTGTATTTTCACAATTTTGTATTTTTCGGATTTTTTTGATTTTTTTTTAATCTGATAAAAGGACTTGGTTAATAAATACAAAAATAATAAGAATCTTAATGAAAAGTGACTAAACATAAGTTCACATTAGGAATTTAAGCTGAAATAATTCGGAGCAAAATCTCTTTCGTGATGAGAAAATTGAACTCAGCTTTCATTTAAAGCTACATTTCTGTTATAAAAGATGTTTAGGCCCTGCGATGTTATATCCGTCAGGGCAAACTGTTAGATTTACGGGTATGTCACAGTTTAGAGTCGGAGTTCCTTTCACAATAATTTGATTTGACTTTTCATTTCCCAGGAAGCTTCCTTTATTCCATATTTATGCTAACTGCAGTGCTTTTGGTTAAATATATGACCCGTCTTTGAGTAATTCCGGCCACTCTCAACTTTATTTAAAATATGTCGAGAAAAGCGTTCGATAACGGCGTTAATCAAATTTTATTGGGCTGTAACGTGAACTGCCATTCCAAAGATATGATTATTGCCTGTCATCTCTTTACTTTATTAGTTCATTCCAACTTTTAGTTTGAGTATTATTGCTTAAGTTCTTGAATCGGCAAAGTTTTTAAACAACACAAAATATTTTATTTATCAACAAAACGAAAAAACATCTCAAATAAAATTGAATCATTCATGAAGCTTGTCGATATCAGTCCTTTGACAAGTGTAAGTGTCAAAACAAGAAGCGCTTTGATTTAGCGTGAAAGAATTTTTTCACGGCTTTTATCGGATGTAAATCAAGGAATTGAACGTTATGAGCTTTCGCGTAGATTTTACGGCGGAGAAAGCTCGGATTACGGTTTAATGTTTGGAGCGCCACCCAAACAATTTTATGTTGAGGTATTGAAGAGGTCACGACCCGAGTCAATCATCTAACATCTCAAAACGTTGTTGATTATATTGATTCAAATGGTGATAACCTAGAAATCGTGTTGGTCTCGCCGGTTTGGATTTGTCTGACTACTTTGCAAATGAAAGCTGCTGGCTGATATATGTTGCATTACCGACTGAAATATTCCAGTTACGTTGACAGTCGCAATTCTTCTCGAATGCGTATTTATGTTATTTCAGTTATTCAAAGGTAATTGATTCTATTAGCACATAATAGGGAAATTACAGCGTTTTTCACTTTGAAATACACCGCCGGACTTATCATAAAACAACAAACAAAGCTTCGAACAGAACACCCACGGATGCAGCTAATATGACTTTCCTTCTAAAGATTTCGGCCCCCATTCATGTCAAGGACAAGAAAAACGTCATAGGCGTAGACTTAGAAAACCGCAAACGAAGATGAGATGCTGGTCATTCACCGAGATCGATTTTTTCCCGCGTCAGCCTTGACGAAATTGAGAATAAAAATTTTTGGGCCTGGAGGGGATTGAACCTGTTTGCTCATTGAGTAAGGCCACTTCTAATCCTGACCTTTACAGCCGTAGGTCACGATTCCCGACAAAGTGGCTTATCTAAAATCCCACCCTTCGTCTTCAAGCCGACTCGATACAACACTTGTCGCTTCCGCATCCGCTTCTAGTTCGAGAATCGATGGAGGGTAGGTAATGTTAAGTAAAACCGAAACCACATGTAAAATCTAAAGCTGAATTTAATTTTGAGGAAATTGGGATTTTCTCGGTTGTTACTGCAAGAAGAGTTAGACAAACCGAAAAGCGAAAGTTTATCCAACAACGTTTGAAATTGTAACCAGTTTCATAACGTTGCGAAAACAATAAAATTAACACGAGAACTTAAATCAACAGTTTTCGTTGGCCCCCGCAAATGAAATTAGCATTTTTCTAAAATTCAAAGTTGTATGGTAAAAATGTTAATCAAGGGTAAAACGAGCACGTGGACGAATTCCAAGGCACCTATAATTCGGTTTTCTATTCAAGGATGCAAGAGGAATTTCACTAATCCTAGAAAGGATTAAGTTCACGACCAAGGAAGCTTCCCTCAGTTTCAAGTCTAATTATCCGTTCTCATTGCTTTAATTCTCGATGATAGAGTCCCTCATTGAAAGCGGATAAAATTCGAACGATTCACTCCGTCAACGGTTAATTGGTACGCGGATTGTTCGGTCTTAAAGCAACGGTTTAAAATTACCTTTAATAGGTTCGGCGGCATGTCCGACCTTAACAGCAAGTGATAAATCGCACTCATCGACCGATTAAAGCTCTTTTTCAAAAACAATAAAACTTAACGACTAAGGTCAATAAAGGTTTACGTGTGCGTGAATAAAACCGCCGGACGACGGTTCTGGGGTCGAGTAATTATAAATCAGCCCACGCACACTGGAAATCTACATAATCTGAAATGGGTTCGTTCAGTGACACGACAACCGGCCATGGAATGTGTGTGTACTTTTCGCATGTCTTAAAAATACTCGTTCTTGGCAATAGGAAATCGTCGTCTGTATTTCTGGATGATCAAAAAGAAATGACGCACAAGAATACTTCTTCCGAAGTGGATGAAAACTGTGACCATCGGAGGTGGCGAAACCACAGAGACGGTTTGTTTACGGAGTAACGACCCACGAGCGAAAATACCACTACGTATTTCACACATGGTGACACCGCAAACACCGGTTCATGTCCAAGTCACTTACATAACCTTCGAGACCGCTTTCAATTAAAATTGTGGTAATGGGCTTTAGGATGCCTCAAGGACGAGAACTAATGGCCACGTTGGTAACCCCTCGAAAATGAGACATACTATTTAGCATAGTTTTACCCAAGACCGATAATTTTACCAACCATCGTCCGGTTTTATAATTACAGAACAGTCGTGGCTGTTGCTGATCATAGACAACTCGCTGGAAATTTTTATTTTATTTTTATCCTGCTCTCTCGGATGAACAGTTTATTTTTTTATCTGCATCTCTTTTTTAGATTATTTCCTGCGTGCCATAATTTTTTTTTTAAATATCCATACAGTAATTTTTCGAAAGTCGAACTCAAAAACTGGTATTTATTTGGAATATTATTTGACTTACGTTTAAAGAAAGAAATAAATTCAACAACATTTGCAAAAAACCTGCAACAGATTTTCAAAAATATGTGGTAGAATCGCTGGATTTTGTAGGTATATTGTTTTGAATTTTTTATTTTTTGTATTCATAAACTCTTTGGATTCCTTGAAATATTTACACTTTTTAAAAAATTAATTCTTCAGATTTTTTCAAAATGTTTGTTTGTTAAATTATGTATTTAAAATTTTTAAATTATAAATAGTTTGAATGCTTCTAGATTTTCTAGATTCTCTGGAATTTTTAAACCGAATTTTAAATACTTCCGGTTCTTCAATTCTCTAGGCTGTGTAGATTTTCGATACACTTTTTTTTCACTATTTTTAGTGATTGTGGTATAAGTTGAGAGTAGAAAAAATAAAATTTTTTTAAAAAATTCAAATAATTTTTGTTTGAAAATTTAAGATAAAATTCTACAAAAAAAACTTGAAAAAAATTATAAATATTTAAGCCCCTTTTTTAAAATGTATTAATTATTTTTATTTTTATTTTTTCAAGAAATAGTATGCTCTCTAAATTTAATTAGCATTGAATTACCCATTCTAAACAGGAAAATTAGTGACTTTTTTTTCCAAAAGTTTATATTTTAAAAAAATTCTATAATTGAATTCCTTAAATTATTTGGACAGACTTTAATAATTGCAAAATTAACCAAACCAAAAAAGAGACGTCTTTTTTGCTTAAAATAAAATCCATTGTATCAATAGTGGCGATAATGTGACATTAGTAACGTCAATTTTACCAACACAGAGGCGCAAAATTTCAAATTTAAATTTTTACGCGAATGTCCTGTTAAATTTTCAACGTGAGAGAAAAATCTGGTTCGTAATTTTTAACTCATGTGCTACTAGCTAGCTGCTCCAGCTAAAAAAGAATAAATAAATTATCGTGAAAAATGACGGCAATTATGAAAATAAAGTTGTATTTATGAAATATACATACTAAAAATAAAATACTAGCTAATAAACTACCAATTTTTATTTTTATGGCATTATGCCTACTGCATTAAACACACAGACATTTAAATTTCTAAGCAGGAGTTGAAATATTTTTTATAATGCCGCTGAAAGTTGTCCGTTCAGCAAAGACCCTATGCATATTCATTAGCTGATGTCTATTTTTATAGCTAATAATTCCCTCAAATATAGTCAACTGTAACTGCTCAAAAACAAGTAAACTCCCAACGTTATAATTCCGAGAATCAAAATCCGTCCTCAAATTAATTGCGACTAATTTAACCTTAATTTCCGGAGGGTAGTTATAAGCAACATTCCATTCGGGTTAGAACTGAAAATAAATAATAAATTTCCAGAGTTTAATATTCTCAACACAACTTTGCACGATTGTTCTCCAGAGCAATTCGTTGCAGGACGATATCAGGAACAGTTGCATACATTAACTAAAATATGAACATTTCCTGGTGACCCAGTTGAAAACTTATCTCCCGAACAAAAATCTCCACGACGTTAATGAACGCTAATTGCCAGCAGGAATGCTACCAATTTTGTTACACGACATCAACATTAGTTGGCTCGCTCTTAAATTAATCAGTTTTTAATTAAAAAAATGTGCAACTTGCCCGTCAATCCTACAATGTATGCATTCTTCCCCCCATCGAGCTTTAAGCTAGCAAATCCGTCACGAACGTAATTAATAAGCGCAGCATAAAATAATTCACGCCTGTCTATTCCCGCAGACTTGCTGACTGAGTAAAAAAAGCGCGCACAAAGAATCCCGAAAGCGCAACTACTTGCTGGTGTGCAATCTCCTGCAAAGTAACTTAATGGAAAAGCGACGGGTGATATAATCGCTGTTTAATGAATTTCTAGAATCTTTTACGGTGCAAAAAAAGTGAATCGAGTGAATTCTGTTCGATCCGGAAGAAGCTCGATTTTATTTTATGTCGGTCGGACGTCGAGTAAACAAAAACTACCAACTAAATTTTCTCTATGCTGGAAACGTTGCTGCATAAATTGACAGTGAAGCTTGGAAGCTGTAAAAACATGGAACTTAACAGCGACGACGGTCCTCAACTTCCATTCCGAAGACGACGTCATCTGTATGCAGATGTAGACGATAGTTTCCAACGAAAAACTGCTACAAAATAGAACAACTCGAGCAATTAAAGCTGCAAGACTACCGCGACGTAAACAGGAAGAGTCGTTTAAATTTTGGTGAATTTCAAACATAATGGGAATTTTTAACATAAAACTGATTATCTCGGAATTAGTCACTACTGGATACACATGTAATGTGATTGCGCTGTTTTAAATTGCTGTTAAGAGTCGTAAACCTGAAGATATCGAGATATTTCTAAGTTATATTATAGTCTCTACTCTATTTTATTACCTGTAAAGGCAAACATATGCAAGATTTTCTAATTCAAATTTTAATTAATTCGATAGTAGTAAAGATAATAGTCGACTTTTATCAGTTGATTAGGTACGGGTACAGTCATAAAATGTCATCTGGTCGGTGGGAATTTCGGTTCTTTTTTATCTACAAGTTGGTAATAAATAGTGACTATCGCAATGAATATAAAGTCTTGTCGGTTTCACGGTGAGTAATGTTGTTAGTAGTCAAACTTTTCGACAAATGAGCGACTCGTATGTTAAAACCTGTTTATTTAAATCAAAATGCAAATCATGAAAAGTTTCCAGTTCTACTTTATGACATTTGGAAGTGGTAGTTTGCGATATTTTTAAAATATGACTTCAAGTTTTGCTACTCGTAAGGTCATATTTTGTGAATTGAACTTTTCTCGACATCTATGTTACAAAATAGAATGTAGCCAACGATCTAAATGTGCAATTGTAAAAAGCAAATATTAATGGGGCGACTGCGAGATGTCAGTTAAAACAAAGATCAAAACAAGAAAAATGCATATATGAGCAACACAATGTCGTCAATCACTTTTAATCGAAGAAATAAATTTAATGTATTGAATAAAAATAAAACTAAAATCACTCGATAGTTTCCTAATACTCGCAATTGGTTCGATAAGTGTCTGAAAAACGTTTATCGACTCATTTTGATGTTCCACAATTACATCGACAAGGCGAAATTTAAAATTCCATCGAGCAGAAGTACTTGAAAATCGCTGAAATTTAACACGCTATTATTATTTGAACAAAAAATTCTGCAATTTTCAATTTTAAAGAAAGTCTCCTGAAATATAACGTGTGATTTGCTTAGAAAACCGTCTGTTTTTGAGAAATCATGTTCACGAAGGATGTAAAAATCGAACATTTCGAGACGAAAATTTAAACAAAAAATTAAAAAACCCCAGAAGTTTAAAGAATTAAAAAAAATGTAGAAAATACAGAAAAACTATAGCAATAAAATAGTGAAAAAATCCAGAGAACATGTATAAAGTATCTAGAAACTTGAATTTTGCAACCCCCAAAAATCTAAAATCGAATCGATTCAAGAATAGAAAATTTTAAGAATTTAAGTTTTTATTTTATTTTTAAATACAAGTTTTCGACTATAGAATGTAAACAACTAGAACAATACGAAAAATATAAAGAATCCAAAGCATCCAAAGGATTCATACTATTATTAAAATGACCAAAAAAAAGTCTTTCTCAAAAACGATATAAAACATCTAGATAAACTAAAAAAATGAAATATGGAGTAAAAACGTTCTTTACCAAATTAATTTTATTTTAATAAATTTTTATTCTTTATTGATTTATTAATTTTCAATTCCTTCCATTTTAAAATCTTCTAAAACTAATCTATTCTATATATTCTAAATCTATTTAAAATGAATTTCTATCACTTCACTATCATAAAAATTTCAGAATCTAGTTAATTTGTTAAAATCTTCTTAACAAAATAAATAAAAATTATGAAATTTAAATAGTATTTTTTTTGGTAAAACCGTAGCTTTTCAAATGATTTTGCTTTCTCTACAATAATTTTTTATCATCTAAAAAATGTCAAAATTTGAAATTTTGAAAATAGATTTTCAAATTAAATTAGCAAAGTTTAAAGATGGATCTTTTTAAATAATTTGACAGTTTCAGGTCTCAATTTCATGAAAACTTTCAATTCAAATATTTTTTTTTTGTAAAATTAATTTTCAATTCCACCTTTAATCTTAAATTTTTTAAAACCGTAGCTTTCCTTTTCTTGTTTAAAAATATTTCTTAATCATTTCTAAAATTTCAGAATTTATTTAATTTCTTAAGAGGATTTTAATAAAATAAAATTTAGTTCCTTAAAAATAAGTTCTTTAAATCATTCAATCTTTAGACTATTGAAAAATTGAGTTTAAATTAGCAAAGTTAATCCCAATTTCATAAAAATTATAAAACTTTATTATTTTTTTGTTAAATTAGTTTTTATTGCCGCCTATTTGAGAAACCTCGAACGGTGATCTTTTTCTTCTCTGGAATGATTTTATATCCTTTCAAAAATGACTGAATTTATTAAATTTATAAAAGAAAGAATTGCTTAAAAATATGTTTCAACATTTCAAAATTTAGACTATAGAAAAAAAAGTTTCAAATTAAATTAGCAAAGTTAAAAAGTTGTTTTTTAAATCACAATTTTTTTTGTCAAATCTGTTTTCAGTTCCTCCTTTTCTGTGTAAATCATCTGAAATTGAAACTTTTAAAGCGACCTTTTTCGTCTACAATAAGGTTTCATTTACAAAATGTCAAAATTTATTTAATTTCTTCAAACGTCCAATATAAAATAAATTTTTAATTGCTTCAAATTAATTTACAAAATTTAGATTTGAAAAATGAATTTTCAGAGTAAACTGGCAGAGTAGTTTTTAGGTCTCAATTTCATGAAAACATTTAATTTCAATAACACTTTGTTTGTAAAACCAATTTTTAATTTTATACATTTTTTAATCCTCTAAAACTAATAATTTTTATTTAAATTTTTCCTGAATTATTTACAAAAAAAATAGTTTTAATAAAATAAAATTTTGTAAGCTGAAAAGTTGCTTTAGTGTATTTTTTTCTTTAGTGTCTTTGTGTCACATCTAAAAAATACGAACAATACGAAAAGTTGAAAGAATTGTAATAAATCTAACAAATATTAAAAATCATGATAATCTAAAGAATTCAAAACATATAAAAGATACAAATTAAACCAGGTGTCCAAAAAAATTCTTCAACATAAAAAAAATCAGAGAAAAAAGCACGAAAAATTTAAAAATGTCTGGAGACCATCCCACAAACATAAAAAACCAAAGAAATCACAGAGATCAAAGATTCTCGAGAACCTAAAACTTAAAGAATCCAGTGATTCTATCGCTAATCTCTTCACATTTTAAAAACCTGCTGCGTATTTTACAATTAACAATTTTAACGACCGCAAAATCCAGACAACCAAGTGAATAAAATATTTCTCTTATAAAATAAGATAATAAAATTCCATGAAGAAAACAAGTCGCGCCATATTCACAATTCCATATTAAGTTTTATATTCAGCCAGAAAAAGAGCAGTTGTCTTTTTATATTCATACAAATAACAAAGCACCATAACAATTAATAAAATATATGTTACAAGACGTCATATCGATGGCTTTCTTTTTTTTATGATTCAAGGATAAGAAGTAACCGCTGAATCTTCTAGGATAAAGCTATATTGCGCGACATAACAAACTCGGTTATAGCATGTTTATGTAGGCTATAAATTGAATTTATTATGGTTGGAAACAATATCAGACGCCTAAAACGAGCGATTAATTCGACTGATACGATTTTATTCCCAAATATGGATATTAAAAGCTAAAATACCATATAGATATGACCATAAAAATGTTCGAGTAACAACTTAACCACCTCCATCACGCACAAACAGCGATCTTAACGGAGTTAAATCTACTAAAACACCTGGACACCGATCTCGTCATTATATTACCATGCAAATTTAGTAGGTACACCCACGGACCCATGGCGACCGACGTAGGTTAAATATCAAAGTAAATACGCTTCGTCCGATTTACATAACTAACGACCACTTATGAGATTAAATTGAATATCAGGCGAACAGCTATTGCCAATTAAAACGGAATAATGGCCGATTATGTGCGCCATAAGGCACGGCGTTAACAAGAAATTAACACGGAATGTTAAAAGAATCAGCAAACGCTTCCGATCGACCATAACTCGAACGGTAAATTGGTTACGGGGTGGATTGATGAATATGGATTACACCGAGGAAACGTCGAAGAGTTTGAATTCCATTTCTGTCACTTCGTTATCTGGACTTGTATTGGCAGATTTATGTCCACTCGAGCACTTACACGACGCCTATAATTGTATTATAAAGAGATTCGATTGAACGTGTGAAGAGAACGACTTTTTGAAAAATTCACTCGGATGCGACCGGGAGTTACCTGGAAAAACGAGACAAGAAAACGCGATAAACTCCCGATGAATACATTAAACCGGTGATTTCCATGCCCGTCTTCTTGGCAAATAAATCTGGCAATGATTTACTTTCATTCGAACCGGTAAATAATACCGTCAAGATAAATGGTTTTGTTGCCCTATAAGGAAGACTACAATGAGTGTAGGAAAATTCGTTCGCGAAGATGAAAAGCGGCTCCAATAAAGACAGTGCCCGAGGCTACGTTTATTCACAGGACGTGGCTCACGGCACGGCAGTCACAGTTTTCGCTTATGCCAGGGATTTATTTACGACTTACTACAGTTTTTATTTCATACCTACACAACGGGTTACATAAGTGGCATGAATTTTCTGTGAAAACTTGAACGCTTATGAAGAAGAATGGTGAATTTCTTCGCGAAATCAATTACAGTCCGCAGTCTGAAAATATTTCAGTGCGGCGGTTACAATTAGCGTTATTATTTGAAGCTAAAAATTCAGCTCGACTAAATTTCCGCTATCTGAGAACTTCCACTCGCATTTCTTTCATTTATTCCTTCTCAGATGATAAATCAGTGCAAGCGCAACCGCTAAAAGCTCATCTTTCCCATCCCACACAGTTTCCATTGCTCAAACCTCCCGTAACAAATGAAGCAAAGTTTTTAATCTCGGGACCACCTGCGTTATAAAGCGAATGAATGTTTTCCTGCAGGTAATTATGTGGTCGTAATTCAAACACAGTTCCCTTTCCATGCATTTTAACACCGTCGCGCATTGTTCCTATCGACGAAACGCAGTATTTTTAGACAATTTGCATATCAGCCCCTTAATCCAGAAATAAACTGTTAGTTACGCATTCTAGCATCGATTTGAAGCGGATTTGGGAAGTGTCTGTGACACGCATACTGAAGATCGTGACGGCGGCTCGATTTTGAGCAATATTTCTTTTGACAAAAAGACCGCCCACGCCGCTTAATACGACTTTATTTGGCCGAAGAAATAAAGTTTGGATGTTTGTGTAGTGAGATAAATGAGATGAACAAAATTAGCCCGACAAGATCGCGCAATCAGGAGCAAAGCGTCCACCTCCGCGTGTCGTGTAGAATCACATTAACTGTTTCTTCTTGCATTTAATTAAACTGTTCTACCGCCTCCTCCGTTTCTTTTATTCGCCACTTTTGCGACTTTAAAACGAATCAAAAACAATGAGAATCGCACTAAATCTGCACAGTAAATTGCTGTAACACCTGAAATAGCTCTTACTTTATTATTTCAATTAGATCGGCTCGTAAACACGAGCAATAAAACCGAATGTTTGGAGTTGTGTTCATATTCACATTGTAATTTTATTTTATAACTGCTATTACCTCTATTATTTTCAACGAGGGCTGCAATCTTGCTACTGGGCGTTCTAATTACAAAGAAATTTAATGTGTTGCTTAGCACAGCTTAAGCGAATAATTGTAAGCAATTTTCTTTAAGGTCTCTAAAGCGTGAAAGTGAGCCAGTTAGATTAAGGATGAGAAAACCGTTTTAGCACGGAATTAAAAAATTCGAAGCCAGCAGGTTTTACCGAGTCTATCGAAAATTGAGCATTTATTTTTTGAAACATAAATTCAACAACACTGAAGGTAATAAGACTGTTTGCTGTATTTTTCTTCACTGTTTTCATTAAATTTTGAATCAACAAACAGCGAAACTGCAAGACACTAAAATCAAAGACATAATAAACAAGCTCAGATTTACAATGGACGTCGATATCGATGTTGGTCTAAATTCCGAATGCAAAGCAACAAAAAGCTGAAGAAAATAAACACATTTTTTGTGTAGACTGTAGTCTCAATTTGGGAGGGGTTTCTCCAAGGGTCCACAACTTAAGAATTATTTTTAAGTTAATAATAAATTTGAAAAACTGAAAGCCTAATCGGCCGAAAATCTAAAATTTCGTAAAAAAAATTTCAAAATTAAAAAAAATATTTTGTATCTAATAAATTTAAGAATTGGGGAACGTAAAACCGTAACATACCTGAAATTCCAAATTCTCTAAGGCTTGAAAGCCTATAAACCTGTAAGTCTGAAAGCAATAGAATTTGAAAAACTGAAATCAAAAAGTTGAGACCTCACCGATGAAAAGCGTGAAAACTGAGCTCAAGACAACTTAAAAATCTGATAATTTTAAAATCTAAAAATTTCATCTGTAAACCTAAACATCTTAGAATCTAAAAGTTTAAAAAGTTTTAAAGTTGAAAAACTGCATAACTAGAAAAACCTTACAACACTGAAATCGAAAGCCAAAAAATCCAAAAATTTAAAAATTAATCTGAAACTTATTAAGTGCCAATTAGGAAAATGGCAACTAATCTAAAAATTCAGTGGAGTGGGAGAATCTAAAAACCTAAAAAACCTCGGACATGTAAATCTAAAAATCTAAGAACATAAAACCAAAGCAAACATAAAATTCAAAAACCAAAAAACCTTTTAATTTAAAATATGGCAGACTAAGAACTTGAACACAATTTCTCGTTGAATTCATTTCTGAGGTTTAAAATTTTGATTGGGATTAGTGTTCGGTATATTCTACAAGAAAATTTCATGTTTTTTGCATTTTTTCTGCGAGGCATTTAATTCCGAATTCTTTACTTCCAGGAAGATGCGTGCGGTAATTGTTTCATACGAAGTCGAGAACCGCACTCCATTTATTGTTATTTAAGAGAGCAACTTATCTGTTGCAAATGTCGTAAACCGCAATCTAGAGTTTATATTCTTGGCTTATAATTCGAAAAACTAGTTTAGGATTCCCTTAGCGACACGGCTGACGACACTATAAAATTTTGAGGAGAGTCAATATCCATATCAAGCAAGAAAACCCACCCATTTTCATCGCAATCTTGTATCTAACCCTTCGCAGTTATCGGCCTACCTGTTTTATACAACCTTCTTACGCCAGATCAAGTTTAATGCGATCTTGAATGAAACTGCTCTGTCATCCGGCAAGCAGTAACCGACTTCTTTTACACTTTATACCTAAAAATAGCAGTTATTTTCAGTGGACTTCCTTTGATTGCGTAGTAATCGGTTATCTGGTTGTTTGTCGCGTTTCCATTCCAAAAAGAAGATAATAATAGAGTAGCAATACGGCACGCCATCCAATTGCACAATGCACTGAAATGTTCGCAAAGCCGCAATCATACAGCGAAGGCATTATAACTTCTACATGCATTTTCGCCAAAATCCACTGCACAATCTCAATTCACCTCTCTTTGTTTTGCTGACTCGGTAAAACCGGGTCAAAACGATTCTGAACACTGCTCGTTCTGGAATCATCTCGATTAATTCGATAATTCTCGACTGTGTATCATCGTCTGGTGTATTTTGACCGGACTATAACGACGCTCAACTCGAACAAATATTGAGGTTTTAGGTTTCTAATTTAGAAGTTTGGATGCTCGCGCGAGATGGGAATGCTTTTCAGAGGAAATTAACGTCTGCGAGTTGTGATAACGATTGAAATGGATACAACAAATTCTAAACCTGACAAAAACACTTCCCTGACACACTAACCGTCCGCACGACGCGGCGCCTCCACCATTTCGAAAATGACACGAAATTCCAACTGCAAAAGTCGCAAAAAATGCAACTAAAATATCGCCGCTGTGTCGTTCGGAATTCATAAAATCTTCTTTTATTTAAGAACACCAGTTCTATGCACGCTGACAATTTGCCAAGTCCGAAAAGATTTTTCCAATTATGAAACTGGGGTAACTTCACGTCACTAACCTACACTACACGCACCAAGAAATTTATTCAATGTTGTGGAAAAGTTTAAAGCTTCAGTGTTACCAAACTTTAGGATTTGATAACAAAACTATTACAATAACACTTTCTCTTAACGATCGTTGTTCGGAGACGGGTTTTATGGAAAAGCGGAAGTGTTCGTTAAAACAATAATAATAAAGCAATCTCTCATACGTGAATGAGTTTCTCTATATCCTGTTAAATGCTACATTTATGCTGGATTACATTCTACATGCATATATTGTCAACCACTAAATTATCCCCGCACGGATTAAATCTCGCACCAAGAGAATTTTCGTCTTTCTCCAGGAGCATAAATACTTAATCCCGACTGTATTACACGTGTTTAGGATATATAGGCTGTCGACGCGTTTGCTACATTTAATCCGCTGAATTAATCACAAGTCCAGACCAATTATTTTTATTTTTCGTTTGACTATTATTCGTTGTTAATAACTTTGTTACTAAATATATGAACTGATCTGTTATGCCCTGAACCCTATTACGAGCAGGCATAAGCATTTTTACTAAAAATAACAAAAATAAAAAATAGCCGTTCAATAAAAAAAATAATTTTTAAACATAAAAACACATTTAGAAAAGGAACCACTAAATAATAATTCAGCCCAAATTCATTGTGTTCAAAATTCTCGATGCCACTAGTTCACGAACAATTAAACATAGTAAATTATCATCCGCTGGAGGTAACACACTAAGACGTCTTAATCTTTTTTAAGAATGCTTCAAACAAAACGTATTTTTTGACGGTTGACGATTGGAGGATTGAGAAAAATGAACTGGTAAAGTTAACTGTAAAAGAGGTGGATCATAAAGACAGAAACTGTGTTAGTAGCTACAATAGGGGAAACAAAAACTGGCGCTCCTAAAAGATTTACAGTTGTAGAAGAAACTGAAATGAATGTCCTGAAATTGTATCAAAGGAATGCAGCATTGCGTCCAAATGAAATTGAGGAGCAGCACTTTTTATTTTGATACCAAAATGGTTGATGTATGGCTCAACCAATTGGAAATAAGTTTGGAGACGTTCCTTCAAAGTCCCAAAATACTGAGGTTATGCAGATTGTAAAGAAAACACACCGTACATCAGCAACTCTTCTAGTGAATGTACATGCCGATATGATGACCTTGACGAGACATCAAAAATGGAAGAGTCAAACCGTTTACGGCAGGATATGCAGAAAATAATGTCCTTCTTCATGGACGTGCTTTGCTACCACTAAGTGCTGTTCAAGAAGTTATGTCATCAATCATCATACGAATCAAAACCTTGAGTTGTAATCAAAATGTTATTGCATGTTGCAAATACACTTAATATGACGATAAAAACTGTACAAAAAGAAAAAAGCTTTAAAGCTTTGAAAAATTTTGTAATTCAAAAACATGAGCATGATAAAGCTTTAACAAATGTTATAGATGAGATAATTAAAAATATGAGCACGAAGTTTTCTTCGCAATCATATCAATGAAATTTTTGTGCCATAGAATTAGTACAGTCCAAAGCAAAAAAATTCTACGATTCCCACACTAGTTGAGATGAACATGGAGATGAAGCTTCAGAGCAAGTGTGTATGTCCTACAAATGAAATTATAGAGAATTGGTACACTAAAATGGTAAAGCAAGAAGTCGAGTCCTTATTTTTAATTTGTATCATAACCTTGATTCAGATAGAAATTGGGACTCATTAAATGACTGAAAAAGAAGAGAAATTAATATACTAAAAAATTTGTTGTATTATTAACACATTGCAGTGGTTTAAAATACCTTTATTGGACGAAGGTCACTACTTTGATTTAATAAATAAATTAATATATAAATAAACTTATGCGTGATTTAATAATTAATTACTTCGTATTAGAAAGATAATTTTGTGACCACTAATATCGCTTCTATTTTGTGATGAGTACAAATGGGTTGATACACATCAAATTGATGACGAATACCTTAGAAAAGTTGTCTCTTCGGTTTCCCAT
Source organism: Cynaeus angustus (assembly GCA_030157275.1). Taxonomy (NCBI): domain Eukaryota; kingdom Metazoa; phylum Arthropoda; class Insecta; order Coleoptera; family Tenebrionidae; genus Cynaeus; species Cynaeus angustus. Next base: position 22,316,438 of record CM058063.1, on the reverse strand, counting down.
ATCTGTTCAAAGTCGTTATATCGGCAGCGGCGTTCACTAGAAGAGTTGCCGATGTACGGCGTAGACAACGTCCTGTTTTCTTTAAAATCTGTACCTACCATCCAAGTATTTTGAGACTTTTGAAGGTACACCTCTAAACGTATTTTCAGGATTCAGAACAGAAAAAAGCTCTGCTCTTTAATTCCCTTCGAACACAATGCTGCATATTTGGACACGATTTCAGTGCGTTCATTTAATTTTTTCCCCAATTGTATAACCTCAGTGAGCCGCCAGTTTTATTTACTACAAATGCTTCTGTATAAAGCACGTCTTTTTAAAGGTTACTTATCCAGATCGTCTCTTCTCAATCTCTCAAAATTCTTCTAACGTTAAAATGTTAGATTTTGTGAGAGATATTCTTTTGAAGTCGATTTATGCACAGACAATTGTAATCACACTGAATTTGGGCTGAATGTTTCCAACTATAAAAGATATGTACAACAGTTAACACAGAATACTTAAAAACTACAAAGATTTCTAATTAATTGCTCTCGTTATGACCTTGACACGTAAATATCTATAATTTGTAAAGTCTGAAAGCACTAAAATAATAATTTTCCTATTTTTTAATCTACGGTAGTGGCGTTTTTTGTTTTCTTTTTCCTTCGCACTTCTATTAAATGCTTACCAACACGTTTCCATTAAATTCAGAGCTCGGCATTTTTTGTTACTAGTTTATCGGAATGAGCAACATTTCGAAACGTTATAACGAGAATTACAGAAGAATTAAATTGGATTTTCTTGAATCGAAGTCGGTTACCCTAAAAGGCAACTTCGTTAATTAGGCAATACTTCGATTTAAGTCATTATTACATGATGTAACATGACCAGACCGATTGGATTTTATTTCTTACGACTTCTTCGGATGCGTCGCGACGGAATACATTTTATCGTTCTGCGTCTCCTCATAAGGCACTTATTCGGTGACGCTCTTTCAGATAGCGCCATTAAACCGGGTCCCGAAGCCTTGTGTTTTTTTTATAGGGATCCATCGTAGATCTTTTTTTAATGTTGCAAATGGCCTACGAGTATTTTTGTTGAATGAGAACTACAGCGCGCGCTTCTGTTTCGTTATTTACTTTCGGCTTTTTTTGTTTCGTTTCTGGTTTTCGCTGTTGCGTTGTTGGGACAGTTATGTCGAGGAAATGTCGTGATATGTTATTAATGTCGGCTGTGTTTCTATTCGTTTGGAACATTATTTATGGATAAAAGTCGCTACGGTTCGATTCTAATTCTTCGAGTTCGAGAGTTGATAAAAATGATGGATTGAGATGGTAAACAATTTGTTGAAATGTTTTTCATATCGAGACACCCACACGTGTTATGCCGTGATTGGTTTCAAGCTTTTTTTTACCTACCACGAAAAACCTAAATTAATGTTATTTATTGAAACACAAAATTGGGAATTTATGAGAGAAATTTGCTGAGATCGAGTTCTTGCACCCTAAACGTGGAACAAAGCAGCGTTGTTATCCAACGAACCTACTGAATTGTAGTAACAACATTATTAGCATTGCGTGCCAACATTTTAATTTTGTTCGAGATATAATCTCTCGGTGAAATTTTATTTTTTGTGAGCTTTTGTGGTTCATTATCGCAATTTTATTCCTTTCATTTCTTTAGATTTTATCTTTGTTTTATATTGTATTCTTGAAAAGTCGAGAAAACGCACAAAGTGAAAAAAAACTTACAAAGGTTTTGCGTCGATGTTGAACAATCGAAACTTTGCTTTGTTGGAAAGCTTTGATCTGTTGAATGGGTTTGATTTTTCAGTTTCTGTGGGTATTTTTACATCCTTTTAATGCTTGGATCTTAGATTCCTTCATTATCCAGATTCTCTATATTCGCTAAATTCTTATTGATTGGAATATATTTTTCGATCTTTTTTGATGTTTTAATTATTCTGGATGTTGCAAAATTTCAGGGCAGTGTAAAATAATTGATATTTTGACGCTGACATCTGTATTGTCTCAAACACAAAAAAAAAATGAAAAATTTGTTCTTATGTGTAGTGAAAAAATTCAAGAAACTACTGAAACTCTAGAGTTCTATTTAAAGTTATATTTAAAGAACACAAGTAATCCAAAAAATTAAGAACTTTGAAAATTGCATAAGTCTAGAAAATCCAAAACATGAAAAAAATTGTAAATTAAAATAGAGTAAAAATTCTAAAAGATTTCTAGAAAATCTAAAAAATTCTGAAGTCTAAAAATCTAAAGATAGAGAGAAATTAAAAAACTTTAAAGTAAAGAACTCAAAAAATACAAAGACTCCAAATACAAGAAAACAGAACAAAAAATGCAACAATTTCCAAAAAAAAATAAAAATGGGAAAAATTCAAGAAAATTTAAAAATTGGAAAATACTGAAAATTTAAAAATTGCAAACTTCCAAAGCATTTAAAACAAGAAAACAAATTAGGAATTCTAAACTCAGATCGTAAAATATAAATTATCTAGGAAGGTTAAGAGATCTAAAAAAATTAGAAAATTTGAAAAACTCGAAATAAAAATTACAAATAAAATAAGTAACAAAGAATCTAAAGGTCTATTTTAAAAGTTTAAAATTTTAAAAAATATAAGACCTGAGAATTTAAAAAGTAGAAAAAATCTGAACATTTTTAAGTATCCGAAGTCTACAACTGTTTCTCAAAATCTCAAAATATTATTTTGAGACCTAATCGTTATAATTTTATAAAACTGATATTTTTTAAAATAATCATTTGTAGTTTCGGAAATCTTGAAATTGTCTAAAATTGATATACTGCCAAAAAAAAATTTGAGATAATGTTTAAAAACTTCTATATATTTTTAAAATTCTACAGTTCCTTTAGATTTTTGCATTTTTTGAATTCCTCACATTATTTAGATTTTCTAAATATTGCGCTTATTCTTGGTAGAAAATCGTCTGTGTTTGTAATTTTCTAATTATAACGTCCCTCGGATTTCAATCCCCAATTTTTCATTCAACTAATCTTTCGTCAGTTTCTTGGAAATGGCGCTTCTGTAACACCTGTCCATGATCGTCAATGGGTGGGTCCATTATTACCAAGTGAAATCCACCCATAATTTAGCGGGGAATTTTTGGTGGGAGGTGTTTGCTAATCAAAATTTCAGGTTAAGTGAGGTTTCACTGTAATTAACAATTAAGTTGATTAAATTTATGACTTAAAAAAAATTGAGTTGAGAAAAAAATTAGTGGTTTACTTAAGTCTTGCGTATGCTTCGAAATTCAATGAGGGTCGCATGACAAAGTAAATTTTTATGGAAATGCGAATACGAGATTCAACGGGATTTATTTTTATTTTGCATTTTCGAAGTGTGTGAAAAATGAGGTCGACGTCACGTTGAATTAAAAGTGGAGTTTGTCATTTTGAAGCCATTTGTTACTTTTTAACACTCTAATATTTTCCGAGATATTTTTTCTTATAGGAATATTTGTAAAAATAGTTAGGCCTGTCTAATGTGTTTTTATCGTGGATTTCTGCCAAGTTGTCGACCGCAGAATTAGTAATAAATATCCCGAAAGAAATCGGCGATTCTAACTCACCAAATTACTTCGGATATTACTCGAGGCACTTACCTGTAACAAAAACAGAGTTATTACTATCATCGAACAGAACGCTACAAAATTTATAAGAAACGACCCACATTATATTTTCCGTGGTTAATGTTTGAAGACATGTAATCATAAGAACAATTTGTCAAAAAATTCCTCCAAATATTATGATTTATTTGTGCCGACGCGAACCAAATGTTCGACATCACTCATTGGCACGTGTTTAATTTCTGTGGTATCGAAAATACGCCCTACTTCTGGTCCAATTTAATAAAACCTTTTCATGACCGTTGATTTCACTAAAAACTAGGAATGCAGTTATAAATGTAACCGGTAATTTATCTCGCCCGAATTTTCCCGTTTCTTGTTTTTCCCACAAAAATCTCCCCAATCCCGTTAAACAGCAAATGAAATTAATGTACCCTCCGGCGGGCGGCTCGTGTACCTCGCAAATTTATTAGGGTTGATGAATACCAAAAATTGCTTTAATTATTTTCCACCCTTACGATAATTCTCGATAATGAAACGGTTAAATGCGTGTTTTTTCTATGTGTTCGGTGCCGCCTCATTTATTACTGGTGAATTTTTTGCTGTTATTTATACCGGGCCGCCTCTTCTCGGTGATGTATGGCGGAGCAAGTGCAATTTTCATTCATTGCAGCATTAATTATATGCACTTGTATCACATATTATGGAACAGACCTTTAATTATCATCCAGAAGTTCCGTTCGAAACGTGTATTATACCTTATAAATTCACATCATCGCTGTTAATGCATCTCATTAAATAACAATAAATAACGTTAACCGACACTTTGGCGGTGATTTATTATGTTTGTAAATGTCAGTGTATACTTCGTAATGATTTTAATGATGAGGTGTGCGAGGATCAAGATGACGGGGTAAACGGGGTAAAATTTATGATTCTTCGCCAACAAATGTCACTGATTTGACACTGTTTCGCCGCATACACTCAACAAATAAACGTTTCGACGTTAACGTACAACTTCCTCTGCCAATAAAATGGTTACATTTGTAAAAAGATGAGTAGAACATTAAACTGAAATTTCAACATGACACGAGGTTTCTCTTTGAAAACAGAAAAATGCGAATATCAAATGGCTTTCATGAAGATTCATGGACATTATTTTTCACGACTTTGTTGAAACTAAACACTATTTTCAGATTAACTCAAGTTTAAACTGAAATGAGGTCGACGAAGACACGCTGGAATTTTATCAGTGCAACTTACTTAAAATTCGGGAAATTGAATTAATTTGAATTAAACTCATCCTGACGACGTATGAAAAGAGCATCACTTTTCATTCTTCCACGTTTTGTCAAAGATGATAGTGATTCAGTGTAATTTAAGAAATTTTATGAGCGAAGGTGACCGTTCTGTCAGCCATCATTGCTTGGAGTGACACATCACGATTTATTCTTATATTTTATTCAAATTGTTTTATTTTAACAATCTGGGCATTTCAGACTGCTGATGGCTTCCATCGTGTTAACAACCTTCGAGATCTTTATCTGATTATTAACATGTGTTACAGTCACCGCGATTTTTAAGCCTCAAAATCTAGAAAACGATTAATTTTGACGTGTCATAAAAATAATTGCGTGCGAAAAGGTACGCGCGTAATCTTTCCAGGTTAGCTAAAACTATACTAAAGATTAGAAAAATGAAATTCTTTAGATTACCTCTCGCAAAAACGGCATACTGTTATATAAATGGGTTTTGCATGGAAAGAAAAAACTGACACGTTGAATTTATTGCATTAGTTCGCTATATTAGAGCGAATCGTAGTTACAATTCTCGGCGGAAAAACAATCAAAATTTAAAGCTGATTAAACGTCTGTAGTTTAGAATGCCACTAGAAAGTCTCTTTGAGCTAGACACACGTCAATTTAAAAACAAATTTTTGGGCCAAAAATGTAGAGAACAAACTACAAAAAGGTCATGGAATCTGTAATATGAAAATCTAAGAATTTAATTTTCTGAAAACCAGCATCAAAAAACTTGAAATTGAAAAATCTAAGATATAAAAGTTTAAGATCTGCGAATGGTAAAAATTGATGAAATTCACTGATTCTGTCAATTTTTCGAATTGCCTTTAGAATTTTTACCCTGCAAATTTTACTCAAGATCTTACATTTTAGAGATTTAAAAAAAAAAACATTACGTCTTTATGTTACTACAATTTACAGAGAAATATTGAATTAGAATCTAACGTAAATATCTAAAATTTTAGGATTAGCAACCAAAAGCCTGTAAGCTAGAAACAGTTAAGATCTCAGGATCTTAAACATGGGAATCCAAAACTTGAAATTTTAGAATCGTAAATTTGAAAATGTTGTAAATAAATTAATTAACTTGAACAATCAGTATCTAAAATCGTAAAATGCAAAAACAACTGGAATCTATAATCTATCAATTTGTTTTTTTTTTCGAAAATCAACAAATCAACAAAATCAAAAAATCTAGAATTTAGAAAATTTAAAATGAAAATTCTAATGGTCACTTGCACCGACAATTTAAAGAATCACTTAAAATAAGTATATTCTAAAAATTTATAAATGTACTATATATCAGATTAAAAAATATTTTTCTTCTTCATTCCTAAAATATTATACAAATTCTTCAATTTTCTTTAAACTAACAAAAAAAAAATTTTTTCTTAGTATCTTCATAACTCTCGTCATTGCATTTTTCTTTACTCTGGAGAATTTGTAGACTGATTTCTTTTCGCTTACTTAGGACAAATTTTGAAGCTGTTTTTTTATAGTTTTTGTTTTGCCTTTTACGTTATTGTTAGATTCCAGCTGATTTTTTCAGTTGGTATCTGAGTAAAAATTTTGGGTAATTTTTTTTCTTTCTTCGTTGCGTTCACTTTGAAGAACTTCTGCATTTTTTTACTTTAAAATTTTACGTGAACTCTTGTTTCTGTTTCTTCTTTACTTTTCATTTTCTTCTTATTCTTTTTTCTTTGTCTTCTTCGTATTAAGAAAGACATCTCCAATTGTCAATCTCCGAAACATTTTAGAAACATCTTCAGCTGTAACTACAGAAACCTCTTCATCTTTCTTCTGTTCTTAAATGGATTTCTATAACTATATTCTCATCTGCTTCGTTCTTTCTCTTCATTGTATTTTTATTTACTTTCGTATTCCTGTCAAAATGTTACTAAATTTAGTTTTTTATTTTGAGTTTCTTTTCATTTTGCCTTTTGTAAATTTCTTTCATTCTGCCGAGAGTTGCAAGATTTTTCGCATCACTTCTTTCACTCATTTAATTTTTTTCAGTCTTTCGTCTTTAAACATGTGGATCGTGCCAACGATGAGACGTCTTGTGTATTTTTGCTTTTCTCCGCCTTTGCTTTCTGCTTCTTCTAAGCCGATAAGTTTTTTGTTGATATTCTTTCACATTCTTTATTTTTCTTCTTCTAAATGACAAATCTGTCATGTTTCAGAGCAATTTTTTTTTATTCATCTGCTCTAGGCAAAAAATATTCAAACAGGCGTTGACACCCGCCTCATAAAAATTCTTATTGATAGAGATTACCACTAGTTTTGTGACCATCAACACCGAACTCATAATTAAGCCCAACTAACGAACACCAATTAGTGTTTAACGAGGCTGATCCATTTTTGGCCACGAAATCGCTTCGAATCCGCAATTGGTCATAAACTTCTCCGAAAGTGCATTTTTTGGCAACGTCTGTTAGTACATTCATGACGGCTCATTAATGTTTGCGGTGGGAGTTTTGGCATGTCAATTACTTAAACCGAAATCTTTCGTCGAGATTTTTTTCATAAATGCTGGTCCCATTTAATCCATCATGTTAATGTGGCCATTGAGAAGTCAGACTAACCGTTTGTTATTTTAATGACTATGATTTTACCGTATCGTCTTTCATACATACATAATCCGAGTCTATGGCGATGTTTATATTTTTCGATAGCGAATATTGAGAGATTTATTTGTTTCTCGGAATTTATTATCTTAGTGCACCGGTTCGCTTTTATATTTCTGGCTGAATACGACTCTAAATTCGATTAAAACAATGTTAGCGAGATTATTATTTAATCACAACAATACTGCGAACAACCTGATAAGTTTGAGATAAATCGCGTTGTAACAATTTCCATAAATTTGCATGTTGGTTCGCGATTTGGTTGTTAATTTCCGCTTGATTTCTTGTTAAATAGTAGTAATATTTTTGTCGTCGCCTCTGATTGATGACTTGGGATGTTCTTGCAGTAAAACCGCGACATTTCAGTGTTTTCGGAGTCACTCCGGGTCACTATAAAAACTTTGTTATAAATAGACGAACTTTGGAATAAAAGACAAAAATTCGAACGAATCAATGACTTTGCTTTGCATTAATGTCGGAATAATTTACAGCTTCCATTGCACTCGCTAAATTCTTTGTATGATTTTCATCGGCGAGGCCGAATCTGTTTAATAATTGCTATAAATAAAGCTTAGTGGCTTAAATCGACTTTTTAATAGCATTCCAGAAGTCTTTGTTGCTGTGACGGCGAAACCATAGACCTTTAATTAGCCTTAAATTTTCACTGCTTTCGCGTCGAAAACTGTAACTACGATTCGCTCTAATATAGCAAACTAATGCTATAAATTCAAAGTGTCAGTTTTTCATTTCCGTGCAAAACGTTTTCGCGGGCGATAATTTAAAGAATTTCAGTTTTCTAATCTCTAATGTAGTTCCAGCTAAACTGGAAAGACAAGAAATCAACTGCTATCTAATAACAACACAAAAACTTAAAAAAAAAGATAAAAAGAAAAAGCTAAAAAAATTGTCCTGTGTAAGCGAAAAGGAATCGGTCTACAAAATCTCGAGATTAAAGAAGAATGCAATGACAACGAGAGTTTCGGAGATACTAAGAATAACAAGTTTTTTTGTCACTTTAGAGAAGAAAACCTGAAATTGAAAAGTCGAATTTAAAAAAAAACAACAAAAAAAAACAAAGAAATTGTACAATGTTTTAGAAATAAAGAGGAAAAAGATTTTATAATCCGATATATAATTGGCAGGACATTAATTTAGTTTTAGTTTATTTTTAGTTTATTATATCTTTCCAATTTTTAAGTTTTTTGTTGCTGGTTTTTAGAAAAGTAAATTCTTATATTTTCACATCGTAGATTCCAAGATCTAATTTTTTTCTAGTTTGTTCTCTGGACACTAGATGCTATTAATTCAAAGTGTCAATTTTTCCTTTCCATGTAAAACGCATAATAAACGATAACTAAAAAATGTCATTTTTCTAATCTCCAGTGTAGTTCTCATTTGTATATCGCGCCGAATTACTTTACTGAATTTTTAATGGACGTATACATACAAATCCAAAACATTATAAGAATGGACAAAATCCAAAAAATCAAGAATTATCAAGATTCTAGAAATAATTAAAAAATATAATGATCCAACAAATTCCAAAAAATTCTAGGAATTTACTAAAACATAAAATAAAGATAGTCTAGAAATTTAAACTTTCTAACAAAAAATAGAACACCAAAAATTCTAGAGCAAGTCGAGAAAATTTATAAAATGTTGAAAACCAAAGTCTAAATAACCCACAATTCAGAGATATAAAAAGATGTTGCCAAAAAGCCAACAAATTAAAAAGAACAAATACTTTAAAGATAGACAAATTATAACTAATCGTGTTTTTGATTCGTTAACTTCTTTGGCTGTACCTTTTTGTTCGCTCTTAATTGTAAAATATTCAGACTTTTTAGATCCATGTTTTTAATATCCTATATTTCTGATTTTCTCTCAATTCTTAAAGCTTTTTGATTTCTTTTAAAAACCTTCAGATTTATTTATATTCTATTTATTTTTATATTCTAATAAAGTATTTGAAATTTCAACTTTTCCAGATTTCCTGGAGTTTGGAATGTACAAATAATTTAAAATAAAACATTTAAAGCATAAAATTTGACAATGTGTAAGACCTGAATTTGTTGATTTTTAGAAATGCCTTCGTATCTTCTAAAGCAGTCGACATATCGGAATGAGATTTTGAACGCTAGTAGTAGTGTTATCATCGAGAAAAAAATCTTTTAATATTGCATTTATGGTCATTAATTTATCCTATCTTACGTAGAATTTCACGAGGAATCCACGGGAATTCGCGTTCGACTTCGGGTTCCAAAGTTATTCGCGTTTGAATTTTTGAAAAGTTGCATTTTGCGTCGAAAGAGCAAAAATTTGGCGAAATTATTTGTAAATTATTGCAACAAAGAAAATCATGAAAAAAAGGTGATAAATTCATATTCAATTATAATTCCGCCGCAAAATTTTAGGCTTGCGATTAACTCGCCTCATTCAAAAACCAGTTATGAACGATTTAATATTCACCTTTAATTGATTTAAATGAGTGAACGGCGCATAACCAGCACGTTTCACGGCAACCGTGAAGAAATAGAAACATTTCACCCACACAAGCCATCCAGATTCCGAGCAAAACGTTAAGTTCGATGGCCCCCTTCTCACACCCTCGCCGTTAATTCGCGTGATTTATTTATTTGGTAAAAGTTTTTATTGGAGACGTTTTTGGGTCTCAAATTGAGCTTTACCGGCAAATAAATCGAATTGATGACGTGAACCTTTGCCAACAAAAAAGTTTTTTTTTATGCGCGGAGGACTTGTTAAACAGGTAGGTTTTATAGCCTTAATAAAACATTCAAAACTCTACTTAAATTAAGCTCGGAATTTGCAAATCGAAGAAACGACACATAAATTCTCCGGAGTTAGCCTGCCAGCAAATCATGGAGTGATTTTTCGCCGTGGCTGATGAAGGAAAGCTCCCAAACACCGTTATGATATTATTAAAATAAACGGCAGTGATCGTAAACCAGGGAAACTTAATTCCGCCAATAGCTTTACATTGAAAAACAAACAACTCGCATGCTAATAAGTTGCCACTGTTAATTTCACGTTAACCATGAACGGGAGTGTAGATAAGTGCCATTAATTTTTAACTTCACGCTGACATATCTGCACGGAAATTACCATCAACATAAGCGGCTCTGAAGGGGGCCCGGGACTTTTCTAGAACAAATTAAGTGGAAAAAAGATGGTTCTTATCAACACATAAAGTCTAAGATTAATGACGTTTTTAAATCGGGTCAAAGCTGTTTCTTGCGTTTTTAATTAAAATTGTTTAGCTTAAAATAACGACCGATTCGATTTTTATAGTCGTATTAATTCAATACTAGAGCGGATGTAAATCATGCTAAAATTCAGGTATTTGATGTTTCGTAACTTTTAACTTTCTAATGTTGGTTCTGTCGAAGCATCAGAAAACAATGACACGTATCTTGATCGGAGAAACTAATTATTGAAAAAATTCATTTAACCGGCACGATTCTTTTAGTCACGAACACTATTAAATAAACATATCTCAAATAACAAATCTTTTGATAATTAAAAGTAGACCGAAATCACTGTTGAAAGAGATTGCGTCATCTACAGGTTTCTTTCACGTTTTAATTATTAGCAATTGTTTCAAACTTAAATATAAGTTTGATTTTTAAATGAACACTTTTTAATCATCATAAATCTATCTCTTGATCAATAGTGTCAAAACTTAATAAGACAAGTTATATTAATATTTTTTTAGTCTATTTCGGTGGACTATTCAGGCCAAGTGATTTAGTAGAACTGTCTATAAATGATCCATCGATGCCAGCTGCAAAATCAAAACGCGGATCGTTTTGCAAACTTTTTTTTTTTTTAATTCAATTATCAGGCAAGATTTACCGCATAAAAATGAGTAAAGCAAATATAAGTGTAAAGTCGGGATAAAATATAGATATAATTAATATTGCATTTATAAGAAAGTGGGTGTTTACGTTAATAACAGTGGATGTGAATGATAAATTAATATCAGCGTTATAAATAACAATAATTACTGAGTAGCACCGATAAGCAAGCTCTTGGTGCGCAGTAAATCAACGCTCCAAGTACGACACTAATAACAATGGTCAGGTGTGTTCATATTAATAGATATCATTATCTATAAACGATTTGAAATTCCAAAGAAACGACATAAATCCGCTGAGCTTCTAGATATCGAAATTGGTGGAACAAGGGATAAAATTACCATAACCTGAGCTAACCAAAAAGATTTGCAATGTAAATCTGAAGATTAATAAAGTAATCCAGTGTTAACTATAAATCGAGTTGCTTTGCAATTGATTTAAATATTAACATCACAAATTAAACATTGATCTATATTATCTAAATCCGCATCTGAAGAGATAAAATCCGCCCACAGGTGGAAAAAATCACGTTTATAAATAATTTATGATTCAATAAAAATGGATAACATATAACGAGTTTTACTCTGTACACTTTTATCCTGCGAGGAAAGAAAAAATTAAAGAAAGTTCACGAGAGTTCATTGCCAGGTGGCTTTTTTTCTATATAATATTTGAAGAATCAATCTGTGTCAAGGTCTTCAATTTCGTTATTGGATTTCTGCAGAGAAATGGAGATGTTGTCGGTGAATGATGAATCCAAGTTGCCGCCACTTCAAAGACGCTTGTTTGCTGTAGGTGGCAGTGTCGACAGATCGTTACTCGTTAGACACATTAATGTGGTTTATAAATTTACCCAAACCAACGTCGGAGACAATTAGAGATGTCGCTAGCTTCCAGCAACTCCTGCATGAACGAGATTAAAACGAGAACTAGGGATTTAAACTCTGGAATTTTTATGAAAAAACACCTCTCTGTTGGCAACATCGAGTCTTGTCGCAAATAACCCCAACTTTCAAAACTGCCATAAAATCGCGTACCTAATGTCGACTTTATGAGACTATTGCTCAAATTCGTAAACAACAATATCCATGGAGCAATTCTTCCCCTCGCTTTGTTGACCCGAAAAAACTCGAATATTTTATGCTCAAATTGGACCGAATCTGATCATTGAAAAAATAATTCGATGTCTTTTTATGTCGTTCACCTTCTGAGTTTGGTGGCGTTCCGTAAATCCGCATGAGCTCTTCTTATCTTATATTCTGCACATCGCGTGGCTCAGTGCCACGATTTAAGAGGTTTTTTCAGATTTTCCGCGGGTTAAATTAATAAATCTGGAGCGCGTGATGTAATGTTGCATGACTTTGTAGTTTACTAAACGCGATTAAAACAGGAGAGTTTGTAATAACCCAATTTTGTAATTATTGTTATTACGTCTGGCCGGTTCTTCAGACGATTATTACCTGCTAAGTACCTCTTTTTGTGTGCAGACGCCGTTGTGAAAGAAGTTTGCATATTTTAGGCGAGTGAAGGGCAATTAAAATAAAAAGGGGATTATATCTCGCTTAAATTATAATACAATATAATTGCAAGCTTCACGAAAACCTGCAAAGTAAAATTCTTATTATATTTTCTAAATTTTAGAAATAATATCTGTGTCACATAATTATAGAGATTTAAAAAAAATATCATAACATATTTTGTTTTATTTTATTCCTTGTTAAATAAAACAAACTTTGTTGTAAGTATCTAAATTTTCTATTTTTTTTTCCTTTGGATAAGTCCGTAATTTAAAACAAAAAAACTATTTTAAACAGAATGCTTGATTTTATGTTCATCTAGGCAACAAAAACATTCCAACATTTGTTTTAAAAAACGATACAAAACTTGTTAATTAATTTTTGACCAAAAAAAATCTTTGATAACGTAACGTTCCGTTACCAGAGTTCCAGGTGTAACTTAATTTCAATTTTTAGTTTGTTGAAAGATTAATTCCTAAGATTTGTCTCTTTTTCTCTATAATTTTCTAATCGGCACAGTCAATGAGCGACTTAGACACAGAAATTTGGACGAATTTTATGCCATGGCAATAGAGCTATCATCAGAGTAGTAGGTTTAAATTGAAATCGTTAAAACTTTAAATGCAACGTAAAAATAAAAATTTCGAAAATTTGTTTCTTTTGCTGTATCATTTTGTGTTTCAGTACAATTAATAACCAAGCTAAACAAACAAATATCGCCAAATTTAATTGCCATAGCAATAAAACTATCATTATTCTATATTTTCATTGAAAATGTTAAAAAAATTTAGTTCATCGTAAAATTATTTTTTTTAAATATGTTTCTATTGCTCTATCATTTTGTTATTCAACACAATTATCAAGCAAAATAAAGTTAAAAAATCTGCCAAATTTCATATCCATAGCGAAAAAACTATCAGAGTTAAAGATTTTAATTAAATTGTTGAAACTTTTTAGCACGTGGTAAACATTTTTTTAAATTTGTCTTTTCTCTTCTATAATTTTACAATTTAGAACTGTTAATAAGCAAGTTAGGAATAAAATTTTTGCTACGTTTCATTGTCATAGCAGTTGAAGTATTAGACTATCAAATTTTAATTATAAAAGTTGAATGTCTTAATTCCGCTGTAAAATTGAAAATTTCTAAAGTTTGTCTCTTCGGCTCTTTAATTTTGTTATTTGGCACAACTAATAAGCAAATAGATCGTAGCATTTTGTCAACTTTCATTACCATAGAGCTAAAACTATCATAGTTCCAGATTTTCATTAACAATATTGTAAATTCTTAGTACATAGAGTTACTAGAATTTGTTTCTTTTGCTCCAAGATTTTGTAATTTTGCACAGTTAACAAATAAACAGCCCGCTACATTTCACTGTCATGGCGTTTCAAGTACCAGAGTTCCAGCTTTTGGTTAAAAACTTAAAAAAAGTTCTAGTTGGCCCCCAAAAATAGTATCCTTTTCAACTTTTCCAGACATAACAGTTCAAGGTTTTGATTAAGAATAAGTACTAAAAAATTTGATTTGTCACAAAAATAATTAGGTTTAAAATCCGTTTGTTTTGTTTTATAACTTTGTTATTCGGCACAATTAATAAGCAAGATAAACATAGCAATTTCGCCAAATTTCATTGCTATAGCGATAGAGTTAATGTCAATATGTGAAACATAAATTGGGTATGAAACGCGTGAATAAGTGAGAATACGGTAATATTCCCTGAAGATACAAACATGCATTGTTAACAAGACCTGGAACGGCAGCTACATGATTTGAGACATGTTCATCTTAATCCTTCACATTCCTCTCTCTTATAAACCACACAGTGACATACGTAATACAATACCAGACAAACTCACGATGTCACCATAATTTCCAGTTCCTTTACGTAATCTTGCAGTTGGTGCTTAGGTATTTAAATGATGTGGTACACGAGTCTGTCGTTGTCCTAGTGCAGTTAAAAGACTTTCTTATAATTAGAGTAAGTGCTCCGAAAAATTAACCGGTTCCAGTGCCAATTCCAAGCCGGAAAGTGGAGCATGAAGAGCGTTGAGGAACGTTCAACTTGATTAGGACGGGCAACTTATTCCTTGCAGCAAACTTGAGATTAATTCCTCGCCATCTTATCGTGTGCTAGACGCAAAGTGGCGAGCTTGATTAATGCGCTTTGTTGTCTTGGATGCTTCTTATAACAAATTGACCTCGATACTATCGACTACCAAAAACTATAACTACTTTAAGAGGATGTGAGGAAACTTTTAGTCGAGATTTGCGAATTTCTGCTTTTTAGAGAAAAACAAACTGATAAAAATTATAGCTCCCAGATCTGAGTTTTAATAGAGGTGGGGCGACGAGTAAGTGTAATGTATTACATTATGGAACGTAAAGTGTTCTCAAAATAGGACACGAACCTGAAACCTCGCGAATTTTATTATTCGTAATATCATCTTTTTATTACCTTAAAGCATCACAATGAAATTTTGTAGTGTAAGATGAGTCGAGGGAACCGAAAACCTTCATAAAATTTTCTTGAACTCGACGAGTGTTGCAAAAAACGAGCAAATTATTTAGACATAGCGTGATTCGATGCTAATGTTGTCGTACATCATACAATGTGGCGCTAAACTGTTCCGTTAATTTTAGTGGACGTATGTATGTAAATGCAAATCGGCGTCAGATATGCAAATTTCGCTTTTCTGAGTGCACTCCTATATCAATCCATTATTAATTCAGTCACTAGACGACATTCTGGCCTATTTCCCTCAGGCTATTTATAATGTAACAACATAACACGTGGGTGGTTCATCTTCGCATTGTCACCTCTTCGCCGAATCAACCGTACCCGTTTCAAACTCATAATGAGCATAACACACCCACGCACCATTCAAACTATCATGCTGCGGTTATCGCCGTTTCCAAACTGTTTATTTTCCCCGTGACGGCCACGGAAAGACAATGATTGATAGGAATCAATGTTGGGGGCGGCGGAGGGAAGTGTGGCATCTTATAGTGGATGACGAAGTGGTCGACTGTGATCTCCATTCAGATGAGGCGTTGGAGTGTACGTTCGCCAACAGAATGAAAACATCGAAGATAACAAACAAAGAACGGTGAAAAAGCAAAGTAAAAGTTGCGAAGAGGGATTAACATCATTTATCAAAAGGGTGACACGTTTTTTGTCTTTTATTTGCACAGGTTAAGTGGCGGAAAAAGTAGATGCCGATCTTTAAAGTTGAAATAATTGCGGACGAGTGCTAAGGGAAAAAAATAATTCTGAGTGGGAAATTAGCTGCGTCCAATGAGTTATACATTATCATGTTGGTAGCAGTGCACAAATCTCAAAAAAAAAAAAATTGAAGCTGACAAAATCAGTCAGCTTCGACACCGATCTGTCGAAGTTATAAAAAACTTATGTTGTACATTCTAACGGCAACAGAAAAAACGGAATTTACATATTTGCTGATAAAAGAACGATTTTAACACAACACGTAGGCATCTATTATGACAGGATAAGATCACAATGTAACAAGCCTGTTGTGACTTACACGCTATAAATGTCACGTTTCTCTTCGTCATAAAGCTTGTAATAAACACCTCGGCCTTCTTCTCTAAGTTATATTTTATGTTAAATAAATTAAATCAACGATAAAAAAGCAATCAAACGTGAATATTTGAAGATAATTTTCCATTGGTTGGCAAAACTGTTAAAATCTGAAAAGTGCGAATTTCTTTAACATGATTGTATTACTTGGAAAAAATATCAAAAACGAGGTTCTAAACACCGTCGGAGGAGGCTTTAAAATTGGAAATTTGTGTTAGTAGTTCTGTTGTCAATCGAACTTGTCGATTCGATTTTATGACAATCGCACGTGCGTTATCTTTAGTTTGTAGGTCAATTAATAATTAATTAAGTATGTTAATACTGAAAATTTTCCTTACATATTTTATAAATAAACTTTTTTTTGCGTTCTTTGAATTTTTTGGATTCTATAGATCTCTTAAATTCTCTGAATTCTTTAGATTTTTTGGATATTTTAAATACCTTGAATTCTGTTGATTCTTTGGATTCTACTTTTTCGATTCTTTAGATCCTTTGGATTCTTTGATTTTTTTGGATTCTTTGGATTTTATAAATTTTTAAATACTGTGAATTCTTTGAATTTTTTGAATTCTTTAAATTTTTTGAATTCTTTTAATTCTTTCGATTGGTTCTTTAAATTTTCTTACTTGATCTTTTAATTAATTCTTTTTATTCTTCTGATTCTTCCAAGTTTTTTGAGAGATTCTTTAAATTCTTTTAATTCTTTGAGTTGTTTGTATTCCTCAAATTTTTTTGGAGACTTTGAATTCCTTAAATTCTTTTGATTCTTTGTATTCTTTGGATTCTTTGGATTCGTTCGATTTTTTCGATACGTTCAATTCGTTCCATTCTTTCGATTCTATGGATTTTCAGTTTTTTTTAATACTTTCTTTTGATCAGATTTTTTAAATACCCTAGATTTTTGGATTCTTTGAATTCATTAAATTCTTTGGATTCTTTGTATTTCTTGCATTGTTTGAAGTCTTTAGATAAAAAGGAGTACATACAAAAGTTTTAAAAATACTTTTAACAATTAAATATCTAAAGAATATAAAAAAAACAGAACAAAAAATAAAAAAATCCACAAGATTAAAATATATAACGGGAAAATAATTTTAACTATTTAATCACAAATTTACAGAATTAATGTATTTTGGCCAAACTAACTTAAAGTATACAAAAATCCAAATCGTGCAGAAAATTCAAGAGAAACAAAAACTAAAAAATCTAAAAATGTTAGAAATACAGAGTAGATGTAGGCAATAATAAAAATCTTAAAACCCAAAAAAAAATGTAAACTATTCAAAATATTAGAAAATAATAGACCAAAAAATATCGAAAAAATTAAAAATAAAGTAAAATTAAAGAATTCTAGTCTAAAAATTTTAAAAATAAAAGATCTACATCATACTAAAAACTTGAATCGAAAATTTTAAAAATTTAACTCAAAATATGAAGATAACAAATAATCAAGTACAAGCCATAAAACGATCCAAATGAATATGCAGAATCTAAAATTTTTAAAAATCTACAACATTTAATAGAGGGTGTCTATAAGATCCAAAAATCTAGAAAACTGAGTAACATCAAAAATCCATTAAAAAAATATCTAAAATAACTAAAGCTATAAAAAATCTGTTACACATCTTTAAACTTGTAGCATATTTTGCAATAAGTTGGTGCATATATTAAAAACATATTTTCATAAATCTTGTTACATCAGAGCAACAATAACATCTTCACAGACCAATTAATGTTAATCTTGAAGTGCCAAAATACGCTTTAAATTAACAGACAGAGCTGCCAACAAATTTCAATTTAAGCATCCTTAAATTGACACTAGTGGAACTAAAAATGGCATCAACAAACTTCCAAGTTCTTTACAAAGTTGCCGTTGTCGACCTCAAAATAAAGATGACCACTTTTTCAATCTTAGTTGCTCCTGCAACCGCTCGCTTATAACAACAAAACCAGAAGTGCAATGAAATGGATGAATCATAATTTAACATCTCTCATTATATTAATTAACCTGATTGATATATCATGAAAATAACTGTCAATACAAACCCCAGATAATTGTAAATTATAAAGTAATTTAGTAAGCAATGCTGTCATCAGTGTCAAGCAACTCTCCTAATCGAAAACTACATATTAATTATCGAAACTGCTACTAATTTAAGAAAAACAAGTTTGTAAAAATGAGCCAAATCTTGTAATGAATTTAAATCTGTGCTAAATCAAACAATTAAAATGCAAATTTCGCTGTTCGAACTAAGCTTCCAGTACAAATTCAATTTGCAAACCTGTGTTAGTAGTATTTACAATTTTAAACAATTAATTAAAAATTTATGAAGTTTAATTCCCTTCATAAATATTCAGGCGATACATTAATACAAATTAAAAATTTAACCCGGGTAGTGTGGATTTTATTCAGTCCGGTCACATAAAGTTCATTACACGTAAACAAGAGTGGATGGAATTTCCAGAAAGGACAATAGATCATGATTAAAAAGCCATTGTAATGCGACATTGTTCTAATTTACGTGAACACCTCAACTACGAATTCTGCGGTGAGATGTGAGAGAAGGCCAGCGGCCTTCGACGGTCTCCATCTAGGTCATCGTGAAATTGGTGGGCCGCCGACTTTTTACACACAACACCGGCCACTATTACCCGAATATTTACAATAATTCGACCATTATATCCATGTTGGTCGGCAACGTTCGATTTAGTCACTGGAAAATTAGGTCTCTTTGACTCGATAAGGAAATCCACTGAGAAATTAAGCCGAATTTGGCTCAAGACAATGAAAAATGGACATTTATTATTCAACGTTTTGCTTAATTAACTGACACATCTGTAAGGATTAAAATTAATTGACAGTTAACATCAAGTATTTGTTACGCAATTAACAGCTTTAAGCCTGAGATCAGAACGCTCGTCAAACTTGACTTATTGTCACATTAACAGGCCGTTTCACGTTTCCAGGAGATTATTTTCATAATGCTGCATTACATGAGAGGATTGCTGCTGATTTATGTTTCCACAAAGAAAAAAAAACGTTTGTTGCAACTGATTGCAGCGGATCAGCCACAACTACAAAAGCGCAAGAGTATAACTGGTTGCCTCATTAAAAAAAAAATAATAATAAAAATTTCAGTACTAACATTTTTCAAGCTCCTGAGAGTTAAAAAATAGTTTTGATAAAACAACTCTGAGACCTTCAAACCGAAATATTTCAGAAACATAAAAAACACAATAAAATACTGTCCTACTTAATTCCCCGATAACCAGTGTTTCCTTCACAATTAACTCAATACTTAATACAGATAAACTATCGCAACCTGTCGCCCCGTAATATAAATTTATTTTATTTCTAAATGTTTTATTAGCGACGTTAAATACTTGCTTAAGTGACCGTATAATTCGCATTTTATTACTCAGTCTGAGGTAAAAAACATACTAAAACGGCGCTCATAAAACAACACTATTATTTAATGTAGCACATCATAACTTAAAGTGTAAGAACAAATCTATTACAAGTCGGAAATTTCTGAATAATTGCTTTCAAAACTTGTACCGAGTAGTTCTTTATACATAATTTCAACATACTCCAGGAAATTTATCACTTAATAAAACATTTAGTGACTTGTTGAACTTTCTGATGGGGCGGCTACGTTTCTGAATAATTCATCTCTATTATTTGTTAAGTTGGAATTAGAATGTTTTGTTTGCCACTACTGTAGTAAGAAATGGGTCTAAAAGGCGACCACTTAAGTGGTTAGTTTAACAACTTTGTTAGGAGCAAAACACCATCGACCTAAATTTAAATAAAACAAACACAACAAATACATATAAATGTCGGCGCTTCTGGTGAAAAATTATATGCACGATTTGACTTCACTGCGAACTAAAACGTGTTAGAGTATTCATGAGTTATTATGGCAATGTTTCTGTGCTAGTTAAATTAGTTCTTACAAAAAGTCTTAGCTTGTACCGACTGATATATTAGCGACATTTTTAACTCTAAAGAAATACCAATTTTTTAGAATGTACACTTCAGATTCGTTTTTAATTTATCCTGAATTACTCTAAACAAGCCCTTAAAAAGTTGCCTAAAGAATAAATTGTCATTAATTAATCCCATATATATTCAGATAAGTAATTACAATCTTACGTTTTATAATTATAATTTTTTAAGTTTACAAACAAAAATTTGAGTTTAAAATTTCACCAAGATTTTTCATATTAACAATGTTTGAAAACATTATAAATTTTATTTAAAATTGCTTGAATATTGAATCCGCCATCAACTTCAAAAAAATCTTAAAAATTTTACTGGGCTTGCAAACTTTTGTTTTAAATTAATGTCGTTTATTATGTAATAACGTAATTTCGATTTAGTCTGAATTGTTATTATTTTTCTAATCCATCAAAGCCAAAATTAAGCTTTATTTTCAAGCAAAAATGTACGTGTAACGGAAAAATGCATAAAAATCTCCACATTTTTTTCGACACGATACTTATTTTGATTTTTTAGGTTAATTGTATTCTTTTTATCTCTTGAAAGAATTGCATCCTATAGATTTTTTGAATTCTTTGGATGTTTTAAATTCTTTAAATTTTTTGGATTCTTTGGATTCTCTGAATTCTTTGGAAGATTCTTTCTTAGATTCCTCAGATTCTTTGGGACTTTTGGATTTTTTTTTCAATTCTTTAAAATTTTGGAATTCTTTGATTTTTTTAAATTTTTTGGATTATTTAGATTGTCCAGATTTTTTATTTTTTTTTGGATTTTTTTGGTTCTTTGTATTATTTGAATTCCTTGGATTCTTTGAATTCTTTTAGTTCTTTCGATTATTTTAATAATTAATAAAAAAAGTTACACTTATTTTCTAAGAAGTTTGCTGAACCCTAATTATAATAGCAACGTAAAAACCTAAATATTTGCAAAGTTTACGTTTCATTAAACAATTCTTGTAAATATTCCGGCTCATTAACTGTATCTCAAAAGTTAAGATATTAATCACAGACAAATAAAAACCCAACCCTTTGATTTTAATCATGTTAAAATTCTTTTTTCCAAATCCTTCCATTAGTCTCCTCAATAAAAAAATTAATCATCAAAAAGTAAACAAAAACAGTTCAATGTCCCAAAAATTATTAAATATTAAACACTAAATTACTACAGAAACGTAAATGTACCAAAAAAGTACAAACGTTCTTAGCAAACTTTAAATTTTTAAATAAAGATTTTAACTCTGAAATATTAAAGTATTTAACGAGCCAAAAGTTTTAATTATGTAAACACAAATCTACAGAACTCTGACCAAATCGGAGAATTCTAGAACCTGTCGAACTTAAAGTATACAAAAATCCAAATAATATAGAAAATATAGCGATGCAAAGAGACGGAGCAATCTAAAAATTCGCAGAAATACAATAGAAAGAAATAAATAGAGAGAATCCTAAAAATCTGAAAATTTATTATTTTTCTTATGCACCAAAATTCAGATGAGATTTTGTCGTAAACTGACAAGCCGATAGCGACATTGTCGTTAATTGAAACTCCTTGGCAAACAACAAAGAAAGTTACAAGAA
Source organism: Cynaeus angustus (assembly GCA_030157275.1). Taxonomy (NCBI): domain Eukaryota; kingdom Metazoa; phylum Arthropoda; class Insecta; order Coleoptera; family Tenebrionidae; genus Cynaeus; species Cynaeus angustus. The sequence continues at coordinate 22,294,355 of CM058063.1, read as the reverse complement.
GTTAAAGTTAATTTGTGCGAAGTTTGCTTGACCCTAATTATAACACTAACGTAGAAACCTAAATACTTGCAAAGTTTACGTCTCACTAAACAATTTTCGAAAACATTCTGGCTCATTAACAACATATCAAAATTAATGATGACGTTATTCACAGACGAATAAAAAACCAACCCGTTTAGTTTCAATCATGTTAAAATTCCTTTTTCCGAGTCCTCCATTAGAGTCTCCTCAACAAAAGAAAAATCAAAATGTAAACAAAGACAGTGAAAAGAATAATGCAAAAAGCGGTCTGGCTCGATCTGTAATAGACCGTAGTAGGTTTCTATTTACTGCAAGAGAATTCTTAAGTTGCGAGAGATTATTGACCACAATAGGGAGTCTTGGGTATTGTAAACATTTCAATAGCAGTAATAGCAGTCGTCCCTATTCGCTCTAGTGGTTTCCTCCGATTTTTGCAATTTTATTTATATTATTCAATCTCTGCGGAGCTTTTATCAGTTTATTCTCCGAAGACCTCTATTGTGCCCTCACAATATCAATTTAACATTGAACGCGTCTGAATGTTTTGTCAACGCCTAATTTCATCCTGACACCGGATTATCCTGCTATTTGTCGATGAATTACCCTCCTACGACCGAAGCACGTATTATGTCCTTTGATAAGATTCTTCTTCACCCCACATACAACTTAAGCCCATATTACGCCGAATTTCAGATAACACAACTGCTTTTTGCGGCTAATTGAAAACTCTGGACGCGTTTCAACCAACTGTTGCATAAAATTACTGGAAAGCTCGATGACGTTTTAAGTTTTTTTTTTCGGTCGCACTTTCGGCATTTTCATTATTAATGCAAACATCGTTTTCGATAAACAGCTGTCAGGATGATTAATTCATCGACAAAATTCTGTTATTTGTATTGATTAAACGTCCAGACATGGACATTTGGGGTAATTAATGGTATTTCTGGTTCCATCTTTCTATACTTGGCTCAATTTTTATAGATGCTTTAACGATCTTGGTAATTTGCTCAAAGATGGTTCATTTTTTTTAAAGCACCCACGCACTTTGCTTATTGGAAGACAATTATTTCGTTAGTTGGACGGAAATTAAAATATTACGTTTGTACCATAAATTAAAGTTAATGTCGTGAGCGTGATGAAGCGTTTAACTGTTTGTGTAACGATCCATTCAGATAGAAAAACATTGCGGATCGTGAATTATAGCTTTACAACAAATAAACTATTAAATTCTGTACACAAATTAAAAATTATATACTGACATGTTCGTAATTTTGTTGAATTTATTTTAATGTTTTAGGTGCATGTTTTCGTCGAAGAGAGAATTTTAACAGCGAATATTTAAAATTCTCAGTTTTCAATCAGTTTATATTTTCGAAAATTTGTTTTTTCTGCTCTATAATTACCTAATAATAGTGACCTTCCCCAAGTTTTGTTGTATTGGCAATAAATTAGCCAGTGTTCAGGTATTACCGAAAAATATTTTGGTTCTTCCAAAAAATAAAATTTCTGAAATTTGTCCCTTCTGCTCTCTAATTTTCTAATTTAGTTTAGGTAATAAAAAAGTCAAAAACAGTATTAAATTCCGACACTTTCGTGTTTCAATATAAAATGCTAAAAAAATTGACTCGTTCTAAAAATAAAAATTCCTCGAATTGAATATATATCAATAATATAAAAAAAAGCAATTAAATGTAGTTATTAAACGAATCTGAAAAAGTACACATTCCAAATTTTATTGATAAACCGTTAAAATTAGCATAGTTACAGATAATATTAATAAATATTTGAAAAATTTTGTCCGTTCTAAAAATAAAAATTACTAAAATTTGTCTCTTCTGTTTCCTAATTTTAAAATTTGGCACCAAATTTCATTGCTAAACTGTTAAAACTGGTTAAAAATGCTGACAATTTTTGCTCCGTTACAAAGTTTTTTTTATTATTTATTTCTTCTGTTTTGTAATTTTAGAATTTGGGACTGTTAATAAAAAGAGTCAAAAATAATAACCTACCCTGGATAAGTTCAAATAATTAACCCCTCCAAATTTCATTAATGGTTAAAAATATAGCAATAATATTAATAAATATGCTGAAAAGTTTTGTTCTAAAAATGTAAATTATTAAAATTTCTCTTTCGTTTCAATTTTTTAAAATTGACACAATTAATAATAAAAAAACGAGTCTAAAAAATAACTTCTTCAAATTGCCTTGACAGAACGTTAAAATATGTAAAATTAATATTTTAATTATGAGAAAAAAAATCGGTTCTTTCTAAAAATGAAAATTTCTAAAATTTGTCTTTTCTGTTTTTTAATTCCGTAATTTGACACAATAAATATATCAGCCAAAAATAGTGGCTGTCCCAAATGTCATTGCTAAAACGTTAGAACTGACGAGGTTAGAGGTTTAAAAAATGCTAAAAATTTTTAATTCTTTCAAAAAATAAATTTTCTGAAATTTGACTGTTCTGTTCATAAAAGAGTTACTGCCAAAATTTTACGAATAAGATGTTTAGTTGGTCCTAAAGGTAAAAAGTTTTAAAAAAATTAGAATTTTGTAACTTCCTCAAATGTCCGTTCAAATTTAAAAAAAAAACTATAATGTCACGACAAGACACTTTTTAAGCAAATCTTCAATCTTCTCTCTTTAAATGGTAATTTCAAATCTCATTGCCACAGCATTAAAATTAACATAATTACCGGTTTTAGGAAAAAAAATAGAAATTTTTAATTTGTCCTGACAATAAAAAATTGACGAAATTTCTCTCTTCTACGTCATAATTTTTGATTTGGTCCAAAATAAGTAAGTTTTCGTCAAAATTAAAGTGCTGAAACCGCCAAATCAATCAAGTAAGTCGGAGTTTTCCCATAGATGACAATATATTTGCTCCCTCTCTACCAATTTTAAGCGTCAAAAAACAGACCTACCAACGTAAAAAAAAGTAGGAGCCTACTATACGCGTTGTTTAGATTCGACGCTACTTTCTCTAAAAATGCAAACTAAATCTCAAGCGAATGTTTACATAATCCACTTTAACCTAACCACTTAATGTCACCATTGCTTATTAGCGATAATTGAAACAATCCAAGTCAATTTACGAATCCTCTAATATTTCTGTTTTGAAAAGTCCCCCAAACTTTAATCGAGAACGAGAAAGTAAAACTGTTATTACTTTCACTAAATTTAGTGGTTCAACGATTGCCTCCGAACAATATCCGAACATGTCGAAAACAACTCGCTAATTTGTATAAAAGAAAAATCAATAGCGAATTTTCCAGTCGAGAAATACAAAGATCAAAAATCCTTCCAATTTCCATGATATCCCGGTTCTACCATCTGGAGTCCTCTTGATATCCGGGTGAATTGAATAATCTAGCTTCGTTCAGCATTTGTGGCACATCTTGCACTTGGTGTGCGGGTCAGTATTGACATTAAACGACCCTTATTAAAACCTTCGATAGATTGACACGACATGAATTATGTATTTACAACGCTTCAAGGCCCTACCTTCTACCGTCCGATCGTACCCTAGGCATTACTTAATAACTACACGTAAATAAAACCACGGACAGGTCGCAGAACAATGAATGAGAGAAAGAAAACCTCTAAAATTTCATAGTATTTTTTAAAGTGATCCGATTCTGAACTCGACTCCATATTCTTCAATGCACTCCGAATGGCTCCTGCCAGTTTTATGGAAAGTTTTGTCGCAGAAATCACATGCACCGCAATAAAATAAGATTGTCTGTTTTATAGCAGTACGTTTTATTTACTGCATCACATTTATTGTACCCCCCCAAGTACTAATATGGTCTTCTTATTACATACTTGGCGGATCTAATCTGTAGAAACATGGGAAAACATGTTGATGGTGACCAAACAATGGGAAATTTTAAAAACTTTGATTTGATGGAATGACAGTAATGATTATTACTCAACTCATCCACGCGTCCTTGTCAAACGAAGAAAACTGTCTCCAAATGAAAAAGAAAACTTGCCATCGTGGGCGTTTGTTTATAAAGGTTGCGTTATGCCATAACTAGCGGTGACTTTAATTAAAGATGACCAATTTCACAATGCTAAAAAATCAATTTCTATTCTACAAGAGGACGAGATGATGGATGTCTTCAGCTACATGTTAGTGTTGACATTTGTTTAATTTCCAATTAAAAATCCCACGTAGAACTCGAGACTAATTAATTTTGATGAATAAATATTAGAGTAACGGACGCTGTTCAAGTGTGTTTTTTTTTGAAGACGCTTGTTTGTTTAGAAAAACATTTAAACGCTTTGGAGTTTATACACAGTGAGGGAATCAAACACAATGCCATGGTGGAATAATAAACATGAAAATAGTTCATCGTGAAAGAAAAAATTGGGTAAATAAACGGTTAGGTCGAGCCGTCTGACGCCTTTAAACGTCAATTTTTTTTATATCATAACAGACGCACGCATTGCTTAAAAATATCCAATTATAAAAAAAAAAAACGTACTTATGACTAATAATTGGCAAAAATTAAAAAAAAAATATACAGGTGACCCTGAAGTGCGTTAGCGGTCCATGACTTATTTGCTATTCAATATCTTAACATGCAATTTTGGACACCCAGTAGATGTGCTTATAAAGAACATTTTAAAAATATTTTCATTACTTACATACACAGGAGTGGTAAATAAAAAATCTATAATATTAGTATATGTCTAGTTCGTTATATTTTGGAATTATTCAACTTTTTGTGGTAAAAAAAGATCGATAATCGGAATAAAAAAAATTTGAAATTTCGAAAAATATTCGACTTTTGATCCAAACACGCAGATACTTTACAGGGTGTGCTTACACAAAAAGCTGAACAATTTTTTTTTTTTTTTTTATAGAACCTGTAGTTGTTTTCACGCACTGTTGATAAACTTACCAATAATATACGGTTTGTATAGTAAATTTGAATAATTTCTCGAGATTTTCAAAAAAAGGATTTTATTTACAAGGAAATTTAGCTTTTGAAAGTAGGCTGATATTTTTATTTGTACAGACCTCTCCGGGGTGTCAAAAACCGTATGTTCATGTATTGAATAAGACTTCGGGTCATCTTGTATATGCTAAATTGTACTCTTTAGAAATTTTGCCTGAATTCTAAAAATCCCATTATACTCTTTACATTTTTTAAGCTGACTCCGTCTCTATATATTTTTTTTAATTCTATTTATTCTTCTTTTTCTCTACATTTCTCACACCTTTTATTGTTATAAATTTTTAATTTTTTAGATCTTCACTTCATCTTCTCTAGGTGTTCTATTTCTTCTTAAAATCTTAGAAGTTTCTTCACCTACTTAGATACTATTTTTTTAGACTTCTTATATTCCTTGCACATTTGCATCCTATTATTTATATGCTTTGAATTTCTCAGAATTTCTATATTCTCTAAATCTTTCAAATTCGCTAGATTCTTTGAAATTCGTAGATTTTGTCGATTTTCCAAATTGTCTTTAAAAATTAGGTTCTGATCACAAGATCCTAAAGTTCCCAGAAGCTCTGAGATTCTAGAATCTGTGAATCTAAAGACTTAGAATTTAAAAAATCAAGATCCAAATTTTAAAACATTTAAAAAAAAATTTAAACGTTGTCTTTTTCCATTCAAAAATGTGAAAAAAATTTAGGTAAAGACTAAAAAAGTTCACTTTGCAGTTGTTTACACGAGCCTAACAACAAAATTTACCAAAAATCAGTGTTTTTCGTGTGTCATCAACTCAAACACATTTCTCTTTTTCCCCGTTTCATAAAAAACTAAACCGAATAATTTCAAAATCGCACCCCTAGAACTAGAAATGCCAGCCTCAATTAACATTTCATAACTTGAAAACGTTTGCCTCGTTTTAATTATAAAAATTCTCGCATTAAACTGACTGAAAATAAACACGAACACAGAAACACGAGAGACGATATTTGCGCTAATTCCATGAAAAATTAAGAACGAAAATTTCAGTTTTTAATGAACTTTACCCTTTTTCAAATCGAAGCAAATAATTACCGCAACAGAATTACGTAGCAACTTTATTTAATATTTAATTCAACATTTAAAGCGAGAATGATTAGGTATCATCGATAAAATTATCGTTAAGTTTCTCTTAACGCAGAATCACACAAGTAATGAGGTTAATAATAACGCACCGATGTGACATACCAGTTTTAATAAGCCTTTAATGCTACTATGTTGAAATTGCTTGTGTTTGTGAGATTGGTTTTTGTGCCAGAAAAGTAATACTCGGCAATACTTGTCGCGACTAAATTTAAAAAAAATGATTCCCGGAAAATATTTGAGTTTCGTTCAATCTCCGTATTAAGATATCAATTTAATTGACAGTTAATTAAAATGATCCTCGCGTCCTCGAAAATTGGATACTACCTTACCATTTTTAAGAGAAACTGGAGGCGTTGTGAGAACCTCGCGTGGAGAAAATCTCAAATATTTTTATCTCGTTTTGTTACAAGAAATTTCAAAATGGTGAAAGATGCAATTTCCTGCTGTTAATCTGCTCGCATCTAACTTAATCAGCTCGCATTTTCAGATTCTATGAATATAAATCTTGATCAAACTATAAGATATGTAAATAAGGAAGAACTAAAATTCCAAAATAATTTATCTGCGTGAAATGTTAACAATAATAACACGGTTGGTATTGATCTCTTTAATTAATGTCAAGCTAATACAACTAATTACAGGCTCAGGGAATGAATGAATGTTTAACATAGAAACGGTGACAAGTCAAAAATTCTCGTGCGCGTAATTGCTGTTTTAGTAAATCAATTAATCCGAGCCATTATAGAATTTATGTAGATTAGAATTATTTCGGTCATTGAGAAATTTTAATGGGTTGTTGGATGTGTGATAATCGTCTAACTACATAATTAAAGTCTAGACTACGACATGTTAAAACTTCGGGTAATTTGAAATGTCTACACTTCAAATTTCTTCTTCGATAAATATTGATGAGGAAGTAGCAGGAAAGTTGCCTTCTAAACTCACCGATGTCTTAAGAAAGAGGCGGCGACACCAAAGATCTCACTAATTAACGTCAATGCCTCGATTTATTCTAATAAACCGGTGCCGCTAATTCAATGAATTTATTCACCCCTCAAAGTCGGAATTATTGCGAATAAATTTTTCCCTAGATTTAAACGGCTCAATAAACGTAAACGTCATCAGTTTAATATAATTATATGTCTGAATTTCAATTAGAAATACTCAGAATTTGAAATCGTTATAATTTAGCACAGTCCCCATTAAAATTTAAACATAGTTTTTAAGCCATAAATCAAAAATTAATAAATAAATTAGAGATTTGAGATCTGTTCGCACATAAACTATGCGAAACGACTGGAGATAAATTAAAGTCGGTCCCATCCGAACAGAGGAATAATAAATAATTTTCGTTTGGAAAAATAAAACTAATGCATGCATGATCGGGTTAGAAATATAAATCTTAAGAACGTTTGAACTCTTAGTTTTATCGGTCGAGTAGTAATTTAATGGTGGAAAGATGTAGGCTTCGTTTTTTTTTTTGTCATTTTTGGTACCTTTAAACCTCAAAATTCAGGTGAAACGAAGTGGTTTTTTTTCTGTTCTATTCTTCTCATTTATTTATATATATTTTTTTTCAAATATGGCCACGACCTTGTGGAAGTGGATCAGTGAACTGAAATAGAATTTTATACCTGCTAAGAAAATAGCAAATGTTTTTTCATTCAGTCTTGACAACATTCCGGAGCGATTAGGAACCGCGAAATTTAGCATTTCCAATGGAAATGAGTTTTCTTCGTTAAAAATAACAGTAAAGTGTTCGCATACGTAAAGAGAAAACGATATTAACCTCAAAAATTCTAATAAAAGTTATATTAATTCAACTGTCGTTAAAAGTAGTAGTAAAAAAATGTACAACGATGGATTCCATGTGTACTGAACTATGTCAGTATTGTTAAAAAGATAATGTAAATAAATGATTATTGGACGTCTGTTTCGAAAGCTTATCTGAATCACTACAAACAAAAATACGGAAGCTATTAAAAACTCCGACTCCTCTAATTTAAATCGAGTTTAATAATGTCAATAAAAGCGATGGTGCGAATTTTTGATCCCGGTGCAAAAATAAATGTATTTAAGAGGAAACGCAAAGTGAGTTTTTATGACCGGCACTGATCAAATTTAAGTCTAAAGCGTAAACAATCCGATGATGAAACACTTAGTGTCTTAAATAACCCATCCAAACTGAAAAAAAAAGTCCCTCAAAACCCCCAGAACGTCAGCGATGTTGCAAGAAATATTGCAGCATGACTTAGTTTTATATAACAGCAGCCAATGACAGCTTTTACTTCTCTATAAAATAGTGATTTCAGTAACCCTACGAAGACGTCCTCCAGGTGTTACTCACAGTTTCGTTATGGAAAAAGGTAAATGGGGCACCTCGGTGAACCCCGCAGTCCTGCAGACGAACTCCTGCAGATCTGGAGTGCACTGACAGTGCGTCTCGAGGATGGCACAAGGAGAGGACGTAGCAGGATCCGTCGGCGGCACAACGGCCCCGAGGGCGGCATAAACGGCGGCGGCGATCACCAGCACGAGACTCGGAGGCATGGTGCGGTGGCGCGCGATTTGACGGCGGCGCAAAGGCACCGGGCTCGCTCACACGACACTGCTTTCTCCACACTGCTCGCAGGACTACTGAACTGACTACGATGGAGCGGTTCAACCGGTTTACCAGCCTCTACCACGCGCCGCGCATTCACGCCGTCTCCAGGTGCCGACTGCCGAGACCAAGACTTCCTCTGCCGGAAAAAGACGTCCAACACTCGCCGCGGATGGACCAAAAGGACGAAATTCAAGCAAAAACTGCATTCACTCGAAAAATATGAGCCTCTGAAATTACTGCACTTAATTATTACTCCATACAAAATTTATGGGGATCCTTCTAAATGGGTTACGTGGATGAGTCAATAATTTTGATAACACTCGAGTATCACATTAAAAAATAATATGATACCACTAAACCACCTACTTGAAGCAAACAGAAGTGTTGGTTCATAAACATAAAAAAGAAATAAAACAAAATATTAATTAGTTTTGCTATCAAAACAAACGTGTTAATTTTTTATGCGTCCTATCACCGAGGTATAGAAAAATCGTGTGTGACATTTGTAGAACACAAATCTTATTGACAGACGGAAAATAAAATAGAATTTAATTCAATTGTGCGATAAGATCGAATGTTGAACACTGACTTATTAGTGCTCAAACGGTAGTTTTTGTATTTCAACAACCCAATTCGTGATTAGAAACTTTAGCCGATTGTTTTGATATTAAGAATAAGGTCAAAGCAAAAATTAAAAAACAAAAAAAAACTGTTCCATTAACTAACACTCCAAGGCGCTGCATAAATTGAACACCCAAGTTCCTAAGATTGCATCTAAATACATTGTTGCGTGCTCCTGGCGATAAATATATTCCACAGATTGAGCTTATTGAGCTATTAATATTCCCTCGCTATTTAGAGAAACATTTATCTTCCTATCTATTGTATTTCTTACAACATCCTTTTAACATTTTTCTTCGCAAATTCAAATCGCTTTCGGTCGAATGAACCGTGGAAGTTCAAAACCTACACAAAAACCGTCCAGAGTTTTTATTTCGCAATTGACACAACATAAATTTCCCAACTAATATTTCCCTTGTCACTTTCATTTTCAAATAAAGTGTTCTCTCTGCAGTTATAATAATAAACAGACATTAAAAAGTGTATAATATAGCTAACATATCGCGTTTAAATGAAACGTGATAGTCTGCCAAATCCATAAAACCACAGATTTATGATAGAATCACTGAAGTCTCATAATCGTGTGTTGCCGACGTCGGAGAGCACTGGACGTCTCGACGTCGTTCCCAAATGACTTCATAATACGTATAGAAAACAGACGGATTGAAAATGTTGAAAGATGAGGTTGCTTTACGTGGGATAGAAATGAGCAGACGTCACAAACCACTTTCACTAAAAATATTCATTAAATTGTGATGACTGGGTTGCGGTAAAAGACGCTTTTCGATTTAACGCGATCGGATGGGGTGCACGAAAGCACATTTGCTAGAAATGAAAAAAGAAAGTTGAAACAGTAGCTGTTGTTAGCTTTAAATTTAATTTACTCGACTTTTTCATATCTCTACAAAAGCAATCGAATCAAGCATTTGTGTCCTCTCGAAGTAAAAATAGTTTTCCATTCCATGAAACAGATTCGTCTCAAACTTTTTATGATTTATAGTTTCCCGATGGCGAGCATTAAAATAGTATCGGGCGTATGTTTATTTGTAAAAAATTGGATGGAATGGAAATTTTTGACGGAATTATACGTCTTCGGTTTTATTTCGATCATATTGATTGATACGAAAGTGTGTGAAAGAAAAACACGGTGTATATTAGACACTATTTTAATGTGTTGGTGGCACTGTCGTCTAATGCGGTACGTCATTTAACTGTCAGAGATGGACAGGTGGAGCTACCAACATATTTTCAAATTTCAAAGTCTGCTGATGCACCTACGCCGCTTCAGTTTCAGTTATTATACATTCAAACGTATGTAAATTTAAAACTGTATTAAACTTGAAATACTACATTTTGTAAAACAGAAATTTATAATAAATAACAATCCAAAAACAATTTTTAATTTAAGACAACTAAGGCAGTGTTCCGTTTTTCATTTTTCGGAAGCATCCTCAAAATATTGACGCACTTCTTCTTTGTCATCCAAGATATTCTCGTCAACATCATCACTGAAAATAAAAATAAATAAACGAAATAAGCATTTTTTTGACAACCTTTCGCCACTTTGTGTAAATTCAACTTTATCATAAATCCCAGACTTTTCTAAAAACTTAATGCCATATAAAGCCACAGAGTCATGGGATTTTTCACGAGTTGCTGCTTTTCCCAAACACATCTAAAATTTTTAATTAGAAGAAACCCACAAAATTATAAAATATTCACATGTGGCGGCTTCACTTCCAACGACATCAAAGACACGAATTCATCACCATGTTGACCTAAGTCGGTGAATTCAACCTGTACGTTTAATTTCCTTCCAATTTCCAAAATTTTATTTTTAGGAGATCTGGGACTTCCTCGGAATGGTTTCTTTGGAGCGTTAGTTGGGGTGTCTGATGAAGAAGCAGTGTCACTCGCCCAAATTGAGGCCATGACAGTATCCACTATACTAGAGCTGTCACTCTCTCGAACAATCTTTTTCTTCTTCTTTCGCTTCTTTTTTTTGTTGGACAATCCGTTAACGATAGCGTTTGCGTTAAGTTCGCCGTACTTCGCGGACAAAGCAGGTAAATGTTTCAGCATTTTTTCTGCAGCTGCTCTCTTCGATTCCTTCTTGGAATTACCTTCGGCTTCAGTTACGAAATCACCAAGAGTGCACTGAGTGATGAAAACTTTTTTGTGGGATTTCCCCGTGTCGCCGATTATGTCGAATGCTACCGGTACGTTGTACTTCTGGCCCGCTTCGTGGATGCGGCTTACTGGAGATTTTCGACTCTCTTTTTTCTGTTTGCATTCTTCAGCAGATTCTGAAAAAATCGAAAGGAAATTAATTAACCTGACAGTGGAACAAAAATGACTGGTGCATTGTTGGTTAATTTCAGACAACTCCACATTTGAAAACTTATTCAGCATCTACACGAAAATAACACCTTGAACACCTGCAATCTTACGCTTTTAGATGCTATCACTATGATGACTAAATCATGAGACAGGGTGTCGTGAAAAACAATAGCAAAGTATTTTTTTAAACATTTTAAACATGTTGGATTTGTCCAACGGACAACAGAAGGTAGTTTCGACGGTGAAGATGATAGTATCCTATTAGAGGAATAGATAAAAAAATATGCTATTGACAATAAAGTTCCATTGTCAGAATGGTTCCAAAATCTTGAGCTCTTCCGTTGGTCCCAAATAAAACTTTCAAGGACTTTGTGAAAATTGATGAACAACTTGAAACATGCGACGATTTAAATGAAGAAGAAATCGTAAATAAAATTGTGAGTGTGGATGACAATTTAAATGTAAGCGACGACGTGCGTCCAGAAGATGACCATTTGAAATCTCTAATTTTAAGTAATTTGTCGGTGTAAGTGGCCATAAATGTCTTGAGCCGGGCATACACGTTATGGTAGACCTGACAGTTTTACCTCTACAAGCAGTTATTGAGGCCTCTACGGTCGACCGTAACTGTCAGGTCTACCGTAACGTGTATACCCGGATTAAATTTTTAGTGAATACGACAGTACTTTGTTTTGTGTTTATGACAATGAGTTAACTTGTTCATTTAATTTATAAAATGCATGCATATTGTAGTCAAATGAAAGACAAAGTAATTTACACCCTCACCATCCCTAGAGCACACGTCATCCTTGAATAAGGCTTCTTTTTCCATAACTTTAATCGCATTGAATGCCGCATCGTGGCGCGCAGCTTGAATTGTATGTCCAACTCCTTTAACCACAAAATTGCCCACTTTTACTTTTACAGTGAAAGGTCCAGACACTTGGGCGTCTTCAGTTGGTACTCTCAGAGGATCGAAAGTGGTGTTTAGCTTCGGGTACCAACTTTTGGAGCCCCCATAAGCGTCTTTTCCCATCTTTCCGTGGGAAAAGTCAATTTCATAATCTATGTCGCGTATAATTAGCATAAAACGATTAGTTGCATAATTTACATCAAAATAAAAAGGGGGTGTTTCAAACGTTCCAAAATATTCTTGGATATAATTATTTAATTCATTTTCATCGTACAGACCGTTTGGTAATTTTAATATTTTCCACTCAGATTCATTTCTAACGTCTTCTTTCTTGATTTCGTTATTTTTGGCAGACATACGGGGCACTAGTCCCTTTAGGGACGACCTGTATTTTATTTCATTATTTTTATACTCTTCAGTAATGTTATCCCAACTATACCAGAGACTTGCCGTTTTTAAAGCAATTTCACCTTTTAATCCGGATGAATTAATAGGATTTTCAGAATAACTTATTTCAAAATCATTTTCTTTAGATCTGATGTGTATAAGGCTCATTTATTAATTTAAAGAATTTGCTCGGTTTTTCGAAGTCACCCTTTCTTAAAAAGTCAAAATTTTAAGGATTCTGCCCTGTTTTTAAGAAATATAAGATTCGATTTCGGTTAAGGATTATGCGTTTTTAAGGTAGTTTTTTAAAAAGTAACATTTTTAAAGAATGACCTGTTTTTTAATGTATGTTAAAAAAGCAAATATTTCAAAGCATTTTAACCTGTTTTTAAGTTTATACAGTTCAAATTTTAAGGATTCTGCCTTGTTTTTAAAAAACAGTTCATAGTACTGTGAAAATACATTTTACAAACAAACCTATATTTTATAATTTAAATTAATTCTACGCCTGAACAAGAACTGAAATTCTCTACTTAAATCTAAAATTAATTAAATTGAATAGAATAACTATAGGAAGCTAAACTTAAACAAAATCTTATGCAATCATGATATTGTACCTATAGTTACTACAATAACTAAAATTTCATACTTAAATGTTAAATTAATTAGACTGAATAAATAGGATGCTAGACTTAAACAATTTTTGTGCAATCTATCTTACTGTAGGTTTGTAGGTGGTGCCCATAGTTTCTGCAGAAAGATCGGAAAGCTCTCCTTCACAAATATTGTCAAAATTATGAAAATGTGGAGTGTGAGCACACAGCAAATTTTTCCAAACAAATAACCATCCTTGTTCACCAGTAGCATGGTTTTGATAGAATTCATAGTCCACAATTTCTGCATTCACTGGTTTAATTTTGTTCAACTGTTTTCTTAATTCCCGACCCTGGGTACCTGGTAAATATTGCATTTGTGGATTTACTCTTGTATACAAAACACACCACATACACGGTGATTTTTTCTTTCTTGTTTGACGACTCCAAATTCGGCTTGGCCTAAAAGGACAGTCCGCCAGTATTAAGTTCTGGAACAGTTGTAGTATTTGTTGTTGATCTGTGCAATCTCTTGGGCATAACAAGAATACATGATTAACTGTAAATTAACTGTAAACATTTATGTAGCAATAACACCGGTACTTACGATTCGGATTCTCCATTCAGGCGACCATATGATGATAAGTGAATAGTGATTCTGGACGTTCTGGAAATTTCTAGTTCTTTGCTTTTTCGTTTTCGTTGAGTGTAACCTAGTGTTGACATGCAGTTTGACATTTGACAGTAATGCGTGAGCACCGCGAATGGAGCTAACTTCACGCGAAATACAGTCGCCCAGCAATTTTAAACGAAGAGGTAACGAATTACGAATTTTTATTTTTTCACGCCGCCCGCGGGCTTTGTCAACGATTCTCACCCACATGACTCGAAAGGTACCTTCCTGCCGTACCTATCCTAAATTTTTAATAAAGGGCGTTCCGTGTTGTCAGTTATAGGCCTCCTTAAATAGTTATCTACTTGGCAAAATAACAATCGACTTTTATAGATTTTAAGCGGTAATAGCAGTGTCATAAATAAATAATTGAAATAACTAGAACAGCAGTGTGGTCCAAGGAATCGAAGCGCCCTCGCGCGCATATCTAAATCATAGATCCGGCAACGTTGCGCATATTCAAGCATCTCTTTAAAATTGCTGGGCGACTGTATTTCGCGTGAAGTTAGCTCCATTCGCGGTGCTCACTGCACAGACGTTCCCACTCCCAACAAGACCAACAAGAGACGCGCGCACTTATATGTATAAATAGTTGCATACATTGCATGCAGTAAAATCAAATCGAGCGGCTTTTATGCTGATAAATAACATTCCTATGAAATTGCTTAGTTTTTTAAAAAAAAGTACAATAATATGCCATTTCATAACAATTTTAAACAAATTTTACGAATTTATATGTTCTTTCACTTCTTCTGGAGATAACTTTGTGACAGCAATTTTTCGCAACAATCCAACTTCTTCACCTTCTGTCAGATCAAACAGAATTTCTTCGTCATTTGATATGCAACAAACTGTCTCTTTCAAATTTATAATTATGTAACCTTCCATTTACATAACCGATTTTTTTTTTAATAATGTTTAATAAGAGAGATATTAAGTTGCATCATTCAGTATTCTACTTTAATTTCTTTTTTGTCTAATATCCAAACCATTTAATGTCCAAACGGTATTGTATCAAAGTTTTCTAGAATAACTCTCTTGTCATAAACAAAACCAAATTCCTTTGTTTCTATTTTATTTAAAAGTTCTTTAGTTTTAGTATCTCTGGTAATTCGATTATATTGTGTACTAATTTTACTGTCTTTGTGTTCTAAAATATTATTCATGCTATCGGAATTAATCTTTTCGGACGTTTCATAGTTTAATGTAAATCCTGCAATTTTGCAAACAACTTTACCTGTATTAGTTTTATAACAATAACTTTTTGGACCTGTTGATACCCAATCAGCAATCCATACGTCCTTACCTAATTCATCAGTCCAATCTCCCAATAGACAACCTGTTTTAACAGTGTTCTTACCATTATCTATATATCAGTGGCGGCTCGTGACATTTTTAGAAGAGGAGGCTACTATTATATACTTATTTATACACAAATGCCTAACATGTAGTTTCCAATTTCTCGTTATTTGCCGAATCCAATTGATTTATAATATTATTTTGTTTGCCAAGCATCTCAAATCTGATACAAGTCGATAAATGTTCTTGATTATGTCTTTCAATGATTCTGGTCATATCTAAAACTCTTAAAATTGTTTTTCAAAATATAATCGACCAAATCTGTACAAGATGTCAAATTTCTTAATTCATTCCTTACCACTCATCAAACTGCAACTGACGAAATTTAAATTCTTAAAACATATAAATGAAAGAGAAAAGGAAATAAATAGAAAGTTTGCACATGCCAGACAAAAACAGAGCATCGGAAGCTAGCGGCGAAGACGAAGAAAAAAGAGAAAAGTGCAACCGAGATTTCTTCGCGTTGGAGAGAAATAAAGCAATGATAGAAGACCGAACTTTTCGCTAGAGTGGTAACAGAGAAGATACTATGCATCGATTTCAGTATGTAAAACAAAGATACAAGAGGCCGCTAGTCTCCTCGGCCTCCCACTCTCGGGCGATTTTCAAGCACGAACTGAAGTCGAAATGGAGTGGTAAAGAGAAAGAGAGGGCATATGGGATTGCTTTATATTGAAACGAAAGGGAAATCATTGTCAAAAAAATTTACAAAATAATTAGCAAAACATTAGAGGAGGCTTAGCCTTCCTTGCCTCCCCTGAGGAGCCGCCACTGCTATATATACAATACTATCTGTATCATAATATATTACACTTTCTCCTAATATGTCTAACATTTCGTACAATCTTAGTCTAGCATTTGCGGTTGTAAAAGCCGCTATGAATATATTGGTATTGAAATCATTTTCTACATAGCAACCTTTATACTTGTAATCAATTTGTAACATATTTTCGTTTAATTCATTGATATGTATATTATCAAGTCTGTCGTCTAATAAAATCTCGTAAAATCTCTTAATATCTGTAACATACTCTGTTGCCCCCATATTTTGTCTTTGACCAAATTTACCCCATAAGGAATTTAAACAGATTTTTGCAACAGCTCTCTTTCCAGGATTATTTTCTATTTTACCCAATTCAATACCTAGATTTTCTTTTACGGCTTTTCTATATTCTTCTTCTGATTCAAAATTTAGGTTTTTTTGAAAACTCTGTAAAATAATCATCTTCGATTGCAAAAGGTTCCTCACCAATGTTTTGTAATAATTCTGCTTTCTTCATTTTTGAGTAACCTTTGATATTCTTTTCTTTGGCAAGTTTTCTTAGTTCTTTCAACGTTTTATTTTGAGTCGATTTCTCTAATATTTCCTTCAATATTTCTTCTAAACTTGGCAATTCAATTTCATTAAGAAGTGTGTTTAAATTATCATTGTTTACATTATCTGAAATTTGATTCAATAGATCTATTTTTTTACTATTTCTCTTTATGTTTAAGTTTAGTTTGCTAGCAATTGATTTTAATTTTTTAATACTAACCTTGCTTAATTTTCTATGCCAATCTTCAGCATCCGACTCTTCATTTAGAATTAGCCGTATAAGAACTGATTTAGTCTTTGAGTTATATTTTGAATAGTTCTTTAAGCCCTGGTTTTTTGCAATAGATTTTAATTTTTTTAAGCTTAGCTTATTTAGTACAGATTCATTATTTGACGGTAGTGGTAAAAAATATTTATCCATCCAAGACGATTTATAAGTTGAAGATGAACTAGAAGACGATTCTGGTTCGACATCTTTATTAATTTGTTCAATTATTTCACCCACTTTTTTTAAATCCCCTTTAGTAAGTTTTACAATTTCCTCAAGACTCATTTCAAGAAGTTGATCTTTCTGTATTTCCATTTATAAGAAAAAAGTTTTTGCAAAATATTTTTTTCAAAACTCTTAAACTTTATCAATGATTATAATATGCTAGTAAGATATGTTTTGGATAGTATTGCTTTCCTACTAATTTACCGCACTTGCATAATATTCTTTTACCTCTATATTGTTTATTCCAACATATGTTACACAAAGTTGAATAACCACCTTTGCTTTTTTTATTTGGATAAAAATTGTCCAAATCTTTTTCAGTATTGCAGTTTTTACAAACTTTTTTATCCATTTATTAGGAAGATATTATTTCATAATAAATGACTCATAATACCAAAAGGGAACAGTCAGCTAAACAAAAGATAAACATAATAATTAAAAAAGATTACACATTAACAGAGTCTAGTATTCCGTCGGTGAAGAATTTAAATAATATGCGATCAAGACAATTAGCATTAAATTTTTTAGCACAAAAAGGAGACCCTACTTCTAAAAATATTACCTTAAAAGAGTTTGCTAAACAGAATAAAATTGGTGAAAATACAATTAGGAATCAAATAAAATTTCTCACTGGTGAAACATTAATTAAACATAACAAAAAATCAAACAATATAGAACAATATAACAAAAAACAGAAACAAATTAAATCTAAACACAAATCAAACACATCCCAATCAGATTACAAAGCGTCCCTGAAAGCTGGCAGTACAAAAGAGGCTGAAGAAGAATTTGATAAAAATTTTAATAAGACTATAAATTCCCTATCTAATAAATAATGGCACTAATTGATGTTGCAGACAAAAATCAGGTAAAAATTATTCAAAATAGAATAAAAAAAGACTGCATTGAGTTTAATAATTTATCTGTTGGCAATAAAGTTAAAGCATCTAATCAACTGTATATGGAAAACAGAATTTTAAAAGAATTAGGAAATGCTGCAGTTGAAACAATAGAAAAGATGGACGAAGAAATCGAGCATAAGGAGAACAAAATTAATGTATTGGAACAAGAATTAAAAGATGTAAATAGTTATGATGAAGAAAAAATAAACGCATTACTGAATAAAAATCCTGTTATTAGGTATAACAATAAAGAACGAGCAAAAAGACGTTTAGCAAACACTCTTTCTCTAGTTAATAAATGAATACAGCGAATTTATTAATCAAGGCAAACTTAAAGATTGTTGAATTAACAAAAGAAAAGAAAAAAATTATATTTATTTTTATTTGTATTATTTCAATAATTTTTATAATAATGTTAGTTGCATTTCTGCTTCGTATATACCCTCTTTAATTTTTTCACCATTAAGATCAGAAACAAAATAAATCCAAACATTATATACACGTTTTTCTACAACTGTAAATATTTCTTCTGTCCAATTTGTTTTTAATTTGTTACGATATACGTCAACCATATTTGATAATCTAACTCTATCGCCAACTTCAAATTTTGGTTTTTTATTTGTTAATGTAATCATATATACGGTTCCTAACAATTTTCTTTCATTTCTTTTATTTACATCTTTTGGTTTCATTTTAATAGTAGTATGATAAGATTTCTTATAAGATTTTATAATTTTTGGAAGTGGTGAAATCCAATCAAAACTGTCGTATAATATTGGCTTGAATTTATTTCCTAAAGTACGGTTGAACCTCTCAACAAAGAAAGCTTTATTTTTTGTTCCTGTACTATAAAGATTGATATTGTATTTATTTAAAACAACTCTCATATCTTTATTATAAAACTCTTTTCCTTTATCTGCATGTAAATTTTTAGGTGGATTGTGTTTGTCTTTAATTGCTTGTTTTATAATTTTTACAAATGCATTAGCTACTTCTAACCCTGATTTAGTTTTTAAAGGTTCTACCCATACAAATTTAGAAAAGGTGTCTTCAGCAACTAGTATATAGATAAATCCCTTGTTGATCTTTTTAAATTTATTAAAATCATTCGTCTTCGCCTTTGGCTCTTTTGTTCTTAAAGTATAGCTTGGATCTTCTGATTTTCCTTTTGGTCTGTAAAAAACATAATTATCCATTTGCCAAGTATCATCAAGACCTTTGTGTTGGAATACTCGTGTTTCATAGTTTTTCCTAGCAGGTTTGAATAATTCAATAATTAAAATATCTTCAGGTGATTTTGAAAAATTATTTTTCACTGATTGACAATTTCTGCAAGTTGATATTCTTCTCCAGCGTTTATATTTTACAATAAATTCCCTTCGGCCATGAGTGCTTCGCGCAAATTCTGGTTCTCCAGTGGATTTAGTTTTCGTTTTGCATATTTTACAATAATCCATTTATTTGATTCTAATTCATGAGTGTCCCTGAAAGGGACTACGGCTTCTCAGGTCGATTTTTTCATTTCTTCATAAGGTAATTTTGTTAATAATATAATAGCAATTTTTCGTAAAATTCCAACTTCTTCATCTTCTGTCAGATTAAATTGAATTTCTTCACCATTTACTATACAACGGACAGTAGAGATACCATTTTCATTTAAATTGATTACTATATTGTTTTCCATTCATATGTATACTAGATGACCCGGCGAACTTTGTTCCGCCTTAATGGCAATAAATAAGCAGATTGTGTTTTTTTTTTTTTGGAAGAAATAAAAAAAAAATTAAATAACTACATTAATCATTCATTATTATTTCTGTATTTTAGTACATAGGTTGCTCTTCACTTAAGTACCTTGTGATACACGACATTTTTTGTTTTATTATCAGGCGCAAAAACAAACAACGCAGATGGTCTTCCGACCCGTGAACATGCCACGTATAATTGACCATGGGAAAAACATGAATGTTCTAGATTTAAACCACAAACTTTTAAGGATTGGCCCTGTGATTTGTTGATGGTCATGGCAAATGCAAGACGTATCGGAAATTGAAGTCTTTTAAATTCAAACGGCATATCGGTTGGGATCATCGGGATCCTCGGAATGAGAACTTCCTCACCTTTGAATTTTCCTATCATTATCGTAGCGTAAATTACATTGTTCAGCTAAATATCTTGTTCTGCGTCGCAAATTATCTATTTGTTGCCTTCTGTTGTTCGCTCGACGATTCTGCATTGCCAACCGAGCTGTTTCACGGGCTGCTTCACTTTGCTCTCGTGATTGAGAAGCACGAAGTCGAGCCATACTATCGCGGCGCTGTTCACGTGCAATTTCTTGTTCTTCTTCAGTCCTTTCATTTGCAGTATTTTGTATTCTTCTTGCATTACGGCTTTGTCGGGAAAGATTCGATCGTCTTGGTCGCGGCATTATTAATTAAACTTCACTTCACTTCAATCCAATTGTTAATTATTTATTTAATAGAAATAGTTTTAATATTGATTTCTTACAAATATCAAATTGTCATCCATACGTCATTACATAGCTGTCATTTTTCGTCAATTACATAGCTGTCATTTGCGTTTTGTTATTCCAAGTCTGATTCTTTTTTGTTATACCACGTTTTATAGTGACTGACGTTTCATGTCAAGTCACACGGGAACGCTGTCGAACGGGATAAAAAGTATCCTATGTCCATCTCCTGGCTCTAAGCTACCTCCCTACCAATTTTCAGCCAAATCTGTTCTGCCGTTCTTGAGTTATAAGTGGTGGAACTAACACGACTTTCTTTTATATATATAATAATCACTTTCATTTTCAAATAAAGTGTTCTCTCTGCAGTTATAATAATAAACAGACATTAAAAAGTGTATAATATAGCTAACATATCGCGTTTAAATGAAACGTGATAGTCTGCCAAATCCATAAAACCACAGATTTATGATAGAATCACTGAAGTCTCATAATCGTGTGTTGCCGACGTCGGAGAGCACTGGACGTCTCGACGTCGTTCCCAAATGACTTCATAATACGTATAGAAAACAGACGGATTGAAAATGTTGAAAGATGAGGTTGCTTTACGTGGGATAGAAATGAGCAGACGTCACAAACCACTTTCACTAAAAATATTCATTAAATTGTGATGACTGGGTTGCGGTAAAAGACGCTTTTCGATTTAACGCGATCGGATGGGGTGCACGAAAGCACATTTGCTAGAAATGAAAAAAGAAAGTTGAAACAGTAGCTGTTGTTAGCTTTAAATTTAATTTACTCGACTTTTTCATATCTCTACAAAAGCAATCGAATCAAGCATTTGTGTCCTCTCGAAGTAAAAATAGTTTTCCATTCCATGAAACAGATTCGTCTCAAACTTTTTATGATTTATAGTTTCCCGATGGCGAGCATTAAAATAGTATCGGGCGTATGTTTATTTGTAAAAAATTGGATGGAATGGAAATTTTTGACGGAATTATACGTCTTCGGTTTTATTTCGATCATATTGATTGATACGAAAGTGTGTGAAAGAAAAACACGGTGTATATTAGACACTATTTTAATGTGTTGGTGGCACTGTCGTCTAATGCGGTACGTCATTTAACTGTCAGAGATGGACAGGTGGAGCTACCAACATATTTTCAAATTTCAAAGTCTGCTGATGCACCTACGCCGCTTCAGTTTCAGTTATTATACATTCAAACGTATGTAAATTTAAAACTGTATTAAACTTGAAATACTACATTTTGTAAAACAGAAATTTATAATAAATAACAATCCAAAAACAATTTTTAATTTAAGACAACTAAGGCAGTGTTCCGTTTTTCATTTTTCGGAAGCATCCTCAAAATATTCACGCACTTCTTCTTTGTCATCCAAGATATTCTCGTCAACATCATCACTGAAAATAAAAATAAATAAACGAAATAAGCATTTTTTTGACAACCTTTCGCCACTTTGTGTAAATTCAACTTTATCATAAATCCCAGACTTTTCTAAAAACTTAATGCCATATAAAGCCACAGAGTCATGGGATTTTTCACGAGTTGCTGCTTTTCCCAAACACATCTAAAATTTTTAATTAGAAGAAACCCACAAAATTATAAAATATTCACATGTGGCGGCTTCACTTCCAACGACATCAAAGACACGAATTCATCACCATGTTGACCTAAATCGGTGAATTCAACCTGTACGTTTAATTTCCTTCCAATTTCCAAAATTTTATTTTTAGGAGATCTGGGACTTCCTCGGAATGGTTTCTTTGGAGCGTTAGTTGGGGTGTCTGATGAAGAAGCAGTGTTACTCGCCCAAATTGAGGCCATGACAGTATCCACTATACTAGAGCTGTCACTCTCTCGAACAATCTTTTTCTTCTTCTTTCGCTTCTTTTTTTTGTTGGACAATCCGTTAACGATAGCGTTTGCGTTAAGTTCGCCGTACTTCGCGGACAAAGCAGGTAAATGTTTCAGCATTTTTTCTGCAGCTGCTCTCTTCGATTCCTTCTTGGAATTACCTTCGGCTTCAGTTACGAAATCACCAAGAGTGCACTGAGTGATGAAAACTTTTTTGTGGGATTTCCCCGTGTCGCCGATTATGTCGAATGCTATCGGTATGTTGTATTTTTGGCCCGCTTCGTGGATGCGGCTTACTGGAGATTTTAGACTCTCTTTTTTCTGTTTGCATTCTTCAGCAGATTCTGAAAAAATCGAAAGGAAATTAATTAACCTGACAGTGGAACAAAAATGACTGGTGCATTGTTGGTTAATTTCAGACAACTCCACATTTGAAAACTTATTCAGCATCTACACGAAAATAACACCTTGGACACCTGCAATCTTACGCTTTTAGATGCTATCACTATGATGACTAAATCATGAGACAGGGTGTCGTGAAAAACAATAGCAAAGTATTTTTTTAAACATTTTAAACATGTTAGATTTGTCCAACGGACAACAGAAGGTAGTTTCGACGGTGAAGATGATAGTATCCTATTAGAGGAATAGATAAAAAAATATGCTATTGACAATAAAGTTCCATTGTCAGAATGGTTCCAAAATCTTGAGCTCTTCCGTTGGTCCCAAATAAAACTTTCAAGGACTTTGTGAAAATTGATGAACAACTTGAAACATGCGACGATTTAAATGAAGAAGAAATCGTAAATAAAATTGTGAGTGTGGATGACAATTTAAATGTAAGCGACGACGTGCGTCCAGAAGATGACCATTTGAAATCTCTAATTTTAAGTAATTTGTCGGTGTAAGTGGCCATAAATGTCTTGAGCCGGGCATACACGTTATGGTAGACCTGACAGTTTTACCTCTACAAGCAGTTATTGAGGCCTCTACGGTCGACCGTAACTGTCAGGTCTACCGTAACGTGTATACCCGGCTTAAATTTTTAGTGAATACGACAGTACTTTGTTTTGTGTTTATGACAATGAGTTAACTTGTTCATTTAATTTATAAAATGCGCATGCATATTGTAGTCAAATGAAAGACAAAGTAATTTACACCCTCACCATCCCTAGAGCACACGTCATCCTTGAATAAGGCTTCTTTTTCCATAACTTTAATCGCATTGAATGCCGCATCGTGGCGCGCAGCTTGAATTGTATGTCCAACTCCTTTAACCGCAAAATTGCCCACTTTTACTTTTACAGTGAAAGGTCCAGACACTTGGGCGTCTTCAGTTGGTACTCTCAGAGGATCGAAAGTGCTGTTTAGCTTCGGGTACCAACTTTTGGAGCCCCCATAAGCGTCATTGTACGCACCATAACTATCAATTGACTGCAATTCAAAAATTTTATTTGGTTAGCTTAGAGTTTTCACTTACATGTTCCTCTTGTCCGTTAAGTAAATAATAAGACACCGCAATTCCTAACTTCATGGCAATGTTGTTTAGCACGACAGTCGGAGTCTGCGACTTTTCACTGTCTTCCTTAATTTTTTGAGGTGGGTGTTCATAGGAGGTATTTTCTAAAGCTAAAGCTGCTGCTGCCTGTTTCGCTGCTTTTAAATTTGGACCTGTTCCTTCATACGTTTCATCGGCTAACGTCAAAAGGACTGTGAAGATTCTTGCGTGGGAAGGTCCCTAAAAGACTAGAATTAAAGTCTGCTAACGTTTTTGCAAAAACTAACTTCCTCTGATAGCAGTTTGTAAACAACTGCCAAGTTATTATACTGTGCTAATTCATGAATTTTTGATGAGGCATCTTTAGCAGTTGCTGTGGTATTCACCAGTGTCTCTTGACTCCAACTGCTGGAGTCTAAGACAAAAAGTTACACTTTTGTTAAGATCTGAGTAACTTACCTAAAATAATTGGGTCACTTTGCTTCAGAGGAATGGAAACCAAAGACGCTAAAAATAGGGTTAGTAGCACTGGGAGTGTATTTCAAGTTGTTTACCTTCTATACAATGTTTATTGCCAAACAGAGCCGACAAGTCTTCAATATCTATACAATTTCCCACAGACCAAAATGTGAAAAGAGCAAAAATGCGGAATGAAAACAACATCCTGAAGAATTTGATAACGAAAAACAACACCGCATGGCTTTAACTTAACATTTCACACCACAATGGAGCGCCACACTGATGCAGGGACTTTCTGCACAGGTTGTGCATCTTCACAAATCAAAAGTGGTTCTGACAGAAAAAAAAACGTAACCTGTAATGATGATAATTGGCTTTATTATGCTGTTATCTTTAAACCGAGATAAGCAACTCACTTCATAAAAAACATATTTATACAAGCGCGAATCTAACCCTTCATGTTGTTAATTGTCACCTGTCACTGTCACTCGTTGCCAACCGAAACCGGTCGCCTTTTTAGGTTATGTCCGAATTTCCACTCTCAAAATGAAAACAGTGCTTATGGTGGCGGAAAAACCGTCACTCGCCTCATCTCTAGCCAGCATCCTAAGTAACGGCTCAAATTCAACCCGAAAAGGTATTTCCTAACCTTAATCATACTCGTATTGATAATTCTCGATATTGCAGGTTCAAATGGCATTTGCTCTGTCCACGAATGGAACGGCTCGTTTCAAGGGGCTCCCGCACGCTTTAAAATGACCTCAGTTTGTGGTCACGTCATGGGTGTAGATTTCATAAGCAAGTACAACAACTGGGATAGGGTTGACCCTGTAGAGTTGTTTTCTTGTCCCATTGAGAAAAAAGAAGCAACCCCCAAGTTTAAAATGCCTTTTTTTCTAAGTAACGAAGCTAAGGGTTGCGAGAATTTAGTTTTATGGCTGGATTGTGATAAAGAAGGGGAGAATATTTGCTTTGAAGTTATGAATTCTGTTGCTAGAAGTATGGCCGGAGATGTTTATTCAATGAAGGTTACATTTAGAGCACGATTCTCGGCGATAACGGAGAAGGACATCAAAGCCGCATTTAACAACTTATGTAATGTAACAGTCTGCTTTAAATCCACGTAACTAAATCAATTGTAGCTCATCCCAATGAAAATGAAGCTAGAAGTGTAGACGCGCGCCAGGAACTCGATCTACGCATTGGTTGCGCGTTTACGCGATTCCAAACCAAGTTTTTTCAAGGACGCTATGGTGATTTAGACTCATCTTTAATCTCGTACGGTCCGTGTCAAACTCCCACGCTTGGTTTCTGTGTACAGAGACATGATCAGATTCAAACTTTTAAGCCTGAACCTTACTGGGTTATTAAAGTTGCTGTTACATCTAAAGACGGGGAGGATATCAATTTGGATTGGAAACGAGTGCGCTGTTTTGATAAGGAGGTTGCCAACATGTTTCTTCAGCAGATTAAGGATCAGAAACAAGCAAAGTGAGCTGTTTTATGATGCTTGTTTTTGTATAGGATTCTAGGACCCAGTAGTGCAATACCAATTTTTCCCGCCCTTGCGTATTTAAATTAAGTTTTTTTAAACATTTTTACAGAGTCATGAGCGTCGTCGCGAAAGAAAAATCCAAAGCACGCCCCGTGGCTCTGAACACCGTGGAACTAATGCGTGTAGCGAGCTCAGGTCTGGGCATGGGCCCCCATCACGCCATGCAAATCGCCGAGAAACTCTACACTCAAGGTTACATCAGCTACCCCAGAACTGAAACCACCCGTTACCCAGAGAACTTCGACTTAGTGTACTGAGTTCTTCAGACTGTTAATTATTCTAACTGTAGTTTGTAGGGGTGTCCTTCGCCAACAACAAAACAGCTCCGAATGGGGCGACGAAGTCAAAGAAATTCTTTCGAGCGGTGTGAACAGACCGAAGCAAGGTCACGACGCAGGTGACCACCCCCCGATAACACCCATGAAGTTAGCATCTCGGAACGAACTCGATAATGAAGCGTGGAAGTTGTATGATTACATCGCAAGACATTTTATAGGGACTCTTGCGAGAGACTGTAAATACTTGAGTACCACTGTAACTCTCACAATAAACGAGGAGACTTTTACCGCCACCGGTAAAACTCTCTTGGATCCTGGATACACGTCGGTGATGACGTGGCAAGCGTTCGATAAGAATGAAATCGTCCCGAATTTACACGAAAATGAAACGGTGCCGGTGAAAGACATGCGGTTAACGGAGCATCAGACTTCACCTCCCGATTATTTGACAGAGGCTGAATTAATCACGCTGATGGAGACACATGGAATAGGAACCGACGCTTCAATACCGGTGCATATCAATAATATCTGTCAGAGAAACTACGTCACTGTTACTTCCGGAAGGAGGTTAAAACCGACGACTTTGGGAATCGTTTTGGTACACGGTTACCAAAAGGTCAGTCCCTTTCGCATTCTCTTCTTTTTTTCTAACAAAGTTTTGTAGATCGACGCTGAACTAGTGCTGCCAACTATGAGATCTGCCGTCGAAGAACAGCTCAACTTGATTGCTTTGGGTAAAGCAAACTTCAATGCTGTATTAAAACAC
Organism: Cynaeus angustus; assembly: GCA_030157275.1. Lineage (NCBI taxonomy): Eukaryota > Metazoa > Arthropoda > Insecta > Coleoptera > Tenebrionidae > Cynaeus > Cynaeus angustus. The sequence continues at coordinate 22,267,156 of CM058063.1, read as the reverse complement.
ACTGTGGATATCTTCAGGCTGAAGTTTCAGTATTTTGTGAAAAACATCGACGGAATGGACCAGTTATTCGAAGTTTCGTTTTCTCCTTTGAGTGCATCAGGAAAAGCACATTCAAGGTTTTTATAAAAAGAGTTGTTGTGCATTCACTGATTTTGCTTTATAGGTGTGGGAAGTGTCGCAGATATATGAAATACATTCAGGCTAAACCACCGAGATTACATTGTCCTCAGTGCGATGAGACTTATAGTTTGCCACAAAACGGCACGGTTAAGCTGTTTAAGGAACTGAAATGTCCCTTGGATGATTTTGAGTTGTTGTCTTGGACCATGGGAAATAAAGGGAAGAGTTTTGTGTTCTGTCCGTATTGTTATAATCATCCGCCATTCAAGTAAGTTTTAAAGTGCGTTAATTTATATTCTCTATTATATAATCGTAATTTGAACATTTTTAAAGCAGTTAAAAACTACTACTATTTACTATTTTTAATTTACTTAATAATTGTGCAAATTTATAAAATGTAAAGTAGAATTTAAAAAAAAAATTAGGACGCAGTTATTATCTTTCGTTAAATTGTTTTTCTATTATCTGTCTCAAATTACAAAATTTTAGATCTGAAGAGACAGATTTTAGAAATATTCATTTTTTAAATGAACGAAAAGATTGTTATCTAGCAATTTTTAACGCTTTAACAATTCATGAAACTTGAAAAGGCTACAATTTTTGACTCGCTTATAAACCGTGCCAATTTCTTTTCCAGAGACATGAAGAAAGGCAACGGCTGCAATTCCTGCTCGCACCCAACTTGTCCCTACAGTTTAAACAGCAACGGTGTCTGTAACTGCGTAGAATGCGATTCTGGCGTTTTGGTCCTCGATCCCTCATCCGGTCCAAAATGGAAACTTGGTTGCACAAGGTAAAAATCAGCGCTCAGCTTCCTCACCCAACCTTATTTTTTCCAGATGTGACACGATAATAAACTTTTTTGATGACGCCCAAAAAATCACAGTTCTCTCAGACGTTTGTGACTGCGGTGCTCAACTTGTAAACGTGGAATACAAGCCCGAAAAAAGCAAACTTCCGAACTCGTTGACCGAAATGAAAGGTTGCGTTTTTTGTACGAGCGATTTCGGCAAACTCGTGGATAAACCTAAAGCTGCTGTTTATACAAGACCACGACAGTTTAGAGGTGGAAAAGCACCGAACAGAGGAAGAGGGCGAGGGAGGGCAAAACCGAAGGATAAGATGGCTCAACTTGCTGCGTATTTTGTTTGAGATCTTATTTATTTTAGTTTACTAATTACATATCGATACAATATCACAATGATTTTTTCTGGAATGGGAGAGTGAAAGAGAATAAACATTTGAGTATATTTTTATTAAACACAACAAGTCAAATGCAAATTTAGTTTGTAGTTTTTAATGATTCATAGAGTGAAGTACATGTCACATCAAGGTTCGTTGAATATTACTTAAGTATCAAAATTTTCACCATACAAGACAGGCACAAAGTTTAATACTCTTTTTAAAGACCTCAAATGAATGGTCAACTTAAACGGATGATTTTACGCTGTTAATCAATCTAAGAATCTCTTTTATCTTTATTATTTGTCTGTTTTATTCTATATTCCCCAAAATGTTTATTTTTCATCTTATAAATACGTCGTAAGATATGAAAAATAGCGCATTAATTAAGATTGATTACTTTAAAGCTATTTTACTCCAACTATTTCGAGCAAACACGTTATTAAACAATCTCATTGTTTAGCAACGCGTTGACTCAACTAACTCTAGAATGAACTCATTTAAAAAAAAAATTTCTGCCGATAATTTATTTTACATAAGTCATATGTATGTTTTTATTACATGTCGTAGCAATAAAAAAAATATGGAGCATTTCAATTTAACACGTCTGGACAAGGGAAGATGTGTGGTGTCATTTTAAGACGCAAGTCTGTTTTCCCCCAAAATACTTTTCAGGGTGTATTGGGTTTTTGTAATAAGTGCAGATTTTTGCGGGAAAACAGGTACATACCCGGTAACAATCTATTCACAGTTCTAGCAGTACATTTTAACATATGGGGAGCTCCAAATTGTGGGGACAATAATAAAAATATGATCAGTAACACGTCCTCACTGTGTGGAGCCGAGGTGATTTATAAACTTTGAATGTTAAACGAAATGTTGAAGTCGTCATAACAGAAGTGTTCTGTTATGATGCTTCCAACATTCAGAGACGGGAAGTTGCGCGTTAAGACTCTAAATTAAGCGCGTTAACGAAAATTATAAGTCAGTTACATAAGAAATGATCGTTTTTTAATAAATTACACATATACTTTAATTGTATAAAAAATATAAGAGCTAATTTTTGCTATATTTTACATAAACACACAAAGTATTACTAGGTCGGTTTTGAGCTTGAAATATTATAATATCGAAAAGAAACGATGATCGTTCAGCAATCTACACATTCCTGGTAACTGTAATAGAGTTCTATTCATTTCTAACAAAGTAGGCGTCTTAGCATTTAGTACTCGGGTAGGCATATGAAAAACTCTATACAGTGGAAGGTTAAGGCCTAAGTTCAAGTATCTACAAATTCCAGTCGAGAAACTTAAGTGAATTGAATTTTCAAACATGTTTGTGCATGATCAAGAAGTGTAAATGAGCCCAACCTTCGCTTAAGATGAGTGGCCTGCAACTATCTGAATGCCTATATTAAAGAGAACATTTATGTACATTGTGCTTTGACTTAAATTTCTTTCTATTCCAACACGTCAGATGGTCCATACTTGCACTTTTTCGGCAACTATACACCAACTGGCGTGATCGTAATAAGACGATATAATGTGGAGATTTTCTACATATTTTTCTATCAATTGGTCCAATTCGCCCTCTCTAAACACGTGATAATATCTGTGATAAGTTATTTCGCCGCCGATATTGTCGGAAGGCAACGAATCCTGCGACGTGTCGCTTAAAAGTGTCGCTTTTTCACCACATTTCTTCGACGAGTCACTGTCAAGACTAACGGTCGAGTTTGAGAGACGTTCATCAGTTTTCGACTTGATGGTTTTCCATTCTGGACAAGACGCCAACGACGCGGTGCTACCGCCGTCACTGTATCGACTGATCGAGTTGGTATCTTTGTGACTTTCCGCTCCGTCGGCGGACTCCACGGACTGACCGAAATTTATCGATGTCGCCACGCTAGAAATCATCGAGTTGGTGCTGCTTCCTGTGGGTGGAAAATGAACCGTTCGACACGTTATCCTAAAATTTTTATGAAAACGTACCTTTATCCGAATCGCAGGAATCGGTGGATGTTCCCATCTTGATGGAAGTCTTGCTGACGGACAGTTTGCAGGTAGAAGCGAGATCGTTGTTCTCACTCAACGAATCATTCGTATGTGATCTCTTAAAAATGTTATTTTTTGCACTATGATAATCACTAACTGGCACTTTCTTAGGATCAATTTTGGCTTCTTTCGTTTTGGTCCGATCGTAACACTTACACTCGATTTGTCTACACTTTGTGCATGGTTTGTTAAATAAACTGTCACTCGCACTTAATTTCGCTAGATATTCGTTCTGTTTCTGGATTTCTGCGCTTAATTTCGATAGATCGTCGAGTTCTTCGCTCAACCGATGGATGTAAGGATCGTCGATGTTGTCGATCGTCGAATTCAGAGACAACGCTCGTTCTTTACTTTTTTCTTGGTATTGATCGATTTCTTGGAGTAGTTTCTCGCTCAACCTGTCGGCGAAGTCCGTTAAGTGTCGATGACATTCTTCGTCCCAAGAAGGGCCCGTGTCGCTCAAAAGCGGTGTCGTGTCGGTGGAATATCGTCGTTGAATGATGGATAACACGTCGCCTGTTTGTAATCTCCGTTTGCTTCTCGGACTGGATTTGATGACTTTTTCCATCGCTTCGTCTAAAGTGTTGGCGACGTCGGCGGCGGCCTCCAGAAGACTCATCGATTTGTTATTTTTCGTCGGTGGAAATTTAAATTTTGTTCTGTTGGTGTATTTGTCGTCGGTTCTTACGTTGATAACGCTATCGATCGAATCGGGCGAAGAGACGCAACTAGAATCGCTGTCTTTATCGTCGGTTTCTGGGTTAAAGAGCTCTAGTGATAACAGTTTGGGTAAAGGTTTAGCGACGGCTTCTACTTTACCATTGGCTACCGAAGAGTGTCTAACTATGGGATAATTTTTACTCGAGCGCGAGCCGAAACCGGGCTTCTGAGTTAGTAGTTCCTTAATTTTTTTCAGTCTCTCGTTTCTCGTTTCTGTTTTTTCTACAGGCGATTTCTCGGGACTAACGTTGGTGTTTATAGTAGTTGAATTTAGACTAGTTCTTCTAAATTTCGGGATTTGAGGTACTGAGTACTTTTGTGCAAGACTTTTACTACTCGGTTGTGTTGTACTTTCCGTGGTCGAATGGTCCCTGTCTGATTTGTCTGATAAGATGTCGGCTGTGGTGGGTTTGGGAGAACTAAGTTGCTTCGTTAAAGGATAAACAGTTAAGGGCATCTGTTTGATTCTAGGACTGGTGGGACAAGATGATTGTTTAATTCTCGGCGAGTTTGGAACGGAGGAATTTTTTAATCTAGGTGAAATAGGTCCAGGTGAAAGCGGAGTCGGCGACATGGGATCAGATTTCGGAACGAATATGACCGAAGCGAACGAATCTTCGGAATCTACACTAGTATCACTTTGCAAACTACTGTCTTTTGAAGAGTCTGAACCGTCTTCTTTCGAGTGTCTTCGTTCGGTGATGGCACTCTCTTTTTTTTCTTCTGCTACCACGGATTTCGTCATTGCGTCGATTGTTTCGTTTTCGGGGATCGTAGGTGAAATTAAATCGGAACTTTTCCAGTTTTGGAACATCCTAACGAAGCCGTTTTTCAGCGACGTCCCGGTGACCTTTTCTATAGTAGTGGAATTTTTAATTTTATTCGTAAAACCCGTTTTGATTAATTGGAAGCGCTTCGAAGTAGAAACTGAAAAGAACGAATCTTTGAATGAATCGAAGGTGTGGTGTCTTTGATAAATCAAATCCTCGTTCAAAGACGCCTGTTTCTGGATGTTCTGCCGCACTCTTTCCTTCTCTTTCAATCTGTCGGTCGACATCAACTCTTCGTTCAACGATCTTTGTTTGAACACTCCTCCTCTGTGGTGTCTGGTGTTTAACACTTTAAAATCCGGGAGGTTATTGATCAGCGTTTTCATGTCTGTCGGTTGATCCAACGCCTCTTCATCATCCTCTTCACAGATCGATTTTTTCTGCTTGACTAACTTGGGTTTGGCTAAAGTGGCTTTCGGTTTAATTTCCGGCAACACGTTGATTTCCGGAACACTCGGGGTGCTAGATTGCGACCTGACAATGTTATTATTTTCGGCAGTCTTAATATTCGTCATGCTCTTTGATTTTAAGTTGCTAGAAATATCGTTCATCAACTGCGACGATGGAAACGTTTTACGTCGTTGCGGTAAATCTTCTTCATCAACTCTCCTTAACTCGATGGGGATGTCTTGGATGTTTTCGTTACAATCGCAACATTCGCACCCGTCATGGTCGTAACGTTGTTGTGACGGCTCTTTAGCACAAGTACTCCAACTTTCCAAAAACCAAGGTCTATGCACCCCAACTCTTCTCCCTCCCGCTAATTTCTGGATGGCTCTACGCACGAAACTGTAACAAGTTTCGTTTGGACTTGATAAACTTGAACTACTTGGAGAAGAGTTGCGGCCGGGATCTATTGAGCGTCCCTTGTGGCGGTTCTTCCCTCGCTTTTTCGCCGTGTTTCTAGACCTGCAAACATGAAATACGACGCTGTTTAAACAAAAAACTGTAGCAAGTTTTACTCGATGGCGGAGACGCCGATTAATCACCACTGTGTTTTTAATAAGTACTAGCAGGTATCACTTACTTCATCGACCGATTGGAATCGCTATCCGAAGTTTGTGTGTACGCATGATATGGCGGTAGGCAGTCATCTTCAGAAGTGTTGGTGGTGGATGTCAGCTCCAACGAAGGCGTGCTCAAATGCTTCGGTCGGTGCCAAGGAACCAAGACGTCTTGAGATTCGAACTTCCGATGGCTCTGTTCCATGGCCCAAACAGAAATGATTAATCTTCCTCCGATCCTTAAGACTCTCGCCAATTCCCTGAGGGCGCAAATTCTTCTTTCGGTCGTGGCTAAATGATGAACCACGGCGATGGAGAGCACCGCGTCTAGACTTTCGTCACGGAAAGGCAATACCAAATTGTCGAGGGCCATTACCTGCATCATTAAAAGAAAATCAGGTATTTGTTAGGGGTCGTTATAGATAAGGAGACACTTCTCAATCAGTTTGTACAATATCCGGGAAATTTCCTGTGGGTAAAAGGACGGTGTGATAGCGCACTTACTTCGTTCTCCTTTTCGCGCGCTACTTCAGTCAATCGGATCGATTTATCGCCTCCCATGTTGAATATTGAGGTGTTCACGTTTAGGTACTTTCCATTGCCACAACCTGTAACAATGGGGAGGAAATTAGAGACTGACAAATTATGAGGATATTCGGGGACAGGTTCGCGGAAATTAGGTCGGAGAAGCGCGAAAGTCGAATGAATGAAAACCGGTAATATCTGTTTTCTGCTGGAGCATCAGTTGCGGTGAAGCCACACTCAAAAATTCTATCAAAGTTCTAGTAGCTTATTTTCATAAGAAAATATCTTACCAACATCACACACCAAGGATCCAGGTTCTAAGTCTTGAAGGAATTGTTGCACCTTTGGCCAGGGCTTGCTTCTGGGGTTGTCGTAGAATTGTTCGTAAACGTCGTGCACGTAGGCCTGCTCAAGAGCAACACTTCGTGCCACACGCTCATCCACCGGCATGATCGATCAACTTCTTTCTTAGCCTAAAAAAAAATCAAATCATTATAAATCACCAAGTAATTAACCATCAATTTATTCGCTGCCACTTGCGATCTGACAAAATTGAAAAAACTTTTTTATTTGCCACGTTCAAGCTATAACTTTTTGCAGCAGATGGCGATGAGGCGCACTTGGTTCAAATAGGAGATCAATGAAATATCGGAGAATTGTCAAAACATGGTCATTTATAAAAAAAGTGTGACAACACCAGATTTTAAGTCGATTTATCAAAACAACTGGTTTTATTAATTGTCTATGATCTTGTGAGAGAAGTTTCAATTCCTCAACGTCTAATGATTCATGAGTTAGTGGTGTAGAATTTATTATACAGTGAACTTTCTTTAATAAGGTTCCAAGCACGTATTCTGAGATATCGTTCTTTGAGTACTTCTTGAGAACGCTTATAGGCTGGGGAATGGAATAATATTAAGGAAGTATGTTGCAAATTTACACGGTGCCGGATTTAGCACATACTCTGCTTATCGATCGATTGATGGGAAATGTGACGGTTTGGTTTATTAATCTTAAAGTTTACGTCACTCCTCCACTGTTAACACACTAATTAAAGAAAGAACATTATTTTTGGGGACAATCTTCACTTATCGATGCTTGATTTTTTAACACTAATACGAAGAAGATTCGAAATGGGGTCATTTCGGCGACATACACCTAATTTAGATAACACAAATTCGATAAAGCTACTTTTATAGTTTATCATTAAATAAATGAACTTGATACGAATCAATCCGTAATATACAGAGGAAAATTAGATACGCCCGGCATTTTTTTTTATTTTACTTTGTGAATTAATGATTCAAGTTTAAACTAGAAGCGCCCAAGGTTATTGATTCTCGTGATTACTTATTTATGAATTAAACAGCACAATCATAAATTACTCTTTTTCTGTGCACTGGAGAAAATATTTCATTAAAAAAACTTCGATTTCCATTGAAAGTTGTTCATTGGTTTACATTCAAAGTTGTTCATTCATTTCGTTTTCGTCATTATACTTCATCTTTAATTTTAATCTTGGCGTGTTTTCTGAAGTATGATCCTTTTTTCTACGGTTTTTAGACCCGGCAGGTAATTTCCTTTTTTCAATTTCCGTTTCAGTAGACAACGTTACCATTTAGTCGTGTTAACGGTGGTGCCGACCAATTTTCTTCTACGATGTTGAAAGTATTTTTCATGCTTATGTTTTAAAATGCTTTTTTTGGGTGAAGATTTCTACCGACTTTGCAACAAATATAATGAAGTTTCGATCCTGTATTCCGGGATCAATATGTATTTCGTCGACATTTTTAGATTAAATATGATGTCAATGAACTTTGTCTTTGAACTATATGTATTTCATTACAGTTGTTCTTACGCAATTCTGTGTAATCACATTGATTTCTGTTTACTCTCGCAAAGTCACCAAACGATCGACTCTTATTTCTGTGGCAAACTATTTCGGCATGGACACAGCTCTCGAGATCGATTAGCGTTAAATTAGAATCTATTTCAATCAGTTTATATATTGCAAGATGCGTTTGTGGAAAAAAATGTGATGAATTATCCCGGCGCATCCACCATTTTTACGTTCGCTCTCGTTTTGTCAATGAAAATTAAGTTAGCTTCGTGTGTAACTTGTGGATGCAGACTTGTCTATGATCTGTAGGATTCTTTAAACTGACCTATATAGAAATAAATCGATATGATACGCGCGTCAGACACCGTCGTCTAAAAATACCATCAAACGGTTTGATACGCTAAACGCAACCCCATAACAGTTAACGATGACCAGCGATGTGAATGAGGAAGATTTTTATTAGCGACTCCTTGCTTAAATTTTATGAATGAACCGGAAATACGATTAAAGTGTTGTTATTTGGTTTTGATTGGAGTTACATGTTCGCGGGTAATAATCAGCATAATCTTGAATGAAATTATCACTCCCTTTCTTATCAGCCGGTCGTTATCGCAAACATGTAATTCTGAACATAGTTAACAGGATGTAATCAAAAAATGTCGTGTCGGAGTGCCAAAATAACCGGTCGGGAATCGTCTACAGCCCAGCAACGGTATCCAAGATCCAGCATATCGTATTGATCCGTATTTTCTCTATCTCTATCTCCTCTTTCACCTACATCCTACATCATGTCTATTTCGTCCGTTCATTCACGAATCCTACAACATGGTTGCGAACTGTCAAAATCCGCATCATGGAGAAAGACACTGCCCATCACGATGGACAATGATAGACAAACTCTCAGTTTTTTCACGACTTACTTGTTCGTTGTTCTTGGGTGATGGTGGTTCTGGAATTTTAACTGATCGATGTATAACACTCTATCACAGACATTTTCACTGGTCGCGACACGTTTTGCGGAATTAACAGACAACAACCCCGATTGTAATACATCCTCAGCGTATTTCCAAGCCCGACTAACTGTGGAGGCGGTTTTGACGTCACAGACATGCGCCACGACGACATCGACGACGTCGAGACGCATACAATTTAAGTAGTTAAATAACCCTATATAGGACAAAATGATTTTTAGGTGTAAAATCAATAGATTTTATAATTATCAAAATTCGTCGTAATTCAATAAATTTTGACCAAAATAACCCGGTTTAGAAATACGCACTGAAATCTCTCACAGATTTCGTCTTTTTTCCAAAAACCCCACAAATCGCTTGGAGACCGCCTACACGAAATGAGTAAATTCCTCGACTTTTATTGTCATTCAGAGTAAAATTGTGTTTACTGGCTATAAAAAATGTCTGAATACACACAAGGAAGCTGGAGCATGGAATTTTCTCATTCGAAATCGATATAAAAGAAATAAATCTTGACAAGGAAAGACAATCACAAATCCGTTAATGAGAAATGAGATTATCCGAAGATAAGACTATCGGGGATGAATAATATCGATCTGATCGTAACGTGGACGTGGGCAGAATGACGTAGCCGAATTTGAACCAATAGCAGAAGGATAGAGTCATCGGCGTCACCTTCACTTCTGCGGCAACGGCAAATGATTTCCCCGAATGGAGACTGACGTCAGAGGACCTCAATGGGTTACCGGGGTAACGACTGACGATGCATGTATGCAGTTTAGGTGCAACTATATCAATTAATGGCCAAAAAACTCGAAATTTCCACCCGTAATCCTCTCAAAAACACGTTATCTCACACGGAAAAAAAAATTAAGCTTTCTTTAATTTTCTGATGACATTGCTTTAAAAAACGATCACGTTGTGATAATAAGTCTGATTAGGACGACAAAGCTTTAAAACTCTCTTTAAAATTGGTAGGAAGATAATCCTATATAAAATGAAATTATTTTTAGATGTAAAATCAATAGATTTTGTACTGATTAAAATTACCCACAATTGAATAAATATTAAACAAAATATATATATAATGAAAATTAATGAACAAATTAATGTTACTTTTAAAAATATCACTCATTTAAGAATCATAAAAATTTATAGAATCAAATAATATGTTAGCTAGACATAATACGTTTTTAAGTATTATAAAATCTGATAAAATCAGCTTATTGTTAGAATTGTGAACAAAATCAGTTACATTTTTTTTTATCATTTTGTACAGAGTCCTAGAATTTGTGTTGCCATCTACTGGCTACGGCTGAAACAAATCAAACGGTCATTGGTTTTACAAAGATTTCATTTTTTCACTGCTCTGAGCTGATGTGTGGCACATTTGAAGGTTCATACTATAGTTATAAAAACAATACTAATTTTTATTTTTTTTATCCAACATCGTTATAGAATTAGAATATTAGTATGGTGATTTGAAATATGAAATGTTTCCTATTACATGCGGAATGAGAGAACATTTTGCAAGTTATAGAAATATTTTTGGCTATCTCGAGTTTATTAGTATGTAACACAATTCACAATTCCAGCCACCTAATCTTTTCAAACTTAGGAGATCACCTCCACAGTTTGCCAGTAAAGTCGCGGACGATCTGCGCAGACTGTGGCCAGTAAAGCGCCCCGGTTCTGGCAATCCTAAGTATGGTGCAATTTGTGTAGAAATTTTTGACAAGGTGGTGACCGCCTCAGGCTGTTTTGTACCCTTTCTGCCGAATATTGTACAAACAATCTAGCTTGGCCAGCGTTAAGAGGACGTAAGGACACACATTTTCGACCGCATTCACATGATAACCCTCTTGTATCACACTAAACTTGCGTGGGACTTACGTTTTATAGTCCGGGATTGTAACACATAGGTATCCTCTCTCGTTTTCAATATTGGGGACGCTTAAATTTACGAGCTCGTTGCATCTGCATGCACCTGCGATGCCCATTAATAATGCAACTTGCAACAATGCAAATTAAATAGATATTCAAATTACCAAAAATATATTAAATAGTAGTACCTTCAGCATTAAATAATCGCTGTCAGGAGCTTCCTTCAAAAGTTCTTCAATGCGTTCTTTCTCCAAAACTTGTGCCTTTTTTGGCTTGTAAGCACGTCATTCGCTTTTTAAAAACGCGATTAGTATTATACTTATATATCAATATTTTTATAATTTAGTTACCGTTGATTTCAACATTGAATATTTATTTCTTCCATAACGAAGACGAACCACAAAATGACTAGCCAGAACTTACATAAAAAATACACACACGCACACAGTTTCAGGACGGAAACATTTTTTAAAAAAATATATTGAAACAATTTAACATAGCAATGCATAGCAACCATTCAATTTTTATCTACGGGTTTTTATTAGATCTACATGATTGTGTTAAATAATAATTTGTCAATTGAAAAAATTCAACTATTTGGGGCGCAGATCGCGATGTTAAATAATAAAATAATAATAATAATAATAAAAGATTTATAGGGGTTCATAGATTTTCAAGAGATTTTTTGGACCCATATTTTGACACCCTTTTTCTCGATGATAACACGATAAAATCCTGGAATTTTTTGCGTCACCATGTAGTTCCCGTAGAGTTCTACGAACGTGCAAAAACTCATCCCGATCTATCGAGTAGTTCAAAAGTTATGAGGGAATTTCTAAAAATCAACAAATTTCCATCGATTGAGTCAGAAATTTTTTCGAAAAATTTTGCCATTTTTGAGGTCGAGTTAACACCGGATTCTTAACATTTCGGACCCCAGAAACACGATAACGAAGAGATATTCAAGAAATCTCTTCAAATAAAAAAGTTGAAAAATCGTCGAAATCGCCAAAATTTTGCCCTTTCGACGCAAAATGCAACTTTCCAAAACTTCGGATGGCGATAACTCCAGAACTTTGGATCAAATTTAATAATAAACTAGTGTGGAATGTTTCTTACTCATTCAAGAAAATTAAGCCACTCGTCCTTCGAACTCGTTTCATTTAAAAAAATTGAGTCGAGTATGGTCCTAGATTGTCTAAAATATTATATTTTTATATGCACTTCTTTGCTTTATGTTTCATGACGTATTGGAAGTCTCATATCATGAATGTCAACGCCAAGATTGACCAATATCGCACTAGTGACTGACTCTCTATGTGCGATTAGACATTCAGGGTTATTCACAAATAATGACCAAACCATATGCAACCAGACATATATATTTATATGAATTTTTGATCATTTGTTAATTCATATAAAGAAAAAATTAAATCCAACTAATAACTGAGACACTAAAACAACAATTATAGTATTTTGGATTGGTGAATAAGTGAGTAACCCTTTATAAAATTGGAGATTCTATTTAAGGTACCTAAATCGAATTCTAGAAGTGCAGGGTCAGTTTGATTTTTATCAAAACTTTCTATTAAATGATTTTAGACGGTCAAGTTTTGATTTCAATGATTAAAAATAAAAATAATCTAACAAATCTAACAAATCTAAAGAATCTTCTACAAAGTCTTAGAAACCTAGGAAATCTAGAAAATTGAAAAATTTAACAAATAGGTGTAAGAGATCTAGAAAATAAAAAATCTAATAAACTAAGGTGCTTTAGAAACTTTACTACAGGAATTTAAAAAATCTGTGAATTTTGAATAACGTCTAGTTTTTTTTCCAAAAAATCGAAGGGATTTAGGATAGTACAGGAAATCTTTTTTGCTCTCCTTAGCCCTGTAGAATCGACCGGAATTTTTATAACATCTTTGTTATTTCTACTTACATTTAGGTGTGCCCATATATTTTTTTAGTCGCACCTTCAATATTTTTTCTTAAAGGTTTTGAATAAATTGCTTCAAAACTCCTTTTACCTTAAAATTTTTAAATTTTACTTTAACAATAATTCTACAACTTATTTTTATAAAAAAATTAATTCGCTCTTTATAAAATTAAAAAAAAAATAATATGGCTCTAAACCTTCAGGCTTATATTTTATTGTAATCTAATTTATTTAAAAATATATTCAATTTAGTTACAAATTAGGTAATAATTTACTGAACGTCTGCTACTTTAACTGTGTACATATATTTATATACTTGATTTACCTATGTCAGATATTCTGGGACAAAAACTAAGGCAGGTTCTTCCCAAATATATTCAACTTCTCTTTTGGTAAAAAATGTACAATCGTGTAAAATGAATGGATGAACGAATTTCTCTATGGTTTTCAATTCATTTTCATCTTTATATTTAACGTTCCAAGGACAACGCCAAAATTATGTCCCATTTTCTAATTTACAACGTACGTGCTGGTATGTCGGCTAACAAATCTCGTACGCTTAGTACATAAAAGCAACTGCTACTGTTGGAGGCTGCCAAAGGTCCAACCGTTTGTCTGTTTTGCTCTGCGAATCGGTTAGCAAAAATTGGATCCCAGCTCGCTTTGAGTAAAGCAAAAAAATTGCACCACCCGACAATTGCACCGTGGTTCAAACGGGTAGTATACTTCCTCAGACATTTAAATGCCAATGCCCGGTTTTGTCCCGCTCCATCTCTTTTATATTGATTTCATATAAGCAATTCCATGGTCCAGCTTTTTCGTACATATATCCGACATTGTTTATAGCCAATAAAAAAAAACACTCTGAATGCCAATAAAAGAAGTTTATTCATTTTGTGTAGGTGGTTAAAAGTAGATTTCCAAGTAAATTGTGGAGCTTTTGGAAAAAAAAAACAAAAAACACAAAATCTGCAAGAGCTTTTATGAATTCATTTGGAACGTTTAGTATGAAATGTGGGTGTCTCTCTGAATACGAATTGAGAAAACATACAAAGCGGTCATATCTCGACCCTTAGTAACAGGGTAACAGCAAGGATAATAGATGTGGGAAAATGGAACAAGGCTGTTTCAGGATGACGTCACATTGATTTCTAGTTGGTATCTCTCTTAATTGGTTTAAATGAAAACTGCTCCGATGAAAAGTCAAAAGTCTGTATTTATTGCTGCTAATTGGTCGTGCTTTTTTAAGTAACAATGTTTTTTACAATCTTTGCGGTACCAAATTTGAGTCATAATAAAACATTCGGTAAAACTGACAAAGTTTGCAGGGGGGAACATTCTGATTTATGAAATTTACGAAAATATTTGGTTGCATAACTTAGGTAAAAGTATAATTTTTTACCATTAGATGGCTCTACCAACGTCTCTGAAAGTAACTAGATTTAGTAGTTTTAATTTTTTGTTTTTATGGTAAAATAAAAATGTTTACAGTATTATTAACGGTACTATAAACTTATTTATCACAAAATTTCAAAAATTTATCTATTGAAATCAATATAAAACACGCCACTAAACATTTTTGTTGTTTAATACTGATTACCAACTTCAACAAAATGTGGTTGGTCATCATGGTTTTAACTAAAATTTAGATCTTGCTCAAATAATTCTAAAATTATATTGGATTACACTTATGAATAATTATTAGCAGTAATTACATTTTGCTTTTGAACAAAATATTTTATACCAAAATTTCCATAATTTTGTTTGACAGACTATGCAACCATATATACACCTATTTTAAACATCCTTTTAAAAATTATTCTGTGCACATGAAATAAATAGAAAAGTGTTTCCCAATCCTATGCTAATCGTTTACTAAATCCTTTGATATATTTATTACAAATTAATTTTAATAAATAAGGAAATAATACCGTCAACAAGCCACTACAGAGGGCGCTCGAGCGCTGATTGTTGTTACCACACCAGTAAAGCGTAGCAGAAAGGTTTCTGTGTTTTCTATTAATTATATAAGTTTATCCCGAAAAGAGCGCTCGAATTCGGTAAGTTTCACCCAGTTTTATCATTAATTCTTTAAAATTCCTTTCGGGGACCGCAGGAAGTGACTACTGCGCACGACTTGCAAATTCCAATTTTAATTGTTGCAGCTCGAACATTCCAAATACATATTAATGTCAAAAACTTGTGAAAGTATTTTGTGGTTAACAGTTTTTGTCTCGTTTTTACTTCATTGATGTTTCCGCGTTTCTTAATAACTATTGATTGGACGTTTGGATTTAGGTTATAGGTTGGTACCACTGATTTGTTTGAAAAATAGAGGTAGCAACAATGGTAGCTCCAACAAACGCATCAAATGAACTTTATAATCTCCGTTGGAATAGCTATTTCACGAATTTAACCAACGTTTTCGCCGATCATCAAAATCAGGAGACTTTAGTTGATGTGACGCTAGGTTGTGAGGGTCAGTTCATAAAAGCCCACAAATTGGTATTATCAGCATGTAGCTCTTATTTCCAGGTAATTATAAAATTATTTTTGCTGTAGTTAAGACTAACGAAAAATGTAGAGGATATTTCAGAACCATGCAGCTCCTCAACTTCTCATTTTACTAAATGACGTGAAATTTGAGAACTTAAAGTTGGTCATGCAGTTTATGTACAAAGGCGAAGTAAAAGTTGCAGATTCAGATATGCAACAGTTTCTGCAACTGGGAAAAATGTTGCAGATAAAAGGGTTGTGCTCCGTGGAACTGCAAGACAAGCAAAAAAACAACGAGCCTAGTCCAAGTATCGAAAAAACTAAAATTGATAACAAGAACGAAACTAAAACTTCAGAGACCAAAATGAATGAAAACAAAACCTCAGTAACCAGAAAAACTGTCGCGATCATTAAGAGTATTGAAAAAAAAGAAACCGAAGTCAAGGATCCACTCGCACCAACTGTAAAAAAACGAAAATTATCACCAGTTCACCAGAAAAAAATCGTTTCACCTTCACCACCTGTAGAAGCCAAGTCAAAAGTCGTTTCACCTTCACCTTCCACTGAAAACATTTCACATATTCCACGACCTCCAAACGCATTCATGATTTTCGCAAACCAGTGGCGGAAAAAACTAGCAGTAGAATATCCAAGTATGATCTTTTAATATCGTCACCTTTTTTCTCATGTGTCATTTCCAGATGAAAGCAACAAAGACATATCAGTCAGGTTGGGCAACATGTGGAAATCGTTGTCGCCTGAAACTAGAGACGCTTTTTATGAAGATGCAAGAAAAGCAAATGAAGAACATAAATTAAAGTATCCTGGGTAAAAAAGTAGACTGTAAAGTAAAGATGTTCATATAAATTTTCTAGGTATTACTACAGTCCTAAAGAAGCAAGACACAGAAAGGCTATAGCTCACATCACAAAAACTGGACAAAAAGTAGATTCTCCAGAAACTACATGTCCTGAATTTGTAAGTTTGGTTTTAAAGAGACACAATTCTGATCTGTGGTTTTAGATCGAAATTAAATGTGAGGATGACGACGACGGCGAATATTCCATGGCTCACACAAACGGATCGTAATTGTAGCAGCTTTCAAAGTTTTTTATTTATGTGTCTGTATATATGAGATTTTATGTATGAAAACGAAGCCAAGATGTATTATTTAGAAGAAAGACTGTACTGGGTGTTCCTGTGACAGTTCCGTAGAAAATTAGATTTTATTTTCTCCTGCTCTCGGATATTTTAGGGTTAAATATCAACATTAGCTAACGTTACATTCAGATTTCACGTTCTACAATTTCGTGGTAATTAAAAGTATAATTACTCACGTTATTACCGACATACATATGACAATTTGCATGAGATTAAACGTCACACTGATACTAAATTAAGGTTAACGTGTATGCTAATGATGTTGGTGATGGCAGTTTTATTGCCCTAAAGTCAAGAGCGCGAAATTTGAATTTTAAATTTCGATTCCGTGTCTCAACTTGAAGACAGTTATCGAATGCGATATGCGAGAGAACGCGAAAAAATAAAGTAAAGAATATCATAGAATATGTGGAACACCGGACACTTCGTTGGAAGAACTGGATGTGAACTTTGCGGCTATATAAATGTTAAGACTGTGAGTTGAAGAAGAAGTTCCTGTCTTAATCCTCTCAAGGAATCCTTGAGTTGCCCTGAAACGTGAATCGTTATCAGAAGACATAGCTTCGATTTCTGATGAAGTGGTAAGATCTCAAATCATATCTGTTCTAATAATCCAATTAACTTACGTAATTTCCTTGTTGACCTTGATAGATAACGAAGAATTTCATTGTTTCAAATTTTTCGAATATCTAAATTGTTGAATCGGCGTGAGCTTTCTAAATAAGTGTGATCGTAATTGCATCGACTTTGAACCTGTTCGTTGACACAGAACGGTTTTCCTTTTTAACTCGATCCATGTTAAACAAAAGAACCAAGTCGGTTTACCTTACCTTGTACTAAAACGTTTTTTATGTGTAAGGAAATAAAAATACCATCGGCGTTGTGCATTTTTATTACTTAACGTTTTGTACATAAAAAAAATCATCAGTCGGCTTGTAAAACAGCAACCTTTTATTTCTTACGGTTCACAGAAAAGTAGCCTAAAATTACAACAAACTACGTGAACACTATCAGCTAAATAAGATCAAACAAATGATATTTGACTTCATGACTAGTATGCTTATAGTGAAATATTTTCTGGAGTCATCACAAAATCGTATGAAAATTATTTACAATAAAAAAATAATCTTTGGGGTCACTTATTTCTTCTTGGTCAGTCACAAAAAAAGTAACCGTTCTTTGTTACTGTACAAGAACCGATGCTAGCAGTAAGTGAAACAAATTTCAACATCTAATTTTTGATTAAAAAATTTGATTTCTTTACGATAACGAAAATCGATTTTAACGGCAAGCTAAAGTGGAAGCTGGTGAAGTCACAATAAATCCATCATGCTCATGGAAAATAACGAAAACGTGATTCTAAAAATCCTTCGCAAGGATCGTCATAAACTAGACAAGCGTTATGTATTTTGCGCTTCATAGGAACACATAACAAAGCTCAACTGAATTTCTTCGAAAGTAATACATACTTTGAGAACATCGTAGTAGATATTTTGGTCCTCCTGTAGACTTAAGTTTATTATTTTGTACCGTGGTACTCGCATTCGTGGAGGAGCACTATAAAGCTGTCTGGGACTACGGAAACGTTTGATATCTCTTCGTCAGCAAGATTTTAGATTGAAGAGACAACAAAGACGTAAATTTACGTGAAGACAGTAAATCGATGACACGCTGCAAACAAAGGTTTTTAGATCAGTCTACATCTGAAAAAACTACTCTGACACTAAAGAATTTTATTGATGGACGCGCTACAACTAAAACTCTTCAGTGCCTCGGACTCGGACTGATTTTGACTTACAGTACTGAAACCGGCGTTTCAAATTTGAGTAATAAATTACTGAAATGGCAATAAATAAAAATGACGCTACTCAATTTCGAAACGTCCATTCATAAATACCCGGTTTTTACAATAAAAATTCTATATTAGCAAAATAACGTAAAGAATCATTTCTACAACTGATCGAGTTGAGTCTGATCGCCCCTTAAACCGTCACTGCAGGTCTCGCGTTTTTATTAACAACATAAAACTTGTGTTTTTTCCCGAAAATGCCCCAGATGACGGCCACGTTCTCTATAATTAAATTAAAAGGTATCACGAGCACAGCTGCGCACAAACAGAGCAAAAATCGCCCAAGTCCGAACCTGTAAACCGTGAACGACTTGATAACACCGAACACAAACATGTAAATATTCACAGCACCGATGAACGCACAAATGAAGTCTATAAGAGGTGGACAAGGTATCGGAAACTTGGACGCCAACACTAGATTAGAAACCGAAAGTGGTAACGTGAGCCACGAATAACACGAGCATGCTAGAAAAAGTTTGTTCTTCAGCGGGATGGCTTTGGAGTGGACGACGAGGAGGATGCCTTGGATCCAGCGTTTGCGTTGTTGGATGAAGTCCCAGAAGGTGAAGGGCGACTTTTCCCACATTTCTCCCTCGATGAAGTTAAAACTGTAGCCTTGGCTGTAGGCCTTCATCGCGAAGAAGCAGTCCTCGGCGATGGAACCGTCAAGGCCGTTGTCGAATGAGACTTCACGTTCGGCGTTGAACTGAAACAAAAACAAGGTTCACTTTCCGTGAACTCGGATCGGCGCGTTTTTGGTGTTGCCAACGAAAAACGAGTTGGTTGACTCGCCTTCTTAAAAAAAAAAAAAGGTTGGTTGCATCTTAGCGCGCCACAGAAAACAAGAACCTCCAACTCAAGGCATGCTTTTATTAGAAACCATCGAACGTACTGCATCATTTCCAAATCCCGTCCTTGAATGTATTTTTATGCAGTTAATCCGCACAATTTTGGAATTTATGACGGCAAAGTCAGCGAAGCAGAGGAATTGCTGAAAACTTCCGGTGTGTTAATGGGTCGATCAATCATTAAAGACACCTGATTAATGATGATGACAAGATTTTGTGCTGAGTAATACATCTTCGATCTCTAAGATCAATACAAAACTGAAAACACCCCAAATTGCCGAGTAAATATAGACCAGAAAACCTCCGCATTGCCGGCAATGTGATTATGTGAGTGCTAACAATGGCGGTAATGAATAAAATTTCCACACGCGATGTACGAAAAAAGTGGTAACACATGCGTTGTGACAGGAAATAGCCGAGACACGAGTTATATCCGTTCGGTGGCTATATTGTACAATCAATCATTTTTAAAGTCAAACATGGAGTTGGGGACCAAAAAATGGTTATCACATTCTTCGAACCGACCCAAAACGATTATCAGAGGACCGGATGTTTATATTGATAAGTCTTTACTTTAATTTTGGATTTTATATTTTCAAATTCTGGCGTCGGCCAGTAACACTATAAAGTGTTCATTTTTATTTTGAAAGTTCAGTGATGTCTAACGTTTCAAGTATCTTAACCTTGCTGATGTCACATGTATTTTCAGTAAATAAGATTACATTGTTTCGTTATCAGGATGATTCAGACATAACACATTGAATTAAAATTGTTTTTTGCATTCTTAGTTTGTCATTTAGATCCGGGAAATTTGATTAAAAAAAATCGTAAAATAAACTTAACAGGAGACTCTAAAATTTGGTCCCTCGGTTATGCGTTAACTTTTACCTAGATGTTTTTATTTTGTGTTTGTCTATTTATCTAATTGAAAGTGTTGAAAACTAATTAATTAATTTGCATATTAAAACAATTTAAAAAATCGAATATATCTATTAATCTGTGAGTATCGGAGGTGTAGAGTCCATTATTTAGGTTATCGTTTTTATTTCGTATTCTCTCATCACTCTTATTCGTTGGTTCCAAGTTTTCCTTGGTTCCCTTTTTTTCTTAACTAACTGGTAAACCACAAGCTAGCCCTAAACTGATTTATAATACCCCCAATAATTCTATCCTCATTTCAAGGGTCGGCATAAAAACCTTTTTTTTTTTTGCAGGTAGTAACAGTTATAAACAATCAATACCAAGAAAAGTTTTCTTGCCGACCCTGGATATCGGCTACAACTTAAAAGGTTCAAGGGAAAAATTATTGCATGTTATAAATTACTTTAGGGGCAGTTTATGGTTTACCAATCAATACTATTAATACAATTAATCTTATTAGAAGATGAAATATTAATATTAATTAAGCAGCGCGTTTTAATTTTATGCTTTTCACTATAAAAAGAACAACGTAAGTTAAGTTTGCATCTATTTTATTGTTTTTGATTTTTTGCATATAATTAACAATCGAAATATGATTGGGCCTTTGTGTCGTACTACATTGCTTCCATAAGTAAAATAAAATCGTATTTATAACTTAATAATTAAAAATTATATATATATATATATATATATATATACTTTAATTTCAGCGACGCACTTAATAATTTGACATAACAGAACAAGGCAGATTACTCATTGGTGATAAGGAGTTTTCTACAAAATCAAAAGAATTGTTTGTTATATTTCTAGGCGTACTAAGGCACTAGTGATTCAAAATGTTTCAAACTCTTAAAAGTACAAACCACATTGGCCGGGATCTAAACTTGGAAGTCTATAAAACTACAGTTTAGCGAATCATTAAAAGAAACCCCCCATTTTCGCGCCAAATATTTAAATTTAAATTTTGCAGGAAAAATGGCACCCAAATGGGACCAGGTATGCCCTAATCTACATTTTAAAGAGAACATCGGTGAAATTTCCTAGTCTTTCAACAAGATAATGCCCTAATTCATAAAAGTGTGAACACAACAAATTAATTAAAAAAACCATTTCGTCCGAATTGCTTGGCCGCTACGTTTGCCCGATTTAAATTCCATCGAAAATTTTCGGGTAGTTATTTCCTTTCGTATACAATCTCTATTTCTTCACTCCATGTATGTCAGTATTCTTTGCACTTATTATTTTGCTTATGTTATTTATGTTTTTGTGTTTGGTATCATCACTAGATCCAAGATCCACAATTTGAAAATTCTTCTTCTTCAAAAAAATCTAGAGAATGTAGAACGCCTTTAAAGTCGGAAAAACTAAAAGAACTATTAAGCCTACAAGGTATTGGTATTGGCTTTAATACTAGCATTTAAATTAAATTGTTCATTTTTATTTAATCGGAGTCTCATTATGATCCCAATGATTTTTCACAAATTTTATTCATACTTAATAATACATGGCTTTCTCTCTTTTTAAAAATCTGCGAAGTGATCTATTATAGCAAAAACTCACTGACTTACATACTTCAACACTCATTTGCCACCCCGCAGATTCTGATAAAAAAGTAGATTTTACTGTATATGATACTTTTAAATATCAAATGTTAGACTGATTTAACCGTGGAAGTTTTCAATTTTACAATAATCTCTGACAGCGACTTAGAATACACCCCCCCCCCCCTTAACTGTGAAAAAACTGCGGCAGCCCAGAAAAGTAAGTGATTTTGTGGTAATGATTTTTATTGTACTTGATTGCGAATAAAATTGTATAGAAACCTCTGAGGAAAATCCATTTTTGTCTCTCGAGAAATATGTTATCTCGGCTGTCGCCTCCTTTCACTCGAGAGAAATGGCGAACTTCCCGCCTCGGATTGTAATCTACCATGGTTGCCTATTTACGCACTTCAGTCACTGATACAAGCATAGATTTGGAATTGGACACAATCTAATCGATTCAGAGAGGGATATTGGAAGCACGGATGAATTGGAACTTTTTATTGAATAAATTAAATCTGAATGAACTCCAGCAAGTACAAATATAGAATTTCCAACTGATTGACCAATTCGTTTCGAAAGAAAAATTCTGAAGACTTCGCATGTTGTTTCTCCGCTTTACTAAAAGAAAGCACAACGGAAATGCTACCCACAGCTCCCTCATACCCGACAATAAATATTTTATATGGCTATAGATAGCGAACCTCAACCAACACTCGTACAACATTAAAAATCCAAATCCGTTATTTATAAAACACCATTTCCTTCTTTATCAAAAAAAACTGCATGATCCGAATGAATGAAAATTCACAAAACGTGTTTGCCAAGAGAACTTTATAGCACCTTGACTCGTTTGAATAGCCAAGTTTTTTCAATGGCGATTCCCTCCTTTGTTGAAAACGGAAGCGATACATAAATTGGAACAAACAATGGAAAAGAGATGTTCTAACGCGTTCTTGGAAATGAAATGGAACAGATAGTTAATTGGTTCAACGGAATCTTCACAAATAGTGGATAATTTATCAAAATCCAAACAGTTTGAAAGATTTTATCCAAGAACAAATAAATAGGCGGTCGTTACACTGCGATGGGTACTAAAACTGATTGTCTATTTAGTAATTGCCGCGATCAGGATCAATAATTCTACCGAAATAACCGATTGTTTCATTAGTCTACTAACCTATTTCAAACGAAGGATCAATGGACTGACTGTCAATTTCGAATAACTATTATCCTTCTATGTGGGTTCACCGCGGACATTACTGGTAGGTGCAATAAGTCTCAAAATATTGCTGAACTATAACCTCAGTCGTTAAAACGCCTAAACCGTCGCAGTTTTATCTGCAAAGTTACTGTGAATGCAATCGAGATGTCGATTTCGTCAAACTGTCTCGTTTGTCGTTATATAACGAAATGCAAGGTCGGCCTGTCATTGCATTCCAAAAAACCCGTTCTCTACCATCGCGTTCGAAAATAATTGTTTCCATTGCGAAAATTATGCATCAAGATACAATTAATCTTCAAGGTTGCACTTTGTTCCTTGCCCTAGGTACCATTCCAAAAATAACTACAATAAACAACCAATTTATATAATGACGTTATGAAATTCCGAGGACATTTGGTCCACGACCATCCATTTTTCTTTCCGTGTTATTAAAAACGTCGCGTTTTTCTTGAAACCAACAGATTTTAATTACACGACACTTAAAAAGGGAAAAATCAGAATCCATACAACAATGACCGCATCGTCATAAAAGTCGGCAACATTTCCAGTTTTTGCATCGGCCGATGAAAGGTCAACGGCAGGTTTATGAAGTTTAAAAAAAATAATGACGTCGTAAAGACCGATGCGTCGGTTGTATAAAAACGTTATCGTTAGAATTAGATCAATTCATACACACTGATAAGACTTATCAATGAGAAAAAAATACTTGGCCCGTTGGGCTGACATATTATTGATGATTAATACTGATTTAAAACTGCTGACATGACGCATTGCTGCGACAACAATAAAATGTTTTTAAAAAGATGTAGGTGTAATGTTTTGTCTTGATTTCATTTTTGTTGTATTATGCAAGTATTTACTTGTAGCAACAGAGTTAAAATTTATTACTTGTTTTAGCAGAGTCCATGCAAACAATGAACAATCGTTGTAAATTATACACAGTGAAAACAAACTGATAAAGTTACATCGTTAAAAGCACAAACTGCAAATAAAATTTCAAGAAAATGAACTCTGTAAACGAGGACAGTTGTACTTCGATAATCATGTTGATCCGAAGTGTATTGTATTCGTTCGCAGCTTGAGTTTCCAATTTCAAAACTCTCACAAAACGTTCACTCATAATTATTATTGTTCCATTGAGTTAATAACGCCGCTTATTTAATTATAACAATTGCCACTTTTACCTTACTTTCTCTCGTTTCCTCTAACAAAATTAATATTGCACCGAATCAAAATTTTCGCCTTCACAATTGAACGATGAAAAACTCCAAGGAAACGAATGCGTATCATATAATTATTTTTGCTTGACGACACACATTAATTTCAAAGGATGTTTTGTTTGAAGCACTTCAACTACTGAAAATGCAAAACCGTGTCTAAGATCTGACTCACGTTTTCGGATAAATATTTGCCTCGGAATTTTCAGAAATTCACTGATGGTTGAACACGCCGGATCGTTACCACTAAACGAAAAATAAACAAGACCCAGATTTCAAACGATTTCGCGGGCTATTACTCAAACTGAGAATCCAAGGATCGCAGATAATGACGTTAAGTAGGTGAATAACGGAATAATAGATTATACGAAAAAATGACTCTTTGCGGAAATGACTAACCAATTCTGCTCGGTTCTCAATAATAAAAATCAAACTTGGATAAATCAATTAATGGCGACAGTTAACACTTTTATTAGTTTATTTGAAAACGAAAATCAATAAAAAGATGTGTTCGCACCGTCCATAACTATTAAAATGAAATTAACAGTCCAATTGCGGTACTAAAACTTCGTCACTACATAATCAGTGACCATAATGTACAAATTAGACCCACCGCGTGGTTACTTAACATTAATTTTTTTAAGCACGACGTAACAAAGGTTAATTATTTTTACACTTGAAATGGTTACTTTGGATCAAAGTTCCACTAATTATGACTATTGACGTCCAATTTGAACACTTATTGAGAACCAAACAGCTTGCAACAACCTTGGCTTAACTATTTAAATATTAACGCTGGCCGAAAATTTCAGTGCAGAATTTGGCGAATCGGCCAAATTAGTTACCTTCACATATTACGTTTGTTTAAAAATAACCGACAGACTTTCTTATTGCAAGCGCCAAATTTTGTTAAAAATAACCGTTTTATTAACAATATTACGGAAGCGGTTACGTAATCCACATAAGAATGGGTTTATTAAAAAAAAAAAAAAAAAAATTGTGGACGTTTCACAATAGCGGAGTTATTACAGATTAGAATAATTTTAATGGCTACGACAATTGAGGCGACATGTTTTTTGTAATTAATGTAGATTAGGACGAACGTATGGAACAATTTTGTGAGTGAAACGTAAATTAGAACGGTGAGATATTGCGAAATATGTTCGTGCTGATAACAACGTCAAGGATTACGATGACCATGCCGGTGTATCTATGTATAAATAATTTATAATTTCGACGGGAAATCGGGGAAAGTTACGAATTCATTTATTGTTTTTATGGTCTCTTGACGTGTCGTGTTATTTTTAAAAATTTCGGAGGAAACAATGTTAAATAATTATATAGCAATTATTGGGAAACTTAATCGCTGGAAATTAATCCACCGAACTCCAAGCGACAAAAAGGTGCACAAAATCCGAAGAATTTTTACAGTCTAAAAAATGTAAGAGTTCTGAAATTCTCTTCGAAAAACCTAAAGCATCCAACGAATCTCAAATGTTCAAGAGACAGATACATATAAATAGAAAAATCTAGACGATACCAAAAAATATTCACAAAGAATTTATAAAATACTGTTAATATAGAGAGAATCAAAAACCTAGAAATTCTTGAAGACACATTTAATAAATTTGAAGAAAAAATTTAAAATACTTGACGGATTTCAAAGGTCCAAATAGTATAAAGAATCAGAACCTTCAAAAATTCACCAAAAATCTAAATGCAGGACTCAGAAATTTGAAAACAATTACACCAAGAATTTGAACCAAAGGAAGATCAAAAGATCTAACAAATGCACAACATTAAAGAAGTAAAAAAAATGAAGGGATTGAAAGAATATAAATAACTTAAAAAAAAATTAACATGGAACTATTTGAATGCAGAACGATGTCTGGGCTAATCGTTGGGAATTCTGATTATCACTTTGTTAAAATTTTCTGATCTGCTCTGCTAAAAAACAATGTTATTAGCTATTACATTAGCTATTCATATTTTAGAGAATAATCAATGAAAAAACTTCCTCTTTAAAGTACACCGAAAAATATCAATGTGAGTTTAATTATAGGAATCTCGCTCGCAGACTGTTGGGGGAGCTTAGTTACGATTTTTTTAATTGCTGTGTAATCTTCTTCAAATCAATAACTAGTTTTTTCCCACAAATTTATTTCCAACGTCATCCCGTCTATTCAATTAAACGCAATTAAATATGTAATTACGTACATACTTGGTGTTCCTGTAACGAGGACACTAATAATTAATGTTAACCAGCTGGTTCATTTTTCTGTTACCAAGACTGTATTCGGAGCAGGTGCGGAAATGACTTGCGATGTTTCCACGAGACTATAATAGAAAACGATTGCCGATTATATCGACGCGGGGACAAATACAGAAGTCATTTGTATGCGGGCTTAATTATATGTAATAATCTACTACATTCCTCGCATACCTTCTAAATTCGTTGAGTAATTGATGGGAATATTTTTAATGGTCCAGAAGCAACGATCACTAAATTAGGATTTATGGCTACAGAAAATTGAGATTAAACTGCTATTGACTTATTGTCCATTGTTTAGGTCCAACAATAAGTAATGGTAATGAAATTCAGATTTTACCGATGAGTGGGGGGTTCTCTTTTAATTATCAGTATTAAATCTATCAACAATAGGAACTTTCCGCATTTGTTTCTTTAAAGATCCAGGTTAAGTAAACGTAAATCGACAGTTCCCAAACAGAGTTGTGAGACATTCTTTGAACGTCTGCTTTTCATTGACTTTCAACAGCTATAAATTCGTAAGTTAAAATACCTATATAACCAAGGTCGCCGACGGGTATTCCCAACCTTGTTGATCCTTAACAATTTAACGAAGTTTTAATTACTGCAACTAATACGTTTACTAGACGTGATGTTTGCGTCACTGAACAGATTCGGTAAAGAATTTTAAAATGCGAATTCCAATGTGTAACTTCCAACCAGTAGTAACAAGTCTAATTTTAAAAAAGTGATAACCTTGACCACTTTGGACCAACTGTGAGAGACCGCAATATGTATCATTCGCTGTGGCTGACTATTTTGTGATGATAACTCAGTGATAAGTAAGTGATTAGTTGAGTGGCACAAGTAACCAAAAGTCTGGAAAGAGATAAGATAATGTCATTTTTCGGAATGTGACTAACGTTCAGGAAAATAGCGAACAACTTGAGGGTAAATAAAAATGTTTTTATTTACACTAGGTATCGTGAAATAAACATTGTATTACACAAATTCGAGACTAAATTGTAGTTGCAAGCTTGTTTTAACTAGCCTCATTAGGTTAAAAATACTTTCGAACTAGGTTTCATCTTCCTGAACTCCGCAAACAGTTTAAAGTCAATCTTCAAAGGAACTACAAATTTTGATAACTTTGAGGTTGGTTCCAAGATAAATCTGTGGGCCAAACTTAATTGTTGTTCTGACGCAACGAAGGATTTGCGAGAAATTTATAACGACAAGCACAATAAATTCTATTATAACTTTACGATGACTTTGGTAAACTTGTAATTGGAACCTGAAAACTCGACATTACTGTAAATTTGATGTGAAATTTTAGGTTTAGGACTAGTAATAAAGGTAGCCAAAAACAGAATGTCAAGCCTAAAAATCTAGGAACTTCTAAATCTGAACGTTTTTCCTAAAAGCAACTTAATTTTGAATATCTAAAGACAATATTGTCATAGTTGAGACAACCTTGGAACTAACAAGGTTTTGTAAATTTGCTGCCGCATTAAAACATGGGAACTTAATGCTTCACCCTGGGACTTCGAGACTGACTTATTGAATTTTCAAAAAAAAAAAAATACCAAAAATAAATTCACGCCTTTAACAAAGTTCAGACTCTATTTTTGGGATTTCGCAAAAGCTCCAGTTGCAATGTTGTCTTTAATATGGAAACCTAAAATTTTGAGCTAAAACCTAAAACGAACCTAAATCTTAAGTTTGTATTCTTGATTTAATAACATAGGTACAACAACAAAGTAGGCTTTTATATTTTCAATTTTGAAGGTAACATTCTTCAAACTCCACAACGTGAAGATACGAAACTCAGACTTTTCATGGAACTTGAAACCTGACATTTTAAGTTGGAAGGCTCACATTTTAATGACAAAAACTAACCAATGGGAATAAGTTGACCTTTAGACATTACCACCTGTGAAACCGTCCATTTCTATTTTTTTTATAAACAGGTACGTTCAAAAAACAAAATCAACCTTTTTCACAAGGAAAAATGGAAAATTTAGGTGTCTTCATTAGTGTAACACTACTTATGCAACTAACATTTTTAATGGACAAACCTTCGAACTATTAATATTTTAAGACACTTTCATACAAAATATGCAAAAATTGAAAAAATTCTTAGGGCTTTAAACCTAAAGATATGACTTTTATAAAATCTAACAGCGTTGAAAAGCACGCGAGTTGATTGTAAAACTGATTAAAAATCTTACAATATGAAAGATTCTGGACTTAATTTTGAAAAAAACGCGTCAATCTCAAAAAGTATGACAAAATCTGATAACTTTGTTTCATGATCAAGTTGCATGTCACAATTAATAGTAGTTATCATTTATATAGGCTCAAGTTCTGATGGAACGAAGGATTTACGAGGAATTAATTCTCAAATATGTAACAATAAATTCCATAACTTTCCGTTCATCACAATTTTCGCTCGCAAAAAAAACAATTCTATTCGAGCAACTTATCCTATTGATTCAATTTAAAGCCTTCAAAAATTTATGTACGTCACGTTTTTTTTAATATTCCCCGTTTTTAGCTTCATTTCCGCAATGTCGCTTTTACAATGTGCGGCAAAACTTTCATCGTAACAATATGGAAATTTACAGCAAATCTGCATGTGACATTAATCGATAATACTTCACATGTATACACGTGCGTGGGGAATAGCTAAACCACAAATGACACGAAGGTTGGCAATATTAAAGCCAAGATGTCACTAATTCGGCTAATTTAATACACAATCCAATATTAATGCAAGAATTTTTCGTGGCATTCATCTCAGGAAAAAAAAGGAGATATTAGTTGCAAAACCACGGACTTACACGGAATCGCATTTCAAACAGGTTTTCAAGCAATCGATGCAAAGTCTCAATTTTATAAGTTGTGCAAACTTTTACTAAAACGAGCAACGATCACGTAGTTGTACGAAATTCAAATTTCGCGCTTTTTAGGGTGGTTTTGCCGTTCGTAAATGTCATATTTTAATGACAAGTTTAGTTACCCCAAAATGTAAAGCGGGAAATTTGAATAAATGATATTATACAATACTAAATAGGTTATTAATGGGCGCCTGTTTAATTAACGCCAAATGTCGTAAATGTTTTTACTTTCAACAAGGTAAACACGCATTCATTGTGAAATTTTATCGTTATGAGTTTCGGAAGTCTTAAAATGCAATTTCCCCTTTATTGTTTCCGATTTCTTATTTTAACATTAATTGTAGATGTGATTTGATGCTTTTCAATGTTTTTTCAGCATGCCATCGTTTGAATCATATTTCAATAATTCATGTGGTAAACATTTCAAAATTAACGTGATAATAACAACTTTGTTTAACCGATTTGATACGTGTGAGTGCTCTCGATTTAAAATAAAAGATGTTTAAAGCCTGTGATCTCATTATAGACAATGTTATCAATGATGGTAACATAGAATGCAATGAATTACTGATAACTGAACAATTGGATGACGTTGGTCACGTTTCTAGGTTCTACAAGTACCGAAAAAAAAAGCTTTCGTTTATCGAGTCGATACTGGAAGTATAACAGTAAAACCATAATTGTTTTATCATCGGAATAAACCCAACAAAAATAGTCTCCAAGTATCGATCAAATATGAAAGTTATTCACCTAAACGTTCATTATCTGCAACAATCAACGCAGAAGTAACAATGATTTGTCTGCCTCACCTGCGTGACAACAAACGATCCTTTCCAACTAAACAACGGTTTGTGGAACATCCTGAACTGCAACTTGAGTTTTCCCATATCATCCGTTACTCTGAAGGAATCCGCCAATGTCGTAATCCAATTAACAACTTCTTCATTAGCATAAGTGATCAATCCTTGTCCAAACTGGTGCTTTCCATCTCCAACAAAATTAAGAATCCCTTTCACGGAATTCTCGGTGAGGAGCGTCTCTTCATCGAGATGAACAATCCAGTCGTTGGCGGAGAGAAGATTGACCTTGTCCTCCAGACAATACTGCAACGCTCGAGCTTTGAACAATGATCCGGACTTGGTTCGGTAATCCGGAGGCACGACAATTTCTCGAACTCTTCTGTGTTTATCCAAACCTATGCTTTTGTCCGTGACGACTTCGATGAGGAAGTTTTCCAAACCAGCGTCCAAACATCTATTCATATTTCTATTGACGTTAGTCTTGACCAACTGCGGGAAATCGCCTCTGGTGACGATCCTGATACAGATGAAAGGCGCAAGAATCGGAGACGCCTTCAACACCACTTTATCGGGAAAAGCGTTGTAATAAGTGAGTCCGACGAAATTAAATAACACTTGCGGTAAAGGGAGGAAAGTTACTAATCTAAGCAAGTAAAGCACGAACGCGCCAAAGAACCCATATTGCACCCAAGGGTTGATGTCTTCGGGTGGGACGTACACCCCGCCGTTCAATAGTTTAATACCACCGGTGAAGATCTCGAACATTAATATCACAAAAATAAACAAACAACAATGTAGATAATGCTTGGTTTTACTCGTTAGCATCGTCATTTTGCCGAACAACCCTCGCACACGCACTTATAAGGGAGATCAAGTCGATTACAGCGATTCTTTGTTGGTTTGGTTTGGCTGGTTTTCTGGAGAAACGTCACTTTACATATCACAGACAGATCGTGACAGGTTTGCAGAAGCCGGTTTTTTGGAGCTGTGATGCACCATTATCCAACACACAACATCTGCAATGGGAATACTAGCGCCTACCGCGGCTTTTCTCTTGATTGCTGGCTCGCTGGGGTTAAAAAGACATGCGCACAACAGAAACCAATATTGGAGCAGTTCCGTGAGATTTGATTATACACGATACAATACAAGAGCGTTCGCACTGTTGCCTATGGTGGAAACACTGAAGATTCTTTAAATTTTCGAAAAAACTGAAAGTTGTATAAAATGTTAAAATGTAGTAAATTTCAAAAATTATGACAGATTAGAGATAGCAAGACGATTCATAGTTTGCCATCCTAATGCAATTAATTGATATAAAAATATACAAAAGAGATTCATTGTCATAACACTGACATCATTGTATTCTTCAGAGTGACCTACATTTTTTTTAAATTCATAAAATATCATATTTTACGTTTGACAGTTTAAGGTTAGGCATGACATTTCTAAAATGTCAACTGTAAAAAAAAAAACACAAAATGGCAGAGCTACCAACATGGAAAAAATTTAAGCCGTCTTTAAGCGTTTCCTTCGATTGAATTTTTCCTTGTTTGCCGATTCGTAACATTTCTAACAGCAGAGGTTCCACAAGTTGCTAAACACATAGTAAATTTAATTTTATTTATTCTTAGCTTTTCCAGGGTGTTTAAAAAAACTCTTTCTTCCTTGTATAGATTGTAGAGGCCGCTCTTTCATTTACGTTTAATTTTGTTTAATCATCAACACAGTGGCATAGAAGAAACTGACTTAAAAGTTAATATTTAAATTTAGCGCTCTCCATTTTTAGGGGAGTAAATGTAGAATTAATTACTGAAGTTGTCATGCTGTCATATATCGGTGTACCTATGGAATATTTTTGTTCTGAAGGCATGTCGTAATGTCGTTCATTCCTGTACATATATCATTCTTTATGTCAACTGTCAACTTTAGCTGTTGATCTTGTTTTTGTATTGTTTCTTGTGACTATAATCGTGTTTTTTTGTGTTTGTTGTCTTTTTTTTCAAAAATCTGTTCTTTTCAAGAGCTATTTATGTTCTTGTGACTACTCGAGCCCTGCTATCATTTATCAGTAAGGTTATGTCCATTAATAACCCGACATACGTTTTCCAAAACAAATGATTTTCACAGGTAATGTTACTAGATTATTAAATGAACACTCGGTACTAATGACGTTTTTAATTTAAATTTTCCCACCAAAAAACTGATGCAAAATTTGAAAATTGAAATCTGAGAACAACACTAATAGAGTAGGGAATGAAAATTAAAAAAGAATAACACAAGAACAAGAAACAAATATATCTACAGACATGCTCAGGAACAACAAAACTGAAAGTCATCATGAAAATAGATAAAAAAGCAGGAGAAACAGACAGGGAATTTAGAAAAACCAAATTAATTCATGAAATCTGAAAGATCAGAATTGAAAATGATGATACTAAATGTAATATGCGGACAAAGCAGAATAAAATCAAACAAGATGATGGAACAAGGAAATACAAAATGAAGTAAAAAAAAAAAATGGAAAAAATAAAAACAGTAGCGATATAAAATAAAATGTAAGGAAAGTAGAAATATAGTTAAGTGAAAAGTGATAAAAGCAAAAAAAAATTAAATCGAAAGGAATTAATGGAATACATTCATATATACTCTCATATATTTCTTGTGATTTTTTTTGTTTTTTTTTTGTCTGTTTTTTTTAGCTTTTTGTTAGTTTTGTTTTAGCTATTAAAGAGACCAAAATGTAACAGAAAAATTTGCGCTAAAATTTAAATTTTACATATCGTTGCCGCCGAGTCGCAAAGCGCGAGTTTTGAATATTAATATCAATAATAAGATTTGAAACAAGAGCGATGGACAGTAGAGAATGCTGCAGCAAGCAAAATTTAAAAAGAATAACATTGTACTATAATTATCACTTCTTTGAACACCGGGTAGATAATTTTGTTTTGAACGAGTGACAAGCGTTGATATTAACAATCTTAAATATTGATGAAATATGATGCTATTTGTTCGTGTCACTAAATTAACTAGCCCCATCATAAGGTATGTAAGTAAAAATTGTTATAACATTATAAAGAAACATTGGACCCTTAAATGTCATAATCTCTCATTCATCTATTTATTTATAAACAAATTAAAGCTCTTCTAATCTCAATGCATGTGAACATCTTGAAACTTGTTGCAAAAATTTTTGAAGTTGCAGCCATAGGTACCATGAATTTACTCAGTTTTGACATTTCAAAAATTTTGAAATTTTTGAAAAATAGCACGAGGGGCCGAGGTATTTTCAAATCACGAAAATTCGTGACATGCGTGTTACGTGTACGCACCGTAGGTGGAGCTTGTTGACCTTTGCCGGTTCGAAGGACAGTTGTCAGTATCAAAAGTCCCCGGTTAAAGTAACTCGCGGCTTATCAAATAACTTTCACAGTGTAGTATTTAAACGCCTTTACTAGTTCCTTTCCTTCCAGACGTTACAAATTTACCGACTGCAAAATGTCACGAAAATTCGTAGTTGGTGGCAATTGGAAGATGAACGGCGACAAGAAGCAAATCGGCGAAATTGTCGCCTTTTTGAAGAAAGGCCCTCTAAGTCCAAACACAGAAGTCATTGTGGGAGTCCCGGCTTTGTACCTCGAGTATGTGAGATCAAATTTACCACCGGCAATAGGTGTCGCCGCCCAGAACTGTTACAAAGTATCAAAAGGAGCCTTCACTGGAGAAATATCCCCAGCTATGATCAAAGACATTGGAGTTGATTGGGTGATTTTGGGGCACTCAGAACGCCGACAAATCTTCGGGGAAAGCGATGAGTTGATCGCGGAAAAGGTAGCGCACGCTTTGGAGACTGGTTTGAAAGTCATTGCTTGTATTGGAGAGACTTTACAAGAACGTGAAGCTGGTAAAACAGAAGAGGTTGTCTTCAGACAGACTCAAGCTATTGCAGATAAGGTCAAGGATTGGTAAGAGTGTCTCGAGTCAAAAAGAAAAGGTTTGATTGCGAAATTTTAGGACAAATGTCGTAATCGCCTATGAGCCTGTTTGGGCTATTGGTACTGGCAAAACTGCAACTCCTCAGCAAGCTCAAGACGTCCATCAAGCTTTGAGGAAGTGGTTCCAAGATAAGATCAGTCCTGCTGTTGCTTCATCCATTCAGATCCAATATGGAGGCTCCGTAACGGCCGCCAATTGTAAAGAATTAGCTGCACAGCCTGATATCGACGGTTTCTTAGTAGGAGGTGCTTCTTTGAAACCTGAATTTGTAAATATTGTAAATGCCAAGCAATAAATGAAAATTGTTTAATAATTCAGTGTGTAGGCAATTTTTCTAGAATAAAGACTGAAATATTGTTAAGAGTTTATTAGAAAATATAGTTCTTCATATCAAATGAAGCCGCCTTGTTTCTCCTACGAAACCATACAACTCCAGAGTAATAAATTAGAATCTATTATACACCAACTTCTAACTATACATAATATAAAAGTAATTCCACGTTGTTAGCTATTAGTATTTTCATTGGATAAAACAATATAACTTCTGAAAAGCTGCCTCTTTACAAGAACTCTTCACACCAGTCATTTAAACATTGCCAGCAATCTGAAGATTGTTTAGCGTTGGCTTGGCAGGTATCTTTCATCCACTCTTGAAAAAGTTCTTGGTTTTTCTTTAAAACCAAAAATTGACCAAGTACGACGTACGCCTACAACAAGAACTGCATAAAAAGTGACACAACATTTTGCAACCAACCTTGTCAAATCCAGCAGCAGTGAGGCGTCGACCCAAAACTTCACCCACGCCGGCCAAATCGGTCACGGGTTTTTCGCCCATAGGCTCGGCCACAAAATTACGATGTTTTTGAGAAGTACTCGACATTCTTAACTGTGTTTTAAATAAAAAAATATGAGTGGGTCAAGCGGTATCAACGCTTTTTAAAACTATAATGACAATAATGACAGATGACGTTAGGGTGTGCCAACCCGACAACGTAAGGAAACAACAAAGTCCCAACAATAAAACAGGGTTAAACTCTAGGAAAAAAATCAGTCATGTGTTGAAATTCGAGGAATTTTGATAAAACTCGGTTATTTAAGTTAATATTTTGCGAAATCGGAAAATGAAACACTTTCTTTTTGCTTTTTTGTATCATAGTGCGCCATCTGAGCGGTTGACAGGTGACTTACAATTGTTGTTATTTTTGACAGATCTGGCAATCTTATTGTTTATAAATAAAACCACCCGCGTTTTTTTTTCATGACTATAAACAATGAACAACGTTTTTCAAATAACGGATTGTTGTCGCATTTGTTTGCGCGTGGAAAGTGCTTTAACTCCCATAACCTCACTGGATAGTGACAATATTAAATTATGTGATAAACTTCTAGCCTGCGTTTCCGATATAGTAAGTTCCTTAAAAAATCAGACTTTGTCGTCATTTTCCCGCTTTTTACAGGCATGGATAAAGGACGGATACTCGCACTTACTTTGTTCAGGGTGTACAGAAAAACTTAGAATCTCCTATGATTTTCGCCTGATGTGTATCAACTCCGAAAGTACATCCCAGCAGTACTTTTCCCAAGATAAAGTGACGTCGTATACGAATCTGGATGAATATCAGCTGACAAACGCGATTCATATTCAAAACAACATAGTTGATAGCCCCCATAAAGAAAATAATACGAACCACAATAACGACTATCTTCACTTTAAACAGTTTCTCGATGAAAACTCCCTTGCGAAGTCATCGAGACAAGCGGAAAATTCTCCGAGCGCGAGTCCCGATTCAGTTGCCACCACCGGTTTTGCCAAGTATGAAAAGAATTTGAAAAAACTAGTGGTACCAACAAGATCAGTGAAAACACAGACTCAGCCTTTACCACAGTATCCTACGTTAACCCCAGCGGCGGCTCGCTTGGAAGCTCAACAAAGCAAGACAACGATAATCGTGGAAGATCCTTACAAATGGTCGTGCGAACTATGTGGCAAAAAGTACGCGAAAAACGCCAATCTTAAAATTCATATGAGGACGCACACGGGTGAAAAACCGTTCGAATGTAAATACTGTGAGAAAAAGTTCCACCACTCGTCGCATCTAAGGGAACACATCCGGAGACACACGGGAGAAAAACCGTTTCAGTGTAAAGTCTGCGAAAAACGATTCACCATCACGGCGGAGCTCACGGTTCACATGCGAATACACACGGGGGAAAAACCGTACGCTTGCAATTGTTGCGAGAAACGCTACATCAAAGCTAGTGATCTACAAGTCCACATGCGATCTCACACCGGGGAAAAACCGTTCGCGTGTAACTTCTGCGAGAAGAAATTCACCTCTGGTTATATCTTAAACTCTCATTTGAAAACGCATACGGGGGACAGGCCCTGGCAGTGCACAGTCTGTGGAAAAACTTTTACTCAGTCTTCACACTTGACGGTTCACATGAAAAAGCACACCGGCGAGAAATTCACGTGCAAGATTTGCAGCCAGGAATTCACTCATTCTTCGCAGCTCACGGTCCACATGAGGCAGCATACAGGGCGTCAACCTTACAAATGCATGATTTGTGATAAGATTTGTAACTACGCGTCCGAGCTACAGTCACACATGATGAAGCATACTGGAGAGAAATTCACGTGTATTACTTGTGATAAGAAATTTACGACGGCTGCGTATCTGCAGGAGCACACCAGGACACACACCGGCGAAAATCTTTTCGGGTGCGCGGTGTGTGACCGCACGTTTACGAGAGCGAATTATTTGGACAAACATCTGAGGACGCACACGGGGGAAAAACCCTTCACTTGCGAACTTTGCGGGAAGAAGTTCACGCAGAGTAGTAGCTTAAACGTACATTTTAGGAAACACACGGGGGAAAAACCGTACACGTGCAGTATCTGTAACAGGAGTTTCGCGACGTCGTCGTATTTATCGGTACATTTAAGAAAACATAAAAAGTATGTAAATAACGTGTAGTTTTTTGTTCCTGATTTCGGAGGGTTTGGGGCAAATTAAATACTCAGTTTGGTTGTTTTTGCATGAGTCCTTGCGACATAGTCTTTATATCCGTACTATGTAAGCCCCCTCTCTCTTTACGTTGTAAATAGCTCTTTATTTATGATATTTTTATATTTCAACTGTAAGAATAAACCTTGAATTCTTCAGGTCAATGAATGAGTGTTTGGTATGAATGATATCCACATTTATTTAAGTCTATAATACAAAACATGGTATGAAATCTTAAATAGTTTGCAGATAGTATGTTTCATGAATATTTGGAATGAATCAAACGACATAAGCCATAAATAAGATAGAATCTCCAAATCAGCTAAATGAACAATTTTTCAAAACGTATAAATTTTTATAAGACTAGAAACAGTTTGTGACGTGTTACTGTTATTTTTTGTTTTTTAAAGCATTAGCGAGCCATTCCATCGCCATGTCCAAACCCTCACCTTTTGTAGCTGATGTTTTGAATATTTGAAACGTTCTATTTTTTAAAGCCTCAAGTCCAAGAGCTTGATGAACTTCTTTCAAAGACATGCAGCCTGGGATGTCTTGTTTGTTCGCCAACACCACTAAAATTGCATCCCCCAGTTCTTCTTCCTACAAAGAAACAGAGTGAGTAAAGGTGATGGTGACAACGGAAAAGAATACCCTAAGCATGTGAAATAATTCATCTTTTGAAATTCCCATTCGTTCTTTATCTGCTGAATCCACAACATAAATAATTGCATCTGTATTGCTGTAGTAACACCTCCAGTATGGCCTAAAACCGCATTACAATCTTCTTTAAACAAACAGTTTGTTATGATACCTTATACTTGTCTGGCCGCCCAAATCCCACACTTGGAAATTAAGATTTTTATACTGGACTTGTTCAACATTGAATCCAATAGTTGGAATAGTAGTAACTACTTCCCCTACTTGTAGCCTATACAGTATTGTTGTTTTGC
The DNA here is from genome assembly GCA_030157275.1 of Cynaeus angustus. Lineage (NCBI taxonomy): Eukaryota > Metazoa > Arthropoda > Insecta > Coleoptera > Tenebrionidae > Cynaeus > Cynaeus angustus. The sequence continues at coordinate 22,228,927 of CM058063.1, read as the reverse complement.
CGGCCCCGTCTAAGCCCAAAATCAAAATCCGCATTTCTCGGGCGCCCAAAAGGCTTTTAAAATAACTGAAGAGAACACCTAGAAATGTTTGTATAACCTATAAAATTTCATTCGGGCTATATATCCAGATCTTGCTTACCCATTGTGATTAAATTAAACGTAACACGCAAGTAATTGTTTTGTGGCAATTGATAACTATTTCATTTTATAAATTATTTCGAACTAAAAACTTAAAGCCTTTAATTTTCACGAACCTGACGTGTCGTAAACATAAACTGCCAAAACTGTCAATTACAACAAACGTCACTCGGTTTGCTAAAAAAAGGAATCTGTAATTGTTACGTCAAAGAACAATAAAAAACGAAGGAATTTAGGAACGAAGAGTCAAAACCAACTGGAGACAATAAAAAAGATATAGCTACGTAAAGCTGAGTAATGTTGAAAATATTCGGTCATGTTTGGAAAATTTCGCTTCCCACTTGACTTGTGGCTAACAAGCATTTTTATAAATTTTCGCGGTAATTTCTTTTATTTTAAGAAAAACATTTTGTTTCGAAGTTTTCGTTGCATAATTTATAAGCCTCATCGTTATATTCCTCATCGATTTGATTGAACTCACAGGTGCATTACGAGTCGATAAAATCCAAATAAAATAAATGAATCTAATTTGTAATAATTAATTCGAGTCGGGCTACAATTTAGAGTGAAAATTGTCCTTTTACCCCCATAAACTGCGTCGTCCGCAAACGAAGGCATCCATCTGGTTTTTGCTCCGATAACTGTACATCTTTGACCCAAAATCGCTTCAAAAACTTGCCCATTTGATTTTTTTTTATCTCCAAATCGCTCAGCTAAAAATCCAGCTAAAATTTGAATTTGTTGATTTGCCTGAAATCGCCTCACGTTCCCATTGTTGGAAACCAGTTCTTACGACCATAGGCGCACAATAAATTCCGACCTAAGAAGAGGTCGTCTGGCCTAAGATTCAACTTTTCGTCCGTTTCTTTGGGCCATCCCAATCGCGGCGCTGCTGGTCAAGGTAATGTTTACAAGTGCGATCAGTCACAAGTGTTAAGCCCATGCATTTACCTGAAGACCCTTCAATATTGAATGGAAAACATCACGAAAATCGTAGAAAATCTCCAGTTTGTTTGCGAAATGACCGTCTTCTGAGGTGAAGAAGAAAAATCGTGGAAAGTTCATCCGAATATTATAATGGAATGCGATGGAGCAACAGGTGAGTTGATGCTGGAGGGAATTAATGAGTTTATCGGTATGTCGTAGAGAGCGACATGGTCCACCAAAAGGGGCCCACTGGATGGGAACTAGCACCTTTGAATGGGGTCGGAAACGATCCGCCGGAGCAGTCTTGGACGGGGGTGGATCATCTTTCGGGGCCTCTTAGTCCGCTGTGTATAACAGATGCCAATCACGAGATCCTCAGGCCAAAACCCAGACGGTACGTGGACATGAAAATTGTTGACAATTTTGTAACGCACTTCAATTTAATTTTTTTTTAACGGAAAATAATAATCTAAATAACTTGCTTAATAGTTTCCGCAGATTCGTAAATAATAATTTTATGTCTTTGCTTGTCGCGTTCACTTTCTTCATGTTAATTAATGCAGAACAACCTTCTTTCTCTGTGTTCACACGATTAATAAATTAATTGAATAAATTCAGGTAATTACGTTCCAAATGAAATGTGAGAATACAAAATAGCAGAGTTTATTCATAGAAAGTAGAACTAGTTAGTTTCGTCCAGGAAAGTATGGGAAGATTATTTATCTCAGAACAAGCCAAGGTTGTGTTTACGCATGCTACTATTGTTCTTGTTTTTTCAATTGGTTTTGTGATTTACTGCAATGATAACCGAGAAAAAAGCAGTAAATAGCAAAAGACGTGCAGCTGGTTATTTAATCGTGAGAATTTTGGCCAATTTATCATAATTATTTGGAACATCATCAGCCTGTTTAAAAAAATCTTCGACTGTAACTCGCGACACCAAGAGCGGGAAATCTATAATCAATTAACAGATTATGTTCGTTTCCCAATTTTGCACAGTTTTATAATTGCAGCAATAACATTTTTTAATTAATAGAAAGGGAGCCGGCACGTTCTTTCCTTATTAAATTTAAAATTAAAGAAATGCACCGCAGTTTTTTGCCCTAACTAAAAAAGATGCTTCTAGAACCACTTTGCAGCTTTGTCTTGTCTAATTTATTTTTTTGCTAATTACCTTGAATCCCATTTAATGAGAAGTGAAATTAATGAAAAACTATCACTAGAAATTAAAAGAAAAAACAATACTTCGCTGGGAAGTGGTTCATGAGTTTTCATTTCGTTACCTCGCGCTGCTTCAGTCTGTTCATCACCTCAGAAGCATCTAGTTAATATTTTTAATAATCATGGTCTGTGACGAATTCTGTCAATGTTTACTGTGCCTCGAGTTAAAAGGTTGTGAAACACAACTTAAAACAAGCAGCACAAAAAATTTTATTTTATCAAAATCCGAAAATGAGTGTCGTGAACCTAAAAAATACACATTTTTCGGCATGGAATCAGACTGGTTTAATAACAACGAAGGTGAAAAAGAAAAGTGCGAACCCGTGGAAAATAAACACAAATCGGTGATTTACGTTAATGATGATAAATTAGGTGACGATCGAGTCGAGGATAATCCGCGGATAACAATAACAGAACAGATTGATGAATACATGAGTTTGGATTCTATAGAAAACAGCCACGTGATTAGTGTTATTTTTAAGAATACGTTTTCTTTGGCGAGTCAGATAATTGAGGATGTTCGGACGTGTAACGAGTATTATTCGGATAGTTCAGATGATTTTCCTTTGGGAATGGAAGCTGATATGTTGAAATGTTACTTAGAACAGAGGTAACGTGTAGCAACCCGGGGGACAGGTAATAACCACGATTTTCTTTTTTTCAGATTGTCGAATAATTCAAAGAGCGAACATTCGTATCATCAGTCTGATACTAATAAAGAATTTCCGAGGGTGAACACCCCTGCGAAGTTGACTCAACAACAGGACGAAGGGATGGTTTCACCCAAACGCAAGGTGGAACATTTTCAACACTTATACATAGCAAACAATGTGAAGACTTCAACTTTCAACGAACAAACCGACAAAGCGAACATAATTAATAACAAAAATAACTTAAATAATTGTCAGGAGTACAACAAGAATAACTGTTCGCATTCATCTAGTGCGAATATGGTCCCAGAACGGGACACTGATCCTAATAAAACCGCTCCGGGGAACACTGTGGGCAGTTTGAAGTTGTCTCCCCAAGGAAGTTCAACTTCTAGACAGCATCATCATGTTACTATTCAAGAACTTCGTTTGCAGGTAGATATCAACGAATCTTGTTCGTTTCTGAGAGTCTGTTTCAGCAACAGAGAACTCAGAACTGCAACAGTTCTTCTGATGAAAACCGCTCTTCCGGTCATGCGAGTATGTCTGATAACGGTCACAGTTCTCCAAGAGGAAATTATAGTTCTGGGACTGATCGTTTAACGGCTGGAGTCATGCAAAAAATGGTAAAAAATCGAGCTTCAACACAGCATAATCGCTCACGTCATAGAGCCACACCTGCTAGGGTTAGTTGCATATTTTGATTGTTACCAATTAATAATAAAAGCGCAGTTGCATGTCCCATGGACCGGAAGTGGAGGTCTGGAAGACATCAAATTGGCGCTTCAGCAACTAACAATGAGATCGCATACATCATCCAGTACTTACTCTAGCATTAGCGCCGGTTCTGAGAGCTCGGAACCTGCAGTCAGACGATTAATGCGACATTCATCGCTAGAGACCATCAATACTAACATTACTAGTGCCGACGAGTTTGTCTGGGTCGATTCACATAATCGGTAATAAAAAAACTGACTTTCGTTCTCCGCTCATGTTCTCGTGTTTTCAGCCTCGTGGAACTGCAACATCTTCCTTGGACAAACCACTGCATCTTGCGGGTGTTACAGACGGGGCGATTTCGCGATCACGTTTCCAGGGTCAGCGTCGAGACAATTCCTCGATTGTCTTATTTACTCCAGAGAGCTTTAGTTAGAATCGGCAGAGAAATCCAGAGATTATCATCCACGTTGGGCATCTGCACGAAACACGATATTACTGTTTCGTTTCGTATCGTTCTGTGTCCTCCTTTGGCCGATTCGTGCATTAAAGCTTCTCTTAGAGCGGCGGCAATGTTGGCGATGTCGGGGGACTGCGCCCTCAAACAGAGCAAATCGTTGAGAGCAGGATTACAGTTTCATATTGGGCGGTTTCATCGGTGGATGACGGATATTAAGCTTGCGAGATTTGTGCACGAGTAAGATTTCTCAGAAAGAACAATGTTAAAAATGATTGAATTTATGGTATAAAATAGGTATTTTGTGGACCAAAATAACTGTAAATAATATTTATTTAACGGGACAATCAGGAACACTTCAAACTATATCAAATGAATTTATAAATCATATCTACTTAATATTTCTATTACGATTTAGATAAATAAAAATTGTTGATTTTTGAACATTTTAACAGATTTTTATGCAAGCAAAGGTTTTATTTCAATTTTTATTCATTTTTTTTAATTTCTAAATTCTACATTTAGTATTATGATTATTGGACATCGCACTCAACGATTTTTTATTCCTTTATTAATTTTTTTGTTGTATTATTCTATTTTTCGTTTGTTCTTGTTTCTTTTTAAAATGCTTCACTTTATTATGAATTGTTTAAGCTTACAATCGTTTAAACTGTAAATATCATGTCATTTGAATTAATTTTTTTTTTGTTCTTTAGAATTTGAATGAACGTTTTTTTTTATTTTTAACAAAATTTTATGCATTTATGTACAATAATTTTTCTTTTTCTAGTAGTCATTTATTGCTTCAGAATATCTATATCTATATAATAATTATCTATATCCAGAAAACTATAAAAGAGTTGCAACATGCAAACAACAGCCGACAACACGTTGCACTTTGCACTTTCTACTAAATGTAGAATTTGAAAATAAAAAAAATATATCGATTGTTATAATTAGAATATTTTGCATATTTTAAAAAGCTGTTAAAATGTTGAAAAATGTCCCGATTGTTCCGTTAAATACGTATTTTTTACAATATTTTTTTTGGATCTTACTTGGTGACTACAACACTTTACAAAAGCACTTGCTTGAATTAAACAATTCTTGGTGTGTGGATCAGCAAATGCTTTTGTAAAGTATTTTTTACAGTTATTTTGAGACCAAAATGACTACTTTATCCTATAACTAAACTTCTATCAGAGGGACAAAACTTCGATCATTTTTAACATTTCATTTTTCTGTCTAGATATGCTGCGGTTTTTCTGTGTGCCGGCTTGGAAAACCTCCTCGAGGAGATTCTTCTGCAATGCTTGCCCAGCGACAGCGAAGTAACTCTAACCGCGACTTTGCTGGAACACGCTATAGCTAATAATGGAGATCTGTGGGGGTTGTTGCAGCCCTACGCTCATTTGAACGCCGGCAGGATAGCTTCAGGAGCCCTTGCTTTGCCCAGATGGGCTTCTATTTCTAGTGTAGGATCTGGGAGGGACTCTAGACGGAGTCCCACGTCGCCGGAACCATCGCTCATGACTACCTGTGTCGGCTCTCTTAAAGAACTTCAAGAGCTCATCAGCCGTATGCAACCACGTGTGCCATTATGTCCGAAAGCCATAAGAACGCTGTTCTATTTTATGCGTTGTTCACAACTCGAGCACGTAGAGCAGGGTGCGAGCGCCGTCCAAGAACTCTGTTACGAAAGAGCGTATGTCGTGTTGCCTCCGCTTGTTGAGTGGCTGAGGGTGGCGACTGCACACAGCGAACACCGATTTTCTCCTCTTATCGACAAAGACGACATAATGCAAGCCGCACGGCTGCTGCTTCCCGGGGTGGACTGTCCGGTGCGTAATCTCGGAGAAGAAATGTTGAGAATTCGTAAGAATACAGGCAATGAAGAAGATCACATCGAAGCTTCCAGACAGATCCAAGTAGAGCTCGCATTCAGGTTGTTGTTAACTGGACGACCGGAACTCATCCAACATGCGGTTTCTTTGCTGCCGGTCTCGACGAGGCTGGATACGTTGAATCTGCAAGGACACACGGCACTCATGTTGGCAGCTATAAACGATGACGACATTGCTATGACTGTAGGTGTTTCGATAAAAAAACCGACTATTGTTTCTAGATGGGTTTTCAGGCTTTATTGGATAGTGGGGCTTCCGTGGACGTAGAAACCCCAATTTCTGGGCCTAACTTTACTGCAGTGAACGGGGAGACACAGCACTGGACGGCTTTGACTTACGCTGCCGCCAAGGGACATGTCCGATGTGCTAGGATTTTGTTGGAACGGGGGGCAAATGTGGAAGGGGGTGCTAGGTTGAGTGAGGATAAGTGTACATTGACACCTTTGCAGGTAAAAAATACATCTGTGAATTTTCACATTCAACTCCTACATTTTTAGGTTGCTTGTGGAAACGGTAATTCTGAAGTCGTTTCCCTCTTGTTGGCTCACGGAGCTCACCCTTTCTTCTCTACACAAATGAAAGACTCCCTCTGTTATTCCGCCTCGGCTCAAAGAGGGTGTTACAGTGCAATCTCGGTGGCGGCGGCCCACGGCCAGAGAGCCATCCTTCAAAAATTACTGGCTCAACCTCTGATTCCAGTAAACAAAGAAGTACTTTCCTTGGAAGAAATTCTTGCCGAAGGTACGTTTCTGCGCGACTAATACAATAACAATTTTAATGACTATTTACTCATATTATTCGAGCCAACCAGAAGCCTTGATTTTTTTAAAATCCACCAATCAGTGTCAAATTATGCGATAATTTGCAATAGTGCATTTTTGGTATTTTATAAATTAAATAAGATTTAATTGAAGAGATGCTATAATGATCAGACCTGAGTGGGACAATTTGAGTGATTGGTGATTTTATTTTGACTTATTTTTTTCTTCTTCGTATTGGGACCTATTATTATCAAGCTTTGTGACCAAAAGACAAAATAGATTATAGAATTATCATATTATGTGTCTCACGACTGTAAGTTTAATTTGCTTTTATCAAAAACTGATTGACTTAAGTAGGAATTAATGAGTTAAGTATTTTGTTTGTGACACTTTTTGTTTGCTGCAATCAAAAATTTCGGATTCTTTTCAGGCGCCGCTCCTAATTGTTCATCATCTTCAAACACCACTCCTCATTTTACCAAATCGCAAGTGAAATCCCTACAAGAAGCCATGTACCACAGCGCTGAGAACAACCATTTGGACATAACAGTAGAAATCCGAACTCTAGGAGTTCCATGGACTTTGCACTGTTGGATGCACTCTCTAGGTGCCGCTCATGAAGCCCGCTTAGACTGCGTTATCGACCAACTTCTCCAAGACTTCCTCCAAGTGTGTCCCGATGACTACAGCTCGCAATTCGTCCAAGAGTGTTTGCCGCTGCTGTTCAATATCTTTAGATACAGCAAAGTAAGACTTACCTCTTATAAAAATCGTGTTAGTTCTTTAAATTACAGAAGGAGGGTACCACTCTTTTGTTGGCTGACATCTTTTCAACGTGTTTCGGTTGGGAACCGATCAAACCAATCAAAAACTGCGTTCCTTCAGCAACTTCCAGCTCAAGAATTGATCCGAAATATGTAAATAATCCGGAATTAAGCGATGTTACGTTCAGGGTAGAAGGACGCTTATTCTATGCCCATAAGATAGTTTTAGTGACGGCAAGTTCAAGACTGAGATCCATGTTAAGTTCAAAATTATGTGAAGGGGGGCTACCAACGGTGCAGATTAACGACATTAGATACGATATCTTCCAGGTAGGTATTCAAAAACGGTGACAACGTTTCTATGTACTTTTTTACAGATTGTGATGCAGTTTCTTTACCAAGGGGGGTGCCAAGCATTGGAACCTGCTCAGGACGATATTCTGGAGCTGATGGCGGCTGCGAATTTCTTCCAGTTGGATGGTCTGTTGAGGTACTGTGAAAGTCGTTGTGCCGCAATGCTGGCGTTGGATAACGTTGTCTCAATGTACATTCACGCTAAAGTATACAACGCCGTGCAGCTACTGGAGTATTGCCAAGGTTTCCTTCTTCAAAATATGGTGGCTCTGTTGACGTACGATGATTCTGTTAAAAGACTTCTTTTCGCAAAGAAGTTGCCCAATCACGATGTTTTAGCAGGACTATTAAACACACTACAGAACAGAATCAAAGCCAGGAAATCCCAGAGTAATTTTAAAGCTCAAAACTTACAAACTGTAAATAAATAACTGTTATTGTTCTGATTTTAATTAAGATTATTTATATATTTATTAGTGTTGCCTTGTTATCTTAGTTTATGTATAACTTGACGCAATAAAACTTTGTACGGACTGTGACGAGTTTCTGTTTTATTAAAAACGAAATAAATAGCTAAAATTAACCATCATGATGAGAAATTCAAAATCAGTCTTAAAAATAAACAATACTGAGACATTAAGGTGCGTTTTCTTTTCCGCGTTTGGTCTGCGCCACTGGCGTTTCTATCCCAAATGGACTATACATTTTTGTAGGTGTTCTCCCTAAAACCTGCTTGGAAAAAGTATGTGGTGTTGCGCAATTCGGCGTCATGGGACCCTCCTCCAATATCTGCCTACGTCTTGTAGACCCACGAAACCTCTAAAACTCCTCGTTACAACAGCTAATCCACTTAACATTACCTAATTACCTGAGTAAGCGTTCCGATAGTCGTGCGCACTGTGTTGAAGGTTTTCGTTAGTCTCTCTGCCCCATTTCGCAGCGCTTTTCGTGTGTTATCATTGAAAGATAACACTGATAAAACACTTCTATCTGTGGGTTTAGTGTCGTTGGTATCACAATCCTCAAAATTGTTTTGAAGGCGCCGCCGACAGGTTTGAGTCGATTGAGGGGCTCTGTTTGACCTTAACAGTTCACTTGGTGCCATTATTTTCGGTTATTAATCACGTTTTAGTTTGTGTACAAAAAATTGCCGTTAGATTTGAACGTTTGTTTGAAAAGTGACGTTTAGAGAAGTTCAGGGTTGCCAATGTCAGCGAAAGTCCCTAGATTTGTTTATGGATTTTTTTTATGTGTTGCGTGTTAATGCGTATTCAATTACGTAAATTCAATTAGCGTCCTTTGTTATAATTATTTATAGTGCAAACTAGCTACCTTTCATTGATTTAAGTGCAGCTGTTACAAATTTCCGCGTCGTTGCAGTGAAGTGTCTACAAAGCCGCAGACGGCAACCAACCTAAAAATAAATCGAAGCCGGCAATCGGAACATTACAGTGTAGATTTATTATCAATAATACAGATTATAACAAAAATCAGAATCAGATACTAGGCTTTGTTTTTTTTAACTTTTTACAGAACACATCTTGAAACGCACAATTCAAAGATTTCATCAAAAATATATCCTTCTTTACAATAACACCCAGGATTGCACGTTTTTTCACAAACAGGATTTGGATTTTGACAAGTTGCAGGACACGGTGAACCGCATTCGTTGTAGACTTGATAGGGTTTACAATACTCTAAAAAAATCTCTTTGGTTAAAATTTTTCACTTAAGTATATACCTTGGCATGTAGACACAGGAACGCATGTACTGTCAGATATGGAAGCTTTCTTAAAACCGTTGTTACATAAACACCCTTCGTTACAAATTAGAAACTCGCAATGTCTTTCGTAAGGTATTCCACAAGTTGGTGTGCATGGGTCTAGACAATCGGTGTAAGTTTCGTTTTCGGTGCACGTAACATTTTGAGCGAGAACGCCTAAAATTTGATGGAATAAAAAGAAGGATAGAAGGGAGGTGTACTTACTAGCGGTAGAAGCGTTGAAAAGAAGAACAAAAAGGACAAAAGAAATCGCGAACATGATGGCACTTACGCTCTGGGTTAAATGGGTTTTAATTATTTTTGATTCGTTTGGTTTAAAGTGCGCTGATGTTATCGTTGGCGTTCAGATATGAAAAAAAGTTTATTGTACAAAAAGTGTTTTTCTCCTGATTTGAATCTTATCTATATTCTATTAAAACATAACTGAAGATGATATATTTTTATTAGGATACAACAAAACAATCAATGGGTTACAAATGTTACGAGAGATGATGGATGTGCCCGAAGTATCACAGCTTAAAGCCAAAATACCAATCTAAAAGACTACACTAAAAAACAAACCAAAGAATCGTTTATTGTCACAACAGGTTTAAGATTCAACTGCATAATTTTTTTGTGTTTTTGAATTTTTTTCATGAAGTCACTACATTCAACATATAAATAGAATTTAAATAGATAAATATCAACTGTTTCATTTTCAAACCAGCAAAAAGGCTATTTATCACATTTATGGAAGTAAACACTTGAGAGTGTGTATTTACTATGTAAAGGTATTCATTATGATGAGAATACCGTCACAGAATTCGGAAATAGTTGAAATAACAGAGTACAGAGCCAATCAAAAAACCTTAGATTCCAGCCTTGAAAAGAGTTGATTTTTTTGACTGGCTTGTTGCAACAATTACTGAATAAGAAGTACAACAAACAACTGGGTTGATTTATTTTCGAAGGGTGTGCCACATGGCGACGGGTTTTCTTAGGGCAGTTAACATTTGGTTCCAATGGTTTAAGGATCTGCCGGTAGCTTGAGCCCCCACTATCACATGACCGATCGCGAAAGCTTTCGTTGACGGATTAGGCGCAGCTTCAGCTACGGTCAGACGTAACTGGATTGTCTGAAAAAAAGCGAAGATTTATTTTATGATCTTTCAACCCTCCTCGTGTTGATAGCCGAATAATTTGCGAAAGCATTCGCCGAAAATCCCGCAAACATCATCTCTATATAAAATGGAAAATAATTGATATGAAGAGGCAATTACCCGTCGCTTTGATTAAAAATCAATACTACCGACATCAAATAAAAGCGGCTTGAATAGAATTCATTACCGATAAAGTGTGAGCAGGTACACTAAACATCATTGACTCGTTAAAAATCGGGCTTCTCTCTGCTTTCTTCGTAGAAGTCTTCTTCTTATGTAACTTTTTGCTTTGTTGCATCAAATAAACCTACAAAACAAACCGTCAATCTCAGTTCGATTTGGAGTTTTTCGCTTACTTTAACAAAAGAGTCGGCGGGCGCTTCGCTTTGAAACTTTAAATTTCTCGCTTTAACCACGACGACGGTGAGTCTTTCAGCAGTCGGTAAGTAGCTCAGCGAAAACATTACTTCGCCAAACTCGGTGCCTTTCTGTAATTAATCGAATTAGGGAAACTATTAAGGGTCGATGTATGTAATGTACCTGGCCTGTATCGGTGAGGGTGACCCAGGTTGTGACTGGTTGGCGGAGACTGATGTCTCCCAGACGTATCTCCCCTTCGCCGATCAATGTATGTGATAATAAATCGGTGGAATATACATGGAAACAAAGGGATCTCTGCGATTGTTCTCGAGGATTCAGGGAGAAAAGGAAACGTTCTTTGTAACTGGGACTGTTTGATCCTCGGTAAACTTTCGTTTGTATTGTCGCTTCTTTGTCCGGAAGCAAGAATACACGAACGTATGAATCTGATACGTTTTCGGTACGATTGGCACCGATTAAGTCTTTTGCCTCGAGAACGTTCACCACCAGGTCGCAGCATTCACTTTAAAAGAAGTAAGTATTGATAAATTAATTTTACCCGGAGCATTCGCCAAATTTAAACAAAAAAAGTTTTTTTTGTTTCGCTTTGCAAGGAAAAATAAAGCAGACATTGAATTAATTAAAACAAAAAATACATTAAAATAAATGTATTGTTAGTAATTTCCGATAGACAGGTACGCCAACAATTGTGTTTTATAAACTTTAAATTAAAATTTCTATTTAACTTTAAATGGGGCTTTAGGTTGGCAAGGTATAATTAATAGTTTTTGTACTCGTTTTATCAGAATTTAAGTTTTTCTTATTCAAAAATTTAGAATTGTCAGTAGTGTAGGTAGGTGCCAATAAACTAAAGAAAAATCAATTCTAAGTATTCTTGAAAATATAATTTCAGGTTTTGGATATATGATTCTAAAAAAATTTAAAATATTTAGCATAGCTACATAATAAATTTAATTATATAGGGTGTGCCAAAAAAGACGGACGGCCGCTTTGTTTTGAATGCTTTATAGATTACGATTTTGCAGCAAAAATCATAAAACAATAAACCTAATGCGGCAACATCAAATTTCGGAAAAATATGATTCTTTGTTATATAAGCATCTAGAATAAAAGAATCTTTCATATGAGTATTTCATATGAGCTGCCCAAATACTGTTGAATTCAGTACTTTAAGATTTGATAAATTATAAACATAATACGAAAATGTAAAGACTTTGGTTATAAAAATGATAAATTTTATTTATTTTTTTTGAAAAAAATATCTACGACATTGAGAAGTTAGAGTTTTGCAAATATTGTATCGAGAACTTTAAGTTTATACAATTATACAATTTAAGAATATTAATAAAAACTTAAGTTATTTTAAAACTTGAGCTACGGTGTCATTTAAAAGCACGTTATTATTTCAAAGTCCGGATGAAACTCCCAGGAACAAATTTCGTAATTTTACTCGAGTTACCACAGCTGCTTGTTTGTCCATTTATTACATTGTACTCCTAATTTATTAACGTGTCCGCACGTTTCTCCACATAAACTAAAAAGCGATAAAAAACTTCTGAACGTTAAAGTGAACATTTTATGTAGCGATGAATGTCCAAGATCGATTCATTATATGACTTATAAATTTAAACAGGTTATTTGCTTTTTCTGTCTCTGTCTTAGAATTGAAGTAAATAAGTTTCAGTTTATAGCCAATAAATTTTTTATATCGCAAATTGTTAAGGTACAGTGTTCCTCATCAAACAAACGCGTTTTTACGATGAGCTTCTTTGTGTACAAGTTAAGTTGTTCAACAATGTCAATTATAAACTGGAGGTTTGGCTTTAGATTAGGGTCGACCAGGAACGCAGTGCATGCTTTTATATCTACTTGGAATAATCTTTAGGCTAAAATTTTCAAATTAAAATTTATTTAACCATCTCATTAGTGATACGATAACGCATGGTATAAAGATTAACAGTACCTAACAATTCGCTCCTTGTAGTACATGGTGCAGTTCGGACCTTTAACTGTTTTTTAATTTGCTTATTAAAATAAACGTGAACACATTTTGCAGTTTGCGTGATTCTATTTAAAAAATGAATCGAAATTTTCGACATTGCGAAAGCAATGAACAAGACAACGTCGTTAATAATCCACCTGCAATAGTTAATGAAGAAAATCCTGCCAGACCGCGCTATTGTTGCCATCGTTCACCAGAGGCAAAAGAATCAATCAAAAACGTTGATGCTAGCTCATTGCAAAAAAACTGTTAAGTTTGTAGTTAATTGGTCAAGAAACCCTACTCAACGGTACGGGAGATACTACGCGCAGAAACTTTAGAACGCAAAAGCGCGCCACGGAGGTGATTATCAAGAATTTCCGATGAATTTGCTACCGCAATCAAGCAAGTTGTTTACAAAATGTACAAAGAAATTAAAGTTCCGAAAAGTGGTAGTTTGAAGCAGACGTTCGTACAATTGGGATTTGAAATTAATTAGTAAGAAGAAACATTTCGACGTTATCTGTGCAGCATCGACACTGGATAAGAGTCCGGCAATAATGAAGACCTCACGCTTAAAAAAGCGGAAGTGAGAATGTATCACGAAAGTAAGATAATATCGTGAAGAAAGACGTTACATTTTGAAAAACCTAGTACGATTGTCATGATTTGGGGAAACAAAACATGAAAGAGAAAAAGAAGTACTATTATTTCGGACGGTGGAAATAACGAGTTGGCGGCAAATGCTTTGGTTTTATCTGCCAACAGAATATAAATTCTTCAGCAGATTATCACGCGCACATGAATTCGCTTCTTTTGGAATCGTGATTTAACGAACAATTGATAAACAATATTCTAGGACAACGCCAGTTACCATTCTAAGCTACTTGATAAAGCACCACCAATGACAAGTAAAAAAGCTGAGGTCATCAACTATATGACTGGCCATAAAATAGTCATTCCATTAAAAAAGAATTTATTAAGTTGAAAGAATTGGAGCTTGGTGATTCCAACATTAAGTGCAAAAGTGCCTAAATTATATTACTTCTAAAATGTGGAAAAATTGTATTAACTATGTAACTGATGTGGAATATGTCTTGCCAAATTTTTAGAAAATCGTAATCAGTATAAATAAAGATAGCAATGACTTTGATAAACTTTTCGAGCGATTCGGATTACAATATATACAGGATGCTCCAACAGCTATGTAGTAAATCTATTTAATGATTAAGTTTTTATATAATTTTTTGTACATATAGTAGTAATGTAGCGCTACAAACTGGTCTAATAATATTTTCTCTATTGTTAATTATATACGAGATATATCCATAAAATCTTTTTTTTCAAAAAACAATTGCAATAAAATGGAGACAAACCGAACCTACTTTGTTCCTGTTATAGCAAAAAGCATTAAAATAAAGTTACAACATGTGGTGCCAAGAAACTAATTCATATGTCATTTTCTAGTAATCATGGTAATTTATGATATTGATTGGTAAACCACAAGCTACCGCTAAAACGATTTATAATACCCAATACTTCTACCCTGATTTTCAGGGTCGGCATTCCTTTTCCTTGGAGGTAGTATAGTTATAAATAGTCAATACCAAGAAAAGTTTCCATGCCGACCCTGGATATCGGCTACAACTTAAAGGTTCAAGGGAAAAATTATTGCATGTCATAAATTACTTTAGGAGCAGTTTATAGTTTACCAGTCAAAACCATAAATCTTATTAGAAGATAAAATATTAATTAATTTCCCAGCCCTACGTTTTAATCCTTGTTAAAATTTTATTTTGATGCTTTTCACTGTAAAAAAAAGTTAAATTTCGATGTATTTTATTGTTTTTGATATTTAAAAAAATGATTTTTTTGTGTATATTTCACATATAATTGACAATAGAGAAAATGAGATTGCACCAGTTTGTAGCGCTACATTGCTTCTGCATGTAAAAAAAATTCGAATTTATTATTTAATTGAAGAGGATTTGGGCCGGGACATAAGTGTTGGTGGACTCTGTACGTAAAGAACAAGCCGGCTCTTGTTCAAAATCGCTCGGCTACCTATCGCATAATTTATAGCTGAGTTATTTACACACCGAAAGCTTTTGATAATCTTTGAGGTAATAGTTATTGCGGGCTCATAATACCGGGTTTGTTGAGAAATACAATTTTTTTTCGGAAAAGTTTCGGATAGTAAAGTTACGGCTCAGAACGGACTGCTAAATGTCTGTTCTCCCCACAAAACCACACTATAAGCAACTGCATATCGATTAACGATATGTAAGCTCCAGTATTCAGAGAATGTTTGAAATGAGCGTCATGTTCCGATCAAATACCCGATAGGAACTACTGCTGAACATAGCTTCGGAAAAACAAATTTAATAACCGTCACCTGACGGTCCTTCTGGTTCAGCCAAGAATTTAATAAAACACGGATTTCATAATTACCTCTCGTATTCTAGTCCGATGCACAAATACCCTGTAATATTGACTTCTTCAAGATCTCCCAAAGCCACGGAAGTATCAGAGCACACGCTGTCGCAAGACAGAGCCCTCTTCAACGTGATCGACACACTTTCCACTTCTTCAGTTTGAGGTTCCACCTGTTGGGCGACAACTGACGGGGTCGACGGGGTCGGCGGCGGCGTAAGACAAACTGGAAATGACGACTGAGAAGCTAACGTTGCCATATTGACCGAAGAAACTGGTCGGGGGATTGGAGAAATCGATGTTCTCTCTATAGAGTCCTCGCTGCTGTAAAAAAGAGCACGGTATAGAACAGATATTTTAGAAATTTGTCTTTTCTTCTCACCTTTGTTTCTTGGGAATGGGGTTGTCTTTGATTGTTATCGGTGGAGGTGATGGTGATGGAACAGGTGCTGGTCGAAGAGGCTGCGGAGGGATCGAGCGATCTTCTTCATAACTGTTCCATTCACCCATAAGGCTTGTTGTGGCAAGTGTAATTTTAAAGTCTCTATCAACGGAATCGAAACGTTTAAAACTACCAGTCGAATCTAAAAGTATGTCTGAGTCCGAATGGACCTGAGGAAATACAAATTTAGCTCCTAAACTTAAGTACAGAATTCTGAAATTCTTAGTAATTCTGTACGTTAGTATCCATAATAAATAGAGTGGAAACTAAACAAAGAAAACTGGATGGTGAGTAACGTCATAATTTTTATAAAACTAGATCAATACCTCCAAAAAACGTGAAAATACACATTTATGTTAACTGAAATTTAAATTCTAGGATGCTGCAACTATTGATAATCCACCAGAATACATTTAATATTCTGTGATGTCGGAGTCATAATTTTAAATTTGATAATTTATTTGTTTGAATAATTTATTTTTCACCCGTACACCGAATAAATTAAGGACAAAATCGGACTCATGGATGAATAATTCAAACAATCCGAAAGCATATCTAAAATGGAAGATTCCGATCATTACGCAAGAGAGGGAAGAAAAGATAAAGCTAAAAACTAGAATGAAGTATTTAGAAGATAATCACAAATCAAGGAACGCTAAACAAAATAATGGACTTGTTCACGGGGCTTCCGGAGGAAACAAAGGAAATAAAGAAAATAGCAATCACAACACACAGAAATATGAAAACATTAAACAACGATTTCACAAAAGAATATAAATATACATACATAACGGAAAAGAATAAAGAAAATGGAAGGAATTGATTCAAAATATTAAGTACAATTTCTAATAGTGAAGAATAAACAAAGGATGTTAAACAAAGCAACGCAAAAAGTTATCATTCTGACGGAATAGCACAGCTGAAGAAAACATGGAATAAATATATTGGGAAGGGAATTATATAGATAAATAAAATGTTATTTTAAATCTGTGATTTCTCTTTCATGGCTGAGTAGATAACTTAGTAAATTGCCGTCGTACCAAACAAAAATTGTAACAATTCAAAAGAGCAGAAATAATTAATAATAATTTATTAAGGAATGTGACTGGCAGACAAAATTTAGAAACTATTGAAGAATATTTAGGATCAACAAACTCTCGCTGCCAGTAGAATGGAATAAAGCATTACTACGTTTTATGTATACGAAAGGTGATAAAGCTGACGTAGTAGGTAGAAGACAAGTAGGAGGCATGAGAAGATTAAACTTAACCAACTGGGGATTTAAAGCGATGAAGGGAGACGAATGGAAAAGCATAGTCAATTAAGCCGTGGTTTTACTATGCTTTCAGCGTAAGTATATATTTACTAAATTAAATCTAAGAACGTAATAAGAACTAAAAATTCGGGAATTTAAAATCCTAAAAAATGCTCCTCAGGATAAGATGTGATACAAAAATCTAAAAATTTAGATGTTGGAAACTTTGGACTTGAGATCTTACATTATAGAATCTAAGAATTTGTTAAATGTCCATTTAGGATCGATAAGTGCTTTGGAAAAGTTATTACTGAATTTAAGCTTTATAATCTAGCAACGTAAAGCCTACAAACTTAAAATAAAAAAATACAATACCTAAAAGTATTTGTGTATCTAAGGTTCCAAAATTCAAGCTCATCTGCGTAATTTCTAAAATTGTTTCTGGGAATGTCAATGTTCAAAAATATGAAGTCTGAGAATTTGAGTCGTGAGAATCAGAATAGAAAATTAAATCTTTTAAAGACTTTGCCACATGCGAATCTACTTTAATCCAGTATTTGGAAGTCTAAAGTTCAAAAAAAAAAAAACTCAAAATTGTAGAATTTACAAGTTGATTCCGAGAGTATAAAATATGAGATTTACGAGCTCACAAATCTGAAAATTGAAATATTGAATTTCTAAGATCATAGAAACTAATATCTAATGTCACATAAGTATCTAAGATCTAATAATCTTCGATATAACTTTATCAATAGATGAAATGATATAAAATTACATAATTCAAAGCAAAATTTTAATAAAAAAATACAAATTAGCTGTTTATGTTACATTTAAAATCACAAACAAAAGTTCCGCGAGCTGCGCTTTCAATATTTCTATAATCATAAAAAAATCTGTATCTAAATCTCGAATGTTATGCAACGCTAACGTCTGCCGCATATCTAATCTTTTTTCTGCATTGCTTACAAACCAAACGAAATTCTCCCACTAAGCTCATAGTTTAAATTAGCGAATGCACGAGAATTCCTGCATTTGGATCATTATTAACGCAAGCTTTATGTTTCAAACAAACGAGTCGACTTAGCACTTTCATCCAGTTTTCTCCATTGCACCCTTACCAAATAACCGTTGGCATTATAGTGTCCTTTGGACCGAGTTAGGCCGACCTTTTCTTCTCGATTTGAACACATCCAGGCGGTAATCCACGTGATAACATCCAGTGAATAACAGAAAATTAGAATTACTACCAAAAGTAAAACGGCCATTAGTAGGAGAATCAGGATCGAAATTTGCAAGTTTCCCATCTGAAAACAAACTTGCTTTCAGTTTGGACACGCCTTAACAAAGTTTATTGATCACGCACAAAAATAAATTGCATTTATTTCTGTCGTTTGTTTGAGCGAGCTTCGTCTATTTTATGGAAGCAAAAAGAAGAATTATGTCGAGAACAAAAAGTTAATAAAGAACGTAAGGAATGTGGAGAATTGCATACCGTACTTTTTTTTTAAAAGAGAATAAAAGATTCGAAAACTTATGCAATAATCTCACTACACAGGACAGGAATTATTCTCATGTGAATGGGGATAACTTGGGGAGTAAATCATCCGATTTAATATTTTATGAAACTGAAGTTAGACACGCGTATTTTGTACTGCGAAGAAGAAAGCAATTTGTTGTGGTAACAGTGGAATTTTTACCCAAAACTGACCGCAATCAATCACACGTTGTCGAGAAAACGTTCCGCTTTGGATAGCCATAAATAAAACTTTTTTAACACTTTCGGTTTCCACTTAAATTGTTGAGCTTCTTTATTAAAATCCTCGATAGCCTAAGCTAAATTGAGCAGCCTATGAAGAAACAGAGTTATTAAGATATGCAAAATACCGACACGAAAACAATAAAGAACTCGTGGAGTGCAGATAGAGCAAATTTAAATTATTCATAGTTTACCTTAATAAATTCGAAGATAATCTTTTAGTATTTAGCACCGTTAATGAAAATTTGAACGTTAATAAACCGTATGGTTTAACAAAATGGCTTTATAAGCAAATATGGGAATCGGATATTTTCTAGGAAAGTTACGGGTGAATTATCTGTAGTGTTTATAAACCTGGAACGTGAGTACAAATCTGAACAAAGACTCTTGTAAATACACTCTTGTTTCGTTTTTAGCCTTTGCAAATTCAACAACAATTACATTATTTTAGCTGAGAAATTGTTGATCATTTTATAGCAAAAAAACGAACGAGTCAACTTTATTTGAAAATATTGCTGTCATAATTACCTAGTGTAATAAATATACCGCCGCTCGTTGTCACATTTTTCATTAATTTAAAATGATTTCACTTGAACGCAGATGGTCGTTGTAACGTAACAAGCATTTTTGAGAACGAAGCGAAACAAATTCGTTCTTTCATTTTTGTATCCACGAGAAAACCAATAAGTAAAGTGTCAACTTTGAAACACCGGAAAAAAGCAAAAGCCAATTAAGGTTCAAGTTTTTTTTTCTCATTGTGCTTTGAAGCTAATTTATACATTCCGAGATAAAGTCAAAATAAAGAAAAGCCAGAGGAAAAACCGCCGTTTTTTTCCTGGCTCGTCTAAAACTCATTAAATAAAATAAAATGGTACTCAATCTTAAAACGAAGGATCTGTCTTCATCAATTCCTTAAACACTTACCTGTACTAGGCCTAAATTATTCCATATCAGTCTAATCGTAAATCACACTTCAAATCAGGTACAAATCCTGTTTCTTTTCGTTTACTAGCAGTTCCATTTTATTCGGACTTCCATCATTAATAACCGCACAAAACTAACCGACAATTTTGCAGAAAGCTCTATTTTCGCGGAAATGTTTCGTGAATGCGTGTGAAATGTCGGAATGAAACCGTCACATTGTAAAGGCCTCGTGAGATCGAGATTGGAGGCGGCGCAGACTCAGGGACGGCTTGAAAGCATTTCAGTGGATTCAAGAGCGCCCACTTATTATCGATGTCTTAAATGTCACGGCGTTGGCATTTTGTATCATTTGCAACAAAGAGAGGTTGTTTTTATCTCGATTCTAAAAACATGTTGCGAGCTTTTAGTGTGGGATCTATAAATGGAGATTCTAGAATTTTCTACAAAACTGCCCTGTATTTTCACATCAGGATTTGGCATGCGCACTGTGGTTTGACCAGGATAATGCAGTGCTGGAAACGTGCTTCAGGTTCGTAAGCACGCATTCGTAACCTGAATAAATTTATTTTGTCACAAGAAATAAAGCTTTTGCTTGACACTGAGATAAAAAGTCACACTTCGTTTTTCCAGGTTTTTCTTTAATGAGAAGTATGCAAATCGTAGCCGGCGCATCCACCATTTTTATACGAGAGAAAAAAACAGGTTTTATATTGTTACAGTCATAATGTTTGGCGGCGACAGTAGAACAAAAGTAAAGTTAACTTAGAAAGTGTTAAGCAAGACGGTGCAAAATAACCGAAAAACAAATCATTCCTGTGATTGAATAACAAAGACCAAAAAATTAAACAAAATGAAGAAAGAGAACGAAAACCTAGATACGTAGTAAAATTAGAAATAAAGAAATTAGTTTAATAATAGTGATCACCTTTAAGCCGAAGATACTAGAGATCCGCTATTTTTGAAGCAGAAAGAAAGTAGGAAACTAAATATACAATGTACAAAGATAGAGCCATACGAACAAAAAAGAGACTGGAAATAAATTCTGATTGTGATATACCAAAAACACCTATTCTGGTGACAGATAAGTTGCGCTTTTCACATTTGTTTGACAAGTTCAAGTTGCTTCAAAAATCGACATGACTTATGAAGAAATTTAGAAGTCATGGATGACTGAACAATTTTTTTTTTCAACACTCGATAGTTCTGTTACGAAAAGAATTAGATTAGAACAACTAGAATAAAATTAATTAATAAAGAAAATGTCAAGAAAGAAAGAGATATGAAAGTAGGGCTGAGCAATTCTTAAGAATGAAGACCCAAATCAGATTGTCCCATACAAAATTCAAGCAAGAGAATCGGAAAACTTGTTGTACATAAGAAATGGTAAATTAATAATAATATAAATCACACATTTAAAAGGAAAACAGAAACCAGAAGAAGAAAGAAACGCAACTAGAAGACCACAGACCTTAAATACACAAAACAAGACTGGATAGATATAAAAAAAGAAAGTAAAGAAAAAAAACAATAATCAACACAAAGTGTAAAACAAAAATAAAAACAAGGCAATTAAGAAAAAAAAAAAACAAGACAGAGTAGAAATTAAGTAAGTCGACTTTGAAAAGTCTAGAGAGCAAAAAAGGTGAAGAAATAAGCAGCGTAACTGATGACAAAAACAGAACAACTATTAAACGCTTGTCGTAATGGAGACGATAACAAATAAAAAAAAAACATTTTTTAACGTTTTTTTGAACCTCACTTGGTGTTCACAACACTTTAGAAAAAACATTTTTACCCACACTCCAAAAAAATTGCAAAGATCTAAAGATCAAAAAGTAGATCACAAGGTAAAAGGTAAAAATAAAGATACGTAAACTTTATCAGCTCACTTTTAATAAAAGCAAAAAACAAAATTCTCTGAAAGTCATAAACATAGCTGAAAATTATTCTTCGCAAACAATGACAAAAAAATCAATTTGTTGAATAAAATCCTGAAATTTGGTTGGCAATTTGTGGACTTAATGTTGAGAAGGTTATGGCCGGAATAGAGTAATCAATTTATCGGTTTAATGAACCGAATAAGCATTTTGTCACGGAGACTTGCTTGATTTCTCAAAATTTAGCCTAGTCAAACATTAGAACACAGAATGCAAACCCAACATTTGGATGTATCAAGCCGTGAATGAGAAACATTTTTGAGATATAGGTAACAATCACATGTATATTTCATTCACATAAAAAAAATTCTTTCTCGAAATGCGTTTTATTATCTTAAATCTAATAGGTCGATCTAAAACACTGACAAAAAAGATATTCTATTGTTTTTTGTCGCTCTTCCTGCTGTCTCGTTGCCAAAAAATCAACAATCTTCGTATGGCCATTGATTCTCGCTAAATCCATCGCACTCTCATTGTTCCTCGTCAAAACACTAATATCAGCACCACGATTTACCAGAAGTTTAACAATATCTTCGTGTCCTCTCTCACAAGCCGCGTGAAGAGGTTTCCAAGAGTTATTCAATCCAACGTCAATGTCTGCGCCATTATTCAACAATAGCGTCACAATTTCGTAATCCCCAACCTCACAAGCGGCATAAAACGCGGTCATTCCCATCTTGTTTCTGTGTTTAACATAAACTCCAGAGTTGATTAAAAGATTAACAATACCAAAGTAACCATTTTCTGCCGCCACAATCAACGGTGTCGTTGCAAGCTTATCACCGATATCCAGATCGACTCGATGGTTGATCAGAACTTGGATGACTTCTTTGTGGCCATTTTTACACGCCAAGTACAGAGGAGTCACGTTGTCGGGGTCGATTACGTTAACGTTTGCTCCGTTTTGGAGAAGCAACTCGACGATTTGGGGGCGACCGTAAGAAGCCGCTACATGAAGCGGAGAAAAACCTTTAGCGTCGGCGATGGTGACACAGGGGGACTTTTTGAGGAGCAATTCCACGACTTTAAGATGACCGTTACTACAAGCGATGAAAAGTGGAGTCCAACCATTTTTTGAACGCACGTTAGGATTCGCGTCGGAGGCCAGCAACAAGCTCACGATTTGGTGGTAACCCTTCCGGGCGGCCAAGTATGTGGCTGTGCAATTATGTTGAGGGACGATATTAACATCTGCACCATATTTAACGAGCATTTTAACGATAGCCTTGTGGCCTTTTGCGGCAGCTACGTGAAGAGGAGATTCCCAGATGGAGTTCAGAACGTTAGGGTTACCTCCAGATTTAAGCAGAAGCTTTACGATTTTCAGAAAAGTTTTACCCGACGCAATGTGGAGTGGGGTGAAGCCGTTGTTATCACCAGCGTTGACATCAGCTCCCGCGTCTATAAGTATCTGCGCAGTTTTATAATGACCATTTTGACAAACTAAATGGAGAGGTGTCCAAAAATCCGCTTCTTTTACGTTAACATCGGACCTTGCGTTGATGAGACTTTTAACAATTTTGTTGTAGCCACTTTCGCACGCCATGTGAAGAGGCGTCCATCCGTGCAACTCGGTGGTGTTAATATCAACTCCAAGTTTAATTAGTAGGTCAGTGACTTCAAGTTGTCCATTGAGAGACGATATATGTAAAGTTGAAAGACCGTCTTGTGTCAATGAATCTTTTCGTGCTCCAATTTCAATCAGAAAGTTTACGACTTTGTCTTTACCACTCTCACAAGCTCTATGAAGAGGAGTCCAACTATCACTGTCTGTAACTTCCAAGTCAGCTCCGGCCTTCACCAACATTTTCACTATGTCCAACTGTCCTTTATACGCCGCCACGTGAAGAGGCGTCCACTGGTTGTGATCCACGGCGTGGACATCACCACCGTGGTTAAGAAGCACTTCAACGACATGCGGATGGACTTGAACACACGCGATATGAAGGGGAGTCCACCCGTTGCTGTTACCAAGAGATGTTTTAGCTCCATGTTGGACGAGATATTTGACGATTTCAGAGTAACCATTACGAGAAGCCAAATAGAGAGCAGTTCTACCATCAGCGGTGACCGCATTGACGTCGTGTCCTGCAGAAATCAAGGAAATAACTTTTTCTGTGTTTCCTTTGAAGGCGGCTTCATGGAGTGGAGTTTCAAATGTGTCTACAAAACGAATAAGAACATGGCGTTTTGAAAATTAGAACAAAACTCACCGTTTTTTTTAGCTTCATCTCTTACGGTTCTTGCTTTGGAAGCTTTCGAACTTGAAGAAGAAGAATGGTGCCGAGGCATTGACTGCGGCGAGCTGGCGCGGTTTTGTGGAAAACTCATTGTAGTTATAATATATCTCGGACTACATATACAACAGCACTAATATTTGTGTTCGTTTTATTGATAAATAAAACAGAATATATAGATATATCTTGCGATTAGTCCTGATAAAAATAAAAATAAGAAAAAAAAATCAGAAATACGCATAAGTGGGAAAACATTATCAATATTGACACTACTTTATCAAATTTTTAAAACTGTTTATTTAGAACGATGTACAGTTGCCAAAATTCTGGGTATCATTACATCACAATTATATTCATTAATAATTCCACTTCAAGAATCATTTCAAGTGCACACATTTCACACAAGTGATTCTAATGCAAACTTCATTACGGTAGCCAAGTGATAATTTTTATCAGAAGAGGCTAATATCGTAATCCAAACTACACTCTTCTGAGTTTCCTTCTATTTTTAATTGTGATCACGTTGCATGTCTTTTATTTGTTGAAATCAATTATCACATCATATTATCAAACCAATTGTGTGATACATGACCATAATGTTATCGAAGCACGAACCCAGTGATAAAAACACAAAATAATGATCGTAATTAGATATATTTATAACTATTATTCATATTTGCTATTTCTCAAACTGAATCATCACGATCAAAAACGTGCAAATATTTCCCAAAATTTGCAAGAGAGTTATATTTCCAACAGTGAAAAAATCTGCCGCACTAAATGTCGGTGTGTTATCAATCAGAAACTTGGTGAAATCCTCAATTTCGTGATTCTTGTTTAATCTAGTGGTCAATAATATTCTTAGATCAAACGACAAGAACACAATTATCTCGGCTTCCTTTTCCACTAAATCACACAAAATAACCAAAACTGCAACACATAGGAAAGTCCAACCCACGTAACAAAAATTAAGAAACATGACAGAGACTGTAACGGTGAACTCTTTCGAGTCGTAGATTGCATAGTGGATGTAGTTTATCATTTGCACGGTCGTATAAGAGACGATGAGGAAAATAACCGATCCAAACATTTCGTTGTACAAGTTGACGGTTTTCTTTAACACAAACATTGTGTTTTTTGTTTGCATTATAAAGTTATTCGGAAATTTAAAAATTTGGTATCCAGAGTTCTCTTCGATGTAAAGTAGCAAGTACGATTTTAATCCTTTGTATCGTGACAACAACATGTTTGTTAAAACACACAGAAGAAATATGTAGAAAAATTTGAGATAGATCTGAAAATGGGACAACAAGTTGTCTCTAAAGTACTCAGATCCATCGATTTCTGACCAAACGGTTATTTCATAAGCTGATACACCAAAGTGAATTGTTGTCGCAAAAAGAAATCCTGTGTAATAAGGAATTCTAATACCACGCTTCTGGACTAACCCTCGGGTTGCTTCGAGAGTCTTATAAATTTTTCTCCATTCGTCTTCTTTACGTAGTGTCATTATAATAAGAAGATACATATTTAAACTGTACAATAAAAGTTCTTCTAGAAGAGACACGGCAGTTTTGATGTGCATATACTCCAAATAAAAATTCTTGCAGATCAAAGAGGCGATCACACCGATGGTTAGCAAAAATGAAACACTTAAAATGTAAATTTTGCTGTTGAGAAACCGTTTTTTTTTCATCACAACTGGGGGCGTCACCGCCAAAAAGCTACCGATTGTAAAAAGCAACGTAAGAAGTTTGGAATTCATTAAACTGGCTGTGTAACACTGCGAGCTACAGCAAATGAAAATACACGCAATCAGAGTTTATGGACACTATTAAATATTAATAAGGGGGAACATGGAAACTATTGTGTTTCATGCGAGCGTGAATACATTAGAATTCCTTCTTCTTGACCTTGTTCACATTCGATTGTTCGATTATTTCTGTATCTTTTTCCAAATTTAGTAAATATTTTTGAAAATTCCACCAAAAACGAATGATGAAATTTACACATTTTGTTGTTTTTGCTGTTTACGCTACGTAATCTTTTTTCGGCTGTTCGTTTTTTTGAAGCACTGATCTACCTTTATCAACAATTTATATATCAATACAAGTACATAATTGTTTTTTGACTAGAGTAAATCAATCATTAAAGTTTTATTATTAAAAGTAAAGTAAGTATAATTCTGTCGTTAGGAGTAAGCTCTATTACACTTCAAAAAACGGGACCTAGTTCAGGAGAGTATGAAATATATTGATGGTATTAAAACCGTTGCTCCTGCTGACGAAGATTATGAGGTAACCGCATTCAATAATTTATTAAAAATAAAAACAAAATACTACTAATTTGAAATAAAGAAAGAAGAAATTAAACTCACACAAAGAGAAACTCTCGCACAGAGATATTAAGATATTCTTAAACTTCGGTGAATCGTGGTGCTGATATTAATGTTTTGACGAAGAACAATGAGAGTGCGATGGATTTAGCGAGAATGAATGGCCATACGAAGATTGTTGATTTTTTGGCAACGAGACAACAGGAAGAGCGACGAAAAGCAATAGAATATCTTTTTTGTCCATGTTTTAGATCGACCTATTAGATTCAAGATAATAAAACGCGTTTTGAGAAAGAATTTTTGTATGTGAATGAAATCTACATTTGATTGTTATCTATATCTTAAAAATGTTTCTCATTCACGGCTTGATACATCAAACTAAATCCTTTGCTTGTGAACGATCCATCCGTTCGAAAATGTATCACAATCGTACCTTCCAAAAACATGTCAGGCGGTTTCTAGAAAAAAAACTTAGAATTTAATTAACAACACTTTTTGTGTACTTACGGTAGAACCACAGAATCGTTTATCGCTGCTTGTATTATCATTAATCTCTACGTAATCGAACCCACAGTCGTTATCAAATTCCAAATCAAACTTCTCAAACGTTAACTTAATACTGTATCCAGGAATAGAAATGATAGTCCACTCACAATTACTTTTATCCTCGTAGTTACTTTGACCAAACTTGACATGGGAAAAAACGTGTTGCTCCTTCAAACTAACCTCCAATAAACCACCACAAATTGAAGAATGAGTAGCCCAAAAGCCCTTTTTGTGACCAGATTTATCCGACTTAAAAGTCATGTAGAGTTCGCTACCTGAAGAGGTTACACTTTGTGGGAGATCAAAACCACAAAATTTTCCAAGAGAGCGCTCTTCTGGTGAGCTACCATCAAAAAATTCCACTCGATCGAAATGACACTCGGAGTGGTATTCTATCTCAAAGACTAGAAAAGAAACGCGAACTCGATGACCGGGAGCGGTGGTAAACTTCCAAACACAGTCTAACTGGTTGGGGTAGACTTGTGGATAGTTCGGCGTACCGAAGCCACCAAAAGGAGCAGATATTTCGTGAACACAACTTCCTTTCGTACAGTTATGACCGTTTTCGTGAAGAATAAAGCCGTTGGAACAGGAACACTTATAGGAGTTTACCGTATTAATGCATTTGTGCTCGCAACCACCATTCTCGGTATAACACTCATCTACATCTAAAAACCAAAGTCATTAATTGTATTTACGTGCACATTTTTACCTGTGAAAAAATTGACAGAGAAACCGGTGTATTCCATGGTTCCGTCTGACGTAAAGACAAGCCTCATAATGTTACTATAAGACATGATTATCTCCGGGAGTGTAACCCCACAGAACGTTTCCCGTTTCTCCATTGTATCTCCATAAATCTCTAATTTATCGAATTCACAAACTTTGTAGAAACCTTCCTCGTTGCCTTCCACCTCGAAATGAGTGAAATTTAGAACTACACGGTTGTTCAAAGGCGCAATTATTTTCCACACGCAAGTTTTGTTCGGAGGGTACAAATCAGGGAAAGAAGGTGTCGTTATCGTACCGGTCGAAGTCTCCAAAATGCCCCCGCAATCACCTACATGCAAAAGATTAATATCCTACGTGAGACCAGTCTGCAAACTTACGTAAACAGGTCTTCCTGTCTGCCTGCAGCTCGTACCCAATTTTGCAATCACATTTATAGCTTCCCAAGGTGTTAAGACACTCTTGGTTACATCCGTGGTGACCCATCGCGCACTCGTCGTATTCTTTTACTACAGTGGCTGAAAAACCTCCCTCTTGCACAGACCCGTCGGATATAAATTTCAAGAAGAGTTGGTTAGAAGAGGAAATGAAATCTGGTGGTGTGTCGTCACCACAGAATAAACCCAAAAGGTTACTATTGATAGTAAACCCATCTCTTATTTCGACGCGATCGTACTGGCAGTGATCGCTGTGTTCGAGCTCGAAAAAATAAAATTTTAAAGCCACCTTGTAGTCAGTGGGGACGGTAATTTTCCATATGCACTCTTTGTTCGGATGGTAGTCTTCAGGGTAATTTGGTGACTCCAAATGTTTTTCGGTATCAACAAGAATGTCTCCTCCACAGATTGTTTGGTACAGTGCTGTGAATCCGCGGTGGTGTTTGGGGTTTTTGCTGAAATAAGTCACCAACATTCGGCTACCGAGGGATGTAATAAGTTTGTTGGTTTTGGTGCCGCACAGTTTGGCCAGAAGTGGAGACTTGTGCCAGTACCCGTCTCTGATTTCAACATAGTCTTTTTCACAGTTTGGAGTTTCTAGAATATCAAAGTCGATGGTTAATAGGATTTTTTCACCGTGGGTTGCCGTAATGCGCCACTCGCACTGTAATTCCTTGGAATTAGACGGAGAATGGAACGTTCCCGTGCTCGTTTGGAATGTAGCTCCACACTCTAGAAGAAGAACAGTAATGACAGTAGAAAAACACATCGCACTTACTGGCACATCTGTACAGAAGATTTGTTTGGGCTATGTCTCCCGGACTCAATTTGTGTCGTTGCCCGATTTCTAACTGCGTTTCGTCGGAAACCCCGATGGGCCGAATAGTATCCAAATACTTCCCTTTTGCGAAACCCGACCTCGCATAGTGCATTATAGAGTTGTAATCATAAGTCAGACCCAAAGTATCCACCTCGTCTTTTCCCAGCTTATTAAAATTATCTTCCCAACCTACAAAACTTCAAAAGTCCTCTACTTTTAACCTCAGCGTCACCTTTACCTTTAATAATATTTTCTTTGACTATATTAACATACTGATCGCGATCTGGTCTACTATGTTCGTGCCAAAACCCGATAGCATGTCCCAACTCGTGTAAAATATTCCCAAATCTACATCGCTCTGCTATGCTAATCTCCTGGGGACCGTAACCTTTCTTCCCGACGAAGAAAGAACAACATCTGTAAAAATGTCTGTTAGATGTATTAAGACTAAAAAAATATAGACGTACCCGCAGGCTCTCTCGGTGATGAAGACATAATTTGGGTGCTCTGCTTTATTCCGTTCCACAAATTTAATGCAAGTGTGATTTTCCCAGTGACGCATTGCTTGTTTCACTAGGTCCAAACGGCCCTGAAAAGTGTTGCTGATTTCGTAGGGGATGACTCCGTAGTCCCAAAGTCTGTTTTTATAGGCCGTGGCGGCTCGGGGCAGCCTTTGAAGATCATTCTAAAAGTAGAATTTTAGTTGGGAATTTTTGAGGATTCGGTTGTTTAACCTCGCTTGAATGGAGCTTCTCTAGATTTCGTTTATATCGTGTTTTAGCAAACTTTGATGCAATATTAGAAGTATCCGTTTTTGATAAGCCTGTAATCAAAAACCATAATAAGTTTTAGTGATATTTACCTAGCTACTTTTTTTTTTAGATATCTTATTCTAATTTTGTAAAATACACAGATTTGCCTTTGCTTTTATTGTTACTCACCAATCTCACTTTTTATTAATAATAATTTAGAAGCAGTCACGAAAGAAAAAGCCAAAAAAATTCTTAAATAAATCATATTTCACTTCCATAGGTCACACAACGTTTCAAAAATGAAGTAAATGAAAATGGAAAAGAACTTTTAGTTGAAGAGGGGGTGAATTATCGTAATAGGATTTAAGTGCTTTAAGAGATCTTTCCAGGAAGGATACTTTGTGGTATTAACGGTAGTACCACGAATTTTCCAAGTGCTTTTAAAAATCAACAGCCTTATAATTTATACTATTTTGCCTCTCAAGATGTATATTTTTATCGTTAAATTAAATAGTTAGAATTCTAAAATTTTAGATTCACAAAGTTTAAGTTTACCAGTTTGAATATTTGGTATTTGACAAAATAGTTTCAAAAATTCATAAATTGTAAATATTCGTTATAATATATTGTAATTATAGATTCTAAATTTTTAAATTTAAACTTTAAAGAACTCGAATTCTTAAATCTTATAATTTTACACATGGAAGCAATCTATACAATAAATACAGTTTTTTGTTTTTGTTTTTAAGTTTTCAATGTTCTAAATTTTTTAACTTTGGATCGTAAGATTCTGGAATTTGAACTAATTGTAAGTAAGTATATCATTTTCAATCCTACTCATATCTAAGATTTTTATTCAGATTATAGATTAAAAATTTTCAGATGTTATATTTTTAACTCTGACGCAATTTGATTAAATTCATCGCTGTAACATGTTTTTTTTTAATTTAGAGACTTAAGACTTTTAGCTTTTTAAATTTTCACACTTTTTGAGTTCTTAGATTGTATAATTTATTAAGTTGTTATTTTTTATAACTTTCAAAAATCACTCGAAAATAAAAAATAAACACCAAAAAAGTAATAAGGAATATTCTGATTTGTTAGATTAAATGCTTTAAACGAATATTTCGTCTCTAAATTTTGAATGCAAGGTTGCCAAGTTTTCCAACTTTTGTTGAAATGTTCAGTGTTGAGTAAAGGTACATTTAATCAATATTATTAGTAAGTGTTTACTGAAATGTGGTACGAAACAAAAAAAATCAAGACGAAATAATAAATAAAACAACTACATTATATCAATAGAAAAAACGAACTGATAAGTAGAAATCATCAATAAAATCAAAGAAAATAATGTAAAAAAAAGAAGTACACAAAAAACGGCATTGGAAAATAGCAATAAAAAACGACTTAACAATAGCAACAACAAGAGAACGCACTAAATTACGAGAAAAACACAAAGCAGAAGAGAAACGTCGGATAGTGTCAAGACAGGTTGAGAGAGGAAGCAACCAATATTTGGTAAAATTAAAGAGAAAAGTAATTTAAAAAAATAAAAGAAGATGGTACAAACTAAACGAAACGTGAATGAATAATAAAATAATGTACGATAGATAAAAAATGTCTGAAACAGGTGTAATATTATTGGCATCAAGAGCATCAGCAGCAAATACAAACATGAAGAAATCAGTTTAGTGGACCAATTATGAAAAAAAAATGTCAAAAATGGATATCAAAAAAATAATCAAAAAGATGGAGGTGAACCCAACCCCGATGTTGAATGTCTAAATTTTGTTAATTAGTAATTTTCAGCGCTGATATCTTGGCAATTATGAATGTAATTACAAATATCCCCACCTGATCACAAATTGCATCTTCTTACGTCATGTAGCTACACCTTATATTACTATTGTGTAAGTGCAGTTGAGCATCGTGATTTACAATGATAATCGGCTTTAGTATAGATGTAGATACTGCTCTATTTTGGGGATTAATTTTCGTAGTAATACTTCTAATTTTTTACATAACTTTTGACCTCCACTACTTCTTAACTAAAATCTTCATCGTGGCTTGGTGTAAAATCCGGCGAAAACGTGTAGGAATTAACGAAACGACAACGTATTATGGTAGGTTCCATATTTTCGTAAAACGACAAATTTTACACATAATTTCAGGCGTCTGTACAACCAACGACTTAGACATCTACTTCCAACACATGAACAACGCTAGGTACGTAAGAGAGCTGGATTTTGCAAGGTTTCATTTTTACAAAAGAACTGGGATTTACGACTTCGTCCTCCAAGCAAACGGTGCCGCTTTACAGACAGCCTGTCATATTCGATACCGCAAAACCATCCCTCTTTTCACACCTTATAAAATTACAACGAGGGTGAGTTTTCTCTAACCACTGAAATAAT
This sequence comes from Cynaeus angustus, assembly GCA_030157275.1. Taxonomy (NCBI): domain Eukaryota; kingdom Metazoa; phylum Arthropoda; class Insecta; order Coleoptera; family Tenebrionidae; genus Cynaeus; species Cynaeus angustus. The sequence continues at coordinate 22,196,733 of CM058063.1, read as the reverse complement.
TATTTTGTTAAAATTTAAACAATGGAGACATAAAGTTTTAATCAATTATCGACCCACTAACAATTACATGCTTCATGATGAAATTTTCCACGGTAAATATTGATTAATTTTCGGTTTTCAGGTAATTTATTGGGACAAGAAACATATTTATTTAGAGCATCAGTTTATCCAGTTCAGCGATGGGTTTATAACTACAGTTATTTTATGTAAACAGGCAATCTTGGAGGTTGACATCATAAAAATGATGAATACATTGTCGGAAAATCAAAACGAGACGTACAGACCGGAACCACCGCCAGAACTCGAGGACTGGATACACTTAAATAAAAAATCAAGCGCGAGATTACGGAATTCGAATCTAGGATCGTAGTGTTGTTATGTCTTTGCAGTAAAGAGTTAAAGGTACAAAAGTGGTTTGATTGTGATTTTGGCGAGTGGGTACCGTGGGATGATTTGAAATGGAATGCCGAAAGGTTTGATTATTTTGCATTATAATTTTTATTGTCCGAAATTTACACAATTGTGTTTATCAATCAGATAATGACTCGATCCCACTCATTCCTTCACGGATCAGTAAAAAGTCCATTTTCTAAATTTTGTAGTTTATGCTGTGTAGTTACGCACCCATGTGTCCATTTTTTTTTAACAACTAATTCTTCTTGCAACCCACATGTGTATTGTTGGTTGCCCGACAAAAACAAATTATCGTTTAATTATGTTCTTGGCTCAAAAACCATTACATAGACTTTGTTTACCGATAATTGATTGCCCACACTGTCTATCGGTCTGTTCCACTCAATTAATTAGACGGAATTAATTCGTTTCTATAAAACTTTAAACAACAAGCCGCAGACTGGAGACCTTTTATGAAAAATCACAGCCATACAAACCCAACTTTCTATTCATCCTTTTGTTTGTTATTCTTTAAACCTGACAGGTATTTGAATAGCCCGGAACGAAACGAAATAAACCGATGCTTTTGAGTGGGACGTTCAAAACATGTCGACGAACACTGCTTTCTACTGTACAGTACGAACCTGACCTTCTCTTGGTGTTTGTTTGTGACCGACTTACCATGTAATGCGTCTGACAACGCAAAATGTTGATTTACATCACATTATTCATCGACGGCGATTTATTACCGTTTTATCTTATATAATTCAGACGTAATGTAAGAAAATCAACGCACGTGTTTATCTGTGATGTACGTCGTCTCCGAACGCGGATTTAAAGGTAAGCCAGTTATTTTAATACACAGGAAATCATCATTCTAATCGTCGAAGTATTGTATTTTCACACGAGATTATTAAAAAAAATGTTGACGTTTTGTTTTAAATAGAATTAGTGGCATTTAATAAAGATGCGGATCATTAAGCCTGACATTTTATGTACAAAGTCATTATAAATAGACGTAAAACACTGCACATCGTTCAGCTGAATGTCAGTTGTATTTATTTGTACGATTTGTTTGTTGTTAAATCCTTCTTTAATTAAGTATCACGCACTAACAATCTACCGAATCGGGAAAATCGTGGCGCCCAAAAAAATATTTGCTTAGCCTTGATCTGCTATTGTTATCTCTAGTCCTATGATATAGATTCGTATTTTTGTGACAACTAGCTATAGTTTATATAGATTTTAGTTCATTATGCCAACTTTCCACGGAAACATTTTTCTCACATTGATTTCTGCAACCTAATTTCAGAGTGTTACAATAACGGTTCACACGTTTCCGCATCTCTGAATATGATCGGCAAATATAGGAAATTTGTTTTTCTCAACTATGGAATTTCTTAAACTTCCGTCTTTAAAAATACGAATGATTCATCAAAATCTGCATCCTGATTGGTACCAGGAATCGGCAAATTAACCGTGGAACATGCTATTATAGCGGTGAAAGTACAGTGAGACTGCGATAATTTTGTCGTAGAAAAATTGCAAAAACTGATGTATTACTTTCGAAGAATTCCCAGACCATAAAGGTGCTTTCTGAGAAATTCCTGTTGCACATTTAATCCAAGGCGTTAATTTAGAAGAAACAATAGGTAACGGTTTTGTAACCTGGACTGATCGACCAATTACAATTGAAAAAACGTTTTGTTTTTTTTGTTACTTTAAGTTAATAAATTGGGGGAAGTCTGGTTGTGAACATTCTTGGGAATTCTATTTGGAGTAGTCTATTTATAAGTGTGCATTTTGAATTTGCATTTAAGTTACGCGTCCATGGAAATTTGACGAGAAGTAATTGGGTTTTTCTTCTAGTTAAAAATAACTTTGTTTTTTCCGTTAAAAGGTGCAATATTAACATTTCTTTACAAAGATTTCTAAATTTACATATTTATCTTTTCATAAAAAGTTGTGGTGTAATTGTTTTAAGATAAGATTGTTATATTTATTTATCGTCTGCAACTTGTACAATGAATAAAAAAATTGAGATATAAGCAGTGGGAAATGCACAGTTTCAGATATGTAATTTCTTCCTTTTAATTTAATTAATTAACAATTTTTTTAAAATTTTTCAAAAGCTTTCTTGTTTTTGGTCTAAAATCTATTTTTACCCAAAATTTTGAAATTAACAGCAACTAAAGTTCTATTTTAGAGTATCTTTAAGCTATTACTAGTGAAGTAGTGAGCATTTTGTGTTTTATCAAAAGCAATTAGTTTACCTGCATTCCGTGGTAGTGTGGTTCAAAAACTTTATGCAATCAAAGTTTAATTTTTTAGGAAACGATAGCGTCCATACAACGAAAAATATGTGCTTGCTTCAAGTCCGTAAATTTATTTATTTCAGTGACCAATATAAAAGCAAATAGAATTTTTCTCAAGTGTGTCATCACTAAAAAGCGGAAATTATGTAAGAAAATTTATGAAAATATGCTACATGTTTTACAAACGTACAAAGATATGCAAAAAAGTTTAGATAATTTGGATATGTTTTGACTAGTTTGAATTTTTTCCATTGTTTGGACAGTTTGGATGTTTTAGGTTTTTATATCTTTTGTATACTTCGAATTTTTTAGATCTTCTAAGCTATTTACATTAGATTTTTTATATTTTCGAATTTTTCAAGTTTTGTTAAATTAATTTTTTCAGTAGGGTGGTAGCCTTTTTAAACTCTTTAATAGGTCATTCTAGATTTTTCAGATTTTTTAAAATCTTTTATTATTTCTTGAATTCCTTTGGATTTCTTTAGATTATTAAATTTTTTAGCTTCTCGTTATTGGTTATGCCGATTTGTCATTTGGTTACTTTGAATTCTTTATTGTATGTTTATATTCTTATAATGAATTTTTGAGGATTTCTAATTTCTTTAAATTTTTTATTGCTCGTTTTTTTACGAATTTTAAATTCGTCAGTTTTTCGAGGTCTTCTAGAACTTTTTATTTTTAAATTTTACAAAAACTTCAAGAAGTCGCTTTTTACTATGAAGACTTGGATTTGTAATGGTATTTTATGCTACACTGCACGGAAAGAATGCCTGTAACGGAATTGCAGTATCACGAGGATCATTTCAATCAAATCGTGAATCCGTCAGAACTATGCAGACAGCTATTTTATAGGAAATATTCCAATGATAGTTTGTTACACTAAATGAAAGCATATCAAAAGTTCGAAACTGTATTCTACGTGAAGTAAACACAGCTTTATTATAAAATATGCAAGCCGAATGGAAATCGTGATAGCAAATTTTTTAAACGTTTTGTACTACTTTCAAACAAACGGTACACAGAAAATATTTTTGAGGTATAGAAAGATAAGTTTACAAAATACAAAATGATCGACACGACATAGAATGACAGTATCAAAAACTTACTAATATTTTCACTGGATTCTATTTTAATTTAGTGAACCTAGCCCGACCTGACCTAACCTGAAAATTGGAGTGCATCTAAAAAATAGAAGGAATGGAAAGATTGCAAGGGACATAACAATTTTAAGCAATTTGGAAAACTTACAGGACTTATAGAGTTTGTACAATGCAAATGTCAAAAATATGAAATACAAAGATATATAATAATATAATATGAACATTTCGTCAAATCAGAAGAATGCAAACCTGAAAAAGTGTAAAAAAATCGAAAGAAAGAATGTAATGAATTTAAAAGGAATTATAACAAAATGAGATCTAAAAGAATTGGGGAAAATTAAAAGAAGCTAGAAAATCTAAAAAATCGGCTAATATAAGGATCTAAAAATTGAAAGATTGCAATAATGGAAGGAATCAGACACATCTAAAGAATATAAAGAGTTTAAGGGATCTAAACACAAATTAACAATGAAAAATGTTTGTAGAAGTTTGAAAATGGTCGACTACAGAATTATAGGATTCGAAGTTGATTGTAACGATTTGTTCAATAATTCTGTAAGTTCCTTTACAAATGTACAAAAGTTGATTAAAAGTTTTACTTTTTTTAGAAAGCTTGCTGATTTTAAAAATTCTAAACGTTTCAAATATTTTGACGAACCCAAAAAATGTAGAACTTATTAACTGTGATTTTTAACATTCTAAAAGTATGAATAATTACAAAAAAAAATGTATCTTTTGATCTTTTGCAGATTTGCAATGTGATTTTATGCCACATTACACGGAATGAATGCTTGTAACAGAATTGCAGTATCACGAGGAGGCAAAGAGTGAAAGATCTTTAAATAACTCATTTCAATCAAATCGTGCCCGTCAGAACTATACAAACAGCTATTCTATAGGAAATAATTCAATGATAGTTTGTTACAAGAAATGAAAGCATATCAAAAGTTCGAAACTGTACTCTGCGTGAATTAAACACAGCTTTATTACAAAACATGCAAGTCCAATCCAGATCGTGATAACAAACTTTTTGAACTAGTTTCAAACAAACGGTGTACCGAAAATATTTTTAAAGTATAAAGAACAATACAAATGATTGACACGAAAGAGAGTACCAAAACTTGCTAATAGTTTCATTGGATTTTTCTTTTTAGTCGCAGTTTGTTATTATTAAGTAGTTTCTAAAAACGCCAGCTCAATGTGAACCAGCCTGTATATTTATGTACCTACTCTAGGTTAATTGCGTACTTTGAAGGTAACATAAATACACTGATTAGACACTTCGTTTCCTTTAACGTTTTGCGGCTTCCTTGAGCAGTCTTTCGTTCCAAATATCTGACAACACCTTTTCATTAAGTAAGTTCCGTTATGTTGTACTTAGAATTTCTTACTTTAAAAAACGTCACGAGGTGTATTTGAGAACCTGGTTCACGTCGTGTGATTTGGTGACAAAGATAATAACGGTTACATAGTCTCGGCACAATCAGATTGAGGACTGATATCAAAGGGGAAGTTTATCTTTTTTTTTTAGTTTATGTAGTACGGTAGAAATATTCACTGGTCTGGGACGCTTTTGCGAGTATGCAAGATATAATTTGTGGTAATTATGGATAGCTACATAAAATATACACATTCATGAGATTTAAGCGAAGCGTGTAACTGTAAAAGGCGTTGGTGTTGTTCTAGTTTTTTGCTCTACGGTGTTTGATGAGATCATACAGATCACAAAAAGACATTGCCACATTGTGAGCTTCATGGATGTTAAGACTGAGTTCAGTTTGACAAGAGAGAAGAATTACAATATAAAATTTCGCAAGCTGTCATCCGCAGCGTAGCACGAAAACTGCAATATTTATTAGCATGATTAGCATATTATTTACAAATGACCGTGTATTTCAATAGCAGCGAAATGTTATCGCACGGTTATAAAAGTTAAACTTTGAAATTTCCTGATAAACTTGACCAAGCGTAAACATTTATAAAATTTTGTGTTTTTCAGTTTTATCGTACAACCGATGTTGACTCCACAATGTCCAGAAGCGGCTACACATGTGTTAGGCATCTATTTTGTTGGCTTAACGTCCTTCTTTGGGTAAGTAGAGGTCGTCGGACCGCTTAATGCGACTATTACCATTCAAACAATGAGAAGCAAAGGTAGTTTCTAATCTCACAATCATCGTCACGCAACGAATTATTATTCTCACATGCCGGAATAAAATTTCAACACCTTCTAACATATTATGACTTAATTTTTCAGATTACTGGCTGTGGTCTTTTAGGAGTCGGGATCTGGCTGCGGATAGCCTACGAAGGATATGCGTCTTTACTGCCACAATATGCTCTTCTCAGCGCGGACTCGCTCGCTATTGCAGTCGGGACAATAACTTTTATCTTATCATTTCTTGCATGTTGCGGCTCTTGGTTCCAAAGCAGATGCATGCTCGTTACAGTAAGTCCAGACATGAGTCGTACAAACTTAATGTCTTTTGAAGTATTTTAGTTTGGTTGTCTTCATGTTTATAGCAGAGTTCCTCGTCGGATCATTGGCTTTCGTTTTTAGAGTGTCGTTAGGTCATACTTTTAGACAAGAATTACAAAATGGGTTGTGGCATCACTACAATGTTACTGCAACCGGACCTAACAGTTTGGTCAACATTTGGGATAATCTCCAGGCTGAAGTAATCCGTGAGAGTTTTTTTACGATCAATATTACGGTTTTTTTAGTTTAAGTGCTGTGGAGTCAACAACTACGAAGACTGGTTCATGATAGACGCATGGCCTTCGAAGAAATGGGTTCCGGATACTTGCTGTCTTCCTCCACACTTTGCCGAAGACTGTGGAAAGTCCGGAAATTCTGATTTTTTCTACGGATCTGGTTGCTACCATCAGATTCATATGTGGTTCGTGCAGAGACTCCACATCGTGGGGGTCGTCGGTTTAGTGGTCGCGTTCATTCAAGTAAGTTGATGAAGCGAAAGTACAAAACTTATTTTTTTTTTCAGTTGTTTGGCTTAATATCCTCAATGTTGTTGTTTTGCACGGTGAGGTACAAAAGAACTTCGAGGACATACAAATCGTATCAAACTCACGCCTGAAGTTTCATCAGTATTGAGAGTGGAAATAAGGTTAAGAATTTAGAAGATGCAGTATTACTTAGGTTGTAGTTTAAATGTAAATTTTTAGATATGTATTTATTTAAAGTTATGATAAGTTCTCCAATTTTGGATTATTTTTTGTGTCTGAAGATTGACCACCTGAAAAGCTGATGTTCCACTTTATGTGCTTAAAGTACTTTATATATCTGTTAATGTTGTAGGTTGTTATATTTTGTATCCAGATCTAGAGTGTGTTAACGTTGTATATGTTGTTTTATTAAATATACATATATTTTTTTATGGAATAAAAATAGTGTAGATGCAAAAATTGATTTTAGGACCAAAGAACAATTATTGATTTTTTCTTTAAATTTTTTAAATTATTACGTTTTAAATCTTTAGAGACCTAAAAATCTTTATCTGAAGATTAGAAGAAATGGAGAGATTACAAGGAATATAACAGTTTTAAAAGCAATTTGGAAAACTTACAGGACTTACAGAGTTTGTACAATGCGAATGTCAAAAATATGAAATGTAAAGATATATAATATGAACACTTCGTCGAATCAGAAGAATGCAAAAACTAAAAAAGTGTAAAGAAAGTGAAAGAATGTAAGAAAATTGTAAGAAAATGAGATCTAAAAGAATTGGAGAAAATTAAAAGAATCTAGAAAATCTAAAAAATCGGCATCATATAAGGATCTAAAAATTGAAAAATTGCAATAATGGAAGGAATCGGGCACATCTAAAGAATGTACAAATTATTACTTACTAAAAAATTTACATTTGATATTTGATGTGGATAAACTGGATATATTTTATAATTTTAAAATTTCTGAAAATTTAAAAAACATCGGGAGATTTTGGAAAATTATGGCGACTACATCACGATCTTGTTAAACTAGAAAGTACATTTATTAGGCTTTATCTGAGGTAGTAAATTAAAAAAAAAGTATGTAATATCAACGAGTAGTAATTAAAAATAAAATGCTTCTTAAGAAAATGAGCTTTTTGTTAGTACCTGAAAAACTAAAAACTCATCATGTTGAAAACAGACGCGCTGCAATTCCACTGCAGGAAATTTATAAATTAGCATTCTAGTTAAATTTTGTTAAAATTCCATTTGGAATTATTCATTGATAATTTTAATGAAGTTCCAAGCGCTCCAAGGTAATCTAACCTTTAGCAGAACTTTAGAAAATTCAGACTAAAACTAGAATATCAAAAAAAATATCTAGAATCACCGAACTAAAAAAAAAATAGACAACAAAAACATTCCCATTCCAAACTGAAACGTACTTTATTCAAAATTGGATCAATGACGATTTAAAAATGGTTAATTTTAAGAAAATGTCGCTAATTTCACTTGCAAAGTGAGTGTATAACTGTTTGCCTAGTATTCAGGAACTCATTTTATTATTATCGTTAACATAAAAATGCGGTGAAAGTTAACGGTCGCTATAAACTAAAATCTCTATCGACTCATGTTCTCCTAATATAAAATTGCAATAAATGTTGTTGTATTTCATTTTTTGTACAATTGTTTAAACAAAACGCAGATTTTTATACATGAAGCAATCAAAATTAACAAAGAGAAGAGTCGTATCTAAACAATAAAAAAAAAAACAAAAACAATTAGACGTACTTCTTCAATAAAGTGACGAAATGTCGGAAAAGTGCAACAATTATTATAAAAGTAAATCAATTAATAATTTAGCAATGGTACAGTCGTGTTCTTAGCTGAAGTGATTCTTTTCGAATCATCAGTAATTTTAAGAAACACTTCTTGGTTGCTTGCTAAGCGTTAAATAAGCCAAAAAGAAATATAATAACGATAATTTCTCCAATGATAATCCAAATTGCTTCCACTTTTCGTGAATAAAACATCCTTGAATGAGCCATCGATTTGTGATTAACTCATTTCCTTAATCTTCTAAAACCCACGAGGTGAAAATGCGCGTGCGTGCGACATTATCGACATTCGAAATAGGCGCCTGTGTACAACAGTAAAATCTCAAATCCACCACAATTTGACCAGTTCTCATATTTTTATTTCTGTCTAACCATCGTCACGACTGCTTTATTAAAATTTTGCTTTTGTCAGCATTTCATAACAGCAATGTTTTCCAAAGCGAGTGCAACGAAGAACGTGTCACGGTGCAGTAATGTAACCACACAATTAAAAATCTCACCCATCTAAATATAATGGTGTTGTGTTATGTTATTTTCGGATTTTTGATTTTTATTTTCATCGTGTATTCGTTTTTTGAAATACACTATTTTCTTCGTGCCTCTCTGTGTGTGATTCTTGCAAAGATTTCTAAGAAAAAGACTCATTTATTAAGCGAGACTGTTATTAAAGGTGAGGATAAACACAGTCATTTTCTGATTGAACTAAATTATTGTTTACATTTTCTAGGAATATGCTTAACCAGCGATATCGATTCGATGCTCACCCACATGAACAACGCGAGGTTCTTACGTGAACTAGACTTTGCTAAAATAGATTTCTATGAAAGAACGGGCCTCTATAAGTGCATCAAAAGGAACGGAGGGAGTTTAGTTCTCGGTGCCTCAACCATACGATATCGACGCTTTATCAAATTGTTCAATCGATATCTCATAACGACTAAAGTAAGTCTCATTCTTGCCAACCAAAAATCATTTTTTTCTTCCAGATCATCTACTGGGACGAACAGAGTATTTACATGGAGCATCGTTTTTTAAATCCTTCTGATAACTTCGTCAATGCGATCGTTCTGTGTCGTACGAGATTAACGAACTGCAATGCTGAGAGTGTCGTTAATGAACTTTTAGTAAATTATTCCGGAGACGATGTGGAAAGCAACAAGAAAGAGAGACCCGAATTAACGCAGGAGTTAGCCAAATGGATCGAATGTAACGAAATATCAAGCGCAAATTTGAGAAGTATTAAATAGACGGTGATATGAGAATGTTTTGACAGATTAGGGAAGCTATTTTTACACGTAGAAAAATATTAGACCAGGGGCGGTACGGAAACGAATTTGTCATTCCGTACATCCCCAACTCAAGGTTTGTGACATTATTTTCTATAAAGTGTACCATTAGAACGTGTTAGATCGTCTCAAAAAGGAGCATAGGGTGTTAGACGTCAATCAAATATTTTTTCAATTCCAGACGTTTTCAACTCCTCCAATGTTACCGATTTTATAGCATTACTATTAAGTTCTTAAAGTTAACTAGTCGCATTTTAACCGAGCCTTGTTATTTCTCCTAAAATTCTGAAGTATTGTGATATACATCATTTCGTTCTTGATAATGTAAATTATTGTTAAAGTCTATCGATGAATAAATTTGTTTGAGATCTCAAGTATCTTATCTCGAAATGTTATGCGTCACATGAATTTAACACTTTTTATTGATCCAAAAGCGATTATTTTACTTTGTTATAGTGTGTTTTTAAATTAGTCAGGTCAGTAATAAACACAAAGTGGTCTAAGTGAAAATACCTTTTACTTCAAATTTTAGAGTAGGTACTTCATTTGGTGTGAATAAAATGATGGAGAAGATGCTCATTACAAAAGGACCTGCTTCTTTTGTGAGTATGTACTTAACAGTTAAATTTTGGTATGAAATAATTGAGCATATACTCCAGAAGGGAAGGAGGTACTCAAATAATTCTGTTACCTCGGGGACATGTTCAACATCAATGAGGACGTCTAAATTATGGTGATTTCATTATCATACCAGAAATTTATGTGTGTACTCATTTTTGAGCATCTACTCTGCTTGTTTTTATAATTAAGGCAACCAAACAAAAGCAGAAGTGTAGAAAGGTTAGAATAAAGTCAAGGCGTAACCAACATGGGGAACATGGCAAAATGAGAAGAAATATTTCAAAAAATCCAAAACAATCACATGTTCCCAGACAAAATCAATCCTCAAAATTGCAAACAAATCAAACCTGAAAGAATTACTGAGTATTTAAAAAGTCTTCGGAGATTCTGTGATAGGTTCAAAATTTTTTACTATCTCTACACTTTATTCATCATCACTCCCCAAAGATAAAGTTTAGTCGATTCAAATCTGGGGAATGCTGTGGTTCTCCGCGACCGATCCAACGATTATTAAAATTTCTGTTTAATCGTTGTGTAACATTTACAGCATAATGTGTAGGTGCACCATCAAGCTGAATCTACATGTTACGTTCTCTGGCGAACGGTGTCTTCTACCAATTCTTGAAACTTGAACTTTCACCGGTTATGCGATTGGGTGGCACTTGGGAATCTTATTAATTGATTATCAATTATTTCGGTTTAAGTATGTAAACCAAATTAATGTGGATGTTCTTTTATGTCTGGATTTTCTACCGCCCAATAATGATTATTATGAACGTTAAAAATTTCCTCCCTCGTGGAGGTCAACTCGTCAGTCCACAATATGTTATCTTATAAACAAGGAAATTATTTATCATTCCATTATTTGATTACAAGAGCTCATAAGTTCCTATAAATAAAGACAAGATATTCTCCATGAGTAACTTTAATTTTGTGATGACATGTACAATTCGTGGAAAATTTAAAAGATATTAAACAAACAGTTTTTGAGTTAATCGACTTTAAGCGGCAAGTTCAAAGAAAAAGAATCAAAAAAATAATTGCGAAAGAATTTACCACAGCATGGTAGACTCTTAATGCGTCATTTTTGATACACTCTGTATAAACAAAATTCGTTTCACATTGTTGGTGAGAGTTAAAAAATGACAAATCTGTAGTTTATTCTGCGTAAACCGCTAAGGTTCTTAAGATTGGACAAGTATAATGAATTAAGCACCGCCAAAATATACCCAAGCTTAATAATTTAATTACAAACAAATTATAAGTCCTTTATAAGAATAATTATCATAATTATGTAGAATTAACTAAAGTAGGAGCCCCTAATCTGTCTAATTCATGATCTTCTTTTTTTTTATTCCACTTTTGTTGATCTCCAGATACAAAAATAAAAGCAAATATTGCAGTAAACAAATTGATTCCTACAATAAACCAGAAAACGTACGTCCATTGCTCGAAACTTTGTTTGTCTTTAGTGATAACTCCAACAAGTTTGGAGCCTAAATACCCTGACAAACCTCCCGGTACTTGGCTGATACCCATAATGGTTCCCGAATAGTTTGGCGCTATATCTACCACGTTTGAATAAACTCCGACAAAAACTAGACTCATCATAGCTACAGCACTTGTAAACATTATCACTGAAACTACCCGATTACAGCCCCACAATGCTTGTAGTAAAAAACAGCAAGCCATTCCCAAAAAGCAGCCAACTGCAGCAGATTTTCTAATCGTTGTTACTGAACACGTTCTGGTTTTTATGAGTTTATCAGCTATAGTACTTATTAAAATTGATCCACAGTAACGTGCTGAAACAACCTAATTTTTTAGTGAATTTATACAAATATGTTTTGTTTTTACCACAAAATGGAAGACAGGAAATCCAACCATTTTGCTCTATGTTAAAATGGAGTATTTGCTTCATGTACGTTGGTAACTGATTTATGACAAAAAAAACTGTAAAACAATTACACGTATTGCCCATAATTATAGCCCATACTGGTCCCGATGTAAATATTTTCCTCCATGGTACCGAACATTTTTTATCTGAGAGTGCAACTGTAATTTCTTTGCGTAGCTTTTCTCGTTCGCCGTTGCTAATTCTAGGATGTTTCTGTGGAGTGTCATAGATTACGTAAAACCAAGTTAGAACCCACAATAATCCAATAGATCCGGGAACGTAAAACGCGCTCGACCAACCAAAATGTGATATCAAGTATCCAGAAAAAGGTAAACCTAAAGCCGTCCCTAAAGAACTTGCTGCCATATTTGATATAAATTTCGAAGTGTTTTTTGATGATATCCAGTGAGTACAAAGTGGGGCGATTGATGGCCAGTGTACACCTGCAAATACGCCCAGCAAGAACCTTGCAGATACAATCCACCAATAGCCATATTCGGCTGCCATGGGAATAAAAAATGTCAAGATGCTTGCAGCAAGAAATCCAACACCAAGGACTATTTTAGTTCCATATTTTTCAGAAAGGCGGCCACCTGGATTTTGGGTTATCAAGTACCCCAAGTAAAAAAAACCGAAAATGTTATTTTTTTGTTCTTGATTCCATTTGTAACGAGGGCCATAATTTATGTCAGTCTGGTTGGAATTATTTGAAACCACCATTTCTAGGATTGCGATAGATATGTTGATTCTGAGTAAAGCTAAAATTACGAAGCTCAAAAATACCATAAGTGAAACTATTCTTTGACAAGTTAGCATTTCTGAAAAAAAGATTAAGATCACTTTTGTTTCCACCTAGTTAAATTGGTATTTATTTTGACATAAATTTGTCTACAGAGTTATTAAATACTCATAGATAGAATTAATAAATACACAATTTAATCTTAAGTAACTAATAAATCTGTAAAAAAAATTTTCATAAATTTTTGATTATTCTGAGTAAACATACCTGTAGCATTTGCTATTATGAACTCACTGAATATATGTTGGTGAGCCCTATCGCCTGTATATTCAGCGAGTTATAATAATGTGTTATACTTAAACGTGTATTTTAATTATTGAAGTCACTGAACAAATGTACGTAAACGCTATCACCTGTATACAGCGTGTTTTACGAAGTTGTATAGAAATTTAAACCTTGAATTTTACAACCCGGGAAACATGTTTAAAAAGTTCTAACGTCTACTTTAAAAACTAACAGTAACATTAAAGCCGCTGAAAAAAAAGATCGTCAAAAAAAGAACGCCATGGCAAGTCAAAAAAGTCAGGAAAAAGTAGTTTCAATTTACATTGATAAAAACTACGTTCAATGTCGTTAAACGTAAACAGTTTACCTTGTAAAAATCGCTTAAAGTCCGTTCTTATCATAGACTGCTTAACACATTCTAATACTTCAGGAGTATTTAGAATTGACTTAAGCTTGGGTGAGCGTTCATTATCCTTCATGAACGCATCACACAAGCTTAAGTAGACGGTAGTCTAGAAATAATTGATATTAATTGAAAATTAGTAACTGATCATTGGTTCATTATTGAAAATTAACATTAAAATGCGCTGGGGTTACATGATGCATCAACCGCAACTGTTAACTTATCTCTAGTGGTATACCTTGAAGAAGTAGAGATGGATGATTTTCTGTAAAGTGGCGGCCAATCAATTTTCGTCATCATCTTTTGACACGGTGAAAACTACTCCATTGTGAACTACTCTTAGGCTATAATAACTGCATGACACTAACCTCTGTCATTAGAATTATTTGACAAGTTTATTAGGAAATGGGGTCCAGGACAAAGAATAAAATGATGATAGTATCATACACACTTTTAGAAAAAAATATTTTTGATGTTTAGGTAGGTAAATTTATTTTTGACATTTTGAAGACATTCTTCTTTATCAAACAGGGAGCATCTCTAACTTCTGTCAATTTTGTCGTTTTGAACGATATTGACGACCAAAATTTATTGCCGGTCACTGTACATTTTAAGAGACATGTTGGCAGAACCGGTAAATGCGTTGAGCTTTGCAAGTGTTGACATCTACTTTTCTATCAACATAATAAATATCAGCAATTTTACGAATTGTGTTACAAGTTATTTTATCTACTTTGCGTTACTAATCAACTCATTATTACATCAAAAACTGTTTAATAATTAACGAGATTTTGGTAATAATAATAATTATTATTATTATAATCTAAAGATTGCGTGTTCCCTGGAATTTGAAAAAAAAACGAATATTTTTTTCCGAAAAATTTTAAAATTGTGGAAGGGGAAAGAATTCTGCCTTGAATTATAGTGTCCTTACTCCTCCTGCGACAAAAACGGCTTCGTATTGGTAAGTGCTTACCAATAAGTATGCATTTAATTTTAAGATATATAAAGTTTTTGCATCACATAAAATAACTTAAATTGTATGTGAACAAGTTTTAGGTTTGATCGATAAAAAAGATCCATTTCCCATTCATTCTAACCCGAAAACCGCAAAAAACTAATTTTGAAATTTATCAAGTTTTACATTATTTTGCAATAACAATTCAATAATTTACTGCTGTACATCCCATTTTAAATTTTCTCCTCTTGTTTCAACATGACATATTTTTCACTAGTCTCCCAAATACTTTTACAAAATTCTTTATTATACGCAGCTGGAGGTTTCACAAATGGCTTACAGTCCCAAAAATACTTTCCAGTTACGCCTTCCAGCTCCTTGGAAACAGCAACGTGTACTAACACTTGTGAGCCTTCCCATACGTCCTATACAATTACGAATTTATGTATTATACCAATTTTTTTTATACATACCTTTGAGTAAATTTTGTTGCACAATTTCATAAAAAACGACATCAGTTTATTGTCAAGAACACGTAAACTCTTGCTAAAGATGTCCGTCGTAACCACACCTGGATGAATAGAATTTGATGTCACACCAGTTCCTTTTAGCTTTTCTGCGAAGATATCTGATGCAACCAAAAGAGCAAACTTGGAGTTATTATAACTGCTCAATTTCTCCCAAAAAGTACCATCTTTTTCGTTCAAATTCAAATTATCAACCGAAAGATTGTTTAGAAAAGCCATACAAGAGCTTGTGAAAACTATTCTGCTCGGACTAGATTTCTTGAGAAGATCTGTAAGAATATCTGCAATATACGAAACAAAAAATCGATTCACGACTTACCTACAAGCAAATGAGTTAAAAGAAAATGTCCAAAATAGTTGATTTGCATAACAGGATGAAGACCGTCGTTTGTTCTGTTATTCTTGGATACTCCTATACCTGCGTTATTGATGAGGATATCTAACTTTTCCACGGTCGCGTTGATATCCGCAGCAAAATCTCTGACTGATTTTAATGAGGATAAATCTAAGTGTTTTGTGATAATATTTGAATTGTCAGTATATTTTATCAGGTTTCTTTTTGATTCCTCCATATCGACTACATCCGCCATAATTATTTTGCAACCTCTGGAGGCTAAATTAAGAGCCGCTTGATAGCCGAGGCCTAGACATTAAAAAAATATGTTATTCTGGCGTCACCAAAATTATGGTTTTGGTAAGAATTAAAATATAAAGTGATGAAGAACAGTAGTTTGCATAGAAAGAACAGAACACAGTTCATTTGACGAAATTTCGACGGGTGAGCTGCATCAAAGCCGGTCAAGCATCGGAAATATTTAAGCACAACGGGTTGTGGTCATTTTTAACTAACTTACAGTCTGTATTTAATATGCTAATTAAAAAAAAAATTCTTGTCAAATAACTCCCGTTGCACCAATTCAAACACATATGACTTTATTATTACAACACGTGCCGATCGATAATTTTTAATAATATTTAAATTTGCTACTTTTACCTGAATTTGCACCGGTTATAATGGCAGTTTTACCAACCAGGCATGTTGCACTTCGAGTTATTCCACAAGATAAACGAGCATAAAGATAAGAAAGCACCAATATTAGACATATCCACAACCACCACATTTTGTAAATTGTCACTGAGCAACAATTTATATATGATATTATATAATATTAAAAATAATGAACTTGGCCTCGCAGATTTGTTGTTTACTTACGTTGTTTACATTACATAATATATTTTTAAATGAAACTAATGTATTAATAGATCATACTTTCGATTTTGCTTTATGAAAAAAAAAAAAATACAAGAGTGTAGTTATTTTTCAAAAAACGATCCAAAAATTCTATTTATGTGATTACGATAACTGTTGCACAGTGACTAAAAGAGCACTGACATTGGCAGGAGCGCCAGCAATATCAAATAATTAAATAGTCAGTTTATGAATCATTACATTACTCTTTTTTGATGTCTCGAATATTTAGAGTAAGTGCGCCAAATAGGGAGAGGTTCTATAATATGAACCACCGACGTTTTTCGTTGTATCGAGTCGACGGTCAGCCCATACTAAGAATCACACTGTGATTTTTTAGCTGTGTATGACCGTAACTTTAACAAATATTACTCGTTTAGTTAAGTAAGTTATTTTACAGATGCAATTAATACTGTACGAGAAAAAAAAATTTTTGAAAGCATTCAAAACATATGATGTACCCAAAACTACGCTTGTACGTGTTTTTTGACATCTTCCCCTTCTAAGCAGGATTTAGAAACATGGATGAGGAAGGAAGAAACAGATAAATTGAAGAAGAGACCGTTAAACATAAAAAATAAATCAAAGAAAACGTTAAAAAAAATGCCTAAATAAGAAAGATCTCAAAAGATAAGAAATTTTTTGATATGAGTGATAGCACAGATGAAAGTCCTGATCGTGGATCTAACTATTTTTTGCTAAAAGACTAATTATTTTTTCATTATTTTGAACTAAATTTTTCTTGGTCCATATTTGAAACCATGTGGTCCACACTGTGTTCACTTTTTACAAGTTCATAAAAATGACACATTTTAGAACATGATTTTTCCTTAAATGTTGATGTTTTTTAAGAATTTTATTATTCGTGTTTGATACTAAATAACTAGAAAACTGTTTCAAATAAATAAGACTAATTACACTTTAAAATTCAGAGTTTTATTTGAGACAATTCTTATGGTGTTCCATATTTGGCGCACTTACTCTACTATTCAAGTTTTCGCCTAAATGACTTAGCGTAACATTTTCAGTGTATAAATTTGGTTTTGCAATTTAAATATAACTTTTAAACATTAACATAAAAACAAAGAACCCAATGAATGCAAAAAATGAACCTCAAATAGAAATACAAAAGTAGTTTACTATTATTAGAGAAAAGAGAAAGTCACTTTTTCCAACTCTTTAAAAACTGCAAACAGTTTGAGGAGAGCCTTCACATCTATCTTGAAATTTCCACATTTAAAAACTACATAAAAGACACAAAATTTTCCAAGAAATACATAACAAAACTTAATAACAAAAAAAATACATTTGCGTTTTTGAAAGACCCGCTTTTTAACGTTTCCTCAAATATGTCCGATACTATTATAACAGCGAGTTTAGAATTTGCAAAAGGCCAATAACCTCTAAACAAGCTCCCGGTTTCCTCATTCATGACAAAATTTAAATAAGTAAGAGACAAATTATTCACAAAGCACATCGTGGACACAATTCTACTTGACGCCGATTTCTGCAACAAATAACGTCATTTGACGTAAATTTTGTCCAAACAAGATACTTTTTTAGGTTTGGAAATATATGTTAGTGCAGCAGTGTAGTCGTAGTAATAGCAGAGAAATGAGCCGGAGCGTTATCGTGACAAAAAAATAATTTATTTATAAATGTGACCTTCTGAGCTTAATTTCTTTCTTTAACTGTTATAATTAAGGCTGCATAATATTCTCCTTGAGGGTTTTGTCCTTTCGTAAATAGTCAATAAAGATGAAGCCATGAGCGTTCCAAAAAACCGTGGTCATAACTTTTCCTGCAGATGGAACCGTTTTTGCTTTTTTTGGTGCACGTTCATCTGGTGTTTCGACTGCAGTATGGTTAGAGAATGGTAGTGATGTATCCACGTTTCATCAACGGTTTCAAATCGACGCAAAAATTCACTAGGATTTTTTTGAAAGTACTCCAAATTTTGTTTAAACATGTTCTCTCGTTCACGTTTCTGCTCCAAAGTTAGAAAACACGGTACCTATCTTGTAATTAACTTTCTCATACCCAAATATTCGTGCAAGATATGACGGATTTCAGTAATAAATTAGATTTCGTTCCGAAAAATGACCAATATTTGATTAATTTTCGCACATTAAAAAACTAAAAATAATTCTAAAAATGATCGATAAAATATGTTATTCTGCACAATAAAAGGGTGGAAATAAAGAGTAAAAATGTATAGTATATTGCAATTTGTTCAATATAAAGTGTACAGAAAAAAATCGTATGATCACAGTATTTAACGCTAATTTGTGGTTTACCCTCGAAGAAACTGAAGCGAAACATTTACCATTTAACCCCGTCGTCAGCTCGGTTAAAAATGACATCATTTGTGTTATCACTGATAATTGTGCGCCACGTATTTTAAGTGGAAATATGTTTCCTAAAGAGTGACAAACGTCGTTTAATTTAAATTATCGCGTTTATCAGCAAAAGGTTTTCTATGTTATTGTCGATACATATTTTAATGATTGCTAACGTAAGTTTTCGTCGAAGTTGCTAAACAATCTTTAATATCAATCTCTAATCTGGAAATCTTGTCAGCTTAATCCGCCTTAACACCTTTGTGTTAATTAAAGGAATAAAACAAACGTGAACTATGAACTAGTTTTCGGAAAATTTCATAATTATTTGAACTAGGCGTCGCTCCAAGGTGTTCTCATTGTAAACGAAAAGGAAAAATTATTTTAAAATTAAATTAAAATTAAAATATACCCACAAAGACCCACGTGTTTCCGTTTTTCTCCCTCATCAATCAAGATCCGTGCTAATCTCTATAAAGATTAAAAGGATTAGTCTCTACGAGACAACTCGTGATTTTTCTATATAACATTGAGTTTAATAAAATATTAAATCATTTATCACTTGAAAATGAAGACAGTTACTTTGATAAGTGTGGTTCTCCTCGGCATTCTAGCTGTTGTTAAATCAGGTAAAAATCAAAATCTATCTCGTATTTTTTTTCTTTTATTTTATTGTTGAAGGTCCCGTGGGAGAATGTCCGGTGGTAGAGGGTGCTTATCCAGTGTTTCTTCCCGAGGAAGATTGTACCAGTTTTTACATATGTGCACACGGAGTACCCAATAAAATACCATGCCCAGCTGGATTACTTTTTAACATTAAAAACAACGTTTGTGACTGGCCTGCGAACGTCGACTGTAGTTTTGAACCACCAGAAGATTGTTTGGCAGATTAAAAAATAAAATGTAGAAATAATTACACCTTCATTAAAAATACGAACATTTTATTTGCATTTTAGAAATTCTGTCGTGTCCGAATTTTGGTAGCAGTAGTGATTTTGTCGTGTCTCTACACTATTGGAATATATTAAGTGATTAAATAAATTTTACTGAAAATATAGTAGAGTGTTTTGACGTTGATACATTAGGCTTTTGTGTTGTTATGCATTTTTTTATTTAGAATTGCTCGATCCATCTTTATTAATAATAATTCACCTTTCATTTGAAAATACGACATTTCAAAATAGATTTTTATGACATCTGCTTCTCTTGACTTGAGGTATTGAAAAAAATTGATTAATGTTTATCTTATGGTAATGAGTATGCCTTTGTAAGTTCTGGAATTTTATTGGCAAATAAAATGTAGTGCATTGACAAATGCATTAATGGATAGGCAACCAGTGATACACGTGTATTTGCAGTTTGCCTACAAAAATTAAGAAAGTAAACTCTTCGAATTAAAGTTTTTAAAAATACATATTATTATTGCACTATATTCATTCATTCAAAATGAATAAAACATAATTTAATAATTTGCTCTTAGTTCATTTTTGATATATCTGCATTCTCTGTTGTCTGTGCCTGGTGTTATTTCTCATGTGCTCGATGAGTTGCCTAATCCACTTTGGTGCTTTTATTTTAAAGGTTTTGTTGCTCCTGCTCCTCTTTTTCTAATTGTTTCGTTTCATTATTAATTCTAAATAATTTTCTGGTGTTTGTCGTTGCTTTCAACTCTCCTTTGTATCCTGATAGTTTTTTTCTGTTTCTTTCTTTTACTCTTATATTAATAGTTTTGTTCATAGTAGCAAACATAATCTAATAATTTATTAGAACTATGAGAACTCAAAATCTCAAAAGTTCAAAGTTACGAGTCTAGAATCTTAATATCTCTCAGTAATCTTTCAGCATTTATTGAATTTTTTCTTACAGTTACCTTTTGTAAGATCAATTTTATCAAGTGGAAATTATAACCGCAGTGCAGGAACAACGCTCACATCGATGGTACCTCCCGACTCACATTAGTTTAGAAATATTCGCCAAGAAAAAAAAAAATAGAGCTAACTTTTTTTTAGTTGTCAAAGTGTTAATGTAGCATCATAATATTATTTCCATAACCTTAACAAATCGTACATTAATTTGTTATAGAATGTAAAATGAGATTAGCGAAGACTCCAATATCCAGTCAAAAAGTTAATTAACACAGTTAGAGAAAATTAAATTTAAATAGTTTTATTTAGAATTCGTAAAATTACACAAATAAACATACTTTTAGGCTAAACTGTAAACACTTTAGGTTAATTTATAGTTATTCTCTTTTTTTTATTCAGTTCAATAATTCTAAAAAGTGTTAAAACCTAGCCATCAAACTAACTACTCTAGGATACAAAATTTCCGGTGCATGGATACCATACAAATAATCCAAATGGTTAAAACCATCATCAGAGACCAAAAATTTTCCAGCACATGCCGATTTCAATTCGCCGCACAATCGTAGAACATCACTTTCCGCCGCCATCCAGTCATTATGACTATAAAACATATAAATACGAGTAGTGATTTTTTTAAGATCGTAATTCGGAGGGGTGAAAGAACCATATTTGTTCCAATTGCCTAACCCAAAGTCATATTGTCGAAAAGTGCCAGTGACGATCTCTTGACCATAATGTATAAGTTGTCTAGTTGATGAACCTGCAGGAGTGTGAGCTGACAAAACAGGCAAAATTGTTGCATTCATTTCGGAAGGACTGAAACCACAAATAGCGAAAAGCGCGTTGCTACAGAGCGCTTGTGTGATGTCGTCATCGCCACAGAGTATATCACCAACCATCGCTATAAATTTGTTGCTCGGAAGAAATTCGTTTATACCAATAAGTCCAGCGAGAGCCTCCAAAGGACCGGAGAAGAAAGCAAGGATGTGCAGCAAAGGACTTGTCATGTGGTTCATGTAACCGATTGGCGCTAAACTGAAATGCGCGATGACCTTATCGTTGTATTCTGGATGAAGAGAAGTCATGACGTAGAACGAAGTGGTACCTTGAGAGTGCCCAATGTGAAACAACTGAGTTTCACCTGTAGTTTCCAGAACGTAGTCTATCATAGTCGGGACATCAACATCTCCAATTTCATGCCAACTAAAGTGCCAGAAATCAGAATCGTGATCTGGATTCAGAGTGGTGTGGTTTCGAGATTGATGGTTACCACGAGCGTTACCCATCCAGACGTCGTAGCCTTCGTCGGCGAGAATGTAGCCTAAAAACACTATTATAAGGCTGGTAAAAACAAAGCGATAAATTACCTAATCCATTTGTGGGGCCGGTGATGATCCAATCCGCTGACGAACACAAAAGTCCATGCATCAAGAAAGCGACTTTGTTCTTGGGTTTTCCACTTTTACCATGCGGGATTCTATGAAGGCGAAGAATGTAGCCGTCGGAAGTCGTGACGAAGTGTTCTTCTACCGGATAACCATACTTGGTTATCAGTTCCGTCTAAATTTTTGTATTAGAACAGTTTTTAAAGAAGAGCTGTGATACTTACTATACTTAACGAGGCATCTTCGTCTGCTGTTGGTACTTTAGAATGAGGGACGGCAAAAGTAGATGAAAGAAGAGAAAGAGTTATGAGAGTTAAGAGCAACATTTTAGTTTCTGATGGAATTGGTGGAGATTCGTTTTTATAAGTGTCCTCGAAAAGTTAATAATAATTAGAGATATTCTGATGAGATGTTTGCGAAAAGATGATTGATTATAAGTGTCAAATCACAATTACGAAGATCATTTATAGAACAATGTTAAAGATAAAAGATAAAAAAGTGTACTTGTTTATAGCTAATGACAATATGGTTTAAAAGCAAAAGTTCGAGATTAAATCTATATTTTGTTCTACAATTCACATAAAAGCGTGACGGAACTTTGAAGTTTAAAAAACTCCGAGTACTGATTTAACATGTCAGTTAGGAAATACAATCAGTTTCATAAGTGAATTTAGTGTTTTACAAAGCAAACATCTTTTTCTGCTTCTTCTGCTCCATTTTCTTCTGATAAGATCTTACAATAAAACTCGTCTCTATCAAATTTATAATTGAATCGATGAGCGGAAAAACAGTAAGTCCAAAATTCGATTTTTGTTGTATTGCTTGCAATGGTTCTATAGATGTAGATCTAAACATTAAGTGTAAGAGCACTACTACACCAGCTTTTCTTCCGTGGTTTGAAACATGTTTGAATTTGAATGATCTCAAGAACAGTACCTGCCCAGCGCTAGTTCTGTTTTTCTGACTGACAACCACGTGCCCGAAGCATTCTTTTACCCATTTGTCTTACTAAATTTTATTTCTGTTACTATTACTATTATTGTTACTATATTACTATTAGTTACGAAAATTCTTTGTTATTGGTAACCTTCCTACTTTTTAGAAACTGCTTCAAAACTGATCACAGAAAATCCAACAGAATTCGCCAAGCTACGTGATGATCACATTGATGGATTATGTTTCAAAATTGTTTTTTTCAAACTTGTCAAGAATCGAGTTGGGCAAGTGCTGTCCAATGAAAAAGCTTATAAAAGACCTGTTCATATCAAAGAGAAGACAATTTAAGGTATTAAAAAGCTGGAAATTTTTATACCAGCAGAAGGAACTGATTTTGATCAAAATATCTAATTGTGGAAGAAAATGAGTGCAGTAGTATTTCACCCTTTTTTTTATTACACAATTCCATTTCATTGTTCAATAAAGGTGACTTTCAGATAGAGCGCAGAGTGAAAAAACGCACTTGATTGGAAGAACAGTACTTGTCCAATAACGTAATTAATTTTTTTTAGCACAAACAATAGTTACTTTATGACCTATGATTGCATTACCGGATCTTTTGGAACTGCATGAAAGCGGCCGTAAAGGTAGTTGGCCCTTAACTCAATAGGTAATAGCTTAAAGACATTTGTTTAAAACTTGATTATCTCGAATTGATCATTTTGGAGTCGTAAGGTAGAGATAGAGACCTAATTTCGTCCCTCCAAGTTTCTTTTGTTACAACTAATGCTATCAATTATAGACATACGGATTTACAAGACGACTATGACAAACCGTCGAGCTGAAACTTTCAAGGCGAAAAGTTATTCTTGAGCCGAAATTTTGGGAAATAAAAAAATTGTGTAAAGTGAGTTGTTGGTTCAGATGTACTTCGATTTGAATAACAGTATTAATGTTTATCACACTGCATGTAAAAATTGGGTATAAATAAAACATAATTTACTTAGAATAAAAAAAAGATTAGAAAATGGGAGTTCTGTAGCATGTACTGTAAAATATAACAATGTAATAGCAAAATCCTAGCATCGTCCTCGTATCTTGACCTAAATCATAATAAGCGAACTAGAAGACACTTTTCTAAGAATGATACGTCTGATGATCAAATTTCTGTTATAGTCTCCATCGATGATGGCGATAATAGCAAACGTTTTTCCCCAAAATTAAACGGGATAGATGAGTAGAGTATAAAATGTTACTTCTGGGCCAGAGCATTTGGCGTCTTAAAAAACAAGACAGAATCCTACAAATTTGACTGTTTGCCCAAAAGCAAACAACCGAAAAAATCCTTAAAACGCAGTACTTTTTATCCACCCCAAAAGTACCCAAATATATGTGGACCACCAAAAATTGGGCACATGAAAAAAATGTTGAAAATCACTCAAAATAATGCAAAATTTTCTCAAGAACGCCTTAAAAAACTAACAAAATACCTTGTTTATAATCACTCCAAAATGGCTTTTTATTTCTGGGCCAAACATTACGGTCTACGATTGTGTATATTGTTAATATTAGTTTAATGTTCGTATATTTAAATACTATCTAAATACAGAAACTATATTAATTCAAAGCCAGTATTAATTAATACAAACCTGCCATCTAGCTAAAAATAATACAATTAAAGCATTGTAGCTCTGTAGGGTCAGCTGAAGCAGACTTCTGTCTGAGAGAGAAAAGAAGAAGAAGAGTTTTTTTTTTACCTTACGTGGCATGAAATTGCTTACTATGACTATGCAGCAGTCAATGACTACACTTTTTGGGCGACGAGAGATGATAGTTTGTATTTTATTGCGATACTAATAAGTACCAGACCCGAAAACAAAAAGAAGATAAAGCTTGCTCATCTTTTGGCATCAGCAGAATACATGGGAAACCCCGCAAATTTTTACTGTGACAACTAAAGATTAAGTAAACGTTATTTTTTCTTTTTTATTCACTTCAATAATCTACAAAGTGTTAAAACCTAGCCATCAAACTAATTACTCTAGGATATACAATTTCTGGCGCATGGATACCATACAAATAATCTAAATGGTTAAAACCATCATCAGAGACCAAAAATTTTCCAGCACAGGCCGAGTTCAATTCGCTGCACAATCGTAGAACATCACTTTCCGCCGCCATCCAGTCATTATGACTATAAAACATATAAATGGGGGTGGTGATTTTTTTAAGATCATAATTCGGAGGGGTCAGAGAACCATATTTTTTCAAATTGCCTAACCCAAAGTCATATTGTCGGAAAGTGCCCGTGTTGACTTCTTGACCGTAATGAATCAATTGTCTAGTTGAGGATCCTGCAGGAGTGTGAGCTGTCAAAGCAGGCAAAATAGTTGCATTCATTTCGGAAGGACTGAAACCACAAATAGCGAAAAGCGCGTTGCTACAGAGCGCTTGTGTGATGTCGTCATCACCACAGAGCTTATCGCCAACCATCGCTATAAATTCGTTGCTTGGAAGAAACTCGTCTACACCAATAAGTCCAGCGAGAGCCTCCAAAGGACCAGAGAAAAAGGCAAGAATATGCACTAAAGGACTTGTCAAATGATTCATGTAACCGACTGGCGCTAAACTGAAATGCGCGATGACCTTATCGTTGTATTCAGGATGAAGCGATGTCATGACGTAGAACGAAGTGGTACCTTGAGAGTGCCCAATGTGGAACAACTGAGTTTCACCTGTAGTTTCCAGAACGTAGTCGATCATAGTCGGAACATCAACATCTCCAATTTCATTCCAACTAAAGTGCCAGAAATCAGAATCGTGATCTGGACTGAGAAAGGTGTGGTTCCGAGATTGATGGTTACCACGAGCGTTACCCATCCAGACATCGTAGCCTTCGTCGGCGAGAATGTAGCCTAAAAACACTATTATGAGACTGGTAAAAACAAAGCGATAAATTACCTAATCCATTTGTGGGGCCGGTGATGATCCAATCCGCTGACGAACACAAAAGTCCATGCATCAAGAAAGCGACTTTGTTCTTGGATTTTCCACTTTTACCGTGCGGGATTCTATGAAGGCGAAGAATGTAGCCGTCGGAAGTCGTGACGAAGTGTTCTTCAGCTGGATAACCGTATTTGGTTATCAGTTCCATCTAAAAATTTCGATTAAAACCGTTTTTAAGAAAGAGCTGTGATACTTACGATACTCAACGAGGCATCTTCGTCTGCTGTTGGTACTTTAGAATGAGGGACGGCAAAAGTGGATGAAAGAAGAGAAAGAGTTATGAGAGTTAGGAGCAACATTTTAGTTTCTGATGAGATTGATGGGAAATTCGTTCTTATAAATGCCCCCCAATATTAATATTAATCAGAAAGATTTTGATAAGATGTTTTCGAAATAATTGTTTATAAGTGACAAAAATGAAATTGCAAAGATAATCGACAGAACAATGTTACAGATAAAGGATAAAAGAGTTTATATTTAAAAGTAATAACAATTTAGAAAGTCCACAAGTCCACATGAATCCTGAGCATTGATTTAACATAACAACAAAGCAAGCACTTTTTTCTGATTTTCTTCTGATAAGAGTTCAAAATTAAAACTCATCTCGACCAAATTCACAATTGTAACCATGACGTCCGCGCGAATCCTCCTTCTTTTAGCCTCATGTGTCTTCGCTTCCGACGTTGGTTTATCTCCTGTAAGTTTTTTTTTTCCATATTCGTATCTAACCCGTCCATAGTCCCAGATGATACAAAACCATGGATACCCATACGAAACTCACTACATTACCACTGAAGATGGTTACATTCTCACTTATTATCGTATCCCCTATGGGATCCTCAACAATTCTACCACTTCAAGACCGACTATCTTACTTCAACACGGTTTCATTTCTTCAGCTGCTGATTACGTTAACATGGGTCCTGGCCGTGGCTTAGGTTACATTCTTGCAGATGCCGGTTACGACGTGTGGTTGGGTAATGGTCGTGGTAACACGTTTTCGCGTAATCACACAACCTTGGATCCATTTTTCGACAAGAAGAGTTTTTTTGACTTCACATGGCATGAAATTGGATACTATGACTATGCAGCGGCGATTGACTACATTTTGGGGGTTAAGGGAGATGATAGTTTGTACTTTGTTGGACATTCGCAGGCGACGACGTCGTTTTTGGTTTTGATGAGTACCAGACCTGAATACAACAAGAAGATAAAACTTGCTCATCTTTTAGCACCAGCGGGACACATGGGGAATCCCCCGAATCCCGTTATCAAACCCTGGTGTCTTATGATCGATGAGTACGCTGCTCTCTGGGACCTAATGGGAATTTACGAAGTCCCAAACACCGAAGCAGCAAGATTATGGGGCTCCACTACTTGTACCCTTCCTATAAACTATCCGGCGTGCGAAACTGTTTATTATACGACCATGGGAATCGACATAACTGAAGTCGAGCCGGTACTATTTTTCCAGAGAAATTTCTGAAATCTTTCGTTTTGTTTTAGGAAATGTTACCAGTGATAGCATCGAATGCCCCCGCGAATGCAGGTCTCAAACAGTTCGTGCATTATGCTCAAATCATTAAAACTGGCAATTTCGCTCGTTTTGATTACGGCATGTTGAAAAATTTAGTGATTTACGGTAGCACAAGTCCTCCGGCTTATGATCTCAGTAAAGTAACGGCACCCATAGCTTTTTATTACGCTGCAAATGATGGCTTGCTATCCATTCAGGTAACGACGCGATAAAGTTGCTAGAGTTGAATTAAATTTTTAGGATGTCAAAATGACAATAAGTGAAGTTGCAAATGTTGTCGATGATTATTTGGTACCTTTAGATGGATTCAATCATTATGATTTTCTTTTTGCGAAAGATGTTGTTAAGTTGGTGTACGGGGAGTTGGTCGCTGTCACGAAGAAGTTTTAGTGGTTTTCTGCTATAGGAATAAAATTGTTAACACTGTCAATAGTAGATATAAATCTAAAGTGTTTTTTTATACTGATAACATTTTTTTATAGAATAAACAACTTCAAGTAGTTTCAATTGCAATTAGTGACATATCAATAACATTAATTTATAATTCTTTATTGACAACAGTTTTATAAACCAGGTGGACACATTCTTATCTATTTTATCGCCTCCGTTTATTTTATTATTTGTTTTGAATAAGTATGACAGTGTTTCTCTTCCTTTTTTGATCGTTAATCGGTGTACGAAAGAACAATAAAAATTATGTTCATTTGCAAAATGAAAAGTAAGCTCAAAATGTATTTTTTTCATACTATTAACCAAATGACAGACTTCAATTGCCACATGATGGTAACAGATCTAGATTCAAACTACGTTGTGCGTTCTCGAATCACACCTGTTTTTCATAAATTCCCAAATCTGAAATTTTTATGTCATTTGGTATAAACCAATGAGAAACAAATTAACCACTACAAACATTTTTACAAAAACAAAATGTTATGAACAAACTAAAAAAAATAGTTAAATAGAAAACAAACAAAATAAATCATCAAAGAGAATAAAAATAATATAAGATATGAGTACGATATAAAATTAAGATATTTACAATTATACAAAAATTTAGATTTATTTATGCGGTAGTCACAAGGTTTAAAAATCTGCCAGTTTTAAAAAAACAAATCTAAACTTATTATTTCTATGTAAGATCTCAAATATCCAGTCTAATTTATTGTTTCGGGAGAAATGTAATTAAGTATTTTGTATTAAAAAAAAACTTTGTTCAAATTTAGTGCAAATATGTTGAAAACTAGTAGATTTGAATTTTGCATAAAATGAGATTGAATTCAAAATCGTCAAGTTAAATTAAAGCATAAAATTTCATTCCTTTTATCTGAGTTTAAAAAAAAACAACGGCCCAAAGTCTGTTCAGTATGAAAACTAAGTTGTATATTAGAAAAATATTAATTTGCTACCTCTAATCGGAGATTTTAAAAATTTATAAGATAAAATTTATAAAATATGCACAGAATTAAGAAAAATCATTTCTTTGTAATATTATTTTTATCACATTTGTTATGAAATGGCAAGCAAAGCTAAAAATTAAAAGTTTTGTTACATTTTATAGCTTCTAGAATTTAAAATGTTAATTTTTCTGCCTAGGTCGTTTAAATTTAGCGTGAAAGCTCAGATTAAGCGTGAAACATTTTATAAATTTCATATAAAAAAATTTAATGTACCAACTGTTTTATTTTGTCTTATTAATTATTTTTGTTTTCTTTTAGCTCCGTTAGGCTTTATAAATTTAAATTAAATTGAGTTAGTATAACACACAAATTTACTCTCGTTTACCGTTTTTCGACATCCGTTCTTGTTTCAGCAATATAAGGCTCTATTTATAAATGGTTGCTCAAAACGTTTTAAACACGAATATCTCAGCTCACCTCTAAATTTTGCATAAAACGAGATCAAATTTATAGTCGTTAAGAATTTCATATTTAACGATGTTCGTCGAGATGTGAATATAAGAAACTCTATTTAAATATGACGTTAATCGAAAGAAGGTTTCAGAATCAAACTGTCCATAAAATTAAATATCAATCGATTTAGTAGTTTAAACGATTCAAAAATATTTTATAAAACGATTTGTTCATTTTTTTTTTCAATTTTTTTAGCTGCTTTAGTTTTACAAAATTAATGAGGAATTGCTTGTAGATTCCATGTTCATATTTAACTGAAAATTTTGAGCAGAATTTTTAGATTTCATAATGCAAAAATTTCGGATACAGAGATATCTCTAAAGCGCCGATTTTTTAATCTTTTACAGCAATGTCTGTTAACTCTGTAGATTTTGAGAACTTGGGATGTGTACAAAACTCAAGCTTATATTGACACTAAATCCAAGGAAATTTTTGCTTACAATTAAATATCTTTATTTTTTATTAATAGACTAAACTATAGTTTTTATTATATTTAACAAGGGCTCATAGACCAGTTTCCGAGACCTAATACCGAACACATAATCCAAATGGTTAAACTCGCCGTCCGCCACCAAAATCATCTCTTGACAAGTTTCTCCAATTCCTTCGCAAAATTTCACTACATCTTGTTCGGCAGACAACCAGTCATTTTTACTAAAGAATATATAAATCGGAGCTTTGATATTAGCTAAGTTATAGTTCGGTGGCGTTAAAGATCCATATTCCCCTAGGTTATCCAGGCCATAATCATATCGTCTAAAAGTCCCGGTGTTGATTTCTTGCGCGTAATGCATAAACTGTCGAACTGACGATCCTGCAGGAGTATGACCCATTAAAACGGGAAGAATCGTGGCGTTCATTTCGTTGGGACTAAATCCACAAATAGCGAAAAGTGTGTTGGTACAAAGAATTTGGAAGGCGTCACCATCCTTGCAAAGAACATCACCAAGCAACGCCATGAATTCGTTGTTCGGAAGAAACTCGTTGATTCCGATGAGTTCCGCGAGAACATCCAAAGGTCCTGCCCAGAACGCCAAGATGTGCATCAATGGACTTGTCATGTGGTTCATGTAAGCTATGGGCGCAAGACTAAAATGAGCTTTGATTTTCTCGTTGTACTCTGGAAGCATCGCTGTCATCACGTAGTAAGTAGTGGTGCCTTGAGAATGACCGACGTGGATGACTTGGCTCTGACCTGTAACTTCTAGAACGTAGTCGATCATAGCTGGAAGATCCACAGCGCCGATTTCGTGCCAACTGAAATGCCAGAAACTCGTGCCATCTGGATCGAAAGAAGTGTGGTTGCGAGAGTAGTGGTTACCGCGAGCGTTACCCATCCAAACGTCGTATCCGGCGTCGGCAAGAAAATATGCTGGTGAGAAGAAAAAAAACTTGAGCACACCGTGAGTGGTAATTACACAACTTACCTAAAGCATTTTCAGGTCCGGTAATAATCCAATCAGCTGAAGAACTAAGCAAACCGTGCATCAAGAAAACGACTTTATCGGAAGTCACGTTTGTGTTTCGATCGTGTGGAATTCTATGCAAACGTAGGATGTAGCCATCAGAGGTGGTGACAAAGTGCTCTTCGGCGGGATATCCATACTTTGTGATGAGCTCGGGCTGGAATTAGTTGTAAGCGTGGGTTTAGGTGTGGTTACTCGTACTTACAACAGAAAGATGTGCTTCGTCGTCGTCTTGGACTGCCGAGGAGGCAGCGAAGAGAGCGAAGCAGAGCAGGATCGGAATATTCATGATTATTTCTGCACGTATCTCTAAGTTCCCTTATTTTATATAGTGGAGCGATGGGTATCTTAAGTATTTTTTTAATTTTATCGTCATGATTAACAATATCGGTGATAGCAAAACTTCTAGCAAAATTATGAATTATTATTCGAAGAATGAGTGCCCTTCAAAACTGTTTAGAGTGTGCATGATGATTTGATGATTTTTTTTATCAAGGAAGCGATTCTTATCGCCTTTGTTTGTTTAGAAACCAACATCTATGTTTGACAGTATTCGTTAATTCTAGTTTCATTTTTGATTGATCTTTTTTATACTATTTGACCTTTAACTTCGAAATGAAACGATAAATTGATTCGCCTAATCTCAACAGTGAATTATCAGGTAAACGTGCGGTTCCAGGAAAAATGTTATCAGGATTTAAATTTGTAACAAAAAACCTAAAATAACTTAACATATTACAAATTTAAACAACGGTTTAAATATTCTCTTAGAACTTTTGTTTGGACTTGAAATTGTTTTTAAGGTTTTGTGTTTCATAATTGAAAAAACGAAATTCTTACGTGTGTCGAGGTCCATTTTCTAACAAACGGCTTCAGCTATCGATTTGAAGTTTATATTGAAGATATAGCCTCATATTGCCGTGAACTACCATCTTGAAAATTGACACGAAAAGAGTTTTATTAGCACAAGTGAAGGAATAAATCAGAAAATTGTGGAATCGTTATATTTTTGACTCACAGTTTGGTGTTAAACATTTTTTGTTCAGCCGCCACAAGCAAATATAGTGCCAGATAAACGGACCAAATATTTATGTAACAAAGGCATAAAGAAGGTGTTTATATTCGAAATCGGCCAATATATAACGTCGGGTTACGTCCGCGGTTCATACTTTTTATTTTTCACTGTAAATAAGAAAAGTAATTCATAAAAAGCTTGAATCAACTTATACAGGTGTCCGGAATGTCACGTACGTCACAGGAGTTGTATCCTCTGCCCCCACACAAAAAATCACAAGAATTTACATCCGGAAACGAGGAGGCCACAACACAGCTGCCAATAAACCATGCTTTAGTGCCGCAAAAAAATGGTCTAAACTTTTTGTGCCTTGGTTTTCCAGTTTTCGTCTCTGGTAATTAGGCATCCATCTATTTCTAGCGGTTCCCAAACGGTTTTTACAAAATTTTCAAATTTATTTGTGGGCACCTGTATATACACAATATGGTACGGAACCCTCTCAGGGCGCAAGTTCTGTTCGCTCTCGTCCATTTTTTTTGTTCCAAGTTTAAATATTTAAATTAATTTGTGTTGATTTTTACATGGTAATGAATTTTTTATCGTCGTGTGCTAAGGAAAATAATACGTCATTCTTTATTTAAAAACTTCATTTAATTTGTTTGTACATTTTTATACAGCAACATTCTTATGACACAAGTATTTAGTACTAAATCTAAACATTCGTCATCGTCATCACACGCACAATCAACAACACAAACATTTTGCATAAATTTGGTTAACAACATTCAAAACGAAATAATTTAGATTCGTCGCTATGTATAATTACAAAAATCTGATAGTTACATATCTACAATAATTTAAGAAATTTATACAAAACATTGTAAAAGCTTATTACAAAAAGTTAGTCTTTATGGCTAAACATGGCAGGCAGAGAAAACACTACCTAGTGAGCATTTCTAATAAATTATGTACACGAAAAATTATAGTACAAACGATTAAAAAAAATGTCCAATATCAAAAGTTTTGAACACTTCACTTTATATTCTCATTTCGGTATCTACAACAGTCTTCGTTCTACTTTGAGGTGGCTGACGTCCCATCACATGATGACTCGTAGGTAATCCTGGAGTGACCAACGGAGAAATGGATGGCGATTTTGTAGCTAACGGCGACAAACTCGGCGAAAAACTCGGCGACATCGCCGTCGAAGTGCTGAAAGTCGCCCCGGAAGCGTCATGGTTGATGGGCGACCTCGGCAACATCATCATCTGATTATGACTCCCGCCGTGATGACTAGAACCCCCTCTCGAATTCAAAACGGGCATAGCTATAGACCTGGGAGCCACACTCGTGATTAGAGGTGGCGGCAAGTTCTTCGCTGGGGCGGAACTTTTACTTTTCACGCTCGATGTACCACTTGCACCGCTTTTCACCGACGCGGTATCGTCTTTCAGTCTTGCAATCTCAGAGAACACGTGAGCTAAAGGTTGGTACTGCGGCCCCCAATCGAGTAAATAATCCCAATTGTAACTCCCGGCGAGTTCTTCTTCGCTGTGCACTATCGAACTTAGCGAACCGTTCATGGAAGGTTGGTGGGTTACCGCCGGGACCTCTCCGTAGCCACCGATCGCCATGACGTGTTCTAAAGTCGATGAATTGACGCCGCCTCCTTCGTCGGTTGAACTCGCGCGATCGCTTCCTGCTACGTCGTTCAACTTGGCGTAAATTAGCGTCATGTCGTTTTCGGTGTTGCCTTCCTCGTCGAAGATGTGGAGGCTGTCTAAAGGTACTCCTTGGTGATGGTGGAGAGATTCTTTGCTGCTACCGGCGCGAGGGTCCGAGCAAAGACGCGAGGCTGTTTGAGGGACTCCTCCGCTGCTGTTAATTCCCAACCGTGCGAGGTACTCTTGGGTGTTTCGCACCGAAACATCCGACAGGTTATCGTCATCGTCGTTCTGTCGGTGGATACCCGAGTCCCGTTGAAGAGGGCCTTCGTTGATCATTCTGATTTCTTCATCTTCGCCGTCTTCGCCGTCTTCAGCAGAACCGCGACCGCTGGAACCTGATTGTTCAGAACCAGAGAGTTCGGAAGTGGTGGCGGCACCGGAATTCGAGCTCGCGGCATGTCCGGGACCGTACGGCGGAATTTCGTCGTATTTTGGTGGTGCAAATTGGTTTGCACTATTTGTGACTACTCCACCACCACCACGGATCGGGATAGTATCGAAAGCACTGGGGTCCACGTAATTGTTCGAAGTACTGACACTCTCACTGCTCAAGTTCGGCTTGTTGATTTTCTTGTTACGTTTGTTGCGCATATGTAAGAAGACGAACACCGCTCCGAAGGTAATCAAAAGAAGAATCAACGCGATCAGAAGACCGAGAGCCCAGTCCGCGATACCGCCGTTTGCTGCCGCCACCGTGGTGTTGTTTTCCCGATTTATTGCCAAGTTAGTACCGGGATCAGCCAAAGGATCCAGAGTTATCTCAACAACAGTCATGTTGGTTAAAGACCCTTGACGACCAGAACTAGCAGTCACCACCAAGCTGATTTCACGCCCTGATTCTAAAGACTCGGCGTGCTCGAGCTTCTTCTTCACCATCACGGCTCCAGTGGTTCGATTAATTTTAAAATCGGAATGTTGCGTGGTAAGTTGGTACACCACGCGGCCGTCTGGTCCTTTATCTCGATCGGTGGCGGTGACGTGCCCCACTACGTATCCCACCGGAAGCGTCACCGAGGTAGCCAATACAAATTTGTAAGTCCTTTCCGTAAACTGTGGATGAAACTCGTCTTTACTCTCGATTTCAATTCTGACTTTCACCGTCGAAGACTTGCCACCAACATCGGTGGCTCGGACCATGAAGATGTAACGATTGTGTTCTTCGTAGTCGAACTTGGAATTGGTGGTTACGAGACCCGTGGAGGAGTCGATGTGGAATAAACGCCACGAATCGTCTATCCCCGGATAGTTAGAAGAGCTCGCGCTAACGATGGAGTACTTCAAAGCTCCGAAAGGACCCTTATCGAGATCTGTAGCGTGAGCGGTGAAGATCGCGGTACCGACAGCTTCATTTTCACCTACAAACTCCAAGTATTCGCTGACGGGGAACTTGGGTTCATTGTCGTTTTCATCTTGGAGACTAACCAAGAAAGTGTTGAGTGTACACAAAGGAAGAAGACCTCTATCACAAGCTCGCAGTACTAAATTATACTCGGTACTACCGCTGTCGTAATCCAAAGACTTATTTACATAAAGAATCCCTGAGACCATGTCTAGACGGAACAACCCTTCGTCGTTTCCAGAGGTAATATCGTACGTGATTTCTGAATTCACCCCAGAGGAGTCTGCGTCACTCGCAACTATTTTCTTGATGGAACTACCGACAGGACTATTTTCACTGATTGTGATTTCATAGTCGGCTTGCTTAAAAACGGGAGCGTTGTCGTTGGTATCGTCAACTCTGATGAAGACAGCCACCACGGAGTAATTAGATGTAAAAGTAGAATCTCCGATGGTAATTTTAAGGTTGTAGACATCTTGCAGCTCGCGGTCTAAATTCTTGACCACGACGAGGGCTCCAGACGGATTTGAAATTTCAAAGGTGCCGTCGTCGTTACCGTCGGTGATGTAGAAGTTGCTGCTTTGTTTCTGGGACGCTGGCTTGGCGAGATGGAGGACCGTAGTTCCTTTGGGGCAATCTTCGGGAATTTGAATTCTGAAACAAACCAGTGTGAATAACAGACTTTTTTGGTGGTACGATTTACTTGTAGTCTCTCTTGTTTCCGGATGACGGGTGACCAGATCTGTTGTTCACTTTGACACGCACTGAAGCTACCGCTTTCATTGGAGGTTTCCCCAAATCCACCGCTTGTACCGTGAGCTGTACGTCTTGGAGCACTGAAGAGATGTTTGAAAGATTAGCTCGTAAAATTCCATCGGTGCGTCCGATCGAGAAGCTCGGGACCGGGTTGAGGAGGAAATACTCGACTCGCGCGTTATCACCAGAGTCTCCGTCTGTGGTGTTGACCGTCAAAATATCCGTTAGCTCCGTAGAATGCCCGTCTAAGAAAAATACGTCGTTATCAAACCACCATAACATAAAATAAACCCTCTTACCTGGTAAATTCACTTGGTAAACCAGTTGTGAAAACACCGGAGCGTTGTCGTTGACATCTTTCACTTTGATAGTCAACGTTGTCTTGGCAGTGTGCGCAGTATCCGACGCTTCGATCTTCAGTTTATATTCTTGCCAAGTTTCAAAATCTAATTTTTTCTTCAAAATCACCTTCCCGCTGAACCTGTCGATGCTAAAAAACTCCAAATCTTCCCGACTGTTGTCATGTGAAAAGCTATAAGTCAACGTAGGGTTCGTATCTACATCGTTGGCCGTCATGGTGGTCAAAACAGTTCCAACGTCCGTGGACTCGCTCACGTTGATAACGCTTCGTGGCGGAAACGTCGGTTGATTATCATTGACGTCCACAATATTGATGACAATTCTCGCTGTACCGGTCATTTGTGGCACACCTTCATCGGTCGCAATAACGGTCAATTTGTAATTATCTCTTATTTCGCGATCTAAGACGATGTTGGTTTTTAAAATGCCGCTGAAAGCAGGTTCTATTTTGAACGCATTATCGTGGTTCCCATCGACGATGTGATAGAGAATCCGCGAGTTGGGGCCTTGATCATCATCGAAGGCTACAACTTGAAGAACGAAGGCACCTTTCTTGTTGCCTTCCCAAACGGACGCAGAGTACTGCTGTTGGGTGAATTTAGGAGCGTTGTCGTTGATGTCGGACAACTGAACTACAACTTGACAGTAGCCGTGCAAAACAGGCCCACCTTCAGTTTTCGCTTCGACCACCATTTTTATTTCTTTATGAAGCTCGTAGTCGAGA
Organism: Cynaeus angustus; assembly: GCA_030157275.1. NCBI lineage: Eukaryota > Metazoa > Arthropoda > Insecta > Coleoptera > Tenebrionidae > Cynaeus > Cynaeus angustus. The sequence continues at coordinate 22,159,808 of CM058063.1, read as the reverse complement.
TATCTAGGATCTCGGACTTGGATCATCCCACTTTCTGTATCTATACTGAAAATGTTATCTTCATTGCCGGTGCCGAAAGAGTACAAGATGCGTTGGCGGCGGCCATCAGATCGAAGAGCTGATACTCGGAGGATATCTCTGTATTTCTCAGTGTGTTCAGGGATGTTAACGACGTAGGTAGAGTTTTGAAAGCGGAGCTGAGGCGTGCCCTCGGGAACATCGCCGACGATGACCTCAACGAGTCCCGACGAACTTCTTGGAGGATTTCCTTTGTCTGTCGCCAAAATGTTGATGTGAACAACTTTGCCGTTTTCACCGGCTAAACTCTGCGTGGCTGTCAGAATTCCGGTGTTGGGGTTCACGCGGAATTTAGAGTAAGAGCCGTCGTTGACGAGGCTGTAGACGATTTCGGAGTTGGTACCTTGATCCGCGTCTTTGGCGGAAATTTTTAAGATGGCTTGACCGGGTTGCTGATACGCTGCGACTTTCGCATGAAAGGGATACTCGGTGAAGATGGGTTTGTTGTCGTTGATATCGTCGATTCGCACCGTCACCGGCACCTTCTGGGAACGAGCGTTGTACTTGCCGCTGTCGGTGGCCACCACCAAAAATTCGTAAGACGGTTGCAACTCGCGATCAAACAATCTGAAACGATAAGTTGGCCACTTTCACAAAAACTGCCTTTAAAACTTACCCAGCAGTGGTGATAACTCCAGTCTTGTTGTCGATCCGAAATAACCACTGACTCTCATTAGCCAAAGAGTAGATGATTCTAGAGTTGATTCCCATGTCAGCGTCGGAAGCGTGCACTTTGAGTATTGAAGTGTCCACGGGAACATCTTCAGGGATTGCCGTTGAGTACTTGGACATATCAAACTTCGGATCGTTGTCATTTTGGTCTTCAACAACCACAGTGATGTTGCAGATGCCAACTAACGAAGGTTTTCCGCGATCTTGAGCCGTGATTGTCAAATGATACCTTGCGTGAGTCTCTCGGTCCAAAGACTTCGCCGTCAGTTCTCCCGTTCTCATGTTGATGCTGAACTTATTCCCGACATTTCCAGCTGTGAGACTGTAGGCAATATCTCCGTTATTTCCTTCGTCTAGGTCGTTGGCTACCACCGTGTGGATCACCCCAACGTCGTTGTTCTCTGGCACAAACAGTCTGTAACACGAACCGGGCTTGAACTGTGGAGGATGATCGTTCACGTCTGTTATCTTGATGATGACAGTCGAAACGTCAAAGAGAGTTTTTCCTGGGGTACTATTGTCTGTCACATAAACGGGGATAGTATAAGAGTCTTTCGTTTCGCGATCCAAAGGTTGAGTCGTCGTGATTCTCGCCGAGGTTGGGTCGATTTGGAACACATCTGCGAACTCTTGCGGGATATAAAAGGTGATGTTGCTTCCTGCAAAGAACAACACGTAATGAATTCTTAATTTAGATGCGGAGGAAAATTAGTAACTTGTTTTTCAGTACAATTATCACCAAATGCTAGTTTAATCCGATCGAGAAAGGATATTAATTTCCAGTTAGCATCCTCTGGTTAATAAAACCATGAATATTCATTTATTTTGCGTCGATATAAGATTAATATAAATGTAAATATGGAATCAGGTTATTCAATGATGGGACCCTAGAGCGCTTCTCGATCGGTACAATGGGGACCGCGAGCGCATCGCGTTTCCTTATTTCCATTTTTTACATATTTTCAATGAGATAATATACGTTTCCGTTAACACTTCCAGTGGTAACTGAACGAGTACCATTTAAAGGCATTACTAAAGATAATTAGGTGTTGTTAACCCCCCCTGGTAAACTGGTACTAGTGTGACAAGAAATAGAAAACTGCTGTTCCGTGGAACACCATGCTCACCTTCTTCTACCACCACAGATTTGGTGGTAACTCTCGTAACGAACGTCCCCACCGGCGCATCCTCCGGTACACTAGCTCTGTACAATGAATTGAAGAACCTGGGAGGGTTCACCTCGGAACCTTGGACGACCAATTTTAACTCCATATCAGCATGACGCGTGGGTGTTCCATGATCAGTGGCTGTTACATTTAGAATGTAAGTTCTTTGTGCGTCAGGAAGAGGTTTGGCTAAGGTCAAAACGCCCGTGTCATAACCCAACGCGAACACACTACCTTCGTTTCCGCTTGAAATCACATAAGTCACTCGACCGTTGTCACCACTATCACTGTCCACAGCCACCAAATGCGTAATTTTCATACCGACGGTGCTCGCTTCACTTATGAATGCCGTCGGGGGCGTTGGAACCACGAATCTTGGAGAATTGTCGTTGTAGTCGGTGATGATAACTCGAGCTGTGACCGAGGAGGTTTTGCGTTCGGAGATGTTGGTGCATTGGTCGATGGCGGCGATAATCACGGTGTATTCTTCGGTTGATTCATAATCGAGGCTGTTTGAAAGAATCAAAGTTCCCGTGAGGGAGTCGATGGTGAAGGTGTTGTTAGTTGGATATTGGTACACGATATGGTAGCGGACGTCGCCGTTGTTTCCGCTGTCTATGTCGGAAGCTGTAAAGTTGTAAACGGAAGTACCGATTTCAGTGTTTTCAGGCAGAGAAATCGTGACCAGATCTTCGGGCCAACGCGGGGCGTTATCGTTAATGTCAGCTATGTCTATGCGCACGGTTATGGCACTGCTTTGGGGGTTGTTCATGGCACTGGTGTCTAAAGCTCGTACCTCTAAGCGGTACTCTGACTCTTTTTCTCGGTCTAGTTCTCTGGCTACGACTAGAGACCCAGTGCTGCGATCGATGTCAAAAGCGTCGACGACGTTCTCCGGCATGAGAGACGTCAGAGTGTAAGTGATGTGGCCTCCGGTACTTCCACTGATTATGTTTTCTTGATCGGCGGATTCGGAGGCCGCGACCGAGCCGACTACGAAGCCGATCTTTACGTCTTCGCGTACTCTGAAGACGAGGCTCGAACTCGTGAAAGTCGGTCTGTTGTCGTTGAGGTCTAAAACTTCGACCCGGAGCATCCTGACGGTTTGCTTGGGTGGTTTTCCGTCGTCTTTGGCTGCCACGGCTAAACGGTAGATGGCTCTTTCTTCGTGGTCTAACATCATCCTCGTCCGGATGACACCTGTTAAAGGGTCAATGTTGAAAACACCGTGACCGTCGGAATCGCGTCCTTTAAGGATGGAATACGTGATGGTGGCGTTCTCGCCGTTGTCCGTGTCCACTGCTCGTACCTTCACCACTTCTGTTCCCGGTGGTTGTTCTTCGCGTACGCTGACGACATCCTCTTGCGGATCGATAATTTCGGGCGCGTTGTCGTTGACGTCCAACACATGAATTTTGACAGCGACTCTGCTACTTCTCGACGGTGTACCTTGGTCTTTAGCTTCGGCCACCAAGTCGTAGACTTCTTTTTGCTCGCGGTCGAGGGGTTGCTTGGCCGTAATCTCGCCTGCAATGGAAAAATCAAATCGGATGCAATCAAAGGATCGATCGTGCAAACCACGCTGAAATTACAGAGAATAAGATTGGATCGAGTTCACATAAATATCACTTTCGGTTTCAAGGTCCGCGTAAGATGAGCCGGTCCATGGCTCTAACACATGATTAATCTCGACACCTCGGCTCTAAGAGGCTTAACGTTGATTACTGGCGGAGTAATCGAACCGCGAAGAGCAGGTGAAAAACGATGCCGGCGTCGAAATACCCATCTTTATTGGTTGTACATATTTTGGGTCAGGAGCAAAATTCGTGCGTTTGATCCAATTGCAGCTGCAGAGAAGCGGAGGCCGCGCGTGAAGTATGTCCGTGGAATTCAGCGAGCGCGACGTCGAGGGGCCAGGGCTGAAGAAGCGGTTCGGTCACATTCCCGGCCACTGAACGAAACACACCGAAACCGAGTTCGCAGGGCCCGCGCCGTTCACTCTCTCTTCGATCGGAACGTTCGGAAAATTGTCTAGGACTTTTTCGAAACTAACTTTTCCCAAAAATACCGACCGCGAGTTCGCAAAAACCGTAACGATTAGACCGAGGTAGTTACGGAAAGTGTCAGCGGTTTATTATTTGTTCTTAAAGCGGAATGCTAAAAGCATTCCATAGCTTCTGTAGCCGCTCGAGATTCTGGCAACGTGACTGGCATGTGGACCCTCATACATTTCAATCATGTGTGTATGTGTTCTTCGTCTGGCGGCCCGCGGTGCTGCATTCTAGACATGTTTGGAAGTTCGTGGCGGATCCGCGTAAAATCAAACTTCCGAAACGTAATAGACGGTCCTCTTCGGAGATGATTTAATTGGAACGACACGTTACGCCTCCGGCGACGCTTCATTCCAACCGGATGAAAAAATACGTCATCCAACAACTCCGGTTGTACAATTAAGTCTCCGAAAGTCCGATATTTTTTCCACAATTTTTTCCTTTCTGCTTTAAACACGAAAGTTTTTAGTAGAAAATTGAGCGCGCAGAAGTACCGCAAGAACCTCGTTTGGCACCTCTCCTATTTATTCATAAAAATGGCGAATATGTAGAAATGTTGCTTGTCTGAGCGCAGCGCTAGAGCCTCGTATTTGTTGGCGGGCACCTGCGCCCGATTACCCAATCCGCCACCGGTAATTTTTCTCTGTTTATCGGCAATAAGTGTCATCCGACCGGCGTTTTTGAAGTTAACTTAATTAGGTGGCTGCACCTCCTAGACTTTTCGGCTAAAACCCGCCAGTTATGCGCCCATAATCGAACTTTAATATGATAATAGTGCCGTAAAACTTCTCGAAACGGACTTCGGTGTCCATAAAATCCAGAATTTAATCGCATACGTTTTACCAAAACCCGAGATAATTAAATTGAATCTTCGTACATCCCTTTGTGCCGTCAGATGGCGCGCGATTCCCTGTAAACTGTTCATTATAATAATTGCAAGAGAAATTGGTAACATAATTGTATAATATCAAGAATGTCACGCTCGTTCAATTTCCCGAGACGTGTTTCGACGATGCGTATGCCATAAACAATGAGACTTTTGAGCTGTAAACGTCCTTTTCGGTGGGCTATCTCGGGGAAAAACGAAGAAATCACGGAGGCATCTACCGGCGGTTGTTGTACTTAATTACAGGCACCTGTTAGCCCGTCTCTTATTCCGGTTTTAATTGAAAATGGGTTCTCACGAATCATAAAGCGACCATGATGGATGACGAAGACGCGGTGTTCCACTGGTCGGATGTCAACGGAGTTTCGCTCTGGGAGGATCCGCGATTTTTTTCTCGTTTTTTCTTCTCGAGAAACCAATTACGACCCGCTGTCTATTCGGTCTCGTTAAAACGCCAAAATTCCCAAATGGATTCTCGCTGCACTGTTGCAGAAAGTTGCCCACATCGAGTAGCACCGTTTCAGAAAAAAAAAAAACACAAAAAAAATATTCATTTTTTACGAAGCCTGTCGTTCTGTTAACGAGAAGTGGTATTGGAGCCTTTTAAAAGAAATATTTACCGAAAAAATAGTGAAAAACACACACACTTCTCGCTTCCATTGCTTCGCTACGCAAACACCTTCTTTTTTTTTTAATTTTGCTAACAATATTCTACTTTTACGGTACTGAATTACTATTTGGCTCCGATCGAGCGTATCGAATGTGTTGTGATGGTGTCTTCTGAATGAAATTCGCTCATAGTCATCTAGTTTAATCGATTTTTTAATAATAGCGATGTCTAACGGTACCGTGAAGAAGCCTCATTGAGTCAGGAAAAAAAAAAAACGCTCGCTATTTAGTGACCCCCGAATTTCTCATTTTCCCGTGGCCGCAAGACCATAAATCGCGCCTCGGCCGGTGCGAGCTTAATCCGGGGATTTCATTGAATAATGCTCTCGTCGCAAAAAGACGAATCGAAAATTTATCGGAGGTAAACTTTCACGATATTAAATTGGAGATCAGACTCAGGACATAAATCATATTTAGTATATCACAGGTCGGATTACTCGTATTGAAAACGTGATAAATGCAGTACTTAATCGCATTTAAGTCCATGAATCAATCTGGGTCCAGGTTCAACGTTCCACTTTTTTTTATATGCAGAATGCGTTTTGTCTTATGGCTCAATTGTCGCTTTTGATAACCCTGGACGATTTTACGACATGAAAGGCTCTCCGAGAGATGCAAAGAGGCAGTCGTCTTGACGTGCCGGTAATTTAACGCTATTTTGGTATTAATGACCTAAGCACGGACATTTACAACTTGCTTTTAATAATAGACCCTTTCTCGAAGTAGTGGTCGGCTAATTTTATAGTTTCTAGTATGGGTTTATTGCCGTTATTGCGGGAAATCTTGCGATTTAACGAACGTCTACACAGATAATGGTTACGATTGGATAAGGACTAGCTGCCGAATGGGAGAAAAGTCGACGAGTTATAGGAAAAAGTTTCGCGAGTGTGCTTCAATCTTGGCGTTATTTACGACATCATTAGTGCTTATACTGGGGAACATCTGTCGGGCGGGAAGGGGCTCATCCCACAATTATTAATTTTATCTGTGCGTGTATCTATAGAGAAATTTAGAAAAAAACATACATAAAGTTTCCACACTTCAAAACCAAAGTTATATTAACAATATGTCATCGAGTAAATAAATATACTAAGAAGTGAAAAAAAATCTTCATCTGGAACTCATTCAAGTCGTTCTAACTTGAACCAAATCGCTTCATTTTGAAGCCCACATGTAAATAGTGACTTCAAACGTCAGTTTATCTCGACCCGCCGTAATAAAGCCACTTTCTTCCGTCTAATGCACAGTCCCGATTAAATCAGTCCCAATTATTGCCTAAATTGGAGGTTACTCAGTAAAATGGCCGCTCTCAGACAAGCCTTAATGCCTCCGGTTTTTTGTTCCGGTTCGAAGGCCACATTCGTCAGACTTTCAGTACTAGGTGTTAATTGGAACTAATAAGGCAGCATTACAGACGGAAAATTTATCCATTTGACGCTTTAACACCGCCACGAAATTAATCTAGGGAACGACATCCAATTGAATTTCCACAAAACGCACTTTAAACATTCCAAACAAAAAACTAACATTAGATGAGAGCTTAAGCTATTGTGAAAGCAAACAAATTTTTATTGAAGGGAAGTCGTCGGCCACACAGAACATATTTGTTTTTCATTTACTTTATTTGACATCAGCCGCATTAAAACGTTTTCGTTTACAAACATTTGCTCAATACTACACGATTTCGCTATTAGGCCGCGCGAGACCAAATGAAACGATCCAACCTTGAACTTGACACAAGTACTTACCGTTGGTTGGGTTTATCTGGAAACTTGTGTTTCCGGGGATGAGGCTGTATCGTATGACGGCGTTGTCACCGATGTCTTCGTCCATGGCGGCCACTTTTCCGACGGTGGTTCCTCGTCTTTGGTTTTCTTCGACGTTGAATTCGTACGTTTCTTTGAGGAATTTGGGATCGTTGTCGTTGGCGTCGCTCACATGGATGACGACGCGAGCGGTGGCGCTTTGAGAAGGTGTTCCGTTGTCGGTGGCGCTCACCGTCAACTCAAACCGATCTCTGGCCTCCCTGTCTAAACTCCCTTTCAAATACAACCAACCACTGTTGGGAAAAATCCCGAAAATTTCCTCGGTATTGTTCTTCGGGAGGAGTCTATAAGTCAACCTAGCGTTGTTGCCGGTGTCTAAATCCACCGCCGTTACTTGCAAAACTTGCGAGTTTACAGCCCTCGATTCCTCCACGGTTTTACTGTATTCGTTTCTTTCGAAAACCGGCGGATTGTCGTTTACATCTTGCACTTCTACCAACACCGTCAAGTTGGCAGATAATGGTGGAATTCCAGTGTCGGTCGCTGTTATAATCAAGCTGTGCCGCTGGGTCGTTTCGTAATCTAAATGTCTTGTCAGAGTCAAGTGACCCAGCTTAGGGTCAACGTTGAACAGACCCCCGGTAGCGCCGTTGTTGACGATCTTGTAACGGACGACGCCGTTGGCACCAGAATCCTTGTCGCGAGCGTGGGCGGCGTACAACGCAATTCCCGTTTCCACATTCTCGGGCACGGAAATTCGAACGACGTTGGACTCGAATTCTGGAGCGTTGTCGTTCACATCCTGGATCTCTATGTTGACTTGTGTGTGACCATAAACAGGAGGATCTCCGTTCGTGGCTTGGATATTCAAAAGGACGTTGCTCCGGGTCTCATGATCCAAACGAGTGGCGGTCTTGATTACTCCGGTTGAAGGATCGATGCGGAAAAAGCCTTCAGGATCGCCGGAGTAGATCGAGTACCGAATGTTCTTGTGGTTGCCTGAAAGAAAAAGCGCATTAGTCGATGTCCATGATTTTTACTTATTTTACCTAACTGTATCCGTTAATTCAACGGACTGTCTATAATAATTTAATGAACTTCATCTATACAACGGATCTTTTTTGTATTTGCACTCTATTTTGGTTCGGTCCGACTATTCCTTTGATCATTTCAGGAAATGCGGTACTTTTGAATGAATAATAAGGCACGCCGTTAATTGGGGCCATGAGAACAATTAATTACGGACATTTATTCGCCTTTTGTGCGGTTATGAAAAGACCGGAATATAGTCGGGACCAGCGAAGAGAGAAAAAAAAAGGACGCTCGGCCGAAGGAATATTTCACGTGGCAATTAAATAATTAAAGCGCATAAATCTTTTTTTATTCAGCCGGGAAAGGAAGAATCCCCGGCACGCCGCTCTTACAGAAAATCAAATCGAAAGCAAGCAATGACTCCCAACGGAGCCCGGAAAACAAAAGGACCGTAATTAATAAAAGTCACAACCGAATCAAACAAATGAATCTCACGCTGGTGCACGTGAGGTGTTGAATGGCCGTTTCAAGAATGTCATTTTGTTTTTATTCGGTGGCTGTGTCGATAAAACCCGGAATTGGATTCCGGAATGTGTCGATTAAAAGTGTGTTAATTGGGTCAGCGATTTGTCATCGGTTGTTGATATTTAGTCGCGAAAAATATAAATTACGAAACGGATACCTCCCATGATGATAACAACGATCACTATTAGTGCTTTGCTCCTTGAAATACTATTACATTCAAAGGAAGACAGATTAGCTCACCGTAAACCGGCTTTATGTCCGCGCTGCGCTGTGAATGCCGGAGCTGTTTAGATGTTTTGTTTGTTTGAAAAAAATTCCTAATATAAATCGACCGTATTAGAATAATGCGAGGAGGAAGCTCTACTTGTCCGCGTTTAGTCTTTGTGCATTTGAGGTTATTGCGTCATAGTGATGTAGATAAGTCCCGCATAAAAGCGAATAGACGAAGACCCAAGATGGAAGCTCGGAAGCAAGATGCTTTTCCTCATCATTTTCGTCGCGTGTGAAAGGTGGCAAATTTCCGCGGTCTTGTCCCCGAAAATCGTCATGACATTGCATCGCCTTCTGTCTCGACCGCGGTTGAGTTCGCCTCCGCCCCCCGCCTCCGAACCCGTCGGGCGAGATTTTGGGGGTTTCAAACAGCAAACCAACTTTTCAGCAATGTAATAAATCGACGTTTGCTGTCGCGACGACTCGAGCACACCAAACGGTGTACGTTCCATCCGAAATGCGCTCTCTTTTATATTTATCGACCTTGTCGTTGTGGATTCTCGGCTCGGTGCCGGTTTCACGGCCATCATTTATTTGTGGCACGGTATTTAAATCAATCAGCGCGTTTGAATAAATTTGTACCGGGATTATGAATGGCGCGCGCGCGAACGTTGGGACATTTTGGGCGCCGCCGGATCAGAGGATACGATGGCCGTCGGTGAGCCATCCCTCCGAATAATTGCCCCCTTGTGATGCTGTCAAGCAGTGCTTGTTTGCCTAAATGCTAATAAGGGTCCTTTACAAATCCGCACAAACAAAAAGCGACGGGGTATTTATTATACGCGCGTATATACGTTTAATTAATGCCGGAGACTCTTTTTGGGGACTTTTTTCGTCTTGTTCGTTTTTACCGAGTTTCAATAGGTCCGCGTGGGTACGGATGGTGATTCATGCGAGGACGTTCTGCATGCCGATGTAGACGACGGATTTTTTCTTTTTCTTTAAATGAGAAACTTTCGAGGCGTGGAGCTTTTTTATACATGTTTTATGCGGACACCAAACTATAACCTAATTGAATTAATAAAACTTGTTAATGTCGCTACTAATTGGCTATTTTATTACTTGACGGCCATTCATAAAGAAAAGTTATTAAATATTAATGCGTAATTAAGAAGGACTGTCAGGAAACCAGCGAAATAAATGAGCGGAACGATCTTTCAGTGACACACTTTTAGGTCCAAATTAACTTAGGCGTCCCTTTGTCTCCATTTCTATTCTCTCGTAAATACGAGCAAAAGGAGCAAAAACGCAAAAAATCGCTCACTCCTGTACTCCTTTCGCTCGCCATCTTCCACGCGGCGCTTGCCGCAAAAAGTAAGACGGGTTTAGCAGCGGCAGCAGCAACGGCGTGGGCGTCCGACAGGAAAGAAAAGCTATGATTGGTGGAAGATGTAAAATCCTCGTCAATTTTTGTGGTAGACGTACGTAATGACTGTCGAGCAGCAAATCGTCCGGTATTCGCATTCTGCCACATTTGCACGGTAATAATCCAGCGTGTCGGTCTTCAATACCGACTATTGTCCTGTCTCTCGCCGTTGTCCGCCCATGTGGTCATTGTTTCAGTAGTATTCATTTATTTCACGGCGTTTCCCGGCTACCGCTCTACCTTAATGGGACATGCACGGCCGTTGTTTATTTTAATTGAAAACCGAATCGGTTCTCACGTCGTCGAAGCTGGGAGTTTTCTCCGGGCGCGAAAAAAAATTATCATATAGACGGGATTCTGAAATGGTCCCATTACAATGCTAAATTGGTCATTGTTGTACAAACTTGTATTTATAAGATGAAATATATTCATTAGCGACACCTGACGTGTTACTTTGCATATTAGGCTAATGGAGGTGTTACTTTTTATCTGACGAAAACGGTTAATTTTAATTTGATATCTTTATTTAAACAAGTTTGCATGTTAGACCGAGATAAAACTCCGGTCCCGCGATTACATAATTCCGCAAAGATGGATGATGGCGAAGGTGAGGACTGACGTCCCCGTCTGAAATTACAATCCATGATTTTTATTTTCGGCTAATTAGCCCGTCTTTCGAGGGATGACGGTCGTAAAACGGGCGCTTGCCCGGAACGAAAAAAAAGCGACATTACATGTTTCATTTGATTTTAAATTGCAATTCAACAAGAAATAAGTAATAAAACCGTCGTAAAATCGGCCTAACGACACACAAGAACCACGGCGTTCATTAACTTAACGATCGCCGTCTTTTTGTGAAAATATCAAACTTCGCAGACGGATTTTCATGGGTATGTTTATGGGGATCCGCGATTTATGGATTTTGACGTACAAAAAGCTGCACACGCACACACTCCAGACTGACAATCTTTTTTGCCAGTTCAAGGTTCGGGAGCTCTAAAACGATTTTAGAATCGGACTGCCCTTTGCAGGTTTTAATAAACGAAACAACATTCAGACCACTCGCTTGTTTCAGCGGACATTTGAAGCGAGGTTTTTCTCCGCCGTTGCCTCCGGCAATAAATTACTTTAGCTTTCGTGGATTTTACTTGCACATACATTCCACGATCATTCTCTATTCCAAGCACCATATCCACATGCAACGGTACACGTTTTTATCACTGCGGTTGTTACTGTAAACACGAACGCGTGATTGTCATTTTTCCGCTGTTTTACAATATAATATACGGCTCTCTATCTAGATGTAATGGTTGAAAGAGAATTGCTCCGACCTCTACGTATCTAATTTTTTCTTTTGCATCCATCACCGGCACCGAGGAAGCTTAAGCCATCGCAGGTTCAAGGACGCACCATGAAACCGAGAAACTCACCAGAATCTCTCACTGTAGCTCTGACATTTCCGATCACGGTGTCCTTCTTCACGTCTTCTTTCACCGAATACGTGTATCTCGGATGTTCGAAGATTGGGGGTCGTTGTGCGGAGTCGATCACGCTGATGAAGACTTCGGCGTCAGCTAGGGATTTTAGATTTCCACCATCGGTAGCACTGATGTTGAGGCGATGATAGGGCTGACTTCGAGTAGACAACAAATTGGGGCGGCTAACGAAAATCTCTCCGGTGTTTTTGTCTATACGAAAGAGTCCTGCGTCGTTTCCTGCGACGATTTTGTAAGTGACGGTTCCGTAACGCCCGGAATCGGGATCGGTGGTGGCGACCACGACGACCGGCGTCGTCGCAGAAGAGGAAGCGCCGCCCTCCCGAAGGGACACGTTGTAGACGCGGGGGTAGAAGATAGGACGGTTGTCGTTGACGTCAGAAACTTGGATTTTCACCATGGCGGTCGTGCTGAGACCTCCTGCAAAGAAAAGCATTGTTAGAAAGGTTTTCAGTTTTTTCACTCTAATACCTTCTAGGAAACTCATAAAGTTTAACTGATCAGTTCTGAATTAGCATTATCATGTTTTACGAGCCACTAGCTTATTTGCAAACGTGTAAAGCCAACTTTGCTTAATCTTCATACTGTTAGTTTTGATAAAAACATAGACCAATGCTGTTGTAGGCATTATATTTTACAAAACGCACGCATAAAACAAGCGCGCCTGTAATTAGCTCACTCTTTCAACACCATAAATGGCCCTCGGAATATAACTGTAGGTTTTTCGAAAGATGCTAAATTACTTATCTTGATTGTTCATATGTCAGCTATTAGGTTGGTAATTCTGTTCATCCGTTAATTTTGACATTTGTCAAGACAGCATCACACTTCAGTCAGATTGTAGGCTGCTTTGACGCCGTTTCTTCTCGATCATAACCATATTACCTAATATTTAGGAAAATTTAATTCTTTTGAATAAGCAGGAAGTCGAGAGAAATTGATTCGTTTCGGAATTTCGTTTTAACATTTTTTTTCTTTACACTATCGCACCTGTGGAATTTTCTTATTGTTATTTATCACAGCGCGTTCACCGGAATATTATTATGGTTAGGAGATGTAGATTTAGAAGACCGGTAAAAAGAAATTGCGCAATAGCAGCGAGGGTAAGTGTTGTGATGGACATTTTCGCCGGTCCATTAGTTTGTGGGTGCCCGTTATATGGAATGATTATAATAATCCTCTTGCACGACCTGGTATGTTGAGTGGAAAGCAACGAATCGTTAATCTTGCGCATTTTATGGAAAATATTACGGTAAACGGCTTGCCGACCATTCTTCATGAGCTGGACTTTTCAATTTCGAAAATCTGCACGGTTCATGATTTATGTGTGTCGGATCGGCGTGTATTTATCGATGAGTATTTTTGTCAGCCGAGTTCCGGAACACGAGTAGAACAAGAAAAAAGCGAGAATGTTCTTCTATGCAAACCCGTCCGTGCAATTAATCCTTCCAATTACAGCGAGCTTAGAGCGATTAGTTTAGATCACTTCAACACACAAGTGCTGCTGAAAAGGCCAAGCACGTTTTCGTGAGCGAAGAGAAATGACATCGTGATTTTCGCTTTGTTCTCTTCGTTTTGCACTTCATAAATAGTTAATGCGTTATGGGGAACATTCACGGTCGGTTTCCGCGATGTCGCGGATTCCAACACTCGAGTAGATCCTCGACCGGGACGATGAAGATGTCGCCGAGATTCTCTATCCGTCGACAACCAGGAAGGATCATGGAACCCCTTCGTGACTTTTTAATTAATCCTAAGCCATCAACGCGAGTATTGTATTAAGAGATGTTTAAATATAGAAGAATCTAATTTTTTTCTTGTCAAAAATGATTTACCTCTGTCGGTGGCGATGACCGGAAACTCGTACACATTCCTGGTCTCGTAGTCCAAACTCGAAGTGATGCAGACTTCTCCTGTTGCCGATCGTACTTCGAACTCCTTCAGTTTCGCGAAACCATCGCCGAGAGTGTAATTGACCATGGCGTTGACACCACAGTCGGGATCCGTCGCCGAGACCTGCAAAAAAAAATTAATCGGTCATTAGTGTCGTTATAATAGTCGACGAAAACCGGAGGTGTGAAAGCGTACAAGAGAAAGAACATGACAACTTCAAAGAACAAATCTTGCCTGTTTTTAATCTTGTGTTGTTCACACAAATAATATATCAAAGTCTTGGTCAAGTGAGTTTATAGGTGTTTGCCAGGACATGACTGATTATACCGCATGTCTGAAGTGGGAGGTTCATCATTACCGGCGGTTACTGATGGCAGAAGAAGAAGTCCGCCACGAAGAGCGAACACGGGACGAAGACGGAGAACAGAGTCGTTAGCAAATGAGCAAGATGGATGCTGATGCAATTATTACTAGAATAGAGACAGAGCCGACCGAGCGATGGAGCTTGTTTAATTATAATGCCGCAGTTCGTATGGTCTCCAAGAGCAAAATTTTGCCTAAAAGCCAAGACGACGTTTTTACACGTTGAAGAATATTCGTTTGGTCCTTAAACCAATTAAACTTTCAGTGGCAGTTGATCAAATTGTTCGTCAGTTTTGTCTATGTTACCAGCAGCTTTGGGTTTTCCACTTAAATTTTGACGCACAATAATGTAAATTTTTTCTTGGTCTGAAAAGCTCCTGGCCCTAATTGTTCGACACCAGAGCTTTTATGCTTGTTTTCTCAAAGCATTAGAGCGTGTTCGGTGGCGCCGCTCTTTTTTCAAATAAATCTCGAGACATAACCAATGCGTTATAGCTGTATAAAAAAACGATTGCGTAAATCCGAACATGCACTTTAGAATTCCGTACAATATCGATGCGTCGTGCGATTCCGTTATTTTAATGGACAACGGGACGACGACGTTGGACATATATTAGCAGGACGCGACATCGCGTGGCCCACGCTGTCGACGACGCATATCAGCGCCATCTATCGGTGGGTCAACGTCCCGACAACGTACGCAGGATTCGGGTCCGGAGGTCCGGAACTGAAGAGAGCCGTAATTGATTTATCACCATGTGGTAATTACGGCCTCCATACGCGAGCCTTAATGAAACGATGGAATCGCGCGTTCTAATTGGAAAACGCAATGACTTCCTGGAGTGAGAAATTCACATTGTAAGTCGGTAATTGATTGCACACTTTTTATTCAAAGCGAGGGGTCGAGCTTCACTGTTTGCAAATTCGAGCTCCTATCTATCCATTTGAATACAATTTTGGCACATGTAAATCCAAAGCGCTCTCTCACGGTTTTTGTATGCAGATCGCTGAGCAGACGAACCGGCGAGATTTAATATAAAGCTTATGATATTGTTCGCGGTTGTGGGCCGTTTTGACTCGAAACAATGGAAGGTGTTACTTTACCTACCATATTCTTTAACACGCGTTTCCACAAGTCGAAGGCAGCGAAGCTCGTTCTGTTTCAATAGGCACCCAACACCGTGGCTAAGCAAACAATGCAAGCCATTGTGCTTTATCTTTAACGCCATTTAAGAACTTTGACTCGTTACGAAAACAAACGCACAAAAATGCGGCGTACCGCAAGACTCCGCTTTGGATCCACTCTTGTTACTACAGAATGCCACGGACGATCACCACCTCGTTTCGTAAAGCACCAACCACCAAACTAACGTGATGAAATTTATGAAATTCTTCGAAAGTGATGAGGTTTAGTTCGATAATCAGACTGGCCGAGGGTTGTCGGCATATTTTGCATAAAAGTGCAACCGCGTGTTGCGCCCTAGGCGCGCTACTGTGCAGACACACCCTCATCGATAAGACAGTGGCGTGGAGTGTCGATAGCTCACGTCAGACGAAGAAGGACGATCCGAGGTGAATTGATCGGACGTTACGATCGCCAAACCCTGTAATCGCAAACTTATTAGCATCATTACGATACTCGCCAAAGGGTGAATTTTGTCGGTTCCGAAGAAATATAGACGAAAAAAGGATCTTCACCCTTTTCCGGCGTTACGGCGCTATATCATATTCGGGCACCCATGTTCAATCGTAAATCCTCGTTCAGATGGCGCTATATTTTATCGTAAACGACCGTTGAATGTGCGCCGATCTATTATAAACGTCAATAAAAAATGTAGGATGTTATTCATAGCCGCGTCGTGGAAACGTACGCGAAGTGGTCTTTTTGGTTTTGAGTCTTTTTCTTGAGTTTTTTAATTGCCGAATGTTGGGCAGATCTCGAACAAAATTTATTGCCGGCGGTCGCGAAATAATGGCGACATTTTTCACGGCGTCCTTAATAGGTTGGTATCGACCATCAACAGCACCACTTAGGACTTAATATAGTTATATCAATATCAGTCCGATCGCGTCGAGACTTGCCTCACTTTTTTCCTAAATTATAAAAATGGCGATGTTCAAGCACTCTCTGGTGGTCGATTGTCGAAATTTTGACCGTGGGCGTTGTATCTCCGCGTTGACATCTCCGTCGGAATTCGATGGACCGTATTCGATAAATTGAGATGGTACCGATAGCGAAATCGATTCGACTGTCGACGCGACGAGTCGAATGCGTTCCTGGTAGGCCTAATCAAAACGTGACGTGTACGATAATTTATGGTTCGGATCTGTATTGCTTTCGGTACTTAGGTGATAGAGCCGCTTCGGGCCGAGATAATGTCCTTCTGCATCCTAATGAGACTCTGTCCGTATTCAGCGCCTAATTAGGGCCTTCATGTGTCATGTCTGCGGGATCGACTTGTTTGTTTTACCGAGAAAAAGTCGTTTAGATATTCAGAAAAAAAAAAAACAACCATAACATTACAGGAACAAATAGTAAGAGTACGTTATTAATTTCAGCATGAAAAAAATTTGACGATGGAAGCTAATTATGGTATAATTGCGCATGAAATACGCGATAAATCAATCCTAAGACCACCTCGACAAATGCCGTTTGCTCGAACCAGTAAACTTCGCAATTACAGTTTAAAAACTCAACTTGTAAGGCAGCGGACAAGAGAAAAAGACTCGTCTTTAAGTTAACACTTGTAATGGTAATGTTCCACAAAGTGCTCACTTGTCGGACAAGGATGGAGCTTCCCAACGCTACCATTATTGTTTTAATAACTAATCTACAGGATTGCGCAATCGATACATTTATGGATGAGTTCCTGCCAGTCCGTCACGCTGCGTCAAAATAAATCGATAAGAATCAAATCCGTTTTCCGAAAAAACTACATTTCCAACCAGAAACATGGCGATTTCGATCTCAACTCGACCAACACCGGTACTATCGTTTCGGAGAAAACTGCAGATTAAGTCATTTGAAGCAAATTCGCACAGCTGGTTTACACAATTACGAATGGAGCTTGATGGAAGACAACATGTCCGTGCAGGTTTTTATGGCACATAACAATTACAGAAGAGAATACTTTGAAATGCGATCGCGAACGAGAGTTATAGAACTACCAAGACGAAGCCGTCTAAAGTCCAAAGCCACACGACTTTAGAATTTCTCAAAACCATACAAAAAACAAGTTATTTATTAACCGTCCTAAATGACGTGACGCAGGATGATTTTTTAAGTCTTTGTCAATGGTACTGGATTGCGGTATTTTGCCAGGAGGTGCATTGTTCCATCTCAAAATAGGTCACAATTAAAATAATTAAAGAACAAATATTTGAAGAAGATTAACAAAAAAAAGTTTCCACTGTTTTTTAAGTACTCAGTTAGAGACCGTTTTTACCATTCATCGTTCCCACTGACCCAGTTGCAATCGACCATGATTGCCCCGGGATAATGGTACACCACCGTCAAATATGGCAAGCGTTAGTTGACCGTAGCGATCATAATAATTTCTTTGGAACAAATAACAAAACAACGACGTTGACATTTTAACCCGGATGACCCACAAGGCCACAAATACAATTATTAACGTTATTTTTAGTTTTAGTGTTTGAACAGGACTTTACGTGTTTGTCGTCTAAATCCTGGCTTAATTTTGCAAATAAACGTCAATTTGTGGAAGGATTACTATATTTGGTCAATTAATCTTTGTTTACTTTTTGTTTCTTTTTAAGAACCGTGACAAGATGAGCCGACCAAAGCGATCGAAACAAAGTCGTCATGTCGAGCCAGCCGAAGCACAGACTTTTCCAGTACTTGGCCACCTTTTCAGGTAGTTTTTCAATTTTTCTTTAAAAACCAAACTAATTTAATTTGATTTAGGTACTTTTTCTATTATCGCTTCCGGTATCAATCTAGGATGGACGTCGCCGTACCTGCCGCAATTAGAGAGTGCCGATTCTTCAATTCCCACGAGCAGTGATGAGGGTTCCTGGTGTGCTGTTATGCCCTTATTGGGTTCCCCTGTAGGTGCTCTTGTAGCAGCACTCTTGTGCGATGTAATCGGCCGCAAAAACACCACTCTCCTCATGACTCCCATCATTTTTTCGTCTTTTATTGGGATCGCCTTTGCTGATTCGATTTGGATCATTTCGGCCATCCGGTTCGTGATTGGAGCCACGGAAGGAGCACTCTACACAGCTTTACCTATGTACATCGGTGAGATTGCTGACCCCGAAATCAGAGGGTTTTTGGCATCCATGCCGACCATAGCCGGAATCGCTGGAACTCTCTTCATCAACGTGGTGGGCCAACAGTACTCGATTTTCGCGTCTTCAATAATTTGTGCTTCGATACCGTTGATACATTTCGTTACCTTCGTTCTGATGCCGGAATCACCGTACTTTTACATCAAGAAACATAAAGTGGAAGAAGCTAAAAAGAGTTTGAAGGTGTTGCGTGGAACTGAAGAAGTACAAGACGAACTGGACATCCTTTGTAAAGCTGTCACGAGACAGGAACAAAGCAAGAAAGCTAAAGTAACGGATTTGTTCACCGTGGCGAGCAACCGGAAAGCTTGTATGATCTACGTTATTATTTGCATGACCAACAAATTCAGTGGGAAGAATCCGTGTCTTTTTTACACCACCACGATCTTCGCAGAAGCGGGGACGCGCATCAGCGCCGATCTATCGGTGATAATCTACAGCTCTGTGGAGTTGGTGACGACTCTACTGGTTCTTTTCGTCGTTGATAGATTTGGAAAGCGACCTTTGCTGATTTTATCGACGATTGGTTGCAGCATCTCCGTATTCTTCTTAGCTACGTACTTTTTCATGAAAGATTGGTATCCTCACATCGCGGAGACCTTCGACTGGTTACCTATAACCTCCTTGGTGGCTTACAACATTTTGTTTAGTGTCGGACTGGCCTTTGGTGCTGTCTCAGTTTTGAGCGAGCTTTTCCCAACCAGTGTCAAAGCTGTAGCTCTTGGTACTGCCGACACTTTTTCGGTGTGCATGGGTGCTATCGTTTCGAAGTTGTTCCAGATTATCAAAGACGAGTTCGGTATGTACGTGCCGTTTTGGTTCTTCGCTGCTTGTACAGCCTTTGGATTAATATTTATTGTGAAGTTCGTGCCTGAGACGAAAGGTAAAACGCTGGAAGAAATTCAACAGTTCTTGATAGGTGATGATGATTATAAAAAGAAAAGTGAGTTTAATGTTTGATTGATTCGATTAAGTGCCACCACAAAAGAAACGCTTGAGAAATTTGCGGTTGGTAGATAACGTTACAGAAGCCTTATGCTGCGGGAAAATGAGTTTCCGCATTGTGATATTTTTATTTATTATTTACTTACATGTAAATGTGTATTTTTTAAATAAACTCTTTGTTCAAAATTCAGTGTCTTTTTTGATGTAATAAAGTGTGAATCTGAACGAATTAGCGTTTAATATGTGGACATGTCAATTAAAATTTGTTTATATTCTGGCACTTTTACGATTCGGAGTGTTTCCTAATTTCCTTCTGTCAACGACCTGTTTGAAATCCGTGACTTGTGTGGGTTTCCGACAGTGTAAAGCGGCCCCATAGCTCTCTCCACTAATAAAGTGATCTCGTGAAGGTCGTTTCCCACAAAGAACTCCCCGTACAAAAAATCAGAAGTGGGATCATTTACTCGTTTTTGTCAAGATTTTTTGGGTCGCGAGGTGTCGTTTTGATCGATCGTGAACCCAAAGGGAGCGGTCACATCTCAATTCCTTTCAGCTTGTTTACCTATCGTCGTCCGACACACGATGCCGCAGTCTAAGTGCCCTAACTTGTTTAGATAAGGGGCAACGTCGTGGAATTTCGGCCTTTCGAGTTCATCCCGGATCGCGCCACACCCGCCAACAGAACAATCAATTATGCTCCGAAGAAAAAATCTGAGACGGTTCTGTACAGTCATCCTCTTCAATCTGTGAACAATGTTAGAGCTTGCTAATAGAAAACGCTTATCGCGATATTGCCATCGCCTTCCAGGTCTACTGCGTGGAGGCGATGCTGGAGGGCCACCTGGCGCGTGATTACGTGTCGAAGGGAGTAAATACAACACCACGTCGCGAGGCGTCACTCTTCGTCAATGCTTTCGGCTGACTCATAAACCTCACTTCGGGTTTAAAGTCCTGACCTACATCAGCGAAATTCTTTCGATGGTCAAGGATGTTTGTTACAGGGTGTTCTATTCCGGCAGCCACGCTTTGGGCTAGACAACATCCACGCTTTTTACCTATAACCGCGCCAATTATGAATGAACACATCGGATGGCCATTACGAACAGCAAGAACCCATTACAGCGATGGTATTTTAATACCGTAATTTATTGTTAATGTGGATTCGCATGCGACGAGATAATATCCGCGAGACCTGGGGCTCGATTGTCGTCCATGACGCCAAAATAACAGATAAATCACGAGGTTAAACCAACAGCCACAAGTGCGCTTTTCCTCCCATAAACTATAAAGGCCTATTTTATCGCCATTTTTAACATGAATTCTTTTTTTATAAAAGTTATGAACTCACAAAAATCATTTTCTAGGAGAGTTCATCTACCTACATTAATTCAATCACGAAATAAAAAAAAATCTAGTCCAACTTAAAACTCTGATGGTTTCAGTTTTTAGACAGTTTGGCAAAAAGATTTCTACAAGTTTCATTTTTTCATAAAACTGGAAGAGAAATAATTTGTAAAGACAAATCCAATTTCCACGAACAATATTTGCGTGACAAAAATACCAGCTCGTTTTCTTGCAGAACGGTCAGTTTCAAACAAACAATTTTAACATGCAAATACCAGCCCGACCATTTTAATTAAAAGATTTGTAAAAATAAAAGAGAACTAATATTCCGACTTCTCAGAAACCTTTCGAAGGGGTCAACAACTCGCGGTAAAGTCCGTATAAATTTTGGTAAAATGTTTGCTAGTTTCTTTTGCACACTCACGTTTAATTTAGTTTGAGAAATTCTAAAGAATGTACGTTGGTTATTATGCTTCTGCAATTCTGCATAATTTTTCATCGTAATTAAGTCATCGATTTCCATAATTACAAAGCGTTGACGTGATCTGCGTCGATATTATTCGTGCGTGAATTATGAAAATGCCTCTCATGGATGTCTGAAAAAGGACGTCGTACTATTACAAGTCGCGATGATATGTGATTGTTGCTTTCATCAGCGATGATAATGAAGTAATGCCACGTTAAAAATGACAAAGAGCAACCTATACATTTTCATAATAGGTTTATTACAAGTTGTATTAAGAGTATTGACATGAAAAGCGTTTCCACTCTAGTTAATATGTAATAAAAAGATCTAAACCTGATCAGTCAATTAATCCGTTAATGAGCTTATGCTGGAGGTTGTTTTTTAGTGGAACAGAGATTTTCCGCTTTGAA
The DNA here is from genome assembly GCA_030157275.1 of Cynaeus angustus. Taxonomy (NCBI): domain Eukaryota; kingdom Metazoa; phylum Arthropoda; class Insecta; order Coleoptera; family Tenebrionidae; genus Cynaeus; species Cynaeus angustus. Next base: position 22,138,096 of record CM058063.1, on the reverse strand, counting down.
TTTTTTCAAGCATACAAGATTTTGCGGTGATTATAGTATCGCCCCCGCGGCGGTCGCGTATGTGGAATAAAAACGCTGTTAAAACCGATGACATGTCGCGTTTCACAGCAAAAGCTTCGGTCGTTTGATGTTTATTGATATTAAGTCGGCAAATAACTCCGTCTAAGTGATTATATTTGTACGTCGATGATTTACGACAGGTGGAAGAATCCGGGAGCCCGGGGATTCATCCGGAGATTTTAACGACAAGGCAAGCGAGCGACCGATAAAGTCGGAATTCTTGCGAAGAAGTTGAGTCGTGTCTCGGAATCGAACACTTCGTGACAATGGCGTGAAGAGATAGTCGTCGGAGATATGAGAGAAACACTTTCGTCAGACGACACCCGAAAGGAACCCTCCGGACGAATATGACTTACGAGAGCGATCCGGTGTTAAGTCGTCGCTATTTACGATAATTGGATGGGGCATTCGGTCAGATTTACGAGAGTTGGAACGCCAGGTGGTGCTATCGCGACACAATGCCCGTAATTAATTTCGCTAATTGCGACTAACTGTACACGACCGAAAGTTCGCCTGATGAACGGAAAGATTTATAAAATTTGCGCGGGTTAATTCTGTTGAGACGTCACAACAAGGCGGCGACATAAAAAGGAGCACAAACCAAAATAAAAATCATTTACGAAAATTGATCGGGTTCGGACGCGACAGTCGGGCTCACCAGACATGTTGGCCTGTCGTCGGGTAATGGATGACGTCCAAAACTGTCATCCTCATTATCAGGGAATTATTTTCGATCGATCATCATTTACGAAACCGAAACCGAAGCCCTTTTCCACCACGCACGTGTAGATAATTTAAAATTTCAAAAATTCGCCACTGTTACTGGATTATGATAATTCGAGCATTCCAAGACACGGAACGCAGATAAAGAAACTGGAAGATTATTAAAATAGTTTAATTCCGATAATCTCCTTACGTAGATTAAAATATCCAGTTCTATTAAATGTTGGGAGAAAAATTTACATAATGCATTGGCCAAGCGCGAAATTGATCACAACCACAATCGAAGCCGACGGAAAGCTTCGGTTTTCCTTCACGAATTTTTCCCTGCTGCGGTGTTTCCTGCTTCTTCGGTTTCCTGCTGCCCACACAGAGCACCTCCCATCCCCGCTCCACGGTTTTAATTGGATTTGAAGAAATCGCCGAAATTAAATCGGTAATACCGTAATAGACTCTATTTCCAGCGAGCTATTATTAAGGAGCCGTAATCGCCACGAAATTTTAACGAGTGTCCCGCTGATACTATCTTTTGATTAAGGTTTAAATTAACAAAACAAAAACCGTATTTGATTAATTGATGTATAAATATTACGAAACGGTGTGCCCCCGTCACGTTCGCACTAAATCAGGCGAGAAAAAAATTCGTAATAACAATAATCATAACGAAATGGTGCTTTTAATTAATGCAGCGGCTTTCATTGACAGCTCGGATTTCTGGTTGATCCGACGATTCCACAATGCTTGTCAAAATACGCCACTTCGCGCTAATTGATCTGGAAATGTGTTATGACAAGGGCCGGCGATGCGCCGCATTTTTCTTATTTTTTTTCCAGTCAGATGTGACATGTTAATTCCGAACGGAGCGCGACTAGATAGGTGTGAATTCTTCGCCCGACTTCGCCGCGACATATTTTCTTTTACTTTGGTTGAAACGTTGTACCTATTCTTGATATCGTTATCTAGTCCTCGAACGACTGGAATGAACTCAGTTTTGAAATAAACAAGTTTGCCGCTCGTGTGTAGGTGGTCGGACAATGGTTTGGTATTTCATCGGTGGTATAGAGCGTGACGTCGACGCCTGATCCCACCAAATTCACCCTTAAAGGCATGAACATCCTCACAAAAAATCAAAATTAAATCCCGCTTTTCACGGAGGATTTCTGACTTCTGAGAAAGGTGAAATTTTCAAACTGGACGGCGTTTCTGAAGAATATCAAAAAGCGGACTTTGAAGACTTCTGTGGGAATGTATATCTCCGTCCCCGCCATAGATCTTCATTTGAAACCGAGAGTCGACGTGTAGGTTCAAAAGCACCACGACACGTCCAATACATATCTTTATGTTAAATATCCGAGTTCGATCTGGCACGAAGTCGGCGTAAAAACAAGCCGATTTGAAATGCAAAGTGGAAACGGTGCAACGGTCTTTGCGCAAAATCGTAAACATGCACCGCAATCTCGCTCGTTGTAGCTACTGTTCGTTCCTTATCTCAACAATCGCGCATTCTTACACACTATCTGTTCGAACTGATGAAAAAAAAAAAATTGATCTTATAAGTGCGGATGTAGCAATGGCCCGAAAATCGTCGAGGTTACGAGTACCTCCTACTCTAACAGTACTTTTTCTTAGGCGAAGAGCCCCGTATATAATTGATAAAAATCGGTTCCGTTGATAAAAATTAAAATCACAGCTCTGGGACGGAATGATGATTTCGTTTCGATATGTGATTCTGGTTTCGAGATGGCCGGGAACGCAAATAACCGTAATTAGAAATGCACATTCCGTTGTAGCTCACATCAGATCACAAAGTAATTATTTCCTTTCGTTGCTGCGTATTATTGGGAACTGGATTTGCCTTAATTGCAAATTAAATGAGATTTGATGGACAAAAAATATACGAATTATTGCGTCATTTTGGGTGCGCCGCAAGGGGCACTTTCGGGACCTATGTTGTTATAGCAAGTCGTATTTTATTCATCTTGTTTTCTCAATACCTCTAAAATACAGTCTTGCGGATTCCCAATTAATCACGTTTGTGGATCTTCACAGGTTTTCAGATTCAGGTCAGATTCTGAACGGTTTACGTTATTAGATTATTTACAGAATTTTAGTTTTCTTCGAGTTACAGTTTTTTTGTGTCTTTAACTATTTTAAAACATTCATGTTGTAATAAGCTTTTGAAAAAGAGTTCTTTTTCGGTAGCTTGCTGAGCCTTTTATGTGTAAGAGCTCATCTGCTTCAAAGCTTCAAATCCTAATTTTTGTAGATATTTGTAAATTGAAAAGTTAACAAACTTCCCAAATCTCATTTTGTCATTTTTGACTATTTTGCTATTTTGAACGTCTCAGACTTTCAGGCTGTCAAGTTCTCTGATTTGTAGATTTTTCTAAACTCTCAAATTCTCAGACTCCTTAGGTTTTTAGATTCATTGATTTTTAGAAATCTAAGTTTTTAAGTTTTTAGGTCTTCAGATTCTCTGTTTTTTTTAATTCTTCAGCTTTTTCTTCTCTGGCTTTTGAAACCTTAGACTTACTCTAGAATTTCCCGATTATCTTTTTCTTAAATTCTGATATTCCTAAATTCTCGATCTTTAGATTTCTTAGCTTTTTGGATTTCCACTTTCCCATATTTGTAGATTTTCACTAATTTTTATTAGTTTAATCGTAATCGTATTTTAAGGCTTATAATTTCCAGGACTCCCAGAATCTGATATCCCCAGAAAAGTAAATTTTTAGCTTTTCACATTCTCATTGTCCGCAGATTTGTAGATAAGCCAAATTCCTAAATAACAAGTTTTCAAAACTTTAGATTGCCATATTTTTGAAGTTTGATTGGCAGTTTCTCATGGTCTGGACATTTCATGTTTGATTTTTATAAATTTTCTGCTTTTCATGGTTCAAATTTTTATTTTCTCAGCTTCTCAGACTCCAAAATTCTCAAATCTTTAAGCTAAATGGTAACCATAATAATAATAATAATAACGGAATGAGATCAAATTTCGGATTTTCCCAGATTTTAAGGTTTATAGATTCCCAAACTATGAGATTCTCAGATTTTAACTTTTTGTAGATTTGTAATTTTTTCTAAATTCTTAAATTGTAAGGTTTTCGAAACATTAGACTGTCATATTTTTAGATTTTTAGGTTAGCAGTTTCTCAACTCTAAGCATCTCATGTTGAACGCTCTCTAAAATTCTCAACTTTTAAGTTTCCCAAGTTTTCAAATTTCAGTTTGAAGTCTCGAATTCTCAGATTTTTAGTTTCTGTTTTGTCAAATCTAGAAATCACAGAAGTAATTATTTCCTTTTATTGCTTGGTATTATTATGAACTGAATTAGTCTTGATGCAGCAAATGATATTTAATAGGCAAAAAGTATGCGAATTGTCATTTTGGGTGCGTTTAAAAAGACATTTTCAAAACCATTTTTGTCTTTTCTTGCCTTCAAAATAAAGTCTTTCTCTCAAAACAAAAGTTTTATATTCAAAAACATAAATTACAAAACAAATATGAGCCAAACGATTAATAAACACAGTAATAGCTAATAAAAGTAATTAAATTAATAATTGTTAACGCAATAACTTCTCCTCTCGTAAATTAAATTGCCTTATTTTGAGACCATAGTTACTATTAAAATATAGTTAAAGTTAGTTAAAGTTATGAAAGATGATTTAAGGCAAAACTATTAAAATGCAAAAAAAATCTCATCACTTCGCAATTTAAAATTACTTAGCCAGAGGCGTAATTCTTGCAGAGAATTGCTTACTTTTACGTCAGAAATATCAAAGATGACATAACGAGCTTTCGAAAAAAAAAGATAAGTTGAGTTATGAATTTTTTTGTAACTTATTTCGAATTCACGTGGAAATCTCACTTGGAAATCTAATTAAAAGCAACTTTAAAGGAAAATTGTTCGATAAACAACCCAAAATACGAAGACAATAATGTCCCGAATAAAGTTACGACATACCCTTTAATAATAAAGACAACTTTAGTTTTTGTTTTTTTTTAACGCATGATAGAATTCAGTATTGTTCATAACGGCCGCTTCCTTTGCTTTTCTTCCCGGCGGGTAAAGCCGATGTTTCCATCCTAATTACACATCCGACCATTATTTTTTAAACACGGCACGAGTTCGCCTGGCCGATGTCGATGTCCGTACCAATTTTTCCCAAAAACCATCTAATTTTGGTTGCATGTTCGTTACTATTCCGCATAATTATCTGAAAATGGATCGATTTGCATTATTGAATATTCTCGTAGGACAACGAACCTGCAAAATTGACTAACGGACGTTAATGGCTGTGTTTCTCGACACCAAAACCCCGCCCCGCCCTTGATATTTTTGACAATTCCGCCATGAAAAAAAACGGAATGTAAAGTTTACGTTCTGAGTCGAAATTTATAGACACGAATGTTTCTGTTGTGACTAATATTGAAAAAGCTCCGATATGATACGTCTTAATTAATCAATTTAAATTCATTAGTGTATTAGATATCATTTGAATACGATTTAAAATTTAATTTACATTTATAATTGTGGGGTAATTAAATCACGATTTGAAATTCGAGCGCACCCTCCGTGGGACTTTTCCGCTTCCGTCGTGGAGATGGATGCGAAGACATAAATCCGGGCATTGTGGAATGCGCCAAAGTGACAGAAAGAAATGTCCGCTATTAACGCATGCGCTTTAATGCCGGCAGCGTTTATTTAATTTGCGGAGATTACTGATGCTTTAAACCTGTGATAAATGTTAGATATTTGTTGGTTTTTGTTAAACGCTTACGAGCTTTATTGCGGCCGATTTGTTATGAAATTAAATAGTTGTGAACACCGGTAGTTGCGGTATTAACATAATGCCAGATTGTATGGTAATGAAGCCGTTACGGTGCGGGCTTTCCCGCCGGGTTTTTGGGAACGCTACTCCAAAACGAAAACGCATTAACTAAGCAAAACGAAACGCAAAATGGATCGAAATAAACTGGAATTACGGTCGAAAAACACTCCCGTTAATCATGGTGGGAGCTACGATCAACATACTTTCCTTATTTCTTCATTAATTAATTTCCGATATCTATAATCATCTGTGGGAAAAACTCCCAACGAGAGCTCGGAAAGTCAGAAGGGTTTTTTGCGACTCGTGCGACAATATTTTGTTGCAGAAGATGACCTTGCACTCGGAACCGGTTGGCAGTAAAAACATTATAGAGAGTATTATTATTATTGTTATTACTTTACCATTATAATTCAAAACTTGCTTTGAGAAACATAAGTGTCCACTTTGGTTAACATGAGATGTTTCTGCAGTAACGTTGCACACGATTGCTGATAATAAATAGCGGAACGGTTCTAATGGCTCTTCAGGTGCGAAAGCTGCATACATTATGTTTGTGGCTTATGACTTTGATTTTTTTTCTCTCGCATTAAGAGGGATTTTATAAACAGTGAAAACGCGCCAATGTTAATCATAAAATGTCTTGAATTTTAGCAACATTGCTAGTTCGCCAATGAAATAACATCAAGATATTAGTTTACAATGGAAGAGATTGCAGCGTTTAGCGCGCGAGCGTAGCGAATGCGATAATTCATGAGTGCCATAATCCCGCATTTTGTGGTCGAAGTAGGGAATACAAATGGCAATCCATGGTGGTTACTATGATGGTTTTTCAAACAATTCTATTGTTTTGTGAAGAATGGATTGTTCTCTTAAAGCACCATCATCAATGGATGAAAATAATGAAAAAGCTGCAAAAACGGGGCTGAATTTAGTTCCTAAAAAGTCCAAAACAGTATACATCAAAAAATTTGAAAAAAATGCGCACTTGGTTGTAAAGCTTCATCGTTGTGGTGTACTTTTTCAAAGTTTGAGTGTATGCTGTGAATAAAAAATAGCGTAGACATTGCCAGTTTCCCAAAATTGATTGCCTTCTTGAAGAGTCCCGCGATTGGATGCACCAGCAAAGTCAAAAGTATTTTCAAAGGAACAATTAACAGAGATTTTAACAAATGCATCAAAAAGGAACATTTGTTTTTGAAGGTGCGATTTCAATTTATCAAAATTTCTGTCATAAAACTACAATTGTTTTAGGTGGTTTTCATTTTTGGTTTGTTTGGGGCCTGAAGAAGAATTAGAATTTTACAACTTGTGGGAAGGTTCGTTTTTATTTATTTACATTATTAACACATTTGGGTAAAATGCTTGAAGCTACCCGATGTTGACCAGTACACTCCTTCCGGAGGACGTCTGCCACAGTTTTGGCGGATAGTAGCGCTGTCATTAGCACACCTAAAAAACACGCCGATTGGAGCAGTGATTGCGGATTCCATAGATTCCATAGAAAATAGAAACATAGCCCGAACATTTGAATCATCAGCTGGAACTACTTGTACTTCTTCAACATGCGAATGTAACATCAAAGTCACAACTTCCGGACTTACATTTACCGGAAATTTAAATTGTACATTTTATATTACTAGACATTAGTGCAAAATAATTTAGTTTTCTAGAGTAATAGATCCAAATTATGTTACATTATAAAATAAAATAAAAAAGAATCAGAGTCAGTTTCCTTCCTAGGCAAATTTAATTGGAATTTAAGCGAGAAGAATCCCTAACAGTACCCTGATGAATTTTGGAGAATTAGATAAAAAGCGCTATGTAAAATCGCCAAACCGTGGCGGATTTATTCCTAGAAGTTCACATTGTTTTTCATAAATAATCCGGTAATGCTTATTAAGGTCGACATTTTTAATAACCGATCCCGGATAACTGTGAATAGGTGGGTACACAGAAAAAAAAGCAAGGCCTGAATTAATAGAACATTGTCTGGATAGCCGCCTCTATCTGGAAAAACAGAAATAACTCATCCGATAAGTGAGTTCTCGAACAACGGAAAAAACTCACAAACAACACTTCGACGTGATTGCTAGAATTTTAATTAATTCCACGTCGAAAAACGATCAACAGTTCCATTGAACAACCTGAAATATGAGATGGTACCATAACGTATAAGAAAAAGATTTTCGTGAAGATCAGAGAAACTGAGACTGAGTCGTTCATGACTTTGTTGTTGTTTATTTTCAGCACGGTTTAGAAAACAATTTGAAGAACCCGTCTCGTTTCCAATTTTACAAGGCGAGTTTTTCTAGCAGCTGTGAGCGTCACGCAAGACTCTCCTCCAAGTTCACTACTGTTTACATACAAATCCGCGACCATTAGAAAGATGTGTTATAAGAAAACCGAGCGATTAATCGTTCTCCTCGTGTTACATTCTTGGTGATTATTTCGCGTCATGAATTTGTCCGCTATGAAACTACCGTTGCGTTGCTGTTTCCATCAAAACGACGTGAACAAAGTCCCGAGGCGGTCAAAAAACGGCAAATGTGCCCAATAAATCACACCGGCCTTAACATAAAACAATTTAATAACACAACCTATTAATTAATGTTTTGATCTACGACTTCAATTATATAATCGTCACATAGTCGCCAATTAAAATATAATTTTTCCTTGCACCTTCGTGTAACGTTTAATTTAGAGCGATTAAGGTGTAATTAATAAACAAATGACGCAACTGACATTTAAGATTCTCCGCTAATTAGTTTGACGTACGATTTTGGCGAAATCAATTAGTCGGTGTCCCTGGGCCTCAAAAACGTGAGCACGCCTCTGGTTGTAATGTAATGCGTTATTAATTTTCTTTGTTTTTAATTTATCGAATCGTCGCTGTACTGGTGCTTGCTCGCGTTTATTTATTTTATTATTCTCGCGACGGTATTTATGTGTTTGAGCAGGCTTCTGCTGGTTCGTTTTTGCTTGTGTACACGGTCGCGAGAATGCTAAATGTGTGTGCGCTTTTCATAATCTTGATAATTGTAATGAAGCAGCGAAAATTATGACTTCCCATGCGTCTTAAGGCTCGCACACGAGCGAAAAACTCCGATTCCGTTGTTCCCGGACTCGGCCGGAACTCGGACTGTTTTCGAACGATCGCGTGATACTCTACAAACATGAAATAAGCACTTTTTTCGGTAAAAAACACACCTAATCATCGTGATTAGAACGAGTCAAATTTTTAGACTTTTTCGTACTTAACCTCGTCCTCCGGAGGCCAACGGAGAGAAATCGCTTAAAATACTGTAATTTTTTTAATTTATATGCTTGGTTCTGGTAAGAATTACGGTTGTACGTAACGGTTGACAGTTTTTAAGTTTTTGGTCCGGAGTTAACAGCGGGCGGTCGGCCAGTAATTGAATTTAATAGAGCAATTAATAATTATATGGCTAAGGTATTTATTTGACCTCAGACACTGAGTAAGGAATAATAAGCAGGGATGTCCATTAATCTCTTGGTACGAGTGTGCACTGTTACAGCATGACAGACGACGTGTGAAAATAACAGTGTAGATTATAGTTATTAGACTGTCATATGAGGTAATAAAATGGAGTACAACGTGATGGAATTTTTCGGGATGTCAGAAAAAAAAAAACAGTCGTAAAGCTAACAAGAAGGATACGAGTATCTTTAGCTTTTCTCACTTCGCCAAGTTTGTAGATTTTCACGGATTCTTAGATTCACGTTTTCACTTTTTGAACGGTTTAGGTCGTCACGTTCTAATGTTTTCGGCGTCTCAACGTGTTTTATGTGTTAAATTTGCATATATTTTTTGGTACTTCTCGATTTTCGGATTCTCCAATTTTCAAGTTGTATGGTAATCATGTTTATAATTTTTGGACTGCCATATCTTAGAATCTCAAAATGTTTTCAAATTCTTAATTCCTAATCTTCAAATTTTGTCAGATTCTTAGATGGACAGATTTTCAAATTCAATTCAAATATTTCATGTTAATGTTTACGTCATTTTCTAAGCATCTCATTTTAAAGCATCAATTCTCAATTTCTTATGTTCTGAGTTCAGAGACTCTCAATTTTTGATTTTTTCGCGTTCTTAAATTTTTACGTTCGTAGATTTTTCCTAGTCTCAAATCTCAGATTTTGGAATTTTAAGTTACCACATTCTTAAAATTGCACATTTTTCATTTTCTCGAGTTTATATTCTCAAAACTCCAAATATAATCTTAAAAATTTGGTATGTCAAAAATTTAAAAGTTTTGAAGACTGAGATTCTGGGAATTTGAAAACATACGGATCTAAAAGTCTGTTCCTGAGTTCCTTACACTCTGAGCAAATGTATAAACCATAAAAATTAGAAAACCGCAAAGATGAGAAGTTGAGAATTTTAGAACGTGAGAATCACAGACTGAGAGTTAGAATTGGTTAAATCTCGGCCAATCTAAAAATTTCTGCAATCTAAGAATTTCGATTTTTTTTTTAAGGATACTAAGAATTAAAAACTAATAATTTGCAAACCTAACAATCTAGAAAACCGAATCCCTAAAATATAATAATCTAGGACTTTGAAAAACCTGGGAAACTCAAAAACTCTGAAGCTCTAAAATGTACGAAGCTGGGATTCTAAGAACCTGAAAATTTATAAATTTGGGATTTCAGCTTCAAATTTGACAGTTTTTAAAAAAGACTTTCGATCGACTCTTCTGAAATCTTTGAATTTGAATTGCTAAAATCTTATAATCTCGCGAAAAATAAAAGTATTTAATAAAAAAAAAATAAAGTTAAGTAGTCATACCAGAATGACACAAACAAATTTCGAGACGGTTAAAAAACAAGGACATTCTTTACTATTGTACTTCTAGAATGTATAACTGATCTAGGAGCAGCTAATGACTTGGCATTTTCTTTGTTCTGTGAAAGCTACAAATGAATATTCGCGGCAATTTCTCGCCCAACCGTTGCCTTTTTGGAAGTGTAATTTTTCAGAATCGTCCGTTATGCCCACACGAAATGTTGTATTTTTCAATTATATCACGCAAGAGCTAACATTTTCTCGAAAATGAATAGTGCAAACAAACCACGAACCGTTAAAAATTGCGCAAATCGAATCGAAAAACATGCATAGGTGTGTCGGCAAGTAAAAGGATGTTTTTTCCCTTTTCAAGAACTCCACAACAACGTAACATTTGATCCTTGTCAGTTTCTCAGTTTTTGAGGGCATGAATTTCAACAACAAGTAAAAGGATAATGAAAGTTAGTAGTACTCCAGCTGTGTTAATTTTCACTAGTTTTGCTTTGTGTCGGCCGTGATAAATCCAACATTGCCGTATACGAAAAGGCAATTAAATCTCGTTTCCTGCAACTCCAGAAAGCTCGTTAGAGCCAGCGCAAATACCTAATCTAATTAAACCGGTAATCAAAGGAATAATTCTCTGCGTGATTTTTCGGTGAGGTCCGACGTGCGTTATTTCCTTGCTCGTGTGTATCTCAAGTGGCGTGCGTGCAACGCCCAGAATTATGTTCGCACACTGAAATAAATAAAGGTGATACACAAATATTTGCAAAATAAAAAGAGTTAATTCATGTGAAATGTACCCCCGGCGTAATTTATTAGCGAGTCGGACAAAGCGAACCGCAATGTCGAATGTAAAATAGCAGTGTAGAACGATTATGTGTGGAGACTATCATAATTCCTCATTGATATTCATATAGCAGTGGCGTAGAGAGATGTTAGTGAACCCGACCCCTCATAAATAAGACCGCATGCATACGGCGCGCTACAATTAATACGAAGCGGACCGTATTTTCTGGATTACGCGTCTCGAGAACGTTTAATCTACCTCTATAAACACAGAGATTAGTTTTTCGACGGCAAAAATTCCAAAACAAGGCGACTCGTAACGCCTGTCATAATAAAATCTACATGGGCATTTGCACGCGTGTAAAATAACTTGCAAAATTTATTTGCGGTCGTGTTTCTCGCTCTGCACAGATAAATTGACCGGAATAACAATCGGAATTAATAGGGGAGGATTAGATGTGACGGTTATTTGCATGAGAATACGACGCCACTGGAATATCTAATCGAAAAACTTAAGCTTAACCGAGAATTCCAAGCTGCTTCAAAATTCTGTATCCAGGCTGTAAAGATCGGCTTTTTCGACCAATTGTCATGTTGATAGCCGAAGTAGTAACATTTTTCAGGTGATAATCACTAAACACGAAATGCAGTGACGAAGTAAATGCCGCCGTAAAATTACATTACAGTCCGTAAAATCGACGGAAGTGGCTGAAAATTTTTTCCTTTTTCACTTTTAAGCTTCATAGTAATGCTTCAAACATTTCCAAAGAGATAAAATTCCTTTTTGAAGGCCCAATAAGTTATAAATAACGCGAAGCTTAGGTGATAAAATCAAATCCAATATTAACCACTCAATGACTCGGAAAAATGACTGAACGGGGACATATAAATAATCTGGTAATTTTGTCGAATTTCACCTTGAAATTAGATTTATTTATTGCTACTAATGGCACTGGTCAAATTGAAAATTTTAGTGAAATAAGTTTTTTTTTTACTTTTTGTTTATGGTTCCTCAACTAAAGAATTTGTGGGCATGATATTGGCGTACGAGGAATCACATGAAAATTCACTCATTTTCGTGCCCAAAAATTTCCCTAAAAATACCGGTTTTAAATATTTATTCATTTCTTACTAAAATTAACTGGTATCATTGTTTTTTTCTAATCAATACAATTTATGCGTATAGGTTGAAAATCAGACTGTATCAATAAATAATAACCTTGTGATCAACTTTTTAATTTTCGAAAATCTGACTCCTGTTCCAAGATTTCCCGTTGTATTTGATAAATCTTGAATACACAGAGTCTGAAAAATGAAAAATTTTGAAGAATAAAAGTTTTTAAATTTCTTTAATATTTTGATTTTTTCTGAAATCTGATTTGAAAATTGTAATTTTTTATGTTATATAGATTTGTAAAGATTATCACTAATAATTTTGTCACCATGCTGAAATATTTTAAATATTCCACGTAATCCCAATACAAAAAAAAATCAAAAATAAATCTTGTAATTTTAAACACAAAAAAATAAAAACCTTTACATTCAGATTCTTAAAAATTGTAAAAACTTTAAGCGCCGTGAAAATAAAGTTCCGATGCATTTAAAGTTTCTAACTCTTAATTTCCTTTACACTCAAAAAAAAATGTAATAAGAATAAAAACCTTGATAAACTAAAAACTTTAAAAATTGTTATTTTAAAACTTTAAAGCACCAGTCCTCTGAAACACTGTTAACATTCAGAAATCCAATTTTATGAAAAATATAAAAATACATAACCAACACCAAAAATCTTAGAAATATAAAATTTTATAGATATTAGGTACAGTCGAATAGTCCTAAATAGGAAAATATGTGAAAACTCAAGAAATTAAAAAAAAGTTTTAAAATCTTGTAAAAAGAAAGTATAGAAAAACTAAAAATAATAAAATTTAAATACAAAAATATCTGAAAATCATAACAAATTTAAAACTCTTTCCAAGTTTTTTTAAGATAGTTACAAACGTCTTAAAAAATTTCTAAATATTCTAGGAATTCTACATCAGATAAACTAAAAATTTAAAAACTAGAATTAAAAAAATAACATTTATCATAAAAATTAATAAAATATCTTGTTATTTTGAGTATTCTGGAGGTATTAGGTTTTGTGCTCAGTCCTCAGTATTTCATTTTCCTAACATTACAACTTTTCGACACCCGGTGTTAAATTTAGGGTTGAAACCACAGCAATTTAATTCTTAACGTTTAGAAACCGGTTTATAAGTTTGAAATTGCTCGTTCGCTTCTGAACAGTGATTGTTTTAATTCCTTTAATAATATTGATAAGATTTTATAGACCATCAGAAACGTAGATGTGGGCTTACAAAGTTTTCTAAACATAAACTTGGTTAATTGGTGAAACGGTGAGCGTTACTTGAGCGTCATGTTGTTGCAAACGCTCAATAAAAATCTTAGTGTAACAATTTTACGGGCGCCATATTTACTTTAATCGACACGTCGCAATAAATATGCTAAGATCGGATGCATAGCTAGAACTAGTTGCTGAAGCAAATCCTGATTTAATTCTCGTGTTATGTTACGACCGTCATTATCCTGTAAAAACGAAGTGGAAGGATTAGCGACCTAAACAAATCCAACGAATTAATTCATTTACGGCTGTCATAAACACGTAAGTTATAGAGTCGATCCTGATTAACAATTTTATCGTCCGGAAACCCACATGCGCGTTTATTTACCGAAAAAAAGCTGCAAACATCGGAGAAAAACACGTCGTGTACAATTTCAATTAAGTGTTTATGGTTTCCGTGTATGATGGCAAAAAATTGACGACCTTCTCACTGTCTTTTGTTGACTGATGTTAATTAAAAGACACAGAACCGCAATTAAATTGATATCGTTTGCAGGGTCACGTCCGTCGATATGACACCGGAGGTCCCGGACTTGTTTCCCGGAATTTACAGATCCATCTGTGCACATATACCACGGTTGAGTCTGAGCTCATCCGTTCATTACCATACAAACTGCGGTCGTGGGTCTGATGGGATTTACAACCGACGAGTACGGTGCATAAAGCTTTAATTAACATGTAATTAAACGGAGGGTTGCTAGCCTGAAAAAGACCTGTGCTAGTTCTAACGCTTTTTGATGTCTAATCTCAGATTTATTGGTTCGAAATGTTGTATCTTTCGAGGAGACGTCAGATTTGGTCTGCGATTGTCTTAAATACGCCACCGTGCTATTATCTAATTTGCAGTCTTTAAAGCTTAAGCATTGCGTTCCAGACGACGATGTAAAGAGCTCCATTTGCATTCTATACAATCTGATCAGATAGAGATGAACAGATATCATTTTAGACAATTGCTCTGTTTACCGGCTAATTTATCTGATCATTGTTCAAAACATCCATCGTGGATGCAAAAGTTTCAAATTTTAAATCGGGGAACATCAGTAAACATGGTGCTAAATCTATAAAAAAAAAATCATCTTTAATTAATAAAATAACCGTCGAAACTCAAAGAAAAGGGGCATGAGGTAGAAAAATTACAAGGGATTACAATTACAATCTAAAGAAGGTAGCAAAAAAGATAGACAATTATACCATAACCAAAATTGCAGATAATTTTATGTGATTTAAAAAAAAATTTGGTTGCAAAATTTTAATATTTCCAATTGGAATACAATAAGAGACAAAGCGCTTGAGATCTCAAGCAAACGACTAAGAAATTTTTGACCTTCACTTAATTAAAATAACCATCAAAACTCAGTGATTCTAGGTAGATAGAATAAGACATTGAAAGACTATTAATTCCGACTAGATTCATGTGAATGTAGGATTATAATCGTACAATAAAATAGTTATTTCAGTGAAAGAGCCTCTTGATGCAAAATAAACTTTATTTTATTACACAGATTTTTCTCATTTCGCAAGTTGTTGTACCGAGTTGAATAAATATCAACGTTTCTTTTGTAAAATAGTCTTTTTACCCTAGAAAAAGAAGCGGTCCACGTAGCGCTCCCTGCGGCACTCCCATCTCCGCTTTCGTTAATCCGCTCGGTAATTGATTTTGATCCGGCTATAAATTATGTCACTTTTGAGGATCACGGCTTGAAAGGGGGCAATTTGCCCCGCGTAATTACTTAATTGCTCGAATAGAAATCGCGTCGAATACCCGGTGATCCAAAAAAAAAAAAAACCTTCCACACTGGCCGTCATCATCGCGCATTTATTTCGGCGTTGTTAGCGCTCTCCGACTCGCTTGCTGTTGATGTATGGCTTCGGCAAATTGAACGTCAAACCTTGTGCACTTTTATCTCCGATAATTAGTTTACTATTGAAGATGATCGTGGGCGTGAGTTAAAGACGGTGTCAACTCCGGTGAGCAGATGTTCGCGAAAATGGTTACCTTCGTTTTTTCTGTATGGAGGGAGGGTGGCGCTCACCTGTAACAAAAAGAAAATTTATGAGTATTAGAACGCTTTGTTTGGTGTTGTTTCTCTTTTCGCGGTTAATGAGGCGGAATTGGTGGGAAAGGACTCGATGCAATTAAATTTTTTCATTGGAAAAAACCGCTTCCCGTTGGAATCTAGAATAAAATCTAATGCGACTTGTTTTATTAGACTGTGCCAACCACAATGAAACGTGTATTATATTTACAATTTAAGACAAAGCAATGGAAGCTTATGTTCGTTGTTGCGGACCTTTTTTTTACGTTCGGTGATGGCCGTAATGTTCAGAGAAGCGATTCTTGTTCCACTTGAGTACATGATCGGCGATTAGAAAATATACAGTGTGAAATAACTTTCCACTTTAATAGTAACGAGTCATTGTTCTTGCATCGTTCGCTTTGTTATTATCTCGTCCGCGGTTTCGTCTCTCATTAACGAATTGATTTCGTCGTTTATCGGTTACGCTATACCTCAGGATTTACGACGACTGTTCCGTCCAATAAGTCTTGTCATAATATGGACATGGAAATTTCATACACTCGCTAATTGGCATAATACGGTAAATAAGTGATAAATTATTCACCGGAGAAATCAGTTTAGTAGCGTTTAATTAATGTACCAGTAGCAACAATTACAATATTTTACTAGAAAACGATAAATACCGAGTAATTGCTGAACGGCGACAGTAGTCACTAAATCAACACCTCGTCGCAAATAACCTGCCAATTTCGTGATGCATGATTCACGGTGGCGAATTATTGTATTACTTTTGATTTTGGATGACACGAAAATTATCGACAAAATACATTCTTCACTGGTGATTTCATCTCGTTCGAGGTCGTTTTATGGAAACTGGCTTACTTTCAAGAAAGAAACTTGATAAAATTAACTAGGTTAAATTTATTTTAAATGACTAAAAATTTTAAATCAAAACTTGGGTGCTAAAGCAATTAAAATTATCACAAGATAGATTAAAAAAAATAATTTCCCAGATGCCATTTAATCCTGTATTTGTGATTCTGTATTTTTTAAATATTGGATTAGCTTTTTCTAAAATTAAAGACGTGGCTATAATAATCGGTACATATATGGGAATCCAAATTATAAAATTTTAAAATTTTTGATAGCCTAATCGTATATCTGAAATTATGAAATCCACAGTTTATATGCTTTCCATTTAAAAAAAGATTGAATTATATATATTTAAAAAAAATATTGATAGTCTTGATTCAGCAAAATTTAAGAAGCTCCTTGATTCTCTTCGCTTTTTTGATTTTTAGAAAAAGATCTCAAAATTTTATATTTTACAAATTTGACACGCGCTGAATATAAGTTCAGTTTTTTTTTTATTAATAAATAGACTTTTCAATAATTTTTGGCTTTCTGAAAGTTTGATAATTTGTATGTCGTTCGAAATTAAGAACCTGTCATTTCTTCATTTCAAAATATTTACGTTTTGTACATTTTTTTGATGTTTATTTATACTAACGTAATAATTTAGAATTAATTTTTTTTTATTAGAAGGTAGTAAAATTAAAAAATATATATATAATTTCTACATTTTTCAAATATTCTTCTGAACTCTTAATCGTTTAGTAATTTGTCTGACTTCTAGTACATAAGTGAATCGCAAAATTTTAAATCAAAATTCTATATTGTCAAAGATTTGATTCAATCAACATTTTTAAGATTTAATTTAAGTGTCTAGAAATTTAACGTTTTTATAGAACTTTAAGAAATTTGAAAAAAATTCATAATTTTTGAAACTTTCTCATTATTTTTAAAACTCGAATCCAAAAATATTTGATCGCCGTAAATAAAATTCGAGTCTTTTAAATTAAAAATCCTTTAAATTTTGTAAAAGTTTTCAAATTCTTTGAATTAAGTTTATGATTTTTTAATGTCACAATTCTAGAAATTTCAGAATTTTAGAAATATTTCAGTTTCTTTTTTCGTTATTCAAAAAAACTTTAAAAGATTTTGAAAACTGGTAATCAATGAGTCAATTCAGATTCTTGAATATTTTAGCAAAAAAATGCCTCTAAACCGTTAAAATTAATTAATATAATTATCTTCCCAAAATCTAAATCATATTCTTAAGAATTCTTGCCATATTAACCTACTTTACCTAAGGAATACAAAAGCCAAAATTATACTTTTAATTGAGTTAATGCAAAAATGTTATCAATTATTATTAGTGATTTTATTAATTTTACATGAGGCAACATTGTTCTTGAACAGATCTAATTTTACACTAATTAAAAAATATTTTTTAAATTGCCTGAATCCATCTATATTTGAAGAAATGTAATAAGTGGCCGAACTGGTCACTATAAATTACAGAAAAAAAAAGATTTTTTGACCTGTTTTTTCAAATTCGGATAAACTTTTTGATTTTCTGACCGTTTAATGAAACGTTTTTTATAAAACGAAATTTCTTGAAAACATTTATATCTAAATGAAGTGCGACGGAAAATAATTTCTTGAATATAATTTTATAATTTAAACCTAAATGTGGCGCCAGTAAGACTCAAATTGATTGGCTGTAAAATTTTTCATTGGTTGCTTTTCGAAATGGTATTCTTCCATTTAACGCCCTCTTGTTTTCACTATCCTTTTTTGATCGGTACATTTAACTTTCCAAGCAACTGTCCGTTGTAAAATTCTCCAAAGTAATGCGTCAATGCAATCGAAATCTCAACCGCTCGAGCGCCCAATAGAAAGTAAGCGCATATTTAACATAATAGGGTCATAAATTATCCGACAAAGTATCCGAAGTATATTGAATAGGATCATACAATCGTAGATGTGACAGCCTACCGAACCTACAATCGTATTGTGCAATAAACTTCTAATCAAAACGAGAATAAATCAGCGTTGACAAATAAGCCGATTCGGCATCGCCAAATTAGGAAATCGGAGCCTCCACCAAAGGATGCCACCATCTCGACGCGATAACTCGCCACCAAACAGTTTCAGTTCTTGCGTAATGTTCTAGTTCTAGAAAACACAACATCCTGGAGTTGCTCTCCGCATTCTCCGAGAATTCCAATTATGATAATCCCGAAGTAGACACGCTGACTGGAGAGCAAGTGTAAGAGTTTGACGCAACTCTGGATGGCCTTCACGGAATGGGTGCGCTACGAGCTTAGGCGTTGTTGTTTTCCTATTTATTTGTCCCTGAAGTGTTCGCGACAAGAAGTCTGTTGTTATTATGACGATTGAACTGCAGACGAATTGTCGTGAATGTGCGTGGTATGCATAAACTGAATTAATTACTGCGTTCTCACTGTTTCCCTTTAGTTACCGTCGCGCTTTAAAGAAGTAATCAACGGGGAGCAATTTATTAATGAAGCAAATAACATAGTGATGCTGTAAGTATCACAAAGTACCGCTAGATTACCGCGTTCAATCACAAGGAGGCAGTATATTATATTGGACGTGATAATCGATTTAGAAATATACGCTCCATAAACTTAACACGAATTTTCTTGCATGCGGACAAAAAATGATCCATATTCGTCTTTCATTAAGCTAGGGCTTCAAGTTTTATTTTATAGATGTTGGTAGCTCAATTGTCTATCAAGCTTAACTTTTTAGAGTTGTCAAAAGTACGCTTTGAGGTAATAAACAGAGCTACCAACAGATTTCAGAATTCCAAAACCTCTGTATAAACGTGCAAACTTCTTCTTTTTCCCCAGTCTTCCTTTGGGTGTCGGAATGGCATTCTTTAACTTTTTGATCCATTTTCTCCATTTATTTATTATTTGTTTATTATTTTACTGTCTTTCTCAGCCTTACTTAATATTCTCTCGCTGATTCCTTTTGATTTGTATCTTTGTTGAACTAGTCTATCTTTGTTAATTCTACTTAGGTGTCCGTAACCGTAACTGTTTATTTTCCATCATCCGTGGTAATGCTTCCCGTTTTAACCCCTTTTTAATTTCTTCACTTCTTCTTTCGATTTTTTGACTACTTTTCTAATCCAACTCCGCTGCATTTTTAGTGCTTTCATGTTTTCTATGTTTAAACTAAAATTGAATTCTAATCTCTTTGAGTCAATTTTATTCCCAGCACTGCTTTGTTCATTTATTAATTATTTTTTATTATTCTTCATTTTATTTATTATTTAGTACATTTTATTTGATGTTTCCGTTTTGTTTGCTTCTTTCTCTTTGTTATCAGACTTTCAAAATATTTATAGGTCATCACCACTTCGATCTCTGCTTCCTTTTTTCTGCATTTCGGTAACCTTCAGCTTTCTTGTCCTTAATTTATCAATCCTTTTTATCATCCTACTCTTCTTCTCTCAATTTCTTTGCTCCATGTATACAGAATTCATTACATTTTAGTTTCTGCCATTATCACTATAACCTTCGAATCTATCTTTCTTTCTATTTCAGATTTTTATATTCTGTGTTATTTTCTTCTTCACTGTGTTAAACATGAGGGAACTAAGACAAGCTCCCTGCTTTATGTCTTTGTTCATCACAAACTTGTTTGATTTAAGCCTGTTTATTTGTACTTAAGCTGTTTTGTACACGTGTTTTGTTATTTTGAATTCTTTCAAGCAAGTCCATGTTGTTTCTCTATCAATGGTGTCAAATTCAGCTTTCAGATCAATAGACTTGATATATTGATGACGTCAAACCAATACCTGACAACTATAGGAGCAAAAAAATCTTAAAACGTTTTAAACAAGCTTAAAATTTTGTTGCGGTTTTTTTAAAGTTGCTTTACACATTAAATAAAAGTTTTAGTTGTTGTGAATATTAAAAAAAAGAATCGAAGAAATCAATTTTTTTTCTTACGAAGTAGTGATCGATTTAATGCCTTCCTTGTCTTCATTTTCGGAATTACATTTTTATTTCAAATAAATTGTCAGCTGTTTGTCCGCTTCTTCTGGAATTTGCTTATTAAATTTTTGTTTCACTTATTTTAATTTCTGTTTTACTATTTCAGTGAATATATCTTAAAGATAACAGATGTCAGGCATATAACTCTGTAATTGTTGCAACTTGTTTCTCCACCTTTTTTTATGTTTTATTGATATTTCTTCTATTAACTCTGTTTCCTCGTGTTCTTTATCCTGTTCTACTAGTTTTTTGAGAAATGGAGTTTTCTCCGCTCTATTCATTATAAGCTTACTAAATTTATTTCAAGCTTTATTTTTTTAATTCTTTTCTGTCCTTGCCATAAAACTTTAAAACTCATTCGTTGGTTTTTGTAGCCACTTTCCTTCACTCGCATGACCTCATCGAAGCAAAAATCTCCTTCTTCCCCCCCTGACATTTGCAATTCCACCAACTTTTATTGTTCAATAAAATGTCTCTGAATAGGTCACCGCAAAAAATCGAATTCCTTTCTTCAAACGTGACCCTCGGATCCTCATGAAGACGTAACAAAAAAGCTAAATTAAAGTCGAAGGTTGGTGATCCGTCAGAGCTTCTGACAGCTGTTTAGACTAGCCATCTACTTATCTCAAGATCCGTTCGAAATCTAAACCATCAACAATATGAAATGCACGACAATCGGATAGTTCGGTAGTCAACGAATTAAGATGGTAGCGTCTTCGCAGCGGGATAGGCACGATCCGTTTTCCTTAGATTTTATGAAACGTTTTCATTCATTAAGACGAGGTCGTAACGAATTTGGTTTGTTTGCTTTCGAAAAATATGGAGGAATGTTGGGATGTACACGATCGGCAGCGACGTGGTCAACGACGACTGCACGACACCCGGTGGCGGACGCAAGTCACGAACTTCCCTCGTCTGACTTACGATGGTTTCATGTCGTAACTAGCGGATTTCAAAGCTTATAATGCGTTGGAATACATATCTTGGCTCCCGTTTAGACGACAATGGAGTTATAGATCTGAGATGCCGAGGGAGATATATTGGAAAAGAGCTTTCTACAAGGGTTTAACGCTTTACAAAAATAGAAAAATTGTAATCGTAAAAAAAATTAAGTTTTTTAAGTTTAGTTAAATGGTAATTTTTTAAGTCCAGTGTAAGGTATCACCATCAATTGTAAGAAATAAATTATGGTTGCAGTTGAATACTGTAAGAAAACTTCTTAGGATTACCAAATTATTGTACGACAAAAGCAGTTACTTCAAAGTTAAAATATGATATCTGAATACCAATGAATTTGTAGTCTAGTATGAATCTAGTATCTAAAACTGTAGAATCTTTCATATGAACTTTTCAAATTTTGGTGAATTCAAGACCTAAGACCGTGGATTCTAAAATTTGCCTACTTGAAAATATCAGATCTGGATTCTTAAAAATTTTGTCGTATGAGTATCAAAAAAGTAAGCATTTTTAAACATGGTTATTAAGGAGACATTTCTAGAATTCTAACCTTCTAGAGTTCTAAAAGTTAAAACAAAACTCAGTTCAATTCTAGATGATAAAATTATGCACAATGCTCTCCTTGATTTTTATAAAATACTTAATTTTAATAAATTGTTGGTCTAAGTGGTCATTAATCAATTTAAAAAAATGATCATCATTTCAGATTTATTTCAAGAAATATATAAATTTATAAAAAAATGTTAAAAAAAATTAATTTTAAACTCAAAACTAGAATATAAAAATCTAGAGCTTTACAAATATTGCTAAATTTTGATAGAGAATCTTAATATAAATATTGCTCCATTTATGATACAGAATGTTAAAATCAACAGTTTCAATATCCAACATAAAATCTCCCGTAAAAGTATAAATTAATCCTGATTTTAAAATCTGGAAATAAAAATTTAATCTCTAAAAATATCGTTATAAAAACTGTAGATTTTAAAAATTGTCTACGTTTGAAAATATAAGATTTAGATTCTTAAACTTTGTCGTGAGAGCACCACGAAATTTTTTTTACAGTAGCATGTTAACTATTACTCCATTTAGACCCTTAACTTTGAAATAAGTTGATATAAGACCTAAAAATTTTAAATTTTCAAAGTTAAATAAAATTTGTGAAATTTGAATGTATACATAAATTAAAAATCTTTAAGGAGTTAAGGAGTTACTATTTCTAGTTTTTAATGTTGTTCAAAGTATTGTAACGATTGTAAAAATTCCTGAAAATTGGAATTTAGGACGACAAAAATTTTGTAAAACTAGGAAAATTTTGAAGCTTCTCGAATACTTTGATTCTAAGCAATTTGAAATCCCAAATGTATCACAGATCAAAAACATGCTAGTCGTAAGTTTTTGAAAATTAACGAAAAAATAGGCTTTTTTTTAAAGGAAATTTCAGAAATTTTAAATATTCTAGACTTCTAAAGATGTAGGTACTCTTATAGAAAGAATTTTATATAATTATAGAATTTTCAAAAATTCAAAATTTCTTGATAGTAGATCTATAAAATATATAAAAATTTTAACATTCTTGGTTTCGAAACTCAAAATAACGTTGAAATATTCTAGCATCTAGAATTTCTCAAGTAGGTACTGCAGAATTCACAAGCATATATTTTATGTAGAGTTAACAAATTTAATTTTTTTAATTTAAAATATAAAAATGGAATTTTTTAGAAATCTATCAATATCATCATACTCGTAAAAACTGGCGATTTTAGAATTTCTTTATATCTTTAGCTTTTCAAATACTGTTACAGTCTGGGCCTCATGATATGTATCAATAAATGAAATAAAACAAAAAATGAATAAAAGTCAAAACAAAAAATCACGAAAACTAAAAACTGCCAAATTAGCATCCAACGTCTAAGAATTTTTGAACTAAGTGTCTTAGATGTTACCGTATTCAGCAATTTTCGCTTTAGTCTTAAAAATCTTGATTTTTAATAAAACATATTTTAATAAAATTTTAGTTGAAAGTTACGATTTTAGTGACATTTAAAACCGTAAACAAAACAAGATTGTGTGTTTTCCTTTCACATCACTGGCCAAAACTGCGTTCATTTTATGTAAAAGGCTAACAAGTAACCTGAGTCATAAAATGTAATAAATCAACGTAAAAAAACACGAGTCACAAAATTTCACATATTAGGAACTTAACCGGAGTTCATCAAGGCCCCACGTTGGGCCCACTACTAGTAATTTCTATAATTCCTGGCGATTACTTCCATTGTTATCACATTATCAAATATAATCAAATATGCAAAGTATGCAATATAAATCTCCTATTTGCTGTTCGCTGGCAATAAAAGAGTTATTAATGCCACCTGTAATAAAATTAACAGTAGGAAATGTTAAAAAAGCGATGTCGAAACAGCTCAATCGCAACTTATAAATAATAATCATGCAAAAGGTGAAGTGTTTCGCCTTTTGCTCGGTGAGATGCGTGGTAAATGCTGTCTTAATTATGATTTTCTTATATTGTCGAAGCCTCTTGCATCATGTGCTGCGTTTGTCCTTCTGCGGTCGGACGTCAAACCTTATCACCTCCGCCGTTCCAAAAAACGGCGAGCGACATTACGCCCAGAATATGTATTACATCCCACATAAATCAATCATTGATAAATCCCACGCTTGAATCCGTCTTTAACCGGAACTTGGAGGTTTCTTAGGAAACGTTTTTCGCTAAGAATCTGCAATCTCTAACACCTGCGAAGTTGCGCAACTACCCTTTTAGCGGGCGTATAATTAATGCAATTACACCGCACCCAGAAACCGGTGGCTTATCATCAACCACATCGAGATGGCCGTCGCATAACAAACATACACGTCTTGATGAAAAAATATGAAAAAGTGCATCGTGCAGGTGTCCAATCACGGCCGGCTAGATTGGTTTTATATTCAAATCGAGTGGTAATTAAAAGTGCGAAGGCAAGCGCGCTTTTTACCTTCCTCAACCCACTCGTTGCTTTTTTCAATGTTCGTCGATATACATAATTATCATTGCGCATTTATTGAATTAAGAAGCGATAATTGTCCAATAAAGTTACTTATTTAATTGTCAATTTGTCACGTTCTTATTGGTCAACCTTGGCTCTAATGATTACTGTTTCCGCGACGTCTCGCCTATTTTTTATCACTTTTCCGACGCCTTTCCTTGGAAATCCGGGTCGGAGGTCACGGAAGAACACTAGGATACTGATCTGGTTTAGTATTACCTCGCTTAAAGGTAATTTGTTTTACGTCTCATGCACAATTGCTAGTTTCATGCCTCATTGATTATAAGAATTAATGTATTATGTTTTGCACATTTTTACCACACCAGAAAATTAGGCTTTAATAACTGCAAGGTTTTCTCGTTGAAAGTGTGTGCTCGACGGTGTCGAAAAAAACATGGGGGTCACACGAACAATTTGGTGAGATTTTTTTCTCGCGGTTTCTCTGTGTTCTCAGGCTACAGGTAAATACGCCGATACGCCCCTGCCGAGCCAATTTCACATGTGAACGCCTACAGATAATGGATAGGGGAGAATTAACGCCGGCGGCGAAACAAAAGGGATGCTTGAAATGAGCGTTCAACGGTGCCAGGTAAATATTTTTATTCGAGTTTGTCGGGGACGAAAAACCACAGTTGAAATTGAAAATTATTTAAAGCCAAAATTGTCGGAATATAAACCGACTGAACGAGAAAAAAAAAGAAAGTTTAGGCAAAAAGTCAGTGAAATAGGCATACATTTTTTGGAAGCTGCATTCACAGTTGAGCATTTTTTTTATTTGATAATGTTTAAATTTTCCTGACTGTGCCCGGAAAAAAATTATAATTTTTCTTAAGCGAGGCAAGAGAATTTTCTAGCAACTAAGTCATTAATTCTCTGTGTACATCCCAAAATTAAGCGATCAAAGTCGTCAGTTTTTTTTTTTATATATTGCCACCATCAATTTTTCTCAGAATCATGAGCTACGAGTTTTCCTAGATTAAATTTTATGAAATGAAAATAAAATTTTTAAAGACTATTCACAATACTTGCTCTAATAAAAATCAGCCTTTTCTTTAAATTACTGAATTAGGGGGGCAAAATTTCTTATAATTTTGAATTTGATCAGATAATGTCAGACTAAACTACCTTGAACTGATATTTTTATTTTGTTATTTTCAAGATTTTTAGAATTTTGATGATATTTGAATTGAGAATTTTCCGATCCAATTTGAGAACGAAAAAATTAATTTTAAAAATAATGTTTTACAGCACTTTTCTTCGAAAACTATCTGCATCGTAAAATATTACATTATTAGGCATCAAAATAATCTCAATTTTTGCTACACAATTTTAGAATTTGATCATGTCAAATCTGGGCTATTCTCGATCAATTTTTTTTTAAAGAAAAAAATTTCAAACATAAAATAACTTAGTTCTTTCTGTAAATCAACAAATGTGTTTTAAGATTCTTAGAATTTTGATCTCTGAATTGGGAATTTTGATCTAATTTAAAACAAAATTTAAAGGTAGTGTTTCTGGAAAACTATCAAGATCATAAAACATTAGACATAAAACGAAATAATTAGTTTTTGACTCAGAATCTCAGAATTCTTATGTCAGATCTGAGCTTTTTTCAATCAAATTTTTGAACAAAAAAAATAATTTTCAAAGCAATTACACAAAACTTTCTCTGATTAAAATTCTAAGTGATATCACACTTAATTCAAACTGTCTTAAACTGATTTTAAATATTTTTATTTTGTTGTTTTGTTTGTTTATTGTTATGACATCAAATCTCACAAAAGTTTTTAAAACTTTTAGAATTCTGATCTTCTCTGCATTGAAAATTTTCCGATTACTGTTTTTGACATCGAAACTCTCAGTAAATTAAGTGTCATTAATGATCCTAGATATGATCATATTATGTCAAACTAAAATGTCTTGAATCAATTTTAGATATTTTGATACGATCTATTTTTTATTTTATTGTCATCACGACAACATCAGAACTTAAAAAAAATCATCAGATCTTGCACAAGAATTGATTTTTCGGCGCATTTTTAAAAGCTTTGCAATGTTTTTCAATTTTCAGAGTACTTTCCTTGTTTGGAAAATAATAAAAAATAGTCTTCTGTCTCGATCACTAAATTATGTGATCGAAGTCATTAATCATCCTAGATTTGATCGCATTCTATCTTTTATTGTCATTCACATCATTAAATATAACTCAGAATTTGATCATATCAGATTCCTTATATCGATAAGATTTTAAACTAAAAAGAGACTTAAATTTTTAGACTGTAAACGAATTAATTGTGGTAATTTTTAATTTTTGAACATGCATACGCAGGTTCTTAAAAAGGATTTTTGAAAAGTAAACATCCTTTAATTTTTTTTCATTTTAATTTCACCTTTTTTAGTGTATCCTAACTAAATTAGGTTGATTTCAATTAATTTGGAGTTTACCCACTTGGTTCTAAAGTTTGAAAATGATTCCCATGAGCCCAAGAGCTCCAAGGCGTAATCAAAATAGAAAATACAACAAGAAAAAGTCTTGATGAGGAAAATTATCTCAATAATCAGTCCAATTATATACGATTTTACACCTATGTAAGAACGTGGCTCAGAACGCAGTTAACAACTAATAAATACCACAAAACGACAAAAACCATAATACAGTTGAACGCTGGCACATTTCAGTTAACTCACAATACGATCAATTGCAAGTATGTAAATTCCGACGTGCAGTACAATTCTATTATAATTTCGACTATTTTGTGCTCTAGAATACCTGGAAATACGAACCCACAACGCATAATATCCGCCTAACCCTTGTTTACACCTCCTTCGAGTATTCGAGTAATTCGCTTTTTTTGAGTTTCTCATTCCGACGCGTTTACACTTGACCGAGTCAAATTTTGTCGAAATTTATGTACCTGCGATTTTTCTCTTGAGTTTTTTCAAGAAAGCAATCTCACTTCGTCAATGACTTTGCAGTAAATTCGAGATGGGCAAACAAAAGACGTTGGCGGTGTCCGAATTAATTACTTCAATGTTCAATGTTATCGTCGATGCTGCCGAAGAAGTCGGAAGTTCATTGTCAACAGTACGCGTTAGAATTCGGGGTTGGTCGGTTTTCCCACAATGGTGACGACGGACGTCCACGTAGCGGCGTTCGTTAGCATTTTCATTGTAATATGTCGATTTGCATAAGTATAAACAAAGGCAAATTTGCCGGAGATCCAGCGGTAACAAAGGAGATGACATCACATTATGATGCACGTGAAATTTTCAAAGTTAATGTGACAATACCCAGTTGGTACACGCCTCTTCTACGTGATCATTTGAACGAAACCGAGCTAACGGAATGAAAAACAAACAAAATGTCCGCTGATACCGAGCCACAACCATGTTATTATGATAGGCAGCAACTATTAAACACTGTGTAATTGTAGCGTTGGATTTTTGCGCAGGACGTTGACGACTATTTAGATTTGTTTGCATCTTGCAAGTTGTGCAACGGATCGACTTCTTCAATTAGTGTCAATTCTAAAGACTCGGACGAAGGAAAGTCGTGGCGTTTTCCCGTGAAATGAGCGAATTTGTATTCAACACGAACGACTACGTCTTATTGTCGACGAGATAGGCGGCCCACGTCCAACTCTGGCTCCGAAATATTGATATAATCTGACAGATAAGGAACCCTTCGACGTGCGCACGTAAGAGGTCACGGTTCAGACGGGGTTCGGCGGAAACAGATTCGGCCTTTTGTCTCTGAAACGACGATGGACGTTGAGATTCGGATTTTATGCCACTTTCACGAAGAGATAAAATTTATGCGAGCGAGCGAGGATTTTTTCACACGAGGGAATTATCTAACAACCGCCACAAAAGGCAGAATAAATTTAGAAATGAAGAGAACGTGATCATTTGAACGAAAGAAACCATAAAAAGTTTGTGGAAAGAATGGAAAATATCCTTCCTCGGCCACGTTAAAATTTGCGCCCATGAAAAAAGTTGCTACATAATTTAAAGAAGCAGGTTTTGGACTATAAAACAGTGTTGACATTTATTCGTTTTTAACAAATGATTAGAAAACAGGTGACAAAATGAGCGAAAGAAGACGCCAACGATAAATCAAAGAGTTTGATAGCAAACAACTTGATGGTTAGTAAATTGTTTGATTAACAGGTTTACCGAGGATCACGTTACAGTTAAACTGTTAAGGTTGAAGAGTTCACAAACTTTAACAAATTTTAGATTCTGGTTAGATCTTCAAAGAAATTTTTGGTGTCTTTTGTACGTCTGCGATCCTCCCGAGCATTGTCCGAGTGCGGTCAGTGTCGGTTTTTTCATTTGGTTTATGAACGTGTAAAGAAGTTTTACAGCTTTTAAATGCACTCCCAGCTGCCTCGGAATATTAACACCGGAGTGCTAATTCTTCGAGTGGAGAAAAACAACGATTTCGCTTCGGCCCATCATCGGATTAACGTTATATTGTGCAAAAGGCAATTAGCGAAGTGAATGTGGTTTATAAACGAGGCTATCGTGGGTATTTGTGTGTCGCTGCTCTGACTGCACCACACTTCTGGATGCCTTACGTAAACAGTAATTACTCCTAGTTACGCAAATGAGAAATGCTGAGACCGTTCGCGAACACCGCTCGGAATGTCGATTGGGAGAGTCGCGCTTTTGTCAGTGATTTTTCACTTTTTGCCGCCACCCCAACCCTAATGACGCCACCGCCGGCCATTGACAATAGAAAAAGCGAGTTAATAACGACCCAGCTTAGTTGAAATTACCGCTTAGGATGCTTTTTCTGACGAATGCCGCGTGTTTATGGCACATAATGAGCAATTTTCTTTGTCGTTGCATCTTCAAAGTCTATAATTTCAGAAGCGCTCATTTTTCAACCGACTTGGAAAAAAAAATAAGAGGGATCTCTCCGGAAATGGACACATTTCGACCATGATTTATCAACGGCTCAACTTTCGTGACAAGGAAAATTAAATATTAAAAACATGCTAATTGTGGTATCGCGATCTAATCTAGAACACTACAGTTTAATATTAATAAATGGTACATTTTAAATTAATTATCGCCGACAATAACCTTCACCTGTCGGATTTCATCAAATCAAATGCACGTTTGTGTTTAAATCGGCTCTTTGAGATTATAATATTCATAGTGTCGTGTTCAATTCTGATTTGACGGCTGAAATGGCGATACCGAAGATTTTATCCCTTCCACCGAATTATACAGTCAGATACAGATAAAAACAGAAGCGTCACCTGGGGGAACCATTTCTATACCAAAATATTCCAATTCAAAACAATCTTTTCTCGACAACTTTTATAAATCTCTGAAAAAACTGACTTAATAGATGTGTTGGGTTTTTCTGATTCTTTATATTTATATGTAGGTGGCTTCTATCTGCACCCATAACAAATAGAAAGTTCGCTGCATGATAGACCCACCCCCGTTCTTGTTTCTCTTTTTAATTCTCATAACCGATTAGGTACTCTAATGTTATCACATTTATTATGAAATCAAAAAAGAATTGCATACAAATTTTTTTTTAAAGTTGTCATTACGAATCGTGCAAATCAACTAAATAATCTTGAAAAAAGACAAATTATAGTGTCCCAACTATTTACAAGTTGAGTCATTTTTCTTACCACCACTACCTGTGAGGGTGGCTCTTTGAGGTAAATATCCCAATTTGTGGTTTTGAGCAGTTTCTTGTAAACCGTCAGACATATTGATGTTGTTGAGGAGTAAAGCCCCCCAAGCCTGTCTATCTGAAAATTTTAGGCCAAACAAAACCTCTCTCCCTGCACCAGAGAAACCACCGTCGAAGGAACCCAACGACCTCCACGTCTTCAAAAATTATCGAGGGTAGGGTGCTTCTTTCTCTCTCCCACTTATTCATTCCGTGCCATTTATTGAATTTCTCATCTTCTCCTCGGCGTTTTCACTGGGGGGCATCCAACTCGTTCTTCATCATGATTTCTTTGGGCCACCTGTTGAAGTTCTCAACCTCTTCTTTCTTCGTTTCTTTGGTTACTTGGGAAAAACTCCTCCGATTTCCTTCAGCTTCGTTTTGAAGCTGTCCCTTGCTCGTCTTCTGTTCTCTTCTAGACACACGTCCATGATGTGCTCGGCTGTTTCCTGTGATGCCTCTCTGCACGAGCACTCATCGATGCTTGCTTTCAGGTTAAATCTTCGGAAATATCCCCGAAAAGAGCCGTTCCTCGTCAAGAGGCACACAGCTCGATGTCGGAACGTCGACCGACGGAATAAGCTTGTAGGTCCGTCTCCCCCTGTTCACTGCTTCGTCGGTCTCTGCAATCCCGACGATGGAGACGGAAGCCCACCTCATGCTCTGAGCGCCCTTGTTTCTGATCGCTCTTTCGATGCTCCAAACTTTTCCCCACCGCCATCCTCAGCACCTACAGCTCGGCCATGTGCACCGGGTACCCGTCCTAGAATTTCCTGCTGATCCTTACGGTGATGACGCTTTTTCGACTGACGATTAAGCCCACCCCGACTCTTTAACTCTTGCTTTAAGCTTCCTCTAAGTCGAAACGGTAAATTTTTACGTTTTTTTTTTTTATGCAAATGGCTTAAATCTACATCCCTTCAGGTTTTTTTTTTTGACTTACAAATTGTATTTAGTGACTAAAAAAAAATAATTTAGATAGGCCAGGTGGCAATAAATACTGTTGGGATGATTTAAAAGAAGAAGAACGAAACTTTGGCGGCGGATTACTAATGCTTTGGGACGCAATTTGATGAGTAGTCGGAATTTCCTACTCGCAAGTGTAGCGAAGAATACCAAAATGTTCTCAGTTCTTGATTATTTTGGGCCAACATCAGCGAAATTTACTGGACTTTTAACAAGATTATGCCCCAATTTATAAAAGTGTCAGCCCAACAAATTAGTTAAATAATAATCATATCATCGGAATTGAGTGGCCGCCACGTTCTCCTGATCTAAATCCTATAGAAAACGTTTAGGAAATTTTTGTTAGAAAGGTTTATACCAAAAATAAGCAATACAACCAAACTGATCTGAAACGGGCTATCGTTGTAGGTAGGAAAGATTTACCCCAAGAACTGTCCACTTTACATATTTTTAATTTTTAATCTAAGAGAAAAGCATAAACTTCGTTTATTAAAGTTTATGAAAACCATTTTGACCTCAGTGTAGTTATTGTGCAACGAATGAGAATCTATTTATAATTCTTATTGGTTGTAGATTGCACCAATCCAGGTATTTTCCAACAATACAAAAATTATGACGAAACTACTATATAATCCCAAAAAATTTTGCGCAAGTTTTGAAATAATAAACAACATGGGTGCGTCTAACATTTTGCAACCGACTATATATAACATTGTTCTAAGTTCCCGAAAATTTGGTCATATTTCGCACACCTATGTGGAACAGGGTGCAGCCTGCACCTTCTAGCATTCCTCATTCTCTTTCGACCCATCGAGCAGGTGCATGAGAAAGTGGCACTGGGAGTAGTTGCATCGGTTTTATCGTTTCATATTATGCAATCTAATCTCGATCTGCGAGCCCAAGCAGGTCCGTATTCAGCCACACTTCGGTCCCCCGAAAGTAGATACAACCGATAAGACAACGTATTTACATTACACGTCCGATCGTGTCGAAACCATTAAAAGCGGGATGATTCAGCAGCATTAGAGACGACGCTAATTGGGCCTCAAGTGGTCCCTCTCAGGGGTAATTATCGGTCATTTTCTCAATTTACGATTTCACCACTTTTTCTGATAAATCCGTGTGTAATTGCGTAATGGCCTGCACTTATCAAAGCAGTGGTTTTGGAGGAAAAGAGCGAGGTGGAGGAGGATTTCGGGATGTAATTAGGACTATTTTGGATCATTGCGATGTGTATAATTATCAATTAGAGCTTAGAGTCGAGCGTAATTTAGTGGAAAAAACAGTGGACGTTTTATATACGCCATCTGTAATTTTTATCATTGATTGAAAGTTCGCGGTGATTGAGACATTCAGTTTTGCATAATTTCCTAATCTATAGTCGCCTCCGAGATAATGGGCTTTTTTCACACAGTGGTCATAATTTCACGGGCGAAAAAACCGTTAGAATTAATAAAATTAATCGGTAATATAGTTATATGTGTTCGTTGGACAAGACAATTACAACAAACGCAGCATTAAATCAATCATCCGCCGAGTTAACACCATAAATAATACGTTGCATTTCCTATTATTTATAAGCGTGGCTTAATCAGGGATTATGAGACTCTATATATCATACCGAGTCCCTTTCTCTTTATAAATAAATTTATTAGTAGCGATTTAGACAACTATCTAGAGCAGAGCGCTGTAAACAATAGCTTCGACGGCCTTTAACCGATATTTTTACAAAATGGCGGCCAGTACATGCAAACACATCGAACGTGGAAATATCTAGAACGTAACCAGCAAGTATCCACAAAAATCCACGACAGTTCAACGGCCACAAAATCGATAAACTTTGCACCAAACTTTCGTAAAATGAGAAACAGAAGAATGAGGAAATATATTTCCTTTTATTTATGTATGTAGCGCTTTAAGTCTGAGTTACTGTCATTATGAAGAAATGAATACGTAATTTGTGCGTTTAAACAAATCAAAAAACTAAATTATACGTTTGTTTGAAAACTGTTGTTTAATGCTCCAAGAAAGCTTTCCTGTTAACAATTATTTCCTGCAAACAGCAGGAATCGCCTGCTATAAAACTTTATATCTGCTTGTTTACCACGCAAAAATAATAAACGCGTTGATTATTGGTCTTACGGTAATCGAAAACGGCAAGTTTAAGAACCGAAAGTCGGACAAAAGGCCAGAAGTACCTGCTAAGGAATCTTCCTTTGAAGAATTAATCAGGTATTGATGAGACTTGTAGAAATGTATTTGCAAATTTGGTGACGACACTATTAAGGATCCAGTAAGGAACAGACTATAATATAGGCACTGTAATCTACGGGATCGTTAGATGCGAGAAAAAGCTTTGTGTGCAACACGTGCCTTTAACGACTCGGGACTTAATTATGATAGAGGAACTATATACTTTTTAAAATTTTGGTTTATTGGAATTAGGTATTTTAAAATTAAAAAATAGAATAATTAAACTTTATACATTTTTAAACTTATGTTGTGAAAAAAAAATCGACATAATTTTAGGATTACAGCTTGCTAGTTTTAAACTTAAAACAGCAACATTTGGGTTCGAAAAATTCTGACGATGCAACAAAAAGATGCACAAATTTAGTACGCGTTAAATTTGTTTTCGGGCTAATGTTTAAATTTATTTAAAAATGAAATAAAAATACAATAATTTAATAGCCTAAAATTTTTGATATGCAGCCGCGAAAAAATATATTTTGTATAAAAGTAAAAGTGGAGTTAAAAAATGAAAAAATGACAATTTATAGCCAAACAACTAAAAATTCTAGCACTAGAAAAATTTCCAGTCAATAATTGAAAAAGACTAAATCTCTCGAAAATGTCGACTTGAAGGACCTTAAAAATCAAAAACTTTATTCAGAACCACTAGACAACGATGCAAAATCAGAACAGTTAAATTGATAAGTGAGCGTAAGCTTAAGAAATAAACCTCAGAAAACAAAACCTTCTCGAAATGAAAACTCGTCGAAAACTCTAAATACCCGATAACATCAACATAACAAAAATCAAGATGCATTCCTGCAAGCAGCAGGATTAATATATTTTGTTGTCGATCTTAAAAGTCACCGTTTTGTTCCAACATATCACAATTTTGACATTACCTTTCATGTTCGCACGCATAAAGCAGAAAAGGAAGTCAAACTGTTGGTTGTAAGTCTTGTCTGAAGGTGAAACAATGAAAGACAAAAATCAAAACCAGTTGTCTAAGAAGATCTGCCTTCATGTCAAGTCGTGAAAGAGTTGAGAAAATAACAATCAACAGCAAACGAAGCAAGAATTACCATCGTTTCCAGGAGTACGAAGATCGTCCCCGGAAAAAAAAAGTCGGCTTTGTAATTCAATAATTCCGCACATTTAATGCCCCAAAAAAATCGTGTAAAATGCTTATACCACGCTTCAGCATCCGGAGCGAACAATTTGGGAGCATTTCGGCGTCGTTATGGAAACATTTGATCGGTCGAGCGGTGTGTAATTGTGCGGTTCCCAGGAAAACGTTCTCGGATTTTTTGGTGGCCTCTCATCAAGAGGCGGTGGACGACCGGTCTTAGCTTTGTTGGGATTGGTGGACAGCAGAGTCTGGTCGGCTACCGGTTGGCTAACGCGGCCGCATCGTCACATAATAATGATAATAATAACAGTAGTCGTAATGATGAGCTCTGCGACGATCGCTGGTAATTGCCCAAGACAGCATGGCTTCTTTCTCCGCTCCGAAGAAGTTGAAGATTTTCGACGATTTTTAAGGGTTACCGCTCGAGTATTGTATTGAAATGAGCCGCGATTTGCATAGAAGCTTTCCAGGAATGGGTACAGTTGCTGCTTTTTCGCTCTGATTTATCGAGTTTGAAATTTCGATCCGTTCTCTTTTATAAGTCACAGTTTCTTGCGGTTGGGGTTGATTGCCGATATCCTGTCAGTATCCTTGCGGTCTGCCGATTATTGTTTTGAGTGTCTGGCGGTAACCGCAATCAATAATCGAAATTGTTCAAGGGAATCCAATAACAGTGCGGCCCGGAAGGAAAAATGGACGATTTTTTACAAGAGAAAGAAAGAAAATTTAAAGCCATAAAGGA
Organism: Cynaeus angustus; assembly: GCA_030157275.1. Classification (NCBI taxonomy): domain Eukaryota; kingdom Metazoa; phylum Arthropoda; class Insecta; order Coleoptera; family Tenebrionidae; genus Cynaeus; species Cynaeus angustus. Next base: position 22,102,815 of record CM058063.1, on the reverse strand, counting down.
AGAAAAAAGTTACATAAGAGAACGATCTCATCGCCGAAAATTACACCCGACGATCGGAAACATCATGGAACGACCCAAACAAGAAACAAATCATTTTATCCGATTCTCGAGTTATTTTGATAATTATAATCTAATATTCCAAAATCATAACTATTATGTGTAACTGCAATAGAATTTGCAGTTTCAGCGTCGTTGACCGTAACTCACGAAAGAATTTAACAGGAAGTTTCGTGTTCGATTGTTTGAATAGCTATACCTACACGAACACAAATTAAATTAATTTCGTACTTAATGCATGCATCATTATCCAATCGTCGGGTATTTAGTTTAATTTATGACCCATTGTTTATGGGCTTGATTTTCCACACGCCGGACACCACGGGATATTGAAAATGGTTCCATTTTAACGACATCATTACAAGCGATCAACAATAAAGAAATAAAAATAATAGCGCTCGAGTCCGTATAAAGTACGCCCGGATTTAGTGAAAAATTCCGGTGAAGTTAACAAGAAATCTAGTTAGAAAAGCAGCTGTCTCCTTCAAGTTTGTTGTCGACGTGGTTTTACACCGGAAGGTAGAGATAAACGTACGGGATTATTACAATAATTACGTCTCTGTATGAAATAAGTATGAAAAGTGTACTTTGATAAGTACAGATATAATCTACTTCAGCTCTTTAATGTATATGATCCTGATTAACTGTTCACCACTTCCTTGATTTATTTCCATGTGGAACGTGACTTTCGTGTTAATCCCCCGTCCAAAATTCCATTTGAAGCCCCCTTTGAGAGCAAATACTCATATCCGACGCCTACTCATTCTCGATGGTTCAGATAAATCGGGCCAGTGCTCCGTTTTGATTAAACCCAATCATAATAACAGTCCGGGCCGAGTGTGCGGTCTGTGCTTTATGAAGCTGTTTTGCAGATTGATCACGTTACCTGCTCCTGCTACGTTATACGGTAATTAGTCACAAAAGTCCCTTTCAGACACTCAATTAAAACACGGCATGATATCGTTCGTCTTCGTTACAAAAAAAAAAAAAAAAACACCGTGTTCGCTCTCGCAGGCAATGACATCGAGTTTTCAAGAGGCGAGCTCGGTTCCTGCAAGTAGCTGGCCATTTTGACGATCTGCCGTGAAATCGGGGACATAGCAAAAAAGGGTTGTTAGGTAGACTATTGACTACCGACGGTAAACTAAGATACTTAATTCTGCACGTCGCAGGATGGAGCGGAAAAAAGGGCGAAAATAATGGAGAGCTATAAACGAATAGCAAGACTTGGAGGTATTGAGATCTACCGAGTTAGAAAAACTCCTGCTTACGGTAAGCAAAAGTTACGGTGATGGCGTTATTCTTGTGTTGTTTTTCGTGTATTTCCTGTTTATATCGTAGAACTGTTCCTGCTAATTATAACACATATGGTCAAAATAAAGCTAAATTTCCAGCTAAACATTTGAAATTATTCCTGTTACTATAAGACGTTTTCAGTTTTGAATCATAGTCCTTAAAATAGATTTTTAGGTTCTTCGTGCCAAAATTATCAGATTTACCGGGACCGACTTAAAATTCTCTCTGATATAAAACTGTAAAGAAAAAACACACGATTCCTGTTGAGAACCAAGTTATGAAAGAAAATAGTAAAAATAAGCTCAAGTTTTTGTTCCTGCTACTTTTAAACACATTTTTAACAACGATATCTATTCTTGGTTAAGTAACAATATTTCCTGCTAACTAAAACTGCTAGATAATGTCAAATAAAAGTATTTTTTTGTTAGTTCTTCGGCCATAAGGATTTGCTAATAGATGTTTTAGTCCTTCCTGTTCAAAATTTAATATGTCTTTATTAGATGTTGCTTATATTTAAGCAGTGCCTAATTATTTCGGATATTTGCTCTTCATATTCTAGAACTATTCCTGTGATTTTAACATAATTTATTACTGAAAACTTGTTTAGTTAAAATTTTACATTGTTGTACATGCAAATTTAGCAGGAAAACACTTTTTATTCTTAGCTCCAAAGAGTTCTGCTTAGTTTAAGCTTTCTTTGCGGTAAAATTTCAAGTTTTTAAGGCAACTTGTAAATTGACATTTGAAATCATTCCTGCTAATTTAAGACGTTTATTTTAAAGTACGTCCGTGACACAGATTTATAGCTTTGCGCCAGTGTGTCCCGCGAACTTTTTAAAAATCGCGATGGTACCAAACTGAGCTGACAGAAGCACACAATTTCTGATTAATACAAACGCTGATTTCTGCTAACTGAATTAACTGTAGCAAAAAAATCATCTTCAAGTAGAAAAATATATGTTTATATAATTTATATTAACAATATCCATTTATTCATATTAATTTGCAGATCAAAAAAAAAACAAGTTTTGTATTTCTGTTTAAATAATCACAAAACTTTTGTTGAACATAATGTTGTAATGAAAGGAAGTTTAATTCAAAGTTGATGATACTAGAAATTGTTTCAGGTAATTTAATAATTTTTTCTAAAGTTAAGCTTAAGTTCTTTTTGTAAAAAATATTGTAAATTTACATCTAAAATTGTTTCTGCTAATCTCATTTTGAATTGCTTTAATTGCTTAAATGCTTAAACTGTGTGATATTGTAAATTTTTAGCAGTTCCGTGTCATTAAAAATTAGCATGCTTTCTGCTAATTTGTGGCAAATTTTAAAAGAAAATTTAATAGAAATTTAATAGAAAATTTTAGTTCGTTAAGTAAAGCTAATTTCTAATAATTAATTTTGCGACAGCTAAATTTAATGTCATTTTCAGCTATTGTGAGATACAATATATTAGCACGAAATTCCTGCAAGAAACAAATGTATGAAGCAAATTTAATGATTTTATCCTCGATATTTAAATAGTTATTTACCTAACAAGTTCGGAAATTTAATTTTCCCGCATGAGCACTTTGTTTGCACCACGACTGTACAATATTAGTTAGGCACAAAAATTTTTGTAACGAATATCGAAATTAAAAAGTAAATAAGTAATTTAGTTTTTTTTAATGGAGTGTTGGTAACATGATCTACATAACTTTGTTTCTTTCGCTATTTTCTGCTAACAATTTCGTCATAAAAATGTTACTTTTCTTTATGAAAACGACAAATAGTAATAGTCTCAGTTGTTTTGCGACGCAATTATTATTAATATTATTCCTGCTGTTGTAAGCTACAAGAATTGAGCATAACATTCCTGCTAAAAACAAATGTATGAATGAAAGTTTTAGTACCCGTTACTTAAAAATAAATTTTTGCCGAGTTAGCTATTCCAGTTTTGCTTCGTTAAGTAAAGCTATTTCTTGGTAATTGAATTTACATTGCGAATTTCCTTAATCTCTCTTAGGTGAGGTTTTCTTATGTTGCATCGTAGTCAGATGTCCCTCGAACTGGCGCAATTAGCACACGCTGCGCTTATCTTTCCAGTTGCGTTTATCGAAGATTATGAGGCCACCCGTTGTTGCGCAAACGGTAAAGTTGCACATATCAGATCCGATGCTGCGTTAACTATTGTAAACGATCAATTTTACACTGTTGGAATAAAAATAACCGCACACGGCGTTCCATAAAGTGTCGGTGACGTCGATACCTACCGAATAGAGTGCGAAAAATAGTTCCGCCTTCGGGAAAACGAAGACGCCGCAAACTAATTAAGCTGTCATCGCTTACAGATTGAGTCGTTAAACTTATGACTGACATAAATAAGACTTGGGTATTTTCGTATAATTGTATAAATAATTCCGGCGTTACGGTCGAGCTAGAGGATCCGGTCGTGTTCTAGTGTGCCGTGGATCCACGGCCGCCTCCGCACTCATGAATAGTAAGCGAGCTCATTAGCGCAGCGAGACAGTAATGACCGGAGTCGGCGCGGCTCCGGTGACAATCCGGGTGCTCGAAGTGGACGCCACCGACAAGATGGAGGAAAAGAACGCTCGACGAGATGCATGTAAGAGCAGATGTATTTAAGATGCTGCGAGATAGATAAGAGTTCAAATCTGTTCAGTCGATAAGTCGTTCCGGACTTTCAACATTCGAGCAAGTAAGACACGACGACCATAATGAACACAACAATTTATTCGCAGGTCAGCCACTAACTTACGCGCTTAACTACGGACGCGGACACGTGTCCGCAGCCTTGGTGCATCGGCAACATGCGCAAACAAGCTGCCTCATTAACTTATGCAAGTATGCAAAACGAGCCCTCGGCGCACTAGCCTAGTCCAGAGATCTTAGAACGATCTTGCTATGACGAGAAGATGCGCTGCGTGGGCCATTCTCAACGACACGACGAAGACCCGTCATGGAGAATATCGTAAACTATATAGATGGGTATTTTAACTCCTCCGATGCGATTTTCTAGCTCAATAACAATAATAATCTACTTTAGCTTCGCTCGCAGGAAATTAAGAAACGGTTTTGCTGTTTGCAGGAATACGTGGGATGTACCAAAAGCTTCTACAAACTCATAACTGCCTTTAAGGATTTGAATAAAACATGACGCTAGCATTTATTGTTTCCTTAGTTAGCAGGAAAAACGTGGAGATCGGTGTAGCAGGAATTTTGTTTATGATAATAAGCTCGAAAAAATTATTCGGACCTCTAAAACCAAGTTGTAAAACTTCAGATTGTTAAACTATCAGAACTTCTAAAATTGTTTTTCATATTTTTAAAAAGAAAGAAGTCACTAGGTGCTAAATCAGGACTACGTGATGGATGAGGTTGCTCAAGAAAGCCACAGGCCCTTACAATGTTTTCACAACTTTACGCGCTTTGTGGACCTTGCAATTTTCGTGTAACAATTTTTTTCATTTGCAGAAATTTGCTACTTTAAAACGCGTTCTTCCCCGACATCTATTCCAGTTTCGCTTTGTTAAGTAACACGATTTCCTGCTAACTAAACTTACTGTTTTGGTTTTCTTCGTTATTCCAAAAAATTAATGCCATCAGCTTTTTCCCTGCTAATAAAATTGGGAGAATGGAAGTTTTTATGGTCCCATTGAATGGATTCTCTTTTAATCGGCGGGTGCCAATAACACGCCTATATCTCAAACAATCTTCAAATAAAGTCGCAGTCAGCTTCAAAAGCGTTCAATATTTTCTGTGAAATTTCCATTCTTACAGTTTCTGTAAGATGTAAGCAATCTTGGAATCCAACGCAAGACACTTTTCTCGTGGCGAAACCATCGTGTAAAAATTTTCAAACACTTATTTCAGTTAAAAAGAGTTGTTTAACAATAATGGAGGCCTTCAATCTTCGATTTGAGAGCACAAATTTTTCCACTTTTTGGACATTTTCGGCAGTTCGTGCTTCAAGTGCCCAACCAGATTTTGCATCGTCCTGCGATGATTCTCATTAAAACAGCTTGGTGTACATGATGTAATTCTGTTTCGCTCATTCTTTAAAAAACAATTTTAACAAATCGTCACCAAAACCCACGCCAAGTCTTAGTTGAAAGTTTACATGTTTCAAAAACTTTGTGCTTTTCTTTCTAGAAAGTTAATTTGAGTTCTGATGGTCTTAAAAATCGTTTTGGTGGTACATTTTTCGATGTTTTGTGCACACATTTGTTGTTGGTGTGTTTGTAATGGTTCAGGGTACAAACACCTGCATGTACAGGGTGGTCATAAATCGCTCCGGACTCCTTCGACTGACCGATCACGTTCCAGTAAACTAGACACAACAGAATCGATGTCGAGAATAGCGCAGCTGCGTCATTACTCGGAAAGGAAGTATCAATTCCCGGGGTAAAATCACGTAATCGTCAAGCTGATGTCTTGATATTCGTGTTCGATTGTGTGTAGTCGGTGCCATGTCGTTGTTTTATGGCTTGTATGCGAGCTCGTAATAACCCGAGTAAACAAATTCGTGTGTGTACACACAAAGAACAATATTGTAGTATAATTTTATTACGGTGGCTATAACAGTGACCCAGAACAATACACTTTGGTCGACCATAATAGACTTATTACGATCGCATGGAGAGCCATTAAAGTGGTCTATGGAGACGCGCGCACTAAGGCCAATAATGAAATTCATGCATATAAAGTTAGCTCTTTATCGTAGTCTGGTATCGGGAAGGCGTGCCGTCCGCTCATTGTCACCGGGCATACCTGAATAATACAACACTATCTCTGCTTGCACGCAAAAAATCGAACCTGTATGCACCATGCGCAAGAGGAAAAAAATCGAGTCCGTTCCTGCACCAAAATCCTCACCCTCGCGTGAACGACTTTGAGCATACATCTCACTTAAAACGACCTAAATCTGCATGAATTTGGCGCACCTGCCTCTGGTTTAATTGGGGGTACGTCGAGAGGTGCCGCGGAAGCAAAATCGCGTGTATTTAAAGCGTCTGCATAATGAACGTGTAATTCTTACTATTTCGGCCGAGTTTTGAAAAATTGCTATAATTAGGTGTAACCACACCGGTCCCATGTGAGAACCCTCCGTGACCCCTGGCGAAAAATCGTAATGACGAAATTTCATAGAAGAGGCTGCGCCGTCGTTCCAGCGTTGAAAGTATTCAACGAGCGTTCATTGAACACATTCTTGGAGTAATTAAGAACGAAGCTTTCGGAAAGCTGACGTTGATGCATAAGGTTTGGATGTCAAAGGTCGCAGCTGTGGTATTTTGTATTACGTGGCGCGGCCGATAATGCCTTAAACTAGTTTCTTTGAGATATTTAAACGTTCCGTTTACCACACGGAGGTTATTACCGCAATTAGATAATAATTATAACGTCGTCGTACACGAGACATTATTTCGATGCTGAGACAACTCGACGAGATAATAAATTTTCCGATTAATAGATAAAAACGGTCTGATTAACACCTCCGCGAAACACCATCAGACACGGAATTATGAAAGTTGTTTATGCAAATATGCACAGGAAGTCGACGCACGACCTGATGGACCGTCTTTTTTACCGATTATCTAATAAATTTCTTCGGTTTTGTCGTGAATGGGCCTCGTGTACACACACACGACCGCTCGGCTCGCACTTAACCTAATAATTATTAACAGTAAATCATCAGACTGTCATTTTTGTTTAATTAACAGCAGTAGACTAGCAAGCTAGTATCAGATGCAGACAGCCCCCCAAAGGGGAGCACCTCCAGTTCACGTACTGTAATAATGGGCGTCCCGAGCTCTCGCAATTTGCGATGTGGTCGTTGGGTGGAGTCGCCGCTTTGACAAACATCCTTGCTCATCAGCCAAAGATTGGATGTGTGCTGCACATACTGTTATTATCGAATACTTGGCGGTTATTAACCCGTGGTCTAGGCGTCCCGTGCACAAACAGACTCGCAGAAAAATTGAGCTGTGGATTTTTTAAAAAAAAAAAGAAATGTCTGGCTTCCAACACGGCCGAAATCACCGTCTTAAACAAACATCCTGGAAACGAGGGTTTCTGAACCATCGATGGAATGTTAATTAAAAATATTTCTAAAACGTTTTTCTCATTACAGTTAATCTTAATTTGTTTTAAATGTAAACTATCCAGTGTTCAATATCGACGTTTTGACGCCTCCTCATTCTGGCATGCATCACGACCGCTTTCTCTTCGATAAAGCACGGTTTACAATATTAAGCTGCGCATCGCAATTAAAAGCTCGCCGAATTTACGATCACACTTGCCCAATATCATTTTCGGTATAGTAATTCAGATCCGGCAGATTAATCATTCGCACGATGTAATTATAAGACGGCGTGTGTATTTATTATGAAACAAATAATTTATAAGGCATGTTTGTGAGAGTGTGGTGTGCGTTACAACCTCTGCCTCCCCCCGCTTTTCCTTCGTAATATCCCCCCACCAAGCACGCGGCCACTTGGAAGCTCAAAAGCGATACCCCGTGAACCCGATATTATTTATTGTATCGTGTTAACGTCCTGGTCCATATGGAAAACACTAATTCAACGGTTTCGGACGATTCGGCCGTCCGCGCGACCAGATTTACATCCCTCATTTTTTCGCAATCGTATTTCATAATTATGGCCACAAAAGAAACCCGAGAGAGGCGAGAGCTTTTTGCTTTATGATACACCATTTGCATTCGAACGGGGCGAACGAGAGAATTTTTAATTAATGCGCTGTTGGGACGCTTAACCCACCCTTAATTATAAACTTTCGGACCTGTCAAAACAAAAACGAGCAATAAATTTTTCCCGTGCACTTACAGGATGTTTGTTTTGGCCGAGTGTTAAAGACGGTCATTTGATCCTTTAGATGACGTAGCAACCTGAAGGAAGGTTCGTTCCCTGAGGGCCTCGTTCCGCGGCTTTTGTTATGGTACCGTATAAAAAACCGCGCACCAGAAACGTTATATTCAATTAATTTTTTTCCGTGGTCCGTGACGTAGAAATCCCGTGGTCTCTTTAGTCTAAATGGTCAAAATAACAAGAATAATAGATGCCGGGAGAGATAATTCCGACGTCATCGAAACAACGAAAAAATGTGAATGTGCAATAAAGACGAGTCCGGAGTCGAGAGACACACGGTCTTATGATAGTGTTTAAAATACAGGACCCAGTATGTTATTATCGTGTAATTTTCTTCGACCCGATCTGAACCTACGTGATATTATGAAAATGCTCCGAAAGATTGAACAGCGCTATGTATTATATTTTTAATTTAGTAATAAAATAACAGCGACTCTGCATGCAATTAATTTTAAAAGGTTTTCGCGATATTATTAAAGATAAGTGGCCGTGTTCTGGACGGTAGTTTATTTGCGACGGCGGTAGATGTATTACGTCATTTTTTTGGTCGATGAATACCATTAGGGGCGATACAATTAATCCGGAAAAATCGGTACCGGAGCCGATTCCATGCGCCGATAATGCAACGAGCCGCAATTAACGAATTTATTATTAAATACTCGTCGATAAACTAACTAGATATCCTACGTTTTGCGCCAAAGTATTCCATTAAAACGGAAACTAATTGGAATTTTTTTATCCTTCCGCCGATCTTGATTGTCTCAAATTTTAATTAAAAACGTTTGGGCGAAAATCTTCCGGACGAAAATCCAATCTATTTGTGAGCTTTAATTACACGTTTTTACGAACATAACTCATGCGCGAGGAATCGAAATAAGGCGCGTTAGCTCAAGGAATCGACAATAAAACAGGAATGATAGAAACGTGATCTTGTAATTAGGAGATAGGCGTTCCGGGTCCACCTGCCTCGCTGCACCTATCATATCGAATACTCCGGTTTGACATCTCGTTGCCCGGAACGGATATTAACCCTTTCAAAACATCAGAACATTTACCTCTCTTTCACAATTAGCCAAATTAGAAAAGACTAAGACATGATTGATAGTTCGCGGGTCTATTCACACATCCGCGATACAACAATTATTAATTAATACCTGTGGTTGATCGAAATGGACAGAATACACCGCTACGTATGTAGGTATATGTAGAAAAGCATTGTCTCAGAACTCGCCGGATGTTCAATTACACGACCAAACGGCACGACTTGACCATTATCGACGAAATTAAACCGCATTTCTGCAGGGCACTTGTACCAATCCTCTTTAATCCGAACGATAAAACACCCATTGTCTACGAGACAAAACCGAATTAAAAATACATCGCGAAAAGAACGTTCGAAATCGCCTTGGCTAAACCACTTGGAAAGCTCATCTTCAGAATTCTCATTCTAAATATAATTTTGGACGTGTCTTTCTTCAGTTTTTACAGTTCGTATCAGATTTTGTACCCAGTTATTGTTCCACAATTCCGAGCAATTGGGCTTATCAGTTTTGAAGTTGCCTGAAATGTCCTTAAATTTTATCTTTACGAATCCCTCAAATTTGTCTCAAAAGTTTTCTATTCTTAAAACTTCATAAAATTTTACCATTTTTTATGTCTCTTCAAATTTAGGTTTATCAAATTAGTTAGACCAACGGATTTACGTTTTTCTTCTAAATCTGTTTTTAAAGTAACCTGAAAAATTAGACAACCTGAAAACTGAAGTAAAATCAAACAGAAACGTGCCTTCACTTGGAAAACCTTAAAATTTCATTGAAAATTTTATGTTTCATTAATTTTTAACAACCGCAAATATCTACATGTACGCAAATCTGCCAACAATTTGAGTACAAAACAGAAATCAGAAAATTTTGAAAATTTAACAAAACTTAAAGTGCAAATCAAAGACTGAATTTCCAAATCTTAAAAAAATGCCTCATTTTCAGACCTTATTCTAATAATTTTAGAATTGTAGCGTTTTGTAAAATTCTCCATAATGATATTTGAAAAGGTATAAATTGAATAAATAAAATTGTGACAACTTCTTTTCATTTTTAAGGTTTATTTAAAATTTTTTAAATTTTGGTTGCTTTTTGCACCCAGAATTCTCAAACTTTCAAAATTCACAAATTTTTTGTCTAGTCCAAAACATCAAATTCTAAGGCTCGTCAAGTTCAGAACTTCCATTCATTTTCTTAAATTTCGACTCACTTCATATTAATAAAATTTTAAAACCACATTCTCATGTCTCAGAAATCCGTAAAAAAATTGAGTTTTTAAAATAATCTGAAAAAGTTAGGAAATCTGAAAATAGGACTAATTCAAGAAAATTATAAAATTTAAAACGTGCTAATTCAATCTAAAGATTTTATTATTTTATTAAGAACCTGAAATTTCCGTAGAATAACAATTTGAAAAAATAAAACAAAACAAAATTTGAAAACTAAACCAGAAATATGTGTTGAAAAAAGGCAGCCAATAAATATAAAAAAAAGGAAAATAATGAACAATTTTAAATCTAAAGATTTAAAATTCTCAAACATTTCCACATTTCCATCTTAGATTTTGGATTTTTTTTTAAATTGTATAAATAATTCTTTAAAATGAGTTTACTAATTTTTTTTTGATTTTTTGAATGTCAAAGTTCCGTTCTTGTTTATCTTTGCCAGAAACTGAAGAAAACACCAAAATAAAGAAAAATTGCACACATTTGTTTTCCATTTAAAATAATTTGATCTTAATTTTGTTAAATTTTTTTCGTATTTTTGAACTTCATTCCATCGTCATTCGAATTTTCTCGACGGTCAAAAACCTCAGTCGGCTTTTCTTTACCCCGTCCCCAATGACACCTTATTAATCCGCATTTGGTTAAACCAGTCCCGTTCGTGGGTGCCAAAAAACTGCTTTCTTATCGTCGTCTCGGACGCCCATGGTCTTATCTTGCATTAACAGTCGATATAAATCAACAAATTCGAAAAGACATCAATGCTCAATCAAAAGACCAACTCGTGGGCTCATAAACGTCTTTATTACATTTCCGTCGCGAAATTTCCTCCGTGTAATAAACGGGCAAGGCGATGGTATCGTTGCTTGGGAATTTCGGCACAATGGTTAAATTATTCATTTACGGTTTTAATGAATTAATGGATGCGTATCGTAGCATGGACGGTTCGGAGGCGGATCTTGAAAGGGCGTTACAAAATGGCGTCGTAATTTACATTTTAATTGAGAAAAAGTACGGCAACGCTTATTATGTGAGTACTGATGATTACGTTGCTTCGCATAATGTTGATGAAACGATGTTTGGGAAAGCGATTCTTTGACGTCGGATTAGATTTTTATTTTTCAGGGGTGGTGTGGAGTTGTTGACCTGGTAATAACCAAAACAAAACGTCGAGAAAGCTCGTTAAAAATAAAAGTATGACGGGCATAAATCACCTGTTAAAGGTATCATAAGTTGGGAGATAATATATGGAATGCCGAATGCGGCGTCCTCACACACTGTTTAATTATTTTTAATTTACGGCGCTCGCTAAATGTATTATTAAGGGATAATCGATATCATTTCAGATAAAAGAGTGGATTTATGTTCGGCCGGTATTCCAACAACCAGAAATCGTCCGTTCGTGGGCGGGAGTCCTCGTAATTTGGTGGTAGCATCGCAAACTAACAACCATGAATCAAATGCCAGGAAGCCTCGACGACTATTACTGTCAGTACGAAGTAATAACCCGTGATTTCCAATCAATAACGATCAACTCCTTCGGGGTGGGAGGACATCATCATTGACGAAACGTCGGTCGTCGAGACGATGTTTATTTTATTATACCGTCCATAAAACACCGGTAGACCGAGCAAACACGGTACTGTTCTAACAAACCTTCCGGGGATCTTTTCCCCAAATAAAAACCGGTGGAATGTTAAAACAGTATCTTTAAATTTTATGTTTTGTTTGACTTTCAGAAAGGTTCCGTCCAAACACCGCTCCAACTACCTAATTATCTAGCTCTCCTTCCACTTCGTCTTATTTTATAATTAATTTCGGAAATGACCAAGCGAATTTTCAACGCGAGGCTCTAATCGTCTTAATTTTATTTTGTCTAGACGATGCGAGATATAAATCATTAAACACATTCATAATTATTGTTAATGACGTCCGAGTCACACTAGGCCGTTTGGTGCTATAAAACAAGACGGTCGTTTAACGGGCTCGTTAGATTTAAAGCCCGAATGAAAGAATTTTACCGCAGAAGGACCATTCTTGTTGCTGGCATAACACCAACATTAAAACTGTTATTGCCCGAGAGGAGTTTTACTGCCCAAATATCGAACCAAATGTGACCTCGACAACTAAACAGACACATTCTACAGATTTTTATTTTTTACAAGCTTTAAAGCTTTCTCTTTCATTTTTATAATGTAAAAAGTAAATTTTCATCAAAAAAAATGAGGAAATCTTCAGACCGATTCTGATCTTCACTTTAGATTTTAAAATTTAGGCGGCAATTTTCTGAATCTTTTAGTATTATTCAATCGAAAATTTACGAAAGCGGCATTTAAAAAAAAGATTTTTGACTCCAAATAACTAAACCACTCCACGTCTGATATAACTGAAAAATCTCTAGAATTATTTGGTTCGTATTTCTAAATTCTACGATTTAATCGGCAATTTCTGTTATCTTTCAATTTTATTTAACAAAAAGTTAGAAAAAACGATAATTTAAACACGATAATTTTAGCTGAAAACTAGAGCAAACAAAAAAATTATTCGATTCTTCACACTAACTTCTAAAATTTATTCTTTAATTCTTGGACCTAAGAAGTTAACAATTTTACCAAAATTACTTAAAAAATCATTTTTTAATTATACAAAACCTGCATTATTTGGTTTTCCGTTACAAATTCTAGGATTTAATCAATGTTTCCAATATTCACAAATTTATTTCAGAAGATTGAATAAAGCGATAATCATTCGAATCAAAATTGCAGAACACAAACCTTGCAGAATCTGAAAAATCTTCAGAATTGCTTAATTTTTCATTCTAAATTCCAAAATTTTGAGCTGCAATTTTTTCGATCTCAAAATTTTATTTTAAAGAGATTTAAAAAGAGCGAAAATCAATACAAATTTTTAAAAATTAATTTTGAGTCTTAGGAACCGGAGCACACGTATGTACGAAAAAACTGAAAAATTTCTAAAATTACTTTGTCATCGATAAAAGTCTGAGATTTAATCAATAATTCGTCTAATTTTTAAAAATTCGTTGAACTATGAGGTTTAAAAAAAACTAGTAAATCCAAAGTTAAAATGGAAAAAATTTGAAAAATTCTGAAGAAATTTCAGAATAATAAAATTTCTTAAATACAGTGAACTCGCAATTGTAGCAGCTTAACTAATGCTAAAAATTAAAAAAAAAAATTGGAAATTTGAGCTATGAAATTTTGTAATCCAAGAGTTTGCACTTTCACAAACTCCTACTGTATATTTAACTGAAAATAGCAAAAATCTGAATATTTTTATTGTTAAGTTTAGATTTCAAATTTACAAATCCAAAAATTTTAAACTTGGCAAACATAAATTTCATAAATTCGAGATATATATTTTTTTAATTTTGAAAAGAATTTTAAAATGCCACATATGTAATTTCAAAAGTAAAATATATAGCTAAAGCAGAAAGATTCCAGAAAAAATGGTAAAAAAATGTAAAAAAAAAAAATGTTTTAGGAATTGAAAAATCCAATTCTTTAAAATTTTATTAAACTTTCAAAAGCAATTAATTTTAGAACAATAAACAAATAATCATAAACTTAAAACATGAGTGCAATAAAGAAATAAATATTTAAAGTGAATAGAAAAAAAATGGTACTACAAAAAAAACTGAAAAAATGTCTAGAATTATTTGGTCGCTCGGTCTAAATTCTAAAATTTATTCGTCAGTTCGTCCAATTTCTATAGTTTCATTTAGCTGTGAGATTAAAATAAAGAAAAGCTGAAAAGAACTGTTAAAAAATTCCGTTTCTGAAAACTGAAGCGCAAAAAAAATTAGAAAAAACTAAGAAATCTCTAGAATTCAGATTTTCATTGCACATTCTTTTAAATTTAATTTTGTTTATGAAAAAAAGTAATTAAAAAAACAAATTTGGTGTCTGAAAAATTAGAGCACCAGGAAGTGTGAGAAAGCTAAAAAGTTTGTACAATCTTTGATTTTTTTTTAATTGAAAGAGGCATCATTTAACAAAATTCAAAGTAATCTTTCAGCTCATCAGGTTTCAAATTCTCAGCCTTTCAAAATATTAACATTCTCACTTTTTCTTTCATTATTTAACACATAAAAAACAAACCAGATTCAAGAGATAAATAAATTTATAAAATTGACAATACAAATAAGCTGATAAAAATACAGTAAACAATGCGAATTCAGTCTGAAAAGTGAAGAACCTGAAAAATCTTAACAATCTTAAGAGATACACCTAAGAAGTTTGAAATCTTTCAAATATAATTATTAAATATTTTCCACTTTTGTAACAATAAGATGTCGCTCGCTTCCGTTTAAAATTGTCGTGGAAAATTGTGAATCCACAAAATTTAAAATTTTATGGTTTGCAGGTGTTCGCCGCGGCTATCCTAACCAACCTATTTTGGTGTTTGTTTTGGTTTCGCATCTATCTTTCAAAAATGTCGCGTTTTTTCCCTCATCCGTTCACCTGCGCCCATTAAAATTATACAAACGATCATCCTCCGTCTACCGACTTCGGTTTTAAAGCTCCCTCTCGAAAAAATTTCTATTGGTAGGTACTTGTACAAAGCCCTCACGGTGACTAAACATCGACGATCGAAGCAACAACGCAACACAAAGACATACCATCGGTATTTAAGAGCTGCTGATGATCACGTTTGAAGAAAAATTTAATCTCCGTGAAATTTTCGTGAAGCGAGTATTTCGTCGGCAACCATCAAACTACACACGAAGGACTTTCCGAGTCACGTGACGTTCCAGAAAGCAAATTACATTTCCATATCGTCGTTTTTAACACGATTAAATTATTATTCCAAGAAAACAAACGCATTAGTGGTGCAATTACTTTTTCAAACACCATGATGGAATCCGGAATGTTCTCTTGAGAGAAGAGAATTTCATTTTTTCTTATTGGTTGACTACTTCTCAATTAACGGGGCGCGAACAATTGTTTTTGATGATTTTCCTCGAGAGGTCGTTAGATGTTATAAATTACGGACGACGCAGAGGTACTCGGGTATTTGAATGTGTGGGCGGTAGAACCGGAGGTCGCTACGGTCGAAATAAAAAGTATTACGACGCTGTTTTGGTCGCGCCAGAGGAGATAAAACGCGAAAATGGCGGAGACATCGATGCGAGATCGAACAACGAACTCAACAGTGAGGGCGACAGCCTGCTACCAACAGATGCTACCCCGAATTCGAGATAAAATCTTCTTTTTGAGAAGTTAATCGATCAACACTTTTCTAAAATAAAACTTGAGCTTTTCGCCGTGTAAACAAATGATGAAACTTAATACCGGAAATTACAACAGTGGGCGTTTCGAGAAGGAAAGTTCGGGAAAAAAAGTCTAGAAATGAGTGTGGCGCATCTTTAATCATCTCGGGCAATAAATAATTCAGCGGTACAATAGTGGTCACAATGACGAGATTCTTGGAGGCTAGTCCTGACAAACACCTCTTTCTCCGGTTTAAAGTCTGGTGTCCGTTCGATTGTGGAATTTTTATTCGCTGTTTGGTGTCAAAAAAATGTTGATTTCGGTTTTGGAAGCTTCATTTTATGGCCCATGTGGTGACATTTTCGTCCTTAGAATGAGTCACTGAATTTTTCCCATTTCTTTTAGTAACAAAAGAAAAACATGAGGTCCAAAAATATCATGACAACCATGTAAAAAAATTTGAAGAAATTTCAGAAACGCTAGAAATTCTACATTTTAAAGAGTCAGACAAAAAATCAAAAAGTCTAAAAAAATTCAAAATAGAAGAATAATTTTTTTAAATATAATAAATTTGCTATTCTAGGAGTCTATTAAAGATGTTAAAATTTTGAACAATGAACATTTTTTATTTAAAACATGTAAGTACTCAAACGTCTGAAATAAACTGAAAAACTCACAAATTATTCGATTCTTCATTCTAAACTATAACATTTACTGCTTAGTCCTTCGTCCCAAATTTCAAAAATTTGATCATTTATTTATTTATCCAATATTATAAATTTTACTTTTTAAAGATTTGAAAAATAAAAGAAAATTGACAGCAGCAAATTTTGGCTCCGAAGAATTACTCTAAAACATTTCAGAATATTCTCAGATTTTGTCGTCAACTCTTCCAAACTTTACAATTCTTTGCACCTGTAAAATTTCAAAAAAATTATTAAAATAAATCCGCATCTGAAAATTGAGGCATACAAAAAATTTAAAAAATTAAAATATGCTAAAAAATCTAGTTAGTAATTTTAAAATTTAAATAAGAAACTTTTCGAAAATTTTAATTCTAGTAACTAAGCTTAACCAAATCCATAAATTTCAAGACTTGAATTTTAACATATTGAAAATTTGAACACTAAAAATTTTCTAAAATTTTAATTTTTCAGCAAAAATTTGCAAATTTCTCGCGTTAAGTTTCGTTTCCAAACTTTAAATACCAAAAATTTTAAACTTAGTAAATTTACAGAAACAAAACTTGAAATTATACAAATTCTAGAAATCTACAAATGACCAGAATTTTAGGAAGCTGAAAAAAATCGTGAAAATTCTAAAACAAAAAAAAAATCCGTTTTTCTAGTAGATTTTTTAGAAAAAAATAAAATGACATTTGAAAACTTAAAAATCCAATACTAAAAAAAACAAAACATTTGCGCCCAGTTTGCTTCTGAGTTTGTTAAGATTTTTTTTTATAAAAATTTTGAATTTTCAGTCTAATTTTATAACAAATTTTTGTGGCATTAGTGTGTTGTTGTTTGATTTTTTTTAACAAAACCTAATCATTTTCTCGCGCATTTTGAATAAAATTTTTGTTGCATTTCTGAATTAAATTTAAAAAGAGAAAAACAGAAATCGTAAACATTTTAAGGCTAATTTTAATAATCATATTCGAGTCATAGAACGTTCTGCCAATGTAATTTTTGAGCATAACACAATTATAGTGTTAAACTAAGACTTCATAATTTGTAGGAAGTTTTGTCCTTAATTTTACTATAATATTTTTTCCATTAGGTTTTGACAAAAAAAAAATTATCTTTATTTTAACTATTTTAACGAAACAATTGTCGATGATTGTAAAAATCTTCACATGAAAAGAGAATAATTTAGCTTAAAATAAACCAAAAACTAGAAAATTTGAGAAGGCTAAAAATTGGCAGAACCAGTTTATATATTTAACAAAACATTTAAAGAATGTGTGAATTTAAATTTGATGTGTCTTTGTCCTCGAAGCTTTATAATATTATACTAGCATTGTCAAACTACAAAATTTTCTTTCCATTTTCAGTATTTGAGTTGAGAAATTTCCTTCTTCTTTTAATGGAATTTGAAACAATAATTTTTAGTTTTTTTTTTCAGTCAAACTAAGATTTTATTTATAACAAAATTTGCTTTAACAATTTTTTGGTGCCTCAGATCGTACAAGTTCGTCTAAAATCTTGCTTTGACGTAGGCGTTTTTTTCGTCAGTCAAATCCAACGACAAAGAATTTCACAGCTTGACGAATTTAACGTGTGACCAGAAAAAGTCAAGGCGCCGTTGGACTAATTACAAGAATTTCTTGATAATCGTCAGAGAACCGAGCCAAAAGTATGTAAAATCGCCTAATCTGTTATTAAAATATACGACGAAATGACATAAACGAGTTTTAGCCGTCCGTTAAAAATCCGGAATTGTTGTAATTTACGGTTCGTTCGTTGTTTAGAGGCTTAAAGCAATTAATAGTTGGGTATTGAATTCGAGGGTTGGTGTATTTGGGCCTAAGTAGTTTTCTAAAGAAACCTTGGAGTCAAATTAAAAAAGCACTTAAAGTTTTATTTATTTGCTTACACAGCTCTATTTTCAGAGAGTCGTTCTTTTAACAGCTTTTCGAACGTTCATATGAAACTAAACAGAGATATAAAAGCCATAAAATATTTAATGGCTATCCTACCGATGTCGCTAGAATTCTGAAGAATGCTCTCAGCGAAAAAACTCGCTTTACTACAAACGGGCGCGCGTTAAAACACGAAAAAATTGATTCGAATTAGGCTTTATCGATATAATTGCTCTATTAGCCCGGAATGAGTCCACGGCACAAAGCTCCTTCTTGTCATAATGAATAAGCCGATATTTATTATGAGTGTATTAGAACCGAATTAATCTATAAATATTCGTTCGGACAGGTTAAATAGAGACGTTCTGTGTAACTGTCATAACTAGATATAATACAAATAAATCAATCACGATCGATGCTGTGAAAGTCGTCTCGCAACCGAAAAAAAACCATCAACTGAAAAATCATTTTACCGCGAATCGGTGAAATACCCTCGAAGAAGCATTCCGTCATTGTCTATAACGAGGAGAGACTGAATATACCTTCAATCCTATAATTTGGTCTCGAACCGCACAACGCCAGGGCCAACTCGGAGCCTGCTTGATAGACGGCCCATTAGACGGACTCATTTCCAACAGGTAGAAGAACTCGACACAAAAAGAACAACCACGAATTTATCCCGACCAACATCGCCGGGACGAGAACGCGCGCCATTTCTCAATTATTTAAATTCAAATAGCTTAACGGTAAACGCCGGGCGATCGACGTGAATGTCCCGTTCAACGTGATCTGTGGATACAGGCGCACATGTCACCGACTTTTCCAGCTTCAACGCGAGATTAAGATATAAACACCAGACGCGGAATGCCAACGGAGACATTCAAATTAACTATTCTAGAAACTGGTAGATCCTAGAAGAAAATCCCAAGTGGTACTACCAAAATCATCATCGAAACCTTAGGTCTAGGTTCTAGCACAGATCAGTATGGCTGGAACTCACGTACAAAATGAAAAACTGATCAAGCAAAAGTCAACAGATTCTAGAACTAGATTGTAACAAATGCAGTAAGTTTATTTAAATCTAAATTTTTATTCAAAGATTAATGTGAATGCCAAACATTCTATAATCTGGCAGTTTAAAAAAAAATCTTCATAGAATACAGAGAGAAATGTCCCTAATTCAAAACAAAAAAGAAATTTTTAAAGAAGATATCAATTTTTGTCCGAGTTTTGACAAAACTGAAGTTGATAAAAATACAATCAACAATGTGAATTTGATTCTAAAATTGAAAAAACCGAAAAATCTAAAGAATACTAAATTTCAACACATCTGAAAAAATTGCAAAATTTGTCAGAATATTATCATTTTGTTACACCTTTTTATACTTGCAATTCTCTATATAATCAAGTTTAGAGTTATCTAGAATTTAAGAGATACACAATAAATTTAAATTTTAGAACTAGATTGTAGCAAAATGTTGTAAGTTTTGCAATTTGAGTCAGTTCAAATCTCAAGTTGTCTTCGTAGATGATAGAAGGTAGAAGACAAAAGGTTCACCAATTTCATCTAGATCTGAATTTCTATTCAAAGATTGGCGTGAATGCCAAACAAATTTTATAATCTAGCAGTTTAAGAGAAAAGTTTCATAGATTACACAGAGAAATGTCTCAAACGATGTCTCTAATTCAAGATAAAAAAAAAATAGATCTATATGATGTCGATTTTTGTTTGGTACCTAATTTTATTATCTTTCATTTTTTTTGGAATTTGACTGGAACGAGCTTCGTCGGGACAAGTAATATTGGCAAATATATTAAATATATAATTGAAAATTGTGCAAATATATAATGTGATAGATGTTTGGTTATTTATTGTTTAGAAATAGATTCTTTACATTTTTTGAAAACTAAAACAGTGAGAGGTTTGACACTAATTTATTTTTTTGTTTTTGCTATCGAAGCGGCAGTACTTATCCTATTCTAAATTTCATATCCACATTGTAACATGATCGTACAGAATTTTTAATTTTAATTAGTTTTGTCTCCATAACTACATAAATTAGCTTTGTCTAAATCTGACCAAAAGATTAGGATAAATTTAAAATAAATGCTATAAAATAAACGGTACAGTTCGGGACAAAGCTTCATAATTACAGGAGAAAATATCTCGCTATACTAAAATCCAACTAAATTTGCTTAAAATTGGATTTTTTTTAAAGTAAACAAAAAAAAAACAAATAAAAGTTCCTGGTTTCAAAACAACGCCATCTAAAATTCAAAAGAATTTAAGAACGCTCGGATCATCGATTGGGGGTAAAAGAGAATCTTAAAAATTGTGGAAAAAATACAGCTTTCTAGTAGCCCTAGAAATTATAAATATTTCAAGAAAACTAAACAAACGCTAAAAATGTCACTCTTAAAAAATTCAGTAAATTTTCAGAATACATAATATAAAAAGCGTTGATAAATCAAATAGTGATAAAATTGAAAAAATTATTGGACGCTGTTCTTTTGTATTAGAGTACCATTCTAATTCAAATTTTTAATTTAAATCTCAGATCCAAATTGTACCAAGTTTAATAAATTTTATGACCTGATTACAAATCTAAAAATTTTTCTTTATGACTGTAGCTAAAACACAAATGTACCAAATTCATGTAAACTTAAATATAAAATTTAAACAAACTTATTCTGAGAAGGAGTACCAAAAATTACAAGAAAGAAAATTTACAATTACAATACAAATTAGGAGACATTTCTAGATCCAATTTTAATCCAAAAATTATGAGATGAAGGGGCTGAATTGCCAAAGCAAAAAGTATAAATCATCAATTTAATTTTTTTTTGCAAAATTTGAATGTATTAAAAATGATCAAACCAAGATTAAACTGTTCAAAATTACGTACATAAAAATTTGTAGATCTCATATTAAAGATAGATTATCCAGATCGAAAGTGATGTTAACATTGGCAGATCTAATTATTATCTATATCTACTGATCTAAAAAGGTGTATAGTTACGTAAACGTTTAGTAAACCGAAAGTTGAAATTTGTCGTATTTTACAAAATTTGGAAGCCCTTAAAAGCGTTCGAATAAAAATTTGTTATGTAACAAAATGTAAAATTCTAGAAATCTATAAAAGTTATTACAGTTAAACTAAATTTCGCACATGTTAATGTAAATTTAGGTAAAAACATTCCACAAACTGTGCATTTCAGAATTAGTTTAAGTTGTAGATTCAGATAAATTTCGTAATGTAGATAAGCAAGGACAGAACAATATGCCATTGAATCTATATCTAAATACGTCAGATCAGATCTAGATGTCCCCCAAAATTTCGTCAACTAATCTGAATATCTCATCAGTAAAATATGGATGACCCGAATAGTTTGTAATGTGATATCTCGCCAACAGTTGAATTTAAAAATCAGCAAAAAAACGTCTATTCCGCTTCGCCAAAAGTGTGTCATGTAATATCATGAGTGTGTTTTTATAAATTGAAATTTGTAGCCTTTCGAAAGATAAATCAAATCGGATTCTAAACTTGTTTTACAAGAAAATTCTTGTACAATAATATGTCATAAATCTATTAAAAGACCATACGCGGGCGCGTCCGAACGCGCTCGCTTTCTAAAAACCGAAATGATAAATGTACCGTCGTCACGTTTTCCCGACGTAAATCAACCGGAAAAGTCCGGTGCGGCAACCCGGATTCGCGACGGTGAATTACACGACGGCGTTAAAGGGAATCCAGCCTTTAATTACCTGAGATGCAAGCTTTACAAATACGATAGCTACTTGCACTAAGTTACGGTCGAAGGACTGATTTAAGACGCCGAGCGATGAAAACGGAAATTCTTCCAAGAAAAGCCGGAGTCAGTGGACATGGGACTTCTTCCGAGGAGCGCATAACTCGAGATAGAAGCGTGTAAAAGATGTTCGCCAACATACCTGCAACGGAAAGAAAACACAATTAGTTGGCGGGAAGTTTTTAATTGTCGGAAAACATATTTATAACCAGTAATTGACGCGAAGCATTTCTGCGAGCGAGCAACTACACAAGAAAACGCCTCTGTAGAATGTCAATGATGCGTATGTTATCTTGCTAATATATCGCCTCAGACTTTGTGTGTTTAGATAGGTCTCGGAGGGTTGTTGGTTCAAGAGGGAGAAGTGTTAAAACCGACTTGTTTGAACAACCGATGCGTGGCTTCCGTGTGGAGAGAAAGAAATGACGAGGAGTCGTGTCGCTGAGTCGGTTATGTAGATCGCGTTTACTTTGCATACTTATTGTGTTTATAGATAAGCATTACAATTGTTCATCAACAGGTCCGTTTGTTGACGATAATTTATTGCACCAAGAAAATAGTTCTATTATCTGACAAAGCTGGCTGTAAAACCACCCACATCGCCATGGGAGGACGCTTTTATTTGTTACATCTGTGTGTACAAATGGACGGTAATCGCGCACTTTACAAAGACGCCATCAATTGATTAACGTCACGACTGTTCTTCTTCAAGATGATTAATTAATAGTTGATGCAATTCGGAGAGTAACGTGTCGTCACCTCTTGACGAAAAAAAACGCGAGTGCTCGCTCGTACACCTCGATTCCTTAAAACGAAAATTTCAGCCCCTAATGACGCGAAATTGCACGCTCTTCGCCACGTTCTTTTTCAACGAAATTAAAGGCGTTCGTCGGCTGGGACAGCCGGTATTGTAATTATATTAGGAAGATTGTGTATTGGTGTTATTAGGGTACGCCGGGTCGCTTAATTAGTCTAGATGACGATGTAAGATTTTTTCACTGTCGACTCTTTTGATCGCGGTCACACCGACAGATTTTTGCAATTATTACCAACAAAAGAACATATCCGTTGGATTATTAAAAGACGATAAATAGGAATGCGTCTGAAAGAGCGGGCGGAATATCCATATAAATATGCGAAATATGGAAATGACGGTTTTTATAGCTTTCGAAGATTTTTTAATTATGTAATTTATTACAGCCGTGCAATAAAAGCATCGTAAAAAAAAAACGAAGGAACATGAAAAATGTAAGAATTATTGAAAAGTGTTGAGCGGATAGACGACAGCAGACAAACTCAAAATCAACATGTCTGGATAGCGTTCTAATTTTTGTATTTTGCAAGTCCGTAACGGACCGATTTTGCATTAAATCCACCTACTGAAAATAAGTACTTTATGCTCTACATAATGAGAGCCTGGCATGTATTGCCAACGCACAATCATCCACGAATATGATCTGTTTACAATATAATTAGTGACTAGCTAAGCTGGAGGCTGTAGGAAGTGAGAACTGAGTAAATTGCCCCCTTTTAATCCATAGCGCTTTCTCATGACTCTCAAGTCAGAAACAAAACGAGAAACTCGCGTACCGCCGCTTAATCTATTAATTAATTGTTGTCTTCATATTTTTCTTCGGCCGTTTCGATAAGTCGTATCGATTAAAGTGGCCACAATGGGGCTCGTGGGCAATTGCTAATTAGACGCTGTTCTCGAGTGACTTGGAGAGCGCTCTCGAGAACCCGATGGCCCCACCACTCCAGGAAACGCACACAACACACAAGAGATTATCTCTCATCATAAACAAAGAGATTTGAAAACGGAGGCGGAAGACGCTCTAACCATGCGACCATCTCGAGGTGACAAATTCTCGACTCGTACAACAAATGAATCGAATTTATCAGAAGCTGCATTTAAAAATCACGAAACGGGTTCTACACGTGTTCGTAATGTTATTTGAAGACTCGCAATGCGGTAGGGTTCGTGATGAGAAAAAATACCCTCGGAATCGATTCCGGGAAGACGAAGATCTTAGAAAAAGCGGATCTAAAAGGGAGAAAAAATTCCGCTTCGGGGATGCGCGCACCAATGATATCGGACGGTTGGACGTCCGATTGGAATGTAACAAATTGAAACTGAAAGAGTGAGGTTTTTGTATGGGTAACAATAGATTCGTTCCTATCGAATGGTTTCCCTTTAAATTCGCGCTTTCAGCCCTTGATGTGTGAAATGATGCTTCATGAAGTCAAGATTTACAACGTGCGCTTGTCATCGCGTGGAGGTCATCAACGTCACGGACGTTGATTAATTATCGATGGATAACCGAGAGCTTTTAGCTATTTCGCCTCGGATTCGGAAAAGAGAAAAACAACTTTAAAAAAATAGAAAATTCTCAGTTCAATAACTCTGACACGCTGAAATTTCATTTTACGAGAAAAAGGCTTCCACATAAACTTTGAAAATGCTCTTTCTTGCCAAATTTAGACGACAAGTATACAATATAACTTGTTTTAAAGAATTTTTACTTCGAGATCTGCAGCTTTTTAAAAGAATGTTGTCACTAGGACTAGTTCATTAACTCGAACAGGCTGAAATTTCCTGAAACCAATCGTGATCTAGAAGGAAGCTTTATAGAAAAGAGGTATTACGCACAAACTTTTTTTTTATTCCTGAACTTTGAAACAAAAAGAATTCAAAAATTACTTTCTAGGTTTTCATTGGACCACTTGGTATAATTTTTATCAACTTTTGGAAATTGGAAAAACATTTGGAAAAATATCTTCAAATTTATCTATTTTTAATTTAAGATATGCAGCTTTTCAACAGAAAAGAGATTCATCGGAATAAAATTTTACAAAACCGTAGCGAAGATAAAAAAAATCTTTTTGAAAGACGTTTCCAAACGTTCTCTTTGAAGATCCTTAAATTCTTCTCGAACTTTTTAAGAAAATAATAATAAAAAATTTCTTTTGGGCTACTGTTGGAAACTGAATTTGACCATTGAAATAGACGGTTATTAAGTTAATAAGAAAAAAACATTTCCAGAAACAATTATAGTTTGGAATAACAAAAAATTTGGTCAGAATCTACGAAATTATCAAAAGTCTGATGGACAATTAGTTTTAGCCAACTACACGCTAGAAGTGATGATTACAGAAGAGATTAGATCATTTTTAAGAAGCGTAATTGAAGCCAACCAAAAATTACTTAGCAATTATCCAATCAGGAACGTTAGACAGAAAATTGATGTCAGACTATCAGAGAGTAAGAAGTTGGGAAATTAGATCATTTTCTGAAAGTCTTAGTCTGAGGTAACCACAAATTAAATAGCAACTGGATAATGCAACTTGTTCCATAGAATTTTTATTTCGAGATCTGCAGCTTTTCAAAAGAATGTCGTAATTGGAAACCTTCAGCTTATTAACCACTCGAACAGGCTCAAATTTCTTGAAACTAATAGTGATCTAAAAGAAACTTCATAGGAAAGAGATTTTTACAAGCTGTCTTAGAACGAACGTTCGAGATGATTTTTTTTCTTAAACTTATGAAGAAAAAAATTGTTAATTTATAAATTATTGTGGAAGACTAAATTTGACTATTAAAAATGTATCAAAGTTTCAGTAAAGCTTTTGTATTTTTATTTTTAGTTTTGTTTTGACATTTGTGGTCAGTTTGTTGACCAGTTAAAAAAATGTAGAAATATTTGCCTTTCTGCCCAAACTTTTCCCATAATGATTACCATTAAAAATTTGACGAAACGAGTTCGACGGCGCAAGTTAATGGTTTAAATTGAGTCAGCAATCGTCTTATCGCAGTCGAAGAGGTGTGAAAAAACAAGTTTTTTTCCGTGTCATTAAAACCAAAATCACGGCTATTTTTCTATGCCAATAATGAATTGATTTAAATATAAAAGTATTTATCTCGACATGAAGAAGTCGTATTGGCGAAATTGTCGCTGTAATCCTCCCATTAGCGTTCGTCGACCTAATCGCTTTTAGGCGCTTTTGTCGAAATTCAATCAAGATCGGAATTCCTCCCGATTCGGTTCGACCGGCAAAAACAGCAGCACGGATATCAAAAGCAAGTCGTGCAGCAAATGAATTAGAAGTATAGCGCGCTACTGCTGCACTTTTTTAATTCCCACAGTTCAGATACCGAGCGAGCAAATAATACGCCAACAGCGTTCCGAAGACAAAAAATTCAACCTCGTGCGTTTAATTGAGCCACTACCGGTATGTATGTGTGTGTGTGTGTTGTAGGCACGTTTGTCTTTCAGAGGATTACGACCATAAAGCCGACCACTTATCAATGATAAAAGCCAATGAATCTGATTTATGCTCCACGAGGGCCCACCCAAAGAAATAATGAGTGTTAGAAACGGAATAATGACGCAATTACAAGATGGCGAACATCAAGCGGCAGATTCAGCTTTGATTTATCATTCTTTGCTCTTAATTAGCATAACGCGCTTGGAACGGGGGTGTCAGCGTTGCGAACCGTGCGAATGTACCATCATAGGTTTTATGGAGCGAGTTCAATTCCACGGTTGCAATACGGCGAAACGTTATTTGCAATGAGACCAAAGACCATTTCTACATGCATATTGGTAATTAATAACTTCTCGCTCTTTATCGACAAAGTCGAGCTTCGTTAGCGAATGCGATACGCCGATGTAACAAAGACATTATAATTGAGAAGCCATTCTTTGAAGCTTGAGCTTTATTGTCTCGTCGTTTCCCGCCGGAACCGTTCCCGATGGATTACTACTTTCGCCGCCAAGTCGTAAAACACACATAACTACTAAACTAAAGAAACACTTTAAAGACTTCGGTGAATCCTACATAAGTCAACGAGAACCAATTTTGTCTTCTCCGTAAATCGCAGTTTGCAAGAAACCGAAAAAATATTAATTAGCCACGATATCCAGGCAATTTCTTTAAGAAAGCCCATCGTAAATCGTTACTCGCATCGCCATTCAGTACCAATGACGAATTCAATCAACCGGATTCAATTGAAAATCCAATCGACGAAGAAAGAGTATCTGGGTTGAATTCGGTTTTGTGTGTACAGTATCGCGTAATTAAATTGGTAAAAATGAACGCCAGCATGCAGTTAATGATTTCTTATTGTCGAATGCGTTTCTCAAAACTTGCAATTTTTCACTAGACGTAACGACGACGGTGACGGTGATTAATCAACGACGGTGACGCTGATGACCTCTGGATGATGACAAGCGTGCCGTAAATCTTCACGGGTTTGATGATGGGGTTATCAGACGAGCATTTACGATCACAGTGCGGGACGATCATCAGTAACTGGGCACTAAAAACGTCGGAGATCGATTTATTCGTAACGAGCGGAGAGATGAAAAGCAATCGCCTGCTAATATCTGAACATTTAAATTTTAAAGGGCCGACACAAAAATTACTTAAAAATTAAAGGCGTCAGTCCTTTTGTCCGTCAAACATATTTTGCCAGTTGAGTCTATAAAATTCATCTTTATGGCCATAAAAGAGTCCGTAAACTGAACATTTATAGATTGGTGGTCCAAAAAATTGTTTACAAATGAAAGACATTCCAAAGATTTGAGAGTTTGAACTATTTTATAATGTAAAATACTCTACAGAAATTAGATATAAAATCACTGAAATCACGGGCAACCTCAAAAGCAGAAAATTAATTTTACGATACAAGTCTTAAAATTCATTAAAACTGTTCAAAAGACATTGAAAATGTTAAAATTTATAAATATGGAAAATACATGCAAGAAATAAAAAAATCTTTAAAACGTTAAAAATCTAAGGATTTTGAAATTGAAAAAAACATCCTAGAGCTTGAAAGTGCTCATAATTTTATAATTTTTGGAAATCTGAAAAACTAACCCCTCGTAAAATAAAATTCAAACATATTTATAGCTTATTTTTAACATATTTTAAAATGGCCTTAAAAACATCAAAATTTAACTTTTAAGAATCCTAAATAAAAATCAATAAATATTAGGCACGTTTAGAATTTTAAAAACTTTATTATAGCATTTATTTTAATTGAAAAAATTCATTTAATAAAATATATAATTTAAATTTCCTCAAATATTTTAAGTCAGTTACAAAAGTTAAAATCTGTTTCAGAAAAAAATAATACTTTAGTTGTCTGTATTTTCCAATTCCAACTTCTAAAACCTTAGAAACACTATAAAATTCTTAGAATTTCGGATTAGAACCCAAAAGGATTTTATTTATTAGACATAGTTTTATGCATTTCTAAGCAACATAGCAAGGTTAATTCCACTGAATTGCCATATAAAATTAAGTAATTTGATTTTTGATCCTGCAAATTAGAATATTTAGAAATTTTAAAATGCCTTAGAAGACTCAAAAATCTTAACGGTTAATATTTCAGATTTTCAAATTACCAACAAAAAAAACTTTTTAAAGAACGAAAATTTTTATAGCATGACATAATAAACTCAAAATTTCCCAAAAACTCCAAAATTGATTGTCCACATTTAAATTTGCAAAATATTTAAAAATTACGACTTTTTGAAACTATGATGATTTCAGAAAGATTTAGAAGACTATAAAAATGTTTAGAAAGAGCCTAAAAATAACAGATTCTAGAAATAAGCGCAGTTTTTAGAAATTCAAAAATTCATAGAAATTCTAAGTTTGAGATTTTGCCAAAAAAATATTAAACGAGCAATCTTAAAAATGTTAATTTGAAAATTCTTGTAAGTATCCAATTAAAAATTCTGAAAATCTTGAAAATCTCATTCACATAATAATAATAATAACAATTATTGTTTTACCATCCATGTCTTAAAATCATAATTAATAATTATAAAAATTTTATTAAAACACTTACACTTTGTAGAACATTGAATGTAAATATAAATTTAAACTTTGCCACCTCCAAAAACGCAATTTGTATCATATAAAGAAGCTTGGAAGTAAATAGATTTCTTGTGTAGATAAGAAACAGATTTCACCTTTCGCCAACTTATGTTTTCGGCAACTTATCTTCTCGTCAACTTTTTTCTCTAATTGAAAACAGTCTTATTCCGTTCGCAACGCGGCGCTGAAATTTTTTTGGCGATTTTTAATGGTAGGCGTGTTTGAGATGACGTGCCTTAGCCTTAAGAAAAATTCTTGATGGTAGCGAGCTCGGATAATTCCATCGGGAGCAATTCCATCGATCTGTAGACATAGAATTTGGATAATAACAGCTTTTAGTTTGGTATGTAGGTACTTAGTTTCTAATAGCTGAAACCATTCCGGCTCTTCGTATTAAAGCGAGCGTAGGAAAAACGGTGTCGAAACGTATTAATTATTCGATAAAAATAAGTTGCTTTAACTGTATTATGGACGGAGCTATAAATTTTTATTGGATTATAAACCGGGCGGGAGAGATCTGATTGTTTTAAATTCGTTATTTATTCTTCCGCGATGAAAACACAAATCTTGAGGGGCAGGGAGCTTAATGATTGCATAATACGAGACCACTTATTATTATCTAAACTGTATACAATTTCAGAGGTATAACTAATGGAGGTTAAACTTATATAACAAACCATTTGCATTTTTACTAAAATAGGAATTAGTTGAAGGTTTATAGTGTGATGGAGCGGACAGACAAAAAACGCAAACGTAGAAAACTGTAATTAGAGAGACGTTTGGTTCATCGCAAAAAAATCTCACAAAGACACTAATTTCGAAACGAAATAATTGTAAAAACCCCAAATTAGCGCGTTGTTTACGAAAATTTCACGTCTAGGCATCTGATCCTTCGGGCTAATCATAGAAATCGAAACACGCGATTAGACGAACGCGAATCTGCCCTCGAAGGTCGTCGCAATTACCCGATTTTATAGGTGCGCGACGATTTTACGTACAAAAAAAAAATAAAACGACGCAAGTTAATTTATCACATTCCCAAGCCTCATAGATGTAAATTGAAAACTCGTTTAAAATTTTATGTGTCTTCATGGAGATAATTAAATTTACGGTAAACCGAGCGTACAAGTCTATCTTTATAACCTGAAATAGTGCTCGATTTCATTAAAGCAACAGAACATTGTTGAAAAAATATATAGGCCCGATAAGCGGCGGTATTAAGATAAGACTCGGTAATAAAAATTATTGGGGTTTTTTCACCACGACCGCTAAAGAGGCGCTCGAGGATTATGCAACCATTTACCCCCGGGTCATAAATTATGCGCACTTTTTACGTGCCGTGACAAATTGATAGGCAGGGTCGTAACAAAAGCACTATAAATATTTTCGACTAAAATTGAATGATGTCCGATAAAAAGGAGGCGCTTTACGGCTATGACCCGTCGTTAAAGTCTCCGGGGAATCAAGACGATTGTAAATTTTCGGACGTAAAAAACGAGCTGACCCAAATGGAATGGGTGAGGTTTTGACCGCCGACACGTGCCGAGAAAAAAAATGCGAACCATTCGAAAATATTTAACAAAGTTTAAACAAAGACAGGTCATTACTTTGGGAAAGCTCTGATCAAAGGTGGCTTTAAGGGGTCTTTCGTAGTCAAAGGGCTAGTTACTGAATTTCGACAGACTTATCTGTAGTTGTGAATAAGCAATAGTTGTATTACTGTGAGAGAAAAAGAAAGAAATACAAATATTTCGAAAATTTAGATGTTATTGGACATTTTGATCTATGAGCGGATGATAATTTATTACGCAGATGTGTGCGCGTTATCACGATTCTTTTAGGTAAAGGATTTAGTACAAATATTAAAAAAAAACTGTGTAAACGCGTGATTGGTTCCTAAGAAAAGTTTCAAAAATTTGGCAGAAGCAGCACCTAGGAAGCAAATACTTTGACAATGAAAAGTCCACAATCGAATGCAAAAACAATTTTTTTCCATATTATAATTTTGTAGAACTCTTATTTTCACAGCCCCACCTATTTGCTGCACTTGTTTAAAATTCAGAAAATTTTTAGAAATTTTTTTCAGAACTGTTGCCTTCCATAATTTAGCTGCAATCTCTATCTTTTTTTTCGCTTATTAGGTATAATTTTCTTTCTTTTCCTTTCTATAACTAATTTTATTTCTTTCATTTAATAAATAACAAAAGTTCATTTCTATTCTTGATAAATTCTTGTCGTTTATATTAAATTCGGTTACTCCTTGAACGTCATCGGTTGGAGTGAATTTTTTTTTCTTCCAGAAAACAGTCTCCTTTTTACTTTGTTGCACTGAAATTTTCTTTTTACACCTGCAATGTATTTTTTCATATTTTTCTAATCTGTCCCGTCATATCTTTGGATATTGTGTAATAAAAATCAGAAAAGAATTCAATCAAAAAATAGAGGACTGTTTAAAAATGTGCTCAAAAACTGTAATAACGCTTCACCTACTTTGAAAAAATCCCCTTAAGCACTTCTTTCACCTGAAAATAAAAGAGCTTGAGGTCGTATAAATCAAGCTGAAAACTTTGTTTCTTAGTCTGGTTTAAAATGCATCAGCAGTATTCGAGTCATTATTTGAATCTTTTTTGGTAATCAGGTTTGATTAAAAATCAACGTAGAAGCTTAATGCTTCAGGTTTACCGTAAAATTACTTAATGGTAGTGATTGCGGCAAATTCGTTTTTCATTTTGCATACAATTCTGCATTATTGCTTTCTGAGAACCAAAATTTTAAAATTACAAACTAAACTTTAGCAATCGGTTGTAGGATTTAAAAAGGCATCTTTATTATCGCCAAATAAGATCGAGCTCTAAAGTAAAGAAATCGAGTAAAGAAACACCTCAAAGGAAATACTTTGTTGTAAATCACTGGTATAACAGCTCTCATTATTTCACGCATTGTGAACATTTTCTCAATAACAATATCTCGTGCATAAAATAAGTATTTGTTTTAATGTAACAACCTTTGGATAGAAATCCTTGCGTTGTATGTTGGTGAATTTTTTCAGGTCTGCTGGCGCCTTACCTTCCTACCCTCATAAGTAAGTCATTTGTATAATTACGCATCCGAAGAATAATTATGTTAGTGAGTACTTTCGTTTTCAGAAGCCACCATAATTTTGAAAATTATTGCTCGTCTTGTTTTTTAACTTGGACCAGTGATTTAATTACCATCATAATCCATTAAACGGCAATAAAAGTTTGAGAGGTGCAGCTCGGAGATAAACCGTTTCGTCGGTAAATTGCTTCATCTTCCCTCGAAGAAAATCCCCACGGAAAGCGTCTGGTGCGTGTAAGTACTAATAGAGTTTGAGAAGCGCCTCTAGAAATGTGGATTTATTCGAGTTTTGAGCACGTTTGGAGTCGTCTGCAGCGCGAAACCCGTTTGGTGGTATCAAGTTGCGTTTTATTGATATAATGACAATGTGGTGTAGCGGTGCACGGCATCGTCACCTGATGGACGTTAAAGCAATTTAAAAGAGCGCCCAATCAGATCCTACGCCGTGATATATCATAATAATTAACGACGATTCCGGCGATAATTTCCCGAAATTATTCAGAACACAGCACTTATTCGATGTTATCTCTCGTGAAGAACGCATGCGCCCATCCGAACCGGCCAAAATGAGTTAAAATATTAATAACGAAGCATAAAAAATAAAATGAAAAAAGGGAAAGGCTTCGATCTGTTCATTAGTTTTTGTGCGGTCGTCTTCTTCTCGTTGGATCGTCTTCGTCCTTCTTCCGCAGACGAAGATGGCAACATCGACCTCTTAAGAAACCAATCAAAACCCGATCAGCAATTTTCTAGCTCCACTTGTGGGATAATCATAACAAAGGCAACCATTAATTACAAAGTTGAGGTCTCGGGTATGCGTTGCAGCTAAATGACCTTACCAAGTAATTAAGAAACTCATTAACAATCCCACATTTGTACGGGATTTTCGTGGACGGAGAGGCCGCTTCGTGTTGCTTGCATGATGTGAGAGCCGTCGCCGACGTCCTCTGACATGAATATGCAATATTTTTAACGTCATTTACATATTAATTCGAAACCAATCCATCATGCGTGGAATTCGCCGAATCACAAAAAACCGACCCCATTCGGACGGCTTTCACGGCGACGACGCCTTTTACAGACCAAACATCGGCAACCTAAGGCCGCACACCAGGACGACTTCTTTCCCTGCTTCACCAAAGATCTACATCTCCATTCACAACAAAGCCATTGCAAATTCCTGCCCCAATTTAGCTAAAAAGACTCTTTACGGCAACACTACGAACATTATTTCTGTTTCTATCTTCTCCGAAAACCAAAAAGAACAAGATTTTAACAGGCCTTTTCGGTTTTTTTTTTCGTTCGACCGCTCCTGTCAGGAACTGATCGATATCTTTTTTTTATCGCGCAAAGAATCAAAGTTTTACTTCTTGCACTTTACCCACCTGTTAACATTAAAAAACGACAAATACATTTATTTACAGCGCGGTGTGAGAAATTCCAAGATATCTTTTTCCGTTTGCACTGTGATAAGGAAATTAACACGTGCAACAGTGACACACATTTTATCTTTCACATTTTTTATTTTCCTTATTGCATTTCTCTTCGAATCCACGCCAATTAAAAGACAAAAAAACTTTACTCGAAGTGGTTTTCTAGAATTTTCAAAATAAAGAATCTAAAACATTTTTATTTTTTTGTTGTTTTCTGAATTGTTCTTGTTGTTTTCACCCACTTTGAGTTTCACAACGTCCGTTGAAAACTTTTTTAACATTTCCATAAATTTCCAAGTACTCTAAAAATCTACAAAAAAAAAAAATTGATAAACCGCTAGTAACGGAAGAATTTGTATTTTTTATCATTTTTGAAAAATTGAACAAAAATTTATGAAAAAATTAAACAGTTCAAAATAAAATAAAGAATAAACAAACGAAAAAGAATTAAAAAAAGCAATTGTTAACAAATTCATAAAATGCAAAAATCATAAATTAAAAAAAACAAAAATAATTTAACAAATTCAAATTACGATTCACAAAAATTTTAAAATTTAAATTTATGCCAATCTGAAAAAAAAATGTAAAACTTTGAGGTTAAAATAGATGCATGTCACACAAAAAGCTTTAAAAATAAGCAAAAAATTTTTTATACCGACTTAATTATATCGTGTAATGGAATTTTTCTTTTTATTCGACGATTTAGAGTTTCTCATTTCTTGCTTTTGCCGCAATAACACAGCTTTTCTCGTAGCTGTGGAAATAGCTCCATAGAGCAAAAAAAAAGCAGCAGATGTCTACCATATAATCAAAATAATTTCGCAGCCCACTGCGCCATGACTGGAATGATTTCTACCACTCGATATCATTTGGTCATAATAAAGCAAAGCCGGAAGTTATCCCTTCGGAACGAATCAGATATGCACAAGAAGCAAGCGTAAAGTAAACGAATAAAAGTAAAAATGTAGTCGTTAATAGTATTAAAATTTATTTAGTGTGCTCAGCGGCGCTCGGTCGTCGCAATCGGGGCTAATTGCCCCTTGAATTCGAGGGTACGTCGCCAGAGGCTGTCGGCAGCAACCTTGGCTCGCAATGACATGGCTCTACTCTGTCATTACGTGGAGCACCAGCCATCGGAAATTATACGGCGTGGCACATTTTTGTTATAATTATTATTTGGATTGTATAGTTCGGTATAAAGAATTGGAAATATAAAAAATAACGAGGTGTCGTTAAGTCCCATTCGAACAAGCATTCCTATACATTCTTCGTTCTGTTGCACTATAATAAGCCTTTATCGAGATCTCGGATGCACGACGGCTCGATCGCCTGCAAAAACAGACGCCCAACAACGTCACAAAAAGAATGCACTCGGAAGACCCTATCTTCAGATCGGAACTATTGTCCTTGCATAACAGCAATAAAGAGCGACCGGAACACGAACAGACGTGGGAAATGAAACGAACGAACAAAAGTCGTTTCCTGCCCAAGATGCGGGAGAAGAAAGACTTTCGGAGACCGAATCTTCGAGACGAAACCCGTTTTAACCGAATTGGACACTCGCGATATTAAGAACCTGATGCATTGGTTAGTTTCTGTCTTTTTTGATTCGGTTCGATGCCAACTTTCGTTATTATTCGAAGGATTCGCTGCGTTTTTCTTCGATGAACCAAATATGGAGCCATCGAGAGTTGTTACAGTAGGTCAAGTGGACGGAAACTGAATCGAAAGAACCAAATTCACGATGAATATACCAACTTTACCACAGTTACGCAACTCTTTGCCAATTCTCCGTTATAACGATCACAATTTATTATGTTCAAGCAGCACAAAAGGCCAGAGTTTATCCCTCGATTCCAATGTAAATCGTATACAGTAAATAGTACTATTTATTCTACAATCTGTCCTGGAGTCGGCCGACAGGTATTCAACTGAAACGTTTTATTTCCTGAACGCACACTATTTCGGAATTTAAAAGCGACGAAGACGACGTGTTATATGTAGAAAATAGTCGCGACACGAAGAATCTGCTGGCTCATAGCATGTAATTGGGAATCGCAAATCTTCCACCTAATGGAGATTGTGCTGGCGCTTTTTTCGTGCCGCTTCTTCGCCTCATATACGCGCAATTAAACTAATACTCCGGCGCGCACTGCTAATAACGAAAAATTCAACAAAACGATTTTATACAAATTTCATCCTAGCTCTTGTGCCAACAATACAGAGAAAGGACCACGCAGAATTCGCCATGATTGCTATATTCTATGTGTAACAAAACAAATACAAATCGTCGTTCGATGCTCTAAAAACGCTCAACTACTTGCATCGGTTTTTTTTAGAAATAGTTAATCTTAGATAATTCTCTCATGAAGAACGTCCAATGTTTTGCAATTTTCAAAACTGACAACCAACTTTATTCCCAACGGAATTTATATTGAACATGACGTTGACGTTTTACGCATAAAATTAGAGTTTGGAAAAATTAAATGATGACGACTTTTTTCAGTAGTAGTTATTTTTAGAAAAATTTCTAATGACGGACGTAACATTTAACGCTTCGCAAAATTTAAGTCTGACAATTAAATGTATCTATTGTAGACGTTGATGTGTTACGTATTCTATTGCAACATTTGGAGAAATCTGTGGTAATCAGGCAAGAAAAAAGATTGTTGATTTTTAAGAAGCGGGGATGATTTTGAAAATGCCTAATATTTCATTAGCTGCTAAACCTTGAAGTGTTTATTTTTCATGGTGGCAAGTGGAGGTCAAGTGTCAGGTTGGCTCGTTAGAGTGTGCCTTTTTTAATGGGGTTCTTAGTTCGTGGCCCGAACCTCCACCGCGGCTTCGTTAGGGCATTTCAACAGGTTCCCGCCATAATTGACATATCAATGGCGCGAGCAGCGCACTAAATGGTCCGGATCTCGCCATAAACTCTCTAACGTTTTCGTTTGCGTCGAACACGCTGTATAATAAAGAGATCGTCATTGACTTCCCTGAGAACTGCCGCGTTCGTAATTAGCATCGTGCTTTTTCATTTTGAGAGAGTCGGCGATAACATCTGCTGCCTTCGACGAAATTGAATACGCGATTTATAAATTCGGGAAAAAATTCCAGACATGAAGATCGCATCTGTTGACGGATGAAGGCACGAGTTGCCCGCGAACGAAAACGCAAAAATTTCCAACTTATTAACGACACAAGAATAAGAATTCGCGGGGTGGTCTCAAGGTTTTCGTGGATTTTATTACGGCGGTCGTTGGTTGCACGTCTCAGCATATAATCCAGTTCATTGCGATTTATTGATCTGTAAAATTGCGAAGCGACTTGAGCAATTATTTTAATTATCGCTCGAGACACGAATGCTGGATTCTCCGGTGGTGTGTCTCCAATATTTGCCTTTCTAATTAACGGGCCACGAAATTTTCCAAGTACTTACTTATGCGATTCTAACTCTGCAGAACGAAGATCTTTTTGCTTTTTCGAAAAAATCCAAGCGACAATGGTGGCATGTGTTGAATTAGCATCGCTTGTGCTGTTTTAGCAACGGAATGCTACTATTAGCTTCGCCGAATAAAGAATTTAACACACGACCATTCGAAGAAATGCTACCAGCTATTGTTTTAAATTTACATATTTTATTAGTTTTGCATTTTAGAAATTTCAATTTCCAATCTAACAAGCTTAATTGCCCATAAAGTTAAATGTCTGTCGCGGCCATTATTTCAGACTGCTACAAGAGCGTTTATATAAAACGTTTTACAACCGGTAAAGGCACGATTTATTCGGACGAGACTATGGAACATCTTCCATGAGAAAACTTGGCAAAACTTGGGATTTGACAACTTAGGAAAATAATCGGATATGGAAGAACAAAGTTCAGATTGTGCACGTTGCATCATAAATTTCTAAAACGGCCGTTTATAATCCACGCATATTGCTCAAAGAAATAATTTGCCGGTGAAAACCTTTATTATCGAAAGAGGTGTATAGACGATGGTGTCATAATTTCCATATGGTCAAATTAACTGCGAATTGACCCCTTTTTTCCTTTTGGGTCTTAATCAGCGATCTGTCGATTGTGTAGCAACCGTCCAAGTTTCGCAAGAATATCAATCGCCGCCCTCGTAGGCCATTTACGATTTTAACGCCCGTAGAATTGGGTTAATAACGCTGGCGGAAACCGTCTAGTTACCGACGATTTAGTATTTGAGCTGTCGGAGACGATTGTGGGTGGTTAGTTGCGATTTAACGGTCAGCCTAATGAGAATCAAGGTGTGACGACGTCATTAACTCCCCAACGAAGAGAATTTCCATCCCAACGAAACCGCAAAATAAAAGAGTCCCATGTCTTATATATAATGCAAGAAGAGTCGAGCGGTCAACGTAATAGCACCGTCATTATTCGTAAATAGGCGTAATTTGGGCCGGATTGATTTGCGAAATTCAGAATAATATAATTTTACCGAAATTGTGATGTTCGGCCAAAATTTCGATTAATTCGGCGGATAACATTGGTTTTTTGATTGCTTACTGGCCATAATCAACGGGTACGACGCCGCCATTTTATGGTTTTAGTCAGCGACGAGGAAAAATTCAAAACGCATAAAACATAAACGACGCGAAACTCCACACTTGCTCGTCGTTATTAACTTTCCTCATTTAAATGAAGATTACAATTAACGATTTACGAAATTCCCGAGCGCGCTCGGCTCGCATTCGTCCATCTTTGCCCGGAATGTCGTCTCCGGAGCGACTCCGGTCGTCGAAAACCCACAAAAGCGGCCATCGCCGAAAACAAAACGAAGACGAATCTGTCTGTTGTTGGTTCGGGAACGACGGTGCCGATCTGACTGCTACATTTAGTTGTCTCTTTGTGGATTTACGGCGACCGATAGAAATCTGCGAGTCGAAGACACGGACTTGAAGACACCAGCGTACACGCTGTACACTCAAAGTGGCCCGGTCCGACGACCCCCAACATTTTCCAGATTCACTCAAAAATCTTCGCGTATGATGGCTTCATCGTGACGTTTTTAATAACAGTTCTAACGCGATTCTATTTTCATAATGCCTTGATTACGCCGTCGGGTAAATTAAGCGTAATTCTGCATGCGAGGTAGTTAATAACAGTGCATGCACATGGTTCTTGTGACCCATCTGAGATTGATAGGTCATTACCGGGAGCGAAATAACATTCCTTATGTCAGAAAACGCCTCTTAACCCTAATATCTTGTGTCATCGTGAACCATAAAACGACCACATAAAACAAGCAATAAAATTCCTAGTCATAAAAACGCACGAGATTTTTCCGGTCAAAAAACACCAGGATCTGTCCGTAACTATGTGGTATTAACTGCGCGGATGCAAATTACCGAGCCAGTTTTTTAATTAAGTGAGATTGAACAGAATCAGGATGCCAAAGAAGGCAAAGAAGAAATTTTTCCCGGCAAACTTACTTCAGGAATTTCATAAACACGTGTGCACGTCCAGATTTTTGTTTCAAGACAAAATAAAAGTCCAGAACTTTAATTCAGATTTCGGTTCCAACAGAATAGACGACGAACCCACCCAGAAGTATCTACAAGAATGAAAAATTTGCCTGAAAGTTTGCTATTAATATTTTATTTGTTGATGAATAAGCTCCATTTATTTTTTAAACGCAGAAAGGACGATATCTGCGAGCGTCGCAGAAAAGATTTGACGGTTTGAAAAAAGGACGACACTCTGTTGGAATAAATAAATGTGCATATGCAAATTCGTTCCTGAATAAATTCTTGTATTATTAGCGTCTCGGCGATGAATAGGAAAATCTCGGTCGAGAAAAAAAGGATGAGTAATTAAAGGACTGCTTTGAAGGAGTAAAATATGGTGTAGCATTCCGATCGGTCCTGCGGATGCTCTAAAACATGGCGGCCGTATTCATAGAGATAATTAAAGAAATAAATAGCTGGATTTATGCGGCAATAAACGTTTCAATCTATTTCCTGCACCGGAGCTCCCGTCTCAAAACGAAATAATCCCCGTGTATATTAACGAAATGCGCATTTACGGTTACAAAGCTCGCATTTAATTCCGGAGGATTTCAGTCCAGATAACGTTTAAATTAATTAAACGTCCCAGCTTAAGAAAGCTTACGAGTGTAAGAATGCGACGAAACAAATCGGAAAATACGAAATTCGAATTTCGGGCGCGTAAATTAATCGTGGTGTAGTGTCGCTAAATACGGAAATCCAGTGCCGCCGTCAAGCCGCAACGATAAATGACACTTGTGCAAGATCTGCATGCAAGAAAGAGCCTACATGGCCGTAACCGATCCGGGCAGTAAACTTCTTCGGAGCAGGCAGCTCTGTCGTCGTCGCCGTCTTCTTCTCGACATTTGCATGCGCACAAATGCGAGCTTATTATGCTGAAGACCGAGAGAAGGAACGGCCTTTTTTCGTATCGCAAGCGACCAGTTCATCGACTTGCGAATTTAAGGGTTGCACTTTATCTGATCGTCTTGAGAGATGCATGCGCGCCCGAAACGAAAATACGACGATGTCAACGGCGGCACAACGGGGCCCAAAAGACAATGCCGTAACTTAACGATATACTTAGTTAAAATACCTGTTGAGGATTTCGGCAACGACGGACAGGACGCCGGCATTTTTTCGATCGTAAGGCCAATTTACGCGCCTTTTGTCTGCCGGTTTCGGGATAACGACACTGACAGAAAACCTAACCAAATCTGCATGTATGGAGCGGACCGCCTCGTTATGCAAAATCAATGCTCCGGTTTTTTTTTTGAGGGGTGTCAATAATTCTCGACTGTTGATGGCGGCTTTTATCTGATCTACAGTTCGACTGAATCTGAAGAAGCGCTAATAGACGTTGCTTACTGGTGACGACCAACGTTAAATTAACAAGCTGTTTCTACATTACCACTGACAAGTAGGTATCTAAAATTTTCTACAGATACTTATGGTAGAATGTGTAGGTAAAGTTTCCGTACGCTCCCCTAGCCGCGGCGGCCGTCAGATTAAGATCGGCGAAGACAGTACGACAAAGCGACCGCGCTCTCACACTCCTCAAATAAATTAAAGTATTTTGACACTTATGGGCGGCCCGGTGCACAACGATAGGAAATCGAGTAATTTCCACCGGCCACTACTCTATATATCATACGGTCGTTTGAATTTATACATATGTAATAATAATTCAGATCATAAATTAAAATCCCGTGACGCTTAATCAGATAGAAGTTGGCAGTTTTTCTAATCGAATGTATTGCCTTAAGAGCTACGTTAAACGTGTTTCTCCACCACGAGGTAACATCTCTCGACGCGTCTCACACAATATCTTATTACAGGAGTTCACCTGTTAATTTTCCGCAGTAAAGAAAAGCGACAACGGCGACGATTTTCATCTTCATTTACGACGCGCACGTCCGATTCCTCTTCTCCTCTCTGTAAATCCGGTACTACCAGCACTAACCATCAATAGTGAAACTTTAATGGGTTGCCCTGTTGACCTCCGTTTTGTATTAGAAACGTCGCGGTACTACCAGCACCGAGAGTAGGTATCTTTCATGACCCATCATTGCAGTCTCCGGAAAAAACGTTTTCTTCTTTTCTCGGAAAAAAGCTAGCGCTTTGGTCCGGTTTGTTTCTAGCATCTCGCTGATTGCGGTTTATAGACGCAACTTTTAATGGTGTCCTTTGTTTAGCACGCCACTAAATAGCTTCAGAGTACGTATTTATGCGCGGGTTCGGATAACGTACGAGCGGTACTTGCGGAGTACTGGTAATGAGGTGCGCGGGTGCGGTGTGGGTGGTTCTGTGCACGGGACTCTTAGTGCATCGGTATTCACCAGACGCATACATTATGCAATTGGAATGTCGATATGGAGTTCTTCAACCTGGAAATTTGTCAAGGATCGCTCTTCTTGCAGGACAAAACTGAGGAGCCCGCTGCCAATTAAGAACTGTGTACACCGTGCGTTTATTATCCTGCAAGCTTGACCTTTGCTTGTTATAGCCGTAATGAGGAATATCTGCTCGTTTACGACTGAATTTGAGAAAGCAACGCTTAGAGTACGGTTCGCGAAGATGGAATCGATACGAGGCTTACAGAAAATGTTCAAGTACCTATAAAATTTGAGAATCAACACAATTTCGACCACTTTCTCCACAGCAGCTTTAAGCTCGTCAGAATCGTTCTCGTTTCGCGAAAATTTATTCTCGTTCGGGTCCACATTTTAGTGACTTTTAATCGCCTGCTCTGTAAATGTCACACTTACCATTGTTCGTACTTACGCCGTAAAAAAGTTCCCGAGGTGTGGTGTAATTGACTCGGGGAAGTTCAAAGGTTAACTCGTGGGAGAACGTTGCATTTCGAATATTGGTGGAGTGTGAAATTGTTGTTTGGAAAAAAAAAATCATCGGCCGATTGACGTCCGAGATATTAACGTGTAATGAGTGAAAACCCACACCTTGTATCCCCGGCAAAAGCGTGTCTTCATTTCACATTAACCTAGTGCCTCGTTATCTGCGACTCCCCTAGTCACGAGTCTTGTATTTTTTCTTGTAGCAAGCGCCATTTTGTCGAAACCGCTGGAAGTAGTTTACTGCGACACCGACTGACAATTAGAATCTCGTCGCGGCTACGATAAAAAAAAAAGGATAAAGACCTAATGATGCGTTTAACAATGGCGACAATGTTGCGTACGGGGTGTTCGTGTACCCCCCGGAGTTACCCCTTCTCAAGGTGACATGTCTCGCAGCAGGACGCCCCCCACTCCCCG
Source organism: Cynaeus angustus (assembly GCA_030157275.1). Classification (NCBI taxonomy): domain Eukaryota; kingdom Metazoa; phylum Arthropoda; class Insecta; order Coleoptera; family Tenebrionidae; genus Cynaeus; species Cynaeus angustus. The sequence goes on along the minus strand of CM058063.1, from coordinate 22,060,490 downwards.
GCAAATTGATAGCGATGTTCGATCATCGCTGTCATCGCGGTCATAATAGCGCTAGGTTCTCGTACACCTGTTCCTGATGGTCTCCTATTGTTAAATCTAGAGGGCATCGTCTTAATAGTTTTTCTTTTTCTTCGATTTTCGCTGTTTTCGTGCTGACGAAGAATGTTATCGGCGCGCTATTAAAATGATGTAACTTCAGATAAATCCTAGGAAATATTAGCCGGTCGTAACGAATTCGAAATACACGTTATACACTATTCATACTTTATGGATGTGTAATTTATGGTGTTGTGGATGCCTTTTAAAATTATCCCGTATTTCACTGCTATTTTTACGTCTTTCGCGCTTTCATTGTTACAGTGTTGCTTTTACCAGGAAAAACGTCGAGGTGGGCCCTGTAATAAACCACCGTTGCGGCAACACCGCCTCAGATCATTAAATGCAAACTAACACAACGTAATTCCAGTAATAAAGGCAGGAATCCGGCGTTTTAGCCAACTCCTATATTGTTTCGGCCGACAGAAGAGGGCCTACCGTTGAGCTCTGTGGCGCACCGTTAACGACATCCCAAGTCGTTAAACAGCCAGGAAATTCTATCAATTTTATAGCTTGTTTACTTAATTCGAAAATCTCGTCTTTTATTTCGTCTTTGTACAGCGTTTTTATTAATCGTTGGTATCTGGTCCAGAATTTCGTCCGTCAATCGTACACATAAAATAAGAGAAAACGTGAGAAGGTCCGCGTTCGGACGTCCCGTGAACCTTCTTCGTCCTCTGCTTGCTCAACCCGCCGCCGTCAAACGCCATCCTTATCACTTATTCATCAGCCATCGACTGGCAGTCACATCGCGGATGGCTGTGTGCCAAAAGTCGGGTCGGTGACCTTGCAACTTGGTCGAAAATCGACGAAACGACGCAGATTTTCGACGAAAGACGACGCGCGATTTGAGATTTTTACGTAAAAACCGCCAAAGTCAAAATCTCACAGCTGCTCTGGTGCAATGACGCCGAAGAATTCCACTTTTCCTAATTTTTCAAAACTGAACAGTCAATTTTCTAAAATAGAACAGTTCAAACTTTATAACGTCAACAGGCCTTGAAGGTAGTCCAAGTCATCGAGTAGTCCCACAAAGCTCAACATTGGGACCACTTCTGTTCGACATTTTTACGAATCTAGCACCGAGTGCCCATTCCTCCACGATCGTTCGTTTCCCGAGCGGAGCTTTCGTTCTTCGTCGCCACCTCCATAGGTGTCTGGATTCAATCAAACTAATTTATCGTGCCGCAGGGGGCATAACCGCCGCCACCCCTCGCACGCGCTTCCACAATGGCGCATTTTTCGTGCCACCCACTTGGGCCGATTTCTCGAGTGTCGATTGTCCATTGACGGGGAAACGGCCCTTTGTCTTTACAATTCCAAGCATAATTGAGCCATTGTGGCAAGTATCGAAGTCGATTCTCAAAAATCATCGGCGAGTGCACCAACTTACATATGTTGTGTTATATCCTCCGACACTCTTGCACGTGTAACGTAATTGGCTTTCTGTGTCGACCACGCAAGAGGTCCGAATCATAACACAACACACACGGCGGAGATGCAAAGGAGCCGGTTTTTGAACCTAATTTCCTCCGGTCAGTCCTTCAGCGGCGGGCTAATGAGAAAAACCGGCGGGGGGAGGACAAAACGGTGATTAATTTTCGGGTAGTACGGCTCGTATATTAACGCAATATGTTGGGACTAATCTAACACAATCTTAAGTGCCCTCTTGCTTCTACGTAGACGTACAAATTGATGGCAAACAATGGAATGGATGCCGTTACGCTGCAGAGGAAGGAATTAATATGGAAGAAAATGCTGCATTTGCATAAGCTTGACATTCGGACAACGGCAGAATCTTCAGAACAGAAACCAAAAAGTCGACACAGACACAACAGAACAGCCCTTTCAGAACACCAATTCATAAAGTATTCGAGAAATGTCAACCTCTTCGTTTTTAAGAAACAAGAATGACGACAATAATAGTAAAACTTAATAAGAAAATAACTCAATCTTCTCAAACGAACTTTCTCCGTGTCACTACCATGAAAAATCCCCAGCTTAATACTCGATTTTAATTGAAAAAAAATCATCGGAATAATCCTCTGAGGAATGCCGTTTTTATGTACGCTTAAAACCCTTCGCTTTCAGCCCCAACCCGAGCTGAAATTTGTGAAATTAGCCCCGAGGGCAGCGGTCCATGAACCCGTGAAACGGCCTCAAATCCACAGACGGCGCTTCAGCAGTCGTTAACAATCATTACATCGACAATGTATGCTCGTCGGCAATAAACAACAAACTAAAAGAGAAGACGAAAAAAAAAACAACCGAGAAGCAAAGGTGACTCGTTATGAAATTAGGCGCAATTTCCGTCGTTTATGATTCTTTTAAGCCGAACAATGGCTACCGAGCGCAATAAATATTTTGACTTACCATTTGCGTCCGCTTGTACGTAATTTGACTTTGTTTACGACTCGGGCTTACCTGCAACAAAAAAACGAAAAGTTAGGAGGGGCACAGAGGAAACTTGCTCAAATTATAGCACCCAGGACTATAACATAGCAAAAATTGCTTTTTTGACAGCGAACTTTTCGGAGGGTTACAATAAAAAAATTCTTGAGATCTTTTGACACGGCTTTCGGTGACAATTTCTCGAGAGTTAGGCGTCAATGGTCCTCGTGTTATCCATCCGGGACAGGTGATAGATAACGTAGAAGCGAGCAGGTAAAGCAGAGGCCATTATCCGCCGTAATGCTGCCTAGAAACCATAATTAAAGTCAATTCTAGTCCGGTCCGGTCCTTTGACCAAATCGCATTTTAATAACACACAATTTTCGGAATTATTTCACTAAATAACAGTGGGTCGTCGCTGTTCATTACGAGCCGGAGGAATTCGCTGGACTGTTGTTGTTGTTGTTATTAAAATCGAAAGAGAAGAACAAAATCGATTGGGTTGGGACTGAAAAAGAATTTATCGCGTTGTTCGGCTAAAGGGCGGTCCAGGTTCATAAATACCGAACATTAATAAATAGTCTGAACAAATTAAACATTTGACAGAGCATATAGATTCTTATCAGGCAGCCTACCGGTCTCTGGTAATACCCGGTTCGATCGCTGAGCTACCGTAAATGCCGCACAAAACCCATTGACCTCGATTATTCCCGGGGCGAGCCGACCCTGGCAGAGGAGCGAAACCCAACCGGAAAATTAATCCGGAGAACAAGAAAAAAAATGAGATGCTATAATCGACAGAAAATGGGTTAATGGTAAGCGTTCAATCTTTAGTAATGTTTCTACCGACTCCGACCGGCGAAATTAAATATAATACCGTCGAAAATGGACACGAGAATTTTGTTTCGGTTCTTTAGCCAGCAACCCAAGTACAAGGTATTTAAATTAAATAACCGGCTGTAAAGTTTTATGTCACGGAGGAAATTCTTCTCTTAATGTGATCAAAAAATTTACATTTTATACCATTGATGAGGTCGCAAATGTCAATTTTGATAAAATACGTTGACTCGACGCTACGCGAGTTATTTTGTGTTATAAACTGTGTGATGTTGAAAATACACAAACTATAAGTTCCACGATATTGGTTCATAAAAAACACCTAAATCTAAAGGATAGATTATTATCAGCAACAGATTACACTTCAAATGATCTAAAATGTCTTAAAATGCTATAAAATGTTTTTTTTTTTTTTTCAACTTTAGTTGACGAGAAAAGCAGTATAGATAAATACCTGCTTTTAATAAAAGCTTACAAAAAACAGAACAACTTATAAAGTCCTTGAAATATTAATCAAACTAAACATTCTAAGAATCAGAAAAAAAGTTTTGACTCAGCGACGTGGTAACGATCAGCATTTGACAACTTCAATTTGTAAGTTTTTTATTTAAAATAAAACTTAAAATAAAACATACTTGATTAAAATTTAAAGCTTCGGTAATAAATTCCCCGAGGAATTAACTGTTTAGTTTTTCAGAATTTCACTTTCTAACTTATGAAATCACTAGATGCTTAAATTCTCAAGTTCTTAAGTTTTTAAATTTCTCTTCGTTTTCAAGTTTCAAAGTTTAAAATTCTCAAATTTCTAAAGCCTCTGTCTAAAATTTTTGGATTCAAATCTCAGGTTTTTAGACCTCCAGGCTTTAAGTATTTACGTTCTCACGTTTCCAAGCTCACGAACTGTCAGGTGCTTATTTTTTTAATTTTCGGATTCCAAGCTATCCGTTCTGATCACATACAGCTTATCAAAAGTTTTGAAATTTTTAGATTCTGTGGCACCCAAGTGTTTAGGTTTTCATTTCCCTAAATTTTCAAATTCTAAAATTATTAAATTAAATTAAATTATTATTATTCTAACGTTAGTTTCATATGTTCTTAAATTTTTAGGTCACAAGTTCTTTCTTTTCTGGTGTCTGATTCTCAAAATTTTTCTAAATATCTAAAGTCTTAACTTTGCAAGTTTCTAGATTCTTAGGTTTGCAGACTCCCAGGCTCTAATACACTTTACAGCCCCTCAGATTCTCACGTGATCAAGCTCACAAACTCTCAGTGCTTATTTTTTCAAAATTACAGCATATCAAATTTAATTTTAAAATTTCTAGAGTTTTAAGTATTTAGGTTTTAATTTTTCTGAACCATCAGATTCTGACAGTATAAAGTTTTCAAAATCTTAGCTTCTTATGTTCTAAAATTTTTAAATTACGTCTTAAGTTTTCAGTTTTCCGGTGGATACTAAAGAATCTGAATGGAGTTGACATTGGATAAAACGTTTTTAAATTTTTCAACTTTCATGTTCTCATATTTTTAAGCGAATAATGTTCACAATTTTCACATTTCAAAATTTTTATCATTATAAATTTAAATTATAAATTTCAAAATTCAGTTCAGGTTTTTAGATTCAATAATTCTTAGGTTTTGTGAATCTTAAGTTCTGAAATTTTTATATTCTGAGATATTTTATTCATAGACTGTGTTAGATATATTTTTAAGTTTTTAAATGGAGTTTCTGACATTTTTAGAAGCTTATGCTCAGGTTCTCAGATCCTCAGTTTCTCAAGTTTTTTATTAGTTTATAGACTTTAATTTTCAGACATTTTTCAAAATCTAAAATTCTTAAATTTCTTTTATTATTTAATTGTTTTCCTTTTCTTAATGTGCTGATTTGTTTTGTTGTAACCGAGGCAAGAAAAGAATTGCACAATATATAAAAAAACACGTGTTCTGGCAGAATTCTAAAAATATTACTATTTAAAAATCGATCTATTTTTGAAAATCTTTGTTTCCAAGCTAAAATTTCTCTCTATGATGTTTGAATTTTGCGTCGTCTTTATAGGTATTTATAACTTTTAACTATTTGTAATAGATCTTGGTAAGAATATTTTTTCTTTTTAGATCGTTAAATCGTTCATTATAAGGCACTTAATATTTTTACAGTATTTTCCCATCTACAGGTTCCTCTATAATCATTTTCAGTTTCCTTATTTACATACGGCCGGTAGTAAAAAGAACATAAAATGCAATTAGTGGTAATTCGGACTACTATATTCTCATAACTTGAGTAAAGAATAGGAGCAAATTTCTGCATTAATTGAGCGAAAAACAACGGAATCTTCAATCAATATCACATTCCATGGTTAAAGAGAAGAAAATTTAACGGTTATGAAAATCACTTAGAGAACTTTATGAATATAACTATCTTAAACAATTCATGGATATCGAAACAAATAAGATGTAGGCGTTGATAGAGTCGAACTTCATAATATCCATATCTTCTGATTAGATTTGTGAATTTAAAAGTTAAATAAGTCATAAATCGACCGACCCAATTTGGAACAAGTTCAATCACCTGTACAACAAAGCTCACGGCTCATCTTACGTATGTAAAACATGTCGATAAACAATCTGTATCGTAATTTTCGCCGACACCATGTATACTGAGCTTTCCCGTCGTAAAACATCTTCACGTTATGTATTCGTTACATTCTAGTGGTATTCTCCTTTTACGAACGCATGCAATTATAGATATGACCGTGGATGGACGTATCGACGTTGTCACGATAAAATCTCGTAGATTTGTCATATTTGCACGAACACTTCCGGTCGAAAGCGAAACGTGAAAAGTTGCAGTGGGTCAACGGTGGCGAGAGCGATGTGAAAGGAATAATTTCATTAAAAATCGTTTAAAAGTAGGCAACGGCTTAATTCAGTGCTAATGAGTGACAGTTTGCGGTTGTAATTACTCAAATTTGCACAATTTAAACCCGTAGCGACTTAATAATACCGCAAGGTTTCTCCTATAAAAATTGTCATTTAATTAAAAATGTTGCAAGCGTTTGTAACCAGTGGAGGCGGTGTTCGGTATGTCCGTCTTCGTCTTGGCACTTCAACACTTGTCTCATGATGGTACAAATTACCTGTACTTGCAAACAAACGTTAAGAAGTGGATGGAACATCAATTCCCATCCTCTGACTGCATGTACCTACCCATCTTATCTTTCCGATTCTTGCGAAAAATTGTCAACCACTAAACAGTAAGTTAACAGTGACATTCTTGGTGGTCTTCTCGCTTTACAAATGACCATAGAACACTCACTTCGCACCTTATTATTAATTTAACTACAATATCTCGAGGGAAAGTGTAACTAAACTGTTTAGTATGAAAAATTGATAAGGTGCAGTTCAGAATTTCTCTTCTTTATGACCTTTACCTTCTTGAATACAATTGAGAGGGGAACATCCTATGCCGCCGCCTAGTAATTGTGTATGCAGGTAAGAAACACTAACATAGATATCTCGGACCGCCATGCATTTACAGACTGCGTTACTTCCTGTTCTGATAAGTAAAAAGTCTCTTATAACGTGACAAGATGATGGCTGCAGTCTTATTGGAAGACGTGGAACAACGGGAGCGCGATGTATAGTCGGAGATTTTTTAGGTTCTGTAGTTTGATGAACGAAGACATTTTCTCAGAAGACGGCTTAATGGAAATGTGAAAATAAACATCCTGAATCGGTGCGAGTAATTAACTCAGATAAGCCTCATTTTTACTTGTAAAGATGGCAGTAAAAAACTAATTTAAAACCAGAAGGTCGGGATAGCAAACGTAAATTGTTAATCAGATCATTTTTAAGCGGCCAATCTCAAAATTAAGTACAAAATTTCTTCAAGACACTTTGTGAGCAAAATTTCATCTTTTTAAAACGATTAGCAAAAGTTATTTTGATACGTGAACATTCTTTTACAAAAAAATACGCTCTTCTCAACTTCCATTCTTCAAATTTATTGTTAATGCAGATGAAAAGTATAAAATTTTAGGAGCCTTTCTACACATAAGAAAGTTAAAAAAAATGCACATCTTGCTCCAAATTTATTACAAATCTGAGGTTTAATACTTATTTTTTGTCTTTTTACTATAAATAAATTATTACAGAAAAAGCAAAACCTCCAAAATATTAAACGGAAAAACGTGTCAAAAAAAAGGAAAAATTTTGTCATAACAATTAAAATTTATCTTCCGTTATCAAGTATGTTAAGTTAAATACCACAAAAAAGTATTTTTTCTTCCGAGAACACTTATTTTCCTTTTTTATTTGTTAATACGTTTTTCTTATTTGCTTCATCAGAAAATCTAAAAATAAAATTTGTGGTCTGTGCATCTAAAAACGAGAAATTTCAATACTTTTTACTATAAAAAATAAATTTATTATTATTTGAAAGAAATTAGAAAACATTCAAACAATAAAAAACTAATGACTTCTGCAATCATGTCGGATTTATTTTAAATTAATAAAAATTTAAAAATCTAGCTTTTCTCAAATAAAATTTTTAATAACTTTTACAAAATATTTTAGAAATTTAAATAAAAATAAATTTTTCTGTGATTTTTTAATATATATATATTTTTAATACAGTCAATGTCTACAGAATTAGATTTAGATTCTAAAATTTCTACAGATTCTTAAATTGTTAAATGTTAAGTTTTTTTAGAGATGCCACAATTAAAAATTTGAATCCTTGAAAAAACCAAAGATGTTTAATATTCCAATATTTTAAAAGAATAAAAAGTTCTTAAAGTAAAAATTCTTAGGTAAAAAATAGTAAAATTTTACAGTTTCTATAACATTTAATCATCTTAAAGATTCTAAACACGTTTAGATTTTTAAATATGCTAAATAAAGTGAGTAGTCTAAATTTTAAAAATAATAAACTTTTCAAGTGAAGTTGAAAAATTATAAGACTTCTAAAGTATATATATATAAAGTTTTAAAATTAATAAAAAACGTTGCAGCATTTTATAATTATTTTTGAAAATTTCAAACTGCCACAATTTTGCAAATATTAAATGTAAGTATATAATTTATCATTTTTGTTTACCTGTGTAGTTTAAACGTAAATTTACAAGTTAACAAAAAAAATTCAAAACTCTTCAAAACTCGTTTTGAAAATTTTACTTAGAAAATGCACACCTCAAAAGTGCTGTTATAGAATTCTTCATCTCTAAATCGAAAATAAATTTATTAATCTAGCACCAGAAAATATTAAAACTTGTAGAAATTTAAAGTGACATTTTCATGTGCAAACGAAGTTAACAAAACAAACCTCCAGAGTTTCACAACCATTTTCAGAAAATCATAACAACTCACCACAAATAAAGGAAAACTAAGGGAAATTCATTAAAGTCAGTTTCAAAATTTGAAAAAAACACAACTATTGTAGGATTTTTTATTTCTAAGTTAAAAATGAATTAATTAAATTTTATTTATTAGATCTAACACCTGAAAATGTCAAAAATTGTAAAAATTCGATGTGGCATTTTTATTTGCAAATTGAGTGGCTTAAATTTATTATGTTTAGTCCAGGTGCAAATTCTAAATGTTCAGTCCAGCACTGTTCTAAATACCTCATTCAAAAAGTTGTAAACTACACTTGAAATGAATCCTACAATTTCAAATTCACCCTGTAATTTCAAACATCCTAACCCAAATTTTCATCTAAAAGTTTTCAAAAATCTTCAAATTCTGTCAATTTGATATCGATAACTCAGATCCAAAATAGCTTTAAAAAAGTGGACCCCGAAATATCTAAATTCGATGCTTGGTTTCTGGAATTTATTTTCTTGAATACCTGTAATTTAAATTCAACAGTTTATAAACTCAGAGTAGAAAATTATAACCTGATGCAACTACCTGCAAGAAGTTCGGCGAACTGTACAGTTACATAACGTTTAATTTCAAAATTTAAAAAAATATCAGAAAACTAAAAAATGATTTTGAGAATCCTCGAAATATTCTGCACACTCACCGCACGAAGCTTTCAGTGTTGATTGACCTCTGAATCCCATCCCATTTTACCAGTAGAAATCTCAAATATGCAAAGCTTTCCATTTGATTTTTCCTTTCTTTTGCATCTCTCCACGTTCGCCCGTCAAAGCCCGTCTTACTCACACTCAAAAAACAGGTGAAAGTCCCAATCAATAAGATTTTATTATTTACATAATGGAATGGTAATCGATCCCCATCGCCTCGAGCAATCTTTTATTGTATCGTTTGTGATTTTAACTTTCTCGAAGTGTCAAAGGTTGAAATTGTATTATACACGAGATGACAAGTGCCACAAAAAACCAACAACTGATTCGTTCCATTCATTCTTTTGTTTGTCAATGTAATTGGAGAGGAGATGATTTCACCTGAAGAATCGTGCAGTTTTTACCTCGGTGAAAATTGGAAATTGGTGATGGAATAGCAGCTCTATAAAACGGTTAATTGGACCGGATTTACGATTCATCGATGAATAAATGACATAATTTATGTGATTGATAAAATTCGAGTTCGAGCGCATCTGTCACGACAGTAAAAACTGAAAATGGTAAATATGCCAATAAAGAAGGTATAAAATCGAAATGTTGGAATTTAATGACGAGGGTTTTATTGTTTTGGTAATGTCGAGTTTGGTTTTCATCCGTGAGTTTCCCGGTCATATTTTATCGATTAGAAACGAAAAATTTTATGCATGAAGTAGTTGATGAATTGAACTGTACATCAATAACCGGTTTCGGCTTTGTTGACTCTCATCAATGCAACGTGGAAAATAATACACATTTTATTCTAAATCTGAGAAAATCTGAAACGAATGATTTTATTCTTTTGTATAACGAAATTAAAATAGATTGTTTATATGCATAATCCGGGTGCTAATTTGAATTTAAAAGTGATAAAATCGTTTAAATTTCGACGTTTCCCAGTGCTTTCGCATCGATGCACTACCAGTTTTGCGAGTATTGCCATCAACTTAATTCGCAATTACATGAAAGTATAATTTTCCCGACAGAAAAATGAATATTACGGATCGTATAAACCCGATCGGTAATTACCTCCAAGTCTTACGTAGGCGCTAATTGGTAGCGACGTTTAATTGTGTTTTTTCCTCGATGCACGTGACGCCATCCTGAAAATCTCAATCCGACGCTGAAATCGCTGCAGTCATAAACTCATTAACCGATGGACAACTACTCCTTGGCGGGGTTGCAACGAACGACGACGCGGCTTGGCATTAAACATGATGTGACAGCTTTACTGCCGAGCCAACCCGTCAAAGTGTCCGCGCTTTAATTATAACATTAGCAGGACAAAGCTCAGGATCGCGTCCTCGTCCTGGGATGTCCTTTTAGGTATGCGCTCGCTGACAAGTCGCCATTTTTTCCAAAGAGATTGACTTACGTACAGGTTTGTATGTAGATAAGTCGTCATCGGGTGGTTCGCGTCCTGCTCGAAAAGTACGTTCGAATTCGCTCTGGTAGCGAGATGTGGCAACCGAGCCACAGACGACATGAAATATGGCGATGGCCGCGAGGTAGCCCGATGTTCTCGTGTTTTTCTTTCCTTCTTGTGCGTCTATGGACGTTTCTTTTCATGGAGTGAGTCTAACAGTCATCGAGAGTTGTCTCTGTTTAGTGCACGCGACGCCGAGGGACCACTTGAGAGCTAAAGCACCAATTTCCTATTTGGACCAATTAAATCAAGTCTGGTCTCTTAAATTATAATATCAAGGATCAAAACAACTTTAAATAATTAAATTTAACTTCTTTAATGAAACTTGAAGAAATAGATAATCGAACAATTAACAGTTTAGCATATTGGAAATACTTGAAATATCTAATTGCAGATTGGAATTCAGAGGTTAATACATTCAGAAATCCTCGGACCGTCCAACCTCATTTCCAAAATTCAAAGTTTCCAAACTCGATCCTTAACATTATTTTCACGATTAATTTTCAATAATTTTAAATTTTCGTAAAATATAACGTCCTTAATTTTTAGGCGACAAACGGTTTTACATAAAATTGAACTTTTTGAACTCGTAATTGAGTGAACGGGGCTATAATTTTTCAATCTTAGTCGTGATAGCTGGGGTTATAAAACTGCTAAATTATAGGTATTCAACAAATTAATTCTACGAACCAGGCTTTAGAAACGGAATGGATTTCAAATGTATTTTTTGAAGATGAAGTCACTTTTTTGCAAATTTAAGCTTTCTTCTAAAAACGAAAATTTTTAGTCTAAGTAAAAAAACACAGGCTAGGAAATATTAAAAAAAGACTTTTAAACGCCAAAATTAACTGTATTAAAGCCGTTTCGAAGCGTTTAAACTTTTAAAAAAAAAAAAATAGCTGAAAAACTACGCTGCGTGAGCAACCGCATATTTTTTCGGTGAATAACAAATACTAAGACGATATTTTCAAATTATTTAGTCATTTGATTGGCTAAGAATATTCGCGTTGAATTGTTAACAGTGGCATAATTTATTCCAGCAAAATTTTTGTAGCAAATAAACGTGTAGCTTAGCTACTGTAACAAAAATCTCACGATTCGTCGAAGGGGTGTGATTTCTAAAGCAACTTGTTAATTTTACATAAAAAGGAAAAAAATTGCGCTCCAAATTATTTTCGGCTTAAGAATTCAATGAAAAAAATTTGTTTCCAAGAGAAAATGTCATTAATAATTTTACTCGTATCCCTGGAATTACTTTTTCAATAATTTCAGAGAGATCTTTGTTTTTTACCAAATTTTTTCGTGTTGCTTAGACAACAGCATGTTTTTTCGCTAAAAATCAAAGTCTATTGGTCGAGATTTAAATTATTCAGTTATTTGATTGGATAAAAATTTGTCGCTAAATTCTCATGGGGTTAACACGGAGCCTATCAAAATCTCATTCTAAACATATCGTATAAAATAGTAAGACGTGACTGTCACGCTAGAGCGTAAGCGGCCGAAACTGAAAACGTATCGTAAGTCCTCACTCACCAGTTTTTTTTTTTTTTTTAATTTTATCTTTAATAGAACAAGGAACGTAGAACGTAGAACATAGAACGTTATTAAAAATTAATTTTCAGTTTGAAACTGATCATCCAACTTTTAAACAGAACTGAGCTGGAAGAGTTTGTTTCAGAAGTGTGCATTGGCATTAAAAAATTACAGAAATAATAATATAAATAATATAATTCGTTGTTATCCCCGAGTGTAACTTTTTGTTGAAAAAACCGAAAAAAAATATGGTGACGATTTAAACGTATTAAATTCATTAATGTTTTATCTTCACGTGGCGAAATCAGAAAGATACAATAAAAATTTGTTAACGACGCAGTTAAGAAAATTAGTTGTCATTCAATAATTCAATAATAAAAAATTCAAATTGAGCACCTAAAAAACGATAAGAGTTAAAATGTGTCTCTTAGTAGTCAGTTGAGAAAATTTAGAACTCCAATAAGAATTTTTAGCCTAAAATTTGCAAATTTAGATTTTTTTAATTTACCTTCAAAAAAAATTTAAACGATCTTAAAACATTTTTGAAATACCGTTTTGATTTTAATTTAACCAATAGGCACCTGCTAAAATGATGGTTTAAAACTGTGAAATTCTAAATCCTAAAAATAAACAACTAAAATTTTTATTATATTTTTTTAAATTCGTTTTAAAATTCTTAGAATATACTATGAGGGTTTTTAAATTAGGATTGTGTGATTTTACACGCTGTTTAAATTTATAATCGTGGCCTGAAGCAATCAAAACTTATTTAATATATTAAGGAGGTAGTAAATTACAGCGAACCGTTAAAAATTATGATATAAGCTACTTATAAAATATGTGCATATTGTGTCCATGTAAATATTAAAAAATGTGGTTTTACACACAGATTTTAGTCCAAATTCTTTTGTTAAAACCATAGAAATTTTTGTTTTTGACTCAATACAACAGTATTCTAAAAAGAAAGAGTCTGTTTATTACTCTTCCTGTACAAACGCAGCATTAAAAAAGAAAAATATAAAGAATACAGTTATTAATTTTATCTTCACATTTTAATATTTTGTGATTTTTGCTATTAGAGTTAGTTTAATTTTTTGATTATAATATTTTAAAATTATGCATCAAAAAATTACCTTTCATTTTAGAAACAATTTTTAGCAGATAAGTATGTTAACTAGAAAAAATTCTTCTCTTAAACAATCATCAATAAAAGATGCAATTAGATATCTTGATCTTATTTACTGGTTTAGTGATATCAGAGAAAAAAAAAGTTTTTAGAGCAGATTGTTTTTCATATCACATATTATCCTAGTGTCTTCTATGGGTAAAATGAAGCATTTTTGTATAGCTAGGAAATTGTCACTGTAGCGATATTTTATCCAAAAAAAAACTTTACTTTCAAATTCCTTGAATAATTTTATTCTAATTGTTCTCAGGTAGCAACCAGTTTTTAAATATGGAATTTTTTAATCTTTCAATAATCTTACGAAAGTTTAGTTTTTGGTGTCTTGCTAAAATTTAAATTCCTTGGGCAAATTGGCTACGCAACAACTTATATTAAATGTTGGTGATTTTTTTAAATACTTTTTATCTAGAACTGTTTGGTAATTTTTTAAAAATTTTAGCCTCAGGCAATGAGTAATGTCCTTCAATTGTAAATATCTTGCAAACTATAAGTATTAGAAAAACTCAAAGATAGATTTTAGATTTTTTAAACAATCGTACACAAAATGATATTTTAGTAATTTAATAATAATAATTTTGTTGTAGTTTAATTTATTAGTCTATATCAGATTGAAACCGACTGCTAATTTTTAAAACATAAGTTTTAAAAATTTCTCTATTTTCAAGAACATACACTTTTCTTAAACGCAATAGAGAAAACACATGAAAAAATGTAGATACATTTATATTTCTTTATCTATTTTCGTGAGAAAAATTTTACTTTTCTTGGAAATATTTGTTCCGATCACACTCCGTGGGAAAGTATTTTTATCACAAAATAAATAAAAACGAAACAAATGCCTTTCAATAGAGATAAAATTATACATGTAGCACGTGGGAAATTAGAAGGTTTTCTTACATGTACGATTTCAAAAATCTGATACTTTTGCCACGTTTTACAGAAATAGCAATTATAATAACATAAACAATTTATTAATTAATAACATAAATAAATCTTTTTCCAAAAGTTGAAATTTTTAGTCTGATAATGAGTGGAAAAAAATTACTACTTTTCTTAAAATTCTTTTGCAGTTTTTTTTTTTAATTAAAACACTGTTTTCTTACTAGAAACATTTTAAATAGTCATTTGGATTCCTTACACATAGAGAAAAGTACTTCAGCCTTGATCACTAATTAACAATTTTACTGTTTCAGATTTTTTTTTGCAGGCTTGTTTTGCACATCTAGCGCTTTACATTCTGTAAGATTTTAGAAGAAATAAGACAAATTTTGAACGTTTGGATTGCGGACTCTTTCGGTAAAAATGCATCCGTCAAAATACACTTTGCGGACTGAATCACTCTTTTGAGGCCGTAAAAATGAATTTTACGTCGTCTTTTAAAATACACTTTGGTCTTTTGTGATCTCCCTAAAAATTTTGTATGCGTTTCTGTACTAAAGAATATTTTTTACTTCGGCTGAAAATCATCGTTATTGATTAATAAAACTAAGTTTGTAGGTCATTTCGGTCACTATTTTAGGATGACAAATAAAATTCTCCGTTCGTTATTAGCAAACGGATTTTACACGATTGTTTTATAGAAATTTTTTTGCCGCCTCAGTACAAAAAAAGTTAGAAATCGGAACTACTTAATCTTTTATAGTCTAGTATCTATTTCTGATCTCACGTACGTTTTTTATTCGTTTTAATCAAAACGTGTCAGTTCTCCAGAATTTAATTAAATAAAAAATTCAAAAGAAACGTCGACAAAAAGTGAAGTTTAATTATTTTGACTAAATACATAAAAAAGCTTGTCAGAAGCAAATTAAGCCAATCATCGCCGGCAGAAGAAGACAATAATTCAGCGGTGTAAACTGCTCTGTCATCTAGACAGTACATTAGTCATTATGCCCCATTTCACCTCGTTTCAAGTGTGATTATTAGACCGCCCTGTAGAATTTTTCGTTTGACTCGAGTTTTTTACGTCGAGTCGTAGAGTGTCTTTTTTAATTCCATCTCCATGATCGTCGCACCCGTAAAACCGAACACCATCAACGATGATAAACCCGAATTTATTAATTAATTAACTCTTGTAAATACGAAAATATGACTTGGCTGGAACCGAATCGCATTAATAAAGTTTTTTCGGCGTCGGTCGTCTGACGCTGTCAGTTGTTAATTACGCGATTTCCGTCGAAGGGCTTTCCTCGAATCGAAAACATGTTTTATTTGAGACATCACGTTGCATAATAACAATTGGATTTCCGCGGATAATAGCCGAGATAACGAGACGTAATGATAATTCACTTATGTTTGCTCAGCTAGCGAAAGAAGTAATAAGCCTTACGCGTCGTATTCTTGTGAATTAGTTGTGTCAATTATAATGCGAAGGCCACCAATTAATTTTCAAATGTTCCTTTTATGCCGAGCGTATAAAAGGTGGCTGAATAACAATCGAGAATGCGGTCAATAAACTTGGATTTCTGTTTTGTTGATGGAATTTTAGACCGATATAATGTTTATTTAAAGACGGCCACTATTCACCTCGTGCCTAATTACGGACCCGATGTTCCATACGTAATGATGATTAGGTTTCTTCTATCTTCTGGTACCATTCCCATGCCACACACGCCATAAGCTCGATTCGATTTTAAACAACCGTATAAATCCCATAAAACCCAACTTTGCATCCTGGCCAATTTGCGGATGTATTTTTAGCGCGGTAATTCGAAAGTCACTCTCGATATAAACCCTCACAGTAAAATCTACGCTTTATGGCTGTTTTATGCCCACCGTATGACCACATTCTTAATATCCTTTTTTTGTCATAACGTCATGTCTATAAACACTCCAATTTGTTACACTTTTAGTGGACCACTGAACATTTAAATTAACCTGGTCCCAAATTAAACCACCTGGGAGGGAGATAATGTGCTAAAACGCGCACCAGCTGAAAGACGGAAAACTGAAAAAATTTAATGAGAAAAATAAAATTAAAACTAGCAGCGAACAATAACGTGAAAATTTGTGGTGTTAAAAACCAAAAAAAAAAGCATTTAAACTTTTTTTTTTTTTTTGGTTCAACTGATGGTTAAGCGTGAAGACAAAGCACCAATATCTTTCTTTTGTTTGTGCCATAAAAATGTAACTCCTCAGCTCTTTGATTATTGTGCAAATTCATATCTCCTGGAAAAACTTTACGGTTTGTGTTCGTAGAAATTCCTCCCCATTATACCTAATCATCACCAAGTGTTCCCATTAAGTCAAAAACGCCAATTTTGTTATTTTCTCCCGGAGCCAATCACCCTCATTAAAACCTCCCATCTTGAATTTTACAACTAAAACAAGACATCGTAATAACAAGAATGCCGCCCATAACTCCCGCAAAGAAACGAAGAAGATCCTCTTAAAGAACAAAGAGCAGTAAAAGCAGTAGTTCATGTGTGTTAACTAAGTTTTTATATTTCCCGTTTTCCATCGGTAGTCACAAAATTAATCACGGTCGGTATTTATTATAATAATAGCATCCCGTGCTTTCGCACAAGAGGTGTGAGATTTGGTCGTGTTGCTTTGGTGCAAAAAGCACGGCTGTTTATGGAGAGGATTTTTGAAAATTTGCTGGGGATCGAAGGCTCCGGAGGGGTTTTTATCGAATGACCCACAATTTCTGAAGTTATTATCGTGCTCGGAGCGATGGATGTTTGAACACCACAGGGAGCAAATACCTCGACGTCCTACGGCGATCGGATGAATAGAACACAGATTGATACAATTAACAATAACATACGGATTGTCGACACCTTTGAACGGATACACAAGCGCTTTTTCAAAATGGTTATACGGAACGATTCATATTGATTTTTTGTGGGTGCGTACATGTGCGTAATTCTTTAGGTGTCTGGCTAATTGAACATGAATTTTTCAAAAATCAATAAATAAAAATAGACATTTAAACTGCTCTTTTTCAAATTTAGAAGCATAATGTTGTCTGTCACAAATTTTTGATATACCTAATTAAAGATTTTAAGATAACATTTTTTGCAGAGTTTTTTTAAATTTAGAAGTTGTAAAACATAAATTATAAATTTAAATCAAATTTGATAATTTTCTGTATTTCTATAATCTATAGATTTTGCCATTTTTAATTTATTTCTGAATTCTCCGATTTTATACAAATTGTCTCGTGAAAAGTAGGACACCGCAAATGTGGTTTAGTTTTTAGTTTTAATAGTTTGAGAGTGAAAATGTAATACATCTCGCGTCTTCACCTCTTTGAGAAATACCTTTACGATTCGTAAATGATTACGTGATCGATTAATAATATAAATCTTGATAGAAATCTTATGATCCATCAATAGCAATTACTCACAAACGAATAAGTGACAATTGCTTTTTCAAGAAGTTATTATAAAATTTAATTGTTGAAGCAAAAACTAATTGATTTTCATAGCTCTCTATGCGTATATAATGTCTACTTACGGTTTCCCATGTTTACGGAACATCCTATTTATTAAATTTCTAATTGGAATATGTATAGCTCACAAATGCAATTATTCAATTTTTCACATTTTCAACAATTTACGATGCCAGTTTAAAAAAAAACTGCCTTGCTTCTAAAAATAAATAATATAAATAAATAAACTTCTTATAAAACTGTCAACTATCACAATTTAAATAAATTCTCATTTTTAGAACGTGAAATATTTAGAATCAATTTCTAGTCACACATTTTTTTCTAACTAACGAATAAAATTTAAAATTTTGCAGATTATAAAGTTGAATTTCAACACTCAAATGTACTCTTATATTATTTCTGAAGGTAACAATTTTAAGTGGTTGTCTATTTTTCGCCTCATTTAACACTCGATATTTTCACAACATTTAAAGTTTTTATTGAATGTTTAGAAACTGCATGATCATAACAGGAATTCCCAACTTGTTTTTTGAATTTAGGAGTCATTTATATTATAAGACAGCTTTAGAATTTCCTACATTTTTTTTTATTAAATTTTTGGCAAACCCTATAACACTAAGATTCCAGAATTTCTAAAATTCAAATAACTTCTGGGGCATTTAAATTTCAAAACTATCTCCGATAAATAATTAAAAAAGTTAGTTTAGAAATTATCTCAAATTATGATTATTTTAAGTGTAAGTGTATTTTTAAGTAATTTCCAAATTTCGAAAAATGCACAGTCCGCATTTTCAACAAATTTTCAGTTTGTTATGTGTTTTGAAATGTATGCATTTCCAAAATTTGCACATTTTGTAGAAAATTTAAAAAGTTTCTGATTTCTTGAAACTGTTAAAATGATTAAGAATGTTATTTTTTTTAAATTTAAACTGAATAGGATTCACCAAACACCGATTTAAAGGTTTAAAAGGTTTATAAAAAACTGCGATATATTCAGGGAATTATATTTTGGTTATCTGTAGATTTTCTGTGAATCATTTTTAGGCTAAAACAACTTCTTTAATTAAATTTAAAAATTTTATATTTCATTGTATCTAAAATATACATGTTGTCAAATTTTCAGAAATATTTTGAAACTGAATTAAAAAAAAACATTTCATTCTCAGTTTTTTTAGATTCTTTAAATCCCCTAGCTCTATTAAAACCTTCGATTGCGTTAGACTTTCCAAGTTCTGTGTTTCTAAAAAAAACACGATCATTTATTAAAGTGTTCTATTTCTTAGCATTCTTTAGATTGTTGTAATGTTTTGAATTTTCAATACCACATCTTCTTGAATTTTGAAAATTTTTACTATTACATAGATTTTATCAAATTTCGATATTCCATTTTTCAATTTCTAAATTCCTAAACGTTCCTAGACGATTTTAGACTATCCCCATTTTTATTTTCCTTATCTTCTTCGAATTATTCTGAAGTAGTTTTTACTCTTTTTTTTCTTATTTTTTGCGTCTTTTGAATGTTACCAAATCTTAAAAATTTCTGTTTTTTAAATCTTCAGATTTTACAAGTTGTTCTTTAAATGTGAAGATTATTTGTTTTTTTCTGCTATAAAAATATTTTATACCTTTTGTCCAAAATGTTTTCATTTTACAGAAACATTCTCGTTGCCACAAAAAAATTTATTCGGTTTAGTTTTCATATTTAACAAATATTTAATATCCAATATAGAGTCATTGAAATTCGTAGAAAAAATCGCATTTATAACTCGAGAAACAAAGTACCACCATACGAAAAAAAACAGGTTCCCATCTTTTTCGATTTCATTTTATTTTGTAGATCTTTATTTTTGGGACTTCTAAATCCGTTTTTTTTTTAATTCTTTTTTTGAAATCTTTAATTTCTCAGGATCATTTTGAATTGATTGCATTTTTTACTTTTTATATCATTTCAATTCTTTTTATATATAGATTATATAAATTCTATTCCATAAATTCTTTAGATTTTGTAACTTTTTAAACTGTCTTCCGAACACCTATTTACAGTTGCAGTTTTTCAGATTAACTATGTTTCTACATTTTATAGATTTTCAATTGCCTCTAGATTTTAAGAACGTTTAGATTCCTTGTAACGCTCCAACGCTTTGAACCTTTAAATTTTTTTTTTTTTTCCCTATAATTTTAATTCTAGAACTTCCTAGCTTGAAAAGTTTATTCTTGTACTTCCTAGATTATTGTAATTTTAAATTTTTTACTGTAGAAACCAATTTTCGGTCTACTGAGTGAGAAAAAAAACCGTAATTTTAAAATTAGATCGCTAAGAATCTTTCGTGGTTATATTTTAATGATTAACTGTATCGTTATATATAAAATGTTTTTGCGATTTAAGAAGTGGGTCAGCGTTCTGAAAAAGTGGCTTCCTGAAAACGCTCTTGGAGCCAAAAAATAGCCACCTTGCCGCTAGATGTAGTCACGACAGATGACTAATTGACTGTAATTATTAGAAACAGACTCCCTGCCGAGAAGGCGTTCCTAACCTTTATTACAAATTCCGTTAAAAATAGCAGGCTCCGTAATGCATTGAAAGGAGGATTTATTACCCGATTTATTATAGCGTGCAAGAAGTGCCAAAAATGTAAGCATCAAAATAAAAGTAAACAATATCTGCACCTAAATTGACAATTTCTGACGTAAACGTAATCACCCAAGAACCATTAAGAGCGCACAAAAACTGTTGGTTTCAATTTTAATAGAAATCGAAATTGTTTATTAAAATTGCGTTTTTGTTTATAATAAAGGCTCGCACGTTAATTATCCGAGTCATTAATCTTCGTGAAAAATTATAATAAATTTTCAATTATATTCCATCTGACAGTTGGGTTTGATGTATGATTCGAACGCGTTGATCCAAGTCCGGCTTTCCGAAATGCTTTTTCCGGAGTGAAAAACGACGAAAAATTGCGATAATTAAGTCTCGGTATGATGCGTGCGTTTCCAAGCAAGTAATTAATGTCGTTGTACGCAATTAATCAGAAATGCATCAAAGCATAGCATTTCCGTGTGTTCGCTGTATTTGATAGCGAATAAGATGCAATTTGTTGACAGTAGCAGACTGTGAGGAATTTTAATAATCGGAGCAATCGCGAGTTATAGATGACGCTGTTTTCCACTTATTATTAAATGAAAGTACGAATTGACCGCCGAACTGTTAAACTGTTACAATTCTTTGCGCTTTTGTGGTTCTGGCGGAAAAACGCGTGTAATGTACCCGTGACGCGGGCCTCCGATCTTACATTGTTTTCTTGGTGCACGGTCGGCCAAGATTTGTTCGCAGATCGCCTGGGATAATCACGATAAACCCGCTTAATGGTTTCATTATTATACTGGTTCTGATTGTGGAATAAATCATGGCGTCGTACAATTATTACGGATATTAAAATTAACACCGCATTGGATAATTACGGACGATGGTCGTGGTCTTGTTCTGTGGGAAGAATATCAGAATATGTATTATAGTTATGAGGAAAAATAACTCAGTTTCTATTACAAATTATCATAAATCATTATGTTCACAGTTCATCAACATTCTCGGTATTGTTTACATTCCTCGGATTTCCGAGATTTCACTTTCATAAGCGCCCAATTGAAATTTTTTCAAACTTTCTGCTCAAGCTCAAATTAAAAATGTAAAAAACGTCTTGTTTGATTGTCGAATTAAGGAAAATATCGTCGGTCACAAATTAAATTCCTTATCCTGGCCATCTCTCTTACCAGCAAATCCGACGAGATCGCTGGTATGCGGTCAGAGAAAAACGTCCAAATCAAGCGTTACGGGCCCGTCGACAATCCCGAAAATTATCCAGACAAACAGCATTTCGCAGACAAATTTGAAATTTTAATGCAACTAAGCTTGAAATATTTCTAAAATCACTTCGGTAGTTGTCCTTGCATATTTTTTTTGTCTTGTCCGACTGCGACCGTGTAGGTGCCGTGCACCAAGGTTACAATAGCAAATATTATTAATAAACATAAACTTTTGTTTCATTCATCGCACGGAGTTTTTTTTTTGGTACGCACTCTTGCAACGTTGAATATCATTTACATAAATTTGTTAATACAAGTTTTATTATTAATATAAATCTATTAGGACAAGTGCACGGACTTGGAGGTATCCTTGTCCAAGACGGAGCCGTATCGATGGTCAATCTCCATTAACGAATGCGGGACATATGGCACGATTTATAAGCGCGTTAATAGCGGCTCATAACTAATTAGGTGACAATTACATTTAATTTTATTACGGACCACGCTGAACAAACCTGTTCGCCCAAGAACAAAAATCGCAAGTATTCACCAAAAAGCGCCGACGTCACGGGCCAGGACCCCACACGAGGGTTGAGCGACACTTTCAATTTGAAAGGTGTAAAAATTGACGACAACGGCGAATAAGCGACGAACTGCTCTAAAAAAAATAAAGCCACAACAACAATATCATTTTTTTACGAAATAACACTCCGTTTTGATTGTGTTTGTGCCTTTATTTGAGTTGGCTTAGTCAAAATAACAATTTTCTTTGGAGACTTCAATGAGGATAGGCGACGAACCCAAATCAAAAATGCCTAATCGGATAGTCCATCGATCCCAGGTACCAATTTTGACAATTTTAATAACAGCCTTCTCTAAATGTGCCCCGTCATTTAGCTTCCTATTACGTTTAGAGTTTCTAAGAATTTTTTACCGATAAACACTTGATCTAGTCAGTCAGCTTATCAAGTCTACTTGACCTTATCCCAATTACAGTAATATGCAAAATATGGTAAAAAATGTTGTATTACCTTGATTTCGAAAACCTCTTTCTCTACGACCACCTATGGTGTTCCGTTCTTTTTCACGTGTCAGCATTTTGTCAGTTAATTGATCAAAATGACAATTATCTTTAAAATAATTCCTACACGTACGAATTACGAGGAAATCAAACCAGATAGGAGTGGTCAAGTGTCAACGGCGTTATCGTTTTCATTTTTGGTTTAATTCCATGGTCGGCAAGATTGCCAGATTTAATGCCTTGAACCAGTTGCATGACCAAACAAATGTATTGTCTTCAGAAATACATAAATCGCGATGATTTATGGGAATGTTGTCTAATTATATGCATGACGTCCTTTGTTGACGATGTTTTGACCTTTTGTCATAAATCAATAAGAAATTTTTCCAACACGTTTGTTACCCCAAAGTCAATTTGCTCTTCCGCTTTGTTTCTTGGATATCTTAATTTTGCAGCAGCTTTGATATCGACATTGTCAATGGGAAAAAATTAAGAGTGGAAATTTTAATAAAAAATAAATTAAACATGGTGCTTTGCATGATCTTGGTTCTTTTATTTTTGAAGTTATTTTTAAAAAAATTTGAAATTTTTAGATTTTCCAATTCTTTCCCGTAGAATTTTCATAACTTCACGTTTTAAAAGTATTCGCTGTTAATTTAAAAATCTTAAGATTTTTAAAAAGTTAACTGTCAAGAACTATTTGTTAAGAAATTTTAACAATTTTTTAAATCGTTTGGAACTAAATAAAATGGTTTCTAGTTTTAAAATTTTAAATCATCAGAGCGATTTTACGCTTGTTAAAACTTACAGGGCCTCTCATATTTATTTTTTAATCTTTTGTTTAAAAAGTTCTCTTATTTCTAGAATCTGACAATTTTCTTAATTTTTTCATCTTTTCATGACAATCACATTCTTCTTTAATTCTTCTCGACAACTGAGCCAGGTCAAATTTTCAAGACTTTTTGAATTTCTAGATTTCTGCCATCTTTTAAGTATTAATAGGTTAAAAGTAACTTGGAGAGTGCTTTCATTTTGTAGAATCTTTCTCACTTTTGTGGAAGATTTTTAATATTTTTAAGATTACAAGTAGTTCTTATATCTTAGATAACTTTTCAGGTATCAAAATGTTCATATTTCGCCTTCTTGAAGACTAAATGGATGTTAAATATAAGGAAAAAAATAAACTTTTCCAAAACTTTTAAATTTAGTTTTTTTTAAATATTTCGAGAAAAAAATAAGCATTTCCGAAACTTTTTGATTTTTTTTGATTTTTTTTTAAATATTTAGAAAGTTCTAATAATATTTACAATTATATGAAAAACGATTTTTCTCCAGTAAAATCTTCTAGTTTTTCAAATTTTGCAACCAAAATTTTAAAAATTTTAACTTTAAACAGAACTTACACGATAGTTTCAGGTTTTCTCTGGTTCCCGAGATTTTATAGATATGGGATGTATTGGAGAATTACAATGCAAAATTCTTAAAATAATCTAACGATTTAGATCTTTTAACATTTCTGTAGAACTTCCTAAAAAGTCCAAGAATTTTAAAAGGCTTAGCACTGCAATTTCCAGAACTGCTGTAAATTAAGATTTTAAACTTTTAAGACTTTAGTTTTTCAAAATTTTATTAAATCTTGATAACAGTTAATAAAACTTTGACATCTCAAAATTTTTCAGTTCTCCGGCGTGGAGATTTCGACGTGAAGTTAAGCGAGTAACATCAAAAATCGGTCCACGTTTTATGCTCCTTGATGGCCCTCCCGTCCGACCCTGACCGCTGCGAGCGTCGCCGTTACGCCACACAAATGGACCCTATTGAAAAAGAAATAACAGGCCGTGATCATAAGCAGCCTTTAATTTATGGAAGTAATGTGTCTAAAGTGTGTCCTAATTCATTTTTTTCCAACATTAATAACTAGTTAGATGTAAAAGTATCATTTATCTATTCCTTGACAGCGGCTATTTGAATGTTTAACAAATTCATAGCGCGAATTTGCACACAATGCTGCGTTCCGGAGATTAAAAATGGCCACTGAAGAAAACACGTAGGGGAGAAGTGTGCAAATTGGAGGGAAGTTCGTGCAGCCGAAGGCGTTCTAGATCCGATCTCGTGGGTTTTTATGGAAAAAACGTCCCAGATTATCCGATCAGGTTTTATTTCTCTGTTAATTTCTTAATTCCTGTTGGTATGACGGCCGGTTCTGATGCATCCCACGCGGCAATAAACAAATCAATGTCCACGCCGATGCCGAATCGAAGATCGTGAAAGTTTGACCTCCTAAAACCGATCCGAGTCGTTTTTCGTCTAGTTCTGCGTTTATTTAATTCGCAACGGAGACGTCTTTCTTGTGTACACGTTTAATTGACATGGAATAAGACAGATAACCGGCAGTGTCTGGAAACACGCGATGCTAGAAGCAAGACATAATGGTGGCATTTTGCCGACCAACCATGATAAGTAGCGACATCTGTTGATTAATAGTGCAAGCAAATTAGATCAGCCACATCGATTGCGATCTGGATGTGTTATGGATCGGCGGGCTAACGACCGACGGGTGTCATGTGTGGAATGTGTCCAACGAGATGACAAAATGGTCAACAATCTGACGCGGATTTTCAAGACGAAAAACGAGATGCTCCCATCTGATCTCGTATAAACAAACCACATTTCGGGCGATAAATCAGATATGAAATTTACACATTTCTGTCATTACCATTGTAGACTTGTGACCTCTGTCAATTTCTGGATTTATTATTTTGTTTTCGTCATTTCGGAAATTTATCGAGTTTCAACGAAATAATCGTTTTTTATTCAAATTTAATGCGACATAAAACGGTGATTAATGTGGGTGACTTAAATTAGGTGTTTTAACAGTCTTCGGAAAGTCATTTACATTTTTATTACAAATATAACATTTTACTTATGTCAAGGGCGCTGCTGCAGCTAGCTGATATGACAGTTCTCACACTTAATCAATAGAAAGATCAAAAATGCAAGATATGCTTCAAGTTTTATTGTTTCGCAATCGAAATTGCAGAAAAACGTGTTATACGAGATAAAATTTAGTATCTAACATCGACAATAAATTATTTTCTTGTAACGACTATGACTCTAAATGAAATTTGGACTAAATTTCTTCGTGACTGTTCGACCTTGTTTTAATAGTTCCATGCATAAAGATGTCTAGATTAAAAATATTGCTTGGAAATTGATATTACTGATTAATTAATAGCGGATTAACTTAATAAATTTTAATTGTATTTTAAGCGTGTTTAATGTGATTTAATTCCGCATTCCCAATCTGGTTTACTATATTCATACCGCTTAATCTAGCGTAGTTTTATTGTTTAACTGTGAATATTCGCTTATGAAATGCTTGAACCAGTAATAAAAGATTTCACAGTTTCTTGTGATTATAGTCATGCAGAGAATAAAAGCTCGAATGATCACATTTTCAAATTTAAGTAAAAAAATGCCGAGACCGAACTACTAATTTTGGATGAATAAGTTTTTAATTATTTGCAGTAATAATAAGTAATAACCACAGTTCAATCACTGCACGAAAACCTTGGACGAGTCTGTGGCATTGTAAACAATACTTAGATATTTAATACTCAAGCTGACAACAGCATTGTTAAGAGGTCATGACTTTTCAAAACAATAATTTGGTGCCAATAAAATGCCACATTATTATTAATTTATAGACAGCTTCTGGGTACCTACCAACAGCCGTTTCTGATTTTCCGATCAGTTCTAATGACCCACAGCTTGTTCTAAGCGGACAGATTTTTCTACTTTTTTGTTTTAAGATGTCCTTCGAATCAATAGTTAAACGAAGCCCACGACGATATCGGAAAGTTTAATTAGATTCTGATCCGCAACTGTCAATTAACAAACTAACGTTCCGAATCCGCTGGTTCGATTTTGGATATTTTCTTTCATTGACAGTAACGTCGTCTCGTCGGTCATTCCACAACCTTCATGTTTTTAGTACACGTTAATTAAATTTTAT
Organism: Cynaeus angustus; assembly: GCA_030157275.1. Taxonomy (NCBI): domain Eukaryota; kingdom Metazoa; phylum Arthropoda; class Insecta; order Coleoptera; family Tenebrionidae; genus Cynaeus; species Cynaeus angustus. The sequence goes on along the minus strand of CM058063.1, from coordinate 22,033,729 downwards.
ACGTCAAGACTTATCAGGCCACGACATTCCTCCGGTACGAATACTTAAAATAGTAAAAGCGAGCTTGTAAAGTCCAATAAAACTAAACGGTACCATCGAAAATTTATCTATAAGGTCGACAATATAAATACACGCCATTAATTTTCCGCTTATTCTTGTTGATCCTGGTTCCATTTAAGTCGAAATTCCACCGCGCTACCAAACGATTCCACCTAATTAAGTGTATAATTGCTTCATTAATATCGATCATGTTCCATTTCACCTTATGGCTCAATCGGCAAAAGGCGATTTTGCTCTCGATTTTCCGGCAATCGTCCTTATCGAGCGGCAGGATCTCGTTTCCCCAAACACGGGACGCCCCTATTTGCATATCGTTTCATCTTAATATCATAATATGTGTCAATTAAACGCGGCCGGAGCCGACCCGACACTGTTAGAATGCAGAAATTGATTTGACAACAAACCACACGAACTTTCCGTGCTCGGTGATCCGGAAATCGCAGCTTTGAGGACTAAGGATAACTGACGGAACGAAAGTGTGCAATTTGAGAGTTTGCTTAAGACATTCTCTTGATCTTCTTATCCTTGCATCGTACATAAAAAGAGCGTTTTCAAGACTCTTAAAAATTACCAGTTTTTTCATGTTTAAGGCGCGTCTTTATCAAGATCCGCCGTCTTATCATTTTTATTATTCAAAGAAGAATAGCTGCTGAGTGCTCAATAAAAAATCAACAATATGACGACTGTCTGTAATAAAATTTATCGGAAACGTTGTGGGCGACTTTTTACAGGCGCCTTTCCGGTTTATTACACTAAAAAATTAATGTCGATCTCTATCAAACGTTTAAAAGCCGTTTCTTCCTAATAACTCAATTTTAGCTAAAATGCGGATACACATTCATGTTATGTTGCTACGAGTTGCTGCCATTTATAACTAATTTTCTGGTCGGTAAGTACTATTAGAAATTCATGTGGCGTATAAGATACCCTCGCAAACGACCGTACCTATACGCTGCGGAATTACAAAGATACATTTTTCTTCGATTTTAAAATGAACTATTCATGTTCGGGACGTCTTAAATCGTTAACATATTGAATAGCTCAGAGTTTTATGAGTTGGTCATAAAATTAAAAACTATGAGACACAGACTGTAATTGAAGACGTCTGCACATAAAATAAATGGGAAAATTTTCGAGCTTAGAATTTAAATCTGTAAACTTTAATAAAAATCGGCTGAATCTTTGCAGTATTTCGAACCAGCTTTGTTGTTTTCTCTCCAGATATTGGTCTACTTTTGTACGAAAAATAATAAAACAACATATTCGATAGTTTAGAATTTTATGGGTCGGTCATAAAATTCAAATCTCTGCGATGAGAATTTTTTTAAACGGATCCGTGCTCGAAACTCGCAACAAAGCGCTTTTATGCTCCCACGTCAAAGTCAAACTTGCCAACTATAGCCTTAGCTACTGCGCTACTTTCTTAAACCAGAACAAGAGGTCACAAATTTTTAGAGATCTGCAAGAACTAATTTTATTCAACCGGCTCGTACGCCTCTCAGTGGCGATTATTTATGGCAACCTAGTGAAAGTCGACAAATTATCATCGGTGTTATTAATAAATTAACCGGTGGCATCTTGGGTGCTCCATGACTTTCACAAAAAATCGCATATTTACGACGTGATTTTGCGGTAAATTGAGTTGCGAATCCCGTGATAACGCATAAGTGGGTTGGTCATCTAAAAAAAACAAAAAAAAGAGAAGAAAGTCGGTTTGAGCTCGAGGGCGTCGATAATCAATGTAGAAGCCGTAAAGATCGCTTTTATTGCGAAGGATTCTTGTAATAATAAAAATTATGAGCCGCATTAAAAAATAGACAATTTTCCGGAGCATTAAAATATGTGGAGGTCGGCCCATACGAAATAATAAAGTCTAAGTATTTCTTTATATATTTTTTTAATTATAATCCCTGTGTACAATTTAAAACATCCTTTTTATTGCCGCTATAAAACGAGCCATAGATACTATCAAGGCCCGGTTGTACGAATACAGAGACGATTTTATGTAACGTTTATAAAAAAAGACCTGTTTGTCAAACCGGCGTGTTGGCTTTAATGGATTTTTAAAGATTGCTTAATAGGAAAAAATTAGAGGATGCGGAGGCGGCGGACGCGATTTCCACATAAATCACTGGATTTCCAGCACCGGAGGCTAAGGACCCGGCGCCGCCACTAAATAATCGAGTTTACGTTCGCACATCAAAATATCGCATGTAAAAGAGGTATTAATTACGGTGTTCCGCGATGGATATAAATCCATGACATCGCTGGCCATAGCGCACGAGCGGACGACTCAATAGCCGAAAAAGAAAAATGTTGCGGCTGCACCCAGAAGAAAATTCCGAGAAGAGAGTGAAAGTCCGATTTGTCGATAAGAAGTGGAAAACCTCGACTATGACATTTTCATCGACGAAAACGAATTAACGGAGATGTTCCAAAAACAACAACAACATGTTTTAAACTTTTTTCCTGAATTTTTAGCCAAATCGGAGCTTTTTCGATTCCTAGTAATTCTTTTTCCCTTTTCTGTGTTTTTAGGTCCGCCGTCAGCAGGTAAACGCGCCCGCGCTAACGTTTCCTAATATAAAATTTATTAAGTGTCTCCTGCTGTTTTAAATGCTTGTTTTATCAGCAGTTTTGAATGAGCGCCGGTGTGATGTCCTGTAAAAAATGTTACGATTTTGAACGGGTCATCGACGTCTTTCCTGAAGCCCCGAGAAAGGTTTCGATATGCATACGATGCAACCTGTTACTTTCAAATTTTTTTTTTTAGAATAACCTCCCACGATACGACAGGTTTCGACAATTTCAATGGTATGATTGAGTAACGCAATTAACATGAAAGTGAGCGTTAAGAGCTCGTAATACGAGATATACAGGACGAGACATTTACAGTTAGGTTTTTACAACCGTGCCAGCACGAATTAAGAAAAGTTTCACCATTGAAAAAAAGAAGCGAGATTTTTAGTTTCGGCGTTTCAACAGGTTTTTAACACTAGGAACGTTGGCGATTTTAACGGTAGATTGGAACAGAAAATAAAGAACTTGAAAGAAAAGCGTTTTTTTGATAATTGGACGCTCGGACAGCCGTTAGTGTCAACGCCGGCCTTGCCTCATTATTTATTCGATATGGTTCTGATGGCTGCGAGCTAAAACCAGTTACACGAAAAACTATTCCCAAAAATTTCGCGAGCGACTGAATTTAAAAGTACATTCCCGCCGAGAGTTGCGAAAGCCATTTTTGATACTGATCCTGCACTTTCCCCGGAAATGACATCAGCCTTTTCTAGCTCGAATAAAAATCCAATCGACCGTAAATTCACAATACAAATATTACACAATCGCATAATCATCGTATTCATATATCATATGTCAAGCAGGTGTCCGTGAAAGAAATCTGTTTTAGTGAGCAGGAAATTTTTATTTCGACCTCGTTCACATCATCTCTATGCAACTCTCCTTAGAAATCTGCGAATATTGTGAAAAGCTCGGTCAGGCGGGCGCAGCGCTCATTAGAATGCAAGAGAGAAAGGATTTATGATTAATTAGACTCGAGTGAAATAATCGGAAACGACCTGCTAAGGCACCTGTGTGGTGTGTCAACTTTCAACTTTACTAAAGCGTTTTATTTACTTTGTTGTCAATGCAAATTGCGCCTGTGACCCACTTCGTTCGGTATCTAGAGAGTGAAATTTTATAGTCGTCTAACACCGATTCGCACTTAAACTCAAAGATGTTTTATCGGGAACGTGGGCGCCCGGGCCCAAATCCACCAATCCGTGTAAAAAATGCAGCAGTTTTATGCGCCGATGACCGGAAAATTTGAAATATTCCCATGTTTGCCTCTTTACAAGAATATTTTACATGTGCGTCGAACCAACGAAAGAAGTGAAATGTAAAATTCATCTGACAAAAAATTTTCATTACTAGATCCAAATTAAAGTTTTTGATCGATCACTTTATAAACGTTTAGTTCACAGACTCTATGGCGGCCGTAAAAATTAAAATTTTATGAACTCATCTGTAAAACTATACACTGGCCTGAAGAACTTTTGTGACCGTAGGGCTGAATTTTATGAACTCGTGTGTCCAAATATACTTTACGAACCGAACCTCAATTTCTTATGACGTGACTTTTTACCTCGGTCTTCAAACGTCAAAAACCTCAGCATTTAAAAAAAAAACATTATCCACGCACCATATCTCCTCATGTCTCCAACAACGTTACCGAGCAAAGTTTACGCATTTACGCGTCTACATAAAAACCAAATATCGCTGTGACCTCTATCAAGAAATTTGGCTGAAATTTAAGGAATGTGTTTGTTTCAGCACGCCGAAAAACTGTAGATGTCCCATTTGTGGCCCGCATATAAAATAGACTGTCAATACACGTTGAATATACCGCTATAAATCACTGTCATAATAAACCAAAAACTGTTATTTGCGCATTCTGTAAAGAAAAGCCCAAAGTGACAGTTATCGACAGGTCCTGTAAAAGCCCCTTGTGGTATGCAAATAAAATCTGATCTCTCTTTATTATAAATTTTGTCATTCTTTAATGGTACCTTTTTTATCTTATCGATGGGTGGCCGCCGCCGCCACGGACGCACCGATCCGAGCGAAAATCGTCGATTAACGTCGTCATTGGCCGCGTGTTGTCAGCAATGCAAACAGTTGAAATATGTCGCATATCTCGTCCGTTCGCGGTAACCCACCGTGTCATACCTCCTGTCCAATTAACAGTGTCGTTCGCGGTTGAACTTTTACTTTTGTTTGTTCGTTTTCACGTTCCGACGATGATTCCCACCACCTATCCCACCGCCTTTTTTCCTTACCTTAAGAATGCATCGTCCTTCGACCTCGTTTTCCGCCACGGAGACGTTGTAGAAACTCTGGTCGAAGATGGGTTCGTTGTCGTTGACGTCGTGGATGGTCACTAGCACTGTCGCCGAAGAGGATAGCGGCGGAAACCCGTTATCCGTTGCAACAACGGTCAAACGCGGCACAGGATCGGTTTCACAATCGACATGAGCGCGAGTTGTCACTAAACCACTGCGTGGATCTATCTGGAACCAAGAGGAATGCGTCGCGGCGCTATCTTTCAACGTGTACGTTATCGCACTGTTGTTGCCTTCGTCTTTATCGGTAGCTAGGACTTGGATCACGGACGTTCCAGGATCGGAAACTTCCATGACGTTGGCTTCGTAGATCTCCTGTTCGAACTCGGGAGCGTTGTCGTTGATGTCTGTCACCATCAAGTTGATAGTCCTCGACGCGTGAAGCGGAGGGTTTCCACGGTCCGTAGCCACAACGTTTAAAGTGTAGTTAGGTTGCAGTTCTCTGTCTAGAGGCAACGAGACGATCACCAGGTATATAATGTTGTCCCTCGTGGTCAAACCAAAGTGTCCATCACCTCCACTTAGCGTAACATTGATGTTAGAGTACTCCGTTTTGGAGTCGGGATCGTTCACGGAAATTCTCGCAACGAACTCGCCCGGTTGCGCTGATTCGCTAATTTTAGGAGTCGCATCGTCGCTCAAGAAGATGACGTTAATTGTGGGTTGGTTGTCGTTCACGTCCGTCACTTTGATGGAGACGAAAGCGGTGGTTTCTAAAGGTTGTAATCCGTGGTCTTTGGCGACGATGACGAGTTCGTGCAACTCTTTGGTTTCGAAATCCAGGGGTTTATTCACGACGATGAGACCAGTCGCGGCATCAATCCTGAACATGTTATCGCGGTCACTTTGTCTTCTGTTGATGGAATACTCGATCTGACCGTTCTCTCCGGCATCTTTATCGGTAGCAAACACCTGGAGGACCGTCGTCCCCACGGTCGCGTTTTCAGGCACCGTTGCGATATACCTGCTCTGGTTAAAAATCGGCTGGTTATCGTTAACATCCTGTATGGTAATATTCACAGTCATTTCTCCTCTCAGCGGAGGAGTCCCTCCATCCAAAGCTTCAATTACGAGGCTATAAGCCGGAGTCGTCTCCCTATCCAAAAATCCATTAATCTGCAGATCTAGATACAGCACTCCGTCCCGTTCTCGATGCGACGACAACCTGAACGTATTGTTAACGTTCCCGGAGACGATATTATATCTCTGCGTGTTGAACACATCCAAGTCAAGGTCTTTCGCTGGATGCAAAGTTCGTTTCACATCCCTCGGCGTGTTCTCCGGGAACTCGATCGACATCACCGCCATAGGAAACGTCGGCGCGTTGTCGTTCTCGTCGAGCACTTTAACAACCACTTTCACATTGTCTCCGCTGATCGGTATGGCCACAAGCGAGTAACTCGAGCGAGTTTCGCGGTCTAAAGACACTTTGGTGCGGATTTCACCGGTGGTTTGGTCGATGGCGAGGTCCGTGTCGACGGCACTACCCACGGGGACGATGAGATAAGGAGGACCACTGTCGGAAGCACCGTCACCGATGAACCCGATTCTGGTGCCGACGGGGGCGCCTTCGGACACCTCCAGGTCGCGCACGTGCTCCGCCCGAGACGCCGCCAGCAGAAGGAGGAGCAGCAACATGGTCGCTGACGTCGTCATCGTGGGGGGCGGCACATCCTGCAACGGGAGAGGAGTTAGTCAGGGAACAAAATGTTGAGGGAGTGAAAATTTGAATTTCTATCGAGTCTGACGATAAAACCGAAAAGAATAGAAATACGCAGCCAATTATAATTATTACCGTAAGAACTGTTACTTAGCCACACTATTAACCGGATTTATCACTCATTGGTTGTCACTTTTGCGAATAACTTGAAGAGAAGGAATACAGTACGTTTATTGTGAGATGTTGAATAGCGCAAGAGTTTGATGGGGTTTTTACATTGGTAGATGATTTTTGAGATTTCGGTCTTTAGAACCGAACGGTTTTGTGATGTGATGTGATTAGAGGCGTATAATGAAGAAGTTGTTGGTTTTGTTGGATGAATCGAGTGGAGTGGTCACGAGGGGAAGTTGTTGGGTATCGTAAAAGAGGTAAATTGGTGAAATGTGGTCGTCGACGGCAACGCGGAAGGCCGGAGCATCCCTTGATACGGAGCTGCTAATAACCAGAACAAAAGCGCTACTATCGTCGCTGAAAACATCGCTCGCGCGCCCGCTCTCTAAATATGTTTGTAATGGTTCCTCAATTTACCGGATTCTTTTGAAGGTGCCGTTCCGGGGATTAAAAACGGGTGCACGGTAATCCGGAGGCGTAAGTGTTGCGATTTCGCGAGCGTCCATCGAGGTTAACCGTTCGTGTAGGAGAGCAAAAGCAGGCGCGTAAACAGAAAAAACGAGAATTTTAAAAGGCTCCGACTCCTGCGCTGCCGTCGTGTCTTCGGCTCACCTGCGGGAAACCATCAAACCATCAGTGCATCGAAGAACTCGTAATCCACCTTATTCGAGACACCGGCGCGCACTCTCGCACACAGATCACTGACACCGTGGACACCGTCGTCGCGACGACGTCTCCGCACGCACACGTCGCCGTCGGATATGACTCGGTGACGGCGGCGCCGTCGCTCACTTCTTCAATGACGAAACAGCGAAAAGAAACGCGGACCGCCTCGTCGTCTACGGTCTTGAGATGGACTGAGCGAGAGCGTAGAAGCGGCGACTGCGAATGCCCTCCCCGCATTCCAAACAGCCTCCTGCCGCGCCCCGCAACCTGTCTTACCTGGCCGAGGCCGAGGCGCACAGGTATACACTTACCTACGGCGGCAAGTTTGAAAAGGGGACCATTGTCTCAAACCCACAGAAACAAACTATTGTCTTGTCTATTCGCGGGCCGCCGGTGCTCACGTTCGCCAATGACTACGACGACCGACAATAAATCCGTCGGGGGGAGATTTCGACGCTACCTCAAAACGCGAACCTCATGCACATATGATTATAATAAATCCCGGACTTATGCGGACGCGGCCCGGACGATAAATATGGCAGGCTAAAATGTAACGTGACTTCTTTAAGACGGTATTTGCGAATATTTTAAAATACTACCATGCAGATGCCAAACGAAGCCTTTTGCAACTAACTCGCTCACATTCATTTCAACAGCCACAAAATCCCACAACTTTATTTAAAAAAAAATTAAACTCGCCGAAGATTCAAAAACTCTACAAACATTTAGAAATCTAGAATTATGACCCTTCAATTTCTGAGACTACTTCTAATATTTGGATCCGATTTTAAAATGGAGCTCTAAGCTTAAACCTTAGAGCGCTTCCTGCAAAAGTACTATTACGAACAGCAACTTTGTATCTTATTTTGTGATACCCCACTGACGCAAAATTTTGCATTAATTTTACAATCTCATTCTAAAGCCTACAATATCTTAGTCATAACTTAAGTTTCAAATTTTGCTTATAAAAAAAATAAATAAGAATACAAAGTAACATAAGAATATTTATAAGTAATATATAGCATTGTAGCAAACAGCTTTTCAAACAATGGTTACTTAAACTTTTTAGCAATGAAACTTAAGTAAAAGTGCTAATTTATCTCCAAAACTTTGCTTCCTTGTTGGTAGAATGTTGGAAACTTGCGCTCATAGTTTACATCCCCGCACCTTAATGGTGCGCTCAAAATCTCCAGATATCTTGAAAAAACCGTACATAATGTAAAAGTTGAATGTTGACTCGTGATATTAGCGGCTATTGTTATTTATCGCGCCGAAATCCGCTATTTCTCACTTTTCTGCACAATCGCGCCCAAAATCGGATCAATTAATCGTCGTACCGTGACCGCATTAAAATTAATTGGCTTAATTAAATCGTTCCCATTGTTAGTTTTATTAGCATTTAATTTTTCCTTTATGCGATTGACATTTATTCACTTACTGAAGAAGAGTTAACCCGGAAATAACAAGCGCGAAAACATCGCTCCATTCACTCTGTTTAATTTTTACCGCCAACACGACTGAGTTGCTTTTGTCGTAAAATGATGGATTCTTGGAATCTTCTCTATTAACTAAAAGGTTGATTAAGCCATATAATTTCTTTAACATGTCTATTTCAATCATATCACATTCTTGAGATATGCTTCTGGTTTCCCTAAGTTCTTTTAATCTGTTACTTTTTCTGGTCGCTTTTTTTTCCGTTTTTCTCGTCGTTATGGTTGTAAGAGCGCCATACTGAGCGGTCATTATCGATGCTGCGATTTCCTCCGTGTCTCATAATCGACGAAATCACCTGTCATACGGGACGAGAATGTCACTTTATGAACAAAAAATGAATAATAAACAGTGTTGTCTCCTTAATCCATCGATTATTTATGCGACACGAGATAGCGACTAATTAAATTTTATAAGTATTTTTATGTTATAATTAATTATATCCATGTTTTGTATATAAATAATTATTATGACATATCAATAACGATAAATCAAGTCGGTGGAGGATTGCCGATATATTTTTTATGCGAAATATTCAAATTAATTGCTGACATGAAGTCTGAAAGTTTGAAGAATTCGCTAATCGCTCAATTATGTCCTTGCAAAAAATATATCACGGTCCAACAACGAGATTGTTTAAACAAGTTATTATTGAAAATGTTCAACCTACACACATAACTCTTCGTGAAATATCCTGCAATATTCCATCTTTGGCGAGCATTACAAATTACAACTTGTATTAGATAGCGAGATGATTAATCGCACAAGCAACAACTCTCGGTGAAAAAATTCAAAGATATAAATCCATAGATTTTCCGCAGGACCGTCACGAAAACTGATTCAGACCACCATCTGCCTTCTTCATTATGGAAACTCTTCATTTTGCATCAACTTCCTGTCGTAGGCAAATTAAATATTTAATACTAAGTTGCACATTTCTACTTGACAAAACTATCACGATTTGAGATTATTAGTCTTAATAAATTACAACTTTCATTACCGAGGATCGAAAAGAGGAAGACCTGCGGATTTTTCATAAATCAAGGTGGACAGCTCTCTCGTCAAAACTTGGCTGACGCTGAAAAAGTTGTAGAGATTATCGCGCTCTCGTTATATTGCAAAAAATAATCTGCGATTTAACAAAAAATCGAGCTTAAAAAACAAAACAGTCTTCGATTAGATTCAAATTAAATTGAGCCTTCTCTTTCAAGTTTTATAACTTCTCACGTTTATTTGGAAATCGTGGAAGCTTGATGTGTTCTAGACTTGTTAGTCCAATTTCAGTTTTATTTTTCAAAATTCCCTCTAACACGAGTCGATCTGCTGAATGAAGGTAACAGAGAAGTGCGTTTCTTCCTCTCTGCTTCGTCTTTTATTCGAGTTGAACTCGTTTTCATGAGAGATTTCGCGAACTCTAACTGCTTCTGATTTCACCCAAACTTAGTTTGAAGAGAGAATCCTAATTTCCTCTGTTAATTGGTGACTTGAATTCTGACCACTTTGTTTGGGCGTCATTGTGCATTAGAAGTTTGTCCATTAGATTTTTGTGACTTGTGTGCCGACCTTCCCACCGTGTTTGGTCGAGGAATCAAAATCCGCGTGAGAATCGCGTTACTTGCCGTTTTTTGGTGCGCTCTTTTCATTAAGCTCATCAGTGCTTAAAACACTAAATCCGCTTTTTTCGAAACGTTCCGTTTCCACGAACTCCTTTTCTTTCATCTTTCGTGGTCTATCGGTCCGGCTTAAGTAAGTTTTTTGTTTTGAGACCGCTTTTGTCGACTCATCCTCTGGTCATTCCCTCCGAAAAAACGAAGAGAAATTTTACTCGGTCGAGAGAAAGGATCAGATACGTGCACCGAGGGAAATTCCTCTAATTGCAAATAAATTTGTGTCGGGCATGGATCAGATAAGGCCTATCATATCCACTAATTAGCGGAAACGATTCCAAAGGACGTGACGGCCTCGACGGTTTCGATTTCCCGAAATCGTCGACTGAAGAAGCGACGCCTCGTGGGAGCCGTAAACACCGTGCTCAGGTAATAATTTCGGCAGGTATGGTTGTAGAAGAAGTGATACGCTTCATTCGATCCATTGTGTGAAACCATTGGATTTTTGTGTGTGCTTTTGTAGCGCCGTTGGTTTCCTGTGTACATACAACGTTTTCGTCGGAGCCACTTTCATGCCTTGATAAAAACCCATGGGATTGGAGTTCTCTGAAATAATTAGTGTAATAACATAGACGCGGCACGCACGGACTATGTGCTAAGAATGTGATAGTTAATATCGTCGTAGAAAAATAGGAGGATCCGACGGACACGACAAAAGATTACTACGGGTTTTTCTCACAACCTTCTTTTTTAATATTATGTCGTTTACAACGACCTTTCTATAGCACAAACGAAATTTTATAGAACTTCATTTGGAGTTCTTTCAATTAGATGAGAGGGAGTGGTTTTAGTTAATGATCTGATGTCTGAATTTGTCATTTTATAACAAAGATTTCGGGAAACATTCCACAGTTTACCGCAATACAAAGAGAACGAGATATTGAGCAATAATTGCGCAGATATTTAAAAAAACAATTTTATAATTACAATAATTATACTTAATCTTTGTTAGCAACAAATTAGCCGCGAATGTTTTAAACGACATTTTACAATTATTTACATTTGAATCGGAAAAAATAATAATTCGTCTTTATAACATCCTTCTAAAAAATCAAACACTATGGAGACAAAAGATTCTAAAAACGATGTAAAAAAACTCAAAATTACGAATAAATCTAGATAATATAGAAAGTTCAAACAATATAATGAATACAGACAATATCTAGCACTGAAAAAGTGCTAAGCCAGTCCTAAAAATGTTCGGATTTAAACTATCCAGAAGAAAACAAAAACCATAAAATTTAGTTCTTCAGAGTTTTTAACATTTTCACTCTAAGAATGTTCCAGAACTAAAAAAAAATTCTTCTAAAATTTCAAAATTTTTAGTAAATTCCCAATCCTAATTTTTCAAAAGTTCCAAGACAGAATTTTTCGAATTTGTAGAACTTGTACTTTTTTTAAGATTCTTTGCCTTTTGTTTTTTTTTTAAACAGTTAACAATTACAGTGAGATTTTTAAAATCATTGCAAAACTGTTCTAAAATTATTATAAAACATTCAAATTTAAATAAAATTTTAATTTAAACTTATTAATGATAAAATTTATACGCTTTTTAAAATAATCATATTTTTTTATAACTTATTCATAGTTTTTATACCTAAAACATTTAAAAAATCTACAATCAAAGGTTTAAAAAAATTCTGTATGAAATGTTGATTATTGTAATAATCTAAAATTCAACATCTTATATAGATTTTTTTATAGAACTTTAAGCTCCTCAACCACTAAAAAAATTGTAAGATAAATAAAATTATTTTAAAATGTATTTGCGACATCTTAAAAATATCAAAATATACGTAAATTTACAAAATATTCAAATAATCGAAAAAAATAAAAAAATATACAAATCTAAAGTCTCTAAAAATTCTAAGACTTGCAATGAATAACTAAAATTAGAAAGCATTAAAAAAATATAAAAATACAAAAGAATGAAAGTATCTTTAATATTTAAAAAAGTTGAGAAATTTGTAAAGAATACAGAAATTCTAAAGATAAAAAAATTAATAATTCAATAAAATCCTAGAAATCAAAGAAGAAATTCTAAATCTAGAGAGTATAGAAAATCTAAATAAATAAAATAATATAAAAAAAACAAAGAACATTAAAAGTATGTAAAAAGACAAAAGACTACAGTAGATACAAAGCTTAAAAAAATAGAAAATCATAAAAATATTAATTAACAGAGAATTCTGAAAATTTTTAAAAAACAGAATCTACCAAACGAATGCAATTCAAGAAAATTAATAAAACTTAGAAATTTAGAAATTTAAAAAAAATTTAGTGTCAAATATGTAAACCCCTGAGAATAAAAAATATATTAATAATTTGAGGTATATAAAGAATTTGAAACGTTAAAAAATCCAGAGATTATAAAGAGAATCGAAAGAATAGAAACTTTGTAGAAAAAAATGCAATAAACCAAAAAACAAACTTTGTAAAAGTAAAACCACAGCGCAATCGCACCCGAAAAAATTTAAAAAAGAATCTAACGTATAGAAAATCTAAACATTTAAAAGAATCTAAAAAAATATGAAATTGGTAAAAAATTATTAAAACTACAGTACATACAAAGATTTATAAAGCAATTTACAAAATCTAAAAAAAACATTCACAAAATAAAAAAAATCCGAGGATTCTAAAGATCTAGAGAAACTAACAAAAGTGTATCCAAGAAATCCAGTGCAAATTTATCTGTTGCAAATTTTTGCATATTTTTTAATCATGTTACATATTCTCCTGCACGTGTGTGATAAATTACGTTGCATATTTCCCACTCTCTCGACTCGAAGTTGCTTAAGTCTGGTTATACTTTAAGTAACTTCAATTTTCATTCAGCTTCAGCAAACTAACATCAATCAAAGTTATCTTTTTTTTGTTTTAAGTAGTGTAAACCAAATTTATCCAGCCAATAAATTTAAATTTTCGTTTCAAACCTTGACACTTTGGTACAACCTAAGCTCAAGTTTTATAGTCATCCTTGGTTCCTACTAAAAACTGTAGGTGGATAAACATAGAACTATCAATATTTAATTTATTCTCTCTCTTTCAACAGTAAATAACTAGAACCAAGTAGAATAAAAGCAAATTAAAAAGATAAACAATATTATACACACATAAACTAAGTTGAAGTAGTTTTATACTAATGGATTTCTATGAATATTTAAGAGGATCTTTTATCTGGAACGCCACGAATATTTTTCAGATTTTGACGGATAGAGATTAATTACAAGTTTTTACCGAAAAGGCTGAAAAACGTGAAAATTACAGATTACAAGCTTCAGCTCTTGCAATTTGCATCTGATACAATCACAGCGTTGAGTAGAACTAGTTTTTGTTAAAATCCATACACAGAGTGTATAAATGAAACTAAAATTAAAAGTTAATTAAGAACGTGTCTACCTCCGTTTTTCCTACTTAAAACTGGTTTCCGAGTATTTTCCTAGCTACATCAAGTTTTTAGCAAACACTAATTCTGGAAGAAGAGAAATAAATACGAATCTTTCTGCGTTAAGACCACAAAAACGAGATTTTTTAAGTGGATGTGAATTGTGATAGTGGTAAGGTGGAGCGTTTCTAAAATTAGAAAACTTCCATAGCGTTTATTTTTCGAGCGAACTAATTAGCGCCAGTGTTGAAACCTAGCCTCGCCGAAACGCTTCCACCGTAAAAAACCAACAAAGGCATCCGTTAATTATAATTCCCGACGCTCTGAACGAAGAAAACGTCTCACGAACGATCTCAGCGATTTCGTTTTTCCAACACAATTTAAAGGAGACGAAAGAACAACGCAACGAAAAAAAGAGGAAAAGAAAACCGCTGAAACTCAGCGGTGGCGGTGCGAACCGGCGGCGCATTAATAATCGCCGGATCAAATTTAATATCGAATGTTAATTGTAGCGAGCCCATTAATAAGATACTTTAGCAAACTTGTATTTCATGCGTTAAGTCGTCCACCATGAATCCGAAGTCAATACTAGTGGTTGGTTTGGTTTATTTGTCATATCCGTATTTATAGATACTGGTGGTAATGAAGCACGGAGAGAGCCGGACCGCGCGATAAAGCCGAGATATTCTCAAACGTATATCTTTATCTAATTTATAACAATCTCCGGTTGGAAATATGTACAACACGACGCTGTTTAGCTGTTGTTTCTGCTTCGGTCAGTGATTAATCCTCTAACTAACTAACTAATTTGCCTACCAGCTAGACGGATTCTCATGATCATATCTGTACCGCGCTGCAGACGCTCGTAAATCGCGGGGAAAAACTGCATCGGCTACGGTGAAGACAACAAAAATGCCACGTTTTTATTCACAAACGACAGTACTCCCACCACAATCTGCAAAAAACAGAGCTTATTCCGGCAAACTTTCAGAAACTTAATCTCCAAAAACTAACTCAAGGACCCATTGATGTTTTCCGTGTCTGGTCTAGTGAAATCGAGAAGTCTAGACCCATAAATAAACAATTTTCACTTCACAGATTTACGGTCATCCTGTGAAAGAATTTCAAATCAAAAGTCGATCACATTTTTTTCTAAACCAAGAAAATATGACGATTAAAAAAATCACATTCCTATGGCTCTCATTGTTAATTTTCCACTTCGATGTTATTAATTTCAGTTGGGGGTCTTATTTTTGAGCCTCCATTCTAAAACAACACCTTCTATCAAGAAAAACTAAAAATACATTTTTTTTTCAGTTTAGGTACGCTGTGAATTCTTAACTTAGAATATTTAAATTCAGTTTTAAGTTTTATGTTTTATTAATTCTAGTTCTCAATTTGCTCTATTAAATTTACAAATATCAGTTCTTAATTTTTTGATGTTTATAAGAGAAAAACGGAATTTTTCAATAGAATCTAAACGTTACAAAAAAAATGTTGATAATTCTTAAAAATTCGAAAAATGTGTAAACCAATGCCATAATAGAAGGAAAATCTAAACAAATTTATTAAAAAAAAAAACAAAAAAATTAAAGAATATAATATTTAGCAATTCTATGGAATATATGGTTATTTAAAATACATAGAATCCAAGTGATAAAAAACATGTAACCAATAAAATAAAATCCTAATAATCTAAAAATACTAAATTAAAAATTTACATAATCTAAAAGAAGTCTAAAAAATGTCCAAAGAATAAAAAATAACAAGAATATAAAGCGTTTAAACAGTTCGAGGGCTACAAGGAATCCAAACATTCTAGACATTCTAAAATGAATTTGAAATGATTCTAGAAAGCATGAAAAATCTAAAAAAAATTGATAAATAAAAAACTGAAAATTTCGAACATTCCACACTCTAAAAGCCAAAAGCAAATAAAAGTTTTAAAAAATCTACGGATTCTAAAGAATTCGAAAATAATAAAGAATAAAGAAAATTTAGACAAAATCTTAAAAACCTGAAATACCATATAAAAGAGGAAAAGCATCCAAAAAACCCACAAAATTCAAAAATTAAAAAAAAAAGATACACAAATTCTAGAATATATTTATAAATTTTAAAGAATCTAAAAAAAAACAAAAATAAATAAAATTCACAAAACGCAAAAAAATAAAATAGGAAGTATGGAGAATAACAAAAGTCTTAAAGTTACAAAAAGTTTAGACATTTTAAAAACAACTTAAAAAATCTAAAAATTGACAAAGTACTGAAAATCTAAAATATTTAGAAAACACAAATTTTGGGAAAATACAATCCAAAGAGTCAACATTTTAGAGAAAAAATATGTGCAAAGAATCCCAAGAATATATTCCAAAAAAAAACGTAAATTGACCGCAAATATGAAATTCTAAAGAAAATTCGAAAAATATAAATAATCTATACATCTAGAAATTGAAAAATAGATCAAAAAAGTCGACAAGTTAAAAATAATATAAATAATTCATACAGAAAATAAACCCAATGCATCAAAATTTAAAAAAAAATCTATAAAGAATTGAGAATCTAAAAAAATCTATAAAAAAAGTGACAGTATTGAATAATTTAAAAAACTAAAAAATTCTTGAAATTAAATTTTTAAGAGAGTACGAAGTGTAAAACACGAAATAGATTTAAAATTTGAAAATTTAAATTAAACATTAAAAAAATACAGAAAATTAAAGAATAAAAATAAAAATATGAAGAATTCAAGAAATATAAAAATTAAAGAATTTATTTAGTTACAAGAAACTCGAAAATTCTAAGAATCTAAAGAGTGAAAATTCTAAATCAAACATGCAAATGGTAAATAAACTAAAATTTTTAGCGGTTACAATCTATATAATTAAAAAACAAAAGCAAGTAAACAATAAATCGGAATATAAAACTTTAAGAAATATAAGAAACCAAAAATAAATATAAATTAAGTTTCTTTAATTCAATTCTTAGGAAGAAAAACCTTTAAAAACAGAGAATTGATTTTTAGTATCTGCCATATAGAATTATTTAAAAAAAAAAACAGGGAATTCAAAAAATAGGGTTATACAAGAGTACAAGCCGTTCAAAAAAAAAAATGAAAAACTCGAAAAATTCAAAACGTGTAATTTGAAAAATCTAAAGAAGCAAAGAAATTCAAATAATCCAAAACATCTAGGAAACCTTTAAATTCGAAAGAATTCAGCACAAAAACATCCAAAAAATCTAAAGAGTCTAAATAGAGAATTCTAAATGTCTAAAAACCTAAAAAGTATTACAAATATGAAGCAGAATTTAACGAGTTTTAACTTCATTAAACCGGAATTCTCATCTTATTCTTATAACGTAATTTAGATAAAATAGTCATCAACTGAATTTTAATTTTAATTTCTTAGAAATTAATTGCAAAAACTATTTCCTGCGTCTCAGATAAGTAAATCATCAATTTCTAAGTGAACGATCCAGTTCAGACCTTTGCACTTTGCTCAGCATAAGTAGTTTATACGGTATAGAAGCGACGGCAAAATAAGTATGTGTTGCCTTATTGTAACTGCATAATTTAATTTGTACATTTTCAACATCACTGCGCTTAAGAATAACGTATTATTTATTACAATAAAGTTAGTGTGACCATCATGTAGTTCTGTACGTCCTAAAACATAAATGTACAATATGTTAAAATTAAAAAATTAAAGAAAAAAAAGAATCCAAAATATCTAGAAAATCAAATTAATTAAATTAAAAAATCCCCAAAACGAACACAACCCAAAACACAGAAAATATCAGATATGTAAACCTCAAAGAATGAAAAGAACATGAAGAATTCGAGGAATATAACAAATTTAAGCCGTTTAAGACTCCAGAGATCATAAAGAGAATCTAAAGAAGAGAATTTTTGAAAAATTCTCAGAAGTGTATGTAATCCAAATTACATTTAAAAACTATGAAGAATAAAAAAAAAAGTTGAAAGAACCTCAAGCATCCGAAAATTGCAACAAAACAAGAAATTCTATGTATCTATATAATTTAAAGAATCAGTAGATATTAGAGAAAAAACGAAGAATCTAACTGTTAAACCTACTGCACTTTTTGCAATAATTTGATGCATTATGCAAAGCTATTATTTAAATTCTTTATCTTGTGCGCATCTTGTGAAGGTATGTTTTAAATGTGTCACAAGTGTCATAACCTGAGATTAGGTTATGGCACTTTTGACTTAGAAATAAGCAATGTACACCACACCTATGACCTGCGTACCAAAGAGAGAAGCAGCAACATAACGCAGGAATGTATTTTATATGTCAAATAATTTTATTAAAAGTTCAAACAAATAAATTATTGTCATTATTAATCATTTTAATATGTTTGAAAAGCATAACCTTTTAAAATGATTTTTTTTAATGAAAAAACCTAACAGTTTTTTAGGATTTGTTGTTTTATAAATAAAATAAACATTATGAATAAGGAACATTTTTCGTATGTTTTAAAATGTGCAAATTAAATTGTATGAAAATAGTGTTTTTTTTAATTTTTATATTTATGTAATTTTTAAGCAAGCTGTATATTTGTAAATAAAACGTAATTTTAAATTTTGAAGTTTATAAAAATTGCAGGAGGATTATTTTATGTAAAAATTTTGAAACTGCAAATTTAATCGGTTTCAGAACCATGAAACTTTTTATGAAATGTAACTTTCAGATTTATATTGATGCAACTTTAAGTAATTTGCTCCAATTTTCATAAAATTTTACTATCTCTATATTTCAATCTTTTGAAAAAGCGTTTTTCGTTGCTGTTCTTTCTTTAGCATTTACATTTTTCCTGCTAAACTTTACAAATTTATTATTATTATATCTATTGTTTTCTCTGTCCACCTAATAATAATAACTCTGATTTGACAAGTGGTAATGTGTTATAAAAGACGTGGTATTGTGGGTAATTGAAACTTCATGACTTCTAGGTCTAGTGCCTAATGCAATTACGGCAAAACTACAATTAGTAATAATTAAATACTCAAATAATATTTTATATGGTAATGTTTTTCAGTTTTTTCGGAAAGCATGTGGTGTATCATAATTAAAAATCAAAGAAGGAAATGACAAATAGCAGCTCGGCTCTTCTCTCCTCAGAATGTTAATTTTCCGATCAACGTTAGTGCAGCCATCAATAACGAAATAGAGTTGTCGCTTGTCGCGATAAAACGAAAAAAACCCAAGGTACAATGGAAAAGTGTATCAGTTTTTGGTTCGTCTGTCGCCGTCCAACGTGTGAACGTCTCATAATATAGAGGAATAAGATAAGAAGGTGATAGGAGGCTCTTAAATTAATCGAACCGATAGAATCTAATTAATCCCAATGCCATCTCGGCCGTTAGAAACAGCTTATGATGCGTGCCTCCGTATATGAAACTGCCCCATCCATGTAGCTGGCGATCATAATTAAATTGGTCTGTCATTGGTACGGTGGGAACAGGATGTGGCATTCTTGGAAAATTGGACGAAATTGGACGTTTGTGCGACATTTGGCCGTCGATGAAACCAAAATACTTCAGAGTTTCAAACTCAAGTTCAACGAATCCACTAAAAAGGTGTCAAATATGCTAAACTACTGAACAACTTTTATTGTCGTGACGGTCGCCAATTCTGGCGCGAGGAAACGACCAAGAATTATGGACCGGAATAAAATAACAAATTATTAAAATATTCATAATAATATAATCAAATGTATATAATTCTTTTTTATGAAGCCGCGGCTCATTTCAATTTCAAAACAACTTTATTTATTTATTTTTTAATTTATCACAATTTCTAGTTGGTGATATACTTTCTCCGGGCTCTTAAAAACTGTTTATTTATTTATTAACGGTCCCTGCTGATGTTATTTTGTTGCAAATTATTCGGCACTTCCTTTTTAATCGGTTTTCTTTTGATATTTTACGTCTAATTTGTGAGCGATGAGTATAGTTAACATTTTAACCTTTTGGAATTAACATAATTACAATTTTGGCAAGTTTCGTAAAGTTCCTACTTACATAAATGTGAATCTGTGAAAGCAGTAAAATATTGCAAACTTAAAATTGGTCTCTTTTTACGTGTCACGTAAAGAATAAAATTAAAAATGTAATTGGAAATTGGAAACCGAAGTGAAAAGAAAACGGGAACCCGGTTGAAATTGATATAAATTAAAATTTCAAGTTGTGAATATATTTTTTAAAATAATGTAGCGGCGATTACAACTAAATGTCGAGATTAAATAAACTTTCCATAAAATTGCACATGCTTTAATTCGCATTGTGTTTTTATATTTTTAGTTTTTAAGTTAATACTTTAATGAACATGCTAAAAATTAATTTATTAGATTACATATTACCTTCATATTTTATTATTGATAAACAATGATTACTCTTAGATAAAACGTTTAAATAATTAGCGATTGGCACAATTATTAATATTTTTCTAATTCAAAACATTTAAAAACTGTTGTAATTCTAAGGAAATGACGTAACAAAAAATTTAATGCCTTGAGATTCAAAAGTTGCTTAGAATTTAAAAAATCTAAACATTCTAAAATAATTTAGAGTCCAGACTCTAAAGCAACAAAAGAAAGCCATTTTTTTTTAAGTATAGAAATTTTGAAGCTTTTAAAAAATATAAACAACATTTGAATTCCAAAATTTTCAAAAATCTCACATATAATTCCAGGGCATCAATCTCACAGAATCATAAGAATGTAAAGATTATTAAAATATAGAAAATTCAAATAAAGAACAACTAACATAGAAAAACTCTTAGAATATAACGAATAAAAAATAGAAAAAGTTTTATGGTTACAAAAATTGTAAACATTCTAGAAAATATCTAAAAGGAACTTGAAATCCTTAAAAAAATTGAAAATTTAGACGATCTAGAAAACAGAAATTTTGAAAAATTTACAAAATTAAATAAATAAAATCCTAAAGTAAACAATCCAATAATTTAAAATATAAACAAAAATAAAAGTAGAAGAAAGTATTAAAAAAATGAATGGTAGATAAACAACTGTAATAAGAAATATAAAGAATAAAAAAGAAGAACCTAGAAAATTTTACATTTATTAATGGATCTAAAAATTTTAGATATTCTAAAGAATTCAAAAACTATTGATTTTATTCAAGTATTCAAAAAAAAAAACAGAAAATAAAAACAAAAAATCCAAGAAATTCCGATAATCTTAAGAATAGAAAAAACTATAAAGAAATTGAAAGTCAAAAAATCCAAGAAGAATTACAAATTTGTAAAATCTAAAAATGTGAAATAAGTAGAAAAAAAACACAATTTAAAGAATGGAGCAATAATAAAGTATAAAGGATACGAAGAAACCAATAAAATCAAAAATACTTGTAAGTTCGTAAAATTAAGAATAATTAACATTTTAGTGTTTTTTTATTTGTCTCGTACTTCTTTTTTAGAAAAAATTAACTGCACTTACTACTAATAAAGCCCCTTCAGAACACTTTGTTTTTTAAGCGTTTTACCCTTGTTTTGAAGGTATATTTTAAAATTAACATTTTTCAAAGATTTTGACCTGTTTTTTAAGGTATATTTAAAATAGTGAAATTTTTAAAGACTTTCCCCTGTGTTTAAAGAAATATTTAAAAAATATTTTCAAATGTAAGTTTAACTGGTTGCAAATTTTTTTTAAATAATAGATTAATGTGGCAGCAATGATACTGGTGTTACCGATATGAATGGTGTTATTGATGTATTGGAATTGTGCGGAGACGTGTAAAATAAACGTTTAAACTTAATCACTGTAAAGTTTTATTTAATTCCGGTTCTCTTCCAAACAAGTCGTGCCTTTTTCGCGACTTTCTAAAGTACGCATGCGCTTTCGTAAAAATGAACCTGGCATCTTAGCAACACTGCTGTCACTTGTTCGTGTTCGGCCTATGTGTTCGGTCCATTTATTAATAATAATTAAATTTTCAATATTCAGGTGAAAAATTGTTTAAATGTTTTACTGTTTGTCAGACTTGGTTTTTATTATATAAGATTGGTATGTGTAATTCGTAGCTGCTTTTTTTTACTATAGATTATGTTTTAGTGATTTGATGGCGATTGTACCTTGCCCAAAAACATGGGTGCTACCGCTTGCATCAGGACACTTTCCGCAGGAAGAGGCGTTGCATCACCAAGCTCAAGTCTGCTTTTTTTCCCGATTATTGCCTGGAATAGTTATAAAACAGGTTAAAGGAATATGTCGCAGGGAACCCCCTTGTTGCTCCTGGGAAATTTTGTGCCACTTTGAAGGCCATGTGAACAATGGCTTAGCAAACCATATACGAGACATAGTGGAAAGTAATAAGTATATTAATGTTACGATTGGGGATATAAACTTTTACAATTACTGCAACTTTTCGGTTATATATAACGTTAATTGCGAATGTGACGCTGCGGATTTTGCTTT
The DNA here is from genome assembly GCA_030157275.1 of Cynaeus angustus. Taxonomy (NCBI): domain Eukaryota; kingdom Metazoa; phylum Arthropoda; class Insecta; order Coleoptera; family Tenebrionidae; genus Cynaeus; species Cynaeus angustus. The sequence goes on along the minus strand of CM058063.1, from coordinate 22,011,274 downwards.
GATAAATGACAATATCACTAATACTGTTAATCAAGAATAATTTTGAACACTTGATCATTAATTTTAAATTGAATTGTAGAGATTCAGAATAAAGTTTTCCTTTTACATTATTGATAAATTATTCATAACCTGGTAACAATAAAAAAGGATTATTAATAATAGTTTCCAATTGATTCATTATTAATTAACAACGAAAAGGATTAATACCCAAACGGTATTGTATCAAAGTTTTCTAGAATAACTCTTGTCATAAACAAAACCAAATTCCTTTGTTTCTATTTTATTTAAAATTTCTTTAGTTTTAGTATCTCTGGTAATTCGATTATATTGTGTACTGATTTTTCTGTCTTTGTTCGTTTTTGACTCTGGACCAGCTCTGCTGGACTTTTCGAAAATATTATTCATGCTATCAGAATTAATATTTTTAGACGTTTTATAGTTTAATGTAAATCCTTTTATTTTACAAACAACTTTACCTATATTAGTCTTATAACAATAACTTTTTGGACCTGTTGATACCCAATCAGCAATCCATACGTCCTTACCTAATTCACCGATCCAATCTCCCAATAGACAACCTGTTTTAACAATGTTTTTACCATTATCTATATATACAATGGTATCTGTATCATAATATGCCACTCAGTCTCCTAATAGATCTAACATTTCGTACAATCTTAGTCTAGCATTTGCAAAAGCAGCTATGAATATATTAATATTGAAATCATTTTCTAGATAGCAACCTTTATACTTGTAATCAGTTTGTAACATATTTTGGTTTAATTCATTGATATGTATATTATCAAGTCTGTCGTCTAATAAAATCTCATAAAATCTTTTAATATCTGTAACATACTCTGTTGCGTCCATATTTTGTCTTTAACCAAATTCGTCTCCCCTTTTCGCGTGTTTAAAACCGGAAATTCCTCCTATAATTCCCCCTCAATTGTGTCTTTATGTAACAATGCAAATCCTAAACACGCTCAATTATGCAACAGGAATGTAAAAAGTTTTATTTCTTTTTAATTACCAGCGTCTCAACATCGTCTGAGAAAAAGCGAGTAATCTGAAAACCTCGTCACTAATGTGAAATAAATTATAATAAAAATGCACACGAATGTGTCATTATCCTAATAATTACATCGAGTCACATCATCACGAAGGATTAAGCTCAGGATCATCCTTAATTACCAGTCAGCGCTCACTCAATAAAATCGACGAAATGCGAAATACAAAACTTTATTAACTAATCATTAAATCTTAAATTTAACGGAGTGTGAGGCCAATGAGGCAATTTGCCCGCATCCTCCAAATGCAGGTCGTAATTTAGCTGAACGGCGGTCTCCATTCCCATAATCTTCGAGGCTTTTTTTCCGTACAGTTTCTCCATTTCTTTTCTTCTTTGTTTGCCTGCAGGTTCTCTTGGTGCTTCAACAGCAGGAGCTTCGATTTCCTGGTGTTCTTTCATGTAGTTGGCGTAATCTTCGGTTTGTTTAGCGTACACGTTTCGAATGTGTTGGAGCAACATCTTGTTTTCGTATTCAAGACTCAGGGCCCGCGACTTCCAGTATGCTATTTGTTCATGTTTGTGCCACTCAGCGACCTCTGTGGACCGCGTTGAGACATACGGGGTCCACTCCATGTCGGTTATATCAACTACTGTGATGGACGAACACAAATCGTCAGTGTTGCGGTTATAACGTAAGTTTTTTAAACGGGAATAATACCGGAGTTTGCTCCTTTTTCTTCGTGAGCGGCGATTGGAATTTCTTCGCGACGATCTGCTTTTTCGGCTACTACTTTTGAGCTTCAGACACTTGACAGAAGAACTACAGACCTTCATGTTCCATCTTGTTTTCACTTCTGGGGCAAGGGACAGAGGGCGCAACAAACAATTTTTTTAAGAAATTTTTATTTAGGTACTATCGACATGAAGCCATAATAGCTCCCACGTTATCAAAGTCAATTTTCTCGTTGATATTCTTGGTTTTTATATTCTCGTCCTGATTGGCAATAAAAATCAAATTTCCCTGCTCCTTCCATCCATACTTGTTAACCCAAACTTTCAAAGTGAGGTCATCTACATCTCCCAGTAACTCAGCCAAACGTGCTCTGTCGATAGTTTGATACGTTATTCCAACCACGTGGCACACAAACTTGCGAATGGAGTCCAAAAAGCCTGTAATACTTTGAATTAACTCAGGACGTGAGTGAATCCTCGTCCAGAATAACTGGAAGTCACACTGCTCCAAAATATCTGCTATGTAAATAATTTCATTAATTGGGTCCAACGCCAGCTAAAACAAACTCTTCACTTTGTGGCTGTTTGACCAATATCCTCACCTGTTGCTCGTTTAACAAACATTTACACAAAATAAAGTTGGTGTTTGGGAGATTTGTCAAAGCTTTCAGAAGAATAAGGCTTGTTGTGTCTACATTGAAGGCTGACGGATCAAACTGATACAATTTGAGAACAGCCAGATTAGCTTCGAGATCATAGGCGTTTTCTCGGGCCTGAATTTCCACATAGCGTTCCAGAGTTGGAAGATTTTCCGGGTTGTATCTAGAATTGAGGTTATGTGACATATGGTCGTTTGTTTTCACAAAAAACGCAATATATTACCTTTCAATGCCTTTCAGCATTTGAGCAACGGTTTGTTTCATTGCTTCCACCATGGTTTTTTACTCGAATTGGGCCGGAAAAACGAAATTTTCACTAAACACGTTTGGTTGACAGTTGGTTTTAGTTTTCACCACGGCGCTATGGGCGGGCGGTAATGCAGGTTTCTAAATTGGGAATTTCGAATTCGAGAGGTGCATTTTGAGCCTCAAATTTTAAAAACACAATCGTTAATCTATTTCATTCTTTGACTAAAGCAGCAAACAAACTTGCAATTTCCCTTTTAAACGGTTAATTTTACCATTACAGTTAATCTCAATTTTCATTACAAAGATTAATATCAACACCGAGACTATTTTAGTGCCAAATTAACAAGAAGTGGTGGATGCGTCGGTTCAAAAAAAAAAAAAATAAATATTTATCTTGATTTAACTGGTGGAAAAACGGACATGGAGGAGGATAACGAACAAGTTAAAGACAGTGTTCTTTTCACTCTCAATTTATATACTTACAAATAAATATAAATTCTATACTCAGTGTTTGCTATAAAATGTAATGCATACTGTATATAAATGTATAACAATAAGCAACTTAACGTCGCAGAATAACATAAAGTGGAATTTACTTTTTCAGTTGCACCACCAATATGGCGACAATTATTGCGACAATTATCAAACCTATGAGCACCAAAAATAATAACTTACGTCTATACTTATTTTGATAACGTGACGCTGTGATCAACTGCTCAGTTGCCTCCTCGACGTTACCAGCAGCATGATCTATGCTGTTTTCAATGGTATCTAAACAAAAAAATGAGTACGGGTAACAAAGTAAGTATGAATTCACCTATAGTTTCAGCCTGTGCATTTACTAAAGATCCTAATTCCCTCATGATCTCGTTAACATCAAGTACATCAGCCTCTATCTGCTTAATTCTAGCTTCTCTTTCAAGTAACATGTCTTGTTCAAATGCCATCTCACGCGCCATTTGCGCCTGGCGTTGTTGCTCAGATTCTTCTTCTGGTGTGTAATCATTTTCTATACTAACAGAGACTAACAAATTAGACTTTTGTTTGTTAGCCAAATCCTTCTGTAGAGAATAATATCGCGTGATGGCCTCCTTGAAATTCTCTTCTAGCTTCTCGACTTGTAGCTGTTGTGGCTTGTCGCTCTTAGAAACTAGTTGTTTCAGCTTATGAATATCTTTACTTGTGACTGAAGCAATTTGATTTGTGCTGAGCTGAGTAACATGACTGGAAATTAAAAGTTAAATGAAGAGCAAAAACACAAAAATTATGTTTACATTGTGTTTCTGAGTCCTTGATTGTCCTTACGGGTGCCTATTGTTTTCAAAGCGTTATCCAAAGTCTTTAAACTAGAGTTGATGGTGTAGATATTAGTCACAACGTTATCGCATAAATTGTTGAATTCAGGCGAACGTTTACCAATAAAACCCACTTCAGTCGAGGACGTTGCCCCGTAGTTATATGGCTGCTTACTCATTCTGGTGCTTCAGGACGCCCCTTTTACTTACGTTACAAATCAAAGTGAGGTTATGTTCGAAGACAATGAGAAATACCAACCATCGCACGCTGAAGACAAAGTTGAAACGCGGAAGTTGAGTTTTTGCTCGCTTCGTGGACCAAGATTCAGTGAATCATAACAATTTTTTTTTGTTTAATGCGTTTGATCACGATTGACACTTCACGTTGACAGATGACTCATCTGTTTATAAACACCAATGAAATTCCTCATTTACGTGGGCAAAGGCAGGAGTTTGAAAAAAAAAACGTGGTTGTTATATGTATTTATTTCCGATTTAATACAAAATACCTAATTCGCATTAATTCGATTTTGCTGTGGATGTCAGATGTCCTCTTGAACACCAAAAAGGCGTAGCTTAACTAGTTAAAAATGCTTTTTATTAGTTAAATAAATTTTAAGCAACAATACTAAGTGAAATACGCACAATCTTAAATTAAAGACCTTGGCCGTCATTTGGCGACCTCACATCATCAATCTTTAATATCATTTTTACCAACTGAGTCGCTAACAACAACTGTTGTCTCTTTGACTTCAGAGATTCAATAACATGTTGGTCCCTCATGTTCATATTCCCAGTTGACATGCAATCAATTCCCAGAGCTGCATCCCCAGTGGCCGCTTGTTTGGCTTTAACCTCTCCCAAATAGTGGATGGCAGACAACCCACTGTTCTCAGCTAACGCCAAAGGAATACTTTCCAAAGCCTCAGCGAAACCTCTGAATGCATACTGCTCTAAAGACGCCAACTGATCTGCTTGCGCCGCCACTGCTAAACTACACGCGATTTCAGAAGCGCCGCCTCCATACACAACACGTGGCTCTTGGACCAAGCTTCTGATAACGCAAAGGGCGTCGTGAAGACTTCTTTTTGCTTCGGCGACCAACATTTGGTTGCCTCCACGAACTAGAATGGTAACAGCTCGAGAGTTGGAACATTCTTCTATAACCATCATGCGGTCTTTTGTGGTTCCGAAAGACAGTTCACGAACTAAACCGGCGCTGCCTAATTTATCGGGACTTAGTTCTTCGAAGCGGGGGACGATGCGGCCACCGGTGGCTATCGCGATTAGCTCGATTTCGGGACCTCCTACCCATCGGACCGCCGGGAGATTCTGCTGAAGGAGGAGATGGTTGGCTTCGTCGTCGAAGCCCCATTGGCAGATGGCCAGGTTGGCACCGGCGTTCTTCACTAGAGACACCTAAAAACAGATAACAATTACAGAGTTTTTGAGTCTAATAGACAGGTACCATCTCTTTGAACTTCTCTTGCTCGTACTGTCTCAACTCTTTGAATTCTTCAACGTTGGTAACATCCAACTTATGCTTGGTCTTGGGCTTTGGTGGTTCAAATGGACAGGTCAGAATGGCCAACTTCACATTCTTCAACTCTTTAGGCATCTGAGGATGCGACATGGTCTTATCAATCACAACCCCCTTCACCAAAACCGTGTCTTCCAACCGCCCTCCAACCTAACAAACCAAAATTACTAAAAACCAAAACAAACAACTCAATCTTACTTTTCCTTCAACTTTGATCAACTCAAAATTCACGTCTTTTTGGGCCAAATCCGCCACTGCTAACACAGCTTTGACAGCAATCTCCGCCATCTGACGATGGCACTTGTTAATAATTTTCGATCCTAAAGTTGTCTTAGCGACTTTGATCAACGGCTCTGTATTTTCAGCGGAAACGGGAAACAACTCGGCGATTTTGTCCAAATGTTTGACTGCTGTTTGACACGCTAATTCGAAACCATCCGCAATTCGGATAGGGTGGATGCCTCTGTCTAAAAGAGCCCCAGCTTGTTCGAGGAGAGCCCCCGCGAGCACGACCACGCCTGTGGTACCATCGCCGATTTCGTCATCTTGTGACTGTGACAGTTGCACCAAGAGTTTCCCTATTTCATGGTCTACTTCCATGTTTTTGAGAATCGTAGCTCCGTCGTTGGTTACGGTGACTTCGCCATCTGGAGAGACCAACATTTTGTCGAGGCCTTTGGGGCCCAACGAGGTGCGGATCGTGGAGGCAATTTGCTGGGCGGCCAAAATGTGTGACTAAAACACAGAAATGTTATTTTTAGAGAGACGAACAAGAAAATAGGGGTTCCTGAGGGTGCCGGCGCCATTTTAGGGTAAAATTTCCGAAAATTGTACACACATGTCGATGTCACATAACCGATTTTAATGCAAAAAAGAAAAGTTTTGGATACTATAAGTGATCGTGGGGGTTGAGGGGTGGATATATCAAGCCTTGAAAGCAGTTTTAAGGCGTATACGAAACACCTGACAATTCAAAATATGAACATAACCTACCTTCAAGGCATCGATCCCTGTTAATCTCTTCTGATTTTCTTGATCGCGTAAAATGATGAAAGGTCTTCCGAATTCATCGAAAGCGATGCTTCCAGGGAAGGCTGCCATCGTCGATGGTTATTTTTCGTTAAAATAAAATCGGATGATGAAGGATATTCTTTTGTGATTTCTGAAAAACCGGCACAAATGACAGCACGTTTGACTTTTGACAGAACACACTCGACAATTTTTAGGTTATGTTAGCATAAGTTTCCAACGTGAGATATTTAAAAAAAGTTCACTACTCACGGCAACAAACTAACTTTTTTCATTGTTAAAATCGTCTAGTTACAGTATTTTATGTCAAGAGCGACCAAAATCCCGAATTAACTTGTCACTTTTGTCATTTAGTAAACTCAGCAATGTTTGTATTTTTATAAAATTGTCCACCAGCCGCCTGCTGAGCTTTTCCGAAAAAAATGTTCCGAATCAACCACCTATTGAAGCTCAAGAACGTAACTGTTAAAATTTTACAAAGATCTCCAGTGGACAGAGCAAAGTGTTTAGGTGAGGTGCTTTTATAGTTTCTAATTGAAAGAGTCTCATTATTTGCTTGCTACAGGTTTACAGCGCCTCCAGGTCACTTACCCGGTTAGATTTTATTCCAAAGACAAAGACGACGTAGACAAAAAGGTACTGGATATTAAAGATAAAGGTTGTGATAAGCAAGAAAAGAAAAAGCATCCCAAAATTGTCCTTCGAGAATGCAAACCTGTCGATATCCGTCCTTGTGAGCCACCTCCTGCTATCCCACCATCGGTAGTTTGTTACGCTCCCAGACAAAACAATTCATTTCTCTTTTCCAGCGTTTACCACACATTAATGAGGAAGATTGTTCTACTAAACCCAAAGTTGATGAGAAGTGTCCCCAGGCTAAAGCCCCGTTGCCACCGGATTGCGTGTATGAAGAGGCCAGCTGGTGGGACCTTTACAAAAATGCAGTGTATATGGGGCTCCTACTAACGGCGGCCACGTTAGGAACTGTTAGTATGAGACGTATTTTTACCGGAAACTAACTTTTTGTTGTAGTTGTACTATCTCGGTTTCTTTGATCGCAAAAAGGAAGCCGTCAGTGCGAAGAAAAAGAAGGCTAAAAGAGCTCATATTAAAGATCCGCCGAGCTCGAAATACATCCCAACAAAAGTTCCGTATTTGTTGATTGGGGGTGGTACCGCTTCCTTCGCCGCCTTCAGAGCGATCAAATCGGCGGACCCGACGGCTAAAGTATGTTTGTTTTGTTACAAAATGTTGTTACTGTTTTGTTAGGTTTTAGTGGTGACGGAAGAATCGTTCCACCCCTACATGCGCCCCCCTCTGTCCAAGGAAATGTGGTATAACGAAGACGATGACTCCGTCAAGAAGTTAATTTTCAAACAGTGGAACGGCTCGGAGAGGAAGTATGTTTTTGTTTTTGTTTGGAATTTTTGGTAATTTTTTTGCAGTCTCTACTATGAGCCTGAAGATTTTTATCTCAAACCAAAGTCGTTGGAAACTAGTGCAAATGGAGGCGTCGCGGTTGCTCGTGGTTGGTCTGTGACCCGAATTGATCCTCTGAACAAAGTCGCATATCTTGAGGACGATTATGCTATCGAATACGACAAGTGCCTCATCGCCACCGGTGCCAGTCCCAAAGTCTTGAATGTTTTTGAGGCTGCCTGCAGCAACCCTCAGATCGATGAGAGAGTGAAAGTCTTTAGGAACATTTTCGATTTTGAGGATGTCTACGATGCTTTTGAGGAAGCTCAATCCGTTGCAATTGTCGGCGGCGGATTTTTGGGGAGCGAATTAGCTTGTTCTTTAGCTCGCAAAGGTAAACTAGGACCAGTCTTGCGGCATCATTATTGATATTTTCTGTTCACAGGGAAAAAACGCAAAGAAGTGGTCCAGATCTTCCGCGAGAACGGCAACATGGGCAAAATTCTCCCCGAGTACCTCAGCAACTGGACGACGAAAAAAGTGAAAAACGAAGGCGTCCACGTTGTCAGTCAAACTGAAATCATCGGCGTGAAATACCAAAACGGCAAAATTATCCTCATCCTTAACACCGGTAGAAGCGTAGAAGCTGATTTCGTAGTCCTGGCCGTAGGTGTAGAGCCTAATACCCAACTAGCCGAAAGTTCCGGCCTCGAAGTAGACCCCGAATTGGGTGGCTTCCTCGTCAACACAGAGCTAATGGCCAGGTCTAATTTGTACATAGCAGGAGATTGCGCTTGTTTCTATGATGTTAAGTTGGGACGTCGAAGAGTGGAGCACCACGACCATGCCGTAGTCACAGGAAGATTAGCAGGAGAGAATATGACTGGAGCGACGAATCCGTATTTGCATCAGAGCATGTTTTGGTCAGATTTGGGACCCGATGTGGGATATGAAGCTATAGGAATTGTAGATGCCTCGTTACCGACTGTGGGAGTCTTCGCGAAGGCTTCAAGCAAAGACACTCCTCAAGCGGTGGTTACTGAGACGGGGGATGGGATAAGATCGAATACTGAAAGTACTAAACCGAAAGAAGACAATAAAGAAAAAGCAAAAAGTGATGCAAAAAGCGAAGATTATGGGAAAGGGGTCATTTTTTATTTGAGGGATGATGTGGTCGTAGGAATTGTATTATGGAACGTATTCAATCGGATGTCAATTGCCAGACAGGTGCTGAAGGATGAGAGAAAATACGACGACTTGAACGAAGTCGCGAAGCTTTTTAACATTCACGAAGATTAACATTCCAGCACTAAGTCATTAATTCGTAAGAGCTTAGACTTTCGATTTGATTGTTCAATTGTAAATAGAATGGAAGGTTAAAAATAAAGGAAACTTTCTCAGAATCTCTTTATTTCTTACAACTTGTGTGAATTCTTATAACGCTTCATTAGAGTCTCGATCAAAGCCATGTAGTTACTTAGTTTAAAATCACTGAGCTCAGACATCTAAAAAGCACCTACAGCCAATAAACTAACCAGCTCAACTTACTTTAAGTATGTTTTCCACCGTCAACGAGTGAGTCAGTGTGCAAATATCAGCATTCAGATGATCGAAAATCGCTACCAAATAGTAAAGTAGGCACTCAACGGGATACAGTAGCGAAAAAGTTAAAAAATTGCAGACTTCTTCGAACGAGAGGTAATTAAAAAAACACTGTCTTATCCACGACTGTGCTAGAATTTCCGGTGGGATTCCAAGAGTCTAAAAAAATATCTCATTTTTGAGGTATCGATCCAATGGCAACACACCTTCAAGGCCTGAAAACACGAACAGTTCTCCTCCAGAACCACAGCAAAGTGTTGGTAAAAATTCTCTTGCAATGCAATATCCAACTGTTTCCCAAAAGTTCCCCAAACCAGCGCCGTCACTTGAGTGTTGGTAAAATTAATCAAAAAAGACTTGCACTGATCGAAATCCCCACAACAAATCAAATAGATGACACCAACAAACCAATCGAAACCAAAGAAGTGTTCGGGTTGGTACCGAATGTAAGCACGCGACTGTTTTAGTAAAAGAGTTAAGTTCTCTTGATGACAAGTGTCATCGTTCTCCTTTAACAATCCAGTTTTCTGGCCAAAACTGTAATTATTACTGTAACATTTGAGTCTGCGTGAAATACTGGTACCTGACGACGAGGGAAACTCCGCTGCAGTCTTCGGGGTGCAACTGATAGTAGACGCAGTCTGAAGGAGGCCAGTTGAGTTCTATTTTTCGATAAACGTAGGTTTTTGGTATTCGTTCCAACAAGAGAGCCAAGCGTGAGGGCTGAAAAAAACAACAATTTTGCGTTTTAAAACATTGGAAACTCACATCAAAGTCGTCCAAGGAGTTTCTGAAGGCTCTTCTCGCTTGAACCACCCAGTTAAAGTCACCGTTAGTAGAATCATTTTCTACAGACGCTCTCAATTCATTATCTTCATTTGTTTGAAAGAACTCAAAGATCTGTGGTACCTCGCGGAGCTCTGTGGTCTCCCACTCCAGCGATTCTCTAAATCCCACACACTCTAACGAAACTAGAATGCTACTTCTTAGGCTGCTTTGAGCATCGATAATATCATTATCCAAATTCACCAGTTTTTCCTTTAAAATCACAAAAAGTGAAAGCGCGCATCAAAACTTTACACTCACTTGCATTTGATAATTAACTTGCAAGTAGAGCAACAAATCTAAACTCGTAACGAGAACTTTCATCGCTAATAAACCCAAGAACTCCTCGTCGGGGTCTCCAGTATCGTTCAAACTCTTTTCTATTAAATCCCCCAAGTGTGTGCTCTTGTTGTTTTCGACAACAGTACCATCGTCGTCGTCGGACAACAAAGCAACAACACTACGAGTTTCTAACTTCACGACTGAAATGAAGAAGACAAATTTCGTCAACTCAGAGTCGTCGTTGACATCTTCAGACCAGACTCGTTCAAGGTAAGGCCGTATAATTTGGTTATTGTGTTTCTTTATGAATTCGAAACCGCTCTTATCGCCGCCGATTCGCGTCATTATGCTTACAAAAGGAGTAAAACTAAATAAGTCAACTAGAATTTCGGTGTCGCAACCTAGAAGTCGCACGGTGGGTCCATAAGAAGTGTAGAAAAACTCTAACAAAGATAAGAGTGCGCGTCGGATCCCCGGGTCGTTTTTCCAGCTCAAATGGTAGAATTCCTGGAGATTTTGGAGGAGTTTTGTGGGGTTTACTTGGATGACGGCAACGGGATGGCTGTCATAAATGTTGGTGCAACAACTGAGTAGAAGTGGGAGAGTGGTGTCGTCTTCGTTACGGAACGATACTATAGCCAAATCCACGATTTTTTGGGGCAAATTTGTATAGTTTCGGGTGACTTGGCGGGATCTGCCTTTGCGCAAATTTCCGCAAACACCAAATAACACGCGGAAATTAGGAGATTTCGCGACTGCTGAAATCACAGTAAAAATGTACGAATGTGTCTCGATAGCATTGCGGCAGTTATTGCGGTTCATGCTCGAAAGAGGCTCTATCAGAACGTCTAGAACTTTCGGGGTGAGTAGACTTGGATTATTTTCAAAAATCCGCACTATTAGCTCTACCAGTTCTTGTTTTTTTCGGTGGTTGAGCTTGGAAATTATAGTTTCTAGAGTAGACTCCGCGCTCAGCTCAGCCGGCAAAAACTTCAAGTTGTTTTTAGATTGCCAGAAGTGCAAAAGAAACAAACCGTAGTGCCGGATTTCCCCCTCGTTCGCTGTAACTTTTTTTACAAAGTTGCTAACCACGTATTTAAGAAACTCTGGGGTTTTTTCTTTTAAACAACCAAAAAATGTGTTTCTAATGTAAGTGCCGTAACACAAGTGCTTCAGCCACGTGCTGTCAGGATCTAAAATCCCTAATAAATCAAAAACCGACTTAAAAGTGACAACATTAACGAAAGCAGTGACGATATCATCAATAACCGCGCGACTTGCATGCAAAAGAACCTTGAAAACAACACTTTGAGTGCCGATTACCAGTTGCAAACTTAACAAAACGCGATTTTTGTTCACATCGTTGTAATAGCGACTGTTCAGAAGCAAAAACGTGCTCTTGAGAAGATTCAAATACCCGTCACAGGACGTGTTAGGAAAAACGATGATTCTGTGGTGGATCTGCAGGGCTTTTGTGAAAATGTCACTACTTGCGCTCACGAAACATTTGCGCAAACTTTGCGATAATTCTTCCCAAAATTGTTGTTTAGTATCCACGATTTGGGAGCCCAATAACTTATCAAGAATTTTAATTCTCGTGGTCGTTGAATTGCTGTTTAAACCGTTGATTATAGCCGCATAGTCGAAGTGGTTTAAATTGATCATCCATGGCTCCGCCTTGGGGCTCACCCTTTCATTGTCTTCCAAACATTGCAAGTCTAATCTCTCCACGATTTTATTGACGTTTTCACTTCCATTTAATTTAAAAGTCTCTTCGATCGCATTGTTAACTTTCTCCGCGACTAGTTCTCGCAACAATTCGGTTTCTTTGTCCATGGTGTGACCAGTGTGACATTGACAGTTAGTTGTTGTAGTCCCGTCGTCAAGGTAACGGCGCGTTGCCATATTAGGAAACTCGAAATCCCTAACGTTGTCATTGTTCATTGTTGGTAAACACGGAACAGCTGTGTTTTTGACGTTTTTTGAAAAACTTTCGAAATTTTCGTGTTATTTTCAAAAAAATTAGGTGAGTGTTGTTTTGTACTAGTTTCGGCGTTTGTAGCGCCCTCGGTACCGCGTAGTTTGTTTTTTTTCAACATTCCTGATTGCTCAATGATTCTTTTAATAGTCCGACCCTCTTTTTTAATTTTAGCGTGTCTCTGTTGTAATGAACGACGAAAACGGTGGTAAGAAGTACGGGGGGCCTTCGGACCCCAAAAACACGGGGACGGGGCCCCGAGTGCGCACCCAGAGCGAGTGCTCCATTACAAGCGACGATGGGGCACAGACTAGTTCAGGAAAACGGTAAACTCTACAATTCTTGTTTATTTCTCTTATGCTGTTTTATGTAGGCAGCGGACGACTTCAGCACAGTTTATGGTGTCTTCGGGAATGACCGCGGCGTCGCCCCCGAAATTCGTCACTTTGGAGGAGATCATGCAGGCGGCTAATGGCATGAGGGACATGGCTTTGGTGCACCAGATTGTCGTGGATGAAAATTTCAAGTTGCAGAAGGTTGAACCTGAGCCTAATAGTCTTCAGCAGATGGTGAATGACACCATGAGGAAGGCATTTTGGGATATTCTTAGAAATGAGCTCGCAGAGGACCCCCCGACTTACACGCAGGTAATTGCTTTGTTTATGGAATGAATCATCGTCCCACGGGCAACCTTGAGATGAACTTGAAAGGTGATTCACCTGTCATAGGCGCTGGTTCTGTTGGAAGACATCAAAAAGGGGCTGTTTGCGGTGCTGCTGCCGCAACATACGAAGATCAAGCAGCAGATTTCCGAGATTTTGGACAGCGAGCTGATCAGGCAGCAAACGGAGAAGGGCGTCCTAGACTTTGGGGTAAGACGCTCAAAACTAGGAAAATTCAATATCTCTTTCGAAAAAAAAAAAACATCTAGTGTTTTTTTTTAGTAAACTGTTTGAGTTTTTTTAAAGCGTTCTTTCAAAAAATTAAATGTAGGTCTTAAAATCGACGGTTATTTTTGATTATGCTGATGTCAGATTTTTATGTATTTAATCGACCAATTTTAGCAATACGCCCAATACATAATTTCTGTGATGGCGAAGTTATGCGCGCCCGTCAGAGACGATAAAATTAAAGAATTGACACAAACTACCGACGTCGTTGATACTTTCAAGGGCATTCTCGAGGTAAAATAAAACAACAATTTTATCTCCTCCATGGTCGCTTTGGTTGTAACTAATTTTTATGTTTTTTTCTCCAGACGTTGGACTTGATGAAGTTGGACATGGCCAATTTCACTCTTCAAATGGCGCGCCCGGACATCATAGCCCACAGCGTGGAGCTAGAACGTAAGAAGTTCGCCGATTATTTAGCAGTTCAAACAGACGGCTTGGAGCATACCAAAAAGTGGCTGCTTAAGCACGTGGACACGTCAGAAGAGCCCCCTTCTAGTCCAGCCGCATACGACTCCTTTGTCCGCAACTTGGTAAAAAAAGCCTCCTGGGAAGCCTTCATCGACCTCTTAGATTGGGAGGCAGACGAGCCCTATCCTGAGGTAACCAACACATTGTTGCCACCCTCCGGTTTTTACTTTTTTTTTTTCTTCAGACTTTCTTAATCGATGAGGCGCGATTGAGAGATTTGCAAATGAAAACAAATCGATTGACAGCAGTCGGGACCATTTTATTAGTGACTTTAAGCAATGCAGGTCCGGACTTGCAATCAATCGCAGAGTTCAAAGGCGCCCTCAAAGACCACATTTCCATACTACTACAAAGCGTTAAAACTGACAAGTAAAGTAAGGGTTGGAGGAACGACGTTTTGTAAAATTGTGGTTTTAGGGACATGCTGGAAACGCTACCAAACGTAGCTGAGCAGGTCATCAATGATGTTAAAGAAGCACAACAGAAATACCAACTTAACGTAATGGATGAAGTGGCTGAAACGGTTTTGAGGCAGCAGATATTAAGTGTCAGCGAATCCGATCATAAAATTAAGCTCTTAGTTCGTGAGTTGAGGACAAAAGCGGACGTTTAAATGTTACAAATTGTTTTTACAGGTCAGCGGATTAAAGAATTTTTCCTGGATATCATCGAGTCTTCGACGGCGGCGCCGCAAAAAGTGCCTACGGGATTGACGTCTTTACAGAAAGAATTGGCGGCGATTGCAGGGCAGTTTTTGCGAATTGTCTCCCATAATAACACAGTTTTTTGCATTTATTACTATGACATTGTGTCAGCTGCCGTACCTAAACCAGCCTAATTACATTATTGCTTTAGGAGTTGATTTTTAGTTGATACGTAACAGAATGGAAACTGTTGTGATAATTTTTTAGTCAAAACAGACAGGGGAAAGGAGGATTTCTGTAACAATGCGCAAATTACTAACGGAACAAAACCCATTATTTTGTATATGTGATACTGACCTTTGTATACCTAAACCTAAACAGTTTTAGAATAGGTCTTTTAACAATGTAAACCTTTCAACGTAACACAACTACATTTTTACTCCAAAACGAGAGAATTTTTTTTCCACTTTTGCCGGTCAGCCAAAAATATTACGTAGATCAAAGAGCGTGTGTATTTCCTGTCGCGGTGACTGGCAATTTAAGATTTATTTACTTTAGCAACAAAGTCAAGCAAAAAATGTATTAAATTTTTCTTGCAGAAAAACAAGTTCTTGTTTTTTAATTCCTTATTTTCTCTTGAATGTAAATTTTTTAATTCTGAAAACAAAAAAAGATGCTCGTTACGTTATTTAGGAGTATTTATTGATTTTCAAATTTTCAAAAATATGTTCAGAATCTCAAATTTCTCTAGGGATTTTCGAATCTAGTGACTTTTCTGTCACATTTTGTTGATACCATGTCAGCTGTCAACAAACTTCTAAAAGAATTATGAAATCATCGAAAATATCCCATTAGTCATTAATTTTCACCCCGATTTATTTGTAAATGAATCTTATGGATCGTGTAGGTAGTCTCGAAATGAGGATAAAGCGCTTTGCCTATTGGTTTGTTGGGCTTGGAATTGTGGTTATAATCTGGAAGCTCTGCATAATTGAAACGAGTAAGATCACCCCCCTAAATCGTGGTTCAAATAACTCTTTCTTTTTAGATGTAAGCACTTTTAATTCGCTCGAAAAAGCTCTAGAAGTCCACAAAGATCAGCTTCAATTAAGCCAGCAACAACTAGTCTTGCTGCAACAGCTAGTCAATAAAAAAAATGTCATGCTCCCTGTTATTTACGCGGTGACCCCTACTTACTGGAGGCACGTACAAAAAGCGGAACTTACTAGAATTTCGCAAACGTTGCAATTGGTACCAAACGTCCACTGGATTGTGGTGGAAGATTCTGAAACCAAAACTGATCTAGTTAGAAATCTTATTGGTGAATCAAATTTGATGGTGACGCATTTGAATGCTAAAACGCCTCCGTTTGAACAACTAAAAGATAAGGTAGAAATCAGGTAAGTTCCGTGGGAGCTGGTAAACAATTGGAACTTCCAGGATCCGCGATGGAAGCGTCACCGCGGAGTTGAACAGCGAAACGCCGCTTTAAAGTGGCTCCGTGAAAACCTCACCCTTAAAAAAGACAAAGGTATTGTTTACTTCATGGACGACGACAACACCTACAACGTAAAAATTTTCCAAGAAATGGCAAAAATTAAGAAAGTGGGAGTTTGGCCGGTGGGACTCGTCGGTGGGTTAAACGCCGAAGTTCCCATTTTAGATGAAAAAACTGGTAACTGGTGGTTTGCTTCTGTGGTTGTTTTCACTAAGTTTGGAGTTGCAGGTAAAGTAAAAGCGTACAAAAGTGGCTGGAAAGCTGACAGACCCTTTGCGATCGACATGGCCGGCTTCGCCATCAATCTGGATCTTATTCTCGCCAGCGATGCTGCGTTCTCTTACAAAATGGAAAAAGGCTACCAAGAGAGCGAATTCCTGAGTTATTTTACAACAAAAGAAGAGTTAGAACCGTTGGCTAATAATTGCACGCGGGTCTATGTGTGGCATACACGGACAGAAAAACCGGTTGTTACTGGTATTGTGCCTGGATTAGAGGTTTAAGTAAAACGTAGCGGTTGTAATAATTTTTCCCCATTACAGATCTGTGATAAATTTATATCATTATGTACTTCCTCGTTTGTTTTTGTGCGAGAAAGTGGCTGTTTTAATGATTTGAGAGCGGACATATGTATGAGGTTTTTAAGACTCTTCCAGATTTTTTTTAATCGTTTTATTTTGAACCTCCGCCAATTTTTACTTCTATCATCCGTTCCTCGGTTGGATTCCCACAACAGCATTGCAATTGTGGCATTTTTATTTTCGTTTCTTGTTGAGCATCATTTAAGTTTCATAATTTAATTCTCTAAAGCTCCATCCGCACCAAAGCAACATAGACTAACTTTGTGGTTTGCGTATGTTGCCGGTGGTACTTTATTTCCACCAAAGCAACAAAAAATAACCGTGTTTCAGTTTTGTTCCAGTAGCGCGACTAGAAGGAACAAAAGTCGACAAAAAATTATATAATAATTTTAAGAAAAACCTAATAGTGTGTTATTTTGTCTATAAGTTTGTTTTACCTTGAAACAATTTTGATCAAGATTTATAAGTAAAGCTAGCAGTAATAAAAATAAATATAAGTAAATAAAATAATGGAAATTTGTGGAACCAAAGCAATATATTGGCTACGAAAAGGAGTTTCAAATAAAAAACCCAGCATATCCTCCGCTCTTTATTAAATCCACTCCATATATACATTTTGATAAGTAGAGTAAATAAAACTATGTACAATAAAAAACTTAAGCCATATCTAAGAGTCTGTTTAGAGAGGTAGGAACCCAATTTGAGTTGTTCTGCGACGAAAACACCACATTCCTGTCAATGTAGCACTGAAGCCCATTAGAACCTATCCTGTATACTTGTTTCGCCTCATAATACTTGTTTGGAATCGGGACAAAAAGGATACCTCTTTCTTCGCACCTCTTTGCCACTAGATCTTTATATAAAGGAGGTATTTTCGATATTGAACGTACCGTCTCCGCGAAATTCTAAAAAAAAAAAAACGTTAGCTCCTTTTTATTTTAGTCGTTGAAACTTACATCTATCCTTGGAGGCGGCGGCGGCGGCACGTCATTCTCCATGCTGCTCAAGTACGATATCGATTCTTTCGCTCCAGGTTGTTGTCCCATGTTCACGGCCCTGTTCATGATTTCCAAAGCGTTATGGAAATTTTCTTTGATGGTAGGTTGGGCGAGTAGCTCTTCAGATAACATGCTTTTCCAGCCCGTGTACCATTCTGTGACTTCGTTATAATTAGGGTTGTGGTTCAGCCACATGGCGAGAGTTTGACGCCATCGTGGAAAGAAAAACTTGTCCAGAATAAGTGTCATGTTTCCTACTGATAACATGTCGCTCCAGTCCATCACCCAGTACCATGCATCTAAATGTTGCTGATGCGGATTTATGACCAGATTCTGCATACAGAGTTGGAGTTTTGGTACAATATGCTTTATGAGAAAAGCGACGAAAACACCGTCTGGTAGGACCCTTTGCCATGGTTTCAACATGGGTTTAGCTGACTTGTCTGACGGGTGCCAGTTTGTCAGTGCCGCTCCCAGTTTCTCTTGAATGATTGGATAAATGATGGCTTGGAGTCTAGCGTCCAGCAATGGTATCCATGGATGTATCCATACGTGTATCGGGATGGTATCTGTCAATGGATTCCATATGTTAACCTCTCCTTGGATTCTGGGCATGATCAGTTGGTCGTAAATGTTGTCCAAGATCCACTGTGGTAATAACGGCATCCATGTCTCAACCAACGTAATCAGAGGATCACAATCTTTCGGATTCCAGGTACTGCAACGAAATCGTTGTTTCTTACAAAGTGTTTTTGCACTTGATGAAAATATAGCACACACGTCCTTAACACAAAATTCGTGTTATTAATTATTAACACCCAAAAGCGAGTGTTGATATCCAGTTATAGACAAACAATAAAGTAACTTACCTAACACAAATTCGCATTACAGGCATCCAAGTGTGCCATAAGAGACTATCATATGGCTGAATTCCCATATTATTACCTTCTAGTGTCCCACGTTGTCTGGGCTTGTCCAGAATGTCCTTCCAACGACTAAACACATCGATATATTGTTTTGGGCTAGTTAACGGCGACCAACTAGCTAGGGCTGATGTCAATAGTGGACCCACTAAACCGGGCGCTAATTCTCCCAACTCGTAGCGGACGAATTCTTCATAGTGGTTGTCCTAAATTGTACAATATTGAAGTTTCGGTACAAGGGAGGCGTGCATACTAACTAACAGTAGATAACAGACAGAAAATTGCTGTACGCAACTATACAGGACGATCTTTAAATATACCATCACCTGGTTTGGAGGGTTTGCAACAACCACGGTATGTCCGTGGGAGTATCATCGTAAAGTGAGATCATAGAATTTCTAATATTTAGATATACTTAAGAATAGCCTTGTATAATTGAGCCCACATAACGTGTGAAAGCGCTGTAGTTACCAAAACCCATGACTAAAGCACACACCTTATCTACATATATCTTTTTTCAAAAACCTAAGTGGTTTGTTAAAAGTGAAGTTGGAAAAAAAAAACTTAGTGAGATCAGGTTTCCAACCGCGCATAGTTACAGAAAAAGGCGCGTATGTTACCTGCAAATTGTCAAAAATTTGGGCAACTTGAAGCAATGACAACCCCAAAGATGGATCTAACAACTTATCAACAATCTCAATCACACTCCTCAAATTATTAACAAGTTCATCTTCTTTCTTGACTAAACTTTTCAAATTTTCTTGTTCATTCCTGAGCGCCACAACTCTATCTTGATTATGTCTCGTGTTTCTGTCAATTCTTATGATATCTTGTTCACACATATCCACCAAAACGTCCAAATTGTGTTGGATTTCAGGAAGGGCAAAATTTGAGCATTTTTTATGGACCACGTCCTCAAAATGTTCAACTCCTGGTGGCGCTTTGAGCCCACTTAAAGCGTGATAGCCGCTCAAGACTCTTTGTTGGGGCCCCGTCATGTCTATGACTTTGACTTTGCTTAGTTCACTGGCAGAGCCTAAGTTGCGGAAGGCTCCCGGTCGTTTGCCCTTTTCAATGACGTCGTCGACACTGCGGTAGTAGTAGCGGGTTTTTTTCTTAGTCATGTCGCCTTTTTTCCATTTATGATCGGATTTCTCTTCATCGTGAAACTCTTCTTTAATTTCCTAAGAATTCAATTTAATTTGGAGAAGTTTGAGAGTAGAAAAAAACTTACTTTTTTCTTGGGGAGTGTAGCGGGTTTTTCAGGGCCGTAAGCCCCTATAGCTCCTCTCCCTTTGCGTAGATGTGCCTCAACGGGTGCCGTGATCCCTTGCAAATCTTTCCCTAACCCTCTCCCTGGTTGAAAACCCATTTGTAACAAAAGTTTAGCACCGATTCCTTTCGTGTTTTTCTCCCAGTTTCCCAACCCTCCCAAAGTTGTGCTGGGTCTCATATTCTTATTGCGCAAACCTGCGATCTCTCCTTCAGAGACTCCTCCAAACCCTACAAAATCTAAATAATTGGGGCTAATACTACTCCTAGTGTTACCTGTCCTAGGGCGTTCTTCCTCAGACTCGCTAGAACTATCTCTAACTTTAAACGACGTCGTCGGTTTCTCGTCATCGCTGTCCTCCTTTTTTTCTTCATTCTCAGTTTTCTTTCCCGCTTGTTGTACGCCCCCAGCGACGAATCCAATGGGAGCTGTGTAGTTTTTAGGTTTTCGGGAGTTGAAGGACGGTCTTTCGTCTTCATTATCACTGTCGTCTGCCCATACACCTAGATGTAATTCGTTAATTTGCGTTTGCTCCTACTAATCGACAACAAAGTAGATGTGGAGTGAAGTTGTTACCATAAATCTGTTGATGTTTTGTTAACTTTTTTCTACCACGGTAAAATTCATTGTTTAGATCGTAGTCCGTTATCTCAAACTTTTCCATTTCATCGTCCGACATTTTTGAAAAATTTTAATACACTTTGGATGGATAAAATCGATCGAATTCGCTTCGTTCACAACATTGAGGTTATATTTGCGTTAGCTGACGCCAAGGTACAGCCTACTGGTAGTGCTGCCAACTGTGATAAAATTGTAGCTGATACAGGAATCTGTGATTTTATCTATTTTTTATTCCTGCTTGTATAGGCGGATTTCCTCATTTACGATAAAATTTCTAATAGTTGTTATAAACTTTATTTAATAAAATTTTGCTTTAAACAATATAACAAGTAAAATGTTTATTTTTCAATAAGTAATTTCCGTTCCTAAAATTGGACATTTGTGTATAATTGGCTGCATAACTCTGGGAGTTGTTATAATAAAACTTTTTTTTTGGATTAATTTTAGCTTGAAATTTACAATTTTTTATAGATTAATGTAAGAAAGTAGATGTAATGAAGCAAAACTGGTTGTTTAATATTTTTGACGATTAAATTCAGTTATTAATGCTCAAAGATTACAATAAAGTTTCATCAAAGCTAAATTCTTGGTTTCAGCTTGCAGATCCAACTAAAACCACTCAGTCGGAAGTATTTGAAGAACCAATCTGCGTGGATGGATACCACCTTTGTGATTTGCACATGGACAGACTGGCTCAGGAAAAGCGTTCACAATGCACGACGATCCATTCCCATTAATGATAAACCTTTTCTTCTCTTTTGTTGGAGAGAAGAGTGTCCGTATCTAAAACCAACGTAAGCTTTAGAGTGAGAACTTGTTTAAATCACAAGAAATTTTTCAACAAGACATAAATATTGAAAATTTCAGTAAATTCAAATTGTTACATCAAAAATGTAATATGTTGGCGGTTTTACAATTTATTAAAGTTACGACAGTGAAAAAATAGAACAGCAAATACCATAAATTAACAATAAACTAAAATCAAATAAACAAAATTTCCTCACTTTCTAGCCGTGTTAATTGCTCTTGTCTAACATCATTTTTGATTGAAACTCGGGAGTTCCTACTTAAAATTTTTTTAGATTGTTGGAAGTTCTGCCAAAATTTTTGAAGGTTTTTGCCAAAATTTTTTGGGTAGAATTAGGTTTTGTTGGTTGTCAATTTAAATGTTGAAATAAACAAACTTCCAATTTTTGAAAATATGGCAGAAATTGTGTACCTGCACTTTTAAAAAACTGATATTGTTTGAAATAACCACGCTATAATTTGAATTATATTTTGGGAAAATAAATTGACAAATACTATGAAATAATTGAAATAGGGGAACTAATTAAACAAATCAAAAACAATCAATTCAAATTTTGAATCGCCTTTGCCGCATTTAAGTAGCCAAACTGACTAGTTTCAGATTTTTATAAACACGTCTTTATGAAATTTGTGATTATTTTTTGTAAAAGTTTTCTAACATTAAAGTTTTATAAAATAACGCAAAATTGATTAATGAGGTCAGTTTGTTTTTTCTAAACGAAAGGCTTCAGCTTCATGAAGTGCGCTTATCTTAAATTAAAATTTGAAATCTTTGAATTTTATTCTCGACGGTTTCAATTCGAACTGTTTCATTTTTTTTTATATTTATAATATAGAATCTTAACAATGTCTGGACTGTTTATTTTAGATTTTTAAAAATTTTTAGAATTTCCAAAACTTTAAATTCTTTAAATTGTTTATTAAATATCTACAAATAGAAATGAATTTAGGCAAATAATTTGTTTTTTTGAGGGACTTTAAACGAGACATGCTTTATTTTAGATTTTCTGTTTTCCCTAAATCCTCAAAACTTTGAATCCTCAAGAATTTGAAAGTTTAGGAAATATTTTCGCATTTTTTGGATTATTGAGGACTGAACTGAAATTTCTAAAACCGAGAAGATCGTGGACCGAATTGTCAAAATTTTTTGCATTATCGAACTCCATGAGGGTTGAAATTTGAAATTTGGTCAAATTTTAAAACTCAAGAATCTTTATGTGCTAATTTAAACAATATTAATTTTTAATGTTCTTGAATTTACTGAGGAAGAAGCATAGATTAGATATTATTCAAATCTGGGTACGGATATAAGCAGTTTACGGTTTTCGGTTTACGGCAAGGAATTAAAGTTGACCCTCGAAAGTTTGCCTACTTACTAAATCATTAAAATAGAAGTATTGTTACGTTTTTTTTTTTACATTTGTATCCAACTTTCTAACAAAATTTCAGTTCTTTGTGCTCATTTATAAGTGCATGATATTTTTGACACCATAAAATTTTATAAACTTTTACAGTCATTAAAACAGAAAAAATATGTAAAAAGTCCAATAAAATACTAGCATAGGTATTTTATTTTTATCAAGTTTAATTTTCAGTGCTTGAAAAGAGTATTGATTATGGACATTTGCCTGAATTCTTTCAAAAAAAAAAAAAAACTTTTAAAAAGTTCCTGAAATATGTCCATGATTTTTTAATTTCACGCGCTTTAGTATCTTTTATCTTTAGACAAATAGCTTTCATGCATTTCTCAAGATTGATTGTCTCGGTTTATTTACGATCTCATAAGTAGATTCTTTTGCAAAAGACTTCGTCCCGAGCGTCATCACTCCACTTTTCGCGAAAGTAAAATAAATGTAAAACATCTAAATCTCTTCCTGACATATCTCATAAATAAAAGCTTCTTCTGAATAAGAAGTAACGAACCGTAATTATTTAGCCATGAAAGCTCTGTCTGACCAAACAAAAGACCCAGAGGCATGTACAGAAACTGTTTCGTTTTAGAATAATTAAGAGAAAAGATACCAAACAATTGGCCATTTGTAAACAAACCGCTCCAATTAGTGCTAAGAAAAACTGTGAAATTTTTAATTAGAGATGAGATACCGGTGAAAGCTCTTCACGGTAATGTAGGTTGGCAGTGAGTAAATGCTTCCAGAATCTGCGATGGCACTTAGTCGGACATAACACACGGTGTAATCGACGCGGTGCGTCTGGACTCTTAAAACACGGCGCTGGGCGTCTAGAGGATTATCAACGACGCTCGGCGTCAGTAACCGGCATCCGACGCTAGTGGATGCACGTTACGCTCGCGGGTAAAGTGCGCGTCATTAAAACCGTGTAAGTAATAAAAAAAAACGGATTGTTCACAAAACGACAACTGTAGCAAAAAGGCGCCGATTTATTTATTGGAAAAAAAACATGAGAAGGAAAATAAGCTAAAATTGCAAATTCATTCATAATTTGTTTTTGAAATGATAATGTTTTTTGTGACGATCGGAAATTTCGTGTGTTTGTCTTGTGTTCGGTGAGCCAAATACTCTCAAAATTGACGTTATTGGCTTTAAAACAAGATTCAGAGGAAGGAATTTTATTTCGTGGAAACCGTGTTCTTTAGTTGCCGAGGGTTTTATTAGTTGTCTGCGAAATTTGAGAAGTTTGACGAAGAAGTACATTGTTTGCTGTGGGTTTTTTCGTAATTTAGAGAAAAGTGGGTAATGTCCACAAAGGCGAGAAAGATCGACTTACAGTGTCCATGATAATTAACAAAAAAACTATCTCCACCGGCATTTTAGAATTGAACATAAACGGCTCTTTTAATTAGTTTTTTGAAACAGTTTAATTTCCACAATTTATTTATTTTTATGTTCGAGTAACATTGTGTGTTTTACTAATGAATTCATGAAAATCAAATAATTATTTTCCTGAAAAGAACTTTTTTGAATAGTCATGCATTTATGTATTTCCCCGTTTCCTGCTCGCAACGCCCCTCCTTTTTTTTCCGCAGGAACAATTCATAACCCGCCACATCTCACAATTCCGGCAGCGCCACTGAGTATTCTAGTAATGTCATAACGACCGTCAGGTGCCTACTACACAACGTAAACCACTCGAAAATCGCCACAATGACAGTTTTCCCCAAATAATTAACTTTGCTCTCGAACTGGTTGACGAGGGTTTAACTCGAATTGTCCCAATAATAATTTTTCTAAAAATTGTTATGTCACTAGCAGGATCGAAATCGCTCTTCATCATATTCGGAAAATAAGCCAATAAAGCGTGGAAAACAGAGTTTGGAAATAAATCAATCGGCGCCTCATATTTAAAAATACGTGAGAAGTGGACTTGTGGTGGTGCTTTTGTCGAGGTTTTCTCCAAGAGTTACCTCTGGATAGAATACGGAGAAAATCACGAGCTATCGCCGCCAAACGTGGCGGCAAAAAAGTCAAGGTATGTTTTGGATGTAGAGAACCTTAGGGAACTACGCCAATCAATTCCTGGTAGTGTTTTTTTGTGTTTCGATTTTCAATAATTCAAAAGTCGGATCTAAAGTGACGTACAACTCTCATCTATAGAAACTAAAGAATTTTGTGCAAATATTTTGTTTTAGTTGTTTGGAAAACATCCAATGTCAATTAATTTCCCTCGGTTTAGTTAAGCTTAAATACGATTCAAATTAAAGCTGCTCGCTTTAATGAGGTAAGCTATAACGTTCTACAAAATAGGAGTGACAAATTTGTGTTAAAAATTACTACTAAAGAAGAAATCAAGAATTGCTTCTCCCGATAAACACATTTAAATCTTTTCGTATTTGGGGATATTTATTCAGCTCAATAATAAATATTTGAACGTTTAAAGACGGAAGGAGAAGTATTTTAAGATTTCGGAATGCGTGGGAACATGAGTCCAAACTGTGAGTTTTCGTGTTTCAAAATAAACATTCACATTTTTTATATATCTTTGAAGTGAAATTTTCTGATATTGTTATTAATTTTTTAAAAATTATGTGTATGATAATTTGTGATCAATTTGTTAACAATAATTAGTAAAATAATTCATTTCAATTTCTAATTATTCTTTTCGGATTAATTAATTTCTAATAGTATATTTAAAACTAAATTCTTTTTTCTTAATCTCGTTCCTCTACTACTGCATTTTTTTTAAACTGGTGTTTTCGTTTTGTTAATTTTGCACTGTTTATCTTTCTTTGATTTTTTTGACAAGTGCGTGCATTAATCATCTTTATTTGTATTATTGTATTATTTCTTGTGTAATTTTTATTTTAATCTCCATACAGAAATTCTTCCTTTTGTTCACAATACCTGGTTTCTTTGTACCTGTATTATTATATATTACCTGAAAATTTATTATGTCTTCTTGCGCCTTTCCTTTCCCCTTGCTATTTAACCCAATTTTGAATGAGTGTTTTTGTGTTTATTAAATCCTAATAGTTTTCATTATTAATAATATTTCATTTATTATTAATAAATTAATTTATAATTAATGTTACGCGATATCTCATAACATGATTAATTTTTTTTAAGTTCACCAAAGGTTCAAAGATCCTAAGCTATTAGCGTCACAGTGGAACGGTTATCAAAAAGTTTTTATTGTTTTCAGATAACAATCAAAGATTAGGATTAGGATTTATCATGTACATCACACTCTTTCGTAAGCAAAATTTAAATTTCTTTCAGTTTCTTTAGTTCCGGGTGAAGAAATTTGTGTAGTTTTTTGAGGAAATGTATATTACACGGTTATAATTGGAAATATCAGTTTTGAGATGAGATTAATTTTAATAAAGACAAAGATCTGGTGTAGTACTGACACATTTTTTTGTACTCAAAATTTTTGGTATAGACGAAAAAGTTTTATTTTCCTAATAGAAGCTTCTAGGAAATTAAAGTTTAAAGTTCATTATTTTTTGACACTTTTTACACATCTAGTGTGGCTGCAAATTTACAACCTGTCGTGGCAAAAATTTAATAAAAACACAGATTTAGTAGGATCTATCAGCTTCAAAATAAGACTAATTTTATTAAAATTAGGATGTCTAGTTTCAGAAATATTGACAGGAAAACCTCAGTTTTCTTAACCAAAGGATATTCATTTTTGGCGCTCTATGTTAAAATTATACATACATTTTTCTACATTCTTCGCTTTCATTCTGAGTGCCTGTAAATTCACTAGCAAAAATTTTGAAAACAAAAACTTTAAGCTTCAGAAACATTTACACATATCTGCTCCAAATTTTTTGGTTTGAGGAAAAAGTTTTTTTTACCAAAGGCTCTAAAAGACTAAAATTTGCAAACCACAATATTTTTGACGTTATATATTTATTATTTCTATATTATTCTATATTATTATTATTCTAGATTTTTATATTATACATTATTTCGTTATCTAGGAGCATAGAATAAAAATTAATATTATGAATTTTTTGCTCTTA
Organism: Cynaeus angustus; assembly: GCA_030157275.1. Classification (NCBI taxonomy): domain Eukaryota; kingdom Metazoa; phylum Arthropoda; class Insecta; order Coleoptera; family Tenebrionidae; genus Cynaeus; species Cynaeus angustus. The sequence goes on along the minus strand of CM058063.1, from coordinate 21,984,443 downwards.
ATTTGAGTAGCTGTGAATTTATAACCATTCGTCTCAGAAATTTGAAAAAAACCTAAAATTAAATACCGACACATTTCTTTGAACTAAAAATTTTTGGTTTACCAGAAATTCTAGAAAGCTAAAATTTGGAATTTACTCTGTATTTTTATACATCTAGAACTACAAAAATAAACTAAAGAGAAATTTTATGTTTATAGTTTCTGCATCTTTTGTGTTCAATTTTTGATTGTTTGTAAATTTATAATCGGTGAAAAAAAAACGTAAATTTATCAGAAAAACACTTCAAAAAGAGACAGATTTTAATTTTATGAAATCAAAAACGCACTTTATTTTCTATCGATTTTTAACAGTGATATTTCAAAATTGTACTGCTTTATTCTCAAAACACTGGAAATTTTGAACCTAAAAACAAGTTTGACTTATTCAAATCGCTAGACTATGATCACCTTCCGTTATAAATTTCCCATTTAATTCAAAAAAATATTTAGAGAATGTCTAAACAAACTGCAAAATTAGTCAGCCAAAATCACTAATTTCTGACTACATAAGTCGGCTAAAAATACCAGAAACAAATTCAGAATTTTCAGTGCACGCACATGTTCCAGGTTGATCTTTCCGCTATTTATAAAATTTACATAACTTATATGTAGAATTGGCTGTATATCGATCAAAACGATGAGAAATTGAATTCAAGACAATATCAGAAACAGCTCCATCCACTAAAGTGAAAAATTGTGGAACCGCAATAATTTATGCAAATTCGTGTATTTACATTATTCGCTCCGTCAAAGCGTAATGAATATGGGCATAAAGATGAAACTCGCCCATTAAAATTTCCATGTAAAATAAACTTTCTTGATAAAAGCTTATCCCATGTTAAAACGCCTTTCAAAGTCAATTTGAAACTTTGTAACAATCAAAGATAAAGTTAACACCCCACCCACAAGTAGTTTAAGACACCCACAGCACCGGAAGATACCGGAAAATGCAAATTCATAACTACTCATAAAACCGAAACTGAAAAATAAACTGTATAGTTTAAACAAAGTTTCCTAGATATTTTACTACCGATCGTCAATATACTCCCATTTTTATAGACAGTTTCAATTATAATCTTTACGGTGTCGTAAAATTTTCAAGCGTTGTCTCTAATTTGATAACACCCCCTATCAAATTTATTATCGGTTTTTTATCGCTTTTCCATCTGTTTAATACTGTTGTAAAGCACCAGACAGATGCCACTTATTTCGCCACAGACTGTCCTTTTGTGGGATTGGCCGATCAATACGGGCGACTAAATTATCGGTAAATGAAAATTTTTAATGCGAGCAGAAAAACAGATTGTCGCTTTTAAAGAGCTTTCATGATGGCGAGACGAGTTTTTCTCGTCTCGAAGGTTTCGGGCAATTGGCTTTTATGGATCGTTCTATTGACCTAAGATTTATGGAAACTTGGTCCGAAGATAAACTATGGATGCGTGTTTAGTTGAGTGCTTCAGTAGAGCAACGACGGTGACAGGGAGCTTTTAGGGGTCGTCCAAAGTTTGGTCTAAAACTTTGTTATATTTAAGAATTTTTTTAATGAGCGAGCTTTCGTTCTACCGCACCGAGAAATTTTCCCAGTTTAAATTGCTACTTCATCGACTTTCTCCTAAATTAATTTCGAACCTCTCGCAAAAAATCATCCAATTAACCCAACAAATCCACCTTTTCATAAATCACCGACGTCTTTCAATAGACATAATTCATCACCCTCTTGACACTTGAACTAAATGCCTCCGTTAGAAAATAAGTAGAACAGAATTTCTCCACCCCCGAAGTCGTCGACCTACCTGCAATCATAAAGGTCTTTGACACCGCGACCTAATGATTGCACTGCACCGTCACGGTTACCTATAAACCGTTGTGGATCGCGATTTAGGGGTGGTATAGCATGTTTGCGTGTTGCAATGCACAGTATAACCCCATTAACCCCATTTTAATCCGATTGGAAATTATACTTCGATTACGTTCGGAGGATTTTCATTACGCTTTTTACGCCGTCGCTAAAAAAGGACGAGCGATTAGGATTTAATTTAGATGGAAGAGAGGAAAACTACTCTTGCAACAAATTGCAATAATCACCGAAAGGATTCGGGGTTAAAACGGGTTGCGCTTGAAATTGAAATGGGGAAAATCCTGGAATTGTAAACAAAACGTAACGACACGTTATGATTTAAATAAAGAAACGGGCGAGGTTCGTCGTTCTTGTAAGCAAAATTTGTAAATACACGAAAAATAAACAACATATGCGTTTGTGTTTTTCATTTCGTGTTTCCGTGGTGGTCCGATGCACCCGATGTAAACAAAAATCAATAAAACATGGATAGCGAAATTACTCTCGCTGTGTTGTAGAATTATCGATAAGAAGGAGATTACAAAGGGTGGCTTTTTGGTGAATATTTGCATGGTATGCATTCGACGATTTAACAAATATAAAAAATGAATTGAAGCTGATCATTTCGTGCATTTGCTAGATATAAACGTGGATTAATGACTTTGCATTTGTTTTATGGGAGATTTAAAAGCTGACGGAAAATAAATGTCTACTTCTTTGTATGAAACCAAAGCCAAATGGATTTTTTACAGAAGTTGGATGAATTGATAAAACAACTCTGATTTGCGAACAGGAACTAATTATCATATTTACGTTCAACAACCAAAAAGGGCCTCAAATGATGTTTTGCATAATTATCTCATGAAAATTGATTTTGCACGAGAACTGATAGTAAATTTGCAATTTTGATAGCTATAATAAAATTGCCTTTTTACGAACTTCCTGATATTTTTTTTCAGTTTTCATTGATTGATTAAACTGTCCCAACAAATTTATGGAATGTGTTTCACGAGGTCGCAAAAATAAAAATTATACTGGCGGCAGAATAACACAACAATAAAACGCACCGATCACTATTTCATCCAGATTTTCAATTTTTCTTTATCCCTTTGGTTTTATTTTTGACCATTAGTTAAAGTCATTTACAATCAGCAAAACGCTTAAAAATTTATAAATGCCTAAAGTTTGAAACCAATTGGTGTTGATTTTCAGTTATTTGGGAATAAAAATTTTCTATTTCTGCTAAAAGTTTCACGAAATGTGCTCAGTATTTATTTTTGATTTCATCTATTTAAAACCAAAAACAATGAATTTTTTAAAAATCTGCAAGAGAATTTTTTTTTTAATGTTATAAAATTTATAGATGCGCCAAACCTATTAAATATTTATTTCTATTAAATAAATCTCAAATTAAATTAAAATTGGATTATTATTATTTGATACCTCAGAAATTCGCTTCTGTTTTGATATTTGTGCTAATTTCAGAAATATGAAAGCTTTAGCAACTATTAAAAGATAGTATACTTTAGAACAAAAGATGATAATAGGTTTTTTGCGTGAGGTGGTAGTTTGCGCACGAGCGGTAGCATATTTAATAATTTTTCTCTTGAGATATAAATACAATTATTTTTCCGAATTTTAGCAACTTTACATTGGATATTTAATTCATGTTAAATATAGAAGCTAACCTGAAAAAATGAAAATATTTTTGCGCCTAGAGATTGTCTCTAGAAAAAAACTTTCACATAGAGGACGTCTTGACAAAATGATCATCCTGATATGAATATGTCAAAAATTTAGAATTTGTTAATAAGTTAAAAAGAACTAATAACTGATAATAACTAATAACTTTTCTAGCAGAGAAATAAAGCAAAATTGTAAAAAGTAGATTTATTAATTTTATTGGTTTTGCTTTTGATCGGTAATTAAATTTATTTACTTTGAAATATCTACAGTTTGGTAAATTTTGAAACCAATTGGTGTTACATTTTTGAAGATAAAAATATATATCTCAAATTGTTAATTTTTTGATTTTTAAAAAACAAGAAACTTTTAAAAATTCGACACGATGAGAAAGGATATAATTTTTTTAAGATGCCATAAAATTGGTGGATGCGCCAATTTGCTATTGATGTTTTTTTTTAACTAGTTAAGACTACTTTAGATCTAATTTGAGCAGTTTTTCACTAAATAGTGAATGTAAGTTAAATTTAAGCAAATCGTTGAATTTCTTGAGATATTCTCTTTAAAATAAGATCAGTTTTATAGCGACGAGGTTTAAATTGAAAAACCTATAGCGACCTAAGGTTTTATTAGGAGTGCCGTTTTCGGCAACATTTTTCATAATTATAATTGGTCAATTCTTGGTGAAAGCACTACCAATGAAAAGATGCCATCATGATCTGCATTTGTGCAAAATTGATAAAGAATTTTAAAATTGCGAACAAATACTTTTTAAGGTTGCTACAAAAATGGTGGTCCCACGTTTACTATACATTATAAAACCCCAGAAATTTGATTCCGCTTGCCATTTTTTGACATCTGTTCTGGATCTATAAATGATTCCTTAATTTTTTTTTAAATGCAATAATTTTTTTTTAGTTGTGAATACTGTTTGAATTTAAGTAAATTATTTTAGTCGTTTAAGCTATTGGCTTTAAATTAAATCAATTATAACAACGGGAAATTTTATTGTTTTCTTTCTTCTTAGTTTTTGGTTAGGTCAGTTATCAATGAAACTGCAAAATTTTGGAACATTTAAACGAAACTCCAAAAATACACTTCATGAAGAAAATAAATACAGGTCGAAAATGTTGCGTCAAATTTTTCTTTAATTTATTTAAATAAGGTTTTGCATTGTAAATCAATATAAAACCGGATTTTCGCTATTCACTTTTCAGACTTTACAAATTAGTTTAGAAATTGAGTGCCGAATTTTTCAGCAGTTAGTGAACATAAAAGTTTAATATTATATCGATTGCGCTCAAATAGAATAATTTGCAACGACCTAATTTTTTAAAATTGAGCAACTCTTTCCATGAAACCACCTTTAGGTTCGTAAAAAATTCAAATATTTCAAAATAGAACAAATCTTAATGAAGCCTAAAAATATTCGGCAATTTCACCTTTTTATAGTTCTACATCATAAATTTTAAATCACAACAATAAAGCCCGAAAAACCGTAGAAAAATTTATAGTCACATTTAGAAACTTCCGTATGAAAATGGCGTAGTTTCTATTAAAAACTGGTTGACTGGTGACATTATTAAACATGAAAGCTAACTGCAAAGTAAATTTTTTAACGATTCAAACTGAACGTTAATAGAAGCGGGTTTATAATTAATTTCTGAAATTTGTACATAAACCAAAAACCGTTGAATGCTTTACAACTTTGGAATTTCCGACGTCACTTGTGGTTCTTACTAAAATTGCGAAAATGACAAGCATAAAATGCAGCTTTGTAAAATTTAGAAATCGATTAGGTTTTTCACGTTTCAGACCGAATGAATTAATTCCCAGGTTCATTATTAGTCTTTTATATTCTTGATTCATTTTTATGGTGTTGCGAACTTGAGCAGCAACTTGAGTTCTTTATGAATTAATAATGTTTTCACTTTTATCGTGGCATTCGTTGAGCATTATCTACAGGATGAGCAAAACCATTTACGTCGGAACTCACTTTGTACCTCAGTAAAATAGATTGATCCAGACTGGATATTCTAGCGAAGGCCGATACATTCAATATTAAATTATTTATTCTAGAAAATTGTATGAGCTCCAAGAAGCACACATGGAAATTCGAAAACGAAGTCAAATTGTTCAATTTCCAGTCTACATCATATGCAGTATTATCACCGCGATAAAAATATTAATCTTTGATAACAATGTCCGACCACAGATATTAACGCTAGAGCAATATTTACACTAGTCAGAAAAATTCGTGTTACATGCTGCAATTCTATTATTAAAAGTAAATAACATTTATTGTTTCTCTGATAAAATGATAGAGATAACTCATTTAGTAAAGAGCCCAAATCTCGCCAATGTGTCTATTTTTATCGTCTGTGATTCTGTCTAATAGCGTTATTTGTTTGCTTTAATAGGCGTTTATTTACTTACCGTTGAGGTTACTCAACCTACTTATTAATTTCCTCGTTTTTTTTTATTTATAAATGTGGAACTCGTTCCAAAGTCTCAATTTTTGACGACAAAAGATAAAAACGGACAAAGGTTCTTGCCCTTTGAGGTCGATATTTTATGGATTTTGCTCCGGCAAACAAAACGGATGTTTTCAGGGCCGGAGGGTTGTAATGGGTCATTAAAGAAACCACTCGGACCCTTTCTTCAGCCATGACGCAGCTCATCCCATGTTACCATAATTAAATTTATTGTCGTGAATGTGTCAGCAAACAATAATTAATTAATTATCCTTAATTGCGTAAGTGGCAGATCAGATGACAGCAAAAAACATTTTCTTTGCGGTGGGTTAAGAAAATTAAAACTGAAAGCGTACGCCACTGAAGGAGGGTTCGCTTGGCACGATTTACAAGATTTTTTCTTGGCGGAGTGCCAACTTGCAGGACAATCAGTAGTTAATGATACAAAGCCTGTGTTTGTAGTTAAAAATCTAGGGGCGTTTTCTGAATTTTTTAGCTTGTTGAGACACTTTCATTAATTAAGTTGAGTTCGGGTCAAAACCACCCGTTTGAAACGTGGAGGCTGCAGTTGCAGGGTTCTTATTAATTTTGTATAGGTTGGTTTACCTGCTTTCTGCACCTAACTTTGCCTTTATTTATGTCTTTTACGAAACATTAAATTTAGGGGTGCCAGCTGCGAGAAACAGGACTTTTTAACGACGACACCATTTACCGGTTTATTTGCTCTTGGCCAATTTTAAAGTTACAAATTACAAGGAACATTGCATTTCCATCACGAGTTCGTTTTTTGAACCGTGCTTGAATAATCAAGGCGGGAGCGGTGAATGGCAGGAATATTGACCGCAAGAAATGCATATTTACATCACGAAAAACGAGGAGGCGGGGACTAATTGAAGCGACGTTCATAAAGTTGTTAAAAAAACAACATTTCTCTTTATTTTAATTTCCCTAATGTTTTTCGTGTTTACCCAACTTCAAGCAATGTAAATTGTCTTCGGCAACAAATTTAAAATTTGATTTCGAATCTGCCAACACCTTTCATATTCGCTTCGAAATTGCTTTAAGAAAACTCCATTGTGCAATTTTCATTCCCGACTTTATAAACGTTTTACGTCGCCGTTAGTTAACTCTCTTTGTTATTTTTCAGGCTGAAAATTACGAATAAAACAACTATAAACTCTGCTTAGTCACCACTCTGACATAAACTTAATTTAATAATCTGTAAGTGCTGACATGACATTTACGGATGATTATGCTCATTCTCCGATTTTCTCTCATTATTCTGTAATTTTGAGCATCAAGCTACTTTCGTTCAACCACTTTCACGTTATTTTGAAGCATCATCGATCCGGAAGGTTTCAAAAAGATCAGACATGTCTTTTGTTCGTTTAAAAATATCTTTGTGTGGATTCAGTCGATCGAAATGCTAGAACTTTTGTTTAAAATAGAAAGCTTTTGAGCTGGGTTGAAAGTATCAATAGAGTTGAGTTCTAAGTTTGAAATTTAATAAGCGATTGTGTTAGGAAAAAATATAGTTTGTGCGCCTTTTTCTTTAGAGAAATGGGAAAGTCAAACGTTGTCGAGTTTAAAAATAGAACTGAAATTTTAAACCAAAGTCTCAAACAATGATAAACCATCTACAAAAAAATAATAAAAATTGTGTGGTTTTGAAAAATATTATTTAAATATTTTGAATTTTCTAGAAACTTCAATGATTATAGATTACAAAAAGGAACACTGTAATAATTTGACAAATTTTAAAATTTTAAAGTTACTAAAGCAAAAAAACAAATTCAGTACTTTTTTGAGCAAAATAGAGAAAATAAAAATTAGAAAACTCCGAAAAGTTCCTGAAATCCTGAAAATTCTGAGGAAGAAACCTAAACCTCAAAAATGAAACAAAATTTTCATAATGTTCGTGTATATTCTACTGATACACTAAGAAATTGATTAAGCTACGTTTATAAAAATTTAGTAATATTTTGAATTGATTAAGCAGGGATTCGATAAAATTAAAAAATTTAAATTTTTAGGATCCCGATATTCTAAGCATTTTAAGTATAAAAATGTTTTCCAAAAAAAATTGAAACTTTTAGAAATTCCATGAATGAAAAGTTCCCACATGATATATCTTGCCTAAAAATTTACAAGATCCACAAACTCAAAAATAAAAATAATCACCAAAAATCTAAAATTTCAAAAGTCCTAAATTTGTTAAAATCTGAAGAATATACAATAATTTAGATATATTTAGAATTTTCTAAACAACACAAAATTTAATAAATGCCAGCAATTTTAGTTTTAAACATTTTAAAGATTCTGATAAATAAATAATAAAATTCTAGAAATATTGAAATTCAAAGAATTAAAAAATCAATAAATTCCTAAAATCTAAGGGTTTTAAACATTTTAAGCATTTCAAACTAGAAAACCCTTAATTGATTACATAAAAAATTCTAATATTTTTTTTTTATAAATTTATAAATTAAATATGTTGATAATTCATAAAACTCAAGACTGTAAAATTAAAACACCAAAGTTTAAAAATTCTGCAATTGATAAAGATCTTAAATATTCTAGAAATTTTGAGTAACTTCAATTGCTCTGAAATACTAATAGATTTACTCACAAGGCAACAAAATTTTTTGCTATTTTGGAAGAACTAAATGAAAAATATTTATAAAGCTCTTAGATATTCTAGAGATCCCGAAATTTTTAAAATACTGTACTACGTAATTCTTGGGAATTCTGGAAAATTTTGAATTTCTCCAACAATCAAAAATTGTATAGATTCCAAAAATTATAAAAAATTTAAATGAATAATTATTATATAAATTATTTGTTAAAAGTTTTAAGATTCTGCAAATTCCTAAATACATAAATGTTTGAAAAATGACGAAAAATCAAATTTTAGAAATATTTTGAGTTTCTTAAACAAAGAATGAGTTTATTCCAAAAGTCATAATAATTAAATTTGTTTTTAAATAATGTTCTACCAATAAACCCATGAAAAATAAGTAATTTAAAAAATAAAAGTTTTTTTTATAATTCTAGAAATTCGAAAAATATAAATTGCAAAAAACCCTACACATTTCTAAAAGTAGTTTTAAAACTTAAAGTTTTCACCATTTTTGAGTAAAATATTTAAAAATAATCTGAATATTCTAAAAAATTTAAAATTCTTTGATTATTGCAAGATCTAATAAATCTCAAAAATTTCAGGAATCTGAAAAAATGTGTTGTAGAATATTGTTTTATAAAATCAAAATCAATCAAAAAATTAGAAATTTTGTGTTGGATTATTGACTTTTACCTGACAAGATTGCCGTTTATTTGTTTTTTTTTTAAGACCAGAACTTATGTCCTTGATTTTTCAAAAATGTTTACAACAACATCAAACTTGATTTATTATCCATCTGGTAATTTTTTATTTCCACCGACGCATTTTCCTCGACAAATAAAGCAATCACGTTTGACGCCATCTCATTCACCTGAAAAAGTCCGTTGAAACGCGATCTATTTGTCCTGCTGCTGAGTGTTGACGTGGATGGAGTCAATGACGTATTCCCTATATTAAAAACAGGACATCAACTGGAATTGTTATAGAGTGGCGGCAATAAACCGATGGAAATATTCATTTTATGACAGAACGAAACACAGACATGGAGAAAAAGTCGTTCCACGCATCGTCCAGATAGAGATTGTTTTTATCTTTTTAATTTTAGTATTTTTAGAGGATATCGTGAGCACTTACTGGCAATGGTATGTTGAATTTTAAATGCCGGTATCTTAAGCACTTGGGAGTGCGCTGGTTAATATATCTGGTCGTTATTCAGCGTTGGAAATTTTTATGATGAGTGCTAACTTCGTTTCGTGCATTAAATTAAATAGAGGACGGTTTTAGAGCGAATAAAGACGAGAGGAGAATTTTGAGTTTGGAGCCGAGGACAGTGCTTTTAATTGGATAGTTTGCACGCCAAATCGTTCGGTATTTAATTTATAACAACGTTAGATTTTTATTCATCATAGTCCGGTGAATTGATACAATTCCGATCACGTAAAAACTTTATTTCGCCCTAATTGTCGGCATCTTGCCATTAACACAGGCCAGGCCTGATTCGGTTACCTAACATAAATTTCGTGCTGATCCTGCAGGAATTTGTGGCCTTCCTACTAACAGTAACAAATCACAGTTCCTGAAGATTTACCAGTAACTTGAATCGAACTATCTGATTTAGCCTCAAACATCTCAATGAAACCTTATTTCCTCTGTCAAACCCAATTAATAATCATTACCTAACTTCATTACCATATTTTCCCAATGGAATATTTTAAAATTCAACGTTACCCGAGGACTGCTCTCCACACAGTGAAAAAATGGTTCGAGGTAATCCAAATGAATTATGAAAAACTTTCGGAGGAAAAGTTAAATGAGACTTACAAGTTCATTTAGAGGCTTTTATGACAAAAAGCCTCCAGTTAACATAAATAAATAGAAGGATTCGAGAACGAGTTTTCTTGTGTTGTTGCTTTCTCATTTCGCACATGATCCGGAAAGAACAATAATTCTGGGAATTTTCAATTTGGAGAGGACGCTTTGATACCGGTGCATCCGGACAATTTCCGGAACATTCAGGTGCGGTCTGGGAGATGTCTTGACATTTTAACTCGTTTTGGCAACCGCAAATATAGTGGAAGCTTGAATAATTAATGTCTAACTTTCCCATTTTCGAAACGGAAATGCATTAAGAGACATGCAAACTTTTTTCAAAGGGAAATACCAAATACAGTTTATTGAATTTCAAACTCGGAAGCCGACTTTATTGATACTTGGGTTTAGCTAAGAAGCTTTTTAATGAAAAGCTCAAAAGTCGGGCGAGTAGATCTAAACAGACAGTTTTCTGTTATATTTTTCTAACAAAACCCGTGTAAAATCCGCCGTGTATTATTTAAAAAAAATGAAAATATATCAAAATTATTTAAACCAACAAGTTTGAACATTAAAACCAAATTCAGATATTTTTAATTGCTTTAAAAACTTATTGTTTATAACGTTGAAGTGTAAGATGAAATTCTTTAACTGTTATTTCACTAATCTTGGAGTTATGAGAATTATGTTGAAGCGTTTTATATATTGATTCCATTAAATGGAGTCTGTCTATTGACTTAACTTCAAATAGTTTGAAAAAAATAGAACTACTGAAACTCTTTCCAGTTTTAACAGTTCAAATAAATTCTTTGCAAAATTTTTAAAAGTGGCAATTTGCGCCACTGTCCTTAAAAATGGTGGCAGATCTCCAGTTTTTATTTTTTTTTCTATTTTTACGGAACTTCCGGACCTTTTTTGACTTTTGCGTACAGCGAATTTCTATATTTTCTATATTTGACTACTTTTTAAATAAACATAAAATAACTCTCGTCTATTTTTCCATTGAAAACCTTTCATTTTTTTTGCAGTTTATTATTTTAAAATTAAAAAAGTTCTATTCTATTCCACACAGAATTTTTATGAATTTTTCGATTAATTTTTATCGTTTTTTATCAGTTTCAACCAAGTTTAAACATAATAACTATTGCTGCTTTTAAAAATTTCTCTAAAGTGTCTGAAATTTTTCTTAGAATCTTATTTTTTTTTAATGAATAAATATTTAAAAAGTTTGTGTGATCTCGCATTTGAGAACTGATCAGAGTGAAAATTGATGTGGACGACAAAGGCAGCGTCCTAGTTGTTACACCAGATACGAAAATTAATAAGCTTCAGATTCAAGCTTATAAGCTTGTACAAGCTTCAATTATCAACGAAGCAATGAATGACATGGAGATTTATAAAAAATATATAAAGGTGCGACCGGCTAAAGTAGCGTATTCACGGCTTTTTCTGGGTCACCCAGAAGAAGAATTATTTGCTGGATGACCTCTGCCTCGCTTCTGGTGGATGGTGACGCGGACTTCTTGGAGCTCAAAAGACATGGTGCGTGGTCATCAAGTTCGATAACTGAGAATTATATCGTAGATTCAATCTGCAAGAAGAATCAAACTTGCGAAAAATTTTCGGAGCAAGCTGTATTTCAGTTCTGCGCTCTCCTGAAACAACGATGCAACCGAAATCATCTGTTGTACCTAGCAAGAGTAGTTCCAACAATACTGCCGCAGGAAGCTCTATTTTAACTCTGCCTCATGTTAACTTAGCAAAAATCATCTGTTCCATCTTGTGCAAGTTCGAATGTGGAAGCGGTCAAAATTGCACATTTTTATTGTTGCTCAAACATCGAGTGAGGATTTTCAGAATCTGATGTGATAACCATTTTTATTGCAATTTTAAGTAAAAAATATTGTCTCTTTAAAACAGCGGAATAAAATATCTAATCCGCTGATAGTTAAAAATTTTAATTCGCTGATAAATAAACAGTTGCTTTAATAAATAAATGTTTATAAGTTTATAAGGCAAAATCGAATAAAAGTTATTTATGTTATCTACATTTACCTTCAAGAATAAAGAAGTGCATAAGTAAAAATTTACAGATTAAATAAAACTTTTTTATGAATTCAACCGTTTTTCAAATGTTAATTTCAAAAATTCTAAAAATATTAAAAATTTGATAATATAAAATTTATGAACTTAAAGTTTGGAGCAGCAACAAATATAAAGTTTTGCGGTTTAAGAATAGCTGGTAAACCATATTTTATTAAATTTGGAAATATGTAAATAAAATGACTTTTTTATTTTTGGAATCGATCTAAAAATGTGAAGTTTATGAAGTTTTTTTTTACTTTTTATTTTGGATCAATGAAAAACACTAATCATAGTTTAGATAAAAAGCAAGATGTTTGTTTTACTGTAAACATAGTAGGTACTATTTTAGAAATAGTTAAAAGCAAGTATTAAAAATAATAACTAGGAACGGCCAAAAAATATTTAACTGAAGAAAATTTTCAAGAATTTTTATTTTCTTTGTGAAGATTACAAAATAAAAAAATTATGGTTAACCAAACACACCAAAAAGTCAGTTTATTAGCGGACGCGCGTTTCGGTAGCAAAGCCACCATCATCAGAGCGATGATACAAACTTTAGTTTGTATAATGTTGGTTAACTAAAATTTTTATTTTTTAGAAACACCATTTTTTTTGTCGAAGAATTTTTCATTGTGAAGATTACAGTTTTTTTTTGATATTTAAAAAAAATGTTGAGCTTCTTTTTTTTAATGTATGTACTCTTAGAGAACTTTTGGACTTTTCTCAACTTCCAAGCGAAACAAATTTCTAAATTTCTAGATTTTGCAATTTTTTTAAATGAACTTAAAATAACTGGCGTATTTGATATTTTTTATTAAAAACCCTTCATTTTTCCCACCGTTTATTGTTTTAAAATTACAAAGTTTTTTTTCAACGTCACCTTTCTTGTTAATTCCACAGGAAACTTTTAAAAATTTCCCAATCAATTTTCATCTTTTTTTAATCAGCTTTGTTTCATTTTAAGAGCTTGTTACATTTTAATCAATAGAGCTCTTTCGCACCAGAGGCGGCTCTCATTTTAAGTTTATTTCGCTTAATTTATGTTGTTAATGCTATCCTTAAAACAGAAACCCTCTTTTTCGCTGAAACACAAAAGAAAAGCTCGGTTAGGAATTTATGAGGGACATCAGAAGCTTTTGATTTATTTGAACCAAAAATGTCTCAGTGAAGTTCGGTTTGTTTTGGTTGGATAAATAAAAGTGTTATTGAAAGATGGCAAGGAAGTGGAAAAACCGAGCTGATACACGAAAGATATGTTTCCTGTAACAATTCTAAATTTCATCCGTTATTTTTCATGCAAACTGGGACAAAGGAGTGTGACTGCATTCGTTTCGCTCGAACCGAGAAATGCATTCTTCTCAATGAACACATTGTAAAAAAGTTTGTTTACGCTAAGAAAATTTTCCTAATGTATTTTAAGCACGAAGTATAAACACACATCAATTAATCAACATTGCAAATATAAACATCGAGGCAAGGAGAATTGACATTTACATCTATTTTGTGCTTCCATGAAATATACATTTTCGGTTTTATGGAATTTACATTGGCGGCAAGTCTATAAAGTTAACGTATTTGCATACTTCAATTTTATTAAACAGTCGGATTATGAAACGTGGGCCTTAAAAATTTAATGGTAGGTGACGTTGGATTTTAGAAGGACCACCAAAGCTTGTTTAAGAAAAGAATGGGTCGGGAAAAGATGGAAAAAATTTCAAAGCTCTCCGTTCCTAAGTATCTTGTTAACAAAAGCCTCAATTTTTGCACAACCTGATGCAGGCAGACATTAATTCTACATAAAGTGACCCAAGTTTATTTTGTTTCAGTTTCCTGAAATTCACACGTAAACAAATCAGACACTGATATGTTATAACTTCAGTACCGTGGAAATTTGTATGGTCGGTGCTTTTCAGCACATGTTCATTTGAGTGTAGTAATTCAGCCTGAATTCTCTGAAAATTCCGCAAACCGCGTTGATGAAAGACCGACTAATTGCTGAAAAAGAGTAACACAGTTGCTGCTCATCATCCCCGTTTTTTCCCAGTTCTTCGCATTTTGGGGTTTCTACTGTTATTTCAGATGTCCCATAAATTCGAACATGCACGGGAAAAACTAGAGATGTAGTTCCTACATACGTGTCGAAACGTTCGGAAGCCGTAAATGTTTCTCAAGCAGCTTTCGAATTGAAAGCTCCACTCTGCGGAATTTCCTAACCTAATTACGTCCCTGTTTTAAAATTCCAACAATACTGGAGCCGGAGGCGTTCGCAACTTTGATTGCCACTTTAAATAGTGAATTTAGCAATGTTAATTAGTTATTGATTCCGGTGTTTTTGTTGCAGTTTTCGGAATGGACGGATCATGACAAAGACAATCCGGATATCGGTAAGTTATTTTTCTGCGGTTTGCTTTTCAAAAGCTTCCCTGTTTATTCCGTCTGAATTTAATAATAAACAAGGAGCGAGTAAAAATAAATTAATAAAACGGAGATGAAGGGTGAATTATTAGCTCTTTATTAAAGAGCGGCGTATTTGTAATGAATTTATTCCAAGGACTGTGATTATAAGATCTCAAAGTACGATTTTATATCGGATGACGGGCGAATTTCTCTGCTCTCAAAACGTTTCAAGTTGGTCGCTAAAATTTCGCATTTTTTACTCGGTGATTTGCATTTCTCCACTTTTCTTCGTCATTTAACCCCGAAACTCTTTCTCATCAAACTTCTTCATTTACATCGTTCCAATTGAATTATTTCACTTGCAGGACCTTTTCATTTCGCCGCCTCTGTTCTGGAGTCATTTTTAGCAAACTTTTCCGAACGGCCTCGCTTTAATTCTCAAAACTTCACAAAGTCAATAAGGCAATTTATTGGCGGCGAGGAATTTGCTTTAGAAGTAAAGCTTTAAGTTTTTCCCGGCAATTCCACTTTTCTCGGTAATTAAATAATGTGAGTTTAGAGTGAGTACAGCGTCGCGGCAAGTACATTAAATTCCTCTCTTGTAACTACATAATGGCATTAGTTTGGGGCACAATTATCGTCAGGGTGCGTTTCGGTATTAGTTTTGAAATCCAGGCTACTGATTCTCTAATTAACTACCGAAAGCGAGCTTTCGCTGCGAAGATAAATTGAGGAATTTGGGTATCATCGACAATTATGGTCCATCAATATACAAGAAAATAACTTAAGAATCGCAGGATTTTCGATTGGAATTTAAACAAGGTAGTAACAACAGAAGTGAAGAAAGCTCATTTGGAAATAAAGCTAAGAGCGCAGTTACGGTAAGTAAAACGTTCGCATATAGCTGCTAATAAATCAAAATGTTTATGAGCTGTAACATGAGCAATCCAAAAATCAGCAACAACACACTTTTACACACGAGAAAACATTTCTCAAATTCAAAGAAGGCTAAAAATAAAACTTCGACATTCATTGAAATAATATTTAATCTAATTGTAGTTCGGATCGACTTTCGAAAAATTCGTACAGTATAAGACTTCACGATATATTGGGTATTACTTTAATGTTCTTTTAGCGTCACCTTCAATACTTCCCAATTTATAAACTAAATTATTCTCTCTAAAACTAAAAATTTCGAAGGTTAAGTTTTTGAAACGACTGAAATTAAAAATGTCGATAACATCAGTTCAATTTTTAAGTTTTTCAAATTATGAAAAAAAAACCTACATATTCATATAATTCTTAATAATTATTTTATACACTAGACCGACTGTAGTAAAATTTCTCAACTTTGCTATTTCTAACTTACGAATTATAAAAATTATGTTAAAAAATTCCATCTGTATGAAATATAATCTATTAAATCTACTTTAAATAGAATTTAAAGCTACTGAAAACTCTTTCCAATTTAACTCAAAAAATCTCGCAACATTATTTTTTTTAATTTACATTAGAAACACCTCTAAATTGAATTTATGTGTTTGGGTGTTTGACTTTCTAAGGCATTCAAAAATTAATTATTACAAATAAGTTTAAACTTAAATATTCTAGAATCATTAAAAATCTGAATAATAATGATATCTCTGAAGAATGAGTTGTAATCTCTTGAAAATCTAAAAATAAATAACTAAAAATGATAACTTACCTGTAAAGCTCAAAATTCGTCCAAATTATTTAAACCAACAAGTTTAAACTTTAAAACAACTTCTGATTTTTTTCTGAAAGCTTTGTAAAAAACATAATCTACGTCCAAGATGAAGGATTTCTTAGCGTCCTAGTTTTGTTAATAAATAAATATTAAAAAATCTCTGTTTTTAAAACCAAAAATTTTTGAAATTTTTATTTTTTATTTAATAATTTATCATTTGCTATTTATTAAATTAAAAAGGAGAAAAAAAAGAAATGTCTAAATAATTTAATATTAAAAAAAAGGATATACTGTCTAAGACGGAATTTTTTCTTAGAATCTTAATTTTTTTCTATAAATATGTATTTAAATCTGTTTTTAAGACCTTAAAGTTTAAAATTATTTACGTTACTTAAATCTGTTTTCAAAAATTATAAAGATTATATATATGAAAATTTATAGATTAAATAAAAAGCATCGGTATGACAAACTCTAAAGCTTCAAAAGACTAACAATGTTTTTAATACAAAAGGCCAAAACTTTAAATTCATTCGTCAAACTCAAAGTCTAATAAGACAATTATATCTTGGGTTGCATAACCCTCAGCGGAAGAAAGGAAGATGTCCCACATTAACACCGTTGCGGGAAGGCCTCCTTCTACACTGTAATCAAGCGGCTCAAAGGTGCAGCATACCGGAAACGACGGGACCCAAGAGTAGAGATTAAACTTTCTTAGTATGCCAGAGAGGAACTGATCGGAATAATCAGTGTTAAGGGAATGTGCTACATGTTTTATTTTCGCAAAGGGTCGTTCGTATATCCTAGAAAGAGAATTCCAAAAGAAATAGGTGTCATAAAAAACTGGTGGAAACATTAAAAAATTTTGATTTTTCTAGACTTTACCTTGAAATAAAAGCTCTAATAAGATATTATATTTTCCTATTTTCATGAGGGTCATTTAAGAGCCGATAAACTTTCCTCTTTGTTTCTTTTAAAACCTAATTACATTCCAGTCAATAGTTATTTTTATAAGCGAGCCAAAGTGTCTTTTTTAGTTTAAGCTCCCTTCTCCTTCGATTATTTTTCTAACGCCCCAACAACTCTTAAGACAAAAAATAAAAGACACTTTAACTCCTACATTTGTTCACCGTTTCCATTTAACAACCGCTATTCCTTCCAATTTTCCGATAATAATTTCAAATATTATCCTCCCTAGCTGTCTCCGCGTCTGAAGAAATCGAATAACAGCTTTCAAACGCAGAAAAAGCGATTCTTTTATAAAATCCGGGAACAAAGAGACCACATGACTTCGACATGTCGCATAAAACACCCGCAATAGTTATTTACCTAACAAGTTCGGAAACTTAATTTTCCCGCATGAGCACTTTTTTTGCAGCACGACTGTAAGGAGTGCTGCATTTAGTGCGAATGCGGGAAAATTCTTTCCGAAAGAGTTAGGTACAATATTTTTTGTAACGAATATCGAAATAAAAAAAATTAAGTAACTTAGTTTTTTTTTCAATGGTGGGTTGGTAACATGATCTGTCTATTGTAGCTACCTCCTAGATTTTTAAAATGTAAATCAGCTGTCATTTTTTTAAAATTATCAACAAAAATTGTTAAAATAAGTGAGAGCGAAGAATGTATGTGTACCCCTTCCGAAGTACAACAATGTGCCAAAGAGTCTGTTTCGCGTCTGCTGCCCGAGAAAAGTCGCGAACGGTATGAACGCACTTATCAAAAATTGATTGACTGATGTCCTCAAAAAGTCGCAATACCAACCGTATAACGCAAATATCCCTAGCCGCCAGCGGAAACTAAAAAACACCGCGGTGCGGGAAAACCGTTTTTCCGTGCATCGGGATTAAGCGGAAAAATTCTCTTTCCGTACGATGAGTACAAAAAGTAAATTTAAACTGTTTTTACCACCTCTAGATAAATTTTTCAACGTTTTCTAACAAAAACACCATCTGATCCTAATTCCCGGTTTTATTCACCTTCACCAAAATTAATTTTCATGAGTTACAAACTCCACGCGCTTTCTACAAACTTTGTGAAAATGCTACTAGCGTCGTTGAGGAACTCTTCGCCTTTCGTCGGCTGTCTTTGTGCGGGTACTGCCACTACAGCAACGCAGAAATCTTCAGGCATCGATGGTTCTGGGACGGATCGTTTCCATTTCCAGTACGCATCGGAGGTTGTTGGAGGTTGTAGAGTTGTAGGTATGTCGAGATCAGTCATCGTGAGAGGGTTGTTGACATACTTTATTTCACCCTGAGTGGGATCACATGTTACGTTGAGTATTATGTTGGTTTGGTTGGCTTGTGGTATGATACCAGTACAGTTGGTACCGTTGGGATAGGTGCAGGTTGCGTGGATTGTGAGGTTGGTTTGGTTGGGGTACGGTACGATACCAATACAGTCGGTACCATTGAGATGGGTACATGTTGCGTTGATTGCGAGGGTGGTTTTGTTGGCACATTCTGGGGTTAAGATGTTGGCACATGGAACAGTAGCAATGCACGCGAGTCTAGGTGGACACGTCACGTTTACTGCAACACCAGTCTGATTGATACATTCAGGTGATGTGTTGTTCAGGCAAGACATAGTGGCTACGCAGTGAGTACCATTTCCGAACGAATTGTTCACAAGTCTGGTACTTCCAAAGACGCACGTTGCGTTTACGAAGATGTTGGCCCTGAAGGCGCATTCTGGAGAGGTGTTGTTGGCACAAGAAATAATTCTAGTGCAGTTAGTGGTTTGGTTGTTGGCGATAAACACTTGTTTTGTCTCCAGTAGATCTTCAGGGGCGCTCTTCACTATCGTATTATTGACGTACTTAATGGTACCTTCTACTTTAGCAGTGGAAACACATGGGATATCTACGGAGACGCTACCGGTCTTGGCTCCCTTACATTCGGTCGCGTTGTTGTTCTCACAGGAAATGGTACTTCTGGTACACTGCACGCGTCTGTTGTTGGCATCGGTACAATCTACAATTCTCGCGGCGGATACAACACACATCAGAGTACCATCGGTGGTACATAACGATACAGTACCCGTAGGACACACGTTGGTGGTATCACCAACACAACCAACAATTGCGTTAGATTCAACTGTTTGTTGTTTTGGCACTGAATTCGCGTTGTGATAATAATGATGTACTGTGTAATGATCGTATCGTGGGCGGTACCCATCATAGAACGAGTAATGGGAGTACGTGGGCGTTGTAAGTTTTGCGAGTTTGTAGCCTATGTAAAAACCTAGAAGACCATCTCCGGTGTCCGAGGGAGTATAACGGTACGACGAGTAAGTCCGGTAGTAGCCAGGGTACTGATGGTGGGCTACTGGCACGGTATAAAAACCTGGATAATGATAGTTGTAGGTGTTTTTGATGGTGATTTTAGTCTTCGGGGGTTTACCGCCTAGAACATAGTTACAACATTGTGACTAATTAAGTTTGTAGCAAACCTTTTCCAGGAAGAGGTGGTAGTTGTTCGTACGGATAATAATTTTTCTTTTTAATTGTAGGCCTCGGCGTTGTTCGTCTGGTTGTCGTCCTAGATGTAGTACGCCTCGTAGTCGTCGTTGGCCGTCTTGTCGTACTTCGAGTTCTACTGTCTACCCAAAATGGAGTTGTCGTGCGCCTTGTTGTTGTTGTGGGCCTAGGCGTTGTCGTGCGCCTAGTTGTTGTCGTGAACCTAGGCGTTGTCGCCGTGCGCCTCGTCGTGGGCCTAGGCGTCGTCGCCGTGCGCCTCGTCGTGGGCCTAGGCGTCGTCGCCGTGCGCCTCGTCGTGGGCCTAGGCGTCGTCGCCGTGCGTCTCGTCGTGGGCCTAGGCGTCGTCGGGCGCCTCGTCGTAGGTCTAGGCGTCGTCATGCGTCTGGTCGTGAGCCTAGGCGTCGTCCCTCTAGAACGCCGAGTAGTCCTGTACGCCCACGCTTGTGGAGGCGGCGGTTTCGGCTCATCTACACTCAGAACCGGCTCGATTCCCGTCGTTTCAGATTTCTCATCTAAAAAGAATGATTGCTTGAAATCTAGGTTATAAATACAGGAGATAATTGTAATAAAAATCGATTTTACGACTCACTGGCTTTTAATTCTTGCTTGAGTTGCTTCTGTCATTTTTATGGATAAATTTTAATCTCGCTCATTAAACAAGCAAAAACTAATGGAAGACGACGTCAGAAATTCGGTTATTAAAATTTCAAAGTTTCAGTGTAGCTAACGCAATATTTTACTTAATTATCAAGAGGAGGAAATTAGACAGTAGTGTTGAAACGGTGCTTATTATATGCTGGAAATTGCGTCTAATTGCGGCCCTTGTTATGCGGACAATGTAGAAGTTGAAAGTTGAATTTGCATATGAAGTTTCATGTTTATGGGAGGGTTGCCTCTAAATGGAAAAATTAATCAAAAAATAAAATGTATAGAGTCTAAAAAAATTGTTCTGGTAATTGGAAATTATTTGAAACTTGAGTATTTGAAATCTGACGTCCTTTATATTCTGGTACAAGTAAAGTATGAGATTATACGATTTAAACATTCAAAATTTCATGCTCCAAATGTAACAAAGTATAATATAAGCTAATATATAACTTGACTAAATCTTATATTGTAATTTTAAATGACTAGTTTTGAAATTGTAAAAATTTTTAACAAATTTTTAGGGTATCAAATTTTAAATTTCTTGAAATTTTGCAAAACTCAGAATTTTAGATTTAATTGTTTTAAAAAGCTCGAATACAATATTATTTGAGAAGCTCATTCTTAGATCTTTAGTGCTCATATGACAGATTTTAAGATCTAAAGATTTTAGAATCTAGATCCTTTATTTTTAGACATGCGATTCAAAGAAGCAAATTAGATTATCTGAATAAAAATTTTCTACTCGTTTATATGTTTGAAGATTTCAACAATCTTAAATCAAATTTTTATGAACCTTTTAAATAAAGGTTTTACAATTTTTGGAATACGAGTCAAAAATTCAGAACTGAGAAGAATGAGTCACTTTTTTTTATTCCGTATTTATTTGTAAACTGTAAAAAATTGCTAATCTATAACCTTCTCGAGCAATAAATAACGATTTTTAGAATTGGAAATCGACAGGTATCAAAACAGATTTTAATATTTAATCTATGAAAACATGGAAAAGTCAGGTTTAACTTTTGTCATTTAAACGCAAGAAAAACTAAATTTTAAAGAAATGTGCATTTATTTAAAATATCGAATGACAATAACAACAGACAACACTATACATTTTAACGCAGAACTTAAAGCCCTAAAGCGTTCTCTAGGAAATTCTCGACTATATACTTGGCATCTTTCAGAAACACTTCTCCTTTCGTCTCCTCTTTTTTGGCCGGTAAAGCAACAATAGTAACACAGAAATTCTGTGCGACATCTCGTTTCCTTCTCGCTGGTGCCGACGTTGGAGTTGTAGTTATCGGATACTGAGTTGGTGTTGTAGTAATAGGATACTGAGTGGATGTCGTAGTGACAGGAGCTTGAGTAGTTGTATTACCATTTTCCGTACTATTTGCCACAACTATCGTGTTATTAACATACTTCACTTCACCGTGAACCTCAGCATTCGAAATACAAGGAATGCTGATGGTGGTACTATTCTGGTTGGCATTTTTACACTCCGGCGCCGTATTGTTAACACACGCAATGGTGCTGGTCACACAATTAACTTGGCGGTTTTCTGTGCACGGTACCGTGGACGTGGCACTTACAACACACATCAACGCTCCGTTAGAAGTACACAGTGACGTAGTATTCGCCGGACAAATCGTCACGCTATCACCGACACAACCAACGATGGAATTTGATTGTATCTCCTGTTTCTGTGGTACCGCATCTTTGTTATGGTAATAGTGGTGGACTTCATAATGGTCGTACCGTGGTCGATATCCATCGTAGAACGAGTAATGCGAATATGTAGGTGTTGTTATCTTCGCTAAAGAATATCCCAGGAAAAATCCCAAGGCGGTACTACCCGTGCTGCTGGGACCATAACTATACGACGAGGGTGTGTAGAAATACCCAGGATGAGCGTTGTTCTGAACTGGCAGAGAGTAGTACCCGGGATAGTTATAGTTGTATTTGTTCACAATTTTAATCTTCTGTGGGCCTTGATCTACAAATTATTACTAATGGTTCTACTTTTACAAGGTTTATTTACCTGTCGTGTAGGTTGAGCCGGGTTTGGGGGGCGGCTGGAAATTAGTGGAGGCCCTAGTTGATTGGTAAAAGTTACGTGGGGTGGTACTTGACTGGTACTGATTACGTCGTGTTGTTGACCATTGAGATCTGGATGTACTAGTATATGTCCTTTGGGTACTACTGTAAGGACGAGAGGTGGTATAGGGGCGACGAGTGGTGTGGGGACGGGATCCACCGCCCCCTCGTCTCGCTAAAAACGATCATTATGATTTGGTACCATTTACACAAAAATCTGTGTCTTAAGCGTGTTTGTGTTATTTACTTACCTGTTTTAATAGTGCAAAAGTGTGGTGTACACAACACAATTGTTAGAATTTGCGATTTGTAGGTTATTTACAAACGATTAGATATTAAGGTACTTACAGCCACTGTAGCGTGCACATTGATAGTACTCCAGAAGAGTTAGCAAAATACACAACGTGAGAAGGATTTTGATAGCAGTCATGTGGACGGAGGGTTGAAATAAATGCTAATAACAAAAAGTATGTCGATGTTGTTTTGATAGTTGCTATAACCAGAGGTTCTTTGTGAGAGGTCAGCACCTGACAGCGGTATGCGCAGAGATTTGTAATTTATTTTTCCGAACAGGTATTTCAGATATGATTCAATTTTAAACGAATTTTAATAGCAAACATTAATGTAATTGTGGGTTGTCATCTATCAATCAAAGAGTACTTTTGTATTTATTAGTACTTTTTTTTGAAGATTCGTGGAATTTCGCTGACGCAAGAGCGGAATATTTGGACCGTGAAGAGTACCAGGATGGATGTATTGTTTTTTTTTATTGCCATCACATATTGCGCACTATATTATTGTCTGGTTAATTCAGTTAGTTATTTATTGTACAAGGAGGAAAACAGCAGGTTTAAGCGTGAAGCATTATTTTTGTTAGCAAGAGAACGCTAAAATCGGTTTTTCTCTTAAGTAAAATTCACTATTTTTCTTTATAATAAACCTCTATTAATATTAATAAAACTTACATCATTAATTTACAAATCACAGTTTTTTTTCTGTTTGCAGATATTTAAAAATAATCACAGAGAAATGTATTTAATCATAGTCTGAAAATCTAAAGTTTAACAATTAGCATCTAAAAGACAAATTTCTAATATCGTAAATATCAGAATCCATAAACTAAGATTAGGACCATCGAATTTGAAAATCGATAATTTGGAAGGTCAGGTTGGGTAAATTTGAATCGGACAAAATCCAAGATACGAGAATCTAAAAATTTAGAATTTAAAAATTTGAACATAAAATCCTAGAATTTTGAAAAATTATAATTTTCTAAAAATTACAAACGTTTGGAAATTTCCAATAAGAATTTTAATTTTACTTGATACACCGAAAATTTAAGAGAAATATTTTATACGTAGATTAAGTTGATTTATGTGACCATGAATATAGCTACTTGTGCAAATTATGTTATGTCTGCAGTGGGTTTGTAAATCTCACGATAAGGAACTTGCACGCACATTGTAAAGTTACAATTTCGGTGACTATTTGGAAATTTTTTTGCAAGTTTTTCTAATGAACACTCTGTGTAATAGCTTCAACTAATGTTAGTGCCATACGAAAGAGCGATGATTATTTTAGCTTCTTTCAGTAATCAATCGCTAATAACAATGCCAAACGTACGTTTATCTAGTTATTGGCTCATTACATTTATGAATGCAACAAAATAATGAGACTCATGTAATAATGAAATTTCTCTTGAGCTCTGATTGGCTCCAACCTGTTAAATAATAATCATTGTTCGATAATTAGTAGCAATTGATCAATGTACTCCGTGAAACAAACGTCACAGTTATTAAGACTAAGTACCGTAAGAAGTCGAAAAAAAGGGGTTATGTAAGAACAAAATTTATGAGATGGAAGGAAGGCGGAGCAACACGTAGGCTCGTAGTCGTAGATAAAACAAGGTATTACACTCGCATGATATTGCTCTTAGTCACACGGATGGTTTACATCATATATTATCATAAGAGGCATCATTACATGCTCGTATGATAATATGCTTTTGTATTGGTTCCTCTTGCCGTCGTAGTGCAACAATGGACAAACAGTAATTGCTATCTACATCACGTTTCTTTCGATACTTAAAGGCTTTGTGAGTTACTGGGGTAGTACTGTTGTCAGCATTACTGGTAATATTGTTAGTAGCAACGCTGGTGCTATTATTGGTAGTCATTAGTCATAGCATTGCTCCAAGAGTTGTATTCTTTAGAATGTATTAACAGTTTGAAGATCTTCATAAATTTCTGCTTTTCAAATGGTTGTAGTACCCTGACTGTTCTTACATTAACACAGGTGATGGTACTAGTGACACAGTTAACTTGACGGTTTTCTGTGCATGGTACTGTCGAAGTGGCACTCGTGACGCACATTGGAGAGCATCGTTGGAAGTACATTGAGATGTCGTGTTTATTGGGCGGACGGTTGTATTGTCACCAGCGCGAGCAAGTAGTAAGATATGCTAAATTAACGTAACTTCTTGAACAGAATTTAAAAAAAAAAAAAAATATGAAGAATGCTCGTGATAAATCCGATTTCTTTACAAAAGAAATATAAGTAATAAATTTTACTAAATTTGTATGTGTATGATAAATCGAAATCCTGTTAAATGACATCGAACGTTCGAAAACGCAATGTAAAATGAAAAATTACTAAAATTGCTAAAATTTTATATAAAAAAATGTTTTGATCTAAACCTAAGGAAATAAGGTCAGCAGGTTTTTTAAAGATCTTCAGCAACTATTCTTCTGGAATTTAAGGTTAAAGAAACACAGCAGGTGTCCTTAACATTGCAGAAAATTACGTTAAAACAATTTGTCCACAGACATAAAATTGATAATAAAGTGTTAACCGCTGATGGCCCAAGCTCCTTAGCTATCTCTAATTACGCTATCCATTTTGCGACTGAAAAAAATGCGATGTGTTTTGTTAAACTTTTGTTGAATTCAAAAATGATTAAAAAAGAGTCGTGGCACATTAGATTTTCAAGTTATAACTTATCAGAAAAACATAAAACAAACAAAAATAAACACATTTTTGTGTCGATCACAAATACCCTTTCAAATCCATTGCTTTTGATGAGAAATAACTGAGTGAGCTGTAACAATGACATTTCACATCAAAAACAAAAAGCATTAATTATTTTTCTTTTTGTTAAAAGTTCTTTTGTGAAAAGCAACGATCAATTATATCTAAAGTTCAAAACCGTGGTCGTGTAAATACAGCAAATTCGTCTTGTTATGTCCATAGTCAGTTTACCCTTAAATAACGAAAACGCCGAATTAATTTTTTATTAATTATTATAATCACCAATATTTTGTATCAAATTTTCAATGAAAAAGAAAAAGATATATAAATCAAAATTTACACGTAATAGAGATTTTTTTTTAACAAATTTGTAATATACTTTATACATCTCATTGCACCTACCACCTACCTACCTACCATCACATCAGTCACAAAAAATCTTTTAATTTCTTGGCAAGTATTGCTTTTCACATTACGTTGTGGTTTTTTTATATAATAATATGTTGTTTGTTCGTAAAATGCCGCTTCAAATCTCAAAAGTTGTCTTCCTTAAAGATAAAAACTATAATTTTTGATAAATCTATATTGACTATATACAGACGGTCCCCATGTAACGCTATTCTGTTTATAAATGTGATAAAATTGTGATTTCTTTTCATTATCGTTCAGAGTTTATCTCAAGTCATCACCCATGGCCAGAACAAGGTCTTTCGTTTTATAGATTCCACGCACTTTCAAAAAACTTTTCCGCAATGAATCTGGCATCCCCCAAAAACTCTTCTCCAGCTGTTGGTTTCCTTTGCGAAGGTAATGCAACAATGGTCACACAATAATCCTGTGCCACATCACGTTTCTTTCGATTACTTGGAGGCGTTGTGATGACGTACTGAGTTATCGGGATCGTACTGTTGTCGGCAATACCGGTACTATTAGTGGTATCAACGCTGGTACTATTGTTGGTAGCCACTGCTCCAATAGTTGCATTCTTTGGAATGATCGTGTTGTTGACAGTTTTGAGATCTCCGTAAATTTCTGCTTTGGAGATGCATGGTATGTTGATGGTTGTAGTACCCTGACTGTTTTTACATTCTGGTGCTGTATTGTTAACACAGGTGATGGTACTAGTGACACAGTTAACTTGACGGTTTTCTGTGCATGGTACTGTCGAAGTAGCACTCGTGACGCACATTAGAGCACCGTTGGAAGTACATAAAGATGTTGTGTTCGCTGGACAGACGGTTGTACTGTCACCAACGCAACCAACGATGGTGTTAGCTCTAATTTCTTGCCTTTGTGGGACTGAATCTCGGTTGTGGTAGTAGTGATGGACTTCATAGTGGTCGTACCGTGGTCGGTATCCATCATAAAACGAGTAGTGGGAGTAGGTTGGTGTCGTAAGTCTACCTAAACCGTAACCCAGGAAAAATCCCAAGGCGGTGCTACCAGTATCATGGGTACTATAATGGTAGTACGAAGGAGTGTGGAAGTACCCTGGGTAACCATAATGAGCCACCGGGACAGAGTAATATCCAGGATAGTGGTAGTTGTATTTATTCACGATTTTGACTTTCTGGGGGCCTGAAAATCTGCTCTACAGCACGATCACAAAAATGTCTGGTTTTAGTACCTGAGTAACTGCCTCCATGTGGGGGTCCAACGGGTCCACTTCCAGATCTTGGAGGTAAATTATTAAACCCTGACCTCGCAGTGGTAAAGTGTCTTCTTGGTGTTGTTCCACCATAAGTAGGACGTCTGGTAGTTCCAACATAAGTAGGACGCCTGGTAGATCCCATATAGTTCGGTCTAGACGTAGGACCAACAGGATGGGACGTACCAGGACGGTACTGAGGGCGTGCTGTACTTATTCCAGGACGATATGACTGGACAGGACGTGAAGTTGCAACACGTGATGGGGGCTCATAAGCTGGAGGACTTGGTCTCGAAGTGTAGGTGCGAGGAGGGGGACTCGGACGTGGTCGATAATTGCTGCTCGGAGAAGGATGGTATGATGGAGCATGATACGATGGAGCATGGTAGGACGGAGCATGGTACGAGGGAGAACGGTAACCTCCACGGCTGCCCCCTCGAGCTAACAAAATAAAAACTCTTTTTATTCATACTGAGAAACAACACGAATAAAATTGAGGTTAAAAGTGACTTTTAACGCATTTGAAATTATGAGTTATATGATGTAGCAAGCACTTACCTTGAGTTTAAAAATTTTGAAAAGCACATACAGCCTTTGGGCCCCTCACCATACAAATTTGGATGGTGATCGATATTCACATGCACTAACTGGTTAAATGACGTAAATATCGCGAAAAGATACGTCATACATGTGGGACACGCTGTATGTAGAGTACTATACTATATATGTATAGATATAATTTAAAAAAAAATTAAGACGGTTAAGCAGAGCTATTAGATTGAACATTTAAAGCAGCAACAATAAATAAAATAAACGATACTTACAACCCCCAAAACGACCACACTGATGGAACTCCACTAGCGTTAAAAACACAAAAATGAGGACGCACGCTTTTATGAGACCCATGTCGAAGTATACTTAATCGTCCTTCGTGGACGATGACTTTATAAATGCGAGATCTGCCTCAGTACTGCGAAGTAAAGTTAAAGTATTCTTGTAAGAAGTGATATAGTGACGTAAAGATAATGTTCCTAAAGTTATGATAAATAGTAACACTAGCGCACGCATATGTGGTGTTATAGTCACAACAGAACAATTAGGCATTTATTAGATGAGTGTTTTACTGTTGTAAACAAATAAAAACAGTTATTGGTATTGTAACATTAAGCGGCTCTGGAAATGTAAATAAGAATGTTGATGACCATTTATGTTAGATTATGCACGCCACTGGTGAAAGGTGAATCAGATGTCACAGAATTGGTATTTACGCATAAACCACACTTGGAAAAGGAAATGTTATAGTTCACTGGGAACTTGAAATTGATAAAAAATTAAAATACAACAGAAAAATTAATAAGTCACGACATTGGAAGGAAGACAATTGCAGACTTTTTGGGCTTTCTGCTGTTTTATGTCTTCATTACACATCAAGCAAATTATTGCAAATCATTTAACAGAATCAGTGTAATTTTTGTTTTTTTTTGTGTTTTTTAAATCCCATAAACTCCTTGAACGCCTTGTTTCTTTTAGATTTTTTAAATTAAACAAACACAATCATAAAATGATAAGAACTACATTTGTAAAGAACACACTTTTAGAACTTTATCAATTTATTAAATAATCAAGAAAACTGATCTTCCGGTGCCAGTGGATCAACGACAACAGTGACACAAAAAGTTTTCTCTTCTATCGCCCACGCTTTCACTACCACAAAAGTACCACCAACATGACTCAACGTTTCTCCTTTATGATTTTCATAAACATCCTCAATGGTCACAGTCGCTAAACACGGCAAAGAAATTGGTTCGAAGTTCCCAGAAAACCGAATACAGTCGCAAACGCATGGAACTATAGTATTCACACAATTCATGGTTGTATTTCCTTCACATGGTACCACTACACTTATCTTGGACATGCAATAAATGGTACCATTCCTCAAACAAACGGTTTCTGTGTTCTCTGGACATACAGCTGTTGCATTGGGATGACAAGCAATGATAAAATCCGAAGGAAGGGTTTCATTTTCTTCAATGGTTCTGTTGAGATCATGGTAGAAATAATGGAAGTCATGGTACCGGAAATCCCGGTCTGTCATCCTGCTAACTCCGAAATCCAAGTAGTAATCAAAAGTGTTATCACTACCTTCATCGCGAAAGAAGTTGTGTCTTGTGTAGTACCCTGTTTGCGGCGCTTGGAAAGAACCATGGATGTAGTGGACGTTGTAAGGGTTCTTTACGTTGGTATTGTAGTAAAAACCACCAAACAGACCTGGGGAACCAAAACTGGGAGTGGGTTCTTCAGTTGTGGTGACTTCCGTTTCCTTACTCTCCGTGGTAACTTCTGTTTCGTTATTCTCCGTCGTACTTTCTATAGTAGTTGGTATTTCGGTGGTACTTTCCTCCCCCAGAACCCGCCCCAGGAGCCCCAAAATCACCACAACGATGTACGTGACTTCCATCCCGACTGCGACCAAACATTCATATGTTAACGCTTCATTGTCCAGGTTTGTATTAAAATTATTCTACCGGCGCCAACAATGGTGTTTTCATCGTTTTATTTTATAGGTTCGGTTTGCATTGATTTGTGTCCGCGCCAACAAAATTGTTTTGTTCCGTTTGTGCCGGCTGCAATGATGAGAGTTAAGTGGAATGTGGGTTTCTGTGAAATTGTTTAATTACAGTCATGAGTCGCCCAAAGATGAAATGTCGAAAGTTCATGTGATAACACTTCTTGTCAACTCGAGAAGTCGGATTTTATGACGATAGGAACGTTTTTATTTACCAATTTCACGAGATTAAAGTCGTGTGGAAGGAAACGATTCAAGGATAGAATCATTGGATTTTGGAAAAACAGAGAGTGTGAATGAAGTTGGAGGGATTTATCGTTGGCAGTTGGAATTCTGCGTTGTAACGCACGTGACTATAATAGCGTTAATTTGGAAGAGGGGTAATTAAGGACTCCGAGAGCTGGATTGAGACAATCATTATTGTTATTAGCGCTATTTCAAAGTTTAACAGTGTAAAGATGTGACTCAGCTAGAAGGGCAATTAGCAAGTCTGATTTAGATGAAAAAGTAATTTTCTTTGAATACAATAGTTATTGTACATTTGTGGGTACATGTGGATATTGATTTTTGCTTGCAAATTCAAACATAAATTTTATGATAATGACGACTATTTATGCGCATATTGGGGCCGATTAATTGGATTCCGATGGAACTTTAACTAGACAAATTCGAGTTCAAATAGACTTTAATAAATTAAACGTAACATTTTGTTTTTTGACTGAAAAATTCATACTAAATAATTATAATTTTGGCTCATATTGTAACTCAAAAATAAATAAAATAGACGCTAGTTAATTAGTTAAATATTATTTTGTTTGTTATTTTAAATAACACTAATTTTTTTTGACTTTGCTTTAAACGTTCAGAATTTTAAAATCTTGTAACTGATTCCCACCTTTGGACTAAATTTCAGTTTTCATGGATATGCAACCCATTTTACCTACCATGCCTCAGCTGTCCATCAGCAAGGCTATAAATCGTCCGTAAAAGTTGCTTAACCTGCAACTCATTAGCGGCAATAAAAAGTAATAAACCAGGCAGATGATTTTTCCTTGTTTCGAAAGCGTCTTTCCAATGCTCGCATTTGAAAGCGAATAGAAGTTAATAATAGTGAATTAATTATTTTACGATTTAGCCATGAAAAAGGTCTCTTCAAGATGGATTCCGAGTTTTCTCACACGTGGACAAAAATCGTGCAGGAAACAAATTGCGGAGGAAAATTTGAAATTCATTAAAAGTGGACAGTGAGCTTTTTTCTAAGATTCTAACAGGTGATGAGACTTGGGTGTACCACTGGAACCTCCTCACAAAACAAGAGTCGATGCAATCATCATCCCCGAAAAAACAAAAACTCAAGCATCGAGAAAAAAGTTATGGCAATCATTTTCTGGGATAATGAAGGGATAGAATTCATTAAATGTGTCTACAATAAATGGAGAGGTATAGCGTAATACTATCCAACAGCTCATATTAGCCCTCGTCGAAAAGCGCCCCCACAGCTACAGCAGAAAAATTTGTTGCTCCACGATAATTACAAAGTTCATAAAGCACATTAAGTTCAAGATATGATTGAATTACGTCATCCACCATATGTTCCTGATTTAGCCCCTATCGACTTCTTTTTATTAAAAAATATGAATCAACACATGAGGGGAAGAATGTTTTCTTCAGATGAGGAACTTAAAAGGTTTTGGATGAGTATTTCGTCCAACTTCTAAAAAAGTTACTATTTTGCAGGAATGTCGCAGCTGAAGAAGAAAAGGGATAAGTGCGCTGTTGTAGAAAGGAGTTATATACCTACTAAAGAAAAATAAAATGTTATTATAAGTCTGTGATATCTCTTTCATGGCTTGGTAACTTGGTAATTGCTTTTGTAGCTATTAGAACTAAACATATTTGAACTTGTCATGTTTTTTGTTTAAAAACTGATAAAGGAAATTTTGTAATACAAAATAATATTATTACATGCTAAGAACTGAGTTTTATCGTGTACTTACTTATTTAGAAACACTCTATGACAATTCTAAAATTTTAGGTGCAGGTAGTTTAGTTTCTGGCTGGCACCCTACGGAGAGCAGTAGATTATAAAACAAGAAAATGTTAAGTTGACTATTCTTACAAACATTACTAAACTTAGATTTTGTCTTTATGGCAATAGCTCGAAAATCTAAGCTTGTAGTTTGGAACAAAATATTTTCTTCTACAACTTAAGTACTTACTTAAACCGAAACAAGTTATAGTTTCTTTTGAAAATTAATTCTAGTTTTAAACATTATATAAAATATGATATAAAATCGGCTTCATAGTTTTAAAGATTTATTTGTCACTTTCTGAACGTATATCGTCCAACTCTTGTGGTAAAGTGCTTTGAATTCCCTTTTTACATTATTTTGCCAATTTTGAGGTGCAAGGTACCTTTTGAAGAGTCGGAATACAATAACATTTAAAAAGCTATTTTCAAAGACTCTTAAATCTTTTATGTATATATCGTGGGCGTACAAGGAAAACCCACTAATTCCACTTTTTAAAACACACTAAAACTATGTTACTGAACTAAGAATAAATCAATCTAACGTCGTAAATAATCATAAGAGCAAAAATGACGCTAGATTTTTGGTACCTAATTTTTGACTTTGATTAAATCCAATTCGGCGACAAATTCGTTGAAGGGAGATGCACAGTGAATTTTCTTCCTTTAAGCGAACATTTTATATAAATGTTTCTTTTATAAGATTGGCAGGTAAGTAGTACAATCGCGTTTTTAGACTTAAATACAGGGTGTATTTTTTTCAGCAATTTTGAAAATTTAAGTTTTCTAAAAGCCTCAGGAAATTTAAAGAAGTTCCTTTCTTAGTTTCTGAATCTTGAATATTTTTTCTCTCATCTACAAACTTGATATTTTACAAAGAAAATCTATTTATCGACAAGTCTAGGTTATATTAGAACTAAAATTCGGTGTAAAAAGTTAATATTTCTTGGTTTTAGACGGTATAAGTTTTCTATCAGACATAAATATAAAAAATGTATAAAAACCGTATAAGAATATAAAAATACAAGAAACTTCACTTTGGAATATTGGAGGCGTTAAAATAATATAAAAAGTTTTGTGCTTTAAATTCAGATGTACGTTTTATATTTACTGAATGTTCTTTAATTTTTTGAAATATTTAAACAATTAAAAACAAATATGTGGTTGTTACTCCTTGCACAAAATAGTCGTCTAGCGGTGCAATGCAGATTTGCAAAAATTACGACCAATTTTAATGTGAAAATGTGGTACGTGTCGACTCATTAGGAGCCATAAAAAATGTAAATTTTGCAGCCACACATGCTTTTAGTCCAGAACACCGATTTTTGCCATCAGTTTTGTAATATTTGTTGTGTCTTCAACCATGTGGTGCTTTTAAAATCGTATCGAATCACTGATTTGATAAATATTGATCCTAACAACAATAAAAAGTATTCAGTGTTTTCAGACATCCGATATTTACGTCCATTTTGTCCAGTTTTTGCCTTATTTCCAATTTAAATCCCAACCCTGGATCAATTCAATTCCATTTACATATCATTAGTTAACATTTGGGTCTAATTTATTTCCAAATCTCTTTCCACGAATACAAGAACTTTCCGAGTTTACATAAAACGTTACGTCAATATAATATTAAAAAAGCAGCAAAAAGTCGTAAAAGACGGAGAAGATCCAATAAAATATCGTTTATATAGATGTCTCGTGGGATTTATCGATCTCTGTACTTTCATAACCCTCGGATTATTTACATAATATCGTTTTATAAGAATATACGTGTAAATAGATAAATGACCACTTTGTATAAACTTTTGGAGATATCAAAAGAATATTGCTTTGGTTAAAAAAAATAAACCGACTTGGAGCATAGATCGCCAGATTCAGGTAAAACCCTTGTAAACAAAAATTTGCATCGTGAAGACATTACCGAGTCCTGTGGGAAAGGGTTTATTCGATTTCGAAATGTAGCCATTAGGACCGTTGGAATACGTAAAAAAGCAAATAGGAGGAGTCCTCGGGGAGTTCAGTTTGCGCGCTTTTTGCTCGCTATTTTCGTATCAATTAATCTTCTCAGTTAAATATAGTTCGTTATATTTTATTCTGTATATTATTTCAAGTATGAATGTTATAATGTTAACATGTAAACAGGACACAGCATGTTCTCCAAAATTCACTTCGTCATTTCAGTTACGATACGACCTCTGTGCGATGTTGTTCTTGTGTTTTTTTCTCCAGCAAATGCAGCCAGATGAGGTGTTTTAAAAGTAAGTAATTTAATGAACCTGAATAATAAACCTCCTGTCCACGATCTTAATTACGTGACTCCGCTTTGAGGATTCCGGAAGGCAGTAAAAAGCAAAACAAGTCTTCCGAGGCGAAAAATAATGAATTAAAAATGCGTTGATTCGAGAACATTTCCTTTGAGAATAAACGAGCACTGACGTCGAAATTCTTTCGGATCTATCGATAGCCGCGAAAATGTACTCTTTTCAAATATGAGATTTGAGTAATAAATGTATTTTTGGAAGGTTTTCATTTCAGTCATTATAATTTTTAAAAACGCCAGTAAATCAGACGATGGAATTGAAATACTGTTTATTTGCGTACAGCTTAAAATAAATCACTCATTTCGTTGTTAACGTTTGAGATTAGTTTCAGATCGTAAAGTGTGATTTTCTTTTGTAGACAGTCCCGCGGAAGATGAAGAAGAAGCGGGGTCCGGATTGGAGAAATCCGGGCCCACGGAGACCTGTATAGAGATGGTCCGGACTGATACTGTTGCCACGAGTCTCCTGGATAAGCCCATGATCGACAAGAAGGTCAAGGTAAGAACAAAATGAACAACAATTTTGAAACATAATCCGTGTTAAAAGAGACTTAAGTTGTTTTGTACTCACGACTATGACACGGCACATTGAAAATCTATAACGAATTTATTGGCGTTTTATTGCAAAACCATAATTTAAAATTGCTGTAACCCTAACTTCATTTCGTTTTCGCTAATTTTTCCGCCGCCGGTAATTTTGCAAAACGGAACAAATAATATTGCTTGGGTCGTCGGCAACAAATAATTTGATACCAGTATTACGGGTATACATCATATTTACATAAAATTGTAGATGTGAGAGTGTATAATTATTTATCAATATCACAGCACTGTAAATTATAGTAAAATACGCAATAGATTCAAAGTAGACAATGTGCGTTTACAGCATTTCGATTTCTGCCCCAATTCCGCAGATATGACCCAGCAAGAGTTCATTCCAGTGGATAGAACCTCCAGAAACTGGCTCAGCTGTCGGCCAGGAAAACATGGAAACGCCACAGCCTAACGATTAATTCCACAAGTCGAGACTCAATTTTACATTATCAACTTAACAGTCAAAATTTGGCCAACACTTTTCTTTTCCAACTTTTATAAATCTATAAATTACTTACGGAAAATTCACGTCATCTGCAAAATTCAAACGCTCAAATATCATAGATCAACGAGATAGATTTGTGATAACACTCACCTTTACTCGGTCTTTACAGTTTCTTTTTAGACAAATCCCAAATACGATGGCACTTTAGCGAAATGAACGCAAAAACTGCTGAACATTTCTTAAACTGATATGTCTTTCTACGCTTTATATTGCTACTTATCGGGGATTTTTGAGAGTCGTAGACGCATAAATTTTGCCGATTAGGCATGTATCGACTGCCTCGGCCCAGTTTGCGTTTATTTTGTGCCTAAACATTTTGTTATTCCATTTAAAATAAACCACAAATACATTTCCTACAAATTTTTATTCTGGAACTTTAATATTCAAATTTTTATTACGTTTGTGATTCTGGAGATATGACAACCTGAAAACGGCCAAAGTTGACCCAAACTTAAGAAAAATTCAAATTTAAGAACCAAAAATTTTCCATTCTATTTTCCAAGAAAAAAATGATATACTTTTGTTAAGTAAGTATTTTATTAAGATAGTCATGGAAACAATTGATATTTGGCTTTGTACGTCAAGTAAAAAGTGTGCATTTTTTTTTCTTTGATTTTTCTTATTCAAGAGAACACGTTTTAGGTAGTCAAATGTAGAAAATAATCCTCTACAAGAATAAGCAAAAAAAAGTGTAGGTTATCATTTGAAAAAAAAATTGACTGTCGTAATTTTGACACATGTCATCGCAAAGTTGAAATGGAAACGTCATCTGATGTAGTTTAACAGGCGATTTAAATAAGTATATAGTTTGTTATAGATATTTTTTGAAATAAAGGAGATATAGGGGCCCGAACACCAAACTGAATCACCCGGTATATTTGGGATGAGAACAATCAAGTACGGTAAATTGAACGTTGATCAACAAAGTAAAAGTGTTGATTCCAACCAGTGCAGTAGTCCATGGTACTTTGCAAACGAAGAATTTGCTATTCATTGGATCGGGATTTTTTTTTTTAAATTAACAGAACTCTTAATATTTATCACCCGAGGAATATCACTGCGTTTACAGCATCTTGATATCTGAAGGTATGAAAACCTGAAAACGGTAACCATTCAATTTTGGTCTTTGAAATTCAAAGTACATATAACTTTCCAAAATTTAAATTTTTCGTTTGCTACTAAATTTCTCGTAAATTTCTACACAAGATGAGACTCATTTCACAGCTTATAAGTTCAAATTAATTAATTTACCCCATTAAAAATTTTAGGCTTCTTTTAGACCCCCAATTTTCAAGAAGAAAACGCAACCGAAACCGGTAAATTGAACGTTAATCAACAAAGTGCACCGAAATCTATAAGCCAATAAAAGTTGATTACGACGGCGGCAACAGTTTAGACGACATAAGAGAATTTCTGAAAATATTTTTCTGATTTTTTTTTGAACTTGAAATTATAGAAATCAAAATAATCCAAACTTTCGGGATTTAAGACACGAGAAATACAGTGGCATTTACCACTTCTCGATTTATTGCCTTAATTCCGGAGATATGAAAACCGATGAGCGCCTCACAATTGACTCATTTTTGTCCTTTCGACACGGAATGCAACTTTTCAAAATTTCAAACGAAATTTCAAAAAACACAAAAATTGTAGATGGATTTTGCGCAGGTCACCGAGTTCTACATAAAATTCAGCATTGGATTAATGTCAATGAGCACAATATAATCGATTTATTGCCACTAGACAATTTTAAGATTTTACTCAATTTCAAAATCGAGACTAATCGAATAATTAATACTTAAAGCCTAAGAAATATAATTGCTTTTACCACATCTTGATATCTGCCCTAATTCCGGAGGTATAAAAATCTGAAAACGGCTCAAAATCACTCAGTTTTGGTGGTTTTGACCCAAAATGCAACTTTTCAAAATTTTGGTACTAAAAGGCACATTAAATTTCTCGTGAAATTTTGCACAGGATGAGTTCTGTTTCACAGCCTATGAGCTCAGAATAATATATTTATTGCCATTAAAATTTTAGAGACTTTTTGGGTTTTCAGATATTTAGGTTTTTTTGCAAGGTAAAAACGCAATCCAAATCGGTAATTTTCCTGTTAATCGACAAAGTGTATCGAAATTTCTGAAGAAGTCGACTCAATCGATTTTTTTTTAAATCTGGAAATCAAATTCTTGATTCCAACACCTGTTCTAATTTCAGAGATATGTTAACTCAGAAACGGCCCAAAATCGACCTATTTATGTAATTTTAACGTAAAACGCAACTCCAAAATTCTAGAGACAAATATTTCAGAAACAAGAAGTTGTAAGTGAATTTTGAATTCCTCGTGAAATTTTGGGAATTTGCAACTCATGAAGTTTTGTAGTCCAAAAAAAGAAAACGATTAGATCCAGTTTAAAGCTTTAATGTAAGCATAATATTACATTCAAATGAATTCCAAAAAAAAAGGATAAAGAAGGTGCATCTCCATAAATTTGAAATAATTTATACTCCACAAATTAGTGTAATTCGAAAAGAATTTGACAATTTTCCTCCTAGGCACTTTATTATTTCTCATATCTCCCGACAATAAATTATAAATGTCTGCATTACACTAGACACATAAATATAAATGTAAAACATCAGTTCTCTCCCTCGAAACAAGATTAAAACCAAACAAATCGAAAAAGTACAGTTCACATTTACAATTTATTTTAGCTGCAGGAAGTGCGTTTTCTCGTGGAAACATCGTTACGATCGAACGAATCCGCTCAACTTCTCACTATTATTTTCCTGTACAAATGTGCGAACGTCGAACTTGCACTACACCAAGATTTATCGTTTCGTTCTTCTGTACGTAGAGATAAATCCTCACTTAATAAAATCCCATTTGACGGTACATTGTTCACGCAGTTAATTGCCGTCACGTTCACTAGGAACGTTTATCTTTCTTTACTTAACTCGTGTGAAAAATTTCGAATAATTTCACAGTTGCACTGTGATGTATGTACCTGAGCCGGGATTCATTGTCGGAAGCTGAAACTGACACGACTTGATGTATAAATTAGCGAGAGACACCGGAATTCGTGTCGGATGGACAGGAGACGTTGCAGACGCAAAACTTTATACATCCGTCTAAACTTTGAACTTAACAGATTTTTCCCATTTTTCTACACGCAAATAATGGGTTTTAAGTATAATAAACAACATTTTTTATTACATGAAGAAACAGATGCGTCTATTTTTAATCATGAAAAAGTGTCTTATGCTTAGTGCTTGGTTTCTCTTTGTAATAAAAAAGTCCAAGTGAAAAATCCTCGCCAGACCGATATTTTACGAGATGAAATAAATTGAGGAGAATTATCCAGAGATTCGCTGACGTTAACTGATTACTTTACGATACTGGAATAGGACAAAGGATTCTCTGGGCACCGTGGAATTAACAAGGGAAAGTTCGGTTTCCGAGCAAGAAAAACAATTATAATTATTTTGATGAAATATTGAATGTATTGGGAGCAGTTTCACAATTTTGCGCACCAACTTTAGTTCCGATTTATGAGTGCTTTGTAATCGACAGGATCCACAAAAAATATTGGTATTGAAAATTCAATTGCAAACTTATAGTAGTTGTATAAGAAATTGTGCAACATAATTAGATTTTCTATATAATATTTCATTTTGTTGTTTACAAAATAGTGCTTTTGAATTGGTTGCCAAGAAACTTTATTTATAATGTAAAAGTCTTTTGTATATTTATACACACAAATTGATTTTAAAATGTGTGTACGAAATGGAGATGTTTTAAGCCACGATGAGCGTCTATTACTTAAAAAAAAATACTGATTCAACATGAAAATTTTCAGTCACTCGAATGACTGAATAGTTTGAATTTCGTTGAATTTGTTATTAGTGAAAAAACATGTTGCTGTATAAACAACACGGTTTTTGAGCAAAAGATTTTTTAGCTTTAAAATATTTATGTCCCGGTCAAAAAAAGCACTTAATTATTAAGTATTAATTAATTTACAAAACTACTGTTCAATATATTTTTTATACTACTCATTATTTTAATGATCATCTTAAACATAAGTTTTTAAATATTAAAAAAAAAAAAAATTAACTGTTTTTTGACAAGCCAATTTCTTCTTTGAATCGCCCAATTTTATATTCCCTCATCATTTTTATATTTAAATTTCCTAATTTATAATTTTGTCTTTCGTTTCTTTATTTAAAAAAAAAAACATTTAATAATAATTAATTTTACAAGTTGTTTGGACTTTATAAAATGTCGCATCTGTCATAAAAAGTACTTTATTTTCTCCTCCGCAAATTTACAAATTATTGCCAAATTTTCAGTCTAATAAAATTGTCTGGAGCTTTTATAAATTTTCAAGATTTTAGTTTCTAATTTGAAGAACACATAATTTTATTCTTGGCCATAGACAATTTTTTTCAGTATTTTTTGGAGTTTAGTTATTCCATTTTTTCACTTTTTATGAAAGTTCTTCGGTTCTCTTTCTGATTTGAGATTTAAATTTTTGTGTTTTATGAATTTTTATGAAAAGTACTTATTATTATTATTTACATTTTAGTTAGTAGTTTTTTGCCACAAAGAACCTAAGAACTAAAAAAATCTTGAGAAAATAGAATTTTTTTTTTATAAAATTTTGAAGGATGTGAGAAATCTATAAAATCTGAAGCATTAGGTGAGTGCAGAGATTCACAAACAAAAAGTCTACAAAAATTAAGAATTATCAAGAATAATAAAAATTGAAATATTACAAAAAACCTAAAGAATCCAAATCAAAATTCAAAGGGATCTAAAATAATGCAAAAAATCAAAAATTTTGTATTTTATATCGGGCCTCAAGAATTTAGGGATGCTGTTGTTAATAATTGATAGTAATATGCTAATAAGATTTTTTGTTGAACTTGTCGCATAATTAATAAAAAATTGGTGCTAATACATGTAAATTATAAAAATATTGAGATGCCATATTAGCAAAATGACAAACTACAAACGTTTTTAATTTTATTCGACCAGCCAATTTCTTGTTTGAATCCTCCAATTTTATACTTCCTCAATTCTTTTATCTCTAGATTTCTCGGATTTTTATTTACAGTTCTGTATTTCGTAGTTTTTTTAGTTTTTGTGTTGATGTTAATATCATTTAATAGCAAAAAATTTGAATGGACTTTTCGGTTTTGCATCTTTCATAAAAAGGACTAGGTTTCCTAATCCTTAATTAATTTACAATTTTCTTTTTATTTAAAAAATATTAAGAATTGATTTATACAAATTCCATAAATCTGTTTAAGCTTTTTACGATTCCTACTTACAAATTTTAAAATTATTGCCAAATTTTCAGTTTATGAAAATCCCCTAGGGCTTCCATATATTTTTAAGTTTTTAGTTTTTAATTCAGTATTTCTTTATAGCTTTTTTTCTAGTCTTCTTTGGAGTTTGGTGTTCCCATTTTGTCAGGCAAAAATGATTTTTTCAGAAAGTTTTAGGATTCGTCAATTTTTCTACTTCTTTTTATAGCAGCCCGTTCTTCGCTGATATGAGAATTTAATCTTTGTATAAAGTTACTTTACGCTTTATTTATTTATTTTTCATGTCGTAACAACATTTATGCGTTATTTGTTGAGATTTAACCACTTATTATTTATATTTGTCAAAAATTAGCTTTTTTCTCATGCACAGAAATTCAGCTAGTTGTGTATATTTTTGAAAAGTTTCACTTCTCAAGAATCTGACGTTATCCTCTGCACTCGCTGACATCTGCCGTAAACATCCGAAAGTCTATCAAACCCTCATCTCGAATAAAAATAAATATAATCATCACTAAACAAATCCATCGAATTTTACAACATCGTTAGTATATTTTTCCGCTTTTATTCCGTGGAAATCCCAAACCCCTTTATTTCAATTTGATACGCAATTAAAAAAATATTTTGCTTCTCTTCCATTTGAACGGCGGCGCACGTTTAAGCAACTTTTCACGAAACACGTCACATTCTGAACACCCGTCCTGATTTATATCGCTCACAAATTTACCATTTCTATGTGAAAAACGCACATGTGTAAAATTCACAGACTGACTCATTCGTTCACAACATAAATCTCGTATAAAGTCCGCGCAACGTTCTCTCGTTATCCTTTGTCTTGTGTTCGCCACGCATATTTTTCACGGAGACGTCACAGATTCCGAGATTCTAAACGTTCGAGGAAAGGGATTGTTTAAAGCGGTTAGGAAAAAAAAACCCTGACTCGGCCAAGATATCTGGAACTTAAATCGTTTTTTTTTTTTTAAGTTATCTACCACCAACTTGCATTGGAATTCTGAAAAAGGAAAAATTTACAATTTTCTCATCGCAATTCTTTCCAAAAACTAAATCACTGCAGTAAATCTCGAGAACGACGACGACGACTGTAAAAAAACTCTTTCTAATTCGTGTAATAAACGAGCCACATCTTGAGTTATTTGACAAATTTTATCCAATTGTAGCTCACATTACACAAAGGATTATTACATCACGTTCGTAAAAACGTCATATTCAGGAGAAAATTCCATCTGCGCCGCTTGTTAATCGACTCTTCACGAACCATTTAAAAATCTCAATTTCCCGATTTATTCGTTGAAATTGCAACTGACGGCGAGTTCATACAATTGGATTTGTACAAAGGTGAATTGTCAAGGGAATAAAGACATAGGTCAGTGTGTCGGACTAATAAAGTAGGTAACCCATCCCTTTACAGATTTACGTCACAAAGGGATAAATTAGAAAATTAGAGCAGGGGGGTGGAACCGTGACTTCTAAAAGCGAGGTTAAAGCAGGACAGCAGGAAAATTATAATTTACGGGATTGTTTATCTCGGTGCAGGAAAGAAATAATTAAAAAACGTAGAGGTATAAAAGGAAGATTCATTTGCAAAAGGTTAATGCAACTCAAATGCATGCGCAAATTGTAAGGAATTTCGGATTCTCACAAAAAATGTAGTAGTATATGAATAAGTACGAAATAAAAAATTACAAACTAAATAATCGAGAGGTAATACTAAGAAAATGGAAACGCCGAAGACTTAGAAATAATTTTTTTTTTTTTTTGGATAAGTCAGTTTCTAATATTTTTTGTTTGAAATGAAGACACGATTTAATGTAAAAAAGGCAAAGATCTTAGGTGTTCTGTCTAAAAATTAAGAAGTTGCTACAAGTAAAAGTTCTTTATCAAATGATAAGATAAAAACTCCAAGTATTTAAGAGTAAAAGACACAAACAAAGTCTCAAGTTTAAACTATCTTAAGATATCTTAAGATGTATCTATATATTTCAACAAAGATTGAATCTAAAAAAAGAACTAAAGAATTGACTGCCATAAAAACAATAATTAGTTATTAAGCGTTGAAAATGTTAAAATTTTCTAATAACTTGAATTCATTTTATTTCTAGTGAACAAAGTGGGAGCACAAAATTTTAAGAATTCTAGAAAAAAAGTCTATGAACAAAAATAGAATTAGAATGTTTTAGTTTTAAATAAGGAACTAAAATTTCTAAGGACTTTTAATAAACTACAATTTTGGCAATAATTTTGAAACTTGTCAAGTAAAAACCGTAAAAAACCTATGCAAATTGATAGAATTTGTATAAATCAATTCTTAACAAATTTTATTTAAATAAAAAGAAAACTAAAGAAACTATAAAATTCATAACTGTAAATTAAAAACTAGGAAATCTATAAATATAAGTATCGGAAGAGTATAAAATTAGAAGAGTTAAACGAAAAATTGCCTAATCAAAAAAAAAATAACGTTGAAATTATTTCTAAAATTTTAAAATATAGAAAAGTTTTTTAGCAGACTTATGTTAGATGGCTTAAATTTTAAATCTAATAAAATTATTAAATTAAAAATTAAAGGTTTTCTAGGAAATGTCGTTATGCAATTCTAAATACAATTTAGAATTTAAATAAAAATTAAATTAAATTATTAAAAATAATTCTAACACACAAAAAGAGGAAAGTCTTTAAAAGTAGAAATTTTAGAATTAAACAGGTTTGAAAATTAATGCAAGCTAAGAAATTTAAAGGTTAAAATGAGAAACATAAAAGATTTTGTAAAAGTTTTTACTGAAAAATTCTATAATTTGATTTTTTTAATTGTCCTTGAATTCTACAGAATTGAAACATTATTTTGGAACTAGTAAATAGTGATTTAGTAATTGTAATAGACCGAACAAGAATAGGCTAAAAAAAATAGGAACATGGTTGATTAAAATTTTAGGATAGTAGTGAAATGAGGAATTCAATAATTACAAAACTAAAAAGTGAAACTATAATTTCTTAATTCTAAGAAATTAAATTGAAATTTTAAGTAAGTATTTAAGTAAGTAAGAAAATGATATTTACAAAAATTTATAAATCCGATTTTTTTTTTGAAATGGTTCAATTTTTTTTTTAATTAAATGGGGAGTTAAAGAAACTACTAAGAATTGAGAAATTCGGAAATTAGAAACTGCAATTAGGTGCAAATTAGATTTTGGATTTAGTTTGATTTTTAGAGTATTTTTATCATTAACAGTGATATACCTATTTTTGATTTCAATTCAAAAGAGGAAAAAATAACAATGTCAAAAAATCGGAGATTACATCAGAAATTGAGTAACAAAAGTAAAGAAATACAGAAATATAGAAATATAGAAATTTAAGAAGCATACACATGAAAATTGAAAACTTAAGTCACAAATTGTCATGAAAAAATATTTAAAG
This sequence comes from Cynaeus angustus, assembly GCA_030157275.1. Lineage (NCBI taxonomy): Eukaryota > Metazoa > Arthropoda > Insecta > Coleoptera > Tenebrionidae > Cynaeus > Cynaeus angustus. The sequence goes on along the minus strand of CM058063.1, from coordinate 21,940,114 downwards.
GAAAACAACAATTATCTATGAAATAAATGTGCATAAATACAAACCGTTGAGTTTTAAAGTAAAGTAATGGCTATTTATTAAACGAGGCCATAAAAACGATGATTTTTTGAAGAGATCGAGCACAGCAAGTTTATAAATAGCCCCTATGTAGCAAGTATGAAAAATATTAGATTTTCAATTTCCTACGTGTTACATACAATATTTTATCTATTTTCGCCTTAAAAGAAAATTTGCTTTTGCCTTTAAAAAAAAATAGTTTTGCCTTCGTTTATTTTTTAACAAAAATTAGTTGTGTCAGTGGTAAAAATAGCAATACTTAACTGAAATTAGTGGAAAAAGAAAGATTTTTTTTCTTCAAAATATTTAATTACTCATTAATTCAATCGAGAAAAAATATAAAAATGCGAAACTTCTAATTCCACTTGTTCGGGCTCAAGGGCTAAATTTCGAAGGACTATGAAAAAAGGAAATCTAATGTATCGATTACACAATATATTTAAAAACGTATTCGGATCAGTTTGTCCGACCCTCTAAGTTTCGTAAGTTTCGTGGTGCTCATTGTTCAAGGGGTGGTGGTCAGCTGACTCATTTCTACCAAGATAAAGGGTGACAACCAATCAGCGACATTCAACAACCCACAAAGTCAATTACCGCAAGGGAGAGGACACAATTGGGCAATAGCACGTTTCACTTCATTATCATCATTTACACTAAAGGGTCCCGGGACGTACGCTAATCACTTCTCTTAGGCGCAGCAACAGTGTAATCTTAAGCAAGTTGAACGATATTTTATGCCATTTGAGGTGTTGAAAGAAAGTTTCAGAAGTTTCCATCAGCGCAACCGTCAGAGGATGGCGAGACAGCTTCGATCAAACCATGAAAATGTACAATTTTCAAAACTCCTTTCAACCTCAAAAACTGTATGTTTCCCAAAATCGGGCTAAAGTGGTTGCTAGAGTTAGTTTATAGCAGGAAGAAGTTGTTGTTGCTCAAGATATAATTAGAGTGTTATTTTGCCCGATACAAGTAAATTTAAAAATTTGTCTTCGGATGATCATTTTATGTTATGTGAAAACTGCGTGACGACACTAGTTCTATTGAACGTTATTGTAGTTATTTGTTGTGGTTGTTAATTCCGACCATGGCCATAACAATCCACTCTACCGCCAAAAATTTCTAACTCAATTCCGCAGTGACACGGACTTCCCATGTCAAGCAGAGGACGGCATTCCTTTGTTTTACCCTCCGAACCGCAAACTCTTATTAATGCGGTTCACAACAAAACATCCCTAGTAGGGATAACATTATGTAAGATACTGGACTGGGGCCAATTTCAGAAGATTCTATATGAGTGATTGTTTTTTCCGGCAATCCATATGTAACGGAGTGGAATGTTTTTTGTCATAAATTTTGCAATTGAATGCATTACAGCTCTTGGGGGAATGTTTGAATTTCAAAACAGTTTACGCATCGATTTCCTTTCTTGATTCTTCGGTTTTAAAATCAAAATTTACTACGGGTAAAGATACCATGGCACATCTGACTAGACTTTTGCTGCCGTATGTTTGTGGTAATAATTTACATGATTTTCCACACATCTACAAAACGTAGAGTTAAGGAAAAATCTATTTAAAAAAAATATGCGATAGTCAACTTGTCCTCCAACCTCCAACATGTTTTATAAGAGGATATTAATTAATTATATAATCGCATCTGTGTTAAAACTCAATTGTCGGTGGACACGATTTTTCAAAAACTAACCCACTTATTGAAATTTTACTCACTTCCTTCAGATAGGACTGACTGGTGATTGAAAGAAGGTTTTTTTTTTCTGTGATCACAACTTATTTTCATGACAATACGTGCTGAAAATTTTATTAAAATTGTAAGTAAAATTAAAAATTGTACCATTTTGCATATAACATTGAATTTTTTTTTTAATTTTTTCGTTCAATCGCAAGCTATACTCATCTAGTAACAAAAAATGTTTCGTTTCTTGATTTTATATAAATATATCATAAGTTATCCTGCCTACCGCGAGAACTTTTTCTAAGAGGTATCCGAAAACTAGGTCCCGGCGGCTGAACTTTTAAAATTTTCAAATAAAATTTTTATAAAATATTGTTTAAATGTTGTTTCTTGTTGTACTTAAAAATTGGAATAAAATAGTTTCTTTATTAAATTAAAATATGCGTTCTTGTAACATTCGAACCCCATGTAATCCCTAACTCATTTCGATATTTTGACCTGCATGTATCAAGTTCTGATCCCAAAATCAAATTTTTCTTAAACGATTCACTTAAGAAATGCAGAGTTTCACGCATGCTTTCAAGATTATAATGAAACCACTTAATCTGTGATTTATTGGTATTTTTCATGATTATCGTAAGAGGAAAACATCTTTCAATTGCTTGTGAAATAATATTATCAAATATTATAATTTTTTTATTACTATCTAAAGATCCCAATTAACATTCTCTATTTCCATTGTGCGTATCAAACAAGCCAATTTCATTCTTCTACATTTTTACATTAATTGTTTTTGTCAAGTTCTTATTAAACCAAAATGTCACTCAAACGCCTTTAAGATCACAGAGATTTGGATCGGAAACTATGAATTCATACTCCGTTTACGGCACGTTTGTAAACACGTTTCTAGACAAAGGTTACCTCGTGTTTGATGTAAATTAAAGGACAGAAGAGTATTTAGAACCAGTTGTGTCTGAGGATTATTGCTCTTGTTGAAATTAACATTGAAGTCATCTATTATAATTATGTCGTTATTTTTAACAACAACTCCAATAGTGAAAGCTGATTCTCATTGAAAGATCTTGACTTTTTTTCATGAGTCACTTCTATCCAGTCGTCGGCCTCTCCTTTGTACACCACATGCGTTAGACTTGGGATTTTCATCAGTATTTCATATTTCTGCTTACTTAAATTGTCGCCATTAAGCAATTCAATATTTTTGTTAGGTTCCAGCAATGAATTAGGGAATTAGAGTTGACTGGAGTATCTGGTTAAAATTTATTCCTGATGTTAAAAATTTCCAAATTTCTGCCGTTTTTTTGAACTGACTTTTGTTTCCTTCAAACGACCGCGGGTTAGTGTGTATCATGCAGTTTTTTTCTTGGGTCGCAGATAAGTCTCATCTATCACTAAGCTAGTTTGATTTTAACTGATTTGATTTTGACAACTTAGCAGTCCTGATTTGAATGAACTTACATTAGTTTTAATGATTTTGCAGTTATCACAAAACCACGTCAGTTTGCTACCTTTTGTATAAATTTCTGCTCGTCCTTTTTTCAGATATGCGCACTTTAAGTGCATACTGTCACCACAGCTACTACACGAAATGAATTCTTTTTTATCTTGTAAACATTTGCTTACATTTTGAACACACCAACTCTGGAATGTCCTCTGCGTCAACCATGTTATCATGTTTTGAAGAGTTAGTAATTTTCCAGGAATTATTTTAATTGGGTTTCTCATGCCAAGTGAAGGTAAATAACAGATCTAATTTTGTCGAAGTTATGTATAAGATGAGATCGCTTCAACTTTCGTACGAGACAACTAAGACTTTTTAGTCTCTTAAGATTGATTACTAATTGATCTAATAAAGTTTGTAAGTTTTGGGATCAACTAGGCGCGTTGTCGTTTCGTAATACTGTTTCAAACTTGCCAAAACGATTTTATAATTGATATTGCTAATTTTCAAGAATTTTAAGTTTTTTAGTTCATTCTCCAAGCAAGTCTTTTAAAAATGAAACTTTTGGGGGTTATTTAACATTGTTTTCGTCCTCCAAATACTTAAAAATGTCTATGAAAAATGTCCAATTACTATTAAATTTGAGGAGATCGATAAAGGGTGATTTAATGTGAATTCGAGCAGAAGTTGATTTTTTTTTCATATATTGTGAACAGTAGGTGGTATAGATGCTTAAATCTTGTTCTTTTTTTCATAGTGGAAAGCATAATCACGAAATTGAAGCATGATGTAAATTATAAAAAAAATATAAAAATTTTGGTGTTACCACAATGGAACAGCAATGTAGGTTTAGGTAAATCAACTCTCATTACGTAAATAAAAATTTTCGGTATAATGTTATATACTCATGTTATGTTATATTAAAAGTTCAAAACAAGTACAAATATTGTGCCTAAGAAGTTGTAAAAACGTTTTGTCCATCGTAAAAAAAATTTTTAACCATCAAAATAAAAATTAAAAAATAGTTAATTGTATAATAAGTAAAGAAAAGTATTGTTTTTCGTTACGAATCGCGATGAGTTTACAATTTATAACAAATTATTTAAAACACTGCAGCAACAAAACAAAAAATTTTTCATGTTGTCGCGTGAAATTTTGTGGAAGTGAATAATAAAAATGAGTTTATTACCCCCAAAATCCCGAGATAAATATGAGAAGACCTACAACATTTGCAATTCCTGAAGGACAAAGAATGTAAAGGAAATCAACGAAGAAGTTGTGCTTGCTTGCCAAAGTGAGGAATATGAAGCAAAAAATGAAAAATTTTATGGTAGGAGGATGTGTCAAAATTTTTGACCAAAGCGCCTGATGATACTGTCTGCTGATTAAAGTTATAATTTTCCGTCTGCATGGTGCACGTCGTAGTGAGGAGCTAAAAAAGTTAACATGGAGGATATCCTGATATCGGCTCTATTTTGATAGTCACCCTCCATGACACTAAGACAAGAAAGAAGCGCATATTCACTGTTATGACGGAAATGGAGGAATTAACGAGCTTGAGATGTTCAGCTTGTGTTCAAAACAAATCAGTGCAACCTGTAGGGATTCACAGTTTCAACAAGATGCCGAAGAAAATTGCCTATTATTTGAAACGACCCGACCCAGACGGTTACATTGGACCTTGTCTACGTCGAACGTTGAACTACTTTTCTTGCCGAGGGTGGAACGGACATTAGGAGGCTCATAAGTCATGGAGGACGGCGATCATCGAAGAATATATAAAAGGAAGCATTAACAATAAAATGACGACTTTGAAAAAGATTTTTAATCGGCCATCATCGTCATACAGGGGATGACAGAATGCATCAGATTTTGCAGAAGAACCTACTGCGTCTAGCAATTCATCATCTTCTACATCAAATAAAGGAGTTCATCAAAAGATTTTATCAAAATTGTGATTGTCGTTTATTGGTTTACGGTTACAACAGTGTGCTAGTATAACTTTCTCTAATCGTTCTCTTTGTAAAACGAAATGTGGTCCATTTCCAATGAGTGTCTGAAAAAAATATTTAATTCTGCTTTAATTTTTGCAAATAATAATAATTTTACTTATTCATTTGTAGTAAACGTATATAACGCATTTATTATTGTCACACTGGTCTATTATTTTATTTTATTTTATTCATTTTTTATTTTATTTTTTCCATAAATTTTTATGTATGTTTTTTTTTTTGTTGTGCAGTCAAAATTTATTATTTTACGGTACGGATATTACTTTTACTGAACATTCATTGTTTTCACCGAATAAATATATCTGACGTATAAATACCGAGCATTTAATTTGTCCGCGCCCTAAAAAATACTTGGAAAAGCAATTTAAAAATGTCTGTGAATTTATACAAGTCTGAATTCCCCGCATGAAATTTAACGGTACCAGCGTGTTTAAAAAAAAAGGAGAAACGATTTATGTAAATAACATACTATTCTCGTCGCGACGCTCCATTTTAAACAATAATTTTTTGCTAGTTTAGTTGCTACATTGAAATTTGTTTATGTTTAAAATTGTGATTTTTCGGGGGTGGACATGTGTGGTGGCGAACCCCGAAATAGACCCAAGATGAATTGGGACCGTGTCGCGGCTTAAAAGGGTCATCTGTCTCATTCCAGCGAGGGCAGATAGTGACATCCCAATCAGCTATCTATTCAAAATCTGATTACTATTTTAAATTTCTCCAACCACGCACCAAGCCAATTTTTTCAATTTTTCCCTCCATTGCGCTGAATAAATCTGTAACTGTGTTATCTCCCCGGAAAACGGCGGAGATAAAAGCTTGTTCTTCCGTTCCAAACATATGTTAATGCGGCTCTGTCAAGACCAACATTGATCATGACATTAAGAAGTGCGGGTATCCATCGTGCCCATCCATCTACAAGATAGATCGCCTCTTAGCACATTGAGTCAATAATCTATCAAACGCCAAGCTTCCGATATGAACTGAGTACTCTTTAAATTTTACGAAAAAAACTTATCATATTTACCCAGAGTAAATCTGTTTCGTCGCAGCTTCCCCAAGTTAAGCGAATTGGTTTTAGTTTCAGTTTCCATTAAACTTTGAGATTCTACGTTAGTTCCGTTTTAATTAATGGATACAAGTCGTGTACACAGAAAAGTCGTTCTTCTCTGTGATTTATTTTTTCCTCCGACATTTATTACAGTAATTGACATGTGAATAAGCGATTCTTGAGCGGTAAATAAACGTTCGAGATGCTATTGTTGAGGCGCTCGTTAATTATTTGTATTTACGCGAATTTGTGTCGTATGAGAGATTAATTCGCGTTTTTTTAATAAAGAACGAGGAATTCGGGAGAACATCGTCCTTTTGTTGTGGCGAGTTAGGAACGTCCGTAAAATTAACCGTGGTGGATCTCAACGTTAAAGTTTTTTTAATTAACTGAGAAATATCGCCAACATTGTTAATTAAACGTTTTTTACAACTCTATAAACTCCTGTTTATCATTTCCGAGTGAATTAAATTCTTCTGTTAGAATGAGGACATCGGAAATTCGTGTAAACACATCTAAAAATATTCTCAATGCTCGTTCATTATTGCAGAAAACCGAACACCTTTGACCTTTTCAAGAACTGATTGGTGTCGGTTCTCTCATTTGAGATTTGTTACCGAGCATTTTGTGCACGAAAAAATAGAATCGGAGGAAATTATTTGTTTTGTATCAATGCCAGATCTGCGATTATTTTAATAAGCGATTCATTTCTTGGTTTTAATTACTTCAACTGCTGTTTATTAACAGGGACGTGATTCAGATTTAGAAAGCGTCAATTGAAGTGAGGAGAAACAGACATGGAAAATAAACAGGACAACAGGCTTCCTTGGTTTTTGTTAATTCTATAATGAAGTGTTTTGAATGAGACGCGCAGCGATGAGGGAGCGAATAAAATGTATATTTTCAAAATCAGATTTTGACTAAATGATTAACAAAGTAATTTTGTCTTGTAAGTATGTTAAATGTACTTAAATCAGGAGCAGACTTTTGATTTTTGATAACTACTTTAGGAGATTAGAAAATTTTTGAGTAATCTACGAGAGTTTATGTTGACAATTTGACACACTTTGTACAGTTGGGAAAAATAAAGAATTTTATTGAAAATGGTTCAAAAAAATTAGTGTTCACACAAAACTAAAAAAAACGTTTTGAAACATCTTGGGCAGATTTTTTTTAAATTAGATTTATCTACCTGGAACTACAAGGTATAAAAATACTGAATTAGGTTTGAATAAAACCAAGAGATAAATAAATAAACAACAAAATCTAGAACTGAATTATTAAAAACTAAAAAATCTGAAGATTAAGAAAACGGGAGAATGGAGAATGGCAACAAGAAATTGAGTACACAAAATTAGAAAATGGAAAATTATACAAGTATAATTTCAAGTAATAATTAATTTTAATATTCACACAATTATAAAACAACGAAAACATTTGACAACAATTTCACAAGTTATCACCTAGAAAATAGCTATTTATGTAACGAGGCCGTAAAGACGATAATTTTATACTCGGCTAAAATTTAAAAGATGTGCTGCCCGACGTCTTTTTTGAGAGATGATTTCATAAAATTCATTTTTACGACCATAAAGGAGTCTGTAAAGCAAACATTTATAGCGCGATTGCCCAAAAAGGTTTTTAACTTTTTTAACTGTTAACTAAAACTAGAATGACCGGAAATTAGTATTAAAAGTGCAATTTGAATTTCTCGAAAATACGAATTTGCTAGAATTGTATTTTCTTCTTCATGATTATCACAAATTGTTGCATCTTCAGACACTCAACTAAAAAGTTTTTCAGAAATTTTGATCTTCTTATTAACAGATTCTTTGAGGTATTGTGCCACCACCGCTGAAGATTTCCATCCTCTAAATTGTTTTAATGTAAGAAGGTGGCCACCGTTCTCTGCCAACATGGTAGCACGAGACCTCCAAAAACAATGTCCTGTAAAATTTTCAAAGTTTTCCAAATTTAAAAATTCTGCGATTTTACGAATTGTCTAATGCATTTTTCGTGTCTATAATCACCAAAATACCGGCAACTCTCCAAATCAGAAGGTCTAAACTCTGCATATTTTCTATATAAACTACAGCTCTTGAACTACGTACCATCTTCTGTAACTGTAAATCTCTTTAAAGTTTTGTTTCTTGTGTGTAATAATAAATAATGAAACTTATATTTATTGAAACATAAGGACCAAGTTTTTTAATCCAGAGTTTATCAAAAATTGAAGGAAATTTGAATCAAAAAATTTTTAGGCAAAATTAAAAACTGAAAAATAAAAAAAAGTTAGGGTGTAAATCGAAAAACAGACTTAAAAAGTGAAAACTTCAGAAATTAAAGAATTAAAGACATGAACTTAATTAAAAAACAATTATGTAAAATGTACCTACCCTTATTTTTTATAAGGGTAAATTTTAGATTTTTTTTAATTTATCAAATTAGATTAATTTTTTAAAAAGGTTTTGCTCATTTCTTTTTATTTTACCGGACCTTAAAATGCTTTAATAATGCCTTAATATCTGCTTAATACCTGGAATCTTGGTTTCTAGTATAAAAAATTAGTATTTACATTAAATTGAAACAAACTAAGATATTACAAACTTTCAAATTCAAGTAAATTTATTTAGATACTTTTCAACTCCAGAAAATCGTAATTTTAGCAATAATTTTGTCGAACTTTTAACTTAAATCTAAACACACTTTTACTATAATTTAGAAATTAAACTATCATAAAGTGTAAAATTGTGATATCGAACGAAAAAACCGTAATGTGAGAAAGTATGAACTCGAAAAGTAAAAAATTAGAAAATCGGAAATAATTGAGAGAAATAGACAATTTTAGATTAGTCTTCGAACAAAGTTTCGCTAAATTTAAATATGATAATAAATTGTATGTGACGTACAGCCGCATGTAGAATGATTTATTTACTTCGTAGGAATTTTCACTTTTCTTAAACACGGTGCGCTAAGCTTTGCTGCATTTTATACCATCCTATCAATCTTCTAGCTATTTATAGCTTCCGAGTTTAAAATAAAAGTAAAAGCTTTTTCTACGATGCTCATAAAATTGTAATATTTTAAAAGCTTAATTGATTCGACAATTAATCAGAAGAAAAGATATGAAACAGAGATTTCTTGAAAAAAAAAAACATCAATGGAGATATCCTAAATACTTTATCTTTATATTTATCTTCTTAGCCGCATCACAGAAGTCTGACAAATTTATTGTAAAGAAAGTCTTCTTAAAATAAGCATAGTCACAAACAGTGTGCAATTTTTCTCTTTCAAAATGTTGAAAAAGTTCGCAGTGACTATTTAACATATATTTACAAAATTTATAAATGTCTTCTCTGTTGCGAGGACAATTTGTTCTTGATGTCTAAATTGTCGCCGGCAGAAAACGATAATTTTAAAATATTGTGTTTTTTATAGTCTAATATCTGAACCGCCTGCATTTTATTCAAACTGCTGTAACTCTGAAAGTTCCTCGAATAACATTTTTATCGCCAGTTTACATTTTATTTCCAATTTGAGTAGTAATAAGGTTTCCTCAACACGCAACATTTTTTTTAGGATTTCATCCTGGTTTCAAAGGTATATTTAAAAAAGGATATGTCCAAGGACTTAAAAAAGTAACATTTTTCCCGATTTTACCGTTTTTAACAATTAAATTTTAGGGATTTTGACCTGTTTTTAAATGTATAAAAAATAACATTTTTAAAGAATTTGCCTTAATTTTAAGGTATGCATTAAAAATTTAAAATTTTAATCGCAAAATAATTTTATGATTTATTTATTGATTACAAATTCAAATTCAATTCATGACACCTCCCAGTCGCTGCTGCCGAAAAAAAACAGTTAGTACAAAATAATTTCATTTGTTGAAATTCATCTGCTGGATCGGCCTCGTTGTCATCATCGGTTCTAACCGACATAGAAATGCTTTCCCACAAGGTATCAGCATGAGCCATATTTCTTCGACGTTTTCTACAAATAAAGAATGTTGTTAGCTCGATGTACTGCTTTTTTCAAGGTGCTTACCGAAGTGAGCGATTTAATCTTCGTGATAAGACAGCAAAAACTACCACCAGAGAAAAAATCACTTTCGGAAAAACAACATAACGATTGTCTATTTAAGGTAATTTTTGAAAAAGTTAAAATTTGCCTTCGACTTATGAAGCACGGCTGAATTTCAAGATTATTTCGACCTACTTATAAAATATTTTGTCTTGTTTTACAAGAATATTAAAAAAGTTAAAACTGTCAGGAATAATAAAAAAATTAAGCATTACGGCCTATTATTTGAGAATTTGGGATAAAGTTAATTGGTTAATTATATAAAATATTTAAATTACGTCCTGCATTCTCTTTCTTTGATTAGCTTTTCTCGGGTTCTTCATCTTCTTATTTTTCTTTCGCGCGGTATTGGTAGGACTCTTCTTCGTTGTGTTCTTCTTCTTCTTTCTTCGTCGATGTTTAAATTGCTTCACTCAAAAATATTATAGTACATATATAAATTTGTATTCAATGCATCCCGATAAACTACCTTATCATTTCTTATAAAATATTTAAAATGTAGGAATAACACTCGGGAAAGATAAAGTCTGAACGGTGTTCGATCCAATCATCAAACCCTTTCATATTTCTAACCTTTTTAAAAAATGATACAAAAAAACATTTATCGGTAAAATTATGCACTATATATTTTGCACAAATATGTAAACATTCGGCTTTTGCGAGTTTTTCATCTATAAACCAATCAGTAGTTTCATATATATAATTCAAATTACTCTCTTCTAACAAGTTATTAATTGCATTTATATTACATTTATTCTGTGAATTTCTCTGAAAGTATTTTCTGTTTTTCACGAGGTTATTTTGTGATTAAAATTAATGTAACTTTTTTTAAGAACTCAAAGTTTTCTTCGTCAACATTAATTTAAAAAACTTGATAATTTATTTTAAACTAAATTGTAGAGACACCATTTTCTCTAAAAATTTAGAGATATAAAGGATTGATAAATAAAAGAGGTTTATTATATAGTTATATTATCTAGTTTCCAATTGATTTATTATTAATTATGTATGTTGGTATGTTATGTATGTCTCTAATCGATGGATCAACGATTTTATTTTATCACTATAGATATAGTAGATAAGTAAAATCCTCATTAACAGTTACCAATTTTTTACAAGCTATGTATAATAATAAATTTTGTGCCCACGGTTTTTTTTACAAATGAAATAATTTTTTACTAATAGTTGAATTGAATTCGTAGTGCATTTGTAAGAAATCAATAAATAAGTCATAATTTTTTTTGCAAATTGAAATTTTAACTTTTACCTTAAAATCATGACAAAGTTTTTGCGATTATTACTGTTGAAATACACATTTAAATACAGCTCAGAATTTATTACTACTAATTTGTTCGCCGTCTCGTTTTATATGTATTTTACAAAGTATTAAATCGGCTCACTTAAAATCCCTTCTGTTTCTTCAAAGTCCTAATTAAACAAATTCTCTTAGAAGAAATCAAAAATTCAACTCTTTGAGAAAATTCGATTATCCTTGTCTTAATTCCCCTAAACTTTGTTTCCAACAGCCAATAAACAACTGCTGTAAATCACATTGTCGCTTTTTTAACAGATGCTATTTCCATTTATATTACACTGGGCCCGGTTTAAATGACATTTCCATACTTTTCTAGTGTTAAGAGATCTCGGGTTTGCGCGAAGAGATGGAAATAAGGATAATTACATTAAACAAGTGCGCGTGTTAGTTTTGGGACTCTGAAATTATTCCGGATTCGCAGGATTACTCCGGGATATGGTCCTGAGAGAATCGTAAATGGCACTAAGTCATAGCGTTGCCGTTGTCTCACTTCCGAAATTATTTTTATGGGGGTGGCAGCACTGCACGCTCGATTTAACTGTTTCCACGAAGGACGGAAGCGGGCGAAAAGAGCGATAGAAAATAAAGCGAAAATGTATGCAGCGATTATTAAAGTGCACAGTGTTAAATTTTAAGGGTGATTTTGAATGAGATTTTGTTTAGTTTGAGGTTAGACTGAAAGTCTCTGTAAAAATGTATTTCCCCCAATATCTAGTCCAAACTTTACTTTCTAACTTACAGTATATTCTCAACTTTTACACCTCCATAAATTTGTTACTGCCACCGCCACCGCAACCCTCTTCTTTCGTCGCACAACAAAAACTGCGTCAAATTAATTAACTTCGTCCATCACTTCCTCCGTAGGCACATCATTCCCAATCGTCGAATGATAAATCACTTCTCTCCTTTCAATAGCTGAGGCTATTTTCTGTTTTAATTCCTCGTTATATTTTTATTATCCTTAATTAGATTGTTAGTCGTCCTTCGGGAATACTTTCGTGATGACGGCGGAAAAATGTTTTGTTTACATCACAAATTGCCCACGACCCATTCAATTTAATTGGAGTTGACATATCGTTTTACGGAAAAGAGCGGCGAATTAATATGGTCATCGAGAGAATGGGATGTTAAATGACGGATTTTTTTGTTGGACAGAGACACAGCATCCATGGGATGATGGAGGAGGAGAATGTCATCAGGCCTCACCAGGAGATAGCGCAGTTGTCGCTCGATGAGAAAAAGTTCCTGCTGGCTGTGGAAAGGGGAGATGTAGCGTCCACCAGACGGTAAGTGCAAAAAGTCAAACAATTTTCTGTCCGTTTTGCGGTGAGGGAATGAGTTCTTATAGAGAAAAATAATTTTCTCGATAAAAATTCTCTTTCTTTTTAAGTTCGAAATATTTAATGGCGGGGCATGATGACGTTGATGATGTGTCATCGCGACTGGCGAATGCGTTCTTATAAACTGCGAATTGAAGTTATTTGAACGTGTGTCCGCATTCATGAAAGCTCTCAAGAAAATGTGGGTCCCGCAAGATTTATTGTATCTTTAGAAGTCGCTAAATAAATTAACACTGGCCCACAACCCGTCCGAATCCACCCTTTTTTCATTAAAAAAAAAAACAGTCGCCTTTTTAGAAAAATATTAAAGGGTATTTGTTCGAACATGTCCCCGACAGGCGATAAATTATCTCAGCCTTCCGTGTAATAATACGCTCGAAGAAATTCAGGCTTGGTGAGTGTCGCGTTGCTTATTTACGTCACTTTTCTTGATGTGTGTTGCGAGATTAGTGGATGTTTTCCTCGGCTTTTCTCTATTCCGATTTTAATCAAACAGTGTAAACACTGTTCGCAGTCGATAACGATATTCAAACACATAAAGGGGTATTTTTACCGGTTGTTGTAGATACCGGTACATATTTGTTTAAAAAATGCCAAACTTACGTCTAATGACTGCGAGAAAAAGCGGCTGCTGCTGGTTTTGAGCGACGGAATGGTTGTAAGTAATTCGGTTTTATTGCATGAGATAATGGCTGGAAATGGCGTTTTGCACATCAGCCTGATGTAAAGGTGCTTTTAATGGGGTCGTCATGTTCTTGGGTTTGTTAGTGGGTATTAGGTGGAATTGCGTGGGTATAAGGTTTTAGAGTGACAAATTTTTGAGGGGGTCGTTTGAGGAAATTAGGTCGTGATTTCGGCCGGGTGGAACTCGGAGATATTCATCTGAGGCAGGTACGTGATGCTTTCTATTCAATTTTGAGCGTAAGTTTTCCTTTAAAATGGAAATATGTTAAACAAATTGTTTGTGACGGACAGCCGCTTCTAGAATGATTTATTTGCTCCTTAAGAATTTTCACTTACCGTTAAACACGCTGCGTTAAGCCTTGCTGCATTGTATACTGTCTTATCAATCTTCGAGCTATTTATAGCCTTCGCGTTTAAATTGAAGCCGCTTTGGATAATGCTGATAAAATTGCAACACTTTAAAAGGTTAATTGAATTTAACAGAAGAAACGAGCGAATAAAACAATAATAACCTCATCAATAAGTTTAGATTCACATTTTCATCTACTTCTTAAAAATTTCACAACACAACGCTAATTTCTTACTTCAACACGAGTGTAAAGTTGTGAAATATTAAATTTGGCGTCTGTTATTGTCTTTTGGACTACATTCTATTTTCAAAAGTAAATCACCTACAAAATTATTATATCTGATGAGCGGAAGAACAGCACAAGTCTAAAATTTTTCTTTTATTGTATGAAACCTATCGTCCCTCTTCAGTGGTTTCAGGCATAGTTGAATTTGAATGATTGAAAGAACAGTAACTGTCTTGCTCCATTTTTGTTTTTCTGACTGACGACCGCGTACCCAAAGCATTTTTTTAACAATTTGTGTTACTAAACTATATTACTATTACAATTTTATTAGTGCATTACTAGTAGTTTAACAGGTTTTTTGTTATTGTTGTGTATACATTGGTCGTGCGTTTTCTGTCGAAATATAACATGTTTGTTTACGACTGTAAAACGCCAGGCTACGTGACGACTTATAATCACATTAATGGATTATGTTCCAAAATTTTTCAAACTTGTTAAGAATCGGATTGAGCAAGTGCTGTTTAATGGAAAAGCTTATAAAGGTCTCGTTTCCATCAAAAAAAAGAAAATTTTTAGGTGGTTATACTGGGTGTATCAAAAATGGGGCACTAACTGTACACGATGCAATAGAGTATATCACACTGAACACGCAAAAATTGTTTAAAAAATTCTAATAACCTTTTCTTTTTAGAAATGTGGCATCGCTGGTAGCGAATTTAAATTCTTTCCTAAAATGTTGCATTTTGCCTAATTTTTAAAGGAGAATTCTGCTATTGCAGATAGATATTTTTAAAATTCTTTAAAGGGAAAATTGCAAGTGGCCGATTGGTTTTGGTCTCAGCAGTACCTTAGTCTAAATTTGCTCAGATTGATTTACTTTTTAACAGATGCAATCAGATGAATCATGTGACAGTCAAATGGTTAAATATTATGAGAAGCACTTTACCTGCTGTTAATGTCTAAAACACATGCTACGTTTAATGTGTAAAATAATTGGCATTTATGGTTAAAATTAATTTTATTTATAAAAATCATTTCGTTCTTTTGACGTTTTTGTTATTTGCTATTTGACACTGACACTTGGAATGGCTACCAACCATGAAAACATAAACTGCTCCAGTTTTCTTACGGAACTCAATTAGACTATTACTATTAAGTTTTATAAATCAAATTGTTTGTTATTTTTTCTAATTTGCATATAAACACATGTTTTTACAAATAAAAAAAAACATAATTTAGGTATTTTTGTGACAGTTGGTGAAATTTTTATTTCAAAGCTGACGATTGACATTTTGTCAAATGTATGTTACCAACCGACAAAAAGTTCTTAGTTTTTGAGTTTGGTAACAGATTATTAACGGATTCAAAATCAGAAAAAATAATTTTTAAACTAATTTACTTTCTAATGTAATTATCTTTTTGCTCAGCAAAAATTACAAAAAATATTTTATATATATATTACAGGTTAATTCCTGTTGGTACTTGATTTAGACACAGCAGAACTACAGACATTTCAATTTGTCAGCGTTTTGCTATTTCCAGTTATTTGAAGCACGAATAAAGATAAAAGTAATCAACTACTTTAAAATTTGTGACGATTTAGAATGTATATCACCAGAATTAACTCAAACGACTAATTCGTCAATGTTAAAGTAATGAAAAATTTATGAATGCGCCTTTAACAAATTTAGCGCTTGGGCTGAACAAGAAAACGCTGAATTTATTACTGAACGTTATGTCCACGTATTTTATGCATTTGGCAACGAAAATAAAGAGTTATCTGGGCGCAATGTTCTAATGATGATGAACAATGATTAAGATAAAACCAAATGTTAAACATAACGTGGATATTTATTTAATGAATACTTTAAATTCTTGCGTTTTTAAAGTGATAACACAAAAGGTGTAAACCAAAAATCTAAAATTTAAATGTAAGAATTTTTTAATGATTTCTTTCATGTTTCACGTCAAGGAATGAAGGTAAATGAATTCTATAGAATATATTTGTTCAATAAAAGTTTTTCGTATCATTTTAATGTAAATATATCATTATTTGATATAAAATTAGTTTTAGTATAACAATAAGATACTTTCGTTTACCTTGATTAGGGATTATTAATCAAATGTGCAGAGAATTATGTCAGTCAAAGGATATAAATATTTCGCGATTATTTATTAAATATCAAAACCATAAATATTCATAGAATTTCAAATGCAGCCAGAGAAGTTGCATCGTGGAGATGTTATTTCTCAGAACGGATATCAGCCACTGTTGCTGACGGTTACACAGAAGAATCTATAAATAGCCAAAAACAAGTAGAATTGATAATTCTCGCATCCGTAGATTGTAGAGTAAAAAATTAGAATCCTGATCAATTCTGGGGAACATCCTGGCAATCGTGTGCTTATTCTCCTTGTAGACTTCGATGTTGAAAAGGAACCTTATTTGTACGTTGATTTTTGCTCGAAAAAAAAGGTTTTTAGAAGAAGAGTTTTAGTAAACCTAAAATTCTGTGAGGCTGATTAATTTACTGACAAAGTAAAGTCAGAATGATTTGAATTTTATTGAGCTATAGATCCTTATTTATGTGAATTACTTAGCATTCAAATGGTTGCCGTTGACAGCTTTGCTTGAATTTGATTAACTGTCTGTTTAAGTTGCTACCTCTTCGAACCAATTATAGTTCCCCTTTCTTTCACATTGGCGTAAAATTTTTCCTAAGTAATTTTTACTCCCGCTTAGAGATTGTTTGATTGAACATTACAAATTGCAAACTATATGAAGCACTAAAATCCAAAACATGTAAATGATTTTAATTGATCATTTTCTTCGAGTGCCACAAAGAGCACGAGCTTTTATTTGCATTTGTTAGATAGAAATAATTAGTAATCTGGTTTTTCTAATCTTAAGGTAATTAATCAATAAATTGCTTGAAAAGATCAATCAACGATCGTGATACTTTTGCAGAAAAAAAATTACAATTAACATGAGCTTTTGAAAGAGAAGGAACAACCTATCGCAAAGGAGCTGCGTGAAATTAATTTCCAAACTAATTACTATCTAATTAATTGGTAATCATAGTTATGCCAGCGCAGTTGATGCTTTTAAGTTATCTCTGAAGTTCTAGACTAGATGATTGCTAAATAAATCAAAGCGCAATTAGTAGTACCAAAATAAATAAAGGACAAGCGTAATTAATTAGTTCATTATCGAAAAACAAGGGACCTCATGCTTACGCAATTTTGCTATTTTTTTTTGTTCCAAAGAATTAATTTGCATGGAAAATTTAACCGTTTATGATGAAAATGAACTTTGTAGTATTTGAGGGTCTCTTGACCGTTCATCACAGACAACCACGATGGCACTTTTTTGCCAGCATAGCGACCGGACATTGAAATGCGGCAGTTACCAACGTTCACGAAAATTCGCATCGTAACCTTAAAATCGCACCATTAAAATAGTAACAATAGCGCACCCTGTTCTTCTGTGGAACAGAATAGGAGCTCATTTTATAGTAAAACTACAACACTGAACAGCTAATGTAAAACAAACTTAATTTCTTAGCCAAATTATGAACATTGATGCTGGATCTTCTTGTAGTACGTTAGATAATAAAAATTGTCCTCTTCAAAAATGAAACTTTAATTTTTTTACAAAATATGTAAAGAAATTGTAATTGATTTAAGTGAAAAACAAGTTTTGGTTTGGCAACGGTAAATTTTACTTATATTGAATATTAAAATTGAGGAAAAAGTAGTATTGGTTATTCGGTTAGAGTCGCTTTTTATTATATATTCCATGCATATTGAGCCGTCGCAGATGCAACTGTCTGGATTTTACACAAAAATGTTACTTTACTTATATTGTATAATTTGTGACCACTTTTATGGACGTTATCGTTTAAGTCACAATCAAATTTCTAAAAGTCAGATAGTGTGGGTGGATTTTTAAATATATGTAATTACTAATTACAATAAAAGAGCGAAAAATATGTACGAAATTGTTACCATAATATGTAAATGAATAAAATTGCAAAGGATGGTACAACCTTCAAATACTTTAAGTAGTTTGAACATTTTTTGAATTTTTTTTTGAATTATTTAAATTTGTTGGATTCCTCTAGAATCCCCATTTCTTCTTAAGTGTTGTTTAAGTGTAATTGAATTATTAGAGTTTCTTAAATTCCATATATTTTTTAAATTTATATTTTTTTTTGGTTTTTTGTATTTTTTAAATTTTGCAGATTTTGCAGATTTTTTAGATATTTTAAATTATATTAAATTACACCTTTGGTCATTTTTGCATCTTTTGGTCTGTATCTCTATTCTTCTTTTAATGCTTTAAATTATTTTTACATTTATTACAACATACATTTTCGCATATATTCTTCTAAATTTTCACTACCGTCTACATTCACACTTTTTTACATTTTCTAGTTTTTCTACATCTTTTTGATGCTATGTTTTTTTATATTGTTTGGATTTAATATTCACTTTTTTGATTTTCTAGAATATCTGCATTTTTTATTTTCTTTACAACAGTTTTGTAGTTTTGTGTTTTTGTTTCAATCTCTGTATACTTAGATCAGATTTTTAAGATTCTAGAAATGCTGCCAATTTTGCAATTGTTTTTTAAAATTTTTAAATTCTTCAGATTTCTTGGAAAATATTAAACTGTTTACATTTTTGGAACCTTTTTGGTCCTTTTTTACGGCTTTGGATTTTTTAGATTTTACGAAGACTGTGAATTTAAAAAAAATCTAGAATTTCTATTTTTTTAGATTTGTTGGACAATAGTGAATTGTTCACATTTTTTGTAATCTTTGTATCTTGTGATTTGTACACTTTTGATCTGTATGGATCCGTTGAATGCTTTAAATTTCTTGTGCTTTAATTACATTATTAGTTATTATTTTTTACATTTTCTCAATCTTCTAATTTTTAATACTGTTTTAATTTGCTTATTCTCAATTTCTTTTTCTTTTGGATGCTTCGTTTTTAATACTTAATTCTATATTTGCTTTTCTTGTTTTTTTTTAATATCTTCGAAAAAAAAGATTTTTGCGACAGAAATATGACAAAATGAATGACAAAAATAAAGACACCAAGAATGAATGATTATTTTTCAACTAAATTTTGTATATGAGTTGTGGTTGATCATAATAAAGATTGATAAAAATAAACCTGAATAAGAAGAAGAAGAAGATTGAGAAAAAAGTCGTCACAGTATGTGGGCATCAGTTGATTATTTTCGTCACTTTGAGGTGTTTGACGTATTGCTCAAAATGCCTACAATTCGTTGGTGTCTCAATTTTAGTCAATTAGGTGATTTTGACCAACAGTGGGCCTTCGAAAAAGAAATGCAAAGATCAAGACCGTTGCCTAAGACCGTTTTTCGACCACTCGCTCGATGGCAGACCGATGGTTTGGAGTAAAGAAAAGTAACCACCAGAACCATCTACAGGCGAATAAGATCTTTTGGGCTCATGTTTTACCGGTTACCACTCACCGTTACTCACAAAAAGCAACTTGGAATGGTTCCGATGGTTCTCATGCTTGGGCATGAGCAATGGTCGGATAAGGATTAGACGACGGCGACATCCACAGCTTTTCGAGGGACGCCACGTAAACCAAACTGTTGAGGTTATGGTGTGGGGGCAATTAGGTATGGCTTTGGTGTTCGTTAGAGGTACCATGAATGGTGCGGATATTATAGAGCCACGTTCACACCCTACCAAACTCTGATTTTCAACAAGATAATGCCCGACCGCATATTGTCGAGGTTACTTTAGCTTGTTTTGAAGAACCTGAAGTCACTCTACTTTTTTCACCTCTAATATCTCCTGAGCTATTCCTAGAAGTAAAATTTATTAATCAATAGCAATTTCATCTGTTCTACAGATCACGATTAAGTCTACGCACCGAAGGAAAATAACGCACCAGCTATAATGTTTTATCGGTCGTAAGAAAAAAACAATGCCATTATAAACGTCAAATGACGACATTAAATGAAATACCCATAACAAAGTGCTTTTTTTTATTGTTTCGGCTTTGTAACGTATTTGCTCTTAAATTTGTGACTGTATATGAGCAACGGGGTAATTTCATTAAACTACTTTAGTCCTGACCTGACGCCATTTTGAAGTCACACCAACGTTTTTCACGAGCTGAAATTGCTTTCCACAACTTTAAAACGAATCATCTCTCACTAGATTCAGTCTGAGTCCGCACAATAGAAAACTGCGACTAATATTCTTATAAAGAAAAAACCAACACGCTTCATATCATAAAACTCTGTCATTTTTATGGCCGAATTGATAAAAATTATGCTAGAACTGCAAAATATTCCTTCCCCGCTCATATTTCTTTTATCTGCAGTTATCCTTCTTTTTATTATCAGCGGGTTCTCTTTTGAATGTTCATCCCCGGAACTCTTCAGTGCATGCTAAATCTCAGTCATTAGTATTATTTTTTTATGAAAGCGTCCCTACAAACCTCCGATGAGGCGTACAATAAAATATTTACGATTTTTTTTTCAGTAAAAGGCATTCGTACGCGTATTTGTAATAAAAAAGTATTTTTATTCGGTGTGTTTCAGGGATTCTGTTTGAATTCAAGCCGGAAAGTAAGTTCCAAGTAAATAATAAAAAAAAGTTGGAGACGGGGAAATCTTTAGCGAACTTCATCCGAACTTTAAAAAACATAATATTACATGATATTTCGTAATAACGTTGTCATGAACGTCGTGTTTCTGTCTGAGCGGTTTCACCTCAAGTTCCCACAAACGGCGTTTTGATTAAGCGAAATTTTTGTCGGTGTTAATTAAACTTAATTCGCTTTGGACTAAACACTAACTTTAATTAATATTTGCGAGCGCGTTGACGAGTTAGCTGTAAAAGGGCTTGCGGTATAACTCGATATTACATCATTTAACTTTGAGATATATTACCCTTCTAGAGGTTGGGACCATGCATTTTCGCTTATGTACTGTTTTGATTTTAATTAAGTTAACATCGCATTATCCCGGGAATGTTAAGAGCGACAATATTTGGGTTTCCAATTTTGAAAAATGTTTTGTTCCAGGACCCTGCAAAGGGCTGAAGAGACGGGATTTATTAACATCAATTGCGTGGATCCCTTGGGGCGAAGCGCACTTCTTATGGCCATTGACAACGAAAATCTGGAAATGGTGGAACTATTGATTGAACATAAAGTTGAAACGAAAGATGCGCTTCTACATGCGATTTCCGAGGAGTTCGTGGAAGCGGTGGAAGTTCTGCTGGACCATGAGGAGACGATACACAAGCAAGGGGAACCGCATGTAAGCAAGGAAATTTGTAAACTTATCAGAGGTTTAATAAAAAATGCACAAGACTCTTTAGTTAAAAAAAAATGCGACAATTTAATTTGATCAGATTCTTAAAATTTTCTTGTATTTTTTTAAATTTTCTAGATGTTTAACTTTTTCAAATTGTCTTAAGAATTTTTCTATCTGTAGCAAATTTACAGTCTGTTGAATGAATTTGAAATGTTATTCCGAATATGATTTTTAGAGACTTTGTAAACATAAGAATTTTTTATAGGTAATGATTTAATACTACTGAACAAATCACGTTTTTTTTCGGAAATATTATAAACGTTACTAATTCTTCATTAATTTATTATTCTTACAAACGTTTACAAAATCTTATGTTAACAAAGTGCAAGTATAAAATTGATAAATAAGGCAAACATCTTAAGACGGCACGTGTAGTCAGAAGCGTAAAAAAAATAATGTAAAAGAAAATTATGGTCGAGTAGTCTGATAGTTGTCTTTTGATAAATTCAAATTCGCTTAATACAAGCACAAGTAGTCTAAGCTGGCGATTCAAATGTTCGGGCTATTACAATACAACTGTCATAATGTCGGCGCACTATCCGCCAAATTTGTGGCAGACGTCCTCCGGAAGGAGTGCCATTTATCGTTATTATAATGTCAAAAGAAATTTTGAATTTTATCACGTTATGGTTGCAAGTTTCTATAATGTTTAATTTGTTTAATAAATTCTTTTAGTTTCATTTGAAGGGATAAACGTTTTTATGACAAAAACAAATTTGTTCCATTTGGTGCATTCGTCAAAAACGCCGTTAATTGCTCTTTTAAAAATATTTTTGAATTTTCTGCGACGCTTTAAGAAGGGAATCAATTTTTAAAAAAACTCACAATATTATTATCATTATGGCACTCGCTATGCTCATGCGCTAAACTGTTATTAGTGCCATAATCTCTTCCACTATAAACTAACGTCATAATCTGCTATTTAAACTGTTGTATTAAGTTTATTATTTAATTAACTATATCAAATTTTAATTAAACTAATAACAGTTTTTATGTACTAATAGTTTTTATGTTTCATTAGTTTTAGATAAACCACTGACCACACGTACCCTTTTAAATCAGAGGATCCACTAAAAATAAGGGCACACTTATGCAAAAATTAACATTTATACATTTTTTTATTGATGAATAATTTAAGAAATTCTAAACAGTAAGTTAAAAAAAACGTTTTTTCTTTAGAGATGTATTCAACTCAATTCTAAGCACTCTTTCATAATCTCCCAATTCTGACATGAAAAATTACCCCAAAAATCCGCATTAATCACCTCGTCACTTTCCCTCAATTCATATTTAATTTTTACCCTGCAAACTTTCACCGTTTCCTGTTTATTTCAACACAGTCGATTGAAACTTCGATTTTTTGTGCTTTTCCAAACTTTAACCTTTTCATACAACGTTTGATTTATAACATCATTCTGAATATAATGAATTTTTCAAGAGTTGGGAAGCTTTACCGCCCGATACCGCCACTTTTACCCCTGACATCACCCCTTTGATCTTGTCGGCCCATCGTGACAACTATGAAATTATCAAGATCCTTTTGGATCGAGGAGCGACGCTGCCGATGCCACATGACGTCAGGTGAGCAGATTCATGATGTCAGAAAACCGAGGAAAGTTTAGGATCAACACGAAACTCGCTTATTATTTTTTCCATCACTCTATAAATCAACTGCTTTATTTTTACGCGAACCGTATTTGCCGCATCTAGAAGAGAACGCGCTTGAAGGTAATGTCGTCGGCAATTTTCTTTCTGTTTCGGCGCCGTCAAAAATTTAATAATAATCCCCGGAATCGCATTATTTCCTGTTGCCGTGTTCTTTTTATTTCCAAAGTATGAATAGCAAATGAAGAAGTTTGATTGTTATATCATACGCCCCCGGCGACCACCGCCTTCGGGAATTTTATCCGGCTCTTAGATAAGACGGGGCCGAATTTCCGCGTCGGTTTCAAATAAATCTCCCATAAAAGGAGACTTTAAAAGCTCTTGCACCGGAGAAATAAATTGGAAATAAGATGCATTATTCGCGACGGCTTCAGTCAAATAAGTTTGATCGCGAAAATCCAACGGATCGAGTTTGTTATTATGCAAAACAGGAGTGAACAATACCATCGCGGTTCGCGGTACCATTGTGATTTAAATTCTCTTCAAATCGATTTCTGACTTTATTGTTTCGGAGCGTAAACTTTCGAAAAACGTGACGAGTGTTTTGCGGGTTGCATACTTAAGAAATTGAAAAGTTGGGACTCTTCCAAGAGCTGAGTGCTAAGTGATTGTCTAAAATACAAGGAGAACCAAAAAACTTCGTGCCATTTTGTTCTTTAAACTTTCCACTTTCCCTATGCAAATTTCTGCTTTTTTTCCAGATGCGGCTGCGACGAATGCGTCACCTCCCGCATGGAGGACTCCCTGCGGCACTCTCGAAGTCGTATCAACGCGTACAGAGCACTTGCGTCTCCGTCGCTCATAGCCCTCTCATCTAAAGATCCTATTCTTACCGCTTTCGAATTGTCGTGGGAGTTGCGCCGGTGAGGCGAAGACACCTTAACATCCTTTGTACTGACCTCGCTTTCTAGGTTAAGTCTCATGGAGCACGAGTTCAAGAGCGAGTATCAAGAGTTACGGAAACAGTGTCAGGATTTCGCGACCGCGCTGCTCGATCACACGAGAAGCTCTTATGAACTGGAGGTTCTTCTAAACCATGACCCGACAGGACCGGCGTTCGAGCATGGGGACAGAATGCATTTGAATAGGCTGAAACTGGCCATCAAACTCAGGCAAAAAAAGGTTAGTGATAATTAGGTTAAATTGTTGTTTGGAAATGGGAGAGTAGGGCTGCTGACCGGAGAATGGTAATGAGGGGTTGTATTGGGCCTTTGTTACCGTAATCAAATGACTGTAGGGTAATATCGACCCTCCGTTTAACACTCTGATATATTTCTTATGTATCGTGTAAGCAATTTGTTATTTCCGGAGCGTTTGGAATTACAAATCGTCGACAATATGGGTTTGTTTATGACGAGGAGGTCTTCTTGTATCTTTCTGCACATCGTGGGGTTTTTGTCCCGGTTTTTATTTGAAGGTGGAACGAGATATTTAGAGCCATCTTTTTACAGTTTTGTCGGTTCTACAGACCGTAATAAACGTAAAATATTACCAGTTATAATTTATTATTTGAAAGAGCAGGCATAAAAGTTCAGCTTTTCGTTACAAGCTGCTTACGAGGCTTTTAAATTTAACCTCACAATTAACTAAATGAAGTTGACACCTTCAACTACATTTAGGGTGGCATATCCCAGTTTATGTGCATAAATTATTTAGAAAAAGGAAGGGCAAAAGATGAAAAACGGATGAATGAGAAAAGAGGGAAATAAAATAAACAAGAAATGTTCAGTGTTTCCAAGTATTAAAAATAGTTGGAGTAACATGTGAACGAAATTAACGAAAAAAGCATAAGAACTGCAGGAGCGGAAATTACGCTTCAGAGTCAATTGAGGGTAAGAAGAACAAATTATTTTCTAATAATCTAAAGAAAGTGAAGAATCTAATGACTCCATAAAATGCAAAGTAGATGAAGAATTCAAGTAAATCAAACAGCACAGTACTGTTTAAGTAACTTCGTTTCACTTTGAATGTCATTTAGGTCATTTTACAAAAAAGGAACTTAATTATAAAATTACTCGTATGATGTCACTCAAAATCACATCTTATGAAAATGTATAAATCTGTGAAGCGTCATAGAAACATATGCATAAATGGTGGGTATTTAAAAAAAAAAAAAAAATATGGAAGTATTTTTAAATATTCTGAGAGTGATGAAAGTATATTTAGTTTTTTATACTCTTGATATCAGTAAGTACTCCAGATAAAATAAAATAAAATAAATTAGGGAATATTTTTGTTCCTAGTTTTCTTCAAGAGGCCGAATTTTTGTTTCACAAGGCCTTTGTTTCTTCGTTACAGTGAAGGTGTTGTGCTTATAAATTGTTTTTTATAATATTACCAACTGCAAATGCAAATTTTGCTGAACTGGTGAAGAAGAAGAAAGAAGAAGAAGAAACTCGTCTTAAGTCAAATGTAATCCATGCAAGTGTGGAAAATGTCATAGATGGAATAAAAGGTTTTGTTTGCCAGAACAAAAAAATGAAGAAGGAAGAAAAGGTGATGAATTAGACAAATGGTGAATTACTCTTCAAAGAGTCGTTTAAAAAAATATTAGTGACAATAGTGCAGCAGAACTCGTCAGGAGCGAAAAAGAAATGATAATAGGAGCATTAAAAGAAATATGAAGACAAAGTAGTAAGGAAGGAAAGAATAAAAAGTGCAGCATGAAAGTACGTCACAGATGAAAGATAAAAAATAGAGACTATAATAAATTAAATATGAAGAGAATGAAACAAAGAATACACAGCAAGATACTGGAATGTTGGAAAGAAGAAAGAAGAACGGAAGAACGAGAAAGAAAACAACTTTAAAAAAAGTCAAAATTATTATGAATCAAAGGGATAGGAGGATTGGAAAGTTGGGAGCGGGAAATTATTAGATGTTAAATAGAGAAGAACTACGAAAATACTTTTAATCGAAAATATTCAAAACAGGAAAAAAAGTTTCGATATTTAGGTGCGACAATGACGAAAAAACAAAATTTTAAAATGACGAACATGACAATATGTGATGTTAATGTGATTTGTAGAATGACAAATGTAGGAAATAAGAAGAGAAGAAATTTAAGAAGATAATGGATATGAATATCGGTCACTATCGTTTATGTCCTCTTGGACTAGATACTATTAATAATAGGCGTCCAATTACGTAAATATCTAAATAAATTAGTCCGTACTGTATTTTGTTAATAAAATATCATTTTTATGACTTTGCTCGAGCGTTAACGTTAATGTATGCTAAAGTCAAAATAAAATTACAATGCAAGTTACGTTTTTGTACACTGTTCCGTTTTTGTACACTGTTCCGTTTTTAGCGACTTGATTTGAAATTCTAAATGTCATGGTTCTTTATCTTGCTCCAATAAAAGTGAATGATTGATATTTTTTTTTTTATTAAAATTTTTTTTGTTTTGTTGAATTTTATTTCACTGTTCTTTCTGTAAAGCGTAAAAAAATACTTTTATTAACACAACATTAAATTTGATTTTTATTATCAAAATTATACAAAATTAAATTAAATTAATTGTTTATGTTTATGTCGCTAATGACCGGACAAACAGAAAAAAAATTATTACTCGGAAAATTATGATATTGGCCAGAAAAAATAACTGCTTACGTTAAAGTCCGGAAAATGTTGGCAATGCCCAGTTTACAACACCGCCCGTAACATATATGCTACTAAATCAAATTGGAAATTGTTTTTGTTTTAAAACAAAACTCGAGCCTCAGAATTTAATTAGTTTAATTCAAACTGTATGAAATGATATGTTGGAGTTTTTGTTTCTAATCTTGAACACGATCAATCTCCCAAATTTTTCTAAACCACTCATTGTTACAAGTGTATTATTTGTCTCCATGAAGGTCACAGATAAGAATAACCTACTTAAGAGCTCACCTGGTTTCTGTTTTTTACAAAAGTCGCCATGGCATCCGCGAGTGTTCTCTTGGTACTGTTTTCGATTTTCCATCTATCGTGGTCGTTCAACACTGATGAATATGACCCTCAGCTCGTAACAGCTTTGGCGCCTCTAAAAAAAGGTCTGGAGGAGTTCTTACGCACCCACGAGGCCAGTGACGACTTCCATAATCTCTTGAAATCGTATCAATTTCCACATGTCTTCAGAGAAGGCAACGAGCATCTTTACGACAACCCCACTGTTTGCTACTTGTGTAATTTAGTAGTAGACTTGGTGGTAATTGAACGTCGTATAGGGCTGTCTCGAGAGAGTCTGTTTGATGAAGTGGCTCTGCTCTGCAAAGAACTGAAAATTGAGTCAGAGAGAGTGTGTAAAGGTGCCATCGATCGCTTCATCGACGTCTTTATTTACATCATTGATAACTATGAGAATTTCACATCGAATCGTGTTTGTGGCGTTGCTCTGCAGAGCTTCGGGTGCCCCACTGGTGATGCTTTTGAGTGGAGCATAGACATAGCTAGTGGAAATTCAATAGAGAGAGCTCAACCCAACGGAAGCGCGGTAGACACTTTCAGAATTTTACAAATAAGCGACATACATTACGATCCAGAGTACTTACCGGGAGGTAACGCGGCTTGTGGAGAGCCCATTTGTTGTCAGAGCGACCAAGGAGAGCCAGCGTCCGCTGAAGAGGCTTGCGGTTACTGGACCGACTATCGCGATGCTGATACTCCGTGGCACTTGGTGGAGGAAACCGTCAGACAGGCGAAGACCCAGGTTTGTTACTATCTCATCTTTGCTCCTTTTCATGAGCTTTACTAGGAGTTCGATTATGTATACTACACCGGTGACATCGTCAGCCATCGCATCTGGGAGACAAGCATCGAAAAGAACACGGATGCCATCACCAAACTCCACTCGTACTTCAAAGAACAGTTTGATGTCCCCGTATTCCCAGTATTTGGAAACCATGAACCATCACCGTTGAATTTGTAAGCCCACGCTAAGTCAAAAAACTCATCGTCAAACGCCTTTCTAGGTGGCCCAGTGAGAACGTAGAAGACACTTTTAGTGTAAAGTGGCTGTTTCAACTCGTTGCGACGCAGTGGTCGGATCTCATCGGAGAAGACATCACCGAGACGGTTCTCAAAGGTGGTTACTACTCTGTGAGTCCACGTCCAGGATTCAGAATTATTGGTATCAACAGCAATCTTGGTTATGTTGATAACTGGTGGTTGATCTACGAAGACGTTGATCCTTTCAACCAACTCCAGTGGCTAGCAGATGAACTGAAAGCAGCTGAAGAGAACAACGAGAGTGTCCATATTCTGTCCCACGTTCCTACAGGAAATGGCGCAAGTCTCGGAGTTTGGAGTCGCGAGTACGCCAGAATTGTTGAAAGGTACAAAAAGTAAAGTGTAGGAGATCATCGAGACATTCTTCTTTAGGTTCGCGAATACCATCACGGGTCAGTTCAACGGGCACACTCACAAAGATGAGTTCCACGTGTTTTACAACAGTTCAAATCCAGAGCAAGCTATTGGAGTAGCCATCAATGGAGCTTCAGTCACCCCGTTTAGCAACTCAAATCCTAGTTTTAAATACTATGAAGTTGATAACAGCACTTTTGTGAGTACTTCCGGTGGCACCAAACAGTGTAAGAAAGACACTTTTAGCAATTGTTGGACTACGAAGAGTGGTACTTCAATCTGACTTTGGCGAATTCCGCAGGAGAAACAGAACCGGTGGAGTGGAAAAAATTGTATAGTTTTGTGGAAGCTTTCGGAGCTCAGAATTTACTACCTTCTGAGGTGGATCAAGTCGTGCGCAGAATGACTGAAGACCATTCTCTTCTTGATGACTACTTCTTGTACGTTCCCTTGATTCGAAACTAAAATAAAACTAACCTTTTTCAGATTTAAGTTCAGAAACGGCGATGCTGGTATCAAAGACGGTTGCGACGACAGCTGTAAAAAGTCTCTTTTGTGCAGCATTGTAACGACACTTTATGGAAATAACGACGCCTGTAACCGATTTTTGGCGCTCTATGATGCGTAATTTTCAAATAAAGTTATAAGAATCAGTAAAAATCGCTTTTTATTAACATTTAGACCTGAAAAACACAAAAAAATCTCATAACTGAATTTAAATTTAAAATCAATCTTTTTATAAATGAAATGGAAGATGCTTCACCACTCAATATCGTAACTGGCGTCGAGACCAAATCACTTGAAACGATTTCAGGATGGCAGCGAGTTGCAAACTAAAAGAGGTTGTTCGAGTAATTGGAAATTTTATTTTTTGTTTAATTTTAAACAAATTCTTCAGATATAGCAAATTTTGCAACATATCAACTATTCGTTAAACTACAACTGACTTGTTATAGCGCTTTAAAACCCAATTTTTGCAATTTAAAGAACAATGAGTAATTTCCCGCTAATAGTTCTCATATCAAATCATAAAAATTTTAGTTTTCTTTATAAGGTAGGATTTACGTTTCACTAAGCGTTCGTTTGTTTGTTCGTTACGATGAAGGTACTGTGGTTATCAATTTTTCTTTTTTTGGTGGTATCACCGTCTGCGGATGCAGATTTACGTGACTTCGTACGAAAAATTAAAGACTTTTTTTTAAAAACCGACAATTCAGATGAAAGCAACGAAAGTGAGGAAACTACAGTAGAAGAAAACGAGGGCTCTACCGTGCCATCTACGGAAGAAGTTTTTGATAAATACAAAAGTGCTACCACAGAAGTAGTGGAAGTTGGTGTTAGCGTTGTCACGGAAAACGTCGAAAAAGAAGTCGATGGATAGTGTGCTTCTCGTACGTTCAAGGCAAGACAACAAAGAAAATAAATGAAATAATAATTAACTTAGTTGTATTTGTGTCTGAATACCAGCTTCAAAGTTCCTGTATTTCCTATTTTTGGCAAGTACAAGTTACGTCCTTTAAAAGTGCAATTTTTTAATTAAATTTTTTTATATCTATCTATTGTCACGAGACGCCCAAAGGTTAAATAGTTGTAAATCTGACGTAATAAGATCACAAATGGATTGTTACAGATTCAGGAGATAAAAAATCTGCAATAAAAGATATGAATTTTTTTTTTAAATTGATAAATAAACTGCATTTGTCTACAGAAAACTGAAGAAAAAACATAATTATAAATATACCTCGGGCCCTCTCTTTAACGTCGAATGTTCTTGCTAGCCATTTGTTAAAAACTCGAGGAATCAAACTTCTGCACGAACTACACGAAGGATCCTCCATGGAAATGGTTAGAGCTGCCATAAGCCAACAACATGTTAAAAACTGACAGCAACTCGTAAAGTTAAAATGAGATGTGCAGAAAAACACAGAAATTTCACTGTTGAGCAGTGGAAGTTAGAATGTTTTGATGAATCCCATTTTTACCTACGTCCTCCAGATGGACGCGAACGTGTATGTAGGAGACGATTTACACCTTGCTAACATTTGTTGGGGAAAATTTCTTATTTATGCAAGATAATGCACGCCCACGTACTGTACAAATTGTTGCAAATTACATGGACAATGTTGAAATTTCTCGTTTGGAATGGCCTGCTCGCAGTCTTGACATGAAACCAATCGAGCATGTATGGGACACGTTCGGCGACAAATGTTGCCGGAAACCATCCAAGAACTGCGGAGAGCGTTGGCTGAAGACTAGGAATAGATGCTGCAAGAAGAGATTCAGCATATGGTGGAAACAGAATTTTATTATCGTTTGTTATTGATTGATTTTTCTCATTAAAACCAATCAACACGCAGAAAATTAATAACTAAATTAAAAAGTTGAAATGTCCTTTTGTACCAACTATCTCATGTCTTTAAAGTTAAGGGCTGTCACAGAGAATTAAAGTTTTATGAAAAATACAGAAATCTTATAAAGTTAAAGGAAAAGGAAATGGACTAAAATCTTGCAGAAGCTGTGTAGTATTGCCATGCAATAAATGTGGTAAATGGTACCACAACGACTACATGGGACTAAAAAAAGAAGATACAGAAGCACTTTTTTGCTATAACTAGACGAATTAAAAAAATTATTAAAGTTATTTTCTTAGTTTAAGCAAGTTTAAAGGAGAACATTCCGCAGAATAATTTTTCAGAAAGTGTGTTTTCTTCTTAATTTTTCTATCGAGTCAGATTGCTCACCAAAATTTAATTAAGATCTATAAAAGAATATTTTCAGTACAATTTTTGTTAAATTGTATATTATAGTCACTCAAAATTGGCTTTGAACTGAATAAAAATTGTGTAGTGTCTAAATGTTTAAATATTAAAATAGCTATGCATTTTTTTGGATTCTTGGAAATTTTTGAGTGCATATATTGATAGTTTAAGACTTAAAAATATAATATCTAATATTAAACAATTTTAGAGTTTAGACTTAGTTATAGTAATATGTCTACAATGTTTTTCAATCGAGCTTCCCAAATATTGCTAAATTTAAACAGTTCTATAATTTATTATAACGAAAACAAATTTAAAATCTAGGGAATTCTAAATCAGGTAAACTACAATTAAAAAAAAAAAAACAAAAAATGCAAGGGCCCAAGAAATTTAAAAGTTTAGATGACAAAAACTGTGGATTTTAAAATTTGTTTTTGAGCTAGAAATATAAGATTTGTTTTTAAACACATAATTTAAGAATTAATTGATACAGATTTAACTGTTCAATAAACTAAACTCGACTTTTTATAGTGTTTTAAAAATTATTCATTGCAATATAAAGAACAATGAGTAATTTACAACTAATAGTTCTGCTATCAAATCATAAAATATTTTTGTTTTTAGTTTCCTTTGTAAGGTGGACTTTATGTTTCACAAAGCGTTCGTTGTTTCGTTAAAATGAAGGTGCTGTGGTTATCAACTCTTTTTTTGACGATCTCACCACTCGCAAAAGCAGATTTCCCTGAACTGGTACAAGAGTTTAAAGACTACGTTTTCAAAAAAGAAGATACTTCTGACAAGTTCAATGAAAGCAAAGCAAATTTGGGAGATATCGTAGACGACGTCAAAGAATACGTTCGCCAGGAAACTGAGGGATACAGAGTACCATCTATTAAAGAACTTTACAATAAAGTGACGTCCGATATGAAGAATTATGTTGTAGATAAATATGGAAATGCTGTAAAGGAAACAGTAGAAAATAGTATTGACACTATCAACGAAAGACTTAAAGAGAAACTTAATAAGAAGTATACTTCACTCACTTCTGATTTAAAGAAAAAAAACAGCGGGGATCAATGAAGTTATAATAATTATAAAGTTTAATTTAGGTTAGAACTACTAAATAAATTGTGTTTGTTTATAAAAATGTCGAAGATTTTGGGGTTGCTGCTTTTTTAGTTAAAAACACTGTAAGAAATGACGTTTTTCATCGTTTTTTTCTTAAAACTGATAACTCGTGTAATTTGCGTCAAATGTTGCATTCAAGATTTTTAATTAAAAAAAAAACAGGATTTTTTAGGTGTCATGATTTCCAACATTTTTTTAAAAAATATTTTCATACAACTTTTTGTCATTTGGAAAGAATCTACTACTAAAATTGTATCAAGAAGAATATAAGTTTTAAATTGAACTTTATGTTTAAATTTTTCACTTTAATTTGAAAAAAAAAATCACTACATTATGTTTCAGACTTTTTAATATTGTGACGACATTTGAAAATCCCATGAATGTATTTTTCAGTTAGAAAA
Organism: Cynaeus angustus; assembly: GCA_030157275.1. Classification (NCBI taxonomy): domain Eukaryota; kingdom Metazoa; phylum Arthropoda; class Insecta; order Coleoptera; family Tenebrionidae; genus Cynaeus; species Cynaeus angustus. Next base: position 21,907,169 of record CM058063.1, on the reverse strand, counting down.
TTGAAACGTTTGTCACAGAAAACCGAAGATTCTATTAAGTACCTTTCCTTTCATTCCTTTCATTTTTACTGTATCAAATTTTTATAAATTTTACTGCATAGTTTTTTTTCAACGACAACACGCAAACTAGAGTGCATTTTTACCATTTTAACTGTTTGCGTTTATTTATAGAATAAATAAATAAAATTAACATTTATTTTTCTTTAAAAAGTGTTTTGTTTGTGCACTTGTAGGCACTGTCTATCTAATCAAATTTTTGTTTTTCTTTGTTCACTAATTTTAGCTGTTTGATTACAAGTGTGAAGATTATCAGTTAAGATCTGAGGAATTAACCGTATTAAATTGTACAACTGGAGTAAATATAATCTCTCGAACGATCTAAAGCAGCGGTTTTAAATCATTTCATCAATCTTGGAACAAAACACCAAGCTGGAAGTGTAATCTAATTATTTGATATAAACTATGACGCACGAAATTAAAAATGAACGTAACAAGAACTCCTCAACTTCAAGCCAAGTTCATCAACTTTCGTAACTTTTAAACAAGTTTTGAACTAATTTCTCGGTTTACCAACATTCATTACAAAAATGAAAAATTATCTTAAATAATTCTTTAACCCACATACGTAATTGCCATTTCCTGTCATCACACCTGACGGGAACCACTTGATACACAATCGCTTGTTAAACTTCAGACCTTGATTGATTGGCAGTAACTAAAAAAAATATTCGCTTTTTAGGTTCTTAAAGCATTTTTATCATCAGTAGGATTCTTAATTCCGTGGTTACAATGTTTGGGTCAAGTTTTCTTCTTTTGTTTGCGCTACCATTCGTGGTCTCTTTCAACGCCCGAGGTGAGAAATTTTGATTATTGATACGATTAACAAACACGAACTTTAGAGGACTTCGAACTTTTGGTGCGCGGTATCAAAGAATACTTTCCATCGAAGCCGAAACCAAACTACCTTTTCGATGCTTTTAAAAATTATCAGTTAAAGCACTTGTTTCGTGAAGGAATGGAAAATGTTTACGACAGCTCGCAAGTTTGTTACCTCTGTAACTTGGCTGCGGATGCTGTTATTATCGAACGGAAATTAGGAATGTCCAAAGAAACTCTTATTGAGGAAGCTGAATTGTTGTGCACTCATCTTGGGATTGAAACTCGGAGAGTTTGTCAAGGGCTCGTCGAACTTAATATCGTGAGTTAGAATTGTTGGTTTTCTTGCATTGATTGTTTCTTAGGACGTGTTCTTGTACATTTTGGACAACTACCCGGATATTACTTCTAATAGGATTTGTGGGTCAGTTTTGCAATTTTTGGGATGTTCAGGAGGTGACGCCTTTGAATGGTCTGTGCAGCTACCAAGCGGAAACTCGAAAGAGAGAGCTAAAAGTAACGAAACCACAAGTTTCAAAGTTTTGCAGTTGAGTGATATTCACTATGACCCCAATTATACTCCTCGTGGGAACGCGGATTGTGGAGAGCCCCTTTGTTGTCAGGAGGATCAAGGAGAAGCGAGCTCGGAGGAAACTGCTTGCGGCTATTGGACTGATTATAGAGATTCTGACGTTCCATGGCATCTGGTTGAAGAAACGATCCGACAAGTTAACACCCAGGTGTGCTTTTTCCTCACTTGTGTCTTCACTTATCAGCGAATTTTCTAGGAGTTTGACTATGTGTACTACACTGGTGATATTATCAACCACCGAGTTTGGGAGACTAGCGTCTCCAACAACACTAACACGATCTCTCAGTTGTACTCTTTCTTCAAAGACAGCTTCAACGTTCCAGTATTTCCCATTTTCGGCAACCACGAGCCTCATCCCTTAGATCTGTAAGAGGTTTTCTCGTCTCTACTTTCTATCAGACAACCTTTCTAGTTGGCCCACTGAGAGCGTCACCGACGAGAATTTCTCAATTCAATGGCTCTTTACCTTAGCTGCCGAACAATGGTCACAGCTGATCGGCGAAGACGTAAGCGAAACCGTCCTCAAAGGAGGCTACTATACAGTGAGCCCCCGCCCTGGCTTCAGAATCATCGCCATTAACAGTAATTTGTGTTATACTTTCAACTGGTGGCTCATCTTCAAAGATGTGGATCCGTACGGTCAGCTCCAGTGGTTAGCTGATACTCTCGAAGAAGCCGAAAATAACAACGAGAGTGTCCACATTTTGTCTCACGTTCCTACAGGAACTCAAGAGAGTCTCACAGTCTGGGGGCGTGAGTACTCCAGGATTGTTGATAGGTTTGCCAATACCATCACAGGGCAATTTAATGGACACACTCATAAAGATGAGTTCCACGTGTATTATAATAGATCAAATCCCGAGCAACCGGTGGGAGTGGCTATAAATGGGGCTTCCGTTACTCCGTACAGCTCATCTAATCCAAGTTACAAGATATATGATGTTGATGCCACGACTTTTGTAAGTTGAAACAAACTGAGTCACTGACAATTTTTTGAAGACTTTAAGAGACTACGAAGAGTGGACGTTTAACCTGACTCTTGCCAACTCGCAGCCTTCTGAGACTCCAGATTGGTATAAATTGTATAGTTTTGTTGATGCTTACGGTGTTGATAGTTTGGAGCCTGTTGAAGTTGATAAAGTTTTGTACAAGATGGCGGAAGATCACTCTCTTCTTGATAACTATTTCAAGTAGGTTACACTGGTGAACAAAGTTTAACGTTTTTCTTTAACTTGATTTTTACTGTGGTTTAGTATTTGCAATGAAGAGCTCAAATTTCGGTAAAAAGTCTCAACTCAAAATAAAATAAACGCAGAATTAAGAATCGTTGCTTATTGCCTGGGCAGATTATAGATTGCCAATTTTGCTAATATTCTAAAAACCTTTAAGCTTTTAAAGATAGATGAAGACATTTTTGTAATTTTGTAGATTTTTGGAGAATTTCTCTAAGGTTAGAATTCATATGAAAAAAATAGTTTAAGGTTTGAGTCATAAATTTCATCTAAATCTGTATCAGTTATTTTTAGTTTTCCTATCAGTTTAAAGTTAAATTGTAGATGTAGTCAGATATAGAAAATATTTTAAAATTACGAACCCATCGTACTATAAAAGGAGTATTAGAAATTTCCAATTTATGTGTGCAAAATTTTGTAATCAATTTAATCAAAATTTAGAAGTTTCATAGATTTTATCTGGTTTTGACCATTTTAATCCTACAGAATTCAAAAATACTAAATAACACAAGTTAAAAATATTCTAAAATTTTTAAACTCCTTAAACAAAGAAAACGTTAATTGTGACAATTTCCCCACATAATTTTTTTTTTGAATTATGTATGTCTTAGATTTTTTGCAAAAAAGTAATTTACAAAATTCAAGTTATCAAAGTCTGCTTTTTGCATTATTCTTAGTTCATAAATATTTCAATTGGTTAAAATACGGAAAATTGTAAAATTTTGTAAATTTTCACATTCCGTTTCTTTTTTTTAGTTCGAAGTCAGAATACATGAAAACCTTCAAGATTAAAATACAAGTTTTAAATAATTTAAAATCTCTAAAAATTAAGTTATTTTATTTATTTATTTAAGTAGCAAAAATTAAGTAGCAAAATTCGTAAAAAATCTTGGAATTTTGAAATATAATTTATACGATTATTACAAAAATTCACAAGCTCATAACAATGACCTAAAAATATTAGAAAATTGTAAAATTTTATTTAAATATAAAAATTTTAAAGATTTAAAGAAAAAGAAACACTACTTGAAAAATGAATAAAAAAAAAATGTTAAAAATGCAAATATTTAAAAAATTTGTGGGAATCTTAAAAATTATTTTTTTTTACAACTTTTTATAGAACAAAAGTTTTCTAACGTGTAACAGTTAAATTAAATTAAATTTTGATATTATATTATACACATTATGAAAAACTCAACATTACAAAAATAATATTTTTTTATTAATAAAAACAATCTTTACTTCATATATTTGGATTCCTTAGAAATTTTTAATTCTCTAAAACTCTCAGAATTAAGAATCTAACATCTGAGTACCAAAGGATCCTAAGGTTTAGGTTATAGCATCATATCTACAATGCGATACTCTCTAAAATGGCGTTTTTAAGGTCTATTCTGTAATTATTGTGTTAAATTTACCAAGACGTTAAAATATCCATTTATAACATTACCGTTAAAAATATAAATGAAATCTTATTCTGTCCCAATTTTAACAATATCATTTTTTTGACAAAACAACTAGAAATACTAATTTAATCGAAAACATATTTTTTGAAAAACATCGAACTAATTTTATCTCTATGTAATCCGAGTACCTATTTATAAATTCATGGTTAATGTTACGGCATTATACATTTATTGCTTTGTTAACACTTGGTTGAGCCATTGCAAAACGAGCACAGTGTCCAATTTCCGTTGATAACCGCCATGTCCAAGAAAATCTAGTGTTCACATGACTATTAAATGACTAGGAATAGCTCAAGGATAATTCATATGAACCTCTAACTCATTTATAACAGATTGAACAGCTTCTTTACTGAGCTCCGACTCTTTATGAATCAATTAGTTCCAACGGATTGCATGTATCTCGTAAATTGGTGGAATCATTGAAAATCTTTTCTGAAATATTTACCGAGTTAATAAGCTCAACAAAAAAAATATTGTTGAGTGAAAATTGTCAGCTACACAAGAAGATACAATTTGGAGTTGTAATAATTGATCAACAAACTTACTGCCTCATGTTCGATTGTAACAAACATTTTAAGTTTCAATAACATCAACTCGAATTTTAAAGTATTTACTTTATAACAAGGTGTTAAAAATATCAGATTATTTACAGATCAGACCTGATTATGTCGTATCCAGAGAAAAATGAAAACTTGGGAAGTTCGGACTGAAAATCGGAAAATTGGAAGTCTAATAAATTTGTTTTGAATCTGAGGATTATAAAAAATATAAAGAGCTTTTTAAATGTTATTAAACAAAAGCACAGTTTTAAAATCAGTTGATCAAAAATTGAAAGTAGATAGTTGGAATCTGGGAATTTAAAAATTGTATAACATAAAAATCTTGTGAGAATTTATTTCCTTTCGATTTAGAAATTCTGTTTTCACAGAAACATGATTTAGCTGATTTACGTTTTATTGACCAGTGTTATTTGTGATTTGTAGGTTCAAGTATCGATTTGGTGATGCTGGTATTAACGGTGGTTGTAATACAGAGTGTCAAAAGAATAATTTGTGTCAGATTGCTACCACGGTCTTTCAAGAGAACGATCATTGTAACAGGTTTTCGGAGTTGTATGATCAGGGACAATAAACAGATTGTATTCACTGATTATCAGAAATATATCTTATCAATTTAATTGTTTTTTTTTTTATAGTCCAACTGTGTACTACCAAACAGAGCTGATTTTTGCATAATAACAATTAAAGCAAATACTAAAATTTCTCGGAATACTACAAGGCACTTTGTATGGAAGCTTGTTAAATAAACGCTGTTTATTCAAGTAGTTTTGAGTTTATTAAGAGATTTTCGAAGTTACACAACTAAATTGTTTGTGGATGATAGTACTGTACATAAGTGTGCATACGTCGTTGACCGACTGATTTTTATTGATAACGTTATAAAGATAAGGCGACCTTCAGTCCAAGATCACGGAATAGATTATAGATAACACGTTGTATTTACATAAAAAAAAATGCCATTGTCAAGTGGAATAAAATCAAGCCTCAGATATCAGAGAAATTTTGTAAATTCAACTTTAACCAACATGCCACTTTTCCTTATATTCCTTATATTAAACCAAATATATTTTTGTTCGTCGCAAACCAACGGTAAGAGTAAATTCGTCTTTTTTTTGCTATTTTCTGTTTGTAGGCGACATCGACGTTCTTAAAATCGAGCTCAAACAACTATTTACCAGCGGAAATGTTCCTCCAAATTTATCAAGCCGTTTGCAGTCCCATCAAATGCCTCAACTGTTTCGTGTTAACAAAAATCTTGTAGAAAACGTTTTAGTTTGTCCTTTGTGCAATTTCGTTTTCGATCAAGCAATAGAAGCGACCAGAAACGGAACTTCCAAAGCTGATATTGTTACCATAATGAAGTTTCTTTGCGTGGCTCTGAATGTAGAACCCTCTAGAGTTTGTTCCGGCACGATCGATATAAACGCTGATATTCTCTTTTACATAATTGAAAATTCTAAAGTAACTGGAGAAAAAATCTGCGGGGCAATTTTACAAGGAGCTGGGTGTTCTGTGGGCGATGAGCGATCATGGTCTGTGGTTCTTCCACCTCTGACAGAAAGAGTCTCAACGAATTACAGTTCTGGGGAAACTTTCAAGATTTTACAGTTGTCCGATATTCACTACGATCCCAATTACCAACCGTACGGGAATCCAAAATGTGGCGAGCCTCTTTGTTGCCAAAATGATCAAAGCAACACAGAGACAACTTCCTCGAGTTCTTGCGGATTCTGGACTGACTACCGCGATGCAGATACTTCCTGGGCGTTGATCGTAGAAACCATCGAACAAATCCAAACTCATGACGTGGACTACGTTTATTTTACTGGTGATGTTATTAGTCATAGAGTTTGGGATTCTTCGATTCCGAAGAACAACGCTACAATTTTCCAACTGTATTCATTGCTGAACCAAAGTTTTAACATCCCGGTGTATCCCATTTTTGGCAACCATGAGCCACATCCGCTCAATCTGTAATTATGAGAGTTGTGGAGTACTAGGTCTAAGTCCAAATTTTTCAGTTGGGCTCCTAAACGAGTTAGTGAGGGGATTTTTTCAACAACTTGGCTCTTCGAACTGGCTGCGAAATTCTGGCCAGATCTCGCCAGAGAAAACATTGCGGATACAGTTCTGAAAGGTGGATATTACACAGTTAGTCCGAAGCCTGGATTCAGGATCATAGCGATCAACAGCAATCTTTGTTATATCTTCAATTTTTGGTTGCTTTTCGACGACTCTGATTTACACGAGCACCTACAATGGTTGGCTGACACTCTTAAAGCGGCAGAAGACAACGATGAGCGCGTCCATATCCTGTCTCATGTCCCTCCAGGAACTTACGAGTGTCTCCGGAAGTGGGAGCTGGAATATTCCAGGATTATTGAGCGGTTTTCACACATCATCGTAGGTCAGTTTAACGGTCATTCTCACTGGGACGAATTTCGCGTCTTTTACAACGGCACCAAAGCTACCGGTGCTGCTTTCAACGGGGCTTCTTTGACTCCCTACAGTTGGTCAAATCCTAGTTACAAAATCTACGAAGTTGACTCCGAAACTTTTGTAAGTAAATACGAGATGGTCGTGTTAAATTCTTTTTAGTCGCTTCGAGATTATGAGCAGTGGACTTTTGATCTTAGTACGGCTTCGAACGAGTCTCTTGAGTGGTACAAAGAATATAGTTTTGTTGAGGCGTATGATGTTGAGAGTCTCGATCCGGTTCAAGTGGACCGAGTTTTGTATAAAATGACCGAGAATAAGTCGCTTCTACAGGACTATTTTAGGTAAGTGGTTATTAGCTGATGGGTTTGGATTACGGGTCAGTTTTAGGTTTAAATATAGAGATGGTGGGCACATGTTAGAAGTTGGTTGTGACTCCAGTTGTGAAAAGAAGAATTTGTGTCAGATTGCTACCACGGTGTTTGGGGACGATTCTCATTGTGAGAGGTTTTTGGGTCTTTATGGACGAAGTCAAAGAATCAATATCTGTTTATGGGTGATTCTCGTTTCTTCTATTTCAGTTTTTTTGTAAAAACATAGAAACAATTAGCTAAATTTTGGTTTGTTTGAGATTTTAAATGAGACTAGAAACTTCGAAAATGTAATAATTACGAGTAAAATAGTCGCAAAATGCAATTTAAGTTCTGTTTTTGAATATTGCTGATTTCAAAAGCTTGGACTCACTAATTTTAAATTGAAGTGTTTGAATACAAAAAAATGTGAAGCTCATTATTAAGATTCTTAGATTCTCTCTGCTCATCTAAAGAATTTTCGAATATTTACAATTCTAATATATTTTTGAAACTTGGACAGATTTAAAAATCTTCAATTTTAATAACGTACGTTTTTAGATTTCTTAAACTATAAATTTTGATATTTTTAGTTAATGAAATTAATAATTTGCTAAATTTAAATTTTAAAAGAGAATTTAAAGACAATGCGTTATAAATTATAAGGTAAATGCTCTTAACTCAGCAATGTTTGAGAGGCTCGTATGAAAGATTTTTACATTCTATAACGAAGTCTCAGATTCTAAATCATGAATTCGTAAAATTTAAATGGTCAGAAACTAAACCCTCTAATCTACACTCAAACGCCAAAAATCAAGATTTTTTTAAAAATATAATATATCTAAAATCTAAAAATCGACAGCCTTAAACTTTTCTATTATGAATTTTCTTAGAGCTTATATAAAAGATTTTTATATTTTTAATGACAAAATTATATGACAAATTTTTAGATTCTGCGTAATAGATTTTCAAAATTTCAATTTCTTTGTAAAACTTTCAAATCTTTTGATCGATAAATCACCCAATTGAAAAAAAAAACGTTATTTTTTTTTAATCTATTTGTATAAGCTTCAACATTTCTGAAAAAATTTAAATATCTTTTTATGTAAAAACAATTTTTATTAATTTTTAATTTTTCTACGGTTTTGAGTAAATTTTCAAATTTAAAAATAATTTTCAATTTTTTTGAGATCTTTAAATGCTTTGCTACAGATGCGTGTTAATTCTTTGTAATATTATTATCAATAAAATTTTAGACTTGCAAGATTTTGGTCTTTTTCTGATGTTTTGCTACCTGATCCTCGATACTTAGAAGTTTGAAAGATTTAGAAAATTTAAAATCTTACTACTATTACTACTTTGCCTACCAAAAATTTTTTTCAAATTTTTAATTTTTTTCAGTAACGTTTGGGGAGTTTAATAAAATTACTTCATTTCTGGAGCACAAAGAAAAAAATTTGAGGGTTTCTAAATATTGTGTTCCTGGAAAAGAATTTCACAAAATTTTATAATTTATAAAAAATAATGTATAATATTTTTAAGGCTTTGTGCGTTCAAGTCTTCAAAATTCTTTTAGCAATGTTAAGGTTTTTAAAAACATTTGATATTTTTTAGAAATTTGAAAATGTCTGTTTTTCGTGACTTTGAATTACAAATTTAAATTATAATTTTTACAATAGTTAATTTTTTTTTAGAAATTTAAATATTTTTATTTGGAAAATTGTAAAAATTAACTTGCTTCTAACTTTAATTTTCCCAAAAGTCGCATATTTTGAACCTGTAATGTTAAGAATTCTTGAATTTTTCATCGTGTGAAGTTTTTAAACATTTTTGTGGGCTTTTGGATTTTGGCAACTTTAAAAAAATTAAATAAAAAATTTAAGAGGAGTATTAACAAGATTTTAAAATTTTCGGAAATTTCGGACATTGAAAACATATGTAATCAAAAACTTTAACCATTAGAATTCCAAAATTTCTGAAAGTTTTCAGAAACTTTCAAATTTTTAAAATGCTTTGATGGAATCTTCAGATTAGCATATTTTTACTTGCAATAGTTTTAGACAATAAAATACTTAGAAAGCCGTGAAATACAATATAACAAATTTTACAAAATTTTCGCTGCCTAAATTATTCTAATTAAATATCTATATTTTATTTTAGAAATATTAAATCTTTTGGAATATAAATCAGATAGTACTTCACTTATGCTGACTTCTACTACTTCACTTATGCTGATTTCTACTTGTTTTCCGAATATAAGTGCATTTACAATAAATAAAATTTAAACTGATAGTTGAAGATTAAAAGCAAACAAGACTGACATCCGAGTGAATAAAATTTCCCATGCAAACATTTTGAAAGGATATCACTGTTTGGCGAATGATGTCCGGCAACCGAGGTCGTTTAAATTATAGCACTAAATATGTTTACATCTGAAACTCAAACAAGTGAAAGCACTGAAACAGCTTCTGCGTATAGTCATAATAATGTTTACATATATACGCCAACAGCGCTTCATTACTAGGAAACTTCTACTAAAACTAATTCTCGCAGAAAAGCAACCAAATGATCAATGCGTCCAATCTCCTCAGAATTCTCAACTTGACCATCATATGACACTACGATACTTACCAAAGAACCAATAGTACAAGAAGTTTACTTAAAAACTTGAGCACTATGCTCTGTTTTCAAAGCTGTTATTTTTCATTTTTAATGAACGATTATGTAAAATGTGTCTTTTTATCTTTCTTGTGCTGCGCCATAGTGAATACTCTGAGCCTTTTCCGTTTTTTATCTTTTCAGTTGTTGCGAAGGCGGTTTGTTGCCACACCCTTCTTGCTTTTTTCTTCTCTTTAACTAGTTTTTTAAATTCCTTGAAGGTAATTATTACCGATGGTTTTTCTTTTTTGTTTATTTGTATTTTCCCACGCAATTTATTGAATGAAAAATCTAGTAGGTCAGGTATCTTTCTTCTCTGTACACCAATAGATTGGTCTACCTGTTGATTGGTATTCACACCCACTTTCTTTCACTGCGCGAAGAAGTTTTGCACTCTTTGGATTTGTTAGGTTTGTACCCCACGTTTTGATTCTGACATCTCCATGAAAAATGAACTTTTCGCCCATTTCTTAGTAGACTAGTCGACGGATGCACAAAACTGAGGTATATCCTCCGGATTTTTTTTTTATTATTCTCATCTAGAAGAACAGTGTCGCCAACTGTTAAACAACTACCACTCTATTTCCGCCTTTAATAAAATCTTTGAGAAAGCTCTGGAATTCCAACTTATCGATCATTTTGAAAGCAACAGAATTTTTGCTTTCTCGCATTTCGGCTTGAGAACAGGCATCATCGTTAGCGGTTTCCAATATGATATTAACAACTCTTTTGAAAACAATTCTTATGGCTGGGGGTGTAAATTTACATGTCTTGTCAAAAGTATGTGACTGTATATATTTTAACAAATTGCAAAGGGAACTTTCCCACTCTTACAACTGTCAATCTATAATCTTTTCAAACAATAGTAGGCAGTAGACATTTAAATTTTTAATTGTAAGTGCTAATCTAGAAAGAAGAAAGACTTTTAGATTCGTACTTACTTTAGAATTTTACTAAGGTTAAAAACTGTAAACTTTATTGAATAATGTAATGGAATTCTTATCTTCTTATGAAGTACTTTCAACTTATCAGTCATATTTCAAGTACACTTTTACAAAGATTACGATGACATTTAAAAGCGCATCAAGTACTTTTGTGTCTTTATTCTAAAAATGAAACTCTTTTTTGTGCTACTCTTCCTCGGTGTCTCCGCAGAGAGTAAGTTTTTTAAAATGTATAACCAGAATAACCTATCCTTAGCAAACTTCGAGCTGGTCCAAAAAGGTCTCACCGAATATATCAGAAATGGTACGATACCTTGGTACTATAAAGCTGCTGTTAAGACTTACCAACTTCCTCACCTTTTCCGCGAACACATGGAAAAAGTATACGACAATACCCAAATCTGTTATTTGTGTCACTTAGTTTTTGACTTGGTGGTGGACGAGAGAAAAGGAGGAATGACGAAAGAAGCTCTCGTAGACACAGCCGAGTACATTTGCGTCTCTTTGGGTATTGAAAAAGAGCGAGTTTGCCACGGATCTGTGACTCAGAATATCGATATTTTGTTATACATTATTGATAACTATGAGAATATGAAAGCGGAGAGAGTTTGTGGGTCGCTTTTTCAAGCTTTTAATTGTCCGACGGGTGATAGTTTTGAGTGGTCGGTTGAAATACCGGAAGGAAAACCCGCTGAACGAGCGGGGTTGGATGTGGAAAGTGGAACGAGTTTCAACATTTTACACTTATCTGATTTTCATTATGATCCTAATTATAAGGTTGGTAGCAATGCAGACTGTGGGGAGCCTGTTTGTTGTCAAGCAGACCAAACTGAACTCTCTTCAGAAGATTCTGCTTGTGGGTATTGGAGTGACTATAGGTTGGCCGATATTCCGTGGTACACTGTTGAAGAAACAGTTCGTCAAACTAAAACACAGGTACTCTTGTATAGTATATGAAATAACTTTGAGAACTTAGGGAATTTTGTGACAGTTGTACAAACTTGAATCAAGTACACTAAACATTAGTGTCATTTTTTCAAAATAAAATTGTGTTGTAAGATGTTTTCTGCACTTCGTTAAAAATATGAGAAGTTGCAGAAAATTTCACGGTTAATTTCCTGTCGCTTAACATTTTCTGTATCTGGCTTAAAACTGTAAGCTTAAACTCCCACCGGCATTTGACATTTTGTCTAATGAGTGTTACCAACCGAAAAAAAGTTTCTAAATTTTGGGTTTAGTAACGGCTCATTAACGCATTCAAAATGAGTGCGTTAACAGCTTCTTTACATCATGAAATTCCAAATTAGTATATTAAAATACAAATTTGAGAAAACATTGATTCCAGCACGCGTTTGCAATTCCGATACGAGCCGCATAACGGCGAGTGGGGGAACAAACAAGTGCTGGAAGAGCTTTCTGAACGCGTGTTTTATACTATTGTTTTACTATTTTGCACCACTTGATTTCTTTTTATATAAAAGAAATAAAATTTTGAAACTTAGGGAATTTTATCAAGGTTGGGTACAATGATTTAATATTATATATTTCATAACAATTGAGGTTAAGTTATTAAACACATTGCTCACATTAACATTTTGACATTTGACGTTGACGTTTTACGACCATGCCGCCAACGCGACAAAACTAAAATACACCAGCCGTAGTAAAGCATCCAAATTCTCAGTAACCAACCCAAACGGGTGCTTTACTGGCTCTAGTAACAAAACAAAAAAAAATAATTTAAACAACGATAAAATAAATCTTCAGGATTACGACTACGTGTACTACACCGGTGATATTATCAGTCACCGTGTTTGGCAGACCACTGTGGAGAACAACACCAACACCATCTCAAAACTGTACAATTTTTTGAATAGCTCGTACGATGTACCAGTGTTTCCAGTTTTTGGCAACCACGAGCCCCATCCTCTCAACGTGTAAGTGTTGGCCGTATTTTCATAAATAGAGCTAAAATTTTAGCTGGCCTGACGATCAACTAAAAGATGAAAAACTTTCCGTCACGTGGTTGTTAAAACTAGCTGCCGAAAAGTGGTCCGAGCTTATCGGTCAAGACGTGACCGAGACGGCTTTGAAAGGAGGTTACTATAGTGTGAGCCCGCGACCAGGATTTCGAGTTATCGGTATTAACAGCAACGTCTGTTATACCGATAACTGGTGGTTGTTCTTTGACGATGTTGATCCTTTCAACCAGCTGCAATGGCTTGTGGAAGTTTTACAGAAAGCGGAAGAGGCTAACGAGAGTGTCCATATTTTGACTCACGTTCCAACAGGGGATGTGTCTTGTTTAAAAGTTTGGAGTCGCGAATACAGAAGGATCGTGGAAAGGTGAAAAATCGAGTGTATGCTTGGTTGTATAGCTCTTCTTCTAGATTCTCCACGACCATAACTGGTCAGTTCAACGGTCACACTCATCGCGATGAGTTCCATGTTTATTACAACGCAGACACTATTGACCCAATCGGGGTGGCTTTTAACGGTGCTTCCGTCACCCCTTACGATAACGCCAACCCCAGTTACAAAATCTACTCAGTCGATTCATCCACTTATGTTAGTATTCTGTTCGTCTTACACTCTCATTTACTCTAATTTCCAGACACTCTTAGATTATGAAGAATGGACGTTTAATCTCACCTTAGCAAACTCGAAAGCTTCGGAAACCCCAGAATGGTATAAGCTCTATAGCTTTGTCGAAGCTTACGGAGTGAATAATTTACAACCGTCCGAGGTCGGCAAAGTTCTTTATAAGATGTCAGAAGATCATTCGTTACTCGATAGCTACTTCAGGTGCGATAACGTACAACATATCCGGCGGTAATAATTGATTGTAGGTTTTATTATCGCGACGGTGACGCTGGAATTAAGGGTGGATGCAACGAGACGTGCAGAAGAGAAAACTTGTGCGACGTAGCTAAAGCTCAATTCGGAGATTACACTCAATGTGATTATTTCTTGGAATTGTATGATCGAAACAAATAAAAGCGACCGAAGGGGGTAGATTAATAAAAAATAAATTGTGGTTATTATTGGTTTTTCTTTGGTCCTGACCCGACTCTAATTAGTTTTCTATCGACGCTTTTTGTTGCCATGTCCACCTGAATGACGGAAAGAAGTGATCTAAGTTGATAGTGACAATAAAATTAATTGGGGACCTAAAGAAGCGTCGTTCGGAGTTATATGACACTCTCATTACCAAAGTTTCCCGAGTTCCCCGAAAGCAATCCGACGAGACTTTTTAACCGTCTTTAATTCCGATTTGAACACAACATAAAGAGTTGTTTTCCTTGCTTGTCTTTCCCTCAGAATGAACCTTCGTTCCGCACTATTGTTACGCTTTCAATTAAATATTCAAATGAAGTGTGCTGTCTGAATATAGTCAAGTTATGTAAATCATGTGTTGATCAAATTCCCATTGTTGCAGATACTGATATGAACGATCAATACAAGAAACCAACCTCAAAAACACTTTCCAACTGTGATAGAGTTTAATTTAGTGAACGTAATTGAAAAATAGCTTCACCAATAGATAAAAAGAAGTCGGCGTAACAATGTAACGCTGTTAAGTTGTTATCGTAATGTTGAAATGTTTCACCAGCGTATGAAACTGAAGATAAAACTCGATTCACAAGACAATAAAACTCTCTCTCATATTCAGACGGTTTTACGGACTATTTCTCCAAGAAAAAAAGCTCTTTCGCTAAATTAGTTGCAAAGCTGTGATAAATCGCCGGAATGAGATTTAGTTCAACTAACACTAAATTACACAGGATATTATTCTTCCATCGACCATCTAAATCTCTTCGGAATTTATTATTATTTATTAGTGTGCAGAGTATAACCCAATTCGCCTAAATATGATCGATTCCCCGACAAAAAGCTCATCAAAGGTAATCAACCTCGAAGTGTGCCATCGACTGAAGCCCTCACGATGTACTCGCGAAGAAAAAGAGGAAGACAGATTCTCTATAAAATCTAATTACGGAATTAAAGACAGTTTCGAACTTGAGAGATTTTCTCGAGATACGCTGTCTTAATTAAATTGATAATTTTATTAAACGAGGATGAGCCATCAAATAGGAAACAACTAAAAGAAAAGCATTACGCACTGATGGATATGTGACACTAATGTGGATTTATGAGCGTTGTTTGAAAAAATAAATTGCTTGGACGTAAATGGGGTGGAAGGTGTGAAATTGTTGATTAATTAGGGCGTGGACGGTGTGAAGAATGGAATAAAATTTGACGATTGCAAAGATTATTTGCATGCACGGCAGGGGGAAAATTCCAACTAGAAAATACATTTCACTCCGTTAGATTTATCAAATGTTGGGAATACTTTGTCTGGGATCGAAATAATAACCGTAAATTTCAAATTTGAATAGTATAGAGGTGGTCATATAACAAATTTTTAAATTTTAGATACGAAATTAGTTCCTCTAATTCTCATTAAATTCTATGACTCTACAATTTTTATAGCCCACATCCCTCTTAAGTTTCTTAGATTCTAGATTTTCGTAGATATTTTTAATACTTTAGATTTGGATTTTGATTAGATTATGGTTTCAGGTCTAGCAATATTTTAGAAATTAACATGCGAAATTTTTAAATCTTACATGCTCATTTGTAAACTTTGAGATCTGTTATGTTTCTTCTGAGGCTTTAACAAAATTTTCACACTTGACAAATTTAAACCGTAAATTTTCAAATTTAAGTTGTCTTTGCATTTTTAGATTTATTAGAAGTTTAAGAAAAATATGTAAACTCTCTGAAAAATTCACAGTTTTATTTTTTGAAATTTAACTCTTTAAAATTTAACATTAGACTTCCGATATTTTATTTACTTTTTTTGCGTGAAAATCTAAGCGCCAAAAAAAAATTTCCACTGTTTTTTGGAATTACGGAAAAAAATTTATGACCTTTTCCAACCAATACAAAGCTATCACTGTGACAAATGTTTGTCAAATTTAAAATTTCAGCTAAAACCGCGAACATTTTATTTTTGTAAGCTACTACCTTTCTAATTGCTTTTAAAAAATATAAAGTATAAAATAATAAACATTATTAGGTTGTTGTTGAAAGTATTTTTAGGCGGTCTGGTTTCAACATTTTTTGGAGATTTTGTGGAGCTCGCTTTCTAACTCGAAGCTGAAACGGTTTGTTGGAAATTCTACCAAACTAAATTTTTGTTAGGCTCTGTAATTCTCAAATTCATGTCTTAACTTTCTTAATATCGCCTGAAATTTAAAATTGTGAAACTAATTCTCCTTAAGACTATACCTGGGATGCTTTTTTGGTGAAAATATCTTTTTATGTCTCACAAGAACGTTTTCAATAATTATTTCAACCTTTACGTATGACTTAATAACAAAAACAAGAAATAATACGTAGCAAAAAATTCATTTTTATTATTAACAAAATATTAAAGTATCACAAACACTTAATTTTTTTATTATTATTTAGTCATTTCACCTATTTTTTTTACAGCTTTTTTACCGTTTTTAGTTCTATCGCGTCTTATCTTTTTTTTTAAACGCGACTAGTCTAATTGCAAAACTGTAAAAGATTTCTAGAACATTTATTTTTGTGGACGAATGAAACTTTTAAAACGAGGCGGGATACCCTAATCCAACAATCAATTTTTGTTAATTTATTGCGAAAGTTTTCAGTTTTCGGGGAATTTATTAAACAACGCTTTCGCTTTATTTTATGTGTTTTTTAGCGGTATAGCTGTTAAATTTTTTATTTATAAGACTTCGGCGCTAAGAAATTAAAAAAAAAATTACTCTAATTCAATATTTCATTTCTGTTGAATTATTGCAAAAGTTTTCAATCACTTTGAGTGTCTTACAAGTGGAATCGATTTACCGAAAGTAACAATGCATCAAAGAACCTTTGTAAGATAATTTGTTTAGTTTAAATTGTTCTAGCTAGTTCGGAAACTAAACGGTCAATTACTGCAAACTTAACTAGAACTATCAAACGTTGTGGATTAATATCGATAAAAGCCATTATGCAAGTAACTAATTGTAAAATTTACATAACGACATTTTAAAATTTATTTCAGTTCGTCGCTCATTCCAACGTCCAGCAGTTGTTGGCATCCATATGGTACGAAGGTCTTCCAGGTTTCCGCAGGAAAAACATGGTCTTGCAAGCTCTAGAAATCGTGAAGATCGGCGTCCTCTTCCCGTTCTTTTCGATCGCTTACATCCTCGCACCACATTCCGTCATCGGCCAGACCATGCGAAAACCCTTCATCAAGTTCATCTGTAATTCCGCGTCCTACATCACCTTTTTACGTAAGTTCTAACCACACACAATTTTCTTTACTTTTTCTCTTTTTCTTTTAGTATTATTATCACAAACGCTCTTTTTCGACGACCCCAGTATCGTATACACGGAAAGGGGCGCTTATCCCACACTCGTCGAGTGGATAATTTTAGCCTACGTTCTCGGTAAGTACCCACAATACTTGAAACTTTTTAAACAAACATTGCCGCAGAGATTTTCCGGGGAAACTTTCCTACTTTTCTAAAGCTGGATTCAATTGGTTTCAAGTTGGAGGTCAGAAAGACCACTACAGACGGATTTATTGCTTGCAACCAATTTTCCATTAGCGAGGTTTTTTCCTGTAGAAAAAAGGAATTTTTAGTTTCGTTATTATGCGGCACACGCTTGGGGGCGGCATGTAAACCACAACATGACATTGTAATTGTTTACGTGGCTGTGTTGAATGATGTAAACGTCAAACGTTTTTAAATTTTTTAAAATTGGTGGAGGCGCCGGGGTTGTTGCAAATGATTGATGCTGCAAAAAGTAACGAGCATGATAACAAGTAATAACACAGTTAGCGGGTCTGAGCGGCGGTAAAAACTAGTTTGTATTAAAAATAAAACAATAGTTGTCTCGTGCTGAATAACAGAGTTAAGCCGGTGAACTGTGACAAAGTAAAAAATTGAGACGTAAAGAAAATTAATTTTGTTTTCTCAGATACTCAACTCGTGACTGGGTATAAAATATCATCACTTATTGATACACATTTACATACTAAATAACTATTGATAGCTAACTATGCATTCAATCTATCTACATCATGCAAGAGATTAATCAAGTTTTCAACAAATGTGCAATAATTTCGTGTGTACAGAACTGCTGAGTGATCGTGATGAGAATGCAGCTTGGGCTTAGAATATCGCATAAATTTGAAGCTAAATTGAGCAGTATTCCTCACGTGATGGAATTTGTCACATACCGCACATCTATACAAGATATTGCGCCATCCTTCATCGTCATATTGTGATTTATTGTATTCTCAGGAACCTGTTAAAAAAATGTGTACTCGGAAAAAAAACACAAATTTGAAAAACACAACTCACATTAATATTTAAATAAAATATGTACTGAATACTCTAAACAAAATAAATATTATCTTATCCACGTCCAACTCAATGTTCGTTACGTTAAACGTCAGTTTGGTGAAATTTTAAAGTTTTTAATTAATTTAGGAGCGAAGTTAGTGATTGTTGAAAATAATAGCTGACTGTTTTATGGCAGGTAACAAATTTATTTTCATATTCGTTCGGATTTTAAAACTTGTTACAAAAAAAAATCTGAAATTGTTTTGAAGCCGAAAAATATTAACAATTTTACTATGGTTTTCATAATGAAACTGCAAAAGTTGGTTTCGAGTGGCAATAGCAACACAAGTAATGGTACCGCGGTAAGTTTTACTGTCGCTAATAAAGTAAATACTTAAATGTGCGATTCTGTGGAAAAGTCATCCTTGCGGGGTTTAAATGAAAGCAGATCTTATCTACGGAGAAACAAGCAACTTGAGCAAGCTTGACTAAAATTAGAGAAAACGCAACGTATTGTTAGTTACGGTATTTTAAACTGCAAAACTCTAAATTACTTCCAGGAAAAATAAATATTTTTTTTTACGATACTTGTTTGAGAATGATGTTGAAATAATTTTCCAGATTTATTTTATTTCATGAACGGAGTGTCATTCACAACGAAGATATAGAAATTTTTATTGTTGAAAGTTTTGTGCCAGATCCCGACGCTTTGGTATAGATTTTCTTAGCATTGTGTTTTTCCACTGTGAAAATAAATCTTATTGTATGAATATGACTTCTTTTCTTTCACTGTTTTATAAACTTGGTTCTTTTTTAATAAAAAGAACTCATGCATTTAAAAAGACACGCCCGGATCAAACTCTTGAGTCTAGAACCGAAAATTCCTATGCGAACAACAAAAATTTTGGATCAAACATTGTCTGCAGAGAAAAATTTTAAGAGTAAACTGTAAAATTTCTTGTACTAAAAATATTAAATTTTGGCAATTTTTTTATTTGTTTTTTAAAAGTTTTTATAGTCGGTTTAAATACAAAGTTTAGGAATCAAGTTCCAAATAGAATTATAAGAACAGCGGTGAATAGAAATCTTTAACCAGTTTGATATTTATTGCTACTTAATAAAAAAACACTTTTTTTTTGTTTTATGTTTTGCATAAGCTTTTTGATTTTGCTGCTACTTTATAATCCGTTTTCATTTTTTTCTTTATTTCTTTCTTTTTCCTCTAAATTTTTACAAACAGCACCATATTTTTTCACAGATTCTCATTGTTGTTAGCCATTGCGTTCTTGCTTTTTTTTTAATCTTGGAAACGTACTTTTTTATCGTGATTTCTACTGGTTCTACGAAAAGCTCTACACCTCTTTTTATTCATTCTTACAATTTGTCATTTTAACGAATTTAAATCTCATTTTCTTAATGAACAAAACCATAATCTTCACTTAATTTAAAACTTGTTAATGATTAAAAAAAAAATATTTTGTTAAGGAGTAACAGAGACAATCTGAAAAGTCTAATGACGACTAATGTTCAGAAGGTGGTTACTTTAATCTTTAAGATTCTGTAAATTTTTTCTTGGAACAGATTTAGAAAAAGTGAAATAGGGGATCAAAACTGAAAAATTTTTAGACCAACTGCACAAAAAATTACAAAACTTGCATATAATGTTACGGTTTTCGGCAGGGAATTTTTTTTTCAAAAATTGTTCAAAAAGAAAAAAGTGTATGGGAAGGTGGGATAAAATGTAGTGGTGAGGTAAGACAGGGTACAATGATAACAATGGAAATAGAATTAATATATTATTAATTAATATAATTAAATAGTGTAGACAAAAATTATATTTTTTGCAGTTTGCCAAAAAAAAATTCTGAATAATTTCTAGGACTAACAACCAACAAAACAAAAAGAATTACGCATATCCATCGTTTGAATCTCATAGAAAAAATCATTTTTTACCCATTTTTTCCTTAAAAAGCTTATTCGGATTATTATTCCTATTATTATTTTACCGAATTTTCCAATTTTCCGGGTAACATTTTTTTTCTCCTAAAAAGCCTAATTGGACTATTACAAAAAAAAATAACTAAATCGGTCTTGTCGTTCTCAAGTGATGAGCTTCCTGGCAAACAGCAATTTAATATTTGAAAAGCACATCATTTATCACAATTTTAAACAACTCGACAAAAATTAACTGTCTTTATTAAGTGTTTTAATTAAATTGCCGAAAAAATTTTAAATTTTAAATTGATTAATAAAACTATTAACACGGATCTTAGAAATATTTAAATGCAAAAATAAATTTTTAATTAAGGAAAAGCAACAAGAGCTATAACTTTTCTACATATTAATGTAAAAACGACCCTCCTCGGAAAACGCTCTTGCAACAAAGAAGCTCACGAGAAACTAACTTTCTCAGATAAAACAAGCACGTGGAGTGCTAATTATGTAGCACAGAGTTGAAACTGTACTAAATTGTATTCACATGGCAAATTCAACACAATAAATAATTAAAACAATATCCGTTTAACATGTTAACATTTTCAATAATAGGTTGGATATAATTAAGGTGTTAATTTGATTTTAGCAAAAGGCAGATTTTATTGGAAGCAACGGAAGCTTAATTCTGCTTTAATGCCTTAACGTAATTCATTACTTTTTCGTCGTGACAGCTACATGGAAGTTGTTTTACAAATTTTATTTATCGATTCCGCATCTACGTAACTCCAGCTGCAATTTCTTTTTGGACTCTGAACTTAAGTTTAATCTTTGTTGTTCCATGAAATATCAGCCAACAAATAACGCGATAAAGTGTATTTGCATAGATATTGAATTCTCGCTAACACAAATATTAAGTTTCGCATCACTAATGAAAATAGAGCAGTTGTAACATTTCTACCCGAGTTAATTTATCAAATTAAGTTTCGTAACAATGCAAGAAGTCACTGTTAGATTGTCCGGGACAAATTTTGTTTAGTTTGCGGACCGTTACCATTTTTGATATTATAAATGATTAACAGAGGCTGGAAAATTAAATATTTGTTGAAATAATAAAGGTAATGTTTAACTCAAACAGAACGGTAATGGAAGAAGGGAACATTGTTTTAATTTTGCGGAGGATGGCTACGGAAATGTGTAGTTAACTAGTTGGTCGTTGTGTAAGCACAGCTAACATAAACTTCCTTTCTAGGTTTAATATGGAGCGAAATAAAACAATTGTGGGACGTTGGACTTGAAGAATATGTGAGGGACATGTGGAATGTCATCGACTTCATCACGAACTCGCTATACGTGGCGACGGTAGCTTTAAGAGTAGTTTCCATTTATCAGGTCAGCGGAAAATTGACCAGCTTTTGCATGAATTCCGAAAACTTTACGTTGCAATCTAAAATTAAAAAAAAAACAAAGCGAGCTTAACAAAATTGTTTCAAAAAAGTTCTGCGGGGAAAGTCTAACTGTTTTTGTTATTTTTAGGTTCAAAGAGATCCAAACGCTATAAAAATGCCACGAAAGGAATGGGACGCTTGGGATCCTCTACTTATATCGGAGGGTCTCTTTTCAGCCGCCAACATCTTCAGGTACGATTGTATAAATTCACCGAAACCACTTGAACGAAATAAATTTGAATATTAATATTTAATAAAATCTTCAAAACCAATTTCTCTCCTCTCCCAACTTATCCTTCAACTTTAATAATAATATCCCGAAATCGAAACCGTTTGACTGATGAGATGAATTGTCGCTTGACGTGCACTAGTTTAATTCATCACGAACCGGTGAATACCATAAGCAGATTAAATTGCCCTCAGTTTAGTACAGGATACGCCAGCTGACATTGAATACGACGCGCATATTAATATATTCCAGGAACTTTTTCCTGCGGGATGTAGAATAATTAATTTATTTACTGAAAATGTAATATACATGCAACCAACAATACACGGATTTCACGCTTTGCTGATGTTTAATCCAAATCATGCAAGATTTAACCATCGATCTGAAGCTGGCACGCCCTTTTTGGATTACGTGATTGGGGTACTTATGAACAAAGATTTTAGAGTAGTTTTGAAACGGGAGAATTATGGAAGAGATACGAGTACAGGTGATGGAACGACGGGAACAAACATAACATTGTTTACGAGCCAGCCTGATAATTTATTCCACTAGCTCACATAAATATGTAACTATTTTACAAAGAAAAGAGGAAGTGGTGGAAGAAGAAAGCGTCTGAGAAACACTATCGCAGAATTGGCTTTACATACATAACAACTAAATCTAATCTTGTTTTTTTTTTTCATTTGGAACACTAGTTTGATTAAAGTCCTAAATGGATGAAATCACGCTTGATGAATGGTCTCAAATAAATTTTTACATCAAACAGTTGAAAGTTGTTCGCTGACAAAAATAAATACGCGTTGGGCAAACCGTTTTATTTAATTTTAATTTAATTTTCGGTGAAAGGCAAGAACTTTTTTGTATATATTTGATAGATAAATGGTATTATTATGAAGATTTTTAATTAAATGTATAAATGATGGAAACTCTAAATCTTTTATTCATATTATGTTAATTTACTTTTTTACCATTTACGATATCTATAATCTTAGGAATTTAGTTCAGATTAATATAGTTCCAGAGACGAGAACAACAGAAAATTTACACTAAAATCAGTGACAATGTTTTTTTACCAGTTTTTATTCATTAATAGTGACATTAATTAATAAATCATTCAAACAAACTAAGATGAACAGAAATTAATATTAAAAGTACAATTCGAATTTCCCGAAAATACGAATTTGCTAAGACTGTATTTCCTTTCTTTACGATTTTCACCAATTGTTGCCTCAAGTTCTTTAGAAATTTTGATTTTCTTACTAACAGATTCTTCGACATATTGTTCTGCCACCGCTGAAGATTCGCATCCTCCAAGTTGTTTTAATGTAAGAAGGTGGCCACCATTTTTTGCCAACATGGTTGCACTAGACCTCCTATTCACGGTTTTTTCAAACTTCAAAATTCTGCAATTTTTTTCGAAATCTTTCGCATTTTATGCACTCCTACTGAATTATCTAGTGCACTTCCGTTTCCTATAATCGACAAAATACCGGCGACTTTCCAAAACAGAAGGTCTAAGATCTGCATATTTTCTATATAAACCACAGCTCTTGGATAGCATATCATCTGTAATTGAAAAGCTTCCTGAAGTTTTATTTTTCGTGTCTTCCAAGGTGACTATTATAATTTTACCAGTATCCTCAATGGTATCAATACGCAATCTTTTTTTTCACGTTTACAAGCTCCGTAGACTCCAAACAATAAAATTTTTCTCAAAAGTTTCATGCTTCCACAGAAAAAGTTTTAATTTGTTCAGATGTTGACATTTTTGCTTTCTTAAGTTTGTACTTTCTATTTAGAAAGGTAAATACGTTTTCGTAGCTACAAAAACATAATTCGTATAATAAATTTCATGACAAGTTTAAAATAACTTTTACCTATAAATTTCAATGTTTTCCTTGAGTTTCAAACAAGTTTTCACATTGATATTTTAGTCCACAAAGTATTTGGAGCAAACAAATATCAAAGTAAAACCTCTTCGCCAAGAGCGTCAATTCTTCTTTTTTCCCCTTCATCTGATGAATTCATCATGTTCTTTTTCGTGTCTATTTTTTGTTTTCACAAGCAATAAATCTTAGTCGGTGTGCCGCCTTATCGAGAATTTCTTGATTTTTGCGCCAGATTTGTCGTTATGATTATAAATAAGTTCCTCAATTTATTTATTTAAACTTATCCTTATGTATCCTCGTCTGTTATATGATCCATATCAGCCTAATACCATCATATACTATTTAATATGCGACTTTCAAATTTTCTAATTTAGATCTTTTAGGCTTTCGGTACGTTCTAGATTTTTAGATTTATCTTATTTTTTGTTAGATGTTTGATTTTTCGGAAATTAATTGCATCAAAAAGATATTACTAGATTTTTTAGATTTTTTTTGGTTTTTGAAAGCTTTTGAATAATGTTAACTTTAAGCAATTCAATTTTTTAAATTTCTTAAATTTATGTCATTTCCTGTTAAATCGTGTGCGTCCTTACATTTTGGCATTTTTAGGCCAATTTTTATCTTCTACATTCTTACATCGTCTAATTTTTTTTAGATTTTTTATAAGGTCCAAATTGTTTTTATATTATTTTGGATCTTCCAAGGATCTTTAGATTTTTGGAGATTTAGAAATGTTTAAATTGTTTAAATTTTATAAACTTTTTAGATCTTTATTAGGTAATTTAAATTTGGGCAATTCTAGAAAACTGTAAGCAGCTTTTTCTAAGCATAAATACAAATAATCAAAAATTTCTAGATATAAATCTAAATACGCCAACATTTCAATTTTAAATATTTAAAAATCTATTGATGTATAGAAAAATGTCTTTTCCAATTTATTATTCCGCGAATTTGGCTCGAAAAATACCAACTCCCCCTCCACCTAAATAAATCTTTGTACCGTATTTAGAACACATCAAACTCGTGCAACTTTCGTAATTAATTATTGTTCCCTGAATTCTTGGCCGTACTTTAATCTTCAATTACTTTCAGCTCGCTGAAACTGGTTCACATATTCTCTGTGAATCCACACTTAGGACCACTGCAGGTGTCTCTTTCCCGAATGGTGATGGATATTATGAAATTTTTCTTCCTATATGTTCTCGTATTATTTGCATTCTCATGTGGTAAGTGTTTTTCAGACATCTAAAGTCGCCGTCGTCGCTGATTTTGGCAATATTCTTCAGGTCTGAATCAGCTGCTTTCTTATTATGCAAAAGCTGAAAGGAGAAAATGTCCCGACGAGCACCCTTCTTTCAACCTGACTGAAAATAACGACACAAACGCCTGTGTTATATGGAGGAGGTTTTCAAAGTAAGTATCACGCTAGTCGCATTAAGTTCGTCATTAATCATACTTGGAGGCGGTTTTCTAATAAATTTACATCTCAACTAAGGATTAGATCCAGTCATATTTGATTATGTTTCAGCTTATTTGAAACAAGTCAGACTTTATTCTGGGCCGTTTTCGGATTGGTAGATCTGGAAAGCTTCGAATTGAATGAAATTAAAATATTTACGAGATTTTGGGGGATGCTCATGTTTGGAACCTATTCGGTAATTAACATCGTTGTTCTGCTCAACTTACTGATTGCCATGATGAATCATTCATATCAGCTAATCTCGGTAAGTTTCTTAAATAATATTACAAACACAAATAAGTGGTAATTTGGCAGCCTCAACTCTCCCGCCTTCTATTAGTTCTTATCAAATAATGAGAAAACTTAAGGTTTTAAGAATTCATAAATAACTAAGTGGATTAAGGAATGTTTGCACGTTAAAGCTGGGTCTGAGGTTTTTGCGATAATTTTCTTTGAAACATTCCGATCACGTTTTATTATCGATACCCAAACTTCCAAACAATTTACTTGGAGTTATGATTAAAAAGCTGTTGCTTTTTCCCGTTTTTTTTCCCAATACTCTCGTGAGGTTTAGCAACCTCGCATAGTACTTTCCCTTAATTACCCCGTGATCTCGGGTCACGCAAAAATTGCACGTAATAAATCATAGTTGAAAGGCTTTCACATTTTTCTTGTGCAATTTCCGATCTTTTGTAGAGAATTTTAGGTTATTTTAAAAACTAAAAGTGACAAATTCAATCAATAATTTGTCCGGTTTTTCAATCGTTAATTAATTGAGAGACGATAATCTGTAATCAATAAAACTTGTCAGTTTTTCAAGTGACAATCAATCAAAAAATCTGTTAACTTAATCGTTGAGATGTCTAGTAATTAGCCATGGTACATCGGTACAAAGGTTAGAAGAAGCGATTGCGCTCCCCACTAAAATGTAATTTTTTATCAGGATTATCAACGAAAGCAAATTTGTACAGCAGATAAGGACGCAAGCAGACGTAAAGCTCGTTTTAATTGTACCTGGAGATTTTTTCGGAGTGAACAAATCAACTCCTTTTCAAACAGTTCAACGTGTAAGCATGACTTTAGTTTTATGGATAAATTATATGAAAATGGCGCAAAACGAAGATGAGTTACCAGTGCAAACAAGGATTTTGAAACATACGAGGGCTGTTTGAGAAATATGGTAAAAAAAGGAAGCTACAAACAACTTTTCGGGACAATTTTATCAAGAGCTATACACTTGGTCCAGCGAGGGTCTAATTTTTTTATTCCCTAGGAAAATAAATGTGGTCAAACTCCTCAAAATACTCGTTCACGGCTTCTTGATTAGATTTTTTTTCCTCTAATACAAAATTTTAAGTTGGGGGAACAGAAAGAAATCGCACAGGGCTAGATCCCGGCAACAAGGTGGATTAGGAATTAATTTAAACCTCAATTTTTACAATTTAGCCATTGCAACTGTTAACTTGAGCGTCTTTTTCTCAATTCATGATTCAGACGGTCTAGTAAGTATGCATTTATTGCATAACATCTTGAGTATCTCAAAAATCAGTGGCCAACACTTTTCTGTTTTTGACTTCTTTGGCACACTTTCACTCTGAAGTATAGTGATGGATACAAGTCTCGTCCACCATCACATATCTGCGCAAAACGGCATTGCTAAAAATGTTATCAAAATGTCCTTTTGTACGCGTCATCAGTCGCACCATCCATCGCGAACAAAGTTTTTTTCTTTGCAATTTCTTATGGAGGATATTGCGCACTCATTCAGTTAAGACCCTTAGAATCTCACGCACCTTCACTTTTCGATCTTGCATTTTAATGCCATGGACTTTTTCAACAATTTCCTTCGTGGTGACTTCAGAACGTTGTTCCCCCAAAAAATTCATTAATCCAAAAATAAATAGTTTTTAATGCTAGTGCCGACTCTTCGAAAACTTATGCAGTTCGGCTTTAATATGCGCACCCTTACACTTCTTCAATAAAAATGTTTTGTCATTGTCACTAACGAAACTCGCTTTTTCTCATTTTTACGACTAAAATGAACGTGATCAATTCAAATGATTGTTAAATGTCAACCATAAGAGTTGTCAGTTTGAAATTTTGGCAGATGTCGTCTAAAGGACCATTCTTACTGACAGTTATGTTGTTTTTTAGATTGTGCCCTTCGTTGAGAACAATTTACTACACTTATCCAACCACCCTAGTAGCAAAATTTCTAAAATGTTTTGAGGCAATAAACTGTAGTTAAATGAAAACACTTTTTTCTCTTTTTTTATTGTTATTCGATGGGCGGACATTATTAAAAATAGTCAAATTTTGGCCTCTTAAAATAACTGGAAAAATTTCCTAGTGTAAATCTATCATTATTATAAAAGTATTTATAAATCATATTTCTTTGTTATTTATTCTGTTTTTTTTGATTTTTGAACATTTTAACATATTTTTATGCATAAAGTAACAAGAAAGCGTGCACCAGCATCTGCAATATCTTCAACTTTAGCATGTTCACATTTAAAAACACCTATGGTATTATTGACCCTAGTCTCTTTCTGAACAAGAAAACATTTTTTTCCTTGGTTGAAGAGCGACGGTGTCGTGTCGGACCCGCTAAATCCATGAAGAAATAAAGTTTCCGCGGTTTTGCCATTGTCAGGTTGCTAATGCTATTAGCAGAATAAGAATCTCATCGTCTTCGCCAACGATGAAAACAGCATCAAATCTTGATCACAAGGAAATAGCAGTATTGACAGTAAGAACATCAGCATCATATTCAGCCTGCTTCACCGCCAAAACCGCCTTTTCCAATTCATTTTCAGCAGTGAAATAAGACATGGTTTATTGTTTTCATTGGCTAAAAATTTTCACTGAAAACTTGAACCGACATTGATTCATTGAAAAGAACATCCGCAAAAGTCTTCTTCTGTGAACGACGAAGTCTTTCTGCAGCCTTCGTTCTTCTACTTCTACATATTGACAAATGGATCCGAACGAGACGTTAGCTTACCGAACAATTTTGTGTAAAAGATATCCTTCATCTGCAACATTAATTTGGTTATTTCCGTGTTCTACAGTTTAAGGAAGTTGCTCAAAAGCAGTGTACAACGATGATTGTCTTTCCTTTACGAAATAACTCTCGTAAATAAAGAAAATTATCCCATCACAGTTACTGTTTCAGCTGGACTAAAACGCAATGGAAAAAACCTTGTTTACCGTAATATACCGTGCAAGATGATTAATATCAGTCCTTACCAATTGGGTCTAGCTCCTAATAAATACCGGACGGATTGTAATACTTTTTTTCCTCATTAGTGAGAGTGACCATCACAAGTTACATCCTCAAATTTTGCTATTGGTCTTTGGCTTTGCTTCAATTGCAAACAAATTGATGAAAATGATAATATCGATTGTCTTGGACCATCAAAAAAACGAAAACTTAATAATACTCAGATAAAAGAATTTTTTAATCTCATTTTTCTTGATTGTTTGAAAAATTTACTAACAATAAAGTTTGACGATATTTGAAGTAAACATTTTGTTAAATTGCATTTTTTTACTGTATCTCAGTTCCTGTTAAACTTACAAAAAAATGTATAAATACAAAAAAGTTGCCAAATTTTATCCTTTCCAACATTTTTCTCACATGACAAACCATTACCTAGTTATTCTCTGAAAAAGTCTTTTGTGCACCTTTCAATCAGGATGAGGGCTTACCCAAAGTTGAAAATTTAGAAGTTTTATTAGGGTCACTACTTAAACAAAATAAGTATTTCAAAATCATTACTACCTCAGCTTTTAAGGCAAAATCACCCACTAATTGGACCATATTCACGTTTACGAAATAACTTTTACCACTTCTGCAATTAAAAACTGTTTCAATTTTTTCCATGTACGTTCTCTCCTCGAAGCCTTAAGTTTTAACAGGCTTAAAGTTTTATCAACTTAACGAGCATTGATTAATTAGCAACAAAAACTCCTTCTTAAATGACTAAAAATTAACTTTAAATTAATCAAGAATTATCAAATATGTGATTAGCGGTTGGAAGACGGGGCCTTACCTAATTATTTAGAAAACCGTTAAAAATATTCTATCGGTGGTAAATTTCCTTGTCAAAAGTTTTCCTTTGATTATAGTTTTATCCTGTTTGGCGATGCTCAGCTACATTTTGCTGGTAACCAGCTTACGACTCTCTCTCGTATTCTACAACATGTACAACTAATAAGATTGCAGTATTTTGATTTCTTGACATTTATTGAAACGAAGGGACGTGGGTGTCGTCACCGTGTAATATCATCCCTCCACCTTAGCACACCTTGCTCAGTTTTGAAATTTCAATATAATCAATACAACATATAAGGCTGCTTTGATCCCCCTAAAATTGCCTTTCTCCGTATCGTCCTCTGCCCTAAATTTTCTTTCCGGATTTCGTCCAGAGTCCATCTTTGGACCCGCTTAATTCAGCTCGTTATTTCCGCAGGAACGAGCCGACGTCGAGTGGAAATTCGCAAGGAGCAAACTGTGGATAAGTTATTTCGAAGAAGGGGGTACAGCGCCACCTCCGTTCAACATAATTCCAACCCCCAAAAGTCTCTGGTACGTGATCCAATGGATGAGACGGAAATTCTGTGGCCATTCTCGTGCCGCCAAAAAGGAGCACATGAGAACGATAAGGGTGAGTTGTAACGATTCGTGTTATGTAAATTGGAGCTATACATCACTATAATTGAATTTGTACTGTGCATGTATGCAACCTTATTAGCTGCGAACGAATTGAATGATTTGTGGTTTTTCGGTTGCAGCGGAAAGTTAAACAAGCCAGCGAAAGAGATTTCAGATATCAGGTGAGATAATTAAGTGCATTGTGAGAACTGATTTAGTTACATTGTTGACTTTTCTATAGAGTATTATGCGAAACTTGGTGCGCCGCTACGTGACAGTTGAACAAAGAAAAGCGGAAAATCAGGGAGTTACCGAGGATGACGTGAATGAAATCAAACAGGACATATCAGCGTTTCGCTTTGAACTTATTGAAATACTCAAAAATTCTGGCATGAACACGTCGACGGCGCATAGCGGAATGGGTAATTAGAGCAAACAGCTAGAAATCTAGAAAGTTTAAGGGAATTCGTTCAGACTGGGTGGAACGTTTTAACCGTTTTTTGGGCACATTATGTTGTACTTTTTTTTCTAATTATTAATATAGAAGGAGTCAAATTTTACAAAATTTTAACCAAAATTAATTTATTAATTTGTTTAATAAAATGCAAATTTTAATTTTTTTTTGCAAGTGGTAGCTAGAAATATTAATTTTCTATTACTTCTTTGGCTTAAAGTTATTAAAAAAAATTGTAAATAAAGGAGAAACATCGTAAAAAACGTGCCAACTTCTCTTAAATTTACGGGTTAAATTCTGATATGGTACGGCGAATACTGGTTTAGGGTGGAGCCTAATGGCAGACACCAGAGCCGATGATTGATAGTTTTAAGAAAAACAATAATTTTCTACCGTAAGAACCGCATTAAAATTTGAAGATGCAAAGAACTTGAATTTTATTAGCATTAATAAAAGCAATGTTGCCAAATTTGAAAATATTTTATTGTGAAACAATAGCGCATCTTTAATGTTTTAATTGCAGTATTTCTTCTCTACCTAATCGTGATTAAAGCCAAACTGTCATCTGCATCTGCGGCCCTAGCTATGTTAATTTATCGCTACGACCAATAAAATCTAACTTTTTCTTTCGAAATTCCAGTGATCCGCCCACTGAAAAATCCTAAAGATCCCTTAAGTTCTCGGACAGAAAGAATCGTTTAACTCGTTTTTAGCTTCAACTCACAGATTTTTTTTAGGTACGGGAGGAAAGAAAAATCGCCAAAAAGAGCGCCGTTTGATGAAAGGCTTCAACATCGGTCCTCAGCCTTCCACAACGACGGCTCCTCTTCCTCCCGTCGCCGAATTTATCGCATCCCTCCAACACCACCACGATGGTCACCACCACGACTTTTTCGGCAGCACGCTGTCCGGCATCTTCAACTCAACCCCTCGTAAACTCACCCAACACAGCAGTACGGTGTCTTCTTCCCAAGGTAGCATCAACGAAGGTTCCCAGAACCACAACCACCAACGAGGAATCGGCAGGTAGAGTAGCACACCCTAGAGCCCAATCACTGCATAGACTTAGGCTAACGCTTAATTTCTCTTGTTTCTTTCGTTCATTTTAGTATGCCTACGCTAGACGCTTTCAATGTAAGTGCACCGCTGTGCCCGTACCTTTGTGTCGGTGATGGTTAAGAGTTGCAGGTTTCATTTGAAACGAAGTCATTCGCACAAACGCCGCTGGGGCACCTTGATCGAGGCAGCAAAAACTGGAAAAGTTTCCCGTTTGATCGGACGGTCCCGTTCCGAAGATTCAGTTTGCAACAATTGCAGAGAAAACGGACACAATCACTCTCACAGTCACAGCAACAGTCCAGCGTCGGAGGATAATGGTTCAGTAAGGAGTTCTGATTCAAATCCGAGTCTGGACGTACAACCGGAACCAGAGCTCCATGGACTCGCGCATGGATTAGCCTTGCTGAAGAAAAAGAGGAAGAAGTTCTCGGCGTCCAGGAACACGAGTCCTGTTGTTGCAGGAACCACCAGGGAGGTCGCCAGCGTCAAAAAACCACCAAAGAAGGTGGGAAGAGAATGTTCTACCGTCCTTCATTAATAATCCGTTTTTAGATCCCCCAGGTTCTCAAACGCGCTTCCAGCGTCCCAACTCGCGTCCCAGAGATTCAGTTGAGATCCCACGATAATAAGTCTCAACATGACTCCGTTGAGGTCCCTATTTCGGCTCCGCCGACTATGACGCCTTCTACGACCGAAGAGAGCGTGGTAGCGGGTCATAACAACGCAGGTGCCTCGTCGAGAGAGCCTCTTCTTTACTATTCTTCTTCCAGTAATCAAGCGACGGGTTCCTCGCAGACTCCCGAGGAAGAGTTCAAAGGTCACACTTCCCAGTCTTTACCGAAGTTACCAGGAGTCATTCCGTTAAGTGGGCACAATGGACCGACCGGATGGTTGTAGTCATTTTCGTGGAGAGTCAATGGTTTTGAAACACAACGACCTTTTTGTTATTTTTTGGAACTGGCGTGCTATTCTAAAAGTTTAGGAGTTAGACTTAATGTGTGTTTTTTTGGTTTTGAGAGAGGAAATCGTTGACTCTTGCGGCCACACCAATGTGTATGTATATTTGTTAGGTTAACGAAAAATGTGATAATTAATCGTTACTACTGACCTTTGAGCAGTAGCTATTTTAAAGGACCATTACGGTTATTATAGGCAATTTCACAGGGTGTTGAGGAAATGAATATCATCCTATTTTACAGTTGGTTTAATGTTTTAACTGCCATTTCGTCTCTCAAACTTTCCTAACTAATATAAGTTAAGTTAAGGTTAGAATGGACCGTAAGATATCAAAATCACTCACTCTAACATTCAAATTAAAATTTTACGAGAGGCCTTTGAACATACTGTAGTTTCATCGTCATTGCCTTAGTCTAGACTAGTGTCTGTGTGTAAAAATGGGTATTTTTATAATACTTATTGCTACATTCACCGTTGTACATAACATCACTAATTTTTTAACTCATTAATCTAACTTAACGTTAAGGAAAAATATATCCGCCACATCTACCCGAAAAACTTAGATAAGAGACTTAGTGTAAGAGCATCGTTTTCATTTTCTAATCATTTCATTTCAGTCTTTTTACACTAAGGTCATACACCATGTTGTAGATGAGTTACTCTGTATATTGTTACATTGAAAAGTTTCGAGGATTTTATACCAAATTCCACATCTACTCTCTTTGTTGTGTCGTTATGGTAGACGTTACAAGATGTACTTATTTATTGTTGAAATGTTGGACATATTTTTGCTAGTCTTGGCAAAGTAGAGGCTTAGTCTACGTAGACTTAGAGCGCTTAGTTTTAACTTTTTTTATGCGTGTGCTGACAAGTTGTTTAATAAAAAGCTTAAAAGTAAATTGGATTTTTATTCACAACTTGGGCATCTAACGATTTGCAAAAATATACCATAAAGTTATCGTGTTTTTTAGAAATAGACATTTAATTTGCTTAAATTCTTAGAAATATTTGTATTCTTTATGCGTTAGATTGTCTAAATTCTCCAAATTTAACAAATTGTTAGAATTAGAATTTTCATAGATATCACAAGCCTTTAGAGCCTTTAGATCTTGCGACTCTTAATGGTTACATCTATTAATTGTACAATTTTAAGCCCAGATCCATTCATAAAACTGGAATATTATTTACCTGAAGGTAAACAAACGACAATTAATATTAAAGACTAGCAAAGAACAAATCTCGGTTAGTATAAAAAATAAATTAATAAATAATTTTATTTTTCAGTTGGCTATTATTTGTTGTTAATTCTGTAGGTAACCCAAAAATTATTTTTTAACCACACAAAGTTTTATGATTTGGATGTATGTAAGAAAACAATGCAAATCACAGTAGCCTTTTTTTAGTATTATGTGATTCTTGAGATTAAAGTAATTTTCATTTAACTTATTCATTGCAAGTTTGCAAATTTTTAACAAGCGTTTGCATTTTTTTTATTATTTTTATTAGTGTTATTATTATTTGAAAATTTAAAGAAAAATAAAAATTAAGAGAAATATTTTATGAATTATACGATCATTTTTGCAGGTTAAGAAGCTAATGGATTGCTATCGATTTGTAAATTGATTCAAAGCTCTCGATAAGAATTTGTAAGCATATTTTAAAGTAGAATTTTGATAAATATTTACAAATCAGGTTTTATGAGTGACCCCATTACTTTTATAATACGAGGTGCATCTAAAATGCTCCAAAATATATTGCTGAAACACCTTGATAAAGCCAAAAAAAATGTTAAAAAAATGTTTAGCTTCTACCTTTCGAGAAAATCGAACTTTTAAAAGAGTTACTTTGGCAACGTTGCATGTTGTAGTACCTGAGGAAAAAAAAAACAGAAAAACTACAAGTAGGCTCATGTAGACTGGTGTAGTTGTGGTATTCAATCGAAATTGATTGGTCCTACTTATTTTATCTTCTGTTTTTGCACGTGCCAAATGTAATTTGATCGATTTTTTTTTCAAAGATAGAAATTAAAAACTTGATAAAGTTAAGTTAAAACGGAATGCAGACGGGATAAACGGAGACAAGAACATTAACTAAAAGTATTGTAACTAGTTACCACACCCATGAACGCATCCTCTGAAAAGATTACTTTAACATTACAAAAATAAGACAAAAAAAATGTATACTATTTTTCCCATGCTCTCTAAACAATATCAAGGTACTTGCGTAAAGAAATTGCTTCTTAAAATAATTAATTATTAATTAAAGCGCATTAATTTGTCAATATTTAGATGTTGGAAAAACTGTATTCTGTTGTTAAATGCATTAAAAAGATCTTTTTATTATTCATACTTTAGACAGCTAATGCGCATATATTTTCGTTGCCTGCACCACCAACAATATTCATTATTTTTGACAGAACTGCCATTTTTTTTTACTTTCGTTACTTTTTTTTCAAAGCAAATTATAAATGGCCTCTACTGCAATAACATCTATCAACAAAAAAGAAGAAGTCTTCGCTTTCCAGATTCTGTACAGAGAGCTAGGATATTTCATCGCACGCTTAGAACAATATGAGAGAGGTAACGAAAATGAACTTTTCTAACATTACATTGTTGCGTTCGCAGCCTTGAAATACTTTGATTTGGCGATTTCCAAAGCCCCCAATAATCGTCGAGCTTTAGTGGGTCGAGCCTGGGCTCGATCCAAGGCTTGTCGTTATGAAAAAGCTCTCAACGACATAAAAACAGGTCTGGGTTTAGATCCTGATGATATGTTAATGTTAGCTCACAAAGCTCTGATTACGTTTCTCAACTGCGAGTTTGAAGATGGCTTGGTGCAAAATACGAGACTAATTTCAAAGAGACAAAAGCCAGATTGCTTCAAAATGGGAGCCATGCATGTAAAAAACTAAATGTGTGTGAATTGCGAACTTCTTCTTCATTTTGTAGTGCGCTGATGCTATTGAAAACTGTCTCGGAGAACGAACTGGGCACCCTTTACGTGACCATTACTTGATCATTAGAAGATTAGCATGGAAAAAAAATTTCGACCAACAAAAAAAACTCTACTTATCGTCCAAGTTCAAAAAAAAGACAAAAAAGGAGTTAATCAAAAAATCTGAAAATGTTTCTACTAAAAAAAAAATGTTGGCGTCTATATCTTCCCAAATTTACAGACATCAAGGAGATAGTATACAGGAGGAGCATGAGCACAGCATAATCGATAAAATTTATTCGCAGAAAACAGAGCAGAATGTTGCTCCCCCACCAATCAAATTCCCTTATCGACCACTGCAAAGATATACTAGTAATATCGAAAACTTCATGGCGGAGAAATACCTCCATACCCTCTACAAAGACAAAATCTTCTTGAAAGACTTACCAAATAATCCAGGCGTGGCATGTCCCAACGCAACCGGCACCGCAAAGATTCTTCATCTGGCAAAAAATGGTTACAAAGCCGTGAAGTATGACCAAGAGCTTCTACGAACACGACGACCTTTTTACTTTATCAAATATCAAGAAGCTACCTCATCTGGTGCTCTCAAAGTCCGCCAGGAGCAAGAATTGCTCAAAATAAGAGAGACCGCAAAACAAGACGCTAATTACATTACCACGAAAATGAAAGAAGCTCTTGATAGAAAAGAGTGGTTTACGGTGATCGAACTTGTGGAAAAACTCAAAGATTTTTGTAAAACACCAAAAAATATCCTCCCAAATCGAGAAGAATATTTACAACTGATTTACGAAACGGTTTGTCAGGCGCATTATGATTTAAAGCGTATCAATCCTAACCAAACAGAATGGGAACAAGAAAAAAGGATTTACAAGCTTTTGGGGCTCCAACTCAGCCGTGAACCGTCGACGGATTCCGTCATTGTTCAGTTCAAAGAGGTTTTCGTAGACTGGAAGTAGGGAAAAATCCATCAATTCCAACATGTTTACTCTTTTTCTTATAGGAAACAAATATCAGTTTACAACGATCGTCTCCGAAAAGCCACGACATCCAAAGAGCTATGCTGGTTGTTCCATGAGCTGGCTCGTTTTCACATCGAGCTAAAACAATACGACGTAGGTCGCGTCTACGCCAAAAAATGCATGAACGAAGCTCAACGCATCCACAAGAATAAATGGACTATCAACTCCCTCATGCTCTTGATGCGCATCAACATAGCTCAACACAGCAAAAACGACGCTAAAGCCGACGCGGTAGAAGGTATCGAAATCGCAGAGCAAATAAATAATCAAAATCTTGTGAACTTTTTCAAAAAGGTACAGATTTCTTACAAATAAACTTCATTTTAACAGTGTTTCAGTGTGTGACAGTCATCGACAAAATTTCTTTCGATCAAACAATTAGTAGCAAAGTGCTACTACAACGTGAGCAGAAAATCTTAGAAATGATGGCTGGAGACAAGATGAAAGATGAAGCTGCACATTTATTCAGGAAAATGTCGGCTTTGCCAGCAGCCAGACGTATGTCGGTAATACCTGGAATAAGAATTACTGATGATGGCAATACCAAGAAAAAAGTAAGTAAATACTGAAGATAGATTTGGTGGTAATTTGAAGTTGTAGTCATCGAGGGGATCATCGATTCTGCCGAAACAAGAGACGTTTTTTAGTTCCAAGATTTCAAAAAGTTCAGACAGTAAAAACGATGATGGCAAATCAGCTATGAGCTCGGTTAAGTTTATGCTCGATGATTAAGATAGATGTTAAAATAAAACTTAGCAAAAATATTGATTTTTACTGAGTCGGTAAAGTGATGGGTTTATCCAATCACCTAAAGTTTAAAAATATTGGATATAAAATAGTATGCATGTTCTGTAACGAGGTTGGAATGCGATACATTCCGCACGAGTGGAAACTTTATATCATTCCAAACGTGTTGCAGACTGTACTTTTTCTACGAGAACATTTTTTATTCTTTATTTATAATGAATAAGAACAAATTTTTGTTGCTTTGCTCGATAAGTGTATTATGATTAGCATTTTCGTTGCTGTCTTTTGGAACTAACTCAGATCCAACAGAGTTCAAACTTTTATTTCGGTTATTTACTGATTCGTCTATGTAACCTTCTGCGACTTTTTTGATCGTCATCAGCCATGACGTGTCAGCGTGGTAATGTCAGCATCTGCATCTACCAAAAGAGTTGCTGAAAAGTGCAGTGACCACTTTATAACTGGACTCGTGAAAATTTCAAATAAAAAATTTGCTTCGGCATTTGTGAAAATTTGTGTCTTTACATTAGTTGCTCTGTGCATTTACCTTTTAGAAAATTTGGGAATAAATTTGGTACCGTAACATTCTGAGGTCTGCATGCACCGTATTTTTTAAAAATAGCATAAAATTCTCCAGTTATTTTAAATTGACGAGGTATTTTATTTTTTGTATCTGGCATATTTATCAAAACTGTTTGGTCTACATCTTTATTATCTTCGTATTTCATTTGCCACAAATTTTTTACAGCTTTTCCCAGTTCATTTTTGTTCACAGATAAAGCTCGTTTTCATATTTAAATAAAAATAAATTAGATTTTTTCGAAATACATTGGTTGCTCTCAAATTAAACATTTTTACTATATATGTACTCTTAAGGTGTATATCCACGATGAAACAATAATATCATGAGATTTTTTTTGAGATTTTAGTTTCATGACACAAAACTATCATCATACGTTTCCACGGAATAAAACTCGCATGTTATCTCTCATAAATTCACATCTCTCATATCATCCAGTAACAAATTGTATCAGTGAGACAAGTTGTTGTTTCCACAATGAGTGAAATATGTCATTTTGTTCAGTGGTAATGCTTTGTTCTCTATCTTAAATATATACTGTGAAAGTAAAGTGTATTTCATTAACTGATTAAAATGGTGTCCAAAAAGCAACGACGACGAGTTGCAGCTGTAGCAAACGTTATTCTTTCACGAAAACCAAAAAGAGTTCATAAATGTTGGATACGTGATTGGATTAAAAAAGGGAAAAACACGGGGCAATGAAAATCTTGCTGGAAGAATTGAAACGTGAAGATGAAGAATGTTACAAAAATTTTCTTCGCATGTCAGCAAACGATTTTGATTATTTACTAAATAAAATACGCTTTTCAATTGAAAAACAGAATACGCTAATACGAAATGCTATTGCAGCGGCAGAACGCTTTGCTTTGACTCTTCAGTTTTTGGCGACGGGTAAATATAGGACATTTAATTTTTTTATATAATATGTACATATATGTACAAGTAGGTAGCTAACTATGATGAATAGTTACTACGATACAAATATCGAAAAACGACGTATATTGATAATGAACTATGTTTTATTGCAGGAGACAGCTATCATTCACTTATGTACTTATTTCGTATACCTGTGATATGCTTCCACACAGTCAAAATCTCAGAAACTTACTCTCACACTCACGTGCTGCGCGTGAAATAGATATTTCAAGAGAGACGAAACAAGTATCGCGTTTACACATTGAGATTTGTTGATGAGAGAAAAGTTGCCCGCGACAATATTTCATGCAAATTATTTTAGTGTCTCATGTCTCTCACGAGTGTTTTCACGATGAAATTTCATCCTTGTTGAAATTTTTGTATCATGAGACCGAAATTGCATAAAAATATTTCATCGTGGATATGTACCTTTAATACATAACATCGTGACTTTTCATCTAGTGACATACATTCAGTGGGTTTAACGTTGGCTACGCTACCCAAATATTTTTGAATTGTCACACAAGTGACATTATTTAATCATTACTTTTTGTAACTGATCTTTTTTTTTAAGCAAACTATAAATGGCCTCTAGTGTCCTCGCTGCTTTTGCAAAAAAAGATGAAGTCTACGCCTCTAAAATTTTGTACAGAGAATTGGGGTACTACATTTCGCGTCTAGAACAATTTGAAAGAGGTAATCAAGATCTTAAGTACCAACTCTACTTTCTCTATGTCTACAGCTTTAAAGTACTTTGATGTGGCCATCTCCAAAGCTCCCAATGACCGTCGAGCCTTAATGGGTCGAGCTTGGGTTCGCTCCAAGACGTGTCATTACGAAAAAGCTCTCAATGACCTAAAAACTGCTTTAGATATAGATCCAGATGACATGACGTTGTTAGCTCACAAAGCTCTGATAACATTCCTAAGCTGCGAGTTTGAAAGTGGCTTGGTGCAAAATACGAGACTAATTCCCAAGAGGCAAAAGCCAGAAAGCTTCAAAATGGGAGCCATGCATGTAAAAAACTACTTCAAGTACTGTTGAGTGTTTGTTATTTTTTTTTCAGTGCGCCAATGCCATTGAGAACTGTTTGGGAGAGAGAAGTGGGAGGCCTCTTCGTGACCACTTTCTAATCATTCGGAAATTAGCATGGAAGAAAAATTTTGAGCAACAAGTAAGATTCATCGCTGGGTCTAAAAACAACAAAAAGAAAAAGTTGACTAAGGAAATGAAACCTTTTGATCAAAATGGTTCAACTGCTAGGAGAGAAATTTTACCTATCATACCTTCTATGATGAGCAAACACAAAGAAATCAGAAAACCTAGTGAAGACGACCTCACAATTGTCGACAGCATTCACTCCCAGAAACTGCAACAAAACACAGAGCCTCCACCGATAAAGTTTCCTTATAGACCTCTACAGCATCACACTAGTAATATCAAGAACTACATGGCAGAGAAATATCTGGATACACTCTACAATGATAAACTATTTTTAAAGAGCATGATGAAGCACCCCGGCCTTGCATCCCCCAATGAAGTCGGCACGGCAAAAATTCTCAATTTGACAAAAACTGGATACAAAGCTGTTAAATATCAGCAAGAGCTTCTCCGCACAAGACGTCCGTTTTACTTCATCAAATATCAAGAAACTAGTTCTTCGGGTAATTTGAAAATCCGCCAAGAACAAGAATTGAATAAAATAATAATGAAAACAAAACGAGATGCCGATTACTTTGTTTCAAAAATGAAAGACGCTCTCGATGGGAAAAACTGGTTTTTGTTGCTTGATTACGCAGAACGGCTTAAAAAATTTTGTAAAACGTCGAAAAAGATTCTCCCAAATCGAGAAGAATATCTACACTTTATCTACGAAACGGTTTGTCAAGCTCATTTTGATTTGAAGCGGCTCAATCCCAACCAAGAGGAATGGGAAGCCGAGAAGAGAATCTATAAGCTTTTGGGACTCCAACTAACTTGCGATCCATCAACGGATTCCATCGTAGCCCAATTCAAAGATGTCTTTATCGACTGGAAGTAAACAACCACCTTTTTGGTAATACTCTACTCTACTTTGTCTTAGGAAACAAGCAGCAGTTTACAACGAACGTCTCCGAAAAGCTACAACCTCCAGAGAGCTCTGCTGGTTATTCCACGAACTGAGTCGCTTCAATATTGAGCTGAAACAGTACGACATAGCTCGTGTCTACGCCAAACAGTGCATCAACGAAGCAAAACGCATCCAGAATAACAAATGGATCATCAACAGTCTCATGCTTTTAATACGCATCAACATCGCTCAACACAGCAAGAACGACGCCAAAAATGACGCCATCGAAGCCATAGAAATCGCTAAAAAAATGAACGACGATAACCTCGTAACCTTCTTTACAAAGGTACGAATCTTCTACAATACCTTCATTTCAACAGCTTTTTAGTGTCGCGATGTCATCGATAGTATCGCTTTCGACGCTCGACGTGGCACCAAGGTGTTAGTTCTTCGTGAAAAGAAAATTTTGGAAATGATGGCTGGAGATCAAATGAAGGATGAAGCAGAATATTTGTTCAAAACAATGGCGAGTATGCCACCACAGAGACGAATGTCGGTGCTTCCTGGAATAGTTCCTGATGATGATGATGATGATAAGCGAAGAAAGGTAAGTAAATTTTACACAGAGATTTTGTGCTAATTTAAAATTGTAGTCGAAAGGAAAGTTGTCGATTGCAGGAACTCCTAAACGAGATGAAACGAAAATAGCAGAATCGTTGATTCAAAAGAGGAGTGCTCAATTTCCAGCAAAGAATTCTAAAGGAGCTATGAGCTTAGTTATGTTGAATCTTGGTGATTAAGATAGTTTTAAAAATAAAAATAAGCAAACACAATCTTTTATTAAGATAGAAAAGATACGTAGTTATATCAATGAAATAAAAAAGCAGCGATCTTTCCTTTTTTATCTTTACTTCGAATTAATTCAGTTTTTGGTTCGTACATTTATTTTAAATATCAGTTTTTCCTTCTGTTTTTTTTTTTAATTTAACGCAGTTAATAAGCTTTCTAAAGTCGTGACGTTTCTTTGGTTCTAACACTATCAGAGTTACAAATTTAGCAATAAATTGTAGAAATTTTTGGTTTGTTTAAAAAAAAAAAATTCGTTCTCAAACTTTGTAATTAGCCACAGTTAATTAAGTCGAGAGTAGTAACGCCATCTCATTTTATTTTTGTTTCTAATGATACTAAATTTGGTAAAAAATAGTAAAAGTTTTTGGTTGGTTTCACAAAAAAAAACTAAAATTTGTCTTTCTTCTTCTAAAATTTTGGTATATTATCTCAGTTAAAACACGAGAAAAATTATTAATGTCTTGAACTTTTATTGCTTAACGTTAAAACTATATACGGAAATCTCAGAATTATATCTAATCAAATTTTACCGCTATCTTTGAATTTTGTGGATTCGTTAGTTCCTCGAAAAATTAAGACATTGTATGTCTCGATTAGATAATTTTTCTTAAAGTTAGGAGCAAATATAACGAGGTTACATATTTTCTTGGTCGCACGTTCTGTTCACAAGCAAAATAATCCACTGCCCACTCCAAAGAAAAGAGATGATACACTAAGACAAGATATCTATAATAGAAATTGAAATTGCATGTCATATGAGATATACAAATCAATAAAGTAACATATTACGCCTAATCGATAAAGTTATAAATCAAGTGATTATACGTAGAAAAGCCAAACATAAATGATTCCTTTTATTGTGTAATATGATTACGGTTTCGTGATATGAAACCGTATAATTCATACTTTTAGCGTACAGTAGAAAAAATAAATAACCACAAATTTCTAAACAAATATAATTTTTCTGTTCTTAGACAAGCAAAAAACCTCTTCCAGTCGCCCATACATTTATTTAGCGCTTGGATAGAACAAACCCAGTGAGCACGATGCAAGATTGATGCACTTTTTTTATTATAAATTTATTATATATGACGTAAACGTGAACTAGAGACAGTCTGAT
This sequence comes from Cynaeus angustus, assembly GCA_030157275.1. Lineage (NCBI taxonomy): Eukaryota > Metazoa > Arthropoda > Insecta > Coleoptera > Tenebrionidae > Cynaeus > Cynaeus angustus. The sequence goes on along the minus strand of CM058063.1, from coordinate 21,864,357 downwards.
TAAGCGCATCTGTGGTAAAATAGAAAAATAATTTGTGTCAAAGATGTTTTTGACCATCACCTCCTTCAAGTAAATGCAGAAATCTGAAAACGCTAACTCATTGTATATCAGTTACAAAATCTATGTGTAACGTTTAATTTTCTACTTGAATGATTTATACCCTGAAAACTGATAAACATGTCATTCACCTATCAATTAAAAATTTTTAGTAGATTAATTTTATATGTCTACCCTACACCTACTATCACGTCAATTTAAGCGATAAAAGTTAGCAAATTCTATATTTAAACTTCTAATAAGTACCGAGAACTGTGATTTACTGTTTAAACTTCTCTTGTTCCGATACTTTTAGCTTTAGTTTGCTTCACATTTTCCCGAATCATCGTTTTCAGTATTGTGTTTTCCATATCTTTCCAGGAAAAGAGTCATAATCCAAACATTTTTTAAAGTTGTGGTTTGATAACTAGTTAAAGTAGTTTCAAAGAAATGTTTACCCACCTATGCCGCACAAAGATAAGATAAAAAGAAAACAAAAAAAAATGTAAGTGTGTCAGACGGTTTTGACTTTTACCTACTTTTCGGTTTTATGATGGGATGGGTACTGTGGATAATTCTGTCTCTGAGAAACGGTCTACATACAGCCGAGCTCAGACGATTGATGTACTTCCCAAGTGAACCGACTCACAGGGACCAGTAACAAGTGAAGGCGTTCACACGACGTGTACAGTACGCCAACATTGCTACAATGTTGAACGAATGAATAGACGAGACTTGACCATGCTTGGGATCTCTTTGACTTGTGTCATTTTCACCTATAGACGATGGGACAGTGATCGGTACCCACCAGTGACCAATAATTGTACCAGTAAACCACTCACACGACATGGGAAGTACACGCCAGTACCAAATAACGACCAAGCACATCAGTCGTCTGACCCCGGCTTTAGATTTGTCAGCACTCAAAATTGCTTAATTGATTTTTACTTAGAAAAACCTAAATTTGGAAAGTCACATTTTGAAGCGCCCATCTGCATACTTTTCGTGGGTTTCCCGTAAATGTTGTTCGTATTCGTCGATTCCAATTGGTGTTTTGAGTTCGGCCTTCAATTTTGCAAAATTTTGTTAAGTTGTTTTTTGACGTATTACTGATACTCAGATTGCACATGACTTTTGGAGGATTCGATGCTAAAATTGTTAAGGGGCCTCTATGACCCGACCTACACAAGTGGAAGGTGTCAAAGTGGCTATGAAATTTGTATCGTAAATGATTTCAGCGCATTACAAGGAACGGAACTATCAAAATGTTATTTCCGAATGTTACTTCTGTGGAGTTGGGGGTGGCATTCTGGCGGGGAAGTTTTATAGAAAGGTGATCCGCTTTGTACTCGCAGCATCACCCGCGCCTCTTGGTCGAACTCTCGGCACCACCCGCGTCTCTTGATCGAACACCCTCACAAGACCTATTTTTTTGTTTTTATCTATTTTCATTGTTATTCAAAATTTAATCAACCTTGAGATCTAAAAACTTCAGAATAGAAGTACTCCTATATCTCAGATATGCTCTAAGAGCAATTTTAGCATTCTTATCTTTTTATGCCATTTTTACATTTTTCAAGTAGAACTATTCATATTTCCAAAGAAACACCAGAACAAAATATTCCCTCAAAATGACGTAAATGTGACACTTCAAAAATCGCGTTTTTTGTACACATATTTATTAGATTCAACTAAATTTAACATGGCCAAACGCGCAGTTGCAACTTTGAAAAAAAAAGAGGAAGATTCTTTTTTCGAAACTCTATACAGAGAATTGGGCTACCACATTTCTCACCTGGAAGAATACGAAAGAGGTGATAAAAACTGCGAATTTTGCTCATTACTGTCGTAACGTTTGCAGCTTTAAAATACTTCGATTTTGCCATCTCCAAAGCTCCCGATGATCGTCGAGCTTTGATGGGTCGAGCGTGGGCTCGGTCTAAAGCTAGTCAGTATGAAGGAGCTCTCAACGATATAAGAACAGCTCTTGATTTGGATCCAGATGACATAGAGATGTTGCACTACAAAGCTCTAAACACATATCTTAATTGCGAGTTTGAAGATGGAATGGTACAGAATAGAAGACAACTTCTAAGAAGAAAAAAACCAGATTACTTCCGCATGGGAGCTATGCATGTAAATAACTAAGCGCTTTTTATTCGATTTTTCATTATTTTTACAGTGTGCGGACGCCATAGAAAACTGTCTTGCAGAAAGAGCTGGAAGACCCCTCCGTGACCATTACTTGATCATCCGAAAATTGGCATGGAAGAAAAATTTTGAACTTCAAAAAAGTTTAACAGTAAAACCTAAAAACAAAAAGAAACCAAGAAAAAAAAATCGTGAAGATCGTAAGTTAACTGCTGTAAGTAGTATAATTCCTGCGGGCGCCAGAAGAATACCAACTGTCTCTTCAAGCGGTGTTAAAATTACCCTCTCGAACGCGAACAGCACTCTAGGTCTAATTAATAGTATTTATTCGCAAACATCTGAGCAAAATGTTGATCCACCACCCATCATGTTCCCATACAAACCTTTGCAAAAATATACCACTAACATCGAAAACTATATGGCTGAAAAGTATCTGCATACTCTTTACAAAGACAAACTATTTTTGAAAGCTTTACCATTCGAACCGGGAGTGGAATGTCCCAACGAAGCGGGCACAGCAAAAATCCTTCACCTTGCAAATCTTGGTTATAAAAGTATTAAATATAAGCAAGAGCTTCTCCGAGCACGAAGACCTTTCTACTTCATCAAGTATCAAGAAGCTACTTCTACAGGTGCTTTGAAAGACCGTCAGGAACAACAGCTCAATTGTCTTAGATTGGCTGCTAAGAAAGAAGGTGATTTAATTGTTCACAAAATGAAAGAAGCCCTTCGAGCTGGAAACGGTCGGTTGGTGATGGAGCTCGCCGAGAAATTAATAAATTACTGCAACCATAAGCCAAGAAAAATTCTCCCAGCAAGAAATGAATATTTAAACTTCCTTTACGAAGCTGTTTGTCAAGCTCAATTTGCAACGAAACATATTGATCCCTCACAAATGCCATGGGATCAAGAAAGAAAAATCTACAAACTCTTAGGCATCCATACCAGCCGCGAACCATCGACGGACTCCATTGGTGGGCAGTACAAAAAAGTTTTTGTCGACTGGAAGTAAAATTCCACTTCCTCTAACACTCTAAATTCATTTTTTTCTTTTTAGGAAACAAATATTGATCTACAATGATCGTCTTCGGAAAGCCACAAACTCCAAAGAGCTCTGCTGGTTATTCCACGAACTGTGTCGTTTCCACACCGAACTGAAACAATACGAACTTGGTCACGTCTACGCCAGAAAATGTATGAACGAAGCCAAACGCATCCACAAGCACAAATGGATCATCAACGCTCTCGTGCTCAAGATGCGCATCAACATAGCTCAACGCAGCAAGAACGACGCTAAAACCGACGCTCTAGAAGCTATGGAAATTGCTAACGAAATGGGCGACGACGATCTTTACGCCTTTTTAACATTGGTAAAGATTCTCCCGACCAACTCTTTTTTTTAAGTGTGTTGCAGTGTCGCGACGTCATCGAGAAAGTCACCTTCGACGAAAAATTTGGACCAAAGATTCTAATGGAGCGTGAACAGAAGATCTTGGAAATGATGGCCGGAGACAAAATAAAGGACGAAGCTGCGCATTTATTCAGAATGATGTCCGCAATGCCAGCGGCAAGACGTATGTCAGTAATGCCTGGAATAAAAATTACTGATGACGAAGACGATAAGAAGCGCTTAGTAAGTACGAGTGGAAATTGAGTTTGCGGTAATTTGGGGTTGTAGCCGTTGAAAAAACAGTCGATTTTGCCCGGGCTTAAAAGAAGCTCTGATTTTGAGGCACAGAGTGGTGGTAGTAAAAGAGGAAATCAGCCGGATGATTCTAAGGGAAAAGTTTTTATTAAGATGATAGAGGACCATCTTGACGAAAACTGAAAATAAAAATGATTAAATGTAAAGTTGTTTTATTGTTAATATTAATATTACCAATAATAGTACATTATTTGTAATATTACAATATTTTGTGTGATTCCCCTTTCTCGTTTATTGGGTGTCTATGTTTACAGACAATCAACTGTCTTTCTATTTTTTAGCTTTCAAATCCTCATTCTGCTCTGTTTTACATTCTTTCTAAACATCTTCCTAAATAGACATGACGATGACATCATCATTTAAATTTTTTTCTGTTTCATGTATTTCATCAGCTATGAGATTTTTGAAGTTTCTTTTTAGTTAAGAGCTAGCCCACCTTTGATGTAGATTAACTTTTTTCTTTTCAGTTTCATGTTTTGGTTCTAGATAAGAGGCAAACACCTCTTTGATAAAAATCTGTTTTTGGTGCAGCCTCTCCAAAATTACTATTTTACGGATTCAGTCCGTAAAATGCTATATTTTCGGTCCACAGTCCCTAAAAATTGTCATATCGCATTATTTTAAATTTTAGTTGAAATCGTTTTTTACTTTTTCAAGTTGACTTGTATATATTCGTCAACTACTTCAGACAACTTAAATAATAGTAGTAGTTTTTAGAATCAATAACATTAAGACACACCCACATCAACATCAGCAGCAAGACTAGCAAAACTTTGTCCAAAAAATGACTTGTGCATTTTTCAAGTTTAGGCAGCTTCAGAAATGCTTTCACAATCTTCTAAGACATTTTCCCAAATGGTTGTATGCCTGCAACGATGAAGAAATACTCATGTGGTACATTAACTGGCCGAAGACGATCATATTTTCGATACAGCTCCAGTGGGTTGACAACTTTTTCATCATTCTTTTAAAGTTGATTTTTGCGTCTCATTAAAGGTAATAAAAAGACTGTGGTTACTTTTTCTACAATATCATGAATCCGTAGAGAATTCTTCTCTTTTGCATGCTCCACAAACACCAATAGTAAAAGCTACATAAAAAAGAAACTAATTGCTTTAAACGTCTCAATTAGTGAAACAGTTTCACCGTCAGCATTTACAAAAGTGTAGTAATCTTTTTTGTTGAAAGAACTTTGCTGTTTGTTCGCTCATAACTCACAGCATTCCGCTTTTAAAAGCAAGAACTTTTGGAAATCTGGCAATCTGAATATTTTCTTTGATACATAGACTTTATTTAGAAACTACAAAAGGTGCCATTTTTGCACCTTTTTTTGGAGTTGTAAATTTAAAGAGTAGGGAACCTGTGTAAACTCAAGTTTACGTTAACATAATCGATTTCTGTTTTTTAAACATTTGATAGAAATAAATTAGTAAATAACATCATGTTGTTTGCTAAAATCGACGCTAAAGAGTTGTCTTCTTTGAGTAACAAACAAATTTGTTAACAACAATTCTCCTAAATTGTACCGTGAAACGCATGTATTCGAATCTAACAATAAGTTCAGAATCGAAACAAGTGTACTAAGAAAAGTCAAAAAGAAAAAAAGCAATCAAAGTTTAAAACATCGTTGTTGTCATTTTCATGGATGATCAAAGAATTGTGATAGAGGATCCCAAAATTAGATTGTAAAGAATAAAACATTTGTGTCACTGCATTTTCCTGTGGATAATTTCGTAAATGTTAAATGTTGACACTATAACACTTTGAGGATATATTCAGCTAAAGTTGGAAATTTGCTGATATCAATCTTTCAGTGAGGTTGAAATTTGTAATGTTGAAAAAGAAGAAACATCGCATTTTACTATTGTTATCTCAATTGGAAGAAATTTATAAGGAAACTAAATAAACGTAAATTGTTATCATTTTTATCAAGTACCTGTCAACCATCTACAAACAATGCAGCCAATTTATAAATTGGAAAATATGTCTAGATACAGTATCAAAATTGGTCAGAGTTGACCTTTGGATGTTGGATTTAAAATAAATAATATACAAAACTATTTTCAACATAAAAAAATTCGATTAAACTATCGATGGTTTTTGTATTTGTGACTGTAACGAAAAAGTAAGTAAATAAGTTTCGAAGTATTTAAAAATTATAATAAATATAATAATATAATAATAAATATAATTTAGTACTGCATCTTCGTTCATAAGCACTACCCTGTTATTCTCTTTCCAGCGATTATATGTATCATATTTTTTTATAATGTACTATATGGTACACGATGTTACTGGAAGTATATCCAGTTTAATTTCTTTTGCTTTTTTAGAACATTTTGAACGATTTTTAAAAGTTTTCTGGCCTGCTCTTTTCTTCAGTCTGATTGCAACAGAAACTTTGATATTGAAAAAGTTTGGAGAGTTATTTCCACACACCTAAAAAGTTTTTAAAGATCATTTGCTAGTCAGCACCCATTTATCCGCAAGAACTTTGTCTTGTAACAAAAATAGCTATTAGATAATCACACTTAATATCTTCAATAAAACTGTTTGTTCTTTTCAGGAAAAGATTTTTTATTTTTTATTTTCAACCGACTTTCGGAACTAAATTTATTATTTACTTATTTATTCATCACCTACAAAATTGTTTAATTCCAACAAGAGATTTTCAAATTTCTTGTGAATAATACTTTTTGTTGCAGCTTGTTTGCTTTCAAATTCTGCTATTTTTTGTTTTTATCATATCATTTAACTGTTTACTCTATACACTTTGGAAACACTACATTAAACGCGAAAACAGAACCACAGGAAAACAAGCATGTCACCGGTCAGTGGGCAATCTTGAAGATTGTTGTATAACATAAAAGGATTACTTGTCGTATTTATTGATGATTTCGCAAATATGCGATCCCCTCTATTTTTTTTTTTTGAAAAGATAAGATATATATTAATCAATACCACTACAGGTGTGCCGGTAGATGGTTGTTTTTTTTACAATGGCTAAGATGTACTTTATCCGCATTGATTTGAAATATCCAACGATTCTAATTGGAATTTTTCATTTGGTAAGTCATCCTATTATTATTTTTTAAGTCATTTTTTTATTAGATTTTGCTGGCGTTTCGAATATACGAGATCGCTCTCGATTTATACGTCCTTGAGGAGATGATTCAAATGAACCAACTCACTTATGTGGTACTCATAAGTTTACTACAAATAGGAATTGTTGTCAGTCTGTTCGTGGGAGCATACAAAGTGAGTATCTGTCGTTTTTTGTTCTTTTCTTAGTGTTTCATTCAGAAGCAGCACGTTTGTCTTCTTCCATGGCTGTGCTTCACAACCCCCATATTCAGTATGGCTACAGTCTACGCCGCTTTGTATATCTCGACCGGAGACTGCTTCCAAAGCATCATAAATTTCATTTTCATAGGTATTATACTAGAGTATTCCATTAAAGACGGTCATAACTTGAATTCTAGGTTTCTTCTGGTCAGCCTGGTACATAGTCTACAAGTATTACCTAACCCTGAAAACCTTTAGCTACTCGGCTATCAGCTCGTACAAATATTCGGCAAATCTTAAACAGTTGAACGGCGAACCTCTGTAGCCCGGAAGAATGATCACAGATAAGAAAAATGCGCAATTTGGAAAAAAACCATTGCACGATCTATTTATGAACTTTTATCTTTTTTTTTTGGGGCTTGCGTTGTTCTTCTGTTGCATCATTGCTGATAAATACGGTACCACCTAGAACGCGGCAGTTGATAACTCCGCCCTCTACACCACGTGAACGACATTTCGTCCTTGCTCCACGTACAACACGAGTGACGATCGTCCTTGACCTCTGCCTTCTATTTTGGTACCAAATGCATCCGTCTGAGTGGTACCGTCTCAGCGGGGTACTAAAAAAGGGTCTTCATAGAGGTCAGTGATGTTTACAATAATTATCATCTAGTTTTCCTTGACCCCGAACGATCTTCAGTTGTTCTAAAATAGTTCCCAGAAGGTACCGGTAGTACCACCACGAAGCCGACAGAGAGAAGCGAAGAGAAAGAAATATACTTCTGTTTTCGCAAACGCTTGTTTTGTGTTTGTAAATAAACAACTCGAGTATTTATGACTTTGATTTCTAATAAACTGGTAAAACGAAGATTTGATAAAGACATTTCGTAACGTGTTGTTATCACAAAAGAATGTGTCTAAATAAGAAAAAAGAGCAAGAAATGATAGTAAATTTCGTGTTTCACGTGATTTACATCGTGTTGTGATAAAAGGCGAAAGAAAAATTTACAGGGAATTTCTAGAGTCATTCTTGAGAAAAACAAAGAGTCCAAAGATAGCTGCTTAGAGAGCACTTTTAATTGATTTTTGATTGACTAATCTAGACATAATTAACTATATTTACAAGAAAGTAGTAAACACAATTATCAAAATAACAGTTTCCAGGATATTTTCAAAGACAACAAATTGTGGCCATTTTCTCTACGATTAAAGTTCACTTAGGATTATATAATTAAGAACTATATGTGACAATACCCGAAATTAAAAGAAGAAAATCATCCAGAAGCTGTTAATTGTTACATCAAAAAGATTAGATATGAAAATGAAAGCACACAAAAGACCACAGTTACAAATATAAAACTAACAGGAAGAATAGCAGACAGTGAATCTGTGGCCCCGAAAGCGAAAGTAATTTACACTTCAAACAATCTATCTAATAATCTGAGCCGAAATAGAAGCAGCCTCCACTAATCGCCCCAATCAACGCTCCTCTTCCACCCATGTCTTCGTTCAAAGTTCACAATTCGAGACGATCCTCTCAACAAATTTATGCAATGAACTAGTCGAGACACGTGGCTCAAGTCAAAAAGTCAATTAAAAGCTCTGGTGGTGGCCGTTGAATCACCTAAAACTCCAAGCAGCAACCGATTAGCACGCGATCGGACGTCGGCGTCGCCGACCTCCATACATCTCACATGTTTCTTATAAGTATCCATCACTCGGCCTCTGACCAGTTGGCTGAAGTTAACGGGCGATGAAACAGTGATGTCTGTACTTTGTGATGTCTGTGATAAAGTGGCAAATGCTTGTTGAAACCGGCATTTGGATGAACGTAGGAGGTTCGCGAAAGAAAAGGTAAAGAGTTTAGTTCTTGGTTTTTACAGCAATGAGCGTAGCAACGAGATTAAGAAAAATGTGGAGAAAAACATGATGCAAAACGATTATTCATATCGGGGGCTTGGGGCTCTTGCTTTTTGGTCGCATAGTCAAAGCTCAACCTAACAAATTTTCGGTAAAGTGGTTTAACATTTCGAACAAATTTTTGGCTCTACTCCACTTGTCAATTTTCACTAAAGGAAATTAATGATATCTGTTTTTAATCTATATCAAAAGTTTTTACTGCCTTCTAACGCAATAAAACGGTTAATATGCTCTATTGAAAATTGCCGAACGTTAAATTTTTTTACGACCCGGATTCGTATTTCTAATCTAAAAATAGCTTGAAATAAACGAATTAAATTTTGATCCCCTCATAATCTAAGTTGTAAAATTATCATAGGTAGATCAGCAAAAATGTGGTGACTGGACAAATATATCAATTTCTACACTGATTACAAATAATTTTAATCGCCGTTGTGTCTTATTAGCAAAGACCAAAAATACAAACAAAACGAAAAATTTAAAGACAAATAGTTTACCAAACGACAAAAAAATTTGCAAGTATTATTTTTTGATTATTTTTCTCTTCGTGAAGACTTTTCTCTGTGGACATAAAATTAAATTAAGATTATGACCATTATAACTTTGTAAGTTTATTTGTGTTTGTGGAACAAGGATATTTATAAATTGCGTCCACTGTTGCAAATACATTTTATCGAAAAATTTCGAGGATCTCTTCAAATAATAAATTTAGCTTCTTAGAGAACCGTCTAATCATAAATGCAGTTAATAAAAAGGATGGTGAGAATTTTTGAGATTTTGCTGGAATTACGAAGTAGTCAAAGTCCATTTCTCAAAATTTAAAGCAGTTTCTATTTTTATCGGCAAATTCGTCAATAATATCATTATTCAATTCTTTCTAGATATTTTAAAACTTAGATATGTTTTGATTGTTTAGATTCTTTGACTTTTTTTGTATAATTTAACACTTTTTGTATCTTTTGTTCTAGTTTTTCTGTTTGCTTTTAATTTTCTAGATTTTTGATTTCTTTGCACTTCTTATAAGTTTTGCATCTATTTCTATAATTCTTGAATTTCAACTTCTTTTAGAATCTATAAATTTTTCGATCAGTTTTTTTTTTGTTTCATTCAACCTGTTGGTTGCATTGGTTGTTTTTGAATGCTTCCAATTTTTTTAATTTTTAAAATTTTATAAACTGTTTAATTATCAAATATTTTTTTGAATTTGTGAAATTTATAATTACTTTAAATTCTCTGTACATTTTCAAAAAATTTAAAACTAATTTTTTTTTTAAATCTTTTGGGTCCATAAGATGTTTTGCATACTTTGAGCTCTAAATTTCCCAAATTTTTGTTACTCTCATAACTTTTTGTACCTTTTTTTAAATAAATTTTAGAATATTTTAGTTTTTTGGATATTTGTAGGCTTTAGTAGTTTCTTTAGATTTATAACATTCTTTGTTTTCTATACACTTTTTTAAATTGTATAAATTTTCTAAATGTTTTAAAAGCTTATTATTAGCTTATCTTATTTTTTTTCTAGATCTTTGTGATGCTGAAGTTTTTATTTTTAATTATTCTTTAAATTTAACAATTGTTTTTGATACTTCCTGCAGTTCTTTTTTTTAACTTTTCTACACGCTTTTTTACACTTTAAGATTTTCATTATTTAGATATTGATTCTATTCTTTATGTTCTTGATTTTTGATTTCTAGATTTTCTTGATCGTATTTTGTTTTGGGATACCTTCTTATTCTTACTTTGAAATTTTTTAGATTTTTGAGAATTTTTCGACTTTTATATTTTTTTGGATTTTTTGTATCCTTGAACCTGTGCATTTTTTGACTGCTTCAGCGCCTTTTTGAGCCTTAGAGGATAAATATTAATTTATTTACAATTATATCATTATTGATTAGCACCTCAATGCCAAAATTAATAGATGGCAATACTACCAACATGCAAAAACCACGCAGTGCTTACCAAACGCAATTTTTACGTTTTCTTTTTTGTGGGAAAAAGGTCAAATTTGGACTCAAAAATTGAAAAAATAAAATTTGACAAATTTCGAGAATTTAAACATCCATAACCAAAAACTCCAAGGGCTCTTATTTTATTTCTTTGGAGTTTGTTTTGGTAATTATAATACCATTTAATTTTTTTGTAACAAGAAAAGTTTTGATTGCGTTGTTTTGAAATAATTGAACCAAAATTCCAAAACGGCCGAATAAAACCGAAACATTCAATGGGCGCCGTTGTATTTTAACAGAAACATTCCAAAGTTATGAATAATCGAATTTTCCACTTTCAGATGGATCTTCAGTACGTCTTCGTGGTGTTGGCGACGGTGCTGGCGGGCATCAACAGCATCGACGCCGACGAAATGTCCGATTTCAACTCCAAGAAAGTTTACTGCGGTCGCCACCTCTCCCAGACGTTATCCACCGTCTGTAAAGGCAAATACAACACTCTCAACAAGAAGTACGAGAACAAACCAGACTGTAAGTGACCGCCCGCAATTATCTAAACCTATCTAAAAAAAAAATGTTTTCTTGTAGCTTTCCCATCCGGCAGTCGCTTCATTTCGGACTTCCAGCCCAACTTAGAATTCCCGTTTCGAAGTAAAGCCAGTGCTTCCACTCTCATGACAAACTTTCGCCGTCGAAGGCGTCGCGGTGTGTTCAACGAGTGCTGTGAAAAACCTTGTTCACAAGAAGAACTAAAAACGTATTGCGGTAGCAGAAAACGATAAACGTGATAAAAGTGAACTTGTGATGAAAATGTGATTTAGTTTGTGATACTATTTAGCTGTAGGTCCGCTTCGTCCGCTTAAGACACTGTTGCAGCGGTATTTATTTAGTGACGTTGTGATACGTTATTGTTGCATAATTTTAGTTTCCTAGAAAAACGTCCAATAAATTATTCGATTTTTTCCGGACGGCTTTTATTGACACGTGTGGTCAACATTGTTACAGTGTTATCCCTACGATATCAAAATACCTAAGGTTATCGGAGTAGGTACAGTTCATGGCATTTAGAAAAAACTAGTAAATATTTGTAGCTGATAACTTATCAAATTAAAGACGTTTTTACTGGTCGTTATTTGACTGGAGCGTTCGAAGATTAGAATATTTTCAATTTCCTATTTATAGTGAGAGAGTGATACATCCGCATGGAAAAAAACGAACAAAAACTGAGGTAATCGAGGTAAAAATTTCACAATCGGTGCATCGGCCTCTGTTTACCCCCAGATGGAGAAAGATAACAATTACTATGTACCTACTTACGCTTACCACCAACTTATAAACATTATAATGAGCACACAGGGTCATTGTTTTCTCAACATTTGTGATATTTATAGAAGAGAAAAAAATGCCAGCCATAGCGCCAGACAGCTTATTATTACAAGAGTTATAAATAATTACTTATCTACGCATATTTTGGTTCCTGATAAATAGGTTGTTGCTTGCTCTGCACATATCTTGCAGGTGCACCGAGACGAAGAAATTTTTCTCACTTCATATCAACATCTCAACAAATTATACACCAAATCATAATCTTTGCATTAATACCAGTTTTGATTTTTCGTTCGAAACTTCTCAAATCGCAAGTCGGAACATTGCAAAAATCTAAAAACACAAAAAAATGTAACTATTAACTATCAAACATCTCTGAAGTTCTCTAAATTTCAAAAACTCTTTTTAGAACTCTCACAACAGGCTCCAAAACTCATCTTTGATACAACTTCGTCAAAATCTGCCTTCCTAACTCAAATATGCAGCTAAAAACCTTACAATTAAATATAATATTCATTGCATAACTAATAAGATCACAGCAAAATTCGAATCTAAATTTCTATTCCTCCGAAATTTTAAATTTAAATTTGGTACTCCTAGGAAGATTTGAGATACTTGAGTGCTGAAGAAAAAATGAAATGATTTGCTTTTTTTAGATATCTGTAATAACCTTCTTCAAACTTATCTGTATAACGATAAAATTGGGAGCAATTCAACTCAAATACCCACAAAAAAAAAACATTAAAAAAATGTATTAGTATTAATTAACTATAATTTTGAATTAGAATAGATAATATGTTACAATTTTCCTGTGACAAACATTTGGTTACAACAATATAAAATTAACTATGACGTTTTACAAATGCACTTAACCACCCACACTATCGTCACTTTTAAGTTTAATCATCGCTCTGATTATAAGGCTTTGCTGCCGAAACGTGCGTCAGCAATTTTCTAACAAATTTTTGGTGTGTGGATCAACAAGTGTTTTTGTGAAGCGAATAAGATCGAAGAAAATTAATTAACTATGACGTAATTTTTAATACTATAAATACTTAATTTATTATAGCAATCGCAAGGCTCAAATGATAACGAGTCCAAAAGAAGAACAAGTGATAAAACAATTTAGCAATCAAAATCTTAATTAATTAGATTTATTAAACTAATTCTACTTTAATTCTACTTAATTAACTAAATCCTCAAACTTAAATATTTTTATTAAAAATAAGAAATTACAAGAATGTGCCTACTATTGTTGTAGAATATTTTACAAGTTTAAAAAAAATTAAAAAGATGCGTAATAGAAGCTTCAAAGGTAAGTATTTTCGATAATATTAAATTTGTTTAAAATATTAAAATTTCTTCAATATCTTGTAATCTTTAAACCTCTTGGTTTCTTTGGATGGTTTAAATTTTTCATAGCTTATTCTTCTGATGTTAGAGAGCTTCTAGTTTTCTTATACTACCCACATTATTTATGTTAGATCTTTTAATTTTTCAGTACTCTTTAGATTTCATACTTTTTTTTAAACCTAAAATTCTTCGTTTTTTTATTTTTACATGTATTCTGTTTTATTTTTTAATACTTTAGATTCTTTGTTATTCTCTTCTTCGACTTTCTCAGATTTCTACATTCTCTAGATGTTTTAGATTTTCGGTATTTTATACACTCTTGTTTTTTAATTCCACATTAAACATTCTAGTTTTATTCAGTTTTTATACAGAATTTTAAGATTTTTTTTATTATGATATTCTGTGTTTTTTAGATCCTCTATATCATTCAATCACTTGAATTACAGTAATCATCGTATCCACTGAAATCTGATTCTCTGAACTTTTCCACACCTTAATTTCTTTCGATTTTTGGATGCTTCTCATCCGTCTGAATTTTTTTAGATGTTCTGGATTTTTTATCGAGTTTCTACATACTTCTAGTTTTTAACGCAATTGACCTAAAAACTAGAAAAGGATTGAATCGATGATGATTAGACAAAAAAATCGGTTTCGTTCAAAAAACACTTCAGAAGAAACAGAAACACATCATCAATCTCTATTTTTTTTAACGAAATTTTGAATTTGGAGCAGAAGCGAGAAAGCCGCCAAATCAGATTTTATTCGATTATACAACCATTAATAAAATTAGCCATAATTGTTACATAATAATGTCTAAACTGACTCCTTGTTAGGAATATTTTATCATCACAACGACCTTTATTTAATTAAGTAATTCAATAAACAACAGCACTTTGTCATCTTGAGCACAACAGACTAATAAACATCCAAACTGTCAATACGAAAACTATTATTAGATATTTTCCCGGTATTTTTTTTAAAATACATCAAAAACAGAATGATAACAACTATCACTTTTGATTGCTTCCTAAAAATATGTTTTAGGAATAATTCAAAGAAATTTTGACCATCTCCAAATTTGAACTTACACGAGCTCGACGGCACGTGTCCTTAACGTGATTTATTAACGGCGCCAATATCAATTTGTTAATCTAAGCTGTGTAGGTGTGGACTAAATTCTTCAATTGCACTTCTCAAAATAGAGTTGAATTGCATTAGAATTATTTGGGAGATTTTCACTCGATTCATGAGTTATGGTTCATTGGGTTGATTGATCCATTGCCATTTTTAATGACGGTAAATTCCTACATTTATCCAATGTGAACACGCTTCAGATTATTAATGTTGACACAAGATGTTATGTAAGCAGGGGAACAATTTCAGAACGTTACGTGTCCATAATTACAAAAGTTGTACCATTATGATGGAATCAAATCGTAAGTTTTGATTCATCAACGGAACAGGGAGAAAAAATCACCATACATTTAGGTACATATACATATAGAATTTGAGTAGACTATAGAGTTCTGATAGTTGAAGATACAAAATTTAATTTCTTATCAGTATTTGCATGAATTTGCCGAAAATCTGTGATAAGAAAAATTAAGTAAACATCCTGATACAGTCTATGATCAGAATCTTATAACGTGTCTTTCGAAAAACATATTATCGTATATAGGTCATCAAATAATAAATATTGCTCTAAAAATAAGCAGTTTTATTAATAAAATAATACTAGAAAACGTATCGCAATATGAAGAATCACCCCGATTCTTGCGTAGAGATAAGACAGGTAAACAAATCTTTTATCATTACGTGATAAAGTGAATAACGCACAATCAAATGCGGTAGTGTGATGATTAAATTATCTTTCAAACTACAAAATAATTAGAACATATTTGAGAGCTATGCTAAACATTTAAAAAAAAACTTAATTTGCCGGACGGAAATCCAGAGCCACAAATAGCACCAAAATTTGTTCATTAATTTCATCTTAATTTCATCACTTTAAACAATGTTATCAATGATAATAAAAGTGCTTATAGTCTCCACCAACGAAAGAAATTATTGCTAAATTCGATTTAGCAACATGCGTTCCTATCATCCTATCAAAAATCAAAATCTGGAAAAGGTGGAAATAAAATTACACACGACATCACGATATTTCAAACAATTAAGAAGTCAAGATGTAAGTTTGAGGTGGTTAAAAATTTGTGGTTGAACCAAGCCACTTTAAACCAAAGTCCCCTAACTAAAATTGTCCGTCCAATTTTTTTAAACCATTATGAAATCATAAAAATTTGGGTGTTACCATTACGGGGCAGCGGTATTTTCAGATTTAGACAAGTTTTTTAGACACACCTAAAACTATGTTTTTCTAGAGGATTTTAGTTTTCTTTATCGGCCTTAAATAGAAATTTTAGTTTTTTTAGGTTTTATGTTAATAAAGTTTCCAAGGAATCTAAACACTCTAAATAATGTAAAACGAGTGTTGATGAATTAAAAAATAAAAAAACTAGATAATCTGAAAAATTTCAAACATATAATAACGCTAAAACTAGTTTCAAAATGATCTAATTGTAAGGAATCTGAAAACAATTTGAAAAATTTAAAGAATCTAAATAAATTAAATATACTGAATGACATTAGAAATGCAACACCTTAAAATAACTTTTTTTTAGGTTGGTTTTATAGTCATTTATTGGCCTTAAGTTGCTAAACATCTGATTAAAAATTCAATCCCAACAACTAGCAAACAAAAACTGAAAAACTGAATAATGTGTTTGACGACCCCCGTTCCTAATGCACTCATTGACACGTCCAGGGATCGATTCAATTAGGCGATCGATTTCCTTCCGAGGCAGTTCATCCCAAGCAAGTCGAATTTCGTGCTGTAGTTCAGCTAACGTCTATGGAGGTTTCTGTAGAGTCGCCAGTCTTTTTCCCATCATATCCCAAACGTGATCAATTGGATTTAAGTCGGGAGATCTGGGAGGCATTCAGTCTTGCCCCTTCAAAGAAGTCTCTGGTTCGTTGTGCTATGTGAGGACGTGCGTTGTCTTGCTGGAATAACATGTTTTGGAATCTATCTAAGTATGGGAAAAGATGAGGTTGGATGATGTCCTGAACATAACGAGCTGCTGTCATGTTGTCTCTGATAAACACCAAAGCTGCCACGGGCAACCGCTCTCCAAACCATTATTCCTACAATACGGTGTACATGCCTTTCAACAACAAACTCAATATTGGATCTTTCTCTACGACGGCGACCTACGATCATCATGCCCTAGGTAGAAGCGCAATTCATCACTAAAAGAACCCGTTCCCATTCGTCTCTCCACCCTTGGCGTTCTCGGCACCAATCCAACCTTTGACGTCGGTGTACAGGAGTTAAAGGCAATACCAAATGCGGACGATATGAATACAGCCCAAAAGACTTGATATAAAGTTTGCAGACCAACTGGTCTACCCTCTTCAGAATATCATTGGTCTTCCAGCTGCCGACTTGTGGCAAATCGGTCTCTTAGGCCCATGAGTCTTAGCCGACGATCATACCGTTCTGTGTTTCGTCTAGTTTCGTGTTGGTGTTAGACAATGGTTAAACAGAAATTTTACTAATCGTTGGATTAGTTACGGAGGACCACAATATTGACCGCGCCCCGTTCCCCGAATTTGAATCTACTAGATTTTTTTTCTGCAGCACTATAAAGCGTACTTAAAGTGTATAACACCTTACCGGAAAACGAAGAGGTTTTACGAAACAGATTTACTGGGACTGGAAATGTTGGAAAATGTGCGACAAAGAACATTTACTTAATTTTTTCCATTGTTTAAATTTGCTAGCAGCGATGCTACATTTCTAAAATAAAACTTTTACTACCTTTCCCCGTGTTCAGTGTGATCTACTCTACTGCATCGGACACAGTTAGTGCGTCATTTCTGATACACCCAGTGTATGCACTCTTTCTTCATTTCTGAAATCTTTATTCGACATCACATGACTTATTATTATATTCATAATCCTCGCCTTTAGTGTAATTTTTGTTTATATTTTTGTATTTTACTTTATCGTTTCTTTTGTTCTAATAAAATTTCGTTTATTGTTTTTATTACTTATTTATAACAAATTTTGGTCCATTTTTTGTCTCCCTCTTTTCGTTTTTTTTTTTTTTTGTAGTCACCTTTACTCTTATTTTTTGAAATTTTGATATCTTATCTATTAAGTCTTCTGTTTCTATTAAGCATATTTAACATATTAAAGAAGTGCGAAAAGTGGCAAAATGTACAATTTAAAAAAAAAACTAAAGAATTCCGAAAACCTGAAAAATATAAAGAAACTAATTAATCTGAGCAAATCCAATATCTGGATGAATAAATTTAAACAAAGTATTTTTTTATTACTCCACTCGGAGCATTGACAGTCTTTGATATCACAGTCAAATAGCGCCGCTAAAAAAATTGTTTAACATTTTTTATAAACTTCTCATCTCAAATTAGTTGTTATCATCCCGATAATAACAAATGTGGGCGACGACATTTGGAATTCGAACCGCAACTAACAGATTGCCAAATTTAGCAACGAAACGCATTACTTTGACTCAGAATCCAAATCAATACGTGGCAAAAATGCAGTAAACTGATTTGTTTGTACTGAGAATAAAATTACACGATTATTATTTTACGTGAAAACAAATTAATCAATTGTCTGTAATAAGAAAAAAATCAAAAATTTGATTGACGCAATCATGTGAAAACAACATCATTAATTAAATTTTTTGGGAGTTATCAGGAATATTTACAAATAATTTGGATGTTTTACAATAATTAACATATTCTTAGAGGACTAAAAATCAAATTGGATGACCATGATCAAGTAATTTATGAGGTCGGTTGCGGTTTTGAGGAAAATGTATTCGGGGTGCTACGATTTGGTAAGAAAGTGCTTCAAATTCAGAAAACGCGCAAATAAAAAGATTTTGTCGTCTTCGTGGCGTCGTTAGATACGAAAAAATTCACTCTTGCAAGACTGTTCATTTTTTTAAACCGTCACCAAAGTCCATTTTTACCAGAAAAAAAGAGTCCACACAACATAGCAACAATGTTAGCAACTTTACTAAATTGATAAGGTAAGAACTGCTCGCGACTGTAAAAAACTTTTGATTTAAAGCTCTCAACTTTCAGCTCGTGAAGATAAAGAACAAACCTAAAGAAGACTAAAGACAGAAGACCTAAGAAGGCAAAAGACAAATTCACGAGATTCATTACCATTACCAGACTTATTGATTTATTGATTATTATCAACCAAACTTATTGATTTCTGTGTAAACAACAACTCCTATGAAAATCAAACAGTGCCTAATAATATTCGTTGTTCTAGTCACACTTTGAGAGGTCACATTAAATTTAGTCAGGTAAAAAAACTTTTCTGACACAGTCTTAGAAATGATGTCAACACTTTTGAATTTTGGCCAATATGAACCGTCGATTTCCTCGAATGTGACAGAAATGTGTCACCATCATAAAACTGTGGTCAAAATCTGCTTTTTGACATCGCCATGAATATTAGAAGATTACAACAGACCCAGTTGTTTGTGGCGTGCAAGCAAATAAACAATTTATGGATAATATCGACTTTAATTTATTGGAAAGCGTATAATTAGTTCTGTTTACTACTAATGCTTCCTATTTTCAATAATAAGTAAATTGCTGATTTGTGTACAAATTTTATCATGAAAGCTTGAAAATAAGAAATACATCAGACGAGCAATAAAAATTACAATAAAAAGAAATTAATCATAACACAATTATTTTTTCTGGTTTAGCCCTAAAATATATGCAACATATAATACACGTCAGTATTATAAACTGCCTACTTTTTACTTTTTATTGTTTGAAGCTTAACTTTGAAACTGAAATACTATTATCAAATAATTAAAAACATCATTTAAAATTCTCAAGTACGTTTTTCGATCAACAGGGACATCATCAGGATAACAAATCTTTGGTTGAACCTCCTTGACTTGCTGAATAAACTGTTTTAGAGTTCTTCGTGTGTTCCGATCCATTTTAATCGTCCTCATTTTATCGTAACACAGTTTAAGAACAGCTTGTGACTTTCTGTTGATTTTGTCACAAGACATGATCATTAAAGGAGGCCAAAAAAAGAAGAACATTAATATCCAAGTTGTGTAACAAACAGCATCAGGAATGTGCAACAAAAACCCGCAACACAACGTCAAATACACGAAAAATATAGATTCTGTTGCAAAAATAGAGATCATTTTCTGTAAAAGAAGGAACTGCAGACCGTAGATGCTACTGATGTTGCTCAAAGCTGCGGACAAAACGTAGTGGCATTTCATGCAATTAACAATGTTGGGAACTTCGTCTTTTGGACTTGTTATCAAAATTTCAAGTCTCTGTTCTAAAAGCTGAAATTTCTTAATTATGTTGGATGTAAGGTGGCAAAAGTTCACGACGAAAAAGTGAAGTCTGCATAACAAAAACAAGGTTATTAAGTTGTACTTGTAGGATTCCCACCCGAAAATAGTAGTTCTGCAGTAAATGTCCCAGGCGAACATTAAAAAACTGATACAGTGTAAAAAAAGCGCTCTTTTGCATTTCTGCTTTTGAAAATGCAAAAAGTTGTTGGTTCGCTCTATTCTGTTGTGAAGCTGTGCGACGTTGTTATTGTTAAAGATGCAAACAGATTCGTTGATGATGCAAATTGTTACTAATAAAAAGTCTCCACTTCCGTCCATAAACGCCGAAACAGACTCTACTTCCTTATAAAAAGTTTGCAATTTTCCTGACACTGCCCACAAGTACAAAAGCAACATCATTATGTTTGAAATAATTGCAAAAATGCGTCTATATTTTAGTGTCTGGAACAGCACCATTTCACTAACTACCAGCTAAGCCAGAAATTGGATTCGAAGTAATTATCTAATTGTTTGGGCAACAAAAAACTTCAAGACTTAAATAAACAAATGTACATTAAGATATCAAAGACAAATATAAGTTACGCAAGCTGATTCCATTCATTAAAAATATTTATGCACCCCAGAAAGTCAAAAATAATTTTACAATAAATTCGAGAAAATTAGAGAGTGTTTTCACGTACGTGTCGAAAATTGGTGTAGGTTATACTAAGATACTGCTAAAATTGGCAGAAAGGAACTAATCTACTGACAATAAGAAAAAATAGCTTTCAATTACTTTCAACAAAGGGGAAATTCAAGATATATAGAGACTAAACACCAACAATGATACAAAAACAAAAACAAAACATAAACACGGATAGACGATCAATGTAAAAAAAATTTTCAAAAATAAAATAAAAAAATACAATGGAAAATTTTGATAAAGCGTTAGTAAAAGGGACTGCTGGTTGGTTGTGATACCTACGCCATTTTAACTTGTTATAACTTAGAGCAATATTTTTTTAAGTTTACTGTAATGAAGTTGTTTTAGAGAAAGTACTTTGTAAGTTGTTACTGTTGGTTGTACCGAAAACATTGACATAACATTTATTATATCAAATGAGATTATGGTACTTTGTTTGAATACTGCTGGATTGTTGAAGCGCCCTATGTTATTAAAACGTTTTTAAGACAGCCCTCTAGTGGTAATACACTGTACTTTTGACCCAGCTAACAGAAATCCAAATTTTTCTGATCACAGATTTCTGTTTTATCTTGAAGCAAATCCGTCTAACCTCACATTTTTCTGTCAAAAATTCTTTAAAAAGTCGAAAATGTTTAATCCACATTTCTTTTTACGAATATCTCCAGTAATAGTACCCCCATTTGCGAAAAATCTCCACCTTTCTGCAACTTGTAATGAAATTCGCAAACTCGCAAGACTTCGAGTTGTGGACAACAGTGAAATCGGTAAAAGGGCCATGGTAGAGGGCAAACCACCCCGATGTATACACGTGTACAATAAACAAGGAGTTGGATATATAGGTCTGTAAAAAAAAAACAGAATTTTTGTTTTTAAATATAGTTTTGTAGGAGATAAAGTCTTGGTGGCAATAAAAGGAGAAAAGAAGAAGGCAATTCTCGTGGGGTTGAAGCAAAAACAGAAAACGAAGGTACCCAAGTTTGATAGTAATAATATTGTGTTGATCGACGATAATGGGACACCTTTAGGGACAAGAATTCATGTTCCCATACCTACTATATTAAGGACAATTTTGAAAGAGAGAACACATGCGAAGGGGGCTGACTATACGAAGTTGTTAGGGATCGCCTCGAAATTCGTTTAGGAAAAATATTTTGTATTAAATTTAAACAGAATAAATTTATATGTGTATTATTGGTTGCCTATCGTCAGCGCTAGTACAACAAATGTATGTAGATGTCGCTGCGGAATTTAAACGAAACGAAAACTTGAGTTTGATATTTTACTAACAAACATTGATACAAACTGTCGATTGGTAAAAAGCTATAAAAAAGACTCCATTCGTTAAGTATAGTAAAACCGGAAATAGAAAAAAAAATGAAACGGGATAACAAAGAGGGCCAAGAACCCTGAATGATGGCGAAGGTGCTAAGAAAGAAATCAGCAGAAATTCCCACCCTGGAAACGCAAACCGGAACTGCGTACGAAGGTGAAAGTATTCGCGAGAACACTGCATGAACAATTCACCACCAACCTCTCGAAGGACAGAGATTTCGAAGCAGAAACGAACCACAACGTTACTCATCACCTCCAAGTTTCGGAGTCGAACCAAATGGAAGAAACAACGGAAGAAGAAATCGAAGAAATGATACACGGCAATAAAAAAATTCTCAGGTAGGTATGTAGACACTATAAAAAATAATCAACGGCATTTTAAGTCATCGGAAGTTTCCGGAAGCTTGGAAAGAAGCCCAGATCATCATGACTCACAAACAAGAAAAGAAGAAAAACGATCTAACAAGCTACCGGCCAATCAGTTTGCTTTCCAGTCTGAGCAAAGTGGCTGAAACCTATTAGCTACTAGCTCCAAAGAAGAATGATGGAAGTCATCGAAGAAAGTAAAATCATCCCGGAAGAACAACATAGATTGACAAGAAAACATGGAATCATACATCAAACGACGAGGATCGCGGACTTCATCATCCGAGGATTCACCGTGTCAAAAATCACCAGTGGAGTCTTTTTAGACATCGAAAATGCCTACGACAGAGTCTGGTACCAAGGACTCGTACGGAATTATCGACTTCCTGATAACTTTGGCCTGCAGTAAGTTAATTAAATATTTACCAAATCGTAAATTTCAAGTAAAAATCAATGAAAAAGAATGAAGCACCAGGTGGAGCAGCCCAGTAGCACCTCAGGACTAGGTGCTAGGGCTGCTTTTGTACTTGCTTCTCACAGCGGACGTTCGAAGAGAAATGACACTATCATCGCGACGTTCCCAGACGACACGGCAATCCTGGGCCAAGGAAGAATTACAACACTTACAAAAATAGGGAAAACACGAAAAATGGAAAGATACCAGGATAGAATCCTGGAACTTTTTCCGTCACCAAGTAGCTCCCGTCGAGTTCTACTAACGTGCAAAAACTCATCCCGATGTATGGAACGGTTCAAAAGTTATAGGAAATTTCTAAAAATCAACAAATTTTCATCGATTGGGTCAGAAATTTTTTCGAAAAATTTTGCCATTTTCGAGGTCGAGTCAGCACCGGATTCTCAGCATTTCGGACCCCAGAAACACGATAACGAAGAGATATTCAAGAAATCTCTTCAAATAAAAAAGTTGAGAAATCGTAGAAATCGCCAAAATTTCTAACAATCAAGGAACGAACAGAAAAATCTACACTGAGAAGACTGAAGAGACCAAGATTCATAATGGAAGAAAGATAACAAAAAAGAAGAAGGAAATAAGGCACCCAACACGTATGCAAACCAATATACTCGCTGAAACAACAATCAACGATGAAGAAAGAAGAAGAACACCAACGAACCAAAGACCAACGATGTAGAAAAAAAAAGAAGAAAAAAACCAACGAAGAAAGGGACAGCCACAACTATGGAAAAACATTGTCAGATGAAACCGCAAAAAAGAAATCAACGTATTGAACAGAAACGCTAATCCTAAATTATCCAAGCAGATTGTCTGCCACCCTTGTCATACATTCCAGGACATAACAATTTATGTTCTTTTATGTTTGATGTAGTTTTTGGTAATTACTTTATTTTTATTATTTTCCAGTGCAAAAGGATGCAGTCATCCTTTAAAAGTGACAAGTGAAGTAACTAAAATTCCATACTCCAAAAAATTGTAAATAATCCAAATTGGGACAAAAAAAAGTATTAAGTCGGTACTTAATTTTATTAGTACCACCTAATGAATTAAGCTAACAATAATTATAATAACAGTTTAGACTTCGTATTGTCACAACAGCACAGAAATTGTAGTTAGTAATTATAAGCGTTTAGACAGCAGTATTATCGGTAGCTTCGATCGGTGGTACCCCAGAATTATCATAATTCTTGGGATTCCCGTTATAGGAAATTTCTATAACTCCAGACTTAACCGTGTTATATTCAGCCAACTCTTCATAAAAATAGTACATACCCAGCTGCCCATAGCACATAAACACTAAAACAAAGAGTCAGGAAAGAAACGACAAGTGTGATTCTCACGTGAAATAAAGAAAATGATGATAAGAATTTGGTTATGGAACATATAAATCCCTGCATAAATCGTCACGATGAACAAAGGGACCGACCCTAAAAGGACGTACCATAAAACGTACTTTTCTTTCGCCTGAAAAAAAACCGGCAGCATAAAAATGCACGAATTTCCAACATCTCACTTGTAGCAACCCGATTAACAATAAAATCCCATTAAACAACGTCAACAACCCTAAAATTAAACACACAGTAAACAGGGTAATATCACCCTCAACTCCGGATTCTTCTGTTGGAAAACGTTTCGCCACGGTGGTCTCGTTGCAGAATTTCGTCACGTTGCAAACTTTTTCTACTATGTGCATGTGTTTCGTTATTTTTGTAAACTTGTTCTTTTTTTCTAAATCCGATAATTCTATAATTGAAACCATGACCTCCAGACTACCTTCCAACTAAAATAATTTTTTAATAATTTTAAAACTAAAATAGGTACTTACTAAATTAAGGAAGGACATGACGATGGCCCCTACTTTTAAACTAAAACATAAACAGAAATGTCGAGTCATGTTGAGATGCGTTTGGTGATGTTAAAACAAGGGTGACAACCAAACTGAGGAAATTATTGAATGGGGAAAGACGCCAGACTTCTTGGCGCGGTGGAAGACTTGACTGGTGTCTCTTTCTGGCGAAATATTGATTTTTGGGAGATTTAAATGGAGATGAAAGTGGATTATTTTAGCTTGCAAAATAAGTTAATTTTAGGGATTCTATAAATATCTTGTTTTAAAAAGACAACAATTCCAGTTAAAATATTTTAATAAATTATATTATATTTTATAGCCAACATTTTTTATTTTCTATCGGGACATTAAATGAGTCAGCACCAACTTCTGTGTTAATCTTTATTAAATATCGCCAAGAAATGAATTCCCGGTCGTATTTAAAATGTAACGCACAATTATTTAAATTATTATTTGTTTAAAGACTAAAGCTGTCGAAAGAGTTTTCCCTCGAAATGGCGCTGCTGAAATAACCATCTTCATAAAATACTATCAAGGTTTCCAAACTCTCTGTTCTTTTTCTTCTGACCAGAATAATAAAAAATCCAATAACGCACGCTTGAGCACACAACATGAATGTCGTTAACAAAATCATAACAATTTTCAAATGCCACTCCAAAAACACGATGAACAAAACTTCAGCCATCAAATAAACCAAGCTTGGAGTACTCAACACCAAGTAAATAAAAATCCACCTCGCATTTTCCTGCAACAAAATTTTATAAGAAAAATACACACAAAAATGGATGTACCTTTATTAACCCAACCAATAAGATAAAGCCTCCAATAATAAGAACAACACCGACAACACTGCAAATTATTAAAGAATGAAAATCGATAATTACAAACTCAGTTTTTGGGCTTAGATATAGAATTGATTTGATTAGAGAGACCATAAGCATTACAGCTCCGGCGATCTGCAAGTATAAACATCGGATTTTTTTACGACCAAAAAATACTTACTGGTGTTGTAAAAGCCATAACAAAACCACATAGTTTTAAACGAGATGAGTTGAAATCCACTACTAACATTTTAGTTTTAGGTTTTCATGTCGATTTTGTGTTGGCAGGAATGAGTCAGCGGACGATCTGACTTTCCTGCTGGCGTTTTCGTGCTTTTTTGTTCGAACATTCGCCTTCATTCCGTCCTGCAAAGTGTTTGTTATCTCGTTTTTTTTACTGATATGAATGGGAAATAAATTTGTCATGTCTACAGAGCAAAGTTTTATAAAAAATACATCTACATTCATTATTCGATCTATTTTTAATTGTGTCAATTCATTTTCTAATTATTTTAAACATTCAGTGTTCTACGGAATTTAAAAGATACAAAAATAAGTACTTTTGAGAATTCTAATAAAAGTTTGCAAAAACGGAAGAATCTAGAACATACGGAAAATTCAGTTTGCATTTAGAACAGCTCGAAAAACACAAAAATCCAAAGCAGTCAAAGGCAAACAAACTGTTCGTATCTGTTCAAAACGATTTGATTTTAAGTAAGGAAATTAATAGTTTTTACTATTATTAAAGGTGGTCATAATTAAACGAATTCAGGTCATAAATGTGACTTAGATTATTTAAAATTATTTACCATTACTTAAAAAAAATGTATATAAAATTTAAAAAAAAAACATATTTTTAAATTCTTAAAGTCGATTTTTTACTAATTGATCATTAGAATTAGAAATAATTTTTGAGGATTACAGGAGAACCAAATTTATGAAATTATTTATGAAAAAGACTGATAAATCAGACATCATTTTTCTGAATAATAAATTATTAGAACAATTATTATTGTTTTTAAATAAATTTTAAATTCTAATGATGTATAAAGTACAACGAATTTAAAGAGTCTAGAAACTCTGTTGTTGAAAAATAATAACGGATACAAAAAAATCTAAACATTTCAATAAAATGTACAAAAATTCCAAAAAAAACTTAAAAATATCCAAAAACTATTTACCATCAAAAAAAAAAAAATTCTACAAACAATAGAAAATCTATTGCGTCTATAGAATTTAAAAATAAAACTAAACAAATCAAACATAATAAAAGATACAAAACAACTAATACATGCATAAAATCTAAAAATTGTCAAATAAAATAAAAAAACACCAACCTAAAATTTATTAAATATAAAAAAGGAAAAAAACTAATAAATTATATGTAAAAAGCAAAAATTCCAAAGCATTTAAGTGATAATAATTTACAAAGTATAAGAAAAAGCAAAAAATATCTAAAAAATCCAAAAAATATAAAAATCTAAAAACTAGAAAATTTAACAAATACAAAAAAACGGAACAAAAATTATATTAAAGATAAACAAAAATATCCAAAAGATCTTTCTAAAGCTCAAAAAATATAAAAGATACAAATAATAAATGTCCAAATAATCCCAAGAATAATAAATATTTACAAAAATTCTAACGCTTATTAGTGTCTACATAAAAAAAACTTATTGAAAAAGAAATTAAATCGATAGTTTGTTAGTACGTATTGAAAAGTTTCTCAGTAAAAAAAAAATCTCTCACATTTCTATTTCTCCTAAAAACCAAAATTATTTCAACAATATCGTTTTTAATTAGCGACAATTATCATACAATTCATATTCATTATTATCCCGACGATCTGTCTTCATCTCTTGATAAAATACATACACAGGATATTCCAAAAAACAGGCAAGACTAAATAACGGTATAATAAAAAACAAAGCACCCTTCACAAGATCCACATCAAACCCAATATGTAAAAATGCCAACCCGAATAAAACAAAGATCGCTATAACAATTATGGTGTTCAAACAAAAATGCTCCAAAATCCTTTTGGGTTGGCGCTAAAACACACTTTATTGTGATTTTTTTTTTTTAATTTTTTATTGTTACCCAAACTGCGCCAACAAACAGTAAAAATCCGCTAGTGATCCCCATCAGAGTAATTACAAGAAAAGTGTAAAATACAAAGCGTTCAATGACCAGAAATGACCGTTCGTTTTCTGAAGAAAAATAGTGGAATCGGAAAAGACCGACAAGGAAAGCTAGACCACCAATCTACAAAAAAAGTTGCATGAAATACGAGATTTGGGCCATCTTACCAACTGTGCAAAAACGATAAAACCAATGCAAAAACGTATAATGCTGTTTTTACACGTCATTGTGGTAAATTCTGTGTCAACTGACTTGGTTGGAAGAGCGGATAACAGAGAGATAACAACAAATAAACAGTTTATTTAAGTTTATGTAATTGTAGTTAATGTCAAAAAAAAACATTCAACATTTTCGGTTTACTCGTTTGATATTATCCTACAAATTTTGTACACGGCAAATTCCAAAAAACACACAGCCACAGCTACTAAGAAAATTATGGCAGCCGGAAAAGACCAAAGAATCTCACAATGATCTATAACCTCGGCAACAAGATATCCTGCAACAAATGACGCAACCACAAGATTGATGCTAAAATGGACCACAAGATGTTGCTTCTGACGCTAAAACAAAATTATAAAATGAGGATAAAAACGAGTCTTCTTACCCAAACGATGCCTACGAACAAAAAGAAACCGCTAATCACATTCGCAAAGCTCAAGAATAAACAGGCAGAAAAGAAAATTGATAGGCTGGTTTCAAAATTCACTCTTGAGACGATTAACTGACATAACCACCTGATGGACAATACTCCAGTTGTCTTCAAAAAAATAGTATAAAGAATTCTAAACGGGGATATTTACCAAATGAGCGAGAACCAGAAAAGAGGCACAAAAAATGAAACATTCTTTCTTTGCTGACATTTCGGTAAATTCGTCAACTGTTGAGTAAGAATTGATAAAGTTCTAATTCACGATAATAGACATTGAGGCGAACGTGATAATTTTCATAGCTGCGATTCGTCAAGTCTTTACTAGAAGTGTTTCGAGATTTTCAGGACAGCACAGAAAGGGAGAAAACGTTACTACTTGGTTTATTAAAAGCAGTGCACGAAAAAAATTGGCCACACATAACAAACCGTAGAACTTTTATTTGAGAAGTTTTAATTAAATAAATTATGTAGTCTTATTTTTAAACCAACACCGCTCATAACCAATTTACTTTAAACAAAAATCTCTAACTTTTCTTTTTAAACTACTTAAGAGATCTTGTGCAGGTTTAACAGGAATAGTTGCTGACGCTTACTCCACTTTTTTCAAAATCACAGATATTTTTAGCTTAGTTTTTTGATTTTCTTAATATTTGTTTTACATGTGACTTTCACATGTAAAACAAATATTAACTCCTCAATGAATCTCAGTTCTGGGCAGTTTGATCGATTGCTGTCTTCGGTACAAATCTAACTTCATTAATTTGATACCACTAGATTGCAATTTTTGCGTAGTGTACCGCGGCTAAGACTTTTCTTTCCACAAGTTGACATTTAGGAACTGTCTTCCTCGTCAAACTGGCTCTCTTTTTATGGTTCCTTAAAATTGTTTAAAACGTTTGTTGCTATCCCCAGTGATTTTGCAATACCTCTATAAGAAATCTGACAATTTTCATTCCATTTGCACAAAATTTGTTTTCTAACCAAATGCTGTTGGCAACTTATTTTGGAAAAAAACACAGCGCACAACACATCTGACTTTTCTAAACAGTGACCTTAGACAAGGTGTTTTAATAGTCCAGGACTGTACTCAATTATTTTAAGTAGAACAATATATTTTTAATTATATTTAATAAAGGTACATTTTTAGCGTCATTATTAATAGCAATTGATTACTCTAATTTGGTATAAAGCTAAATGACACTAATATTAGTTAATATTAGTTAATGCTATCATACAAAGTGTTCTTTAGAAACACATTTATTTTGTGCAATATTTAAACAGCTATATTTTTTTTAATGGGCAACCCTGCATCTTTTGCATCATCGGATTCTTTTTTTCATAGAATTTCATTTTTATTAAACACAAGCAATATATTTTTGGAGATATCGTAATTTTTTTAAAAATTATGACATAAATGTGTTAATTATTAGTAAAAATTAAGCTCTGTTCAGATTTTAAAAACAATAAAATTTATAGGAAGAACTAAAATCTAAAAATTTCAAAATCTCCAATGTATCTAAAGAATCGAAAAATTCTAGGGATATAAAAAGTACAAAAAAACTAAAGTATTTGCAACACTCCAAAAATCCTAAAAACAATAAGTAGATACCTAATTCAAAAATTGTACCAAAATTTTCAAAAAAAAAACACAAATTTAAAGAGTCTAAAAAATAAAAAATAGGATAAATTTAGACTCAAAAAAATTAAAAACAAAAAAAAACAAAATTTCTCACATTCCTGAAAATCATTTCCAAGTTCTTGGACCAAATGGATGTATCTAGGAATATTCCACCTATTTTTTTTGCGTACGTACTTTATTGTTGCTAAAATTTACTAAAAATCTTCTTATAACGAGTAATTACATTTTTTATGTCACAATTTTATAAAGAAGAGGATTTTAAGAATACTTGCAAAAGATATACAAAAAAGTGAAAAGAAGTAGTTTATAAAAAATACCAATCATTTTAACGTATAAGTTGCACTTTATTTCGAAATAATAAAAAAAACAGTAAATTTTGATTTTTCTAAATAACAGTTACAAGGACTATAATTTTTATTACTTACATATTCACATATCGTTAAAATAACAGTCCACTTATAACCTGTCAACTTTGAGCTAATTTGTAGTTTGATAACCACTGCATTTATTTCCATGTTGGTAGTTGCCTTATCATATTTGCGTATGAGTAATACAGGTCTAACTTCAACTGTCAAACAGACAGAGCTACCATCATGTTTCAAACTTATAAGCCCCCTTTTTTTTAATTGTATGGTAAAAACACGCTTATTTGAATATAAAAATTACAAAATATTTCTTTCCGTACTTAACTAGTCTCTTTAACCCCCACTTCGATTTGCTCGTCTCTAAAATTACGTTCACACATCCCTTTACAAAACATATAAACAAACACTTCCGAACACCACGCCCCCACTAAAAGCACCCCCAATCCCACATAACTCAAGATCTCCATTTTCCCCGACATCTCCCTCAAAACCACAAAACTCCCAACCAACCAATTAATGCAATTTAGAACTAAATACAACAGCACGTACTCTCGGTTCACCTAAAAATAGAAAAAATAAGTATCCATCTTAAAAAACTTTTCGCTTTTACCATAACAATACCAATAATTAACAAAACTCCATTATGAATGAGCAAAACACTCATCAGGAACATGATAACAAGAAGCCCAATTCGGCCATTTTTGTTAATGGCTACTTTGTAAATGGCGCCTCCCAAGGTTAGACCCCCCACCAACTAGAAACACACAGTTAAGTCAGGAAATAAGTGTATTTTGTACTTACAAGGTTAAAAGCGGCCGCTACAAAAGCTCCAGCTTTTAAATCGTAACAATTTCGTACCATGTTGCTGTTTTGGAAGAGAATGCGTAGAACGAGGTTAAAGGAGGTGAAGTGGGTTATTTTTAAAATGATGTTGATGTCACATATGTGGGCAATAAAGTTTGAAAGGTTGCCAAGAGGGAAAAGTTAAGTTGTGTTTGTTAGAAAAAAAATAAACAAACAGTTTTTCTTATGAATAACAGAGTGAAAATTTTACTTATTTCAATAACGATTTTATATCGTTATCTTCACTTCAGACTGAAGGATTTTCATTTTTTTATGACTGTTGTAAGGAAAAACCCGAAATTATTTTTTCACAGCAATATAGTTCTAGAACTGTTTATCTTTCACGCTACTAGCATAAATGTTCGTAATGCAACCACAAAATTTAATGTTTTCACTAATATTTACAAAGCTAGTGTAATGTTATCCACTTCTAAACTTTAGTTGCTGTATATTTCGTTGAAATAGAATGGCTGTTTATGAGATAAGTTAATAAATGTATTTTTCCGTATTAGGCATGGAATTTTTATTCGAGATGACAGGCGACATTTAAAACATGTCGTATGTCGAAAGAATGAAGTTTCTTCGTGTTCCACATATTTTTATACGAGAGTATTCGTAGTTTGGTTATTGTCGAATTTTGGCAAATCTCATTTTTGATGAAAACACCAGGACAAATGTTTGTTACCTAACTTGATATCACGACTATAATTTTAAACAAAATTAACATAAAATAAAAAAAAATTATAAAAGAAACTGATATATTTTTAACTAATGTTGATAAAAAATTTCACATATACCCAAAAATTAGTAAAAATGAAATATTTGAGCGTCGCGACGTCACACTATTGGTGATAATAAATATCTACATATATCGGATTCTAGTGCTTAATCAGCTATAACATACACTTTACAAAACATTCTACATGCTCTCTCCCGTAGCGACTCGAAGATCTGATACGATTGATCACTTTTAATTACTTTATTACCCACGCGGATACGGGCTCAAAACACATAACACAACAAAAATTAAGTGTAGAATTTTCTTTTTCCTTCTAGAGCTCCCTAAAACAAACTAATTGCAAAATTAATCGTGTTACGCGATACATTACGGTCTTTGGTGTTTCTATAAATTTGAACGAGCGTTTCATGTGAAAGCACAAGAAGCAAAATGGCCTAAAAATAGCAAACATAAATTACCAAGAGGTTTACAAAAACTATCGGCACAGTCCCATTTGGTACGATAGCTTGAGTTGGGTACTCCGTGAGACTCAGCCGCTAAATTTTTAAACCCATTTTTTGCATACACAGATAAAATAGACAATCCTTTCCAGTACGACCAAAAGTAACAACCTCCACTAATAAACTCGTGAAACAACTTCACTTCAATAAATTCTAAATTATCACAAGTTAAAATGGCGTGGGTGCCACTATAAACCACACTCTCCTTTCCAGAGACCAGCTTCCCTTCATCCCTCTCACAACCCCCGTCTTCTCTTTCTTCATCTTGCGGTACTACTTGCTCAGCATCTTGTGGTACTACTTTTTCACTTTTTAAAGGTGGGAGATTTAAAATTTAAAACGGTTTACTACAATACGTACAGCATTGACATTTAACATACTAAATAACCTTGCAAAAGTTAATAATAATAATACTAGAGTCTTTCATACTAAAAACAAAACAAAAATCTATAATCTAGCAAGCTTACAAGACATTGTCGATGTAGGCTCACAAATAGTGGAATTATGGCCCATATTATTCTCCGTTCAATCAAAAATGAGTTATTTCAAAACCTGTAACGTCAACTCTTTCAGACATAATAGCCAGATGAATGTTAGTAGGCTTGAAAATTCTATAGATGTATGTAAATACATAGATGCTAATTTTATGAGCATCAAAATAATAAACTGTAGATTTTTGTTAAATTTATTATTTCTGTGAATTGCAAATGATAATGTTACATTTGTGAAACATTTCTAACACAATTTCATAATACAATATAATCGAATCTAGAATACAAAAATTTGTAAAGATATGTAGAAGCGCACTTAACCGCTATCGGTAACATGCACAGAAAAACTTTATGCAAAGTAACAAACATAGTAAAGCTTTCATAATAAAACCCTGAATTTCCAGTTTCTAAAATTAAGAAGACTAGAGACATGAGATACAACGGATATGACAATATGTAGAAATAGTGTTGAGCTTCCTGTCTCCAGTTTTTATTTGCAAATTATATAAAAAAAACTACTTGAAATAAAAGTGTCTAGAGGGTAAAATTACAAACCAATAGCGCCAATGTTCCCTCATTCAATAATGAAACATTTGTCACATATTTAGCTCTGTTGTTTTTCGAGTTTGACCAAAAAGTCCAGAACACAGTGACGTAGTTAACACTCCAAACTTGTTGAATTCAGAACTGCCAGGTAAAGTATGTAAACTCTCTGTGACTTTTTTGATCCTTGGTCTCGTAGGAACTTTTGATGGTGAAACTACAAATTCATAGCGCTCATCTTCCTTTAGATATTAAACTCTGATCATTTATAATAATAATCGATAATTGAGTTGTATTTCAGACATCTTACAATTTTGACAGTAACAAGTTTAATAAATAGAGTTAGGTATATACACCAAATCGATCTACTTTCAAAATGCACGAATCAACACTGTCATCTACAACCAACGATCCTATTTAGGTGACTTTCAACCATGTTCTCGAGCGAAAGCCTGGTGGGAGTTTTAAATGCGTTGAAATATTTCCACTAACTTACGTTTTTAAAGTTGTAAAAAAATCAAAAATTCAATGAAATGGAAGACTCCCGTTTAAGATCCATGTAGCCGACGCTTAAGAGGTACGTTTTCGTTATTGTACGAATCTCATTTCTTGGTTTGCTCCCTCCAGCCCTGCTACAGTTCTTGACAATCTTAGATACAATCTCCAAACAAAATAAAACATGAACCATTCATAAATGAAATACGTCACATAAACAGTACCGAAAAAAACACTAGCCCGAACAATAGAAGCACTGGAAGAAGTAGACGAATTGGCGAGGGAATAAAACGTAAACAGCCAGAATGCGTGCTTCACCACTAGACCTACAGCATTGAGAACCAAATAAAGCTTTACCAGCTCTACTCTCTCCTAAAAACACAACATTAGTCTAAATCTCAACTTAAAAGAAATAATAGTCAAACCTCAATTATACCTTTCAATAGAAACGCCCCTTTCAAAATTTCGAAAAGTCCATAGAAAAAAGTTATCACGTCTAAGATGTTGAACCAATATAAGATCGTAAAGCATAATCGAAAAAAGATTACAGAGAATCCCTCCAACTTAAAATGCGACGTAGAAATGGTACATTGCTTAGGAAAATACATACGAGATGAGCCACGCCCTTATAATTGCAGAGAATTCGTGTCCAAACGTCTTGAGCCATTTCTGGGTTTACTTATAAAATGCTACTTGAACTTGAAACTACCAACTAGTTGTTGGTATTGAACACGTGCACCTCCCGTCACTCCAACGACGGGAGAAGAGAAGCGAGGAACACATTGATCTGCGCTTTCATAGTTGACTCATGCGCTGTAAAAAATGCTATCCGGCCAAAACAGAGAATTATATAATAGCTGTTTATATAGCAAGTGGAAATTATAGAAGTTATATATTATTCAGGAAGTTTTCCGCATAGCACAGCAACAGTTGCCGACTTCTATTCCTCATGTGGTTCTAAAATATCTACAGTTACACCCGAATCAGCTAGTGGAGATGCAGAGATTCGTCGCCAACTATGTCCTGTACATAACAAAGCTGCTTACGGTTTATAACCAACATTTTTTCTTTTCAAAGGAGTCGTTAAATTGTGAAATTTATTTATATCAATATTATGTTTAACGTTAACGTGGTTTTTAACATTCGATAGTAGGCCTAAATCGTACAAGCAGCACCTATTTTGCCCTTTCATTGAAAATGCCAAAAAAACGTCTTCGTTGAAAGTGACTATTTTTCCACAACATTTTAAAAATCTTTTATAATGTTGCTCGCAAATTTTGCGAGATTTTGAAGGTAGTAAGCGCTCCAATGCGCCTTTGCTTTTTTAAGTCAATTTTTTCATAGTGCACTTATTTTTGTACTTTTTGTAAAATGGCTGGGCTTGTTGACACCGTAACTGTGATAAATTTCATGGCACATATTTCGCATATTTAAATTTTTTTATTTCCTCAGCCATCTCACAAAAATAAACCAACAAAATGTCTTCAGAGCCGACTCTTTTAGAACTGAACCAATCTATACACAAGACTTTTCAACATTTTTTTGAACGTAGACAATGATAAAATGGCGGTTCGTTCTCTAGCTGCAATCGATTGATCCATTTTCATTCCATTTCTCCAATTTTCACAATTAAACTTTATAGTTGAAGCTTAAAAATTTCAAAATTGACAATTTTCGAACCCAATTACTGTTTTTTTTAAATTTGTATAACCTGCAAAAAATGCTGTTAAAATTTGACCAAGCATTTCAGAAACATTCTGTATAGTTTCCTTGGTTATTTTTGGTTTTCCATTAAATTATGACTTCTCTAAACAAGAACGGGCACTAGAGGAACGCTTGGACTCGGCCTTATCAGCAATTCCAGCAACCAATGGGACTCCGGTCCAAATACGACCCCCGATTTTCTAATCGAGTTTGGTGTCCCTGGCCCGACAAACCTCTAACACTTACATTTCTACATTTGTCACACATTGTCAAAACACAAAGATCAATTTCGAAGATCATCCCTAATTGATTTTGAACCCTCGTGGATACGAGCTGAAAACACATAAAACACGACAAAAACATTACGCAAAACAAAACATCGCACCCTTTGGTGTTTCCAATTTCCTAGAACGAGCGTCTCGTGCCAAAGAACAAGACAAAAGAAAACCGCATCAAAATTTGGTGTCCCTGTTCTGAAAAATGCAACAAAATCCCTAAATCTTTACCTACAACGGACACCAAAGCAACAGGTGCTTAAAGAGTCGCTGATTGCGATTGCTCAAAAAAAAAAACTCTTCTGAAAAAGAAGAAAACTGCCGACTCCTGTTCAGCATCACCGTAAGTGGCCTCCAACAGATTCGGCATTCCTCAAATTTACAGCTCCAAAATTTTGGCAAAAACGGTTATAACAAACCCTTTCAGTGTTATCCCCAGGGTCGTTCGTAGTGATTCCCATGACCTTCGTATTCTTTAGACATCCGGTTTGAAAAATTTTATTGGTAAAAATTGAATATTTTAATGATGACAAAATATAAAACATATCAAAGTGCTAACACAATTTAGTATCATTAGAATGGGCGCTGATATGGTAATAGTCAGTGGCGGCTCCTCAGGGGAGGCAAGGGAGGCTAAGCCTCCTCTAATGTTTTGCTAATTATTTTGTAATTTTTTTTGACTATGATTTCCCTTTCGTTTTAATATAAAGCAATCCCATATGCCCTCTCTTTATCTTTACCACTTCAATTCGACTTCAGTTCGTGCTTGAAAATCGCCCGAGAGTGGGAGGCCGAGGAGACTAGCGGCCTCTTGTATCTTTGTTTTACATACTGAAATCGATGCATAGTGTCTTCTCTGTTACCACTCTAGCGAAAAGTTCGGTCTTCTATCATCGCTTTATTTCTCTCCAACGCGAAGAAATCTCTTTTGCACTTTTCTCTTTTTTCTCCGTCTTCGCCGCTAGCTTCCGATGCGCTGTTTTTGTCTGGCATGTGCAAACTTTCTATTTATTTCCTTTTCTCTTTCATTTATATGTTTTAAGAATTTAAATTTCGTCAGTTGCAGTTTAATGAGTGGTAAGGAATGAATTAAGAAATTTCACATCATGTACAGATTTGGTCGATTATATTTTGAAAAACAATTTTAATAGTTTTAGTTATGATTAGAATCATTGAAAGACATAATCAAGAACATTTATTGAGTTGTCTCAGATTTGAGATGCTTGGTAAACAAAATAATATTATAAATCAATTGGATTCGGCAAATAACGAGAAATTGGAAATTACAACATGTTAGGTATTTATGTATAAATAAGTATATAATAGTAGCCTCCTCTTCTAAAAATGGTACGAGCCGCCACTGGTAATAGTCCTTATTAAAAAATAGGTCAAAAATAATAAGTGTTTTTATTAAAAAATAATTATTATAAATGTTATTATCAACAGATACAAATTCATGGTACGAATATAAAAGTTTGTTTGAATTTGAACCTCGTTGTGGTTGTAAACCCTAAAACAGAAAAATAAACAACTTTTGTCATATACCGTTGGAATAAATCACTGGTAACAAACAGAAAAGTGCTTTCCGGTCGTCCTAGAACATATCAACTTGTGCGTTTTTTGACTATGAATATTGTGTAGACCTGAACTCTTGATTTTCACCTTCCCATCGTGGCACATTATTCGCTAAATTCTTATGCAATTTGCACGTAAAATAGAACGGGACCCATTCATATGAGAAATACATCAGCAAACACATAGCAATAAAAGTAGCAGACTTAGAAGGATCATACGAACTAGTGGCGTGTATATAAACTGCACATAAACAAATTCCTTTCTTTACTATCATGGTCAAAATAAATAGTGTCAAATAACATTTAATTACCTTTGGTTTTTCCTAAAAATTACACAAAGTTATTTGAACGCAAACAGAAATAGACAAACCTGAATTATCCCTTTCAACAAAACGAACCCTTTCAGAATCTCAAAAAATGTATATGAGAAAATAAGAATGTCTACTCCGGTGAGCCTAATTGCTACTAATAGGCAAATTCGCAAAACAAGGACAACAGATCCCTCTACCTAGAAATGGAAGACTGAAAAAATTGTTGCACGTTTAAGGAATACATACGATGTGAGAAATGCCTTTATAATCGCAGAGAATGCGTGTCCAGATAAAAGGTTGTCGAGCCATTTTTTAAAATTATGTCTAAAAATGATTAGTTTATTAGAAACAGAAAGTTTACGTTATTAGATTACTGACTGTATCGCACATGAAAACAATATTAAAATGTAGAGATGGCAAGGTTATACGCCAAATCGAAGTTGGAGTCCAGCGACTCGAGACAAGTAGCTCATGCGCATCGCAAACATAAAAGTAGGTTTCTACTTTACTTCTTTAATTTTTGCTGTCAGCAACACAACGATGTCTCAAAAGTAAAGAACTGATTTTTAACACAGAAAAAGTACAAAACTTATGTAAAAGCTAGGAATAAGTGATATTTAGTTTTGTACGTAATTATCAGTTAACGGGCTTTTTTATCTCTACGGCGATTCTGTGCTTATAAATTGTTATTTACGAAGTTATGCAATTATTTTAATCCGTGATAGTCTCTAGTACCAGAAAGTCAAGACAAATAAAAAAAGTACTGTCAAAAAAGCCCATCATAAATTCATGTAGAATTTTCGTTTAAGGGTGCGATTTTGGGCTGAAATAGGCGGGAGAAAACCCATGTAAACGAGGACAGGCATCACCACTATCTTTCAAAATCAAACGTGGGCAAGATTTTTGATAAAATAGCAAAAATTACTGTTGAAAAGGTGAAGGAGAAGGTCGTGTGTTATTTTTATTACAAATTAGTTCAATGGTAAGAAAATCACAGTGACATTGTGCTTAGTCTTAACATTTTGTCATAAAAAATCTCTTCCAGTGCCGCTAGCACTGTACTGTTTTTGAACTAGTTCCTCCACTTCCGACTTCCATCAATAGTGTCATTTGTGAATCAATAATAAACTGTCAATTACATTCAATATTTATTCAAAATTCAAATTGATAGGCTACTACAATGTATAGTGTACAAGAAATCACAAGAAATTTAGAGAAACTGCATTGCAATATCGCGTACGCCAAATTGTAGAAAGATTTCAGACAACGGGAAGCGTATTGAAAGGATAAATAAAAATGTCACTGAACAGGAGCAAACGCTTGTTGAAGAAAATCATTATTCCTCATTATGTCGTCTAGGTCGAACTGACGTGTCTTTCAGCACTGTTAAAAGGATTCTAAAAAAGCGTTTGTACATGCTTCCTTGTGAAATCATCAAAAAAAAAAAAACTTCAATTTTTGGATTCATCAGCATATTGCGCTGTTAAAAAAAAAGAAATTTTGTAAAGTTCTTTGTTGTTTTAAAAATTTGTTTGATTTTGGATAATTTTTACGGTTTTTTCGTGTGCCATATTTGTGATGATCTATAGATATTTGGGTACTTTTGGAGTGCATAAAAATTAGTGCTTTTTTGAAGGATTGTAGGATTCTGTAAGACGTCAAATATCCTGGTCCAGAAATAACATTTAATTATCTTTCTTATTCAACTCTTAGAGACTTTACGAAAATTAGAAAACGTGAAAGCGGTGTGTCTTTTGACTACTTGTGATATGCTCGTCTAAGGTTGTTAACTTTGTTAAAAAAAAAAACGCCAAAAGGGAAGAAATTTAAACAAAAAAAATAGAAAAAATCAGCAGAAATTGAGTCTACTTCGATCGAGTTGTCCTCGTTGTCTACATCATTATTGTTTGCGCTTGCGCCATGTCGGGGGTACCACCCCTCTTACTTCCACCCCCACAGTACCTTTTTTTGTACAGATAGATCACTGTCTTGTCAAGCCTCGTTACGGCAACTTGTGTAGAATTCGTCAATATATTATACATCAAAATCAAGTTTATCCGTTATTTGACTCTACTCCAAACGAGAGAGTCTGGTCCTTCGAGAATACTAAAACCAACACATCGCGAACACAAAACAATTATTATAGATCACTTTTGAAAAATGTTTTGTCGTCATGGAACCAACAATTACCAATTAATTTACATGAAAAATCACCAGAAGACTAGATAAAAATTATTTTGAATCACGGTGTATATTTGATTGAGTTCATCTCAATTCTGTATTTGACTGACTAGACTAAAGTGTCTTACATGAAAGTATACACGTTTCCCGGTACTTTTTCTAATTATAAAAGTGTCATTTTTTTTCATTGAAACTAAAAATTTCTTTCACAAATATTTAAAACTTAACAATCCCGGAGACGGCATTGTAAATTTATCAAGTAAGTAGATTAAAGAGTGTTGTCATTTTTTCCCAGTAAAGTTACAAAATTACTGTTCTAAGATGAATTTCCTGCATTGCGTTAGAAATACGGCAAATTGCAGAAAACGGCGCGGATAATTTGCTGTCGGTCTAGTTTGAAACTGTGAAAAAAAGTTCCTAGATTTTGGGTTGGTAATGGTCTATTCATGCATTAAAAATGAGTGCGTTAAGAGCTTTGTTGGAACAACAAATAATATTTCTTGCGATGCTGAGTGATATTCTTGAGGTAATTTGGCAACACTGTGAGTAGAAGACAAGTTAAATTAAATAATTTATAAAAAATTATTCGACCAATAAACATGGATCAGCTCGTCTCCGTAAATTGCCTACAATGATTTACTGTATCAAAAATTCTTTCTTTCAATTTTTCTAGAAAGGCTGGTGCCGTACGTTAAACCATGTCTTTCATGTATCCCCAGAAGAAAAAGTCTATAGGATTTAGATACGGTGAACGTGGGAACCAGGCATTTGGTGATTCATCTATTTCCATAATTCTTGTTAGTCATTGTCCTACTGGCAACGCAAAATGTGGTGGAGTGTCATCTATCTGTAACCACATGTCCCGTTTCACAACCAAAGGAAGATCATCCAAAAAATGGTTTTCCAAATCATTTTGAAAAAAATTTAAAAATTTTACACCTTTCAAACGATTAGGTAAAACATATGGTCCAATCAGGTTATTTCCAATAATGCTAGCTGAAATGTTAATACTGAATCGACCCTTCGAATGTTACATGTAGATTTTCCGTCGCATAATAAATAATTATGTTTATTAAAAATACTATTTCTTGTGAAAAGAGCTTGATCTGTTCACAAACTATTTTTCAAAAATTCATCATTTTTTTCCAAAATCCATCCAGAAAATTTCGTTCTTGGCAAGAGTCCTCGGGAAGCAAAGTGAAGTGTAACGTACGGATATAACCTTTCTTCTCTAATTACTCGAGTTATTATTTTAAATGTAACACCGAGCTACCGGACAAGCTGCCGAACGCTAACATAAGAGTTAGCATGCACAGAGAATCACAAGAATCACTTCTTCGGTGCTTCGAGTCCTAACAGTTCTTGGGTGGCCAGAAAGAACTTTTAAATTTGAAATTACGCTTTCATTGTCTCTCAGTCTTTGATCCAATCTTCTTATAACGTTTATGCCGGGTAGTCTCTTCCTGGCTCTTGAAGCATTTCCACCGCACTCTTCAAGCAGTAGGGACATGTCACAATACTCATTTGCTGAAAATTCCATGATATAAATGTAACAAAATCAAACCTTCCTAAAATTCAAATTTTGTGCCATTTATAAATTAAGTTTCGCAGTTTAAATAGTTTCATTTTTTAACAAAGCTGTGATTATACAGTGTTGCCATGTTCTAGACACGACCTTTTCTTCAAATTTAACATTTTCAATACTTAATAGTACTGATATTTAGTTTATTAAAATTAATTGTATTTTAAAACTTTATTATTGTGGTTTCAATTTTATTTAAAGCTTGCAGAATTTTCTAAAGGGGTATTTGTCTGCTTGTTTCAACTGGTTTTATCTAAAGAAGTTAAGCTGATTTAAGAACAAATGGCACATTTTTATGTTTTTTAAAAATCTGCCTATATCAATTCGTCAAGTGTATCCGCGGCTTGTGTCGTAAAAATAAAAATTTCCTTCATTTATTCTATCCTTCCGGAATTTTGATGCGTCTTGTTTTCCAGACTAAGAAATAAAAGTTTTTGCACATAATTACCACAACTAAGAACATTTGCCCAACCATTTTTTTTGACTTTATTATGTTTACGATATCTGTTTAATCAAAACGGACGCCAACTTAATTTTTTTATCATTCCATTATTTAAAAAATGCCGTAATTTTCGCACGTCTATCATATTTTGAGCTCTTGAAATTGTATGTCGATGATATTTTTGTTTTTCATTCCACTTTTTTTTATTGTTCATTTTTTTCATAGCGTTTTTGGTCTTTATCTCCACGTTTTTTTTATTTTTTTTTTTAAATTGCTTTAACAGTTTTTTTTTTGATTTTTATTATTTTTACATCTACCCATTTTATTTACGTTTCTCAAAAGTTTTTAAAACACCCATATGTGGCTACTTTCTCTTTCTTTTCATTTCGTCCGCTGTAGCTTTTCCTGCGTTTTTTTCCAAAAAAAAGTTTTTTTACAGTACATTAATCACGTTTGTTCTCTAGTTTGTGGCGTTCCTCCAAAAAAAATCGTCAAACATTGTGCGAATTAACCAAAGTTTTGTTGATCTCAAAGTGAATAAACTGCAGTCAATGTAACTTAAATAAGGAACATACACTGTACTTATTTATTTCGACTATTTTTCCAAATAATAACAATCAATAAACTCAACACGCATCCAATCTCGACGCAGACTGAAAAAACACCGAATTAGAGCCAACAATTTTACGAGCGACAATAAAATTATAGCAAAAATCAGTATAGTCTCGCCTCCGCTCCAATTACCACAAAAATGCCGAAAAACTGCCGTAAGAAATTCATCATTAGTGTCGTCTACTTCGTCGTCGTCACAAATATCGTAACCACCAACTCTTGAGGAACTTCCAGAATTAGTTTTCTGCTTTTAGGTCGGCGGTTTCGGTAGCATAATAACAAGAGGAATAGCTCCACTAAACGGTTTATTTTTAATGTTGGGATTATTCGCTGTAGCAGGAGGTTTAGTTTTACTCATGGGAGTAATCAAGGTAAGAATAATTCAC
Source organism: Cynaeus angustus (assembly GCA_030157275.1). Lineage (NCBI taxonomy): Eukaryota > Metazoa > Arthropoda > Insecta > Coleoptera > Tenebrionidae > Cynaeus > Cynaeus angustus. The sequence continues at coordinate 21,821,191 of CM058063.1, read as the reverse complement.
ACTTTCATCGATAACACTATTGTTCTAGGGTAATGCCAGGTTTATTTTAGTGTATTTAATTTTGGCAATCATGGTTGTGGCCTTCACCACAGTCTTAATCTCTGTTTTAATTATTCCAAAAGTTAAAGAACTGCAAGTTCATGTGTTCGTCGTTGTGTACTTTGTGTTGATCGCGTGGTGGCCGATTTTGTATTGTGTGTACTTATTTTATAAGGATTTGATCACGAGTGGGGTGGTAACACTGACGGAAGTTGAACAGGCGTGTAGTGGTGACACTGGCGAAGAAAAGACAGAGGAAGTGGTTGAAGAGATAAAGGAGACCAGTGCGTCATCAGTTTGAAGAAAATTTATTGTAAACTTAAATGTGTTTTTCAAGAATTTGATTCGGTTTCTGCCTCAGTTCAGCCTCGGTGCGGCCACAAAATAAATAGAAGAAAAACAACCATATCTGATAATTTGTGTTTATTTTTCTACTTTTTAATATGTTTCTGTCATTTCTTTAGTTAAAAAAAAACAGCAAACATCATTTAGCAAAATTTTATTTTTTGATTTTAGACAGCAACACTTTTTGAAAGTTCATTGTCGTTATTTTCGTTGCATTCGTTAGCATCTCTGACTGTTTCTCCACGGAAATCTCTATACAGCATGCAAAGCGTTCCCATAAAAACCCAACTAACAAAAACGCCCACAATCACTAAAACGCCAAAAACATTAAATTCTGGATGGGTTTCCTTCAAAGTTTCCGTCACTCCTATGACAACCTCAATGGTACCAAAACCCAATAAAATAGCTTCTATAATCAAAAAACTAAAAAGAATGGAAACATCACGCTGCAATAAAACATTCTTAAAAAATTCACGTTACTTTGTCCTACCTTGCGAACGCCCAAAATCAGTAAAACTCCCAATCCGATGCTGATAAAGCCTCCCAACATATCATGGAAGCTAGCACGATAGAAAGTGATAAGTCCACTAATCTTAAAAGCTATAATTAGAAATGTGGGCTTGATTCTAAAAGAACTTACAAAATTGTTGATGGCCAAGTTATAGGCACAGTTTAAGAGGACGCATTTTCGGGTTATGCATTTTACCGACATTTTCGTTAGAGGAGGAAAACACGAATGAAACAAATTTGAAGAAATCGGGTGACCCGGTGATAACCTGCATTATCAAAACTGACAATTCTCACCGCATGAGACAGTTAATTTTAAGAACAAAAAGTACCACGTGTTAGCCACGCTTGTGTTTGTTTTTCTAATTTTGTTTTAGTCAGTTTTGTTTCTTTTTAATGTCATCTGTTCAGGCGGTTTTTATATTGTGTCAAAGGCGGCAAAAGGCATTGCTAAGATTGCCTACGACGCATATCTGAACGACACTTTCAGAGCATGTTTGTACTGTAACAGCACTTCGATTCTAAAGTTTTTACTAGAAAGTAATATTTTTTGTATTATATATATTTTTTTATGTTATAAATTTATTTCCCATATTTTGGATCTTCTTTTACAAGATCTCGGTTATGACAATAGTTAAGAATAAAAGGTTTTTTATTTATTTATGAATTTATTGTAAATACATTTGATCTTATGTTAATGTATTCTTATGTTATATTCTACTTGTTTTTTGTCGTTGTTGTCAAATAAATCTGTAAAATAAAATAAAGTGCTGAAATTATGATTATATCTTATCGCAGGCGTTCATCAGCAACCTTATTAGCTGATGCTGATGCTAGTACAAGTGTTCTGCAGAGACATGGAGGATAGAGGAGTGTCGTGATAGCCGAAGGATATGTTGAAAGTTCACTTACAGATAATATGGATAATTTGCAGATCAAAAATAATAACTGTAATATTAATGTTGCCATTAATTAAAAAATAAATGTTTTTCTGTTGTCATGTCAACACTTTTTATTCCTACGGATAGAATGTGCCATTTTAGTCCCAAAGATTAAATCAGCAGCTTTACTCCTCGAGAGTACAAAAAACATGATTTAGTAATTTTTTTCTAATGGTAGGCGTACCATGAAAAAAAAATAAAAACTATCTTTTTATAACAAAAAAAAAATTCTCACAGTTTGAAGGTATCAAAATTCTAAACTTTGCCAACATAATTTTTTTAGAAAATTAATTTCAGAAGTTTTGAATAGGTCAAAGTTTAGAAAAAAAGTGTCAGAAATCTTAAAATGGCTCAAAACAATTAAGATAAAAACGAAAATTACGTAAAGGCTGCCAACTTAATATAAATTTCTTAGTTTTCCAAAGATTTTCCAAAGAAAAACATTATCAAGTTTATTTTTCCCATCAAATGCTCTGAAGGTTTATCATTTTTACCTGTGCTGTGATTTTCTTCTTAACTCTATTTTTGAAACTACGTTCCACCTCTCTACTTTCTCAACTTCAATCTCACACCCACTCAAATGTTAAAAATAAATTTCCACGGTGCACCTAAAAATATCTCAGTGCTATAGGCGCATAAACACAACAATGTCAACTTCTTGTAGTTGCCTGAAACTATGCTCAGTGGTTGTAGCAGTTGCCAATGTCGTAAGTTTAAAAAAAAAAAAAAAAGTTGAAGAGTTACAACCTCCACTAACACTTATCTTCAGATTATAGGTACTTACATCTTCGTGGAAGGAATGTTAATCCTCCAAAAGTTCTTAACCGCTGAAATAGGCACCATAGGCTTAATCATTGTCTACCTCCAACTCGGATCATTCTTGCTCTTCGTCGGCTTCCTCTTGCTCTTCGGTGTACTCCAGGTCAGTTTTTGCGCTCTTCACTCAAAACTCTTCACTCTAATTTCTTTGATTTTTCCAGGGAAAAGAAAAGTACATATCGTTGTATCTTCTACTGAGTTCTTTGATTTGGTTCCTGATTACAATGCTAGTAATCAGTTACATGCTGTTTTATAATACGACGGCCATGACGCATTACGTTCCACAGAACGAAACAGTGACGACAACGACGCCGGCGCCGGGACCAAGTCCTAGTCCGATGCCAAAAGAAACTGTTCCGGTCCAGAAAGCAGTGGGATTTTCTGTCGGATTGGTGTTGATTTGGTGCGGTCAGTTGGGAGTTTACAAATTTCATGACCAAGTGATTGAAAAACATGTGATAAATGTAGGAGAAAGTTACGTGAGTTCGGCGATGAACAGCTAATTTCTGGGACGCTCGATGCGATGGGCATCGAATTTTGAGTATGATTGATTCGATGAAACGAAGCATTTTTAATACTATATTATGTGATATAATGATATGTTCGAATAAAAACAGGCTTTGAACTAAGAAATTTGTTGGTTAGTAATGTCTGTTGTGTCAAAACGTCTTTTAATGCTGAGATCTTAGATTTAAAATTATTTAGTTTAGCGATATTTTGTAAGTTCTTTAGATTTTGGATACTTTTATTTTTTTACTTATAACAACCGCTATAAAACGTTTAATTTTGCCCAAATCTTATAAAAGTCCTAAATTACGCAGAATTTTTTTACGAGTTCGGGGTTCCAAGTTAACCAGGTTTGAAGTACATGCGATGTTGTGCTAGGTCATGGTATGTGTATAGGGGTTACTCGAGGTCATCATACGCGGTCATCTGGGGTCATGCGAGGTTGGGCTAGGTCTGGAGGGGTCAGGCAAGGTCAGGGGAGGGTTGGCTAGATCTGGAGATGAAGATTTGTTGATTTTCAGAAATTTGTTTATATCTTCTAAACCGGGCTAACTGTTTATATCTTCTAAAACGTACAGGAATTTAATTTTGCACGCTTATAGCTCTTGGTCCGAGCTGTTGATCGGAGACTAACCAATCGGAGTCTATCGTATCATCATTAAGAAAAAAAATTTTAAAGTACGGAAAAAAGTTGTAAATATATATCAGGCGCTCTAAAACGTTTAATTTTGCCTAAATGTATATAAATTTAGTGATAAATCACGTAAAATTTTACGAGGAATTTAACGGTATCCTCAAAATTGTTGTACGAGTTCGGGATTCCGAGTTATCCCGGTTTGAATTACTTGCGATGTTATTCTCGGTCATGGTCGGTGGTGAAAGGTTACTCGAGGTCATGAGGGGTCACGTGAGGTTATCCGTCGGGGTCATATATGGTCATGCGAGGTTAGGCAGGGTCTGACAAAGTCAGGTGAGGTCAAGCGTGGTCAGACGAGATCAGACGAGGCCAGAGGAGGTCTATCGATATCTGGAGATAAAGGTTTGTTGATTTTTAGAAATTTGTTCATCTCTGCTAACGCGGTCTACGTACAGAAATTAAATTTTACACGCTTATAGTTTTTGGTCCGAGCTGTTGACCGGCGATAAAACAATCGGAATTTATCGGATCATCATTGAGAAAAAAAATTTAAATATGAATAAAAAGTCGTAAATATACAACAGCCGCTATAAAACGTTTAATATTGTCTCAATCTCTATGAATCTGGCTCTAAATTACGCAAAATTTTACGAGGAATTCAACGGTATCCTCAAAATTGACGTACGAGTTCGGGGTTCCGATTTATCCCGGTTTGAAGTACATACGATGTTATGCTAGGTCATAGTCTATGGTGAAAGGTTACTCGAGGTCATGAGGGGTCACGTGAGGTCATCCGTCGGGGTCATATGGGGTCATACGAGGTTAGGCATTTTCAGACGAGGTCAGGCGAGTTCTGGGGAAGTCAGGCGAGGTCAGGGGAGGTCTGTCGAGATCTGGAGATAAAGATTTGTTGATTTTTATAAATTTATTCATATCTTCTAAACCGGTCTACGTAGAGGAATATAATTTTTCACGCTTATAGCTTATAAAATAAAAATAAAGAGCAAAGTGAGAGAAAGATGCAAAAAAAAAAATATACTAAAGAGAGATTGGACGTGCACTGGAATGCATGAAATTTTCACTCTGATAGTCCTGCATCACGCTTAATCAGTCAATGCAGGTAATAGTAAGCACCGAGAATTTATCATAGACTGATATATTAACTTTAAAGTCTCATATCTAACGCATACTTTTGACCACTGCCGCTAATATTTCACCATAATGCCATATTAGATCTCAGCTATCCAATGCGCATAGTACTATTTTTTACATTTTAAGTCTACTTAAATATTTTACATAGATACATGAAAACAATTTTTTTATCGCCAAACTTTACATTTTTTTACTACTCACAATAACTTCTAAGCTCTTTGTAAGTACACCCCCTGGAGCAACATTCTTCAGTAATACCTTTCTTCCCAGGTCGGTTAGAAAAAAAAGAGTTCGCGTTTTGCTTCTGAAGAAAAGGAAATTTCATTTCGTTGCGAAAGTCTTTAGCAAACTCCTCGACACCCAACAAGCCATTTACTAAAATCATAAACAGTTATATGAAATTTTTATAAACATTGAACTTACGTGTCAATTTTTTGTATCTAGGAGAGTAGGTCCTATTGTTACATACGTGCTTCACAGCATGGTGTGTGTCGGAACCACAAAAACGATGTGTTGTTGTCGGATTTTTTTTCAAATTATTAACGTTAGCAATAACTTCAAAGTAACGCGTCGAAGCAAGCTGCATTGCATTAAGGATAAATAACAAGAGTATACATTTGTTCATCTATCAAAAATGGAATTATAAGAGAGTTATTATAAAATGCAACCTACCTTAATTGCGGCTTGCAAGTGAATTTTCATGAGAAATAATTATGCTTTTATAGTCGTAGCTCCGAAGCGGGGGAAGACCAAGACTTCGCTTAAAATTATGTAAATGTGATTTACATGTCTTTATGCACACACAAATGCACAATTTAATGTAATCTGATAATCTGTTTATGGGCTTAATTAGTGTGAGCGAGATTTCAAATATCGAAACAAAATTTACCACCAAAAAAATAACTTTGATATAACATTAATTAATCAACTTTTGGAATAATAAAAAGGAAATTTTGTTTGCACTTAACAGTTCTGTAAATTATTAGATTTAAATGTAAATTATATAAATATAAACCAAAATAAAAGTAAAAACTTTTCTTTTTATTGCTTGTATTGAACTCATTCTTTTCTCCCAAATTGTTTAAGAGTTCGAAAAAAATCATCTTCCTTACAAAATGTCTCAAAATTTACGAACTCTCTTTACGATACTTTGGCAAAAAATAGCCAAAAACCCAAATCTAAAAAGTTATCGTTTTTGTAAGCGTAATTTCGGCAACACATCGAGATTTTTTGCAAAATCAATAATAAAATGTTTTTTGAAAATATGGTAACTAAAATTAGCAGTACCGTTTGGTTATTAATGTCCACAGTTCCTATTTATTAGTGCAGTCTTAAATAAATTCATAGTCTTTTAACATTTTTTCTTAACCATTTCTTCAATTTTTCTCAAAAATTGTTATAGTAAATTTTAGTTTTGGTAAATATTTGACCTATTTTACTACTACTACTTCCTACTCATATACAGGGTGAGTCAATAATGCGACATTGATAAAATAAAAGATTTTTCAATACAATACGTGAAGCAAAGAAGTAATTTTTTTTTATAAAATTTTAAATATGGATATGTTCAATTGAGGTACATTTTTAGAATTATTACTAGCAATTGGTTACTGAAATATGCTAAGAATTTTAAAAAATTATTACTCTTCCGTATGACATTAATATTAATTGGAGCTATCATACAGTGTGTTCATTAAAACATTTATTTTGTACAATATTTAAAAATCTATAACCTCGTTTCTTATTTTCAGTCTTTTAATTTTAATTAATAAATGATATGTCGAACAAAATTATCTAAACTCTACATTTGGATCAATTTATTAGTATTTCCTTCAGCTTTAGTTTTGACAGATGACAGTCAACTTTTTTTTCTTAAAAGCACTATTAATTTTTTTTCACTCACCATACCTATGCATGAAAGAAAACCAAAAAATGAAAAAATTAATATAAAAAAAATTAAAATCGAGTAGTCACAGTAAACAATATTAAAAGTGAATATTTTGCGAAGTGAATAAGTGTGCTGTGGATATCCGTCAATCTTGCACTATACATTTATTGTTCATATAAAATATGAAGAATTTTGAATCATCAATGCAAGCTTACATTATCTCCTGTAAAACTCAATCTCATTAAGTCCTTCCATTCCCGTCATAACGCTCAATATACGCTTCTGCCTTGTCTTAGTGTCAGTCATCATCAGACACTTCTGTCAAAAATTTCGACACATCATCCTGCAATAAAATCTTTGATGAGTTTGCTTCTTTCAGCTTGTTATCAAATATAAAATTACAGTTTGAAAATTTATAAATGTATTCAAGAAAACTAACCTTTTCATGGAAAAAAAGTTTTCCAAGAATTGAAAAAATTATAGTTCTTCTCATGGAGTATTTATCTCGTGGTTTCGAGAGTAACAGCTTCAAGCGCTATTGTCGACATTTCAGAACGATTTTCTTTATTTGTTTCCATTTTTGCAAAATTTCACACGACCACAATTGTTTTTTTTTTTTGTACTCATTTTATGGAAACGCATTATCCCGATGCACGGAAAAACGGTTTTCCCGCACCCCGGTGTTTTTTAGTTTCGGCTGGCAGCAAGGGATATTTGTGTTATACGGTTGGTATTGCGACTATTTGATAAGTACGTTCATACCGCTCGTGACTTTTCTCGGACAGCAGGCGAGAAACGGCCTCTTTGGCACATTGTTGTACTTCGGGAGAAGTACACATACGTTCTTTACTGTCACTCATTTTTACAATTTTTGTTAATAATTAAAAAAAATATGACAGATGATTTAAATTTTAAAAATCTAGTAGGTAGCTACAGTAGATAGATCATGTTACCAACCCACCATTAAAAAAACTAAGTTACTTAATTTTTTATTTCGATATTCGTTACAAAAAATATTGTACTTAACTCTTTGGGAAAGAATTTTCCCGCATTCGTACTAAATGCAGCACTCCTTACAGTCGTGCCGCAAACAAAGTGCTCATGCGGGAAAATGAAGTTTCCGAACTTGTTAGGTAAATAGCTATTGTTTACGTACTTACTTTTATTTGGTTGCTACAGTGATGGAAACGGTAATGTGATTCTCGCACTTGTTTAATTTTTTTTAATAATTTCTTATGTGTAAAATTTAATGTATTTCCATTTAAGTGTCCGAAAATTTTATGTATTGTTCTTAAAGACAAGTAAGTTCTTCTTTACTCATCGCGTTTCTAATTTCAACTGTGCCTCCATGAGAAAGATCGCGATTCGTAAAGAAAAAAATATTTTTTTTTACTTATAGTCCAAATAATTATTACTTATTGAATACAAGTAGGTAGTCAAGAAATCTAAATAAGTATTCTAGTTGTTTTAAACATCTCTAAATTTTCTTAAAAATAAATTTATACATACAGTTTAAATATAACTAAGTCAAAATGGCTGATGGAGATCATGGCAAGTTTACGTTGTCGACGATGTCTTTGTAAAAACTATGTACACAAATCTGCCCGTACCATAAAACTAGAACACACTTTGCCAAAAGTTTGAAATATTTGCATTACTACATTACCCAAGAACATGGAAAAAAGAAGAGGTGAAAACAGTAACACAACAACATTCGTAATAAATAAACACGTGGAACTTAGCACAAGGTAGGAAAGAATCCAGTTATGTTTAACCTAAAATTTATATTAGTTACAAAGAGAAGATACAACTAAACCGAAAATTATAACTATTTTACTAACTTTCAGAATTCCATAAAGAAGAATAACTGAGGCTACAATGAAAGCAACACCCATAATCAGTGAATAAATTGCTGTCCTACTATAGCTCTCGAAAATATTAATTTTATTAACAACTGCATAAAAACAAATGAGTCCTAAAATCTAATTGATTTATTGAGTTTTTATTGATTGCTATAAAGTAACACTCACAACAGTAGCGACGTTCATAAAAATCGCACTTGTTTTAAGTTGAAAACAGAAAAATCGACTAGGCATTTCTCCGAAAAATTTGTAAACACTGCTGTAATAAAATATATCAGTATTATCCAACTTCTGCAATTACCACATGGGTCAAGTTTACAGTGATAAATCAAAACACGGATTTATATGCAACATATTTATTTTACAAAAATGCTCACATTTCCTTGCAATTACTACAAGTATTATTTTTGCTTAAGCTATGTTCTTAACCGCAATACAAGCTTAGGTGTTTGTAAGTACATGGTTTGTGGCAACATTCATCGACAATTCCAGCTTTCCTTCGAAATCTAGCAGGTACCAACGAGTTTGCCGTTTCTTTCTGAAGAAACGGGAAGTCAAATTGGTTATCCTCGTCGTTGCCGGTGGGATATAGTTCGTCATATTCTCCATAAATTAACAAGTCGTTCACTAAAATTATACCGTTAACTACAATTCATCTTAGAATTTGAAGTTTACATGAGGATTTTTTGCCTGGAGAGTTGTAGATGCCTTTACAAACCAAAGCTAAAGATTCCGTTAGTTTTCTACCACAGAAAATTTCCCGTTTGTTCATGAGATGGGTCAAGTGAGGGGAAGACCACACATATATCACATTGAGTACAAGGACCAAAAATATCACACGTTTGTCCATCTAACAAAAATAAGATTATAACAGAAACTCACGTTGTAACTTACCTTAAGTTGAGTGCCACTTCGTACTGGCTTTCCATGGAAGCCGACGAGCTTTTATACTAAATTTTCCCCAAAGCATCACTCAAAATTATGTAAATGTGCATTCTTTAGTAACCCTTTTAACGCACGAGCGCGCAATTATGATAATTTACTAAACAAAATTGTTTACTTGGCCGTAATTGGTTCAAGACTAGCACATGCAAATTTTTTAGAGATTCTTTTTTTAAAAATTCCAACGGTTGGTAGGAGTTAGGTTGGCATTTGATACGTCACGTTTGTTTTGCTGTCATCGGTGTCATTGACACTGACGTTTGTTTTGACGTTTTGATTTGAGTTTTAGTAAAATGGAAGAAATAGACGCGATTATAATTGATTCTTTGCGGAATCTTCACTGGTAAATTGAAGTGTTGTCGGTTCTAGCTTTAACTCTCTTTTTTCAGTGATTTAGACGAAGATATTGCATCTTTAAAACAATTTGACGCCGACATGGTTGTCGGCGCGATTTCCAGTTGTTTAGAAGCTATAACTCCTGACACACATTACCCCAAAAAGCTGCCACCTTCAATGAGTTTCAAGCTAAAAATAACTTCTAGTCTAGCAAGCCAAATTAAAGATCTAGGCTTTCGTGATGATATAGGTTATCAGACGATTCTCTACTGTAATGAGGCTGAAATCAGACGTGTTTTGATGTTTCTAGTAGAGCGATTACCTAGAGAGGTGAGCAAAGTTACGCACGTCGAGCAGACCGGATATGTACCAACTTTAGTTAAAGAAATTGAACAGAAAGTCAAAGAATCATTGCAACAGTTGTGGGTGCCTTCATGCGTTTTACGCAACGGTTATCGCAAAAGTGAGACTGGACATATCGTTCATAGTTTAGGCAACAGTCGACCGCTGCAGACTACAAAATTACATGTTCCATGCGTTAGTCAGATTTGCGAAAATGACGCTCTTAGAGAATACTGGATCCATAATGTCCCCGTGGTAACGGCACAATGTGGGCCAAAAGAATTGCTACCGTCACTACTATTCAAAGATTGCCTTATTAACACAGTGGACGATCTGAAAAACTGTTTCAAAGTTTCGTCCACTAAAGAATTGCCACTGATACAAAATTCCACTGATCTAGTCCAGAAATTGCCTGAAACTGACGTAGAAACGATAGAACCTGAGGAGAATAAACTTCATTCGTTGTTAGAAGAACTCAAAGAAAAAAAAGAAGAGTATGAAAGCCTTCAGAAAGACGTAAAGACTTCTGAAGAACGATTAGCGCGGGCGGCCACGACGCGAACTGAAGAAGAAGAAGCGCTCCAAAACATGCTCTCTCAAGTGAATTTAAAATCAAAAACGTTGACTGTTATAAGTAAGGAAGAGAATTTACAAAAGCTCAAAAACATGATAGAGGCCAGTAAAAACAAGTTGGTGAATTTATCAGAGCAGTGGCAGAAAATCCAAGCACCGCTCTTGGAAGAGTACAAGTCGTTACAAAACTCAATCAGCTCTAAAGACCTAGAGCTACAACAAGAACAAGAAAAACTGAAAAAAATGGAAGAGACCCAGAAAAGTTTAAGCTTGGATTTACAAGAAAAGACACAGTTGGAGGAACAGTTAAGGAGGAAGTTGGAACAAACCAATAAAACCCACACAAGGTCGGGATACACGCGCCGGATATTGGAGATTATCGGAAACGTTAAAAAACAAGACGAAGAAATCCAGAAGATCTTGAAAGATACGAGGGAGGTCCAAAGGGAGATTAGTTTATTGACAGGACAAGTGGACAGATCTTTTACTCTCGCCGATGAGCTTATTTTTAGGGTATTTATTGTCGCATTTTTGTGTTGTCACTCCCTGTTGTTTCTAGGACGCCAAACACGACGAGACTGCGCGCAAAGCCTACAAATTATTAGCGCAATTGCGCGACGATTGCCTCAGCATAATAAAAGCAGTTACGGATCTAGGCGCCGTGGAACGAGAATGTCGGAATCTTCAAGAACAGATCGATTCCGAAACAGCGAAAGAGAGTGCCGTGAAGTTGGAACGAGTCAATAAAGATCTCCAAGAAATCCGCAAAGAAACAGAAGCATTGCTGAAGCAAACCTGAAATTGTGCAATTTATGTTAAGACACCAAAATGTTTCTACTATTTATATTTTTTGTTAAAAATTAATATTACAAATTTTAGTTTCTTTTAGCGGTGATTTCTGGTGGGATGTAATCCTCTTTGATTTTCTTCTTTTCGGCTGTTTTCTTAGGGGCTAAGGCGGCACCATCTTCAATGGTGAGCTCGATTTGTTCTTCATTTTCAAAGAACCACAGTTTTTGTTCTTTTTCTTTCAAAGTTTGTTGGAGTTTTTCGATTTCAGCAAGGCGTTCGGCAGTCAGAAGACGTTTCTTCTGGCTTTCTAGCGCTTGGAGTCGTTCGGTTTCCCATTGCTTGAACAACGCGCATTGATTCGCTATGTCTTTTTCTGAAGTGACGCCAACACTTTCCGTCACCTGTTTCTGGAGAAACGTTTGAACATCTTCAGAGATTGTGTCGTGGCTCAACTCCTTTTTAAGTGACGACTCTTCAGGTAAAAGATCAATAATCTCTTTTACTAACTTGATGTTATTACTACTCTCTGCTTCTTTCTTCGCCTGTTCTTCTTTGCCAAACAACGCAAGTCCTAAGATTCTCAACGATTTGTGTACTGGATCATCTCTGTTTTTCGCTGCAACCGCTAAAGTTTTCCCGACGATTTTCCGCGGGTCGCGCAGATCGAAATGCTCATCGTCGAACGGGTTCCGCAAGAACGCAACACGTACTTTGACTTCATCTTCAGGTTCCTCTACAGCAGGCGGCTGCGGCCACTCCCCTGGTGCCAATAAATAATTGTAACAATGTAGCAACGCCAAATTGATAGTCAAGGGGTGCTCAAATTCTTCTTGCAACATAAATTGACTAGCTATAATTGATCCAGCTACGAAATTTTTACTCTTCCAGAACTTATCCATTAGAAGATTTCCAGTGTAACTATCCAAGAATATACCGTAATTCAGTCGGTCGTCTATAACTCGCAGAAGATCATCGACTTTGTTGTGACTGAAGAGGGCTCGAATTAAAGCGTGACCTGTCGAATTTAACGTGTTTCCGGTGTCTTGTGTCAGCCTCAATTTATAGACTAAATCTAATAATTCGTCGATGAACAATTCGTCTTTAACAGCATTCGCAAAAATGTCAACGTCTACTGGGCTTATCCGACGCGTTTTCTGGAAGCGCTGGTCCAATTCGTAGTATAGAACGTCGAGATTCACTTTTTGTAAAAGGGGGCTGTTTAACCTGTCTTCCCAAATTTCGTTACAGTAATAAGCTTGAGACAGAAATGTTCTTGATGAGTTCCTGGGAAGGGTGCGAGTCTTAAGTAAGCGAGACCTTAAGGCCACGTTTAAAATTTTCAACATTTCGCCAGCTTTGCGGTACTTTTAGGTTGTGTAGGTCCAAACAACCTGAAAACTGCAGCAGGAAAGTCAGCAACACACCTTTAGTAGTAATGAAGTTTGTATGGACTCAGGCACATGTAGTTACACTGTCTTCGTTAAGAAAACAGACAGTTTTTTGTAGAAAATTGCTCGCTTTGTGAGGTTATAACGTAACCTCACACTTTTATTTCTGTCAGGCCGTCTGAGAATGAGGTTATGTTACCCATCAACTAAACATTTGATTACAGTTTTTAAGAAAACTTTACAAAAATGGCCTTAACAAGAACGCGGACAGTGTTAAGGCTAAGCTTACAACACCTTCAACCAAGCGCTTTAGTTCTTGTCAAAAAAATTCACACTTCGCCGAATTCTCAAGCGTGGAAATCCTCAGATGATGATCCCAAGAAGTTTTTAGAATACAATAAAGTAATTTACCCTCCACAGTCACCAGATGAGGCCCCCAGACCTGCTGTAAGTAGCCATCCTCTCGTGGAAAATTGTCCCTTAATTTAGTTTTTTCACATTTCTTTAATTAATTTACAGTTTGTGTGCCGCCAAAGATGCAATATTAAGTATAGCCCCTGGAAAATGTGGTATATAGCGTGCTTAGTCCGCGGACTCACAGTAGATGAAGCTATTAAACAACTGAAGTTTGTTACAATGAAGGGGGCCAAAGACGTGCGCGAGACTATTGAGGAAGCTAGAGATCTAGCAGTTAAAGAACATAATGTTGAGTTTGCAAGTAATTTATGGGTTGGTATGTGTTTTTCATCTCGGTCAAGAGACGATTTGACTGTTTTTTTTTTCTTAGCTGAATCCTTTGTGGGTAAAGGTCATGTCGTCAAAGGCATAAGGAGACACGCCAGATGCAGATTTGGAATAGTTGAGTACTTCCATTGCCACTACTTTGTGCGACTTGAAGAAGGAAAACCGCCGAAGCACTACTATCAAAATCACCCTCTAGAGCCCCACCAACAATTGGAAGAATGGTTGCAACAAATGCGAAGCAGAAAAATAACTAATTCTTTGTAATTAAGTAGAACTAAATAAATAAGTTAACAACTCAGGTTTTGTCATTTCGCGTTTATACTTCTGCACCATTTCTTGAATCTTCACACGCCGACGGATATGTGGGGGCTGATAACTATCGGAATCTAAGCGTCTCCGTCGTGCCATATTAAGCGCCGTGTGTCGAACAAGGGGTCCCAAAGCACGTCTACTCAATACCATTCCGTCTATCAAAGGCGATGCTAAACCGACGCGTCCCGACGGCCCTTGCAAATGTACCCTGAGCAACCCTGACGCCATCAAATGCAAGTAAATAACTAAGACGTCGCTGCTTTTAGTGAGGACTCCACGTTCCAAGCCTGTAGTCGTACAATTCAACAACTCCTCTGTAAAGATGAAATAAAAAAGTGGCTTCTGAGTTTTTTGTAAACCCACCTATTGGGAGATTCACATGATCTTCAAAACTTTCTAACCACACGACCATAATTTTTGTGTTGGTGTGAGGATGTAAGTTAGAACGGGGGCCTGATCGTCGCGGCGGCACTGGTTGCTTGTCTAGCTCCAAACTGAGCGCCCTCTTATCTTTACCGCTGGTCTCTGACAAACTCCGCTCGTACCACACTGTAAAAAATTAAAATGAGCCCAATTTGAAATTTTCTACTCACATGAAGCATTGAACGACTGTTCTGTTGGTGTTTCCGGTGGTTTAATAGCTGAGGGCACCACGAAAGCTATTTCCGAGCAAGCGTCAGCCCAGTAGAGAACGTGAGTAGAACCGTCGTAGGAAGTGCTGCGGGAAGTACTTGAGGTTTCTTGAGGGGACACTTTCCAGCTCGTGGAAACGTGTCCTGTCCATCCTGAGACAAGAACAATTATAAATAGAGACTTTTATTGTTTTTGGTACTACCTGGATGTTTATTAATCTCCACGGGCCACCCCAAAGAATGAATAAACTCAAAGAAATACGGAGATATTCCATTCTCACTCCTGACGTTGTTGACAATATCCTGCGCATTGTTTTGCTGAGACTTTACGTAGAAAATATGAACTGTGTCGCACGTTCTCGGACTCAAATGGTCCAAAACTGACAAATCTTTGCAAAAGTCGGCAGCACTGCTGTCTAAAGCTGTCAATGTTGGTGCCCCATCGCGATCTTCCTCATCACCCAACGACAACAAACCAAAGTGTGACAAAAACAATCTCGACGTTTGAAAATCGTGGACTACCGGAGGCGGCGTGCACTCTTGCGCGACACAGTTAGATTGCGTCGCCGCCAGATTCGCTTCCACCGACGCTTGCCTCTCAATTAACTGAACCAATTTGTTGGTGTCTTCGTTGACTTCTTCGTCTTGGGAGATGACTGATTCGAGAGAAGGAATGGACTGGTCACTGTTAAAAAAAACAACAAGTGTTAAACAGTCGCTGGTAGGTGAGGTTCTTACACTTTGCATTGGGTGACTCTATCCACGCTATCCGGAAAGTACTTCTGCTTAACCTGGGGGCACTGAGGCGTATCCTGCATCACCACAGGTCTCCCAGGATTCGGAGCATGACATTTAGTCCCCGACCGATGTCTCGGTAAATGCCTCAACTGCATCGTCCAAGCGTGGCGCCCAAACGGCCCTCGAATCAAAATAGTGACCGTAGGCTGTGGATCTTGATCGTTCCCCAGCGGTTCTTCTAACAGTGCCAACATCACAGAGCTATCCGTTACAAAATACCTAAACCTTTCAACAGCTTTGTCTTGATCTGTGCATGTGGTAGGCCAAGAATTACAGTGCTGGAGCAACGCAACCTCATCCAGTAACGACGAGATGGATTCAGGGCCGCACTCGTTGGGAAAATAACCCACTTGTTCGAGAATACAAGTAAGAAGATTTTCAGCAGCGTCGCGAACACGCATTGACGCTGGTTTCAACTCCTTTTGTTCTTTCATTTTGACGTTTTCGCCGGGTTTTCCGACGGATTTAGTACCGGAAACGCCCAGTTCTGCCACTTCTAGGACGGTCGTTAGACAGTCTTTGTCGCGGAGAAGATACGGGTGTTCTAGGAGCCACACAGAACAACATTGGAATGCTGCGACTATGGTAGAGTGCAAGTCTTTGGAGTGGGCTTGAGGTGGGCGCCAACACTGATAGACGATATAGTCGCACAGCCATTTCACGGCTCTTTTACACTCCATCGCGTCTGAAAGATATTGACAGTTATTTGGTTAACGTAAGAATGAAGGAATGCGGTTACCGGTTAGTTTTCTGGCTGCGTGCACAAAGACATAAAGTAAAAAAGGAGTAAGTTCTTCAAATAATCTAATCAAAATAGAAACTCAACGTCGGAAAAATTCGCCTAGAACTGAAAAATAACAGGCAGTTGTTTTTCGAAGTTAAACAAGCAAACGAACTTAAAATCTCGATATTACATAAATGAAAATCCATAGATGAGACTTTTTCTGTAAAGAATCGCATAATCTACAAAATTTGTATAAACTATTCTTAGAAAAAGAATCAAATACCCTATACAAAAAGTAGGAGAAGCCACCCTTCGCGGATGCAGAATACTGTATTGTTGGTTGCATCCTACAACCATTTTCACTATAAAACTTACAGCTTAAGAGATATTTGCTGAAAACCGTTTACTTTATCTTTAACCTTGAAGTAAATTTTTAGCCAAAGTGGGATCAATGGAGATTTTTGCCATTTTATTTGTAATGGTGAATTTAAGGTCTGTAGCAATTTTTAGTTCTATGCCATTTGTTCCAAAGTTTCATTTTTTTGTCTATTTTGACCGGACTATAAAACGTTGCTGAAAATATAAACAAACCTGACTCCTTTATGTGTATCCTAGCCAGCCCCGAAAGGAGTTCCAGCGCTGCTAACGACACATTCAAGTCCGTCTTCCAAGAGCTGATGAGCCTATGACACACCAAATACGTAGCTCTGACGAATAACGCGTGTGCCGAATCTAAAATGGAACAAAAATTACTCCTCAACTTTCCTCCGTCGTTGTTGATCATTTTCGCATACCTATTGGCAATAAATCAAACGAATCAATGGGACCAAAATGTTCAGGTGAAGTGGAACGTTCATAGCTGCTAGCCATGCTCATGGTACTGGCAGTGTCGGACGCTACATAAGCCACACAAGCAATACAAAAGAAAAACGATAAAATGGTGAAAACAACACAAAATGGTGCCAAAAGCCATAATTTAAAACTTGAAAATACCTGAGCTCAAAAGATTAGATGACGTGTCAGTAGGAGGCTGCGTCACTTGTTCAACTTTTTCGTAAATTGAAGAGTCTTGGACGCAAAGGAAAAGACTTCCTAACAACATGTGGGTGTTCTGAGGGTCACTTTCAATCTGGAGAGCGTTCATTACGAGATTCATTAAGCGAGGTTTGAGTTGACCAAAAGTGACAGGGCGATCTGAAGAACCTGATGTTGGGTTAAAAAAAAATTCTATTCTATGGGATTATCGTTACCTGTGTTGATTAAATCTTTGATAACGACGTTTTGGAAATGTAGAGGTAGCACTAACATCGACGACAACAAGTGAATGGAAGCCCTTCTCAACTCGGTTTTTGACACGCTCGAGTTGAGCTTTAGATCTTTATCGGGCAACACTATTTCGAGCGCTGAAATAAAAACAGGCACCAACACTCTCACTCCGTCTAGATCCAACCTAAAGAGGTCTGAAGAGTTCATCAGGATGGCGACCATGGTCTCGCCACACTCTCGATTCAGTGGAACCTTCAAACCTTGTTGCACCGCTAAATAAAAGCGAGCCAAATAAACCGGGAGAATTTCTTCTCCTGTTTTCTTAGCACACATTATCCGGCAGAGAGTCCCCAAAGCTTCAGCTTTACCACTTTCGTACTTATCGATGGTTAAAGTTGGCGGTAGGCTTGGTATGTCGCTGATGGAGCTCGGTTGGGAATAACTTTCCATCAACACAGAGCTAGGTCTTTTGCTCTGATCGTGAGTTTGACCTGAAAATTGTGGTCATGAAAAGTGATTGAATCATGAGGTCTTACGGTTGTGAAGGTCGCAACCTAAGAACGCCGCCTCGAAAAGCCATTCACCGAACAGGTGAAGAATACTGTTACATTTGGGGCGACCTGGGGCCAACGGAGCGCGGCTGTCCGGACCAAAAGATGTTAAAGCTAAAAAAAAGTGATGAGTAGACCACCTGGAAATTTAACACTTACAAGAGGCGCTGGAAGTAGATGAAGGCCCTGAGCTTGGCGCCGATGTCGTCGCTACAACCGAGCTCCGACTAGTCGTCAATCCAATCAACGACGACTTTGGTATTCCTACAATTATTAAATGTAGCCCATCATCAACACGAGCTGAACATGTAATGTTAAAACACAGACTAATTCTAACCCTTAGAGACAGAGGACGGTGCCACACTAAAACTCTTTGCCAATCTGCGCTGAGTAGGAGGAGTAGGAGAAGGTGAGTAAGTAGCAGAATTTTGATTTGGTGCAGCTTCTCTAGTCTTATCAGTGCTCCCACCTGTTATCACAGTTTCCCACCAAATAGCTTGTGCTACACCTGAACCAATGAAAACAGAGGTTTATCAAAAATGAAGGCTGTTAGCGAGGCGTGATGATACACTAAAACCAAGTTTTACCAACCAAGAAACGCGTCAACTTGTCCGGCGATACCCTTGATGGCCTTAAGGAAAATCAAAGGAAGGGCTTGAAGACATGGATGTTGACAAGGATCATTCACGTTGTCCGTGCTGATAGCAAACTGTAGAAACTTCTGAGTCTGACTGATCACCTGTTGAAATCAATAAGAAAAAGGTGGAGCGCGTTTTTTCACTCACGTCAGGTTTTGTCAAGCTAATAGGGTTTCCTATGGTGTTCAAAAAACGGTACCAACTCTGCGCGATGCAGTCGTTAGACATTCCATGAGTGATCAAATCATCATCACCTAAAACCACACACCTCATTCTCAGTTTTTCAAAAATCGTTAAAATCTACCGATTTTGAGCTCCGGAAAAGTCGGCCCGTACATAAAAGCGAGAACCTTCGACGTCAAAACTAGATTAACCCGATTCCATTGCTCAATAAGTGCCACCCTATGCCGCCAGTTCATACAACATTCTCGCAATGTTTTCCACAAAGGAGGCGAAGGGAAACACTGAGCGCATGCTATCAGCCAAATCTCAAATAAAACACTGAGAACTCGTTCACAGAGTTGATCGGCAACGTCATCTTTTACCGTTGGTGGCGATAAGAGAGTGTCATTGATTGCTAACAGAAATAAAAGGAGAGCTTCCCAAGTTTCCCGTTCTAGGATTTTTGATTCATGGGCGATTTGTTGGAGAGTGCGCAACACGCGGTGACATAAAACAGCTTGTCTCTTGATGGTGTCAAGTCCTAATAGAGAAAAAAATTAGTTTGACAGAACTGTTATTATTGAGACATAACTAATAACCTACCCAACTCCTGATACAAAAAAGGCCAGTCTTGTAAAACGTGAATTTTAAATTTAAAGAACTGGATTTAGTAATCTATTTACCTTCATCTTTCCTTGGAATAAATAAATAATGAAGGTGGCCTATGATTTTTCTAGCGTAGACATTCGGGTCCTCCACAATAGGCTGAGGGACGCAAATTTTAGGTGTCAGAAGCGCTGACAACCACTCACAGTACACATTAACGCAATCTTTAATAGCTTCATGCTCTGACAAGGGCAAAGATAACCCAAAACCAAGAACTTCCATACACCATTGAACCTTCAAAAAACGTGAATTACCCAAATGACTGTATCTTAGACTGAAGTACCTCTTTATCTGTGACTAGAGGACTCGGTTCGGCCGCCTGACTTATCCCCAAATTGCTTGCAAGCTGTCTAACTACTCCCAAAGTGACTTCTTTGCTCGTCGCTAATCCGAACTTTTCCAAAACGCTCTGATTCGCGTCGTCGGTGTTTTGGAGCATGAGACTCAACGAGGTCCATTCTGAATACATCCCCTTGTTCTCGCTGCTTTCCTGGACCACCAAATAAGCTTAACATTTTTATTCTAACAAAACAATCACTTACTTTCAAGTTCATACGATTAAATAGTCCTAAATTCATAAGCACGTTTTGTTTTATCTAATCTACAGACAAATATTTATTTTTATAAAAATGTAAACATTTTCGGTAAACGTCAACATGTGTCAAAAACAGCTGTCATTTTTGACAGTAGGAATCTATCAAAAGCTTGTTAAAGTAGGCAACCAAATATACATAAAAAGATTTCGTCTAAAGTTTATTACAAATAATTAATTTAAAATTAAACATTTCATGTTTCCTTCCTGGCCTCCTCGCTGACGCTTTTTTCGGCGGCGTCAATTTTCGCCGCAATTTCCGCGTATTTCTGCGTCCTGTACGCCTTTTTAGCTTCGTCTAATAACACATTATGTATTAAATTCCTATTGTGATGCATATCTGGCACCAAAGGAGGATATGGATTCCCTCTGAGCTCCAAAACTGCCTTTTTCTTAACTTCAGGATACAATGTAGGTGCATTATACATCTTGGTGTAAGATGTATTATAATCTATAAATCTTGGCACAAGCACTTTGAATAATTTATGTACTAGCTGCTTCTCAACCAACCAATAATCTGCCATTTCCATGGTCTCTTTGTGGCAGTCTCCATATCTTATAGCGTCCGATATTAACTGCAAAACCACAATTAAAAAAAAAATAGTAAGACAATGACAGTATTTTTACCCTTTCCGCGTACATTCGAGATTCGTCGGCTCTAGGATAATTAAGCTCAATTCGTTCATGTTTTATCAAAGCGGTGACAGTTTTTCGTAGTTTATTCAAGCGTTCTTCGGGCCCCCCAGGCGATCGGAATTTACGTAAACGAGGATTCACTTTTATTCGGAGTTTTGAGACGAGCTTTGAAATGTCGGCTTGATTCATCGTGCACGTCAAAAAAAACTGAAGAAAATTAGAAAAACTCTGGGAATTTCATTAGTTGACAATTGGGGTCATAACCTCACTTTTTGAGCTTTGACTGACAGGAAGCATGCGACATTTGTGATTCCACTTGACTTATGAACACCAAATTATTTTGATTTTAATTTATTTGTCTATTTGTAATTATAGCTTACATTGCATGTGCTTTCACGTTTTAAAAAAGTTAGTAAAAAATTACAAATATTTAAAAATTAACATATTTTATTAATTGACAACTCCAGTGGTATCTGAAATTTCGACGTCTTTAGATAAGCATTTCAGGTTGCATACACGCACATTTTGATAAATGTTATTTGATATATGCAATATAATTTTATAACTAATAACTAATTACAGTCTTCCTTTACTTTATAATTATGCATATCTCCACCCCAAAATCAGCTGGTTCCGCAACAGATCTGTCACATATTTCAACTCCGGCCTTGAAGCCAAATTCAAAGTTTCCAAAGGATCAATAAGATGATCATATAATTCCTTGGCATATACTGTGGACCAATCCGCCATAAACGACGTGTGGTTAAATTTGATCCACTCTGTATATCTATATCGATTCGTTCGTATCGAATATCCCATCACTTTTATTTCCTGCAGTCTTGGTCTATCGCTGTCTGGGTTTTCAGTTGGGAAAATTCCAGGTCTTGGATACTGTGAAAAAACTCCACTTTTTCCCTTAAAATCTCTATTTCGCTTTTTTGCTATCATCGCCGGTACGAGACTGCGACCTTCAGTACATAGTTTTGCGTTAGTACCATTTTTAGTGCAAGTTTGCACAGCAGGGACTACTTGAGTTAAATCAACCAAAGTAGGAAACAAGTCTACAAGTTCCACCAATTGATCGACTATAATCTCAGTGTTGCTTAATCCAGGTACGTGAATTATTAAAGGAACTTGGGTTGCTACATCGAAGTTACTGAATTTCGAAAATTCGCCGTGTTCTCCGCGCGACCACCCTGCAAAGAAATGTTAGAAAGTTGCTGTGATGGATCAACTTTACCATGATCGCCAAAAAGAACAACAATCGTGTTGTTTAGATCAATTTTCCGTATTAGTTCCCCGACCAGATCATCGATGTAACTCGTTGCAGCGTTGTAACTCTGAATGATTTCCCTCGTGACATTATCCGGGATTTTCCCGAAAGGAAAAGTTAGATTCAACTTGGCTATATCGTCCCTTTCTTTGATATCTATGAATGGGTTCCACGCCACTGCAGGCATGAGCGGCGGTTTCGATAAGAACTTCGGCAACACTACCGCCTCCAAAGGATGGTACGCTAAAAACTCCATTACTCCAAAGACCACCTCAACAACAACTCACCCAAGTACTCCACCGGAAACTTCAACGGAACGTGAGGTTTGTGAAACCCTACTGCTAAGAAAAACGGTTTTCCCTTCGTAATATCATCTTTGTGGTCAATAAACTCAGAGGCAGCGACTAAAGATTCAAGATCAGGTAAAGTTCTTCCCGGTTGAGCATCGGGAATAACAGGGCAGATCAAATTACGGGCGAGTTGTCCATCGCGGTTCATACAAACTTTGGCTTCCTTGTAAGCTTCAGTTTTGGGGTGGAAAGGTTTACCACTCCAGCTGTATTTTGCGTCGTCCGTGAAGTTGGAGGAGATGCCAGGATGAAAGACTTTACCGATGGATTGGGTGTAGTAGCCATTTTCTTTGAAGACTTGGGGGAGAGTTGTGAAGTTGCCGACTGTGTCGCGCCAGTAACTGTAGAAGTCGTAGAGATGGAGGGAATCAGGGCGTCGGCTTGTGAGGAATGAATTGCGGCTCGGGGCGCAAAGAGCTTGCTACAAATAGAAGAAAACAAAACTGATTGGTCCCACCTTTGGTCTTTTTTTTAAGAAAATAAAAAGCTGTATATGTAAAATCTCTTTATTTTATCAATTACTGCGCTCACAAAGTGAACCCTGAGAAACGTAGCACAAGTCGTTACGTACTGGTGACCTTTTGCTTCACTAAGAAATCTCTACGTCATTTAGTGGAATTGCTACCACCTTCTCAGGAGTCTTTCTTAAATTCCGATAATGCATAAAAACACAAAACTGGAAGAACCAATACAATATAAAAACAAACGGATAAAACCAAATATAATGAAATCTGAAAGACCGCTCCTTCTGCTTCGTGAAAACAGCAGTGAGAGGCCCAGGATGATCTTGATGTTTTACGTTCTGAGACTTCATGTAGATCCCCGTTTGAATAACAAACCCCTTCGCAACGATTAGGATCACACTAGTCACTACTAGATAAACTAAAAACCCAACTCTGTAGTCCTAAAAAAAAAATTTACCCCTTTCGGAACCGTACTGTTTCACATACTAACTCTCTTCACGCTGAACAACAAATGAGCACCTTTAAAAACCGTAACCACAGCTGCGACTAATAAAAAATAATAGTACGATCGAAAATCGTAGAAAAACAAGTCGGTTTTTCGTCCAGCCGCCAAATCCCATAGACTTCGTAACATTGAAATTGCATGAATGAAACACAACGTTCCTAAAATCTGAATCTTGCGTATAAAGAGTGTCCAAGAAAGAAACTTACGATTTCGTTGATCGCCAAATAATTGACGAGAGTTTTAACAGCATGTTGACTAAAAAATCGACACATTATTGCGTGGTATTAATGAAGAATGTTTAATAATCCAATGTTTAGAACCGATAAGAAGTTGACACGACGCGGAAAGTTCAACCTGATACAAAGTGTGGTGGAATTATTTTCAGCAAATTGTTATAAAATATATATATTTATCTATGTTAATGTGTTGAAGTCATCGGTTTTTCTTCAGAGGGGACTTCTTCCTCTTGCTTCTGTTTAATCACCTTATAATTGACATACACAAAATACTGCACGATTATGTTCATTATAAACATGAACGGACAACATATATAAAAAACAAATACGTAAGTGTGTTGCAAGTAATATTTGTATTCTACAAAATCTTCTCCTGTAGGGAATCGCTCCACAGCTGTGTGCATTTGAACACCATGGTAGATGATAAATGCCGCCAATAAGATTAAAACTATAGTTGCTAGTATTAAGTACACTAAAATACCTTTTAAATATTCCTGAAAAATATTTACTGTCATAAAGAAGATAACTTAAGAATGCTTACTTTGTGAATGCTGAAAGATAACAGTGCACTTTTAACAAACATTATAATGCTAAAAACTATCAGTAAAGCACTGGTCACTTTTGTGAAATTTGAGTCTGCATTTTCGGAAGTTTGTACACTAAAGATGGCAAAGGGTAAACATAAGATGCCAATTATCTAAAAACACAGTTAAAGGGAAGTTGCATTAGTCAAGAACTTACAAAATCGTTGATAGCTTGATAGCCAACCAAAGTTTTGGTGCAAAATTGCTTAAAAACTTGAAACATCGCCATCAAAACCAAAATAGCACAGTGAACGATTTTTAACGTCAATTTTATATCAACGCTTATCTTATGTCAATGTTTGTTTACCTTGTAAAGTCGAAACTTTACAGATTTGTTCAGGAGAAAATAATTTTTGGGCGTAAAATCTATCGATTCTATAGTTATTAAAATTTCAAGGATTTCGTCGTTTTTAAAGTCAATTAAAAATTTAAATTTTCTTATATTCTTTAATTATTCCTTGCAAGTTGTTATTGACAAAGAACTGCTTCATTTCTCACAATGTGTAAACCCTAATAATCTTCTTGTAAAATTATCCTAATAAATTATCGAGCCATTACTGAAATTGTAAGTAAAACAACAAAAACTAGTTCATTCTTATTTCTCAAAAGATCTTAGCTATTTGGTCTCTTCTTTAAGCCATCGACATTTATTTAATCATCAAAGACGATGAAAAGTTTTCGATTTTTTACTACTGGTTTGTAGCGAAAGCTATCTTTGAACTTTTCAAAGGAATTATTTAGATGGGTATAAAAAGTTTTCACTGTTTTATCCAATTACTGAATTTAGCTTCTTAAAGTTACAGACTTATTTTTGCAGATTAAATTTCCAACGCAACTTTAACAGTTTCTTTCACCTTCATTTTCATCGTAACCTCGTAGTAATAACGAAATACAAAAAATTGAACAAACCAATGAAAAATAAAAATCACAGGGTAGAAAACTACAAAATCAAAAACAAATCCGCGAAGAATAGGTATGATTTCGATGTCCTCAACTCCGTCGCGTTTTAGTTCTTCGATTTCTTGGTATCGCTCAATTCCAAGCCGCACCACGAATCCTTTTGCCACAAATAAAAGTAGAGTTGTGAGCAGAAAATAGATCAGAATGTGTAGTTTTTTTCCCTGTAATTCACTAATTAGATAAAACAGTGAAAATTTTTCATACCCGACTTGAACTATGCCTTGCAACAAAATAGTTCCTTTGAAAAGTTCCAAGATAGCCCCTGCTACAAACCAGTAGTAAAAAATTGAGAACTCTTCATCGTCTTCGGTGAGTAAGTAAATGTCGATGGCGTAAAGTAAAGACCAAATAGCTAGGATCTTTAAAGAAATGAAAAATGAACTGTTTTGGTGATTTTACTTACAATTTCAGCAATGGCTTGATAGTTTACTAAGAGAATTTTGCAAGAAATTTGTGAGGTTTTATACATTGTGAAAAATGAAACAGAATTTAGACTGACACTCCTTTGTCAACTAGAAGTGACCTTGGGTAGTTGAAAAATATAATTTTATAATTGTAGATTGGGAAAATTATGGTTTTCAAACCATGGGCGTGCACAGAGTGATTTCAAGGTCAGTGTAAACAGAAAAGCTTGAACGATGATAAATGGAAACAAGAGCAAAAAGAAAAAAATTAATAAAAATAGAGCAAAATGTACCTACGTGAAAAGTGACGATAAAAAACTTTACGAACTTGGTCAAGAAATAAAAAACATACTAGAGAAAATGGATAAAGAAAGAAGAAACCCAATATATATATATATATATATATATATATTTAAAAAATAAGTAGCAAAATATTTGTTAAAAGTAGAATGGCAGCTAAAACTTTCTTCAAAAGAAGAAATTCGCCTTTAATTTTATAGGAAAATGTTCAAAAATCTGTTTATGTTCTAATCGATAAAACGATAGGTAAATATATACTATCTAATAAAATAAACAAAATATTATGTACGTACTATATTTAAAGAGAAGTTGGATAGAATTGTAGGCAATTTACGTAGACGAGCTGAAGTATGTTTATTTAACTTGTTTTGCGTTTCTTAACTTGAAAATAAAATTTTTATGAACCTACGTAGCACGAAATAATTAGGTATCAATAAATGAATTATGACCTAGCACATTATTAATTCTGAATTTACAAGAGCACGTTACTAAGAAAAAGTTATTAAAGTTACCTTTATACCAACTTATCAATGTTGCCAAATTAACTCAAGAATACCACTCAATATCTCAACAAATTGTAGACAATTTTTTTAAGAATATTTATATTTAATCTTCCAAACATGGTGGTGAAGATTTTACCCACGACTTACAACACATCTTGTATAACTATATATATATTTTTAAATTGTTTCTGACGTATGCAACCAGTAATACTTCAGCTGTTAGCTTATGCAACAAATAATCCGCTAGAACGCTGGGAAATAATCAGAAAAAAAATTACAAAATGAAATACAGTTTGTTTTTTTTTTCTTGCAAAACTTCTAGGTAAAAATACTGTTAACAGTACTAATTTCCAACTGCAGTCGGTATTCAGAAAAGAGGAAAAAAACCGCGAAAGTCAGACTGATGAGCGTCCAATAATAAATTGGCACATTTTTTAAAACCTGGCACTTTGCATATTTAGACGCATCACTAAATATAAAAGTTGGCTCCAAGTGTAACTGACAACTCAAGAATAAAACATTGTAGTCATTTTTCTGAATGTTTACGTACTTGGGCAAATGCATTGGTGAAGACAAAACTGGAAGCCGCCAGTTTGTCGATGTTGGGTGTGTGTGCATTCGGGTCCCCATATACTCCCAAAGCAGGTCTTAAATCGTCGATAACAAGCAACAAAACGTTGGGTTTAATGGCCACACCTTGATGGAACAGTATAACAAAAAAAACCCAAATCACCGCCATAACGCATCAAAGACACAACTAAATTTGCAATATCTAATATTTAAAATAAATATTTACGATATCGATAACTGTTTGTTGTGTATTTGACCCCACCACGTCTAAAATTAAATCGACCGCTAGCACCCAACCAATGCAATGTCCAATCAGCTGATTTCTGTTATGTTGTGACAGTGACAGTTGTTCGCGTACAGAAAGTTCTTTGTACTGATGCATATTGATTGATTGTGTTATTCAAACTATCCAAACGTTGTTAACATCTTTGATGGTGAGTTCCTCCTCACGAAACTCCCCCAAATCACTTGTGGAAAGTGGAAAAATCTCCCCCAAAAATGACGTCACGCATTGTTTAGATCTCCACTAGTGAAATGACGCAGTTTGGGAATTGAAATGTTGATTTGCACCGAAAACAAGGTAAAAATGTAAGATTTTACTAGAAAACGTGTTCTATTTATAGTGAATTTTATAAATAAGAGATTTGGGACGTTGTCATGGACAAAGACGAGCATAACCCTTTGTCCTTCATCCCACACCCTGCTCAATGTCAGCGTCTTTTTTTTTGCAGACACGAAAACGAAATCATGTCTGCTGAATCGCCTCGTCGCTCCAGGTCACAAACTAGAGGGGGCGGAGGCAGCGCCACTGTTGCACCTCAACAAGTTACCGACCCCACGATCTTGGACAGCGTCGCTGGGTTCATCAATGAGGTCGTACCAACGGCTTACAACGTGCCCACGGAGGTAGACGACAAGATACAATGGGCGCACTTTGAACAACTCGAGGACGAGGCTGCTGGAAGCCCTGGGGTCGACGGGGACGGCGGAGTTCCACCGTCACTTATCCTGGTGTTGGGGTACACCACAGGCATCCAGGCAGGTTTTTCTGATTAGACATCGTTGAATAAACTTTTACATCGGTCATTTTGTTTTACATTTAATTGCTCAGAAAATTACGTGGAACTGCATTAAAACGTTCTGACCTTGACACAACTGATTATATGCAACTAAAGTAAATCACAATGTTGACAGAAAAAAGAGCGAATTTTTCCGCAATTTTCTTTTTTAAATAAAAATAACCGTAACTGTTTTCCTTTGTGATGTGCCAATATCAATCATAATCGCAATTATCTGTTGATGACAAGCTCATTAATGTGAAAACTATTGTGTGTTTATTTATTTTTTTGTTGCTTTATTATATTATCGATCTTATCGTGATTAATCGAAGACACAGTTTATTTAGTTTAGATTACTTTTTTGTTTCAGATTTATTGCTTATTCGATTATTTTTTATTTTTGTTAAGAGCCGTCTAACTACGTGAGTGCTTGGCAATGTGGTTGCCAAAATGTTGCTTTGATTGTAAATATTTTGATTAAACATTGGAAGCTTCTGCTGTTTTGGCTCGCGGGCTTTTTATTTTAAAAAATTAGATACAATGATTTCGTAATGTTTTTTATTAAGAGCCTAAGACAATTAAAACTAAAAAAACTAGTTGGTAATTTTACGCCAATATGTTTTTTATCTTATTATTTTTATCTTTAAATTTATATCATAACTAAAATTGTCACATCTAATTTTACATTTTCTACATTTTCAAGTTTGAGGCAAAAAGATATTTATCTATTTCTGGCTAGTTTACTTTAATAATTTTAAAAATACCGCATATTTTTTTTAGATTCTATAATTTTTTTCTTACTGGTGTACCCTATTATTGAACATTTTTTAAAAATCTTGATCCTTATCTCATCATAGAAAACAAAAAAATGAAAAAAGAGGGTTCTCAGATTTGGCACACATTTGAGGAATCTTTTTTTATATATATATACATGGTCCGCCAACATTTGGGCCCCGGCTTATAAACACATTCAATTATTAAGTTACATTTACGATTTGTTTTTCTATTGCTAACCATATATGAGATATGTGCGAAAAAGCCCCTTTTTCAAAAATAAAAAGTAATAAAATGGAGGCAAGTTCTTTTTACAGTAAAAAGCATAGGAATGAAATTTAAAACATGTATTGTATTATTATATTATACAAAATTTATGGTATTGACTAGGAAAGTAATTTATAATACCCAATACTTCTACCCCCATTAGCATAATTGGTCTCCGAAATGCAGGCTTGGAATGAAAACTTTTTTTTTTGCACGTAGTAATAGTTATAAACAGCCAATACCAGGAAAAGTTTTCGTGCCGACGGTGGATATCGACTACAATTAAAGGTTTTAAGGGGAAAATTCAATATAATAAACATCATAAGAAGATGAAATATTAATTAATTTTGTTAATTTTGTTTGGCTCTCTTTTATTGCTTTTGATTTAAAAAAAATCTGTATCGCACATATGGTTAACAATAGAGAAAATCTGATTGGGTCAGTTTGTGGCTCTGCGTTGCTTTTATATGTAAAAAAAATCATGTTGGTCGACCCTGTATATTCAGCCACAGTTTTAGATAGTTTCGTTTTTTTTTCAAATTTTTTTGTCTCATTTAGAACTTTCTGAAGCTTCCTAAAAATAAAAGAACGGTGAAATTAGTTAAGTACATATTATAGAACTACAAATTCTGAACAAAAGTTGGTCCATCCAGAATATCATCCAAAATATGACAAATTCAGTTTGAACTGTCAAAAGTGTGTCCATGATATGATTTCAAAAAGGGTGGATGCGCTAATTCGAAATTTACAAAATTTTGGTATTCTATATCGAAGTTGGATAACTGGTTTGAATGTGATCATCATCATAGTTTTAATAATTATGAATTTTTATTATCTCATCATTACGCCTCTGAAAGAACGTTCTATGTTTGAATTTCCGCTTGTCTCTACTTCTTATCGTTTTTTAGATTTGGGCGGTTTCGGCAACCGGCGAAGCCACGGAAATCCTGTCTTGGCGTCACAGCACCCTCCGTGTCCTCCGCCTCATACCAACTCCTTTCAAAACCGGTGAAGACAACGTAGATCTCTTTGCTTCGTCGCGACCACTGATGGCCCTCTGCGACTCAATCAGTAACTACAGTACTCTAACTTTTCGATCTCTGAAGTCAGGAGTCGCAGATCCGGTAATTGTTTTCAGATGATTCCCACACTCGCTAAATGTCTTCTTCAGGTTAAACAAATTCAATTTAAAACATCGATTTTGAATGTCCTTGCCAATCGACATTCGGTTGTGGTTACGTTCCATGAGAAAATCGCTGTTTTCGACGCTTTCACGTTAGAAAATCGGGTTAGTGTCACGACGTGTTACTTAAGTCCAGGAATTCAACCAAATCCGATCGCTTTGGGCTCCAGGTGGTTAGCTTATGCTGAGAAAAAGTTGATTGCTAGTAATAGGAGCGGTGGTGGAAATGAAGGCGAAGGAGTACAAGTAAGACGGAAACTAAATAGAAAAGTTGTGGATTGGGATTTGATTGTTTTAGAGCTACACTGCTACGGTTCTCCATGCGGCTAAGTCGTTAGGGCGAGGGATCAAAGAATTCACGGAAACGGTAGCAGGGAGTTTGACGGGGAATCCTAATTTTAGGCCAGGATCGTCCACTAGTAGCCCTCAAGCGGGGGGCGCCTCTGATGTTCCTCAGAAAGGGATAGTTACAATTTTAGACATAGAGGTAGGATTTCGCTTGTAAACCTAAGGAATGTTTGAGTTTTTTTTTTTTGCTTTAGAACAAGAGCATAAACCCTAAGGAAAACATGATTCCGCAAGACGCTGTGATAGCCCATTTCGTGGCCCACACCGAGGCCATCGTTTGCTTGTCGTTCGACCCCAGTGGCATGTTACTTTTGACCAGTGACAAGCGCGGTCACGATTTCCACGTGTTCCGGATACAGCCCCATCCAGGTGGTCCCGCTTTGGCTGCCGTCCACCACTTGTACATCCTCCATCGTGGTGACACCTCCGCCAAAGTTCAAGATATGTGTTTCTCCCCCGACTCGCGTTGGATTACCGTCTCTACTCTTCGAGGCACCACTCACGTATTTCCTGTGACGCCCTACGGCGGTAATATCAGCGTCCGTACTCATGCTACTGCCCACGTCGTGAATAAAATGTCTCGATATCAAAGATCTGCAGGTCTAACATCGGAAGGTCGCTCCAGTAGTCCCGTGTCACTCACCGAAACGCCGATTAGTCTATTCCCATATCGCAATCCAAGATTTCCGCCATATCCTCAACCGACCGTCGTGCACCCCCTCGCTCAAATCCGACAACCTGTGTACGTTCAGAACCCGGGAGCGGCAACGCAGCGTCCTCCAGGTCGTCAACGATTATCATCGTCGTCCGAAGAGAACATCGCTTTGAGGGTAGTGAGCTGCTTCGCTCCCCCCAGAGCGTGGATGGAAGCAGCTAAGGGACCCAGAGAGACCACACACAAGCCACACGTGAAACCCGTAGAGTCCCTATTCGTCATGTCGTGTTACGGTACTTTGATTCAGTACGACTTGGAACCACATCCGATGGCGTCGGTGCCGAAGGAGCGCGTGTGCAACGACACCGCCATCGAACTGAAAGTGTGTGCCAAGGCGCAGTGGTCGCTCCATCGCCGCCTCCATACAGCGGACGTCCCCCTGCCCATGTCCGAAGAGAACCTCAATCTTATAGCTCAAAGCGTGCCTCTCTACAAGAAGACGAAACCGGATCACAACGACGACCACTGGCTGTCGCAGGTCGAGATCGTCACGCATTTAGGACCCCACAGGAGGCTCTGGATGGGACCCCAATTCACCTTCAAGACGTACACAATCACTAACGGGTAAGAAAATAAACGGGTAATGTTGCAGTTTAGTATCCCGAAAAAAAGGTACGCAAGTGCAAACAGGCAACGATTTAGCTCGAATGATTGACAGTGTTGCCAAATTGTTTGAATATCAAACTTGACTCTGGGTCATACACTCCATTTAGAACCTATAAAAGGTGTCATTTTTAGTGACATCGGGTGTATACGAGAGCTCAGTGTATTGTTTATTTTGGACGTGAGGTCCGAATGTCAAAACTCGACCAAACTTTTAGACTGTACCAAAGATTTGACCAAACTTGTGTATCGGAATGTACCCGCTAGGGATATTAACTTAGGAGTTGCATGCATTGTTTTATTTGGTATTGATTTGGATATTGTGGTAATGTAAAGAAATCATTTTTGACAGGTCTCTTACTGTCTTAAGATTTCTACCAACATTTGCCTAAATTTATCCCTAAAAACGTACATACACTGAGCTCTCATATACACCCTAGGCCACTAAAAATGGCACCTTTTATAGGTTCTAAATGGAGTGTACTGTTGTTTTCATTGGCAACAGTGTGAGTCGGTTCTTACCGAACGCATGTCAAAAATATCAACCGTCATCAGGGTGCTAAACTAAACGATACGTTCTTGAAAAACTTTTTTTTTTTTTTAGAACTGTCTTGGAGACGAAAGCTGTGGATGTGCGCCGTTCTAAGCCTGTTAACATGCCTGTGAGCAAGGCCAACGCTGTGTTGATAGAATCAGGATCTGCAAGTAGTTGCGAACAGTTGTTTCTAGACACATATCACAAAAATTGCGAGGAGGTTGGCAGTGCTGGAGAAAATAGACTCAAGGAGGATTTGGCGGACGCAATGTTAGAGTCTCCAGGGATCAGAGACCAAGGTATAGTCTTGACGCTACCAGTGACTAAAATGGTATCGCTAGTAATGTAATTTGTGTTTTATTTCTTTATTTTCGTCGAGAATTCAACAAGAGCGTAACATCTAAACAAATGGAGGTTGTTAGCCAAGAACCACATTTCAAAGTTTTTGGTACTTTTGAGCATACATTCTTTGTTTAGATGTTACATAAAATGTTAAGAGCAGTTATGTGCAGCAAAAAAATTGTTATCATTTTTTTGATAGCGAGGTGAAATGTTTCTTTGCATAACTGCTCAAAACTACTTCTGGTTTTATCTGCACAGCTCTTAATTTTGCGTGTCTTTGATGTTAAATTCCGTTCAAATGAACTTCAAGAAAGTCACAAGTTCTCAAATTCAAGTTGTGTCTTTCTTAGTTCAAATTTGGCTTAAAGTGGTTGAATTTTCCTTGACACAAATTACATCACTCCATTTATAATACAATGAAACTAACTGTACAACCAACTGGTGATTGGTCTGATTACATTAAATAACAAAGCACGACAAAGAAAAACGGTGAACTTCACATTTTTCATGCTTTTACTCCTTCCGCGGCTTGATCTCGCGACATCAGAACTAGCCAAAGGCAGGAAAACTGACCACTTTGTGAAACAGTACTTAACATTTATTTGAAGCACAGTAACCCTTATTGCATTACATTTTCTTTCATTTTCGGTTGAGGTGCATGTGTGCATGCTTTTTCTTTTTTTCCATCGCAATTTGTTCCCCTGTATGAAATCAGTATAACCTGCCATTGGCTTTTTCTGTTCAGGTGGGCATTGCGTGATCGTTTCGATGAAACCGACCGCGACTGTCGCCAAAGTGGTAAATCCGTTAGGCACCGTGGTGACGGTGCAGTCAGACGACGACACTGAAGAGGTCGTCGAAGACGTCGTCATACATGAGAACTGCGATGAGGCGCTCTTCAGACCTGTTGTTGCACCAAAAGCTGTTTTTTACTCAGAAAATAGACCTAAACCATGTCCTCCAGAACACATCCTCACCAAGAGTCTAGAAGCCAACACCGAAGTCGCCGTCAAAATCATCAACAAAAGGGAAGAAAGAAAGGAAAAGAATAACAAGTTGTCGTCTAAACATATCATTCGCTCGAGGGAGAGTTCGCCGAAAATTCGGAATAAAGACAACAAGATGGCAAAGATCAACGTCGACGCGGTTATGATGCAAAGTAAGGGAGAGACCAAAACGAGGAAGGAAAAGAAGAAAGAAAAAGAAGGTGAGTCTTGTGTAGTCAAACTACTAATATTAACACCTCTTTGTAGAGTGTATTCCGGAGAAGTTTTCTTTGGACGTTTTGGACAGCTTCGTCTCCGATTTGCCGCCTCTCGAATTCAAAATCGAGGAACCCCTCAAAAAAAGTCTCGATTCTCCTCTCTTTGAAAGTATCCTCAAATTCGAAGACGCTGAAGATTGTAACGAAAAAATGACAAACGTTCTGAACAAAATCGAACTAAAACCGGAACCCGAGATCTGTTCTTCCGAAGAAGAGAAACAAATGACTCGAAAAGTACGAAAGCCCAAGGCCAAACTCGGCGTCAAAATAACGAAGGAGAAAGAAAACACAAGTTTGGTAGAGGAGGCAGCTTTGAATCCCCCAAAACGATCATGGAACATCGTTGCCGCTTCCAAACCCAAGGAAAAAATCATAGATCTTGATCTTCCCGAGATTGATTGCGTCGAGACGTTCACAGTCAGATTGCCCAAAAAGGAAACACTGATGGAGAAAAAGGAGAATCTGATTGACATCGATGTCGAGAGCGTGAACGCGAAAAATGACGACGATTTGATGAAGTTGGACAAAAGCTCCGACGAAAACGGAAGTTCTCCGGCGGAAACCACGGAAAGCGACGATTCGAGCAAAGTTCAGGTAGTCGTCGAAGAAGAAGAAAATCTCTCGACTACACAAAATTTACAAACATCTAAAACTTCAAGGAAGAAGTCGAAGAAAAAGCGAAAATAAAACAACACGTAAAGAAAGAATCTGACGGATTTTTAGTTCGCTTTTTCAAGTATTTTTCACACAAAAAGTCGGCCGTATCATTGATGCTCACTTGTTTTCCGGGTAGCGTTGTGACAGCCACAAAAAAAATGAAAAAAAAAGGAAAAAAGAGATTAGTTTTTGAATCCAAGAAGATTTCTCGGGATTTTTAACCCAATTCTAATAGTTCGGATTTGCAAGAGTTGGCTAATTGGGCTTGACACAATAGACGCCAATTAGCAATAGTATTAAGCTCAAAATTGCGTGGGTCCGTAATCTCTGAAAAGCTCTCATAACTTTTAATTTTTTTTTAAGCTGGGTTAGGATTGCAAGTTTATCATAAGTACTATATAAAACGTATAAGTATTAAATGTGTTCACCTCAATTCGACAAAATTCTGTAAAATTGTACATACTTTTAATTTTAATTATGAGTTAAGTCATTGTGAATCTGTATTTCATTACACTTCAACAGAAACTAGCAAATAAAAAGATCTCATCGAAATCGTTTTTGATTGTAGTTTTTTTCTTTTTCTTTTAAACGTTTTGAGTGATTGCAGGAGGCGAGCAGTCGGAACTCAACAGCAAAGACGTGGAAGATCTGAGTTCAGCCAGCAGCTTCAGTTCAGCAAGTCGAGCATCGCCCACGCCGTCGTACAGTGATAATCTTTTACATTTTCCAGGTGATTCCAGCAGCAGTATGTGAACTTTTTTAGTTAATTGTGAAAACGGAGGAAGTGCCACAAGTTTTTCTGGTGTTTAGTTAATTTTATTACGAGGAATACAGCAATATTTTTTCATTTGGACTGAGGATTGTGATAAAGAAAGAATGATTAGTTAATTTTGCATTTCGGAACGGCAGTTTTTCGTTCGTTTTGTAAGAATCTTCCATTTTGGTGCCCGTAGAATAGTTAAAAATAAGATGTTGTTAGCTAGTCTTTATTTAATTAGAGATAACTCAAGGGAAAAGTGATAGATTAGTAGGACGAATTGTGATGTTACACAGTGGTAATCAAATAAGATGATAACGTTTGATGTTTAGGAAATTGTTTTGTCGTCAGACACGTTGCTAAATATTTTTATATACAATTATTACAAAAAGTTAGTTTTTCAACTTATTTTGTACGATTTGTTCTTATATTTATACTCCCTAACAATATAATACATTGTAAATAAACAATACTGATAAGTAAACTTTCAGTCTTTGCTTATTTATGAACTGACTTAACCAATCACATAACTGTTGCGAGTCTGGACCTGGCTTAATCAGTCATGTGACTTTCGTGTTTGACCAGGCTTAACCAAAATTACTCCAGTCCAAATTCCACTTGAGTTATGCACGAAAATACGTAACAAACTTTTTATTTTGATCAATTCTTCTTCCTAAAATTTATTATGATTTTTAAAGTCATTTTGTAGGTTTATTTTAAATCTGAATTCCGCTAATGACGTGAGCCAGCACTAATAAGTCGAGTGGAATTAGAAACGTCACCTTGACAGGTGTCAACTTTAACCTAATAAAAAATAGAAATTTTTCCATATCTACTTTATTTTTGGTGTTATCCATCATGTGAATGCCAGAAATGTAATTTCACACCAATTAATTATTCAGGCAAGGATGCAAAAATTACCCGAATCACGTGACGTTCCATCCCACCTGTCATCCCTCCCGTGAATCAATTACTCACCTGGAAAAAATGTTAATTTAAAGAAGTGCCAAAGAACTTATTTCCGTTAACAATGTCCGGTCACAACACACTCGCACAAGAAAGTTCAATTACAGACAATTTTTC
Source organism: Cynaeus angustus (assembly GCA_030157275.1). Taxonomy (NCBI): domain Eukaryota; kingdom Metazoa; phylum Arthropoda; class Insecta; order Coleoptera; family Tenebrionidae; genus Cynaeus; species Cynaeus angustus. Next base: position 21,784,665 of record CM058063.1, on the reverse strand, counting down.
AAGCCCCGAATCTCGTTTCGAATGTCCAATTTGTTTACAATGGCTAAGAGACCCCGTTTTAACAAGTTGTGGACACCGATTCTGTCGGAATTGCATGGACGACTGGTTGAAGTAAGTCAGTGATTTTTCCTTGAACAGACTCTTACATTTAATTCCAGACGAGAAAATCCATCGTGTCCTATTGATAACACGAAACTGCAAAAGGGGGTTGATATTTTCCCTGATAATTTCACGCGGAGGGAAATTTCTCAACAGAAGACCAAATGTCCGAATATCACCCGGGGGTGTCTTGAGGAGCTATCGCCTCTTGATGTGGAGACACATCTCATGATGTGTAAGTACAAGCCTCCAGAATTGCCAGAGAATGAAAAATTGCGTTGCTCGTTCGTGGAATTCGGCTGCGATGAGAAGTTCGAGGATGAACCGGAGCTGCAGCGACATCTGGACCAGCACATGCAGAAGCATCTCATGGTAAAACAGAATCGTTCTTTAACGCAGCTAAGGGTGAATTTTTAGTTGTTGTCCCAAACCTACTCTAGGTTTACTATAAATAGTCAGAATGCGGCGTCGTCGTCGGCGATAGCCCAAGAAGCGAATTTCTGGGATCCCCCGGCGAAAAATGATGCAGCGGTGCCTAGCAGCGACAACCTTAACGGACTCCTCAAGTAAACTGTTATCGTTTTAACCAACCTGAGACTAATTTTACATTTCTAGAGCTCTGTATGAGAAAGTTGTTTTGTTGGAACAGAAAACGCGAGAACAAGATATAATAATTGCGAATATGTCTGAACAAATCACGTCTATTAATCTGTCCATGTCGAAAATGCATTCCAGATACTGCAACGGAACTTATTTGTGGTATTTTAACGAGTTTAAGAACAAAGTGAATTCCATGAGGGATGACTCGCACCTTATGCATTTCAGCCCGGGATTTTTCACGTCTTCAAACGGATACAAGTAAAGTCTTCAATGATCTGATCTGTGTGATCTAAAGTCGCTTTTTTTTAGACTATGTATCCGTTTAAATTTGTCTCCTAAAGATCCGAACTACGTAGCAATTTTGATCCACGTAATGAAAACCGAGCACGACCACGCCCTCGACTGGCCTTTTAGTGGCAGACTGTCCATAACTCTAATCCATCCAACGTACGTTTTCTTTCATGTTTAAGTTTAAAGTGAAGATCAAATTTCAGGCAACCATTCCGTAACATAAAAGAAACTATGATGACACGTCCAGAATTAGAAGCCTTCAAACGTCCTGTGCAAGACATGAACCCTAAAGGTTTTGGTTACACAGAGTTCGCCTTGGTTGAAGAGCTCTTCACTCAAGGTTACGTCGATAGCAATCAATTGTTAATAAAAGTGCACGCTCAACCTGTTTAAAGAATACATTTTTAAAATGTTGGTTTATTAACTTTGGCAGTTATTCACATTGCATATAAGCCTAAGGAAATATACTTTGAGACATGTTAACGTAAGTAAAGAACTTAAACAAGTAACAATATCACAAATATAACAGCAATTAGGTTTTGAAGAACCATCCAACGGGATCCGTTCTCGAAAACCCGACATAACACGGAATGTAGTATACACACATGATAAATGATATGTAAACACAACTTAACAAACAGTTGGACTTTGAAACTGAAACATTGATATGCTTGCGTGATATTAGAGAGCTCGAGCGAATCCAAATTTACACCTGCGAACAATGACGACACGAAATATCAATGTTAAAAGAAACGACATTCGCAACCTGCCTTAACTATTTGAGCCACAAATGTTTCCTACAAGTACACTTATAAAATCGCAACTAAACTCTTGTGCGTTAAATAATAAACATTTGCTTTATAAAAATATAAATAATGACTAAAAAAAATAACATTTATTGTCAACCTATTGTAGGGATTTATGACTAAAAAGTAACTTTGGGTAAGAGTATTACTGAAGACAAGCTTGTAGCTTCTCGATCCATTCTTGCGCTGATACTGCATCCGCTGCGCAGAAATTGTAAGTCCGACGACTCGTGCGCAACTAAAAAAAAACACAATTACTACGGTAAAATCACAAAACAAAAGACTTACATCAAAGAACGCTTTGTCGTCTGTTTTCTTGGGTGGACCTGGCGCTGGCGTCGCCGACGAAACCGACATCACTTCCGCTAAATCTAAAAAAAGAACACAATAACATTAAGGGGGTTCTACAGCTTCTCAACTTTTCGTTGTTGAATGAGGCATGGCACTGTTTAGCAAGAACTGTAGTACAGACTTTTTTGGAACAAGAACTACTCATTTTGATTTTTCATTTTCTATGTCTTGCAGGAGGCGAAAATTGAGCTCATCAGGGAATCAATTAAATCAATCAAAATCATTTAAATTTTTTTCTAAGAATTAAAAAAAAAAGTACTCTCTGCATCACATAAATAACATGGTAAGGAAAACAACTGCAAAAAAAAGTACAAAATCACAAACTCAAAGTATTTCTAATAATTTTCAAAAAAAAATCTTTAACTTTAATGCTTAGCGTATAAATTCTCGGTGATCTTATGCCACTTACCTATATATCCCTTATAATGTGAGTCTTCCATCGCGTCGTAATATCTCAATTGGTGCTTGATGGAATCTAAAACGAACCACCTTTGTTTCCACCCTTTTAATAAAGCTCCCCGCTTGTATAAATAACCCTCATGAGTGCGATTTTCCGCCACGTTCGAAGAAAACTGGTCGTAATATTGCTGACTAGAAGTTTGTCTTGCGCTACCTACAATCACGAGTCACTTTTTGCCACACAATGTAGAAAATCCAAAATACCGGAACTAACGGAACCGTTGTCTCCTCCGGTCCCAGAAATCGTTTGTGATGCATTGCTATCGGCGATGGCTTTATATTTTGTGCAGTTTTTCGGAACACCTTCTATGCATTTTTCATGGCAACTATAGCCGCAATCCATGCAGCGCATTCCCGTCTAAAAATTGATTTTTAGTGCGTTATTGCTTTAATCAAGATGAGCTTACCTTCACTGGTCCCCATAACAAGCTCGTGCAGTAATCACAGTACGTAGGTGTGGTGTAATTGTATTTTTCGAATCTATGAGGATGTGAGTAAACCAACGAAGTTTCGGCAGCCCCCACCATTTTCCCTCTCATTAGGATTTCAAGTGTTGACCTCTTATGAACTAATCTACCGTGTGATCGGACTAGAGCTGTACTAAATGACGCGTGTCTCTGCACAAAAAAAAAATATATAAAAAAGGGTGATAAACTTTGAATATACGTACAGTGAGCGAATCCGTGGTCGGAAGCTCCAGTTTGTCCCAGAGGACCTTCCACTTTTGAGGCAAGTGTCCCAACTCGGTTTCCAACCTGTGGATTTCTTCCAGTAAATGACTAAACGCATCGGGTACGCATTTGTTAACACAGTCGTACCTAAAATTCGCAAAATTAACTCAGTTCACGTAAAAAACGTAATTTACCCAAGAGTAATTATTTTTCTTGAGGATTTATTCGAGATTCCGTCAGCGGCTTCCGCTTCTTCCTCCTGTTGAGTATCTAACTGTATAATCTCAAGATCGTATTCCGGTCCGTGGTGGAGATTTTCATCAATGTAGTACTGCCACACTTCGAGACATGGAAGGTGCGATTGGGGTCGCAAAACCTAAAAGAAATCTTAAAAATTCCGAAAAATACTTTCAACTTTCCTACCGGGTATTCAAAATCTGGCGTGTACATAAAATTGAAGAACAACGGCGTCCTCGCATGCTGCTTCTCAATATAATCGAACACACTCTGTCCCAAATTCGTGCCAGACGAAGTCCCAGCGACTCTTCCCCCCGGATAAATATTCTCATCGTCAGAAATTGTATCAACGCTCTTATGGTGAGACGTCAAAGACCCTCGTTTGTCTTCAACAGCGGCAACGCCACTTTCCACCCTTTCCAACTCGCAATCGAACAAGAACGTGCGGAAACGACACGAAACTGAATGAAACGCCAAAAATCGGAGATAGAAATCGCTGAATTCGAAAGCCATAGGGAACTGCTTTTGAATCTGATGAACTACGTCGAGGAACTGGAGAAAAGTGGGGGCGAACCCGGAAGCTTGCGAATTCGCGTTGAGATTGCTGCGGTGACTAAAGCGATGACCGAAACCGATCCATTCTTTTTCTACGAGGACACGAAAACCTTCCAATGTGCGGTAATAAGGGTCGAGACAGAGTTGGGCCACGGAAGAGACTTGGGCCGTTGTGTCCCAACCATCTTCGAGACAGATAGCGACGGAAGAGCCTTGCAAATCCAGTAAGTCGACGACGGCGCCGGCTAGTTGCATTATGTTTTGGATCTGTTGCAGCCATTCTGAATTCTCGATCAACCTAGCGGGAAGAATGTAAATTTAATAGTACATTAAACCCAAGGCGAGAATCATTATTGACCTAGGTAAATAATATTCTACTTTTCAATACAATAATTATTAGGTTATTGGCCAATAGCCAAAAAAAGTTTTTATTTCTACTGCTATTACCTGTGAAAACTTTGCTCTGGCGCGTCGCTCGTCGAGCTCGGAATGCACGCCCTCATCAACTTCTTGAACGCAGTTTTCGTATGACGCACATCATAGTATTCAACCGGAATAAAATCAGTCTTGGGCGCAGACTCAACTTTCACTCCTTTCATCTGCGCCTTCTCTCCTAAAATATACAACGCGGCTCTCTGTAAAGTATGAACTCCATAGATGGCGTTTTCTGCGTCCGTCGAGTGCCTCAAATTCCCTCTAGTTTGTTGAACATTCGCTAAAGACGCCTGTGAACTCTGTCTCCGGTCTTTCAGGGAACCCCACCGACCGAAATTTTTCGGGCCCTTTCCACCAGACGACCGTGGAAACACACTAAACCAACGTTAAAAACTTCAACGCTTTAACAAATAAAAAAAACTTACGCGAGCGTTCCCATCGCTTTCAACGGTTTCGACCTCCTGGCAACTTCAGGAGTCAACGTAGCTCCTGCTAGCGGATCATCCGCGGCAAGAAACAGGGAGTTTACGCTCAAAGAACTATCAGACATTCCCCAAGCTGAGCCGTGGCGTAGAGAGAAAATAGGAGTCGCGGAAACTAACGCAGAAAGATATTTTTCTTGCTCGAAGGAAGATGTTGTTTCGGTGGAAGCGTTGGGAGTGGGGTGACTTTTCAACATTCCCATTACGCTTTTGCCGTGGTGACCTGCACCGCGTAGTAAGAGAGCTTTGGTTCGAGGATGGCGCCACGTTGTGCTCGGAATCCTTCCTTGGCGGTAGCAACGGCAAAAACGCCGGATGCTTTCATCGGTTACCGACCCTGGCACTACCAGGAGCGCTGGGTAACTGCAAATAGACAAAGTTAACTTGTTTTATGATTTATTAGTTCAACTCACCTTCTGCACATCATGTACATAGAATTCACCGTCGTCAACCGGAATTGATCCGGTGCGGGCTTGACATTCGTGGGTGAAGAATTATCATTGCACAGTCCCAGCCTCTGCCAATCTCTGACGTAGCTTCTTTCGACCAACCTTTCTAAAGTTTTAGCGTCCGTCGGAGCCGGCGGTACCGATGAAGGCCCTGTTTCGAAATCGTCGATCGATAAATCATCGTCATGACTGTATTCGTCTGCGTTAGGTAAGCTCATCCTTCCCGGACTCGTCATGTACTTATTGCTGCTGTAAAGCGTCGAGTTTGGCAGGACGTACTTCTGTCTCTTCGACGACGACTTTTGCTTGAATCCCGCTTTCCTCGCTGTTTTCAGAAGTGTTTTCTTTGCGAATCCTCTCAGGGTCGCATTCTTTTCTTTCCCTTTATGAAGCGGCGTCTGACTCACCACGACTTGTCCTGTGAACGCAAAATGATGGAAGACATCCGGAGGATGTCGCACTTTATGTATGAACTTCCTCAACGTTTCAACGTTCTCCGCCGTGACTTCTTCATCAAACGCTAGTTTCATTAACTGGAACGTACAGGAGCGTAGCTGGAGCCCCTCCTGCAACCACTGATCCAAATGCGCCAAATACTGCACCGCAACTTTCTTTTCCTTCGTCAGAGACGTCACAGGGAAAGATCGTACGACGACTTGCTCACACGCGAACGAATCGCAAGGTATTCCTTTAAAGACGATCCGGTAATTCGTAAGGAAGATAGCACCCTCGGCGGGTAACAGCGGAGGACCTCCGAGTAAACCGGGGCTGCTTTCTTCTCTTCCATCTGGAAGAAGATAAACCCGTAGTCCGTCCATGATCAGTTCTTCTCCGGCCAACATGTTGGGGGTGAGGATTTTCGGTTTTTGGATCGGTGGGAGACGTTTAGACTCTCTATGGACCGCCTCGAGCGTTTCTATGTGCATGTGGACAACCCCTGGGATCATTTGGTGAAGATTGCGGATATGATCGCGGGTGACTCCACCTTCATTGCAGACTTTATCGATGAAACGGGACACGAGGCGGATGACGGTCATGCCGGTTTCACCGGGATCTTGGTCTTCGAAACCTGACTCGGCGTCGGCGCTGTCGCTTTCAGCCACGCTGAAAACGAATGAAATTTTATCATTGAAAAAAGTTTCATTCTGCGTTTACCTATTTGCCATGCTGTTGCTTGCTCTTTCGTCATCGTATAACTCCTGCTTGCTAGTTTTGCTCGCGATGTCCAAAGGAATAAGAAGATAAACCATGCGATTAGCATAGTGAATGGCTTGACTGTACATCGTATTCTCTTCACAGGTTATCAGCTCCTTCTGTTTTTCCCCATCGATAGACGTCCAAATTCGCATTTGTTCCGCCGCGATTTCAAGAGCCGTCGGTTCTTGAACCCTGTTAAGAATGGAGCGACGATTGGTCCAACTGTACTCTTTATTATCTCTCGGAGAAGTTGGACTCGCCAACAACTCTCCTCTTACTCCGTCACAGCGCGCTGTATACAACGCTTTAATGTCTTTCTGTACATCTTGATAGAACGCGGCCTCCCAGAACTGTTGGTTCTGCCACACCGCATGTTCTTGGATGCAGGTATACGCAAACTGGATTATTCCTAAAAACAATATCCAAGAATTATAAAGCTACTTCACTATTTTTATCTACACCCACCTGTGCATAATTTCCTACAGAATATCGTCGAAAGAGGAAGCAGCGCCGCGGCAACCCCATGTTCGTCCATCGAAGAATCATCTTGTAACCCGCAATTCATCAACCTAACAACCAAATCGAATTGTTGATGCTCCAACATCGCTTTCGTCCCGCTAACATGTTGAGCAAGTTCGTTGCAAAGAGCCAACCTGGCTTGCTTGGACTGAAGTGCGCGTAAAACGGCCGGAAACGTCTTCCGGGCGTCCGAAATTTTATTTTCAAAGATACAGTTGATGCAATTTCGTAAAACTTCCAGTCGTCGCGCCGAATTGCTCACGATATTTTTGTTTTCGTTTAAATTCGATATGTGTGGACCCATTGGAACAATGCGTGGTTGAATGGGACGCAGAGAAGCTAACCTTGAAGGACAAAGTTTGAGTTAGAAAGCTGTTATGATGTGGGTTAAAAAAATACAATGATATCAAGCGCCGAGCTTCAGCTCCCATGAACGCAATAATAAAGAGAAACGAGGTGTGATAAAATAGGATAAACAATTTAAGCGGTGTGACCCGACTGCTCTCTGTGGTCACGCGACATTCTAAGCCAGGAAGATGGCAACAAGACACAGAAAGCACAGAATTACGCAACATTAAAAACTTACCAAGCGTAATCCCCACTAACGCAACCAAAAACACACAAATCATGATTAATCCGTAGCTTTGTTGCGAAGATACTCACCTAGATTTGAGGTTGTTTTTCGATAAGCCTTCATCAATGATAGCTTGAACTTGTTCCGCACTTATAAAAGGTAGTACCGGTTGATGAATTCTCGCGAAAGCTCCTTCTGGTGGTACTAAAATCTTCTGCGAATATGACTGGGGATTGGGGTTTTCGTTGGTGTACAACTGAGTCGCCAGTTCTTGGATATGGATCAGAAGCAGCCGCGGATCTTGGTTCTCTGCCTTTAGGAGCTCGCCTAAACTACTGCGAACAAAAACTCATTTATTAAGTGCGATTTCATCGTGGGTTCAGTACAAACCTGTAGAGCTCGTCCCATACGTCGCAAGGTCTCCAAGGAGGACCTCTTTCAGCAACAAAACTGGTAAAGAACATACAATCTAAAACTCTCGTTGTGAATTCACACTCTTTCAAATTTCGCTCCCCCAAGAAAGCCGCCTTATGGAACGTTATCACTGGTTTCGGGTGTATTCTGATGAGAGTGAGACAGCTGCGGTAGCCTTGTAAAAGTTGCGCGAAAGTACGCATAAATACTGCTCTGATTTCTTTGTCCAACATGACAGGTTGAGGAGCTCTGACCGCTAAAGGCGGAAATGCGTGATCAGCGCAGCTCAGTTCTGGCTGCAAAATAAGACTTAGAGCTTCTTGAGTGTGACTAAGGAGAGGTTCCGGAAGCAGCGGTACAGAGATTCCATCAGGAATTGTTATAGATCCACCGTCTAAATCGGCTATTATAACATCCATCTAGAAGCAAAAAATCAGAGACTGCCGATTCATATTGTGACTTTTTACCAATTCAGCTACTTCGTATTTGAGCGATGAATGGACCCCCATGATGAAGGGTGTAGGAGTGGACAATACCTCCACCAGTGCCGCCGGTAATAAAGGTATATAAACGTGAGAGTATCGAAAAGGGTACATCAGCGCAGTTAACGCCCTACATGCCTCAGTCAATCTGTTATAACTTTTAGAATGAAACAGAATTTTGTGTTCTGTCATTATGGCACAAAACAAAACTAAAACGTTTCGAATTCCTGCAACAATCATCATCAGCACCATCAAGTGCAATGACTATCAACAAACCTAGCTGATGGAACAAAAGGTTCACAGAAGCGTGCGTGACCGGAAGTGACGGACTTAACGGCGGTTGCAACGCCTGTCTATCCCCTGCTCCTATACTAAACCTAACTTGAGGTCCTCCTGGTGGGGGCACTTGTATGCAACCCAATATGTTTCCTACTAAATTTTCCAGAGGCACAGGCATGCTCTCTACATAAACCGAATAAATTATGCCTAAACAATTCCTAAATGTTTCTATGTAATCCAGTCTTGAAACCAATACTAAACATTTGGGGGCATACATGATGCTGTGATGTGAAATGGCAGGAATAGGGCGCACCAAGGGCGCCTCACCCTCCACTGTGTCCTCTTCTTCATCAACAGGTTTACTAGGTGTTATGGACACAGTTTCATTAAAACACAAACACGCACAATAGTGGCGGTTTGCGTCGATATCTGTAAGTACAGAGACGAAGAATTTCGGCTCTTGCCGCTCTGTAGAAAGGGCCCATCCTTGCGGTTGGCAAAACTATGCGAAAAATGTTAGGCTAAGGTGACGTCATGCAAATGTAACATACCCATTCAATGCCTTCAATGAAGGGAGTATCAGACCAGTCTTTTTCAGGGAACCTTTGTAAAATTATGCCACTACTGATGCCGCTTCCTTAAAACTGAGACTCAGAAACAACAGCCATAAAACAAAAGTACTTACTCTCTTTTTCATGATCATATCCCACGACAACGAAATAATCCGCCAAACGCGACATTTTTAAACTAAAACGGCAAAGAAGAGAGCGGTGGTTCTGAAGTTTTCTTTACAATTAGAAATTAACATTTTCGTGGGTCACTTCCAAAGTTAGAAGAGCAAGTTGTATAACTTGGGGGGGTTAGGCGGAGTGTCTGCACTTGAACACAGGAACTCCCAAAAACGAAACTAACCAACGATTTAACTGCTTAGTTGCTAATATTAGTTATTGTTTATTGCCACACCCAAGTAAAATTCTTCTAAACAAATCCTTACGCCATTTTCGACACAACTTTGAACTTCTGACGGCTGACACATTTGACAATTAGGTGAATCATACTAACGGAATGAACTACTCATTGAATCCATTTTTTATTAATTTGTGCTGACCAAGAGAAAGATGCGACAATTCTTAGAGGATAAATAAAATTCAAATATTTATCTATAATAATGTTATAATTTTTTCGGGTACATTTTTTTTTTTTGACAGGAGTAGTTTTTTTGGTGGAGAAAGTCGAGTCGGCATAACGTTCAAGATGGCTGACAATTGAAAGATAATAGAGCGTAAATATGTAACATATTTTTAAAAATGCGAAAGTACAAACTATTAACTCTAAGAAAAATGCATTGTGATAAAAACTACTGAATATCGCTCTCAGTGTGACTACTTTTTCTCAGCAATTTTTAGGTTAAGTCGATTGGACACAATGAGTAAGTTCGCTGATTATTTCGTAATTTGTGGCCTGGATTTCAATTCTGGGCTCGAGCCCGATAAATTATCAGGTAGTAAAAGGTAAAAGGAACCAGTGTTCAGTTTATATATATTTTTTTTGTAGAGGACAATCTGCATGTCTCTCCTCTAGAAAGGTCCTATAAGTGTAAGGTTTTGGCCCACTATCCCGAAAGTGTGCCTCACAATCCCTTTGACGCTGCAGCAGTTGGCATGGTTAGTTCAAAGATAAATTCTATAGTTGTCTTTCAAAGGAAATTTTAGTTTTGCTTGCCCCAAGGATTAAAGTTTAGGACCCAGAAACATTCGGTCACACAAGCCCCTCTGTTCCATTCTTTTGTGATTACAAGAGAGGACGGGAAGAGATGCTATGGGTTTAGTTTAATTTTTTATGAAGAAGTAAAGAACCGAGATATTTGCAATGCAATGCAGACTCTCCAAGTATGGATATTTTAATTTATGAGATTGTTTGTGACGATTTTTTTTTTCTAGGCAATGTATATCACCGAATTATCAAGCGGGTTAAAAGTCAGGGCTGTGCAAAACGCGCAGAATCAGGGACCCCAGTCAAGGTCACTTCCCCGTCACTTCAAACTCAGTACTCACAATCCCAGTGGTGCAGCTTTAACTTATTATGATATTTCTAAAGACAAGCTTTTCGTTTCTAAGAGCATTAACATTATTTCTCAGACGGCGTATGTACAAGCAGCTAAAACTTTTCTTGAGAATCTCTTTCGTTGTGTCCCTAGAAGGGCAGCTTCTGTTACCGGTTTAAGCCTAGAAAGTTACGTTTTTAATCTACTTTACGAAGTGCAATTGCCGTCTGCCGGTAAAAGTTTGTTGATCTCGTTACCACCCAGTGACCCTCATCTCCCGTTTGCTACTGCCGTTCTCCAATCTCCAGCCCCTCCTTTAGAACTACCCCATCTTGATTACTCCCTGAGACTGATGTTTTTGTGGCTAGGCGTCGATATCGTCGTCCAGATTTTCACTTGTCTTCTTCTGGAAAACCAAGTGTTGCTCAGAAGCAGCGATTGTCAAAGACTCATGGTGGTTGCCGAAGGAATTACTTCTTTATTGTTTCCTTTCACGTGGCCCCACGTTTACGTTCCGATCTTGCCAGCGTCGTTACATCATTTTCTGGACGCTCCCGTTCCGTTTTTAATGGGGCTGCACGCATCCTCTGAAAATATCAAAGTAGCATCAGAGGCGTCTTTGTGCTATGTCGACATAGACAAGTGTAAGGTGCAGCGTCCTGAAGAAACGGCGACGTTTCCACATTTGGAGGCGTTCACTGCGGAGATTTGGTCGGCGTTGGACAAATACGGAGTCCACGTGCCGAACTCCGAGAACACCAGGAATAGCCAAGTATAAACCAAGCCTTGTCACTTTTCACATGACATTTTTTTCTTTGTTAGGAAATAATGTCGCGTAGTTGCACTCTCCCAGGACGCCCGCAGAATCGCCGAAAACTTTCTATTCACGACACCCTCGACGGAGATCGCCCACCTTCTCCTCCCGGCTCCGCCCGCTCCGAGGCTCTCCAACGGATCGCAGACATCGTTCGCCGTACAGGCGTTGCTTTAGATCAGAACGAGACTAGTCAACCTACAGACTCGTACATAGAAGATCTCCGTTTCAACAACTCGATCCGTGAAATTTTCCTCAATCGCTTCGTTCACATTTTCCAATCATACGAAAACTTCGTTATTTTTCCAAACCAGGACAAAGAAGATTGGTTCAATAATAGGGACTCGATGCAAAATTTCGATAAAGCGTCGTTTCTATCAGATCAACCCGAGCAGCATCGTTTGTTTTTGTGGCGGTTTCTCGAATCCCAAATGTTCGCGACTTTGATCGACAATAAAATTCTATCAATGTGGGGTGAACTCGACAATAATTTGCTGATTTTTGATAACAGAATTAAGTTACTGAAGCAACGTTATGGGGGCGAGAATTTGATAAGATCGCTGAGTTACGAACCGTGCACCTCAGCGCACGACACACAGAAGCTGTTGGAGAGGCGGCTTACGAATCCTGATTTCGAATCACCGCCCCCGAGGGAAATTATGAACGTGAGATCGACCCAGACACGGTGAGAAAAAAATCGATAGATCGATTCAATTTCTTATTTTTCTTTTCAATAGTTATTTCCCACTGCTGGACAAAGAAGTTTTAAACAAAACCCCTGTCGTGAATAAAGGAAGCATTCCGCGAGCCAACGCGTTCCGCAAAGGATTAGCTTTTGCTCGCCAACCTAGTTTATCTTCTGACAAAAGCAACAAAACTAATCAAGACATGTCCCCCGCTCTTATAGCTCAAGCTAACTGGACTTTTGTCGAAAAATTACTGAAGGATTGCAAGGCGAAGACGAAGAGAATGCTTTTGGCGAAGTTGGGGGCTGAGGGTGTCACGTTATCTAGTAACAACGCCGCCGACAATTGCGGAGCTGTGGAAGAAAACACTCTCGTGGCGTCTTTGTGCGAGTTTTTAGAAAGAGTTTGGTCCCATGGGCTCCAGAGGAAACGAGGTAAATCCGCATTGTGGTCGCACTTGGTCAGCTACCAAGAAAGTCACCAACATTCCAAGATTGAAAATAAATATTTGAGCCCTAATGACGAATGGAACAAAACAAAATCTGAGCTGCCGCCTCTGCCAGTGTCGCTTCTTTTCGATATCGGGTAAGACTGCCAAATTTTGAAGCAATTCTTCATTTTATGTTCTTCAGCAACATCCAAGCGATGACCGACGTAAAAACGGGTATCGGCATGGCTAAAGCTTGGGTCCGTTTGGCCCTGGAGAAAAAACAGCTCTCTAAACACCTCCGTACGCTACTCTCAGATCAGACTATCCTCAGGAGTCAGTATAAAAGATCAGCGTTTCTTCGTTGCGAAGAAGAAAAAGAACAATTTCTGTACCACTTGTTGTCTCTGAACGCTGTGGATTACTTCTGCTTCACTAGTACGTACGCCACGACTGTGATACCCTACCGCATTGTCATAGTCCCAAACAAAAAAGGGGCTACAACATCAGCGAACGCTTGGGTCGTTCTTTCGGGCACGCTTTCCGAAACCGTTCGCATTCCAGTGCCGAAATCCGGCCTCAGTTTCGAGTACAAACACCATAATTTAGGAGTTTTGACTACATTACGGATCGGCCACGATAACACTGGTTTGTATGCAAAGTGGATGATCGATTACGTACTAGTGCGCAACGAAATTACAGGACACACCTACAAGTATTTCTCCCCTAATTATATTTACCCGTGTTATTCAGAGGCGTTGCAGGTTTCCCTGTGGGCGTTGGCTGGGACGAGGGGTCGATGACGGTTCTACAGAACGATTACTGGTTGGTAACATACTACCTATACAGATAGAAGGGGAGGAGCTAAACCAAACAGGAAGTATAGGACGCACCACTCCCAGGTGTCGCTCACCAGGACCTCCACGTACAGAACTGAAACAATCACAAATTCAGCACATGCTGGGCGATTGTGTAAACAACATAGTAAAATGGCATTATCGCCGAAACTCGGAACGAAACACGACTTTGACGGCACTGCTTTGTGGTGAAAATGGTTTGGTTCATTGCTTAGAAAACGTGTTTATGATGGGTTTCAAGTCGGCGAGATTGTTCGTCGGGAAAAACTACGTATGGGATTATTTCGGTAATTGACGTGGGTAGGCCAGAAATATCAAATTTATTTGATTGGTTTTAGTGCGAGTGAAAGAGCAATTTGAGGTGGAGTTAATGGAGGAGTCTAGTGGGAGTCGCACTGCTAGTTTAGAACGTAATCATCAGTTGACCGTTGCCGTTTGGCGGTGTTACTGTCATTTAATTGACGAAATAATGTGCACAAGTAAGGCTCTGGGGAAAGATGGGAAGTTCCAACTTTTCATCTGCCTAAGCGTCAGGTAAATTTGGGTGGAGTTAACAAACACGAAAGGCGGGGTCTAAATATAAGACACTCTTTTTTATTACTGTGTTTTTTTTTAAGGGAGCATCTGCTGCACCGCATGTTGGTGCCGATGGCGTCGTGCAAAGTTACTCAAGAAATGTATGAAGAGGGTTCATTTTTAAGGAATAGGGGTTTGTTAACGTTTCTACGTCAGATTTTATTGCCTCTAGACGAGCTGGATGTTGTTCTCGAAAACTCAGTAACTCATGGAATTTCATCGCCTTCATCTCACGTCTAATTTTTCTAGTCTTTTCATTTTGCCGTTGATATTATTTTTTTAGTGATATTGTATATATTTTTGTAAGTTTGTAAATATTGTTTAGAAAGGCCTAAAGTTAGTTAAAAAGACGATTTATATAACCTTGCCAAAGCTATGTCTAGTAAACAGATTTTTCTTTTATTTTTTATGCATGTTGAAACTAATGTTTTATTTATGGAATGTCTTATTTTTGTTACTTGACTGAACCCGTGGTCTTCCGATTTTTTTTGCAGTTTCAGTAACTAGTTGTAAGGTTGGACACGTCAGGATAGTTTCTTTTTTGCACCTTGTGGGACGATTCGAATTTCGTGAGTTAATTGTGATACTGTAAGAAAATGTGAAATTATTTTGATGTTAACTCCTCGTTGTGATACGTGTTTGGGTGATGAGCCCTCGAGACCCGAAAAGCCAAAGTAGTTTTGCAACCTTTAAACTCGTTAATTCTAGTG
Organism: Cynaeus angustus; assembly: GCA_030157275.1. NCBI lineage: Eukaryota > Metazoa > Arthropoda > Insecta > Coleoptera > Tenebrionidae > Cynaeus > Cynaeus angustus. Next base: position 21,769,651 of record CM058063.1, on the reverse strand, counting down.
AAATTCCTTTAGATGAGATTGTAATTAAGTTGTAATAATAAATTCCATGTAAACAGGTGGGAGTTGTTTTGATTTGCGCGCGTGTATCTGAAGGTCAACAAAGATGGCGCTGGTTCTATTGTTGGTGAAATGGTACAATGGCGGACTAAAGTTTGGTGGCTAAGCGATGTCGTAAATACGCAAATGACGAAATTAATTATGAATGTTTTTAGTTTTTCGTCGTTTAACTCACGTGTTTTGTGCACGGAAATGGTGACGGTGCCGGTATTTTAATTTTGTGTTGTTTATGTTCATATTTTGTGTTTGGTGCGACTTCAAAGACATGGAGCCATATTTATCAACACCGAACAAGGGCTATTATTGCTGAACTGGAATTTTCTCAATGAGAAGTAAGTGTCGGATATCGCGTAGGAACTTTGCCACGAAGCCGTCGCCAGTGGTTTTCTCTGGAAAGCCGCGAAACGTCGGTCTGCTTCATGTCAGAGGTCACGATAACCGCTTCTTATTGGCCCCCAGACAGGAATTTCCGCCACTCAAGGTTAACATAGCCCATTTTTCTATTGTTTACAGATGGGATGGCTAAACCACTGTTAGAAGACAGTCATGGATCCCGTGGGACCATGGTCGGCGTATGCCTCTTATAATCGCCTCGCGGGGGTGCAGGCTGACCACCACCTGCCCACCACCGGCGCGCCGCCGACCACGACAACCCAGCTGCTCCCCGGGGGCTTCCTGTCGCCCACTCCTGTGGGCTACGACACCGTTTTCACCCCTTTGTTTCATCCCGCGAGTTCCAAACCTGCCGCTCATTATGTCACCCAACACCGTGCGCTGGCCTCCAAGCAGCCCGACGGCGATTACCACCAACAGCCGTTCTTTGAGCAGGGCGCCGGCTGGCAGCAGAACAGCCCCTTCGGCATTCTGCCGCACGAGAGCGTGGTGCCGACTACAACGGCGAAGACGGCGACGTACGAAAATTTTAATGCACACTTTGCCGCCGCCCAAACGCTCAACCACTTGAACTCGCAGTTGGCGGCCGCCAAGACTGCCGCCACGCGGCCGCAGAGCCCAGCGACCACGAAACCCTCGCAATCTAGCACGTTCTTCCAGGCAACTTTCGCTGATACCGCCACTACTAAATCTTTTGCTTCCACCAACTCTAACGTTCAGTCTTGCATTGTTTCGTCTCCATCGAATTCCGTCGTCTCCAAGGAGTATCGTGTACCACAAGCACCAAGGGCATATCTTACTTCCCCCAACCCGCAAAGACCAATCAAGCAGCCTTCGACCCAAATTCAAACCAAGGCTCAAACCAAAATCTACTCAGAAATTACCAATCAGACCGAAAGGCCACGAAACAACGAAGAGACTCAAAGTCAATCGTCACCTATTAGTTTTTCAATCATGGACGCTCCTGGAAGGATCAACTATTCTGGAAAGAGAACCCCACAATTTCAAAACTCAAACTACCGTCACTATCAACAAAACGCTTCGTCTGAGCAAGATTTTCAACGGCCTAAAAGTGGCTCGGATTACTCGAACTCCAACGGTCCTGATTGTAACGTTGTAGTTCCCCGTCGACCCAGCCCACTCCAAGCACACTCTCAAGCCTCTCCTCTTGGTCACGCTCCTAGCCCCGCTTACCCCATGTACAACAGTCCAATGAATTCTATTTCTTCTCCTCAACAAACCTCTAACCAAGTCACACCTCCTTCTCCATTGGATGTAACCGTCCCACGCCCGACTTCCCAGACCGCGAACGTCGCCTATCCCTCAGTTATAACTCGTGCTTTAAATACTTCTGAAAAAACGTTTCCCGAAAGGTACGATCGCCAACAAAACAACCAAAATTGTTGGGAAGAAAGACAGCAACCTGCACGGAAATTTCAGGGCGGAACTCAGACTAATAACTATAATACAGTGGCGGAACAACGGGTCGGACAACAAGGGTATTTCGATTCTACTAGTGGACACCAAGTGACATTACAGGACTTGTCGAGTTGTCGAGGTGATCCTATGAGTATCGTGAAAAATTTACAGCAACAACAAAGTTGTCAGGTCACGCAAGTTGAAGTTAAACCGGAGGTCAAACCGACCGTTAAACGAAGGAAAAGCACTGAGAAATCGGCGGCAGAGGTGCCCAGGGTGCCACCTCCAGCCCACAGCTCGGGGGTTCAGAATCAGCAACAGAACGGTGCCTACTTCGACTTTGACAGGTAAATTAAATAAATAAATATATAAAAACGGAGCCAAAACGATGTTAAAAAGAAACGGCGTCTACTAGTCTAATAAGCCTAACCAAAGCTTATTTCAACACATAACTTTTTCCGGTTGTACCTACAAACACTTTGTATATGATGGTGGTTATTTATTATTATTGGAGACTATTTTGCCGTTCCAGGTGGAATCTGCCTCCTCCGTCGTCGAAAATCTTTACGACGCAGACTATCCACCAACAGCACCAAGGCCTGATGGTGCCGCATCCCCACGGTCACCACCCGCCACCTCCTTTGCCATATTTCGCACCTTTCCACTTGCCTCCACATCCTGCCGAGTTTTCGGGGACAGTGGAATTAGCTCCTATCACAAATTACCCCGATCAGAATACGCAGCCGTCCCCGTCCCAATTTCAGCAGCAAGAAGATCAGCCTAAAGTCGTGGTTCCTAACATTGAAGAAGAATTGAATTTCTTGTCACAAGGTACAACGAGAGCACCGACCAATAATGTAACTAAACCACCGTTAACAAAGGATAAACCGAATGGGCCAGGGACGGGCTTCATGAGTAGTTATCTTAAGTTCCTGCAAGGAGAACGAGATAGTTCACCGCCTCCAATGGCCCGAGGTAACAGGAAACAGAACTCATGGACGAGGTCCAAACCGCAAATCAACAACGAGGAAAAGCCTGAAAGTAATGGAACGACCCCAACGGTGCCACCGCCACCTCCAGTAATCACCCGATTATCGCAAGGAGATCCCCAGGATGATCCACGGTACTTCCCCTTACCGAAAGAAAGGAAAAGAAATAGTTTTGACAGCGATAGTGATGGTATTAGTTCCGACGACGACTTTTTCAATAACAAAAAATTTAGTCAGGGTAACGATAGAAAAGAGAAAGGTCGAAAGCGGACGACGAAAAATACCACGGAAAGAAAAAGACCTAAAAAACAATCAAAGGAAAAAAGTAAAGAGGACGAAGTGATACCGAGGAGAGAATTAAGCAAGAGAGCTGCAAAAGAAAAGACGAATTTTCAGCACCTCATTAAGGCCGATGATGATCTTGAAGAACCTCCAGAGTTTCAGGATTCTGATTCGGATCCTGCGTGGACTCCACAGGCTAAGGAAGATGGAGAAGAAATTGTCCCAATTTCGAAAAAACCACGAAAGTCGGGAGGGAAGAAAAAACGGAATCTTATCACAGCGGCAGCGCAGGGAGCCGGAATTCAGGAAATCGATGGATATGTTAGTGACAATACCGTCAAAAAAAATAAAGGTAAAGTTTGTTCATGTTTTTAAGAGAGAATTATGATGTTCCATTCAGAAATCAAACCTTGTTTCATTATCATTTCGTTATGTTTTTTGGTCGTTTGGGACTCAATTACACGTAACACAAATCAATCATTTTGTATTGTTTTTGGGTTAGTGCTATTTAATTCTGTGAAATTTGATCATAATGGATTAAGCGAAAAGAAAATTAAATTGTTTAGAAACGATATTGTGGGTTTGACGCGCTGATTAATTTTTAATTGTCAAATAAAATACCGTGTGATCAGTATTTTATTAAAAAGTATCTTTGACAGGATTTGCAATTTTTTTATATTGGTTGGTGACACTGTTATTAATTCTCTTTCTCGTGAGACCTGAAAGTCAAAATTACGCTTAAGAATAGACACCCAGGACTATCAACATAACTCAAATTCCAAAGCTGTCATTTATATCCCATCATATTTTTATGATTTTTTTTTCTCTCATAGGTAATAAAAACAAAACAAATACTCCTCCGACTCTGGAAGATAATATTGCCGCCTCTTTGCCCAACAACACTTTAATAACTAACGAAGAGAATCCCTTCAAGGTGAGCCTATGACATCATTCTTTGTCGCTTTTTTACACTTTTTTGCAGCCTGGCGAATTCGTGGTGATTAGATCTGAACTTTGTCAAGATTGGCCTGCAATTTGGAGAGTAGACGGTAAAACGCTGCTTCAGAAATACGAGCCCTTTGAGCAAAACGGTGCAACTTTGTACAGAAATATTTCAACGGTTGGTGGTATTTTTGTTTTGTTTTAAAATTTGCAACAATTTGTATTTCAGTATACATCGTGGACCCCGGAAAGTAGAAAGCAATATATCCCTATTCCCGTTCGTTACAAATGCCAGAGCCAAGCCGAAACGATAGTGGAATTTTTACGTAACGAAATGACCGTCATTGATGTCGATTACCAACAGAAATGTATGAAAGAATGTGAGGGCTATCAGGACAATTTTGAGGTGTACATACAAACGTTGATTTCGCAAGCGTTGGATAGTAACTTTTTAACGGAGATCTTCCAGGAGAAAGGTGCGCATGACGAAATGAGTAATCTTCCTTACTAGTATTGCTTCCAACAGATGAGTATTTCTTGTCCAACGTGAAAATAATCGACGATATCACGGATAGTAAAAAAAAGAAGCTTCTGGCGCTTCTGCGTTGGCCACCAGCGGTCCAAGCTGCCGTCTGCACGTGGCCCTGTTTCAATGTGATACGAGAAGTTAACCCTTCGGACGTCCATACGAAGACTTGTGCAGCGTGTGGTAGAGTCGAAGTCGCAGTCAGGGTGTTAATGTACGGGCAGCCTTACAATTCGACCACATTGGAGGGTTGCCAACCTGATCCCAAGGCCATGAATGAAAAAGTGAGCGGACCGCAGACTAAACGTTTATTATAATTTGGATTATCTTTATTTTTTTTTACAGAATTTCTTGATGTGTCGAATATGTGCGGCGCGCGTTGAACTATCGAATAAAGTGACTCATCAAAAATATTTGATGTACATTGAATGTGCAAAACGTGTAGGTGAAAAACGGACTAGTGATCCTAGTAAAGACACGACTTGTATATTAAACGAACTGCTAGCAGACGAGAATTGGTTAAATCAGGTGAGTTGGAACACACAGCTTGAGTTGTTTCTCACATTTTGTTTTAGTTGTTTTTGGAGGTACGTACTTCGTGGGCGGAAATAGACTGTATAGAGTACAGTTCGAAGGTGAAAAATTCAGTGTACACGCAGTGATGTTTTCTAATTAAGTAACTGACTTACTTAAGTTAAGGACTTTTTAAATATCAAAAAAATCTGTATATTATATTTGATGAGAGTTTATATAAAAATAAAAAATGTATTGTTTTAATTATGTAATGAATATAGTTTAGACCAGAGTAGGAGATAATTTTTTATTAGAATGGTTAATCGCCATGTCATGCTGTGCATTTTGTTGTGCTCGATTTTTTGTATAAAGTGATATTGTTTATTATATTCTTACAAAATGGTGATCTTCAAAGAGCACACTTCTCAATAAAATGTTTTTGACATTTTGTAATCTTGTGTTATTTGAATTTCCCGCTGATGAGTCATATCCGGCTGCATCAACCAATGGCGTTTGAGTAATGGTAGCTTGTGGCTTCCGCCAGTGCAGTGTCGGCTTTTCGATGGAGTGAACCCCTTTTTGTGCTGTCAACAAATCTCGAACGTTTCCTTGTGTTACTTTCCGTTGAAAACATTTCTCAACAAACAAGTGCCCTACTCTCCGAAGTAGGGAATTCCAATCCGTGTTCAGTTAACCCCCTAAAAACATTAAAAACGATGCCGTCGGCGGCTAACGTTAAAGTAGAAAAGCAAGTATCTCCTGAAAGTACTCTTTCTGAGTCTTCGGGCACGTCAACGCCTTTGCGACAAGTTATAACCCTCGTAGAGCATAAAATTAGGAACCTCGAAAAACGAAAAGTTGGTAATTAAAACCCCCACTTCGTCCGTAATTTTCCATGTTTTTTTTCAGGCCAAATTAGAATCATACAGGGACCTGCAGAATGCAGGGAAGGAGCTCAATGCTGACCAGAAGACTGCCGTAGCGAAATACAATGAGGTGATGCAGACGCTGGAATTCGCGCGAGACATCTACAAACAGTTCCTAGGAATCGCTGTTGTTTCGGAAAAAGAAGCCAAGAAACAGGCGAAGAAAGAGGCTGCGGCGAAGAATCAAGCCGAATTGGCGAGACTTAGAGAAATCCTCTTGGTTCAGGATGCTCTTAATCAAATGGGAAATGAATCTGTGAGGGAGGACTTTCTGCATGGGCGAAATGGGGCGGCGCAGCTTACTGAAGCAGATCTCAAGTAAGAAAGGGCCATGGCTTCCCACAAATTACTTTTTTGTTGTCAAAAAGGGGTTATTGAACCTTGTTATCTGAAGGTTACACTGGTTTAAACAAGGTTCTTTTTTGTTTCATTCAAGGTTAAAAAACTTTAATTATGAGATTAAAGAAAGGACTATTTTTGTGGTTAGAATTAGGATCAAATGGGATATCAACATTTTATTTGTTTTCATGGTTAAAAACAACATTGACTGTGTTGTGGTGATTCTTAATGACATTAGAAACGTACATTTGCAAAAAAAAATTTTGATTGTTGATTCGAAAATTCATTTCTATTTTCAAGTTTCGTTCTTTTGTGATAAAGATCGTACATACGATGAAACAATGATATCAATACTAATTTTGATAAACTTGACATTACATTTGTAATTAACACATTTATTCACGTGATGCTTTGATTTGATAACAAGCTTATCTTTTTTTACCAATCACTGGAGGAAATAATTGTTAACAGATGTTGGTTTTAATTAAACATCTGAAGTAGGTACTTATTTGTTTATTATCAGTTTGTAATTAACGTTCTATTCTATCAACAAATTCCGTTAGCTATTAAGCTTCAAATTTGCCAGCAATAATTTGTTTTTGTCTGTTTATAGACTTAGACCATCTGTTTTTAAGCGTGTTCGCTAATTTTCAGTAAGACCGAGTTTATTGCGTTTAAATGTTTCATCCAAGAATTTTTTCAACTTTTTGTACTAATAGTTTGTATGTGTATAATTTTTTTTCTAGACTATTGGACGATTTATATCCTGCCGTGACTCCCAAGCACGAAGCCGGCAACCCAACAGCTTTCACGAACGAAGTCCAAGCCGCCGCTGAGCACCTTCTTGCCGTCGTCGACGGCAAACCCAAAGAAGTGTTTGGAGGCACCTACAGCCAAGTCAAGGAAGTGCTCGGAAAAATCCACGAAAGCGGTTACTTCGACCAAGCTCCCGTAAGTCATTTTTATTATTTTGACAACCTTATTAGAACTTTTGTAGGTTTTCGAGAATTTCACCGAGGGTGAGCAACCGGAAGTGCCGCCGACGGAAGCAGTCGTCAGTCACGATCCCATCACTCCTCAGGAACCTCCTCAACAGCTCCCTCCAATGGAGATGCTGACGATCGATTCGTTGCCACCACCTATAATGCAACAACCTCCAACGGAACAGCCACCAATCGATCAACCGCTGAATCCCGAACAGCAGATCTTCTATCAACAACAGCAGCAGCAGCAGCAGCAGCAGCAACCTCCGAGACCTATAACGGACATGTTGGGAACGGGGAGTTTCTTCTTTCTTCAGGAGTCGGAAATTGATACTCCGCCTGAACAGATTCCGAGCCAGACTTTTACGAATCAAAGTTTTGTAACTGCACCACCACCGCCGATTCCGTTGCCGACTCTTTTCCCGAATATTCCGCCGACTATGCCACCACAACCTATTCCAGTGACAGGTAATAACGGGATCGAGGAGGTTCACAAAGAAGAGGTGCATAAACAGCAGAATAACGCGGTAGGGAACCGCCCACCGAGACCGAATAACCAATCGTATTATCAAAATAATAACGGATACAGTAACAGGCCTAGACAAAATAGGAACGGACCTAGACCCGGTAATAGGCATAACTAAGACGACAACTTCACCGAGAACCCGAAATTAGTCCTCTTTTTTATTTAATTTAGTTATGATTAAAAACAAATTTATTGTAAGTCACTAAAGTCAATTGTATTGGTTCTTAGGAGTGTAAACTTGAAGTGAAGGAGTGACAAGTGGTTGGGAGGAGTGTGGACGATGGGTTTGTCGCTTTGGGTTCGCTCCGACCATCGGAATATCTGCTTTAACTTTTAGTGTTAATCCGTTAAAAACAGCACAACTACGTTGTCATTAAATCGACTTTTTCAATTTTCAGTTATTTTCTTTTGTACCTTTTCAGTATCGTTTACCTAGAAGCTAGGATATTTTCATTCTAAATTTTTTAATATTCGATTACCTTGGAAATAATTAATTTTATTAATTATAATTAATTGGATTAATAAAAGCTGGTATGCAAATTAACGTTGTTTGAATTTTTCTGACACATTTACAGACATCCATTATCACATTCTAATCTTATCAGCAAGTGTGTGGAAATGTTTACTGCAGTTAAGGTGTTGACCTGTGACTATGGACCGATATAAAAGATCGTTTGAATGCTACTTTTGTCACAAGAAAATCGAAAATGACACGGAAATGGTAAGTAGAAAATAAATTAGATAACAGAAAACGTGGCAAAAAATTCTAAAGTAAGCAGCAGTGAAGGTTAGGATGACTTCTGTGTCATAGGAATTCGTCGAATTTGAGAGATTTGACGTGATGTTTTATCAAGTGGGCTAAATTGACTAACTTTACCTTCACATTTGCCTCTAATTTCTTGCTTTTTGTTCCAAGGGCCACACCTCTGTTTGCGGCAACGTCCTCGTCTCTTGTCCCCACAAATGTGGCTCGTACATCCCCCGCATGGAAATGCCCTCTCACATGCAAGAATGCCACAACAGACCTGGAAGATCCATGACCCGACTTACCACCACAACCGACACTATCGAAACCTACGATAATGGTTTAGGCACCTCTTCGTTGGACCGAAGAATGAACAATGGCTCTAATCACGATCTAGTTGAGCGCCTCCAGCGCGACTTCCAAAAACTCAACACAAGATTGACAAACTATGAGTTGGCCTCGTCCTCGAATACCTTCGACCCACGGAAGAATCCAGACTTTGAGAAGATAAAATACCAAAACCAGGTGTTGTTAGAGTGGAAAAAAGCCATCGATTTCAAGCTAGAGACTTTACAACAGACGATGGCTTCGTTAGAAAAGAATAGAAACGAAAACGAGTACCATTGGAGTGGACTACAACAGAAGCTGATGGTCGTGGATAAGCTCGAGATGGATATAAATTTAGCTTTGGAATCGTTTCTCCAAGAACAAAACTACAACCGTCAGGTTAATCTCGAATCCGCCAAGAATTTAAACGAGATGAAAGATATCTTCGAACATGAAAATTCTTCTCTCAGAGCGCTCTGGAACGAGCAAAAACTCCTGATCAGCGAGCTCCACAAAGATCTAGAAACGTTGAAACAAGCGGTGGAAGAACAAAAAGCAAAAACCGTCAGTGTAGTTTTCGACTTAAAAACAATAAGCCAGATCGCGTCCGAAACAGACGACAAACTTTCAATCCAAGAGCGTGAATTTAAGAAGACTAAAAATGAATTCGATCAGATTAAACTCGACCTGGAAATCCTGGAAAACCTTGCCTCGGCTGACGCGAGAACATCAGCTCCAGGTGCCTTACAATCGTCCTCTCATCAGCACTAACTCATTTTTTCCAGGTCACCTAATTTGGAAAATCACAGATTTTAATGCTAAATTAACAAAAGCTAAAGAAGCGAATACTGTGCTCAGAAGCCCAATTTTATATACGCACGACTTTGGCTACAAAATTAGGGTGAGTATCTTGAGAGCGAATAAACGATTTTAACATCACGCAGATTTTAGCGTATTTGAATGGACTTAAGAAGTGGAAGGATCGGTACGCTTTAGTATCCATTCATGTTCTCAAAGGCGATTATGATCCTTTATTGAAATGGCCTTGTCAGATCGAAGGAACTGTGATTCTACGAGACCAAGAAAACTCACAAAATGTAAGGCCGTGTGTTTTTTATTTCTTCATTGTCTCTTTCTTTTAGGCTAAGAACTTCTCCAAACGCATTGTCGCTAAACGCGAAACTGGCGACGAAGAAAACGAAGAACCGCAAGAATCTTCTCTTTCTTACATCTTCATTCCACATGACACTCTTAAAAAAAATAACTACCTCAAAGACGATCAAATTTTCTTAGAACTACGAATCGACCAAAACCGGAAACTCACCACGGAAACCACATTATAGTCGTATTAATTTATTAACAGATATTATAAAAAGAAATCTAGTTGCAATAAAATTACACTTTTTAAACTGTGTGTCACTACTAAGAGGGTCGATAGGTATAAATTAACAGGATTTTATAACCACTGAAATTAGTCGTAATTAAAACAAAATTGAGAGGAGTCGTCATATCAGAGGTGTGTGATAATCTAAATTTTTATCTGGATACATATTTTAGTAAATTTATAAATGTTTGTAATTGTAACTAATTTCAATAATTCGTAAGTGGTTTATTAGATCTAAAAAGCGTTTAATTATGAGTCATTTAAGTAATAAAATCCATTGATTTTACACCTAAAATTAATTGTTTGTCGACCGAACCTTCTTAAAAGTTCTGTTAATCTCTTTGTTTCGTGACTCTCTTTGAACCATCTCCGAGAATGTACTTGTCTAAGGTAATCATAGGGAATTCGAAAGCCAAGACCCACACCACCGACAGCAGCATAGTTACGATAAAGTGGCCGCACCAGTTATAGAACTAAAATATCTTTGTTAGTTTGCGGAAGTTTGAATTAGAGACGTACCAAGAAATAGTTGCTGAAGTAAGTATTCGTCTTCAAGATTCCAGCAGCGTAGAGTTCCACAAGAACGTGTACAACATACATCGAATAGGATAATTTTCCCAAGATTTGGAACGATGGTAGAGTTAAAAACCATTGGATGATTCCTCCATGATTGTGGTAACAAGAGTATACCATAAAGACGAGACAGAGGCACCAAACAGGGCGATAGAAACCCATGAAAAGAGTGTACTTCAACAGGTCCATGTTATTCAAGACGTCGAACCAGTAGAGGTTGAAGAAAAGAGACACCACGAGGACGACAACCCAAAGAATCAAATTAACAATCTACTGAGAGTTAAAATTAAAGTCTGATGGTTGTACTCACAGGCGAGAAGATAAAAGGCTTTTGTTTGTATAGTCGCATGGTCGCTCCAAACGTGATACCTATTAAGAAGTTGTTGAATCTTTCGTGGGCTGTGTAAATACTGAAAAATGAGTTTAAGTGAGATTGTTACAAAAAAATCGGTTACTTTCCAGGAGCTTTATCAACGTAGTAGCGGATCAACATCGGGATTAAGATAGAGAGCACGGTCAGTCCCACCATGGCTCCAAGAACCACTTTAAATTTCTTCTTGATGAAGAGAGCCATAGGAATAAGCACCAAAGGTGCAAGAATAAACATCTGCATGTCTGCGGAGAGGTACCAGGTTGGGTTTATACACTACAAGTTTTACAGTAGTACCAATAATTACGTTCCCTCACTTACCATTCCATCAGGATCAGTGTAGTTTTGTACATACAGAAAGAACTCCCACCACTTCTTCTTACACGCGTCCTTCATGAAATTCGTGATGAAAGTCCAGGTCGGTCCTGCCCCCAAAAATCTATAGATCGTGATCGTCACCAAGTACATAACACCCACAGATGGTGTGAGCCTCAAGTACCTGTGAAGGTACATCTTTGGTACTTTTATCAATTGCTCAAAAAAAGATTGATTGGTTGCTGTTTTAATGTAACTAAATGCGAGAAGAAACCCTGAAATGAAGAAAAAAGTATCGACTGCCAAAAGACCGGACAGAATATAGCGATTGGAGATGTTTTGGTCCCAGTCTTGGACTTCGGGGAAGTTTTCGATACCGACAACACCAGCTTGGAAAACGGAAACGGCATGGAATGCTAACACCCACATCATGCTAATAAAGCGCATGCCATTAAAGCATTGGATTTGTTCAGTAGTGTTGTTACTGACTTGGAGGAGTTTCTTCCCGTTATAGAGAACGGAGTATGAGAGACAAAGAGGATGGAACGGTTCTAAAAAGAGAGTGTGGTTGGTAGTGAGGATGAGGTAGTTCTTACTTTGTTTGAAGTTCTGACACCAAGCATCGTATACGGTACTTATTAGCATTAAGAGACCGATTATTGCCAAAAATAATCTGGAATTAAAAATGTTGTTTTTGTGACAGATACGATTTAGCACTCACATAAAGGCGATGTCTCCCGCTTCAAAATCACGATTCGAATGTATAGTTTCGCACGGGATGTCCACTAGTTGGTCTGTATAATAGAAAATCGGGATGGAACTGTACTGAAAGAAATTGCCTACTTCTCGAGGAGTACAAGCGTCTGGAACACACGACGAGTACTTCGATAGGAAATAATCATCGATGTCGAAATCTCTCAACTTTGAAAAAGTTTTTTTACTCAACTAAAAAATATAATTAGACTTGTTATTCAACCGGCGACGCATATTACTATTGTTGGTATTATTGCATCGGGTTCAAAATCCCCCGTTTTTGTGGTATTTTGCCGTTTCAGCAAAATGTTAACGATAACCACAGAAAACCCACAATACTTTCCAATAATGCGCTCATCTTCACCCTTGTAATCAATAGCTAAACACTCCGGAAAATTACCATAGTCGATCAGATTACTATAAGTCATTCCAGAAGTAAAGAACTTTGAGGAAGCGTCGTAAACTAAAATCACAACGTAAAATTTCGACAAAAAACGTGTGACACTTACATCTCCATCCTAGCTCAGGATTGTTGCATACCACCTGCAACTGCTTTAAGCACGGTGCACTAACATTAACTGCATTTTGTACAAGCTGATCACAGGAGTTGACGGAATCGTCGCCAAAAATTGCGCCCAAGAGCAAAAGAAGCAGACATAAAAAACGCGTCATGTCACTCGTGGCGTCATAAACGCAAACACAAAGAGTACTCCAAGTTAATGTATTTGCAAAATAAAATGATATTTTATCATGATCATGTCGGGTGCTATCTCTAATCGGTAATCGTTTTTGAACGCTAAAGCAGTGGCGTAACTTAAAAATGTAAAGGGACAAAATTAAACTTGACCTAAATAAACAAATAATGTCGATAAAGTGGTTGGAATTTTACGTTTTGAGTTGAAATGTGAGACAAAATTGAGTTCTTCTGCTTGGCCATTCTCTACAAGTATATTATTATTATACTTTATAGGTTCTTTACACATTTAGTTTCTGTGCTTAGAGCAGATGTACTTCTCAGGTTTGAATTTTTTCTTTTTTTTTTCGTGTTTGATTTTTCTTGGGTTATCCCAAGGGCTATCTTCTACGCCACTGGATGTTCATTACAAATAGCAATTACAAATCACTGTCATGCAAAAATTTCTTAAATCTGATAAAATGGTTAGATATTTTTAGCATAATATTTGAACTTTTGAACTGATTAAATTGAAGTAGAACCGATAAAATTTCTGATTGGATTTTAAAGGTAGGTGTAAGATAACACAGATTTTTTTGATATCTCATTTTCATTCATTGTCCTTTAGAGTTTGCTAGAGATCTTTGAGATATCCGTATATGCATAACGGCAAAAGACTGTTTTCGATGAATATTTAAACATGAAACAAATTACGACTTTTTCTATTATCTTGAAACAAATCAGATCTACTTCCTTATAAAAAAATACATTTAATTTTCAAATGTATATTTATTTCCTGTTTTCCACGACTAATATAATTGATTGTTTCTATTTTTATAATAACGTTAAGAGTCCTTGAAATAATCCAGGTGTGCGCAAAACACTTAAAAATTAATTTTGTTGTCTATCACAGATACTTTACTTTGTATACAATTTCAAATTGATTTTAACAATACTCATTGCTAAAGATAAACTAAACCGACAAAACTAATCAACCCGTCACAAGTGATTAATCGCAAAGCTCATCGGAAAAAATTAAACCTTATCAGTTAAGCCACATTCTTTTTCGGTCGCCCTGAAACACATAGTTATTGATTGTCAATACTTCAACTCTTTTTACCAAAACCACCAAAGATGAATTTTTCGATGATTATCATAGGAGACTCGAAGGATAAACTCCAGACTGTTGATAACAACATGGTCACTATGAAATGGCCGCACCATATATAGAACTAAAATTTTGTTAAAAAGATGAGTTAGGGGGTGCTAACTTACCATCATATAGTCGGCCCAGAAGTAAGGAGTTCTTAATATTCCAATGTAGTACATTTCGACAATAGCGTGTAAAAGATACATGCAGTAAGATAGCCGAGCTCCTACTTGGAACATGGGAAGAGACAACAACCAGTTAATGGGGCCACCAAAGCCGTGGTGACAAGAGTACACCATCCAAGCTAAGGAAAGACACCACACTGGGCGATATAAGCCGAAGAACAACGTGTCGGAAGTGTGGTCGTAAACGCGGAGGATACTATGGTAGATGAGATTGAACGCCACACAGACGTTAAGAACGAAGCACCAGATTGCGAGATTAGTGAGCTGAAAAATAAAAGTGAAGCTTGTGGTAATCTAGAAGAAAAAGTACCTTGGAAAACGGGAACTTTTGGAAGCGCGGATCTCTCATGATAACCCCCAGAAGAACTCCAATGAGATAGTTATTGAATCGAGAATGACTATCGTAGACGCTGCAAAAAGAAATTTAGAACGAGGAAAGACAACGTGAAGCGGTACTTCTTGATGGTGTGGTCCGCGAAGCGTATGGCCATTGGAAAAATGATACAGATCACGATCAACACGGAAAGACCGATGTACGCCCAGTTGATCTTCTGATTCTTGATGAGATAAGCGATTGGTATCAACACAAACGGCGCCAGAATAAACATGTGCATGTCGGCGGAGAGGTACCACGAATGGGACAGACACTAAAAATATCCTCTCAGGATTGATCACCTTTTTGTTTACTTACTATATCATCATAATTGACGTAGTTTTGAACGTAGAGGAAGAATGACCACCAGTGATCCGTACACTGTTTATTCAAAAGGTTTGCCATCGCACCCCACAGAGGCCCGTTTCCTGTTAATTTAAAAATGGTGACGACTGTAAAAAACAACATCGCTAGGGCGGGCGTCAGCCGTAAATATCGATGTAGTATCATCATGGGTACACGCATGATTTGTACCATTGGTGGTAACTTAACAGCAGTTTTCAAATATCCGTAAGTGAGTACAAAACCTGATAAAAAGAAGAAAGTATCTACTGAAATAGGTGCTGACGCCAAATACTGCATGTTCATTTTGTCTTGGTACTAAAACTTGAAGTTTAGGTAAGTTCTTGAGTACCAACTACTCACATCATCGATTTCTGCGTAATTGATCAAAGGAGCTTGCTCGATGGCTACGTATGCATGGCCTGTGATAACCCACATCATACTAATAAATCTCATTCCGGCTAAACATTTAATTTGTTCCGAGTTTGGAGTGTCACTAACATAAAGAAGTTTTTTTCCATTGGTGAGGTACGAAAATGCAAGAAGTAAGGGTTTTTCACACTCTGAAAAAACTTTTGAAACCTTGTCAGATTTTAATATCCGACTTACTTTTGCCTTTTTTTTGGAGGAGGTAATCGTAGGTGGTACTCGCGATAATTAAGCATCCAATGAGAACTAGCACAGTGCTACAATAATAATTTAGCTTCTACTTGTAAAACGTTTAAGGCGACTTACATAAAAGCGCCGTCGCCTGCGGTCATTGTAGAGTACGAATCTCTAGTCATACAAGGTACTTCATCAACAAAGTTAACAATTGATAGATTTAACATTTCTGAAACGCTACCCCAAATGAAGAAACTCCCGACTTCTTCCGGAGTACATTTATCAGGAACACACATTGAAAGCACGCTTATTGTAACAGGAAGACTATCATCTCTAAGCTCCTTAAGATCTTTGTGATAATTATAGTTGATCTACAAGAAAACATTATCGTTATTTAAAAAAAAAAAAAAACTGGAATAAAGTAGTACCGACTGTATTTCCGCTAAAGCTTTGGTTTTAATGTTTAAATTGAACGGACTTGGTATCGGAGGCAAAGGAGTGACAATAGCAACGCTCAAACCACAGTACTTTCCTTTAACGATAGTTTCGTTAATTTCATAATTGATATTTATGCACTCATCGTAGTTCCCCAAATCCCTGTTATTACTGTACGACATTCCGCTGATTGGAAATTTGGACGATGCGTCGAACACTACGAAAATGTGAGAGTATGAAAAGTGGATAATTAGTACTTACTTTTGAATATCACCTGAGGATAGTCACACGCGATTTTTAGTTGACTCATACAATCGGGACTTATAGAGTCATGTTTTAAGCTTTCCAAAGTGTCGCAAATAATTTCGGCCCGACATTGTAAACCCAAAATAACAAGAAGCAAAAGTTTTAATTTCATCATAAAAGGTTTCAACTTTGTGAAGCTCGTATTCAAGTATGAATGCGGTACTTGATCGTTAAATTTACAAAATCTGATAAGGGAATGATAATTGGATATCACATCATATCACAATAGGTAAATTCACCTCAGTTAAAAATTAGAAATCGTCAGATTTATTTTATTGTCATAGATTTTTTTGTCATAAATCTAAAAAATAGGACTGACAAAAGGTATTCATGGCTTAGAAACGTTTATTACTTAGATAAAGAGCTAAGGGCTTCATAATTCCACTTTTGTATAAAAATAAAGTTTAAAAATACGATAAAATAATAATTTTGATCAAATTAAAAACTTTTATTCGGAAAAATTAGTGTTTTCTCAAGCTGATTGATAGGTCCAAAAGCAGTGGTAAAATATAAAGAACTGAAAAATAAATTAGTTTTATTCGCCTGTTTTCGTGTTATTAAAAACCATGTGTGTATTGTTGGTTGCATAACTTTCCTAAAATACAATTTATTCTTGAGATTATTCATGTTGTTATGTTGGCAATCAATATAAATTTGCCAAATTTGACACACGTCAGTGTGACAGCTGTCATTTTGACATTATTTACGAGCTTCTCTCAATTTTGAGAATTATTATTATAAGCTACGCATTTTTATTTATTTACTGTACACAACTGCGCACAATTTAATACTTGTTTTAACAAAATTTAAATATCATGTTTTAAAACAGTAATTCTAGTGAAATTCTCAGTGATGGATTATGAACTACCCACAGAATTTGATATAATTATTGTCGGAACAGGTAAAAAGCGTGTTTTTTTTTTTCATAGATATCTCTAAAGTGTTTTTAAGGCGTTGTAGAGTCTATAGTATCAGCAGCTGCAAGCAGAGTTGGAAAGCGAGTTTTACACATTGACAGGTACTCAAACCTTCCAAAATTGTCTTAGTTAATAGTGTGAATTTGTAGCAACAATTATTATGGAGGATTGTGGGCCTCCTTCAATCTAGACGCCATTCAGAGGCTCAATTCTGCGAGTCAGGCCACAGGATCCCCTAATTTAGAGTTAATACAAGAAAATGAGAAGACATTCCCGTTAGGAAACGGATTTTTTGATTTAAAGAACTTTAAGACAGAGTGGCACATTCCAAAGTGAGTTTGTTATGTAACTTAGTTTTTTTACATTCATGGTTTTCAGAGATGAAATTAAAGGAGAAGAATGTGGAGAAGCACCTCAACAAACTAAAATAACTCAAGAATCGCTACTTAAAGAGTCAAGAAAATTTAATATTGATTTGATACCAAAACTCCAGTTTGCAAGAGGTGATTTTGTGGAACTACTCATTTCTTCAAATATTGCTCGTTATTCTGAGTACCGTAGCGTTAGTAGAGTCCTGACCTGGTTGAATGGTCGTCTGGAGACTGTTCCATGTTCTCGTTCAGACGTCTTCGCGAATAATAAAGTCACAGTCATTGAAAAACGCATGTTGATGAAACTTTTTATGGCATTGGACAGCGGCGATCAAGAATATCTTTCTTACGACAATAAAACATTTCGAGCTTTTCTGACTGATAAAAAGCTAACTCCGAATCTAATTCATTATGTTTTGTACGCAATTTCCATGAGTACTGATCAGACTTTGTGTCCTCAAGGAGTCCAAAACACTAAGAGATTTTTAGACAGTCTGGGAAGATTCGGGAAAACCCCATTTCTGTTTTCCATGTACGGCAGCGGCGAGATAACTCAGGCTTTCTGTCGGTGAGTCTCAAGGACGTAATTTCTTTTTTTTTACTCTTTCTTAGTTTAAGCGCGGTTTTTGGTGGAATTTACGCCCTCAATCAGCCTTTGCATGGCCTAATTTTCGCTGAAGAAGACTTCAAGGGGCTCGTTTGCGGAAAACAACGAATCAACGCGCCGTTATTAGTAATGGGGGCTGAAAAAGCACCCCCGGAATTCATCAAAACGACCCCAAGCTCGCATATCGCGAGGGCTGTTTTCATTACCAACAAGTCCATTTTGTACAGCGAGAAAGAACATCTAACTCTACTCATATATCCGCCGGAAAACGGAAAAAATTCTTGTACCATCATTGAACTCGGAACATTAACTGGGACGTGCCCCAAAGACTTCTGTAAGATTGTTGCGTGCTTTTTTTAGGTTTTTATTCAAAAGTTTTAGTTCTTGTTCATCTAATTTCAAAGCAAGTGACTTCACCTGAGGACGATTTCAAACACTGCATTGATAATTTGTTTAGTAAGACTGAAGAGGACCAGAAGCCACAAATTTTGTGGTCTTGCTACTTTTCAGTTCCTGATTCAAATGATCTAGATCTAAAAGCGGGAGCGGCTAGAAACGTAGTTTTGTGTCCAGGACCAGATCTAGATTTAGACTACGATGATGCTGTTAAGAGAGCTAGAGATATTTTTTCCGAGCTTTACCCAGAGACTGAGTTTTTGCCAAGGGCTCCTGATCCTGAGGATATTATCATTGAAGGAGACGAAGAACATCGAGAGGATGAAGTCATTTTGAAGGATGAAAACAGTGAAAATAAAGAAAACACCGAGAGCATTAATTAACCAGATGCAAAGCCTGAAGCTACTTACATCAAAAAAATAGATGTAAAATCAGTAGATTCTATATTTATTAAAATAATCATAATTTAACGAATTATTGATTTTTCATCTAATGGTCAGTTTGTGTAAGTAGTCATGATAGTGATAACCACTTTAGTGGACTTAAAGAAGAATAGATAAATGAAATTTATATATTTATGCTTAATTATATAAAACTTAAACTAAAATTAAACTAATAGTATCACGAAAAAATAGTCATTTATCCCCAAGCTGGAGTCTTGCAATAATGTAGAACCAATTTCCCCTCAGTTGAATAACAGTCATACAAATTCTTCATGATTTGATCAGGTGATGGCGCAAACGTCTGATTTACATACAAAAACTACAAAATTCACGTTATTAAGCACCGAGACAAATTACCAAACTCACTAATTTTTCCTGGGGCTCCAACTTCATATAACGCTTCATAAATTCGGCAATCCAAGAAATAGGTTTGTCTCCATCCACTGTCCACTTTTTTTTCTTCATAATTGGTGCATTTCCTGTCGGTTTGAGTAAAATATCAACTAAAAACGCCCTTGTTAGAACAAAAACATCAAAAATCTAACCCTACTTTTTTGTTTGTCACTTTTATTACTGTCTTGTCCGTTCGAAGCTTCACCAGGGTCGTTTAAATTCATCGCCTGGAGAGATTGTAATGAGTCTTCCGCCCCTTTGGCGTCTGAAGGGGCGTCGCTCATTCTTACAAACACTGAGATACGATCAACAATAATATAACCTTAAAGTCGGGTACAATTGACAGCTGTCATTCAAATTTGACATGAAGGATTTCGATATTCAAAAATTTTAAGCATTTTTGGCTTTTTGCGTCATGATTTTTGTCAAGATTCGTTGATATTCTCGTTTCTATAAAATCTGGATTTTATTGTCTGATAGATGGAAAGGCTGCTTACTGCTTAGTCATCGCATTTTGACAATAACCTCGAAATTTGACAGATGTCACTATTCAGCCAAAATTATTGTTTGAAATCGTGATGAATCACAACATATAATGAGCACGGCAGTTTTCTAACCCTTGTCTAGTGTTTTCTAGAACAATAACTTTCCCTTTAAATTCAAAATCGCAGGTGTCAAGCACCAGTCAAACACATTCCTTTCAAGCTGCACCATGGAGTTTCCAGACGTTGGTAAACACTGTTCTAAACAGAATTGCAACAAATTAGGTAGGTCTTTACCTATTGTGCTGTAAAGTCAACGTTTTTTTTTTTAGATTTTCTTCCAATCAAATGTGATGTTTGTTCAGAGATATTTTGGTGAGTTAGGTCCAAACTTTGCGACTTTATTAACTTTCTCTTTTTAGCGACGAGCACTATTTTTATACAAAGCATGATTGCACCAATGCTTATTTAAAAGACAACCAAGTGCCTGTTTGCCCCTTATGCAATAAACCCATTCCTGTTGGCCAGGGTCAGGAACCAGACCTTGTAGTTGGCGCTCACATAGACAACGACTGTCAGTCCGACCCTGCAAAAACCAAAAGAAAAGTCTTTACGAATAAGTGTTCAAAAAAAGGATGCAAAGTGAAAGAAGTAGTTCCAGTTATATGTGATGACTGTGGTCAAAATTTCTGTTTGAAACATAGACATGTCCAGGATCACCAATGTGAAGGGCAAGGCGGAGCAGCAAGGCATAGGGCATTGTTAGAAAAAAAAAAAAACTTTCAAAGATGTTAATTGAACTAATACATTATTTTTATAGAAATGCAGCAATGAGCAGACAAAAATCAAGACAAAACACTGCCACCTCTTTTACCGACCAAATTCTTGGGACAATGGTATTTTTAAAACACTGCTGTTGTTGTGGTTGTAATTTGTGGAATTTCAGAGCGAGGACGAGGCCTTGGCAAAGGCATTAGCTTTATCGATGCAAGAAAGTGCAACTGTGAAAACTCCAACTCAGGAAGAAATGGATTTGGCGCTGGCTAGACAACTACAGGCGTCGGAATATCAGGGGACGACGACAAGCACCAGATCAAACAATAGGGACAAGTGTATTGTTATTTAACTCGTTTCTCATTAACATAAGTATACACACCAATTTAACTATGCCATGTCTTTAAACTCTTATTTTATGTATATTATGCAAGTTCCTTTATTACAATTATCATCAATCTTTGTTGTTTTTTTTCTGTACGTTCTGTAGTAATCATTAATTACGTCGTCCTCTTATCTGTTTTTGTGGCTGGTCTAGATTATTTTCCACATTGGGTAATACGCGAACGCAACTAAATTATTATTGCATGAATACCGTTTCAGTAATGAATTGCGTAAAAACTCAGTGGCGGCGAGTCTTTATTATTGATTCAACAGTTCGATGCCGAAAACTTTTCAAGTCCGCGCCCTTTTTTTAAAATTGTATCAACGTCATCGTAAAAAGTTTGGTTAAGTTCTATCAATGACATGTGTCAAATCCCGCACATCTTCAAATAAACAATTATCTCCAATTCATTCAATTTACACTCCATTAAGGACGCCTCTGTCTCCGCTCAGTAACTCTTTTTATGGCCACAATGTCAACAGAAAAACAAGATTAGCCACGTTGCGATAACCTCTCGAAATCTGTTATCACAATTTTCTTCAAATAATTCCATTTTTCGTTCATCACGTTAGTAGTGACTTCCTCGCGATGGCTTCCACGTCCATCACTCGCTTTTATCTAGAACCCGGTTTCACCCCAGCGAAAAAAAGCGAAATTCTTTTAAAACTCCAACAGAAGAACTGTAAACTCTCGGGACTTCAAACTGAGTTGTGCTACCACGTGGAGACTACAAGTCCATTGTCACAAAACGAAAAAGCCTTATTAAAATGGGTGTTGTGTGATCCATTCCATCCAGAGGGTTTATCGGAAAAAGAGCATTTCTTAGACGATGGTAACGTTGTTGAAGTGGGACCAAGGTTTAACTTTTCGACGTCAAATTCCACTAATGCTGTTTCTATTTGTCGTAATTTGGGGTTGAAGCAGGTTGTCAGGCTAGAGGTGTCGCGCCGATATAAATTCATTTTTGAAAATGGGACCGATAACTCGGTGGATGCTTTGGCTTCCCTTTTGTATGATAGAATGACGGAATGTCGATACACGCCCGAAAACAAACCCAAGAAGAGTTTTAATGAAAAGCTGGTAAAAAAAGAAGATATCCGCGAAATTAACATTTTGAAAAAGGGCGAAGAAGCGATTAAAGAAATTAACAGCGAAATGGGGTTGGCTTTCGATGACGCAGACTTTAAGTATTACACGAATCTCTTTAAAAATATCCTTAAGCGCAACCCCACCAACGTTGAGCTTTTTGATTTAGCTCAGTCTAACAGTGAGCACAGCAGACACTGGTTTTTTAAAGGAAAGATGATAGTAGATGGGGTTGAGCACGAGGAGTCCCTTATCGATATGATTGTGGATACGCAAAAACACACGAACCCCAATAATGTTATCAAGTTTAGCGATAACAGCAGGTAATTAAAAGTTTTTTGTAAACATTTAAGCCCACACTTTTTTCCCAGCGCTATCAAAGGGTACATCCATAGAAGCTTAAGGCCGATTACGGCAGGCTCCATGAGCGAACTCCGCGAAGCCACCACAGAATCTCACTTGATTTTCACTGCAGAAACTCACAATTTTCCTACCGGGGTTGCCCCATTCAGTGGTGCCACCACGGGAACAGGGGGTAGAATCCGAGACGTCCAAGGTGTCGGACGAGGCGGGTACTGTATCGCTGGTACCGCTGGGTACTCGGTGGGCAATCTCAACATTCCAGGTAAGAAAAGAAACGCTTTGACTAGTTCTTAATCAATCATCCCGCAGGCTACGATCTTCCCTGGGAAGACTCCACTTTGGAATACCCCAATAATTTTGCCCCTCCCTTGGAGGTCTTAGTGGAGGCTAGTAACGGGGCGTCTGATTACGGCAATAAATTTGGAGAACCCCTGATTTCTGGATTCGCGAGGTCTTTCGGTTTAGTCGTGGAAGGCGAACGCAAAGAGTGGATAAAACCAATCATGTTTAGTGGAGGAATCGGTAGTATGGAGGCGTCCATGACAGAGAAGTTACCTCCAAAACCCGGTCACCAGATCATAAAAATTGGAGGACCAGTGTACAGGATTGGAGTTGGGGGAGGCTCCGCTAGTTCCGTGGAGGTGCAAGGAGACAACAAAGCCGAACTTGATTTCAACGCCGTTCAAAGAGGTACTGTCTTAAATAACTGAGCTCCAAACATTTTAAATTTGACCATAGGGGATGCCGAGATGGAGCAAAAACTCAACAGGGTCGTGAGGGCTTGCTTGGAACTAGGAAAAGAAAATCCAATTGTTAGTATCCACGACCAAGGAGCCGGAGGCAACGGGAATGTCCTCAAGGAGTTGGTTGACCCAGTAGGAGGCATCGTTTATGCCAATAGGTTTGAACTAGGAGATCCCACGATTAACGTTCTCGAATTATGGGGAGCTGAATATCAAGAAAACGATGCACTTTTGTGTGATAAGGCCGACTTGGAGATCCTCAAGAATATTTGTAAGAGGGAGAGGTGCCCCATTAATGTTGTTGGCGAAGTTACAGGCACTGGAAAGATGGTTCTAGCGTTGGATGAAACAAAAAAAGTTCTACCATTTAACTTGGAGCTGACCCACGTTTTAGGTTTGGAAAATCTTATTCTTTTTTTGTCATTCTTTACTACTTGGTTCTATAGGTAAAATGCCGCGCAAAGTCTTCAAACTGGACCGTAAAATCCCTCTCCTGAAAGAACTGAAATTCCCCGATAGTTTGTCCATCTACAGCACATTAGAACGAGTCCTCCGTCTTCCAGCGGTGGCCAGTAAACGCTATCTAACCAACAAAGTCGACCGTTGCGTTACCGGTCTTATAGCCCAACAACAATGTGTGGGCCCCCTTCATACTCCTCTTGCTGACGTCGCTGTCACCGCAATTTCCCACTTCGGCTACGAAGGCATTGCTTCTTCCATCGGGGAACAACCAATCAAAGGTCTCGTCAACACCGCTGCTGGTGCTCGCATGACTGTCGCTGAAGCTCTCTCAAATCTCGTTTTCGCCGTCGTTTCCGACATCCGCGACATCAAATGTAGCGGTAACTGGATGTGGGCGGCTAAGCTCCCCGGTGAGGGGGCCGCTCTCTTTGACGCTTGTAAAGCCATGTGTGATATCATGTCACAACTCGGCATAGCGATAGATGGAGGAAAAGACTCTCTAAGCATGGCGGCTCGTGTTGGTAAAGAAACAGTTAAAGCTCCTGGAACTTTGGTAGTTTCCACTTATGCGCCGTGTCCCGATGTCCGCAAAGTGGTGACTCCAGATCTTAAAGTTCCAGTGACAGGAAAGTCTGGTCAGTTATTATTCGTGGATTTATCTCAAGGAAAGAACAGATTAGGGGGTACAGCGGTTGCGCAAGTTTTCGGACAGTTAGGCAACGAAACACCGGATGTAGAAGACGTGAAAGAATTAAAAAATGCATTTATTGCGACTCAGGAGCTGATACGAGATGGTGCTATTCAAGCCGGACATGATGTGAGTGATGGAGGATTGATAGTATGTCTCTTGGAGATGTGCTTTGCTGGAATTAGCGGAATAGAGGTCCAAGTGGGGCATCGTCAAGGAAAATCGATTCCGATTTTGTTTTCCGAAGAGGTCGGATGGGTTTTGGAGGTGTTGGAGAGCGACGTCAAGCACTGTCTTGAGGTCTTCAAAGTAGGTAATTCAAGTTATGTCCGAAGAGATCTAAAATTCTGTTTTTTAGAAACACCAAGTCCCGGTTTATAAAATCGGGAAGAGTGTAGGTTGTGGGGTCGACTCCAAGATCACCATTGCTGTTAACAACGCTTGCATCGAAAGCACAGTTCTCCCTCTAATGCGCATGTGGGAGGAAACCAGCTACAAACTAGAACTCCAACAGACCATCAAATCGTGTGCAGACTCTGAATTCAATTCTTTAACAGGGAGGTCCCACCCGAATTACCGCTTGTCTTTCGATCCCGACGTCGACTCCGTGATCAAGGGGCCCGTCCATGTCAAAGTAGCCGTCCTCAGAGAAGAAGGAACAAACGGAGATCGTGAGATGGCCGCCGCATTGGTCAGAGCTGGTTTTAAAGTCTGGGACATCACCATGCAAGATCTTCTTTCTGGCAACGCAGTTCTGGACCAGTTCAGAGGCATTATTTTCCCTGGGGGCTTCAGTTACGCAGGTACTGCTTTTCTCTTAACTAACTACATACAACTATAATTCAATTTTTAGATGTGTTGGGTTCGGCTAAAGGCTGGGCCGGTAGCATCCTCTTCAACCAAAAAATCCGAGAACAATTCGATCGCTTCTATTCGCGCCCCGACACTTTCAGTCTCGGAGTTTGTAACGGTTGCCAACTCATGGCGATGATCGGTTGGGTCGGAGAACTGACTTCCGACAACACCCCGAGTGTTATGCTGGAACATAACATCTCCGAGAGATTCGAGTGTAGATGGAGCACCATACGTATCGAGAAATCCAAAGCGATCATGTTAAAAGACATGGAGGATTCAGTATTTGGGGTTTGGGTTGCTCACGGTGAAGGCCGCTTTGCGTTTAAGAATTCCGGAGTCTACGAAGAAGTTACTCGGAATAAGTGCATTGGGTTACGATACACGGATGATGCCGGAAACCCAACTGAGATTTATCCCATGAATCCCAACGGAAGTATTGGAGGTATTGCAGGAATTTGTTCGAATGATGGACGTCATTTAGCGATGATGCCGCATCCAGAGAGGTGTGATCAACCGTATTTGTGGCCTTATACACCCATGGATTGGAAACATTATCAGAAGAGTCCGTGGCATAAAATGTTTAGGAACGCGTTTGAATGGTGCTGTAATGTCAAGTTTTTCCCAGTTTACTACTAAAGTGGCTCAACATTCCTTTTTTCTGTTGTAAGAGAAATATATTTTAATAAAAATGTTTATTATGATGATAGTCTATTTATTTGTATAAGACCATAAAATGTACTGGTAAGAATGAGGCATGGTGTGGCTTCAGGTAGTTAATCAATCCGCAACTACGGGCTAGCATATGTTTCAGAAAGTTAAGTCAGATAGGCCCAAAGTAAGGAATATTACGTACAATTTAATTTTTATCTAATTTTGTGGCAAAGTATTTATGGTCATTTTATTTATTGTTAATGAAATTACATTTGTTTGGGAGTGAAGGTTTTTACCTTTTTCGCATCTTAGTTATCAGATTTTCGCCTGAGAAATGCTATTAACTTTCCATATCTAGCTTAACGTTGTGATGAATTGTAAAGCATTATGCTTCGCCCATAGTAAAGGCGTTTTATATTTTTTTGATAATTTTCCAAGGCTAATATCACATTTTCAAAAAAAGAACTAGGTTTCTTACGATCATGCCATTCCATAAATGCTTTATACAGATTTGTAAGGTTTCTTGGATTTCGCAGGTAGAAGATTCTCGCTTGTTTTTTGAGCCATATAGAGTATTTCCAATGAAATACATTTTCCGCATTTTTCGTCACCACCATTAATATCAATTTCAACGTTAATTTATCAATTTTAACACAAAATAGAGATAACTTCTTGTACGAAGTGGATACGTTCAAAAACGTAAACAAACAATATGGCGACACACTTGGCTGTCACGCGAGTCGATTGTCAGCCGCGGGCGATTTAAAATATTATTGGTTCAGCGCAACAGCGATTTTTGAATTTGTATTTGTTATTGAATTATGAATCGATATAGGTACAATTTTTCACGAAAAAAAATGCTAATAATTGTTACATAAAAAAACAACTTGAATTATAAAACAGGATAAAAAATTCAACTACAACTTGTAGATACATTTCGTCCTTTAAACGGAAAGTTTTTGTTTTAAACTGTATGTCATTTTTACAAACACAAATTTAATAATCTAATTAAACTAATTAGCGCCAATTTAAACTCCTCTGGTTTTTATTTTTTTATAGACGAAAATAATCTATATAAAGTAAGCATTAATAATAAACATCACTGCTCAATAAATCTAGATCCAAGTTGATCACGTGCTTAAACCAGTGTCACATGGAAATGAATAAGCGTCGCTGTTAGATAAGATAAGAAATTCGTACCAAATTCCGTTATCGCTAAGTAAACCATAAAAAGACTAACGAATTTGGGTCCTTTCGTTTCCTTGTCTCACAAACACCTATTGTTTACAAGCGCTCTACTCGTAACATCGTACATATCCTCAATTTAACTCATTAAAACCTAACTAGAGCTGCAATTATCCAATAAAGCATTCCATAACTATTTCACTCCTGTTCTTAATAACAAGCCAACCTCAACATAAACCCAATTTTTTCTCATTGTTCAAAAATAAAGAATAAATTGGCACGTTTCAAATTTGGCGCCTTGCCCACTGAATCCACGCATGCGCGATCAATTATTTCTTCTTTTTTGACATAAATGACGCATGTAATTCAGTCATCAGCTGACCGTTGGTGAGTGTACAATGAAATCGCTGACGCTTTTGTTGTTCCTGTGCCATTATTTCGTGGATAACGGCACAGCGGAACAAGAGAAATATATAAGAACATTGCACGGGTTTGCCGAAACTGATGGAAAAACGAGGACGTTGATTTTGGATAAGGAGGAAGATCTGGTACAACACAGTGTGGAAAAGAGATCCGTTGGGCCTATTACCAACGGTAGTACCATCATTCCGAAGGTAATTACGCCGGTCAATTAGAAAAGTGCAACTTCATTGAGTTGTCACGTGGAATTGTTTACTTATTCTATTATATTTAAAAATAGGTTTATTGGCAGAAGATTTTCATTGTTTTGATGGTTCTAGAAGGCTTGCGAACTTTGTTTTTGTGTAAATTTGACCTTGCTTTATGTTGGCAACAATGCGGGGAAACCCATGAATTGCATTATTGTAACAAAATTGAAGTCAGTATTTAATTTAGGTCTTTATTGTTTTGGAACTTTTTGGTAGGTTTAGTTGAAGTTTATGCAAGAAATAGAGTTTGTAACTCTGGTGCCCTAAAACAATTAAGGCTCGAAATTTAAATTTGGTTAATTTTAAAATATAGGCATTCCTTAATCGACACATCGTTCATTTATCGAAGACTGTTGTAAATGCAGGGAAACTACCTTACTAACTCATCAAAATTTAATTTCTCGAATTCACTGTACATTCTCATCCTGATACGCAATTGAGTGGAAAACGATAATAATCTGTAATTCGACCTCCGGGGAAACGCGGGGGAGTCCCTAAGCAACTAAACGCCACGCTTAAATATCATCTCAAATCTATAAATTGATTTTCCACAAGCAAATTTGTACAAGTTATCTTGACGCGGAGGTCATTCATATAATTGACACCCTCTTATTTACGCCCGTATTAGTGGACATCCTGTCATGAGAGGGCAATTTAAAGGTGACCATACCGGAAGTACAATAATCTATTTGGATTGTGTTCCTATAATTTTTGTCTCAACGGGGATTTCCCTTAAGGTCGTTCGATGAATTTTCCAACTGCATGGTAACCGGCAAATACACGTTCGCAAACCGCAAACATTATGTAATTTTGTCGAAATGTCACTTTCGGGATAATTTTCATGAATAACAAGCTCAAGAATGAGTAAATAACTCGTTATCGTCTCATTTAAAATTCTAATGAACAAACAGCGTTTTATTTTCGTTAAAATAACTGGGTCCGAATAAACAATTAGTTTTCGTTGTTGATCTCAAATCGTAAATCGCATGATAGGATGATAGTGGATGGTCGGTCGTTAGTAATATTCGCTGACAACGCATTTCGCTGATGATTGATACATGTAACAGTACACCGCTGATTCATCCAAGATGCAAAGTCTGCAATTTTTATTAATATAAACAGGGAAATTGATGCTTCAATATTTGGTTAAAACGATGTCATTGTTGTTGAAGAACAAAGTAATGATAAGGTTGATGAACAGCTGAGTTTATAAAAAATAGGGTCGGGTCTTTGTGGTGTGTTCAGTGCTTGCTATAATATGAGTATGTTTATCTTTCCTTATCTTCGTATGCCTATTCTTCAAATTGATAAATCCAGAAGTAGTCACCGTAGATAGACTAAACTTACATTTTTTGTTTATTTGAATATAGTGGGAGAAAAACATAATAATTTAGATCAGAATATGAATAAATATAAACATAATTTTCCTTTTTATCAATGATTCACAGGATGCAACACCATATACTAGGAACGTTGTAATATTAGTTTTTTTTACATAAGCTCTCTTGATCTAGATGAACTACCTGAACGACTCCCACAAGCAGCTAATGGTCCACTGGGTTAGTGAAGGCAGCAACGTCATCATCTGCTTAGCTCGAGACCCCACACCCACCATAGCAACTTTGGTACCCTTAGGTCCTTCCGCAGTCTACATCTCTTACGACTATGGCGATACCTACGAAAATAAAACCGACCTTTTCAAAATGGCCGATGGTTCGTACGCAACCTTGGAGAAATTCTACAACCATGTAAAGTACAACACACACGTGAGTTCTTCTTCACTCTTTTTTTTTTCTTGTCTTACCACAACAAATTTCAGTTTGTTTTCGCGGACGTTAAACACAAACTTCTTTACGTTACGACGAACCACGGTCGCGACATTAAGAGAATTGACCTCGATTTCACACCCAGCGACGTTTCGTTCCATGAGATGCAACCTTCAGTGTTTGTGGTGTTGGATAAAAACGATCCTTCGCACAGATTGTGGCTGACTGAAGATTTCGGCGTGAGCTTTAGACCCGTGCAGAGTTTCGTTAAATCGTTTTATTGGGTGAAAGAAAGCGATTTGAAGCATACGTTGGTTGTGCAGAGGATGGAAGCTAATGGTTATACGGGTATTCTGTATTCGCGCGATTTGTTTTCCAACCGGTCCGTCATGGTGCAGGCTACAGATATTAAAGATTTCTTCGTGAAAGGGGATTACCTGTTCACGACCAAGCTGTCTTCTAAAGGAGTCTTGGAGCTTTTTGTCTCGTACAAACTGGGGAAGAAAATCAAGTGTATCTTCGACAGTCAGCTTGAATTCAAGAGTTATTTTATCGTTGATGTGACAAACAACAGAGCGCTGGTTGCGGTGAGTCACTCGGACACAACTTCACATTTGTATGTTTCCGAAAATTTGGAGAAGACTGACGGTGTGGTGAAATTCACGTTGTCCCTAGAAGACATCCTTTGCTATTTTCCCAACAGCACGTGGCACGACACCTGGATACAGTAAGTGTCCGTCTTTGAATCCTTTCTTTAATTAAGGTCTTTCCTAGTCATGTGTCGGAGGAGGCCTTCGCTGACGTCTACAAAGTGGAAGGCCTGACTGGCATTTACATCGCCTCTCGCGTCCTCACAAAGCCTCAAGGCAACAACTTGGGCCCTCAACACCTCGGCTCTGTTATAACCTTCGATCACGGTCGCTCCTGGCGCCTCATCAAAGCTCCCGAACACGATATTGAAAACCAACCCAACTCCTGCTCCGTCAAAAACAACTGCTCTTTACACCTCAGCCAGAAATTTAGCCAACTTTACCCCGAGACTCGATCCATTAGCATTTTATCGAGCAAATCAGCGCCGGGTATTATCATCGCCACCGGCGTCTTAGGAAAATCCCTGAAGGGCCATTACGGAGTCTATGTTAGCAACGATGCCGGTTTAACGTGGAGACAAACATTACGCGATTTTTACTTCTTCAATATGGGCGATCATGGAGGTATTTTGGCGGCAGTTAAATACTTCAGATTGACTGGAGAGACCACACAAATTTTGTATTCCACCGATGAGGGAGAGAACTGGCAAGCGGCTACGTTCCATGATAAAGGCATTAGATTGTACGGTTTGATGACGGAACCGGGAGAAAATACTACAGTGTTTACGATGTTTGGGTCGTTGCCGCAGGAACATCAGTGGATTATTGTCAAGCTCGATTTGATTAAGGCGTTCAAGTACAATTGCTCCAAAGTAAGTATATTTAATTAGGTTAAAGCTGTATTGATGCACAAAGCGGTCTATTCAAGTCGAACGCAACAAATCTAGAGAGAAGTGAACACAATCTGCGTTGCATTAAAACATTCTTTGAAAATTCGACTGATTCGCGTCATTTCAGTAGTTCTGCCAATACATTTCAGAACTATACTGAATTTAGCTAAACTTAAGGCATTTGTACTAAATGGAACCAAATTTAGCATAGAAGTTTAGCGAGAACCGTGAAAGTAAAGAAAAACATGCTTGTGCTTTATTACCTGAGAACATAGCTTCAAAGCATTTAATTGTTTTGTTTAAAAAAAATAGAAAAATCGTGGTTCATCATTTCGTCGGTACTTTCACGGACATCCTACTTTTCCGTGGAAAATTTTATTGCATGTTTTGTTGCTTTCTCGTTTTCCAGTTGCTTATCAAAGTGACTAACTTTACACGATATACAAAAATAATTTTAATTATACGGTTATTTATGTATTTATGGCGTTCCATAAGATATGGAAATTTCCAAGGACGACATTACAATTGTTGCACCAAACATGCGACATGTATGACTTTTTTAATGTATTTTGATGTTGGTACGTTTTTTACTTTTCAACAGCAATAATATTTTTAATGACAAGAATTATCCTTTTATGTCAGAGATAACAATAAACATTTATTACAACGGTAATAGTAGGAATCATATGATTTATTATGCCAACTTTGTGACGCTGGAACTTCAGTAAAATAAATTAACAATAATAATCACGAATTTGCACTGGGGGGCCGATGTTAATCAGGAATCCATCGATCAAAAACTGTTAAACACGTAATTTTTAGGATGATTACAAACTATGGTCTCCCAGCCAAAGCGACGTAGACCGAAATTACATTCCTTGCATCATGGGCCAACAACGTACCTACCAGCGTCGAATGCCTCATGCGAATTGCTATAACGGCGAAGATTACGATGCTCCTATCGCAATGACGCCTTGTGGTTGTGACGTTCACGATTACGAATGGTAAACATCATGATTTTCTCTCTTTTTTTCTTTAACTCTTCTTTGGTTTGCAGCGATTTTAGTTTTACACGTTCCGAAAAGCCGGGAAATTGCGTCAGAAACACGACAATCATGGGCGACCCCTACAAGGTTCCTCTTACTTGCAAACCAGGAAAATTCTACAAACGCACGAAAGGATACAGAAAGATTCAAGGAGATGTTTGTGTCGGTGGTTTCGAAGATCATTATATGCCAGAGGAAATTCCATGTCCGTTCGGGGAAGTTGATGATTTCTTATTATTCGCGCAAAGAGAACGGATCACAAGGTTTAACTTAATCACGAGCACGTTAGAGGAAGTTCCGGTGAAGAAGTTGAAAAATGTGATTGCGATTGATTTTGATCTAAAGAATAATTGTGTGTACTGGGCGGATATCGCGTTGGATACGATTGGAAGGCAGTGTTTGAATAGTAGCGAGTCGGAGATCTTGGTTTCGACGGATTTATCGTCGATTGAAGGAATGGCTTTCGATTGGATTTCCAATAATTTGTATTTCGTGGACGGAATGAGGTCAAAAATTGAGCTTATACGAACGGATATAAATCGTAGTGGAAGAATGAGGCGCACAATTTTAGGACCCGAACACTTGAAGAAACCCAGAGGAATTGCGTTGCATCCTAAAGCTGGGTACATGTTTTGGACTGATTGGTCCGTGGAAAATCCTTCAGTTAATCGAGCTGATTTAGACGGTCAGAACATCAAAAGACTCTTTGGAAAGCCTAAGGTTGAATGGCCGAATGGTATCACCATTGACTACATCGCCGAACGCATCTACTGGGTTGATGCACGCCTAGATTACATCGCTAGTAGTGATCTCCACGGCGATTACTTCCACTATATCATCTCTCATAACGAGATTGTTTCCCATCCTTTCGCTGTTGCCGTTTTTAAAAACAACATGTACTGGGACGATTGGAAACGCAACGGTATCTTCAGTGCTGACAAAGACGGTTTTCGTGGCGTGGAAGTTCTCCGCAAGAACCTTCCAGGTTTAATGGACCTCAAAGTATACGCACATGGTATTCAAGTTGGTACGAACGCCTGTACCAACACCACTTGTTCTTACGTTTGTGTCGGGAAACCGAATAAACAAAGCAGTTGTTTGTGTCCTGACGGCATGGAAAGTCAAAAAGGAAAATGTCTATGTCCAGGTCACATGGAACCACTACCCAACTTGAAATGTCCACTGATCCACAACACGTGTGGTACCGATCATTTCGCATGCACCAATGGTTACTGTATTCCCAAAGGTTGGAAATGCGATAATGAAGATGATTGTGGTGACGGTTCCGACGAAGCGCTTTGTAAAACTCAAACGTGTCCACCAAACTACTTTGTATGCGGAGATGGAAAATGTATCCCGCACTATTGGAAGTGTGATTTCGAAGACGATTGCTCGGATGGCACAGATGAGAAGGATTGCGCGAAGAAGAATTGCCTTGAAAACCAGATTAGGTGCAACAATGGACGGTGTGTCCCCAGCAGATGGAAGTGTGACGGTGAGAACGACTGTAGAGATGGCTCAGACGAGCAGAACTGCGACCCTTCGGAAATCACGAACTGTAAACGTATGTAGCAACCAAATGAACGAGTTATTTGGTACTAATTTTGTTTTGTAGATGGTGAATTTAGTTGCCAGTCTGGCGGCGTGAAGTGCATACCTAGTTCGTGGCGCTGCGACGGTGAGCGCGATTGTCGCGATAGTTCCGACGAAACCAATTGCACAAATATCAAATGCTTGGATCAACAGTTTACGTGTGGGGGACCTCGAAATCAATGTATCGACGCCGCGTGGGTC
The DNA here is from genome assembly GCA_030157275.1 of Cynaeus angustus. NCBI lineage: Eukaryota > Metazoa > Arthropoda > Insecta > Coleoptera > Tenebrionidae > Cynaeus > Cynaeus angustus. The sequence continues at coordinate 21,735,667 of CM058063.1, read as the reverse complement.
TGCGATGGTGATAATGACTGTCCTAACGGTAGGGACGAAGTCAATTGTACTACAACTAAACCTGAGCGTGGAGACGTCACTGATCAATTTATACCCAAGGTATGTATAGGTGACCCGGGGACGCGTAATGGGTCTATAATTTCTTTGATGTTCAATATATTGACATGCGATTTTCGGCATCATATCCAGTAGATGTTTTTATAGCGCACATTTTATTTCATTTATTTTTTGGCATATATACAGGTATCCGCATATATTTTTTAAATAGAACACCCTATATATTTTAAAATTGTTAGTTTCTACTTTTTTTTTGTTGCAAATTTGGCGAAAAATATTCATGCCCGACTTCGCAGTGATTGTTCCAACGTAGGCTTTTTTTTATAACAAAGAATTGAAAAATTTTGAAACGGAAAAAGTTAAACCTGTAATAACGTATACAAAGTTATACTATTTTTTTTATGTTAAAAGTAATGGTTAAATATATCAGAATATTTTTAAAATATGCACTACAAGTATACTAGTTGTCGAAAACCGCATGTAATTATATTGAAAATTAAAAAAGTTGTGGACCGATTAAAAAACTCAACATTTTTATATTTTGTAATTCTAGAACGGAAGTTGCCATGACTGGATGTTCAAATGCGCAGATCAAAAATGCATTCCTTATTGGTGGAAATGCGATGGCGCCAACGATTGTGGTGACGGCAGCGACGAGTTAGGCTGTCCCGACTCGACATCCCCCAAAACAACCACCGTACCGCCACCACCCGTCGAGCAATGCATGACTAACCAATATCGCTGCGCCAGTGGTGAATGCATCTTTTCATCTTGGGTCTGCGACGGAATGGACGATTGTACTGGCGGCGAAGACGAGAAACAATGTTTTGCTGTTATTTCTTGTACGAAAGACCAGTTTAAATGTCGCAAAGACGGTAGTTGTATCTCGAAAGACCTAGTTTGCGACCAAAAGTTCGATTGTCCAGACGGCACTGATGAAGAAGAGTGTGATCATAATTTACCCAATGGTCCGGCAACTCCTAGTTGTTCGAAAGGTTATTTCCCTTGTGACGTTGACCGTTGTTATCCACTGGCCACGTTGTGTGACGGCAAAGAAGATTGCGTCGATGGCTACGATGAATCAAACTGTACCAAACATTCGAGGATCTACCAGGTTCTACAAATGGGAATTGATGAAAGAGGCATTAATGAATCGAGTTTGTTGTTGTACTGGTGGATTGCAACTCCATCGAAAGATCGTCTTGAATTTCTGCCCTCTATTAGCAAAGTGGGAAGTAGCGAGTGGCACAATCAATCGTGGATTGACAGCACCACGTATTTGTTTGAGAATTTGGAACCGGCAACAAAATACAACATGACAATTTATGTTCGGGTGCAGAATACCTCGAGGGTGTTTACTCCGGCAAAATATTTCATTGCGCACACCGCTGAGGGTAAGACGACTAAAAATAAAAAAAATACGTTATTGCGTTTTGATTTAAGGTGTGCCCAGTGGTCCTTGGAACGTGACCGTGATCCAGAAGAATGGGTCTTATATCTTTATATCGTGGAACCCACCTGTGCATCCCCACGGTCAAATAGTCAACTACCAAATCTGTTGGTCGCCGCCAAATCCACCAATCAAACTGAAGTTGAGCAGCAACGAAACTAGCTTTTGGCTACCGGCGAATTTTGTGCCTTTCAAAACATACTCCTTCTATGTCGTCGCACACAACCACAGATTCGAAAGCGAAAGATCAGAAACTGTTACGATGACATTCGATGGTGATACTAGATTATCCGCCATCGCGGATCTTAGAATTGTGAAGAAAACTAACAACAGTGTCTCTTTATCGTGGTCGTACAACAAAACGGTCGAAGGGTTCAAAGTTGAGATTATAACAAGCCGCGACGGTCCTCGTATACAACCTCGAACGACAACCTCCACGAATATAACAATCTTTAATTTGGCACCTGCAACTAAGTATAAATTATTCGTAAGCGCATTTAAAAAGTTCATCGTTGGACCGAAAATGCTTATTGAAGTGGTCACCGAAGGGGAACAACCCCTTCCAACGGTTGTCAATATTGAAGGAAGTTTGATCAAGGACTTGGGAACCACTGTGAAATTGAGTTGGACACCAGTGAAAGACCCCAGTAAAAGAAACATTACGTGGACTTACGGAGTTTACTACGGAATTAAAGAGGAAGAACTCTATGAAAGTAAGATAGTTTATTTTATTTGATTTAATTTAATTGTTGCTTTTCAGAGCCTAGAATGAACACTACGAATTCTACGGTGACCATCTCAGACCTACAGGCTTGCGAAATTTACACTTTTAAAGTCGGAGTTGTGGCTCCGTTCGGTTTTGGTCCGCTTTCTAAGAAGTTCATAGAAGTATCAACTGGAATAAATAAAAAAGCTCCACCTAAACAATTAACGGTGGAAAAAGGAGAAAATTTCTTGAGTATGAAAGTTCAATGGATGCCTTCATGTCCTTCCAAAGACGATCCCATGCCTTATGTTGTACGTAAAACGGCCCACTTTTATCTTCACTTTCTATATGTTTTTTTTTCCAGATTCGTGTATACGAGCGAACGTTGGGTCAAATAAAACGCGTTCAGAAAGCTCCCGGTATCTACTTCCACACATTTAATATCACGTATGGCGCTATCTACGATGTAAGTGTTGCTACGACAGACCCCGACGCTATCTACACCTCCAACGTCACGTACTATGCCCCCATGATCCTACCACCCTACGAAGTGAAAACTGTCATCGAAAGCAACGGTAGTTTCTTCGTCTATTGGCAAGAACGCAACGTTCCGCCAGACGTCGGTTCTTACAAGTATGAAGTTCTGGTGTCTCAAGGAAACGCCATAAATGAGACGACAGCCGAGAAATTTTTAGTCTCCAAACCGCCGTTTATTTACACCAACAATTCAGCCCATATGTATACATTTTCGGTGCGTATTCTTGCAGATAGCGGTTACAAGTCGTTGCTATCGGAGCAAATAAGTAAAGCTTTGGAGGCACCGCCTCCAGATTCACCTATTTCTGAAACTAGTCTATGGGTGATTTTGGTTCTCACTGCTTTGGCGTTGCTCATATTGACGGCGTTGGGAGTGTTTATTGTGAAACACCGAAGGTTGCAGAATAGTTTTACTAGATTTGCCAATTCGCATTATGATACGAGGTCGGAGGCGGCGACGTTCGATGACAACGCGCTGGAGGACGAAGAGAGTCCGCAAATTACAGGGTTTTCAGATGATGAGCCGCTGGTTATTGCGTAGGTGTTTTATAAGTATTGAGATTGAGACTTGATTGCATATGGGCGTGGCCGATGGTTACCAAATATACAAAGTTTTGCCATTACCGATGTGCAATGTATAGTATTTGTCCATTTAATAATAAATTTTTAAACATGTTTTCACTGTTCCAAAATTTATTGTATTCAGCTAGTCTTGTATAACAGTTTGAAGATGTGTTTTGACTTTATCTTCGGAAATTATTGTCTTACGCAATTCAGTTGCAAAATTTCTGTTTTTATACTTTTTGTACTGTTAGAATAAGTTTTGATTCCTGGTGTGACATGACACACGTTAAAGTTTCTATTGAGTAGTAATAGAATATTTTTAAGTCAAATTTCTGTGATAACTCAGTTAAGTTTTAATAATTTTTCATAAGGGAATTTGACTCAGTATGTTTGTGCTTTTATGTGTTAAAATAAATCCTTTATAACGATTTTTTTTATTTATCTCATTGTGAGCATAACGCATAACCTTACAAATATTAAAATAGTTGCAAAGCTGCAGGCAAAATCGTGCAAGACTTCAAAAACGTAAATGTTTTCAGCATTTAAATAAATGTTTGAGTTTGTGTTTGAATAATTTGTAAATTCCCGGGAACATTGTAATGTAAACCGACCAATCACACCAAGCTATGTCAGGTGATTACAACTAACCTCACATTATTGGTTGGTATTTTCTGCAATTTCTTGTGGGGATTTTTCAGCCGTACAGTTGATGGATTGTCAACCCTCGCTGTCAACTATGTCAGTTTTGTTCGATATTTGCATTTGACGTGTTATTTAAAATTTTCTACTTGTTTATTTACAAAAGCACTGCATTTTAATCTCGTGCGATACGTAAAGTTTCTCGCCGATCGTGGCACCAACCAAAAAATGCTTTTAATTAATTCTACGGCATTCTAACCAAACGTCTATCATGGAATCCACGGGTGAAGATCCAAGTTCTTTTGACCATGAAGAGGTGGCTGATTTTTCTGAAGGAGAGACTCCACTTCGAGGACACTTTTACTCAGTTTTTGTTCCGCCCGATGTGCGACAGAAAGGAACACAACTGGCTAAATACATTTACAAGGATAAAGTGGAGGCGATGAAAATGATGAAGAAGACGAAAAAGGCCAGGTTTAAGTATTTCGAGTATTTTCACGAGGCGATGAAGTTTGCCAGTGTGGGGGTAGTGGAACAGCCGAGGCCGGCACACTCTATCAATGGGGCTGTAGTCAAGAATGTCTCTATGACCTCACAGGTCGTTAATGAAAGACTGAGCCCTTTTAAGGGGCCAAAACCTCAGGATTTGGTGAAGTTGAGGAAGGCGATCGAGACAGGAGACGTGGAGGGCTTCAGGCAAGCGGTTTGGGAGAACCCTCGGTACTTAGTTAGCAGTGGGGACACGCCGTCCATTTTACAGGTACCAATTTTTTTTTTCTTTAAATGATTTATTTATGTTTACTATAACTCACAAGATTTTGATAATGCTGATAACAGCTGTATAGTGTTCAAGGACTGTTAAAAGAAATAGAAGAATGATTTCAAAAAATAATTTTGGTTGCCAAACCAGGCCCTGAAGCTAAAAATAGGCTAAATTTCGGAATTCTTGTCTAGGAATGTGTTTTTCTAAGTTTGTTATCAATGACAAATTGAATGGGATATTAATCACACGATTTAAATTGCAATAGATTATTAGTTGTTTTTTTAATGCTAGTTTTAATTGTATGTAAATCAATCAACTTGTTATAGGTTCATAAATATGTCAGTAAGTACACAGCTTTTTTATAATCCATTCAAAACGTATGCACAAACACGTAGAAATACAATAGAGTATATTGTATTCCATTTTTTTAGTTTCTAGAGTAAAATATGAAATTAGGTTTTTTATTTCTCAACGATAAAATAATGATGTTCCAGGCTAAAAATCAAACTAAAATTGTTTCACGTTGCTTCAAAAAGTAATTTCGCATAAAAACTCAAAACAAGTGATATTAGAAATGAGGGAAATGACGACGTTATTTGCTAGGCTTTAGAAAATATATTTTTAAATTGATTGTAAGTCCAAAGATCTTTTGAATCCAGCGGAGGATTTTATCAGAATTCTACTTTAGTTTAACGAGCGTGGGTCAAATAATTGGAAAAATCTATGGGTCATCGCGCTGTTGGACTGAAAATTCAATTCTTAAGATTCATAACTTGTGCGAGGGCGGCATTTATTATTCATCGAATAAAACCAATTGGAATTTAGATACGCAAACCCCAATTCTTATCTTTCTTCGTTCTGTAATGGTGGCACATTATTGTTATAATCTATCTATACATATTTGAAATAATTGGAGGTGATTGATACATCATGCTGGAGCCTGAAGTTAGCGACATGAAATGTGGTAGTCATTTTTTTAGTAACGTATGTGTTAATTAAGAAGGGATTTTTGCAGTAAAAAGAAGGTTTTTTTAACGGTTCTCGCAATACAGGTCATGCCGAGATGGTGAGCTGAAGAAAAGTATGTTGCTTCGGTAATGGTAACTTGTGCATTGATATTCGAAAATTACCGAAAGAGTAAAAACGCAAACTGAGATTAGGTATGTCTGTTTCGTTTTAGATATTCGCTGTTGCCTCCGACAGTTCCCATTTACAGTGAAAACCTTATCCGTTCGTTGGCAAGTAACCGTATCGAATGAATTTTCATTTGGCCCGTTTATAAAGAATTCGTGTCTATGGAACAAATAGACGTTAAGCCGACAATTTATGGGTACTCAATTCATTAATGGGTATCAACCACAGCTCTGTGCTAATGTGGTAAAATCGAAAGGACACTATCTAAATTTGCCATTGACGATGACATTGGTCCGTTTTTTTAAGTGGTTGAAAACACTATTAGAATAAGTGAAAAGATACGTTGAAAGTATTTGTTGGATAGAGGTAGGAAATTCAGCAAAACTTATTTAAAGTTGTGAAAACTGCTAGATACGAAGTTTTTATTTTAAGCGACTTCTAAAAGGAGTTGGGCGGGAACTGGAATTTTTCATTATTTTGGTGTTCCATCTCTTAAAATTTTTACAAAATGCTTCAATTTTATAAGAAAAACGAACCCTGAAAGTGACATTAAGAGTAAAATATGTTTTCAATGAAATTTTCTTAGATCCAAAACTTGGTGTTTCTAAAAATAAAAAAAAAATAGTTAACCCGCACACCAAAAAGTGCTGACCTTGTATCATGGTGGCTTTGCTACCGAAACGCGCGTCACCTAATAAACTGACTAACAAAATATTGACAGCTTCAAGACTGTCTAGCGAGCGGAAGGAGCCAGTTTACCGACAGCTAAATGAACTAATGGCATTTTAACAGTCCTTTGATTGTCTTTAGTGAGAGAAGCGAGCAAATTTGCTAATAAATTGGCCAAATTATTGATCTTTTAAGAACTTACGGACTGTCTAACAAACTAAGCGAGCAAGTTTGCTAATAAGTAGGCACACTACTGGAATTTTAAAAGCTTTCGAATTCCGATTGCTTCTGGCGACAGTTATATACGAGCTATCGACATTTGAAGAGCTCTTTGACTCTAGTTTGCTAATAATTAGGTAAACTATTGAGACGAACTCGAAATGTCTGACACACGAAGCGAACAATTTTTTTTGGGAGTTCTTTGAATATCTTTAGCGATCAAAATGAGTGAATTTGCCCAATTTAATAACATTTCAAGAGCTTCCGCGCTAAAATTACTTCTTCATTAATCTGATGCACTTCGTTTTCCTTTTTTTCCTTTATAAAACAGATATTTTATTCCAATTTTTTAGGAGGGCTTCCGCTACAACGCGCTCCACGTAGCCGCGAAGGCTAAAAATGGCATCTTGGCCGAACTAATCCTAAACACGATCTCAGACCCAAAATTCGTCAAACTCCTCTACGGCGACGATCAAAACGAAAACGTGGAGAGTAGAATCCAAGTTTTACTCGATTTATACCTCAATACTCCCGACAAAGGTTTGAACGAGACTCCACTGCATTTTGCTTCGAAATTCGGAGCCGTGGACGTCGTTGAAGTCTTGGTTACCTTCCCCGAATGTGATAAATATTTAAAAAACAAATACGGACAGACTCCAGATATGGTAAGTAAACTGTCACAAGTCACAAAAAATAATCCTTGAAAATGTAGATAGTTTGTGATCGGTGCGACAATAAGGATCAAATTAGCGCTTTGAAAAGAAGAATTGCTCTTTTGTTAGAAAACTGTTACTATGTACCTGTTCTGCGAGCAGAAGATGATAGTATGCCACCGGTGGTTGGGGAACCGTTTTCGCCAGGGAAGTCCCCGGTACGTTGTTCCTCTTACTACGATTATTTTCTCATCTTCCAACTGTTTTTTTAGGCGATGAATAAAGACCCATTGAGTCCTCGTCTAGAAATCCATGCCTTCGCGGGGCCCATGAGCAAAGAAGGAGCGGAGCAGTTCCGCAAAGTGTGGAAGACCCCCCCTCGAACAAGTACTCCAATAAAACGAAAACACGACAGTTCGTTAGACTCAGTTTTCGCATTACGCTACACCGACCCGTCGAAAGGCTTAGAACGATTAGGCCAAAAACTTGCGACCAAGTATGACATCAATTGGAAAGAGTACTGGTCGTTTTTAGACTGTTTTATCGATATCACCTCAGATGAAGGCTTACACTTACTCGAAAATTATCTCGCAGCGAAGATCGTCGCAGTGGAAAAGTCTGGCTTTTCCTCCCCTGGATCTCCAGAGGAATCGAAAAGAACGATAAGTACCATCGCGGATCTTTGCGTACAGATGCAGAATTGTTATTTGAACGACACCTGCGAAGAAGACGATAACTTCAACGCGTTCTTGTGTGTAGAAAAAGCGTGTAATGTCTTCGCGAATCGTATCGCGAGCGAAATTTATCATAGAGTGTTGGAAGACTTCCATATCCAAGTGACGTTGTTAGTTTTACAGGTTGAGCAGGTGGAATCGTTGATTTTAAGTTATATGAATGACTGTAGGTTTAACAAAGTCAATTTCTCGCAGCTGCATCCGCGTTTGGGGATGCTCGTTAGCCAGAAAATGTGTTATTTTATTGATAAGAGTTACAGAGGGGACTACATTAAAAATATGAACGCGTTTGTAACGGAGTGTATACGTGCTTTTGACTGTTTCTCATCCGACGACGAAGCGAACTACCCTAAAGACAACAAACCAACGTCATCGAAAAAACAATTAATTTGTTTGATGCAAAATATTCTTAATAATTTCAACCAAGAGTCAGAACCGCGACTGGAATTAGACGAGGAACAGCTCTGTCGTGACGCGTGGAATAAAACAAAAGAATGTAGTTGCATTTTTCATTTTAAAAAAACGAGAAAGATGTTGGGTTTAAGTCGGAATAACAGCTCGAAGCACTCATTCAAAGGAAGCAAAGTTAAACGATTTCTTTTTAATGATAGAGACGATAAGAAAATTGATGGTAAGTCGATGGTAATTTTGCTTCATTGTTATGTTGTTTTTAGTAACAGATAATGTGATAGAAGATTCCTCTTCCGATGAAGAATTCTTCACCCCGCCTTCCAGTCCCAGCCTGCTTTGTGATTCCGACAACGAAGACGATTTTAGCGACGTTCAACTTTTATCGGAAGTGTTTATAGAAGATATGAGCCCGACGAAGACGGATTGCGCGGTTTTTAAAGCTTTAAAATTTGCCGATTGCCAAATCACACCAGGGAAATACCCGAATATTTACAGGTGGTACCACAACGTTGGACTTTACTCTGAAGCAGATCGGGAAAGGTTAGATTTAACTATAAAAAGCTTTTTTTATAACTTTTTCGCTTTTAGTTGGCCTCGCCCAAAAACCAAATCTCAGCAACTGAACTCCACGCCGCCTCGCCACACAAACTCCAAACTTTCGTATAACTCGCCTACTTCCAGTTCGTGGCTCCGGATAACCGGAGCTAACTCTCCGCGAGCGAATTTTCAAAATAAACTAAACGTGTAACGTAATAAAGTCTTGGTTTTTAGCTCTTCTTCGGAAGTCTTTTAATTTTCAAGACACGTGTGCAGGTTGTGCCTAAAACTAACATTGAGTGTCAATTTATATAGTTATGTATTATATTTTGTACAAACATTTCTATTTTGTTAATGGTTTCACGTGAGTGACATAAAGCTATTTTGTAACAAAATCTTTAAGTTTTAATGTCTTAAACCTGATTTCGAGCTCGTCACTTTCGCGTTCGAGTTGTTGCAACTTGGAACGAACCTGTTGGAGAACTTCACCAGTGAGGTTTTCGGATGTGTCGTCGCTGGACACGGTGTGATCCTCTAAAAAAAGTGTTAATACAATGAAAAATTAAAACGAAGTTTTACCTTGATGGAGATTGATCTGACTCGAACGTAGAAGGCAAGTATTCAGAAACTCGATATTGAGTTTCGAGTTTTGTAGGTCCTTCATCAACGCTGTGATCTTCGTAGAAAGTTGGTTAATCTCTGCACTTTTCCTTTTATTATCGTGTTCTAGTTTGTTGATTTCTTGGCGTAACTCTTCGTTCGTACCCAGGATACTTTGACAAGACTCTGTACAGTGTTTCAGTGAACAAGTTTCAATTTTTTCCTTACTGATTGTCTTCTCTAAACTTCGTTGCAGCTTTGTAACTTCATCAATTTTTTTCCTCATCTCGGTTTCTCTAAAATTGAGGTTTTGTTCCTTTAAGAGCGAATGTTTGAGACGCTTTTGTGTCTCTTTCAGTTCATCTTTGAGTTTTTTATTCTCTCTTCTCTGCGACATCTGTTCGTCCACTAAAACTTTCAGTTGATTGTTCCTTTCAAGCAACACTGTCTGCATTTCTTCAAACTGTCGTCTTTCTATCGATATTTGCCGCGCTAAGTGGTCTCCAACTTTACGTTTTATAGCATCAATCATCGTTGGAGGAACTCGCAACACTTTCAACACGTTTTGAAGATAATCGCCATCATTTTCAGGGGGTAACTCCTCCAAAACTACTCCTCTAGAATTCACCAAACAAGTCAATAAAGAGTCTCCATTTTTAAAGTATGACGAGGCGATCCTTAAACTCTCTCCGCTTCCTTTTGAAATCCCAATTAACTCCAGTACGTTGATAACACTTTCTTGGTCAAATCGCCACGTTTCGTTCTGCGAATGTGTTTCAAACAATGAAAATGGAAGCTGATTTGCCACCGTTGGAACTTCTGTACTGAACACTGACAACGTGTAGTGATATCTTTCACGTAGTAAATGCTCGGCAATAATCAGACTGAAAGCTTGTTTAGATAGTGAGAAATTGGTTCGAGACTCAACTTTACCAACTGTGGTGTTCCTAAGTTCGTTGATCATCAGCACTCGAAGGTAAGACCGTAAGTCCGCAACTAAACCTTTTTCTTCAAACCATGTGTAAAGAAGTCTTTGGAATTCTTTGGAGGTCATTTGGGATTTGGGGGTTTCACTCAGCGCCGGTAGAATATTTTTAAAATCATTTTCGGGTTGCATTTTGTTGTTGACAGAATGACGGAATTGTTGGTGTTTGTTTGTTGAGTTGTCTAGCAACGGGATTCAAACTAAACGACCAATTAGGCGCTTTGTTGTATTGAGTTGTCATGGTAACGACGATTAAAAAAGTTAGGGAAATTTGAATTTTTCTTTGTAAGAAAAAGATTTGTTGTTCTTGGGCATATAAAAAACTCAGAACGATTTTCACTTGATCTTAAATTTATTGTATAAAAATCTGTATTTCTGTATAAAAGTACAAAGTTTTAGTTGTCTTATACATCAACATTCAATATAATAAATATGAGTATTTGTACTTAACGGACGGAGTCGTAACAATATATTTAGAATTTGCAAATAAAAATGGCGGCTACATCGGCCATTTTCCCAACAACAACCAATCACATCCATCTTCGTTGACAATGAGCAAACAGCACTTTATACTACTCCAAAGTGCACAACTTTAATCTTCGGTTGGCTGTCTCCCTCTGTCCCCTCATTCTTCTTCATGGGAGTAAAATCCTTCAAATAGTCCTCGTTCGGATGACATAATGGTAAACTATCCGCTAACTCTTTTTGAGGGTCGGTCAAATGTGGCGGCGGCGGTGGCCTCACCGGCCTCTTGATCTCAGGAACAATGAACGCCGTCACTGTATCCGAAAACTTAACTTTAGCTTGCGGTTTTCTCACCGCCCCCGTTGACGGCAAAGGCGGTGGTGGAATCGCTGGCTTAATGGGAGTGAAAGAATTCTTATAATTCATATTACCGGAACTTTTAAAAGGAATTCCCAGATTTGGCAGTGGCGGTGCGAACGGCAACGGGGGCGGTTGTACACTTCCTCTAAAATTGCCTCCAACAAAATTTGGGGGAACTTGAGGAGCGCGAACGAAAGTAGCTCGTGGCGTATAGTTGAGATTGGGGACAGGAGGAGTTAAATTCTTGTAAGTTTTCGGTTGAGCTTGATTAAAGTTCGTTGTGAGGAAGTTTTCCTGAGAATTAGGAGCTTCGTTTTCGTCTGTGCTCTCTGATCCTGAGCACTGAGAACAAGAGGAGCGGCTGCAATTAGAGGCTTCGCTGGAGCACCTGCTTAAAAGCGCTGACGCTTGAGCTCGGGCTGCCGCAGCCATTTCGGTTTCGCCGATTCTCACTGCGATGTAGTGTAAGTCCATGAAGAGGTCGTGGTGGCCTAAATCAACAGCTAAGAGAAAAGCGGTCTCGAACATTTCTGCTCGGACTAACTGGTGGAAAAAACGGCGAGTGAGCGAGAAAACTTGAGAGAAGAAGCGATTGCGAGTTTCCGTGTTGATGGGGACTGGGGGGCTGTGGAAGCTGCCTAAAGAGTCTTGGAGGAATTTGGCGATTTCTTCAGTCATCGGTTGAGACAACAAATACGCGCCGATTTTCTGTAGGACGTTGAAACTTTCTTCGTTGAAGTCCCAACTTAACAGCAGTCTTATAGCTTTGTCGATTTTCCCCATCTTTAGGTATCTTTGTGCTAGAGATTTAAAGGTAAGAGATCTGTCGATGTGAGAAATAAGTAACATGGGGCCTTGTTCTAAAGCTAGAACTAAATCTTTGGGGCCCCAGGTAAGAGAACTTATCGTGAATTGTGTGTTAAAATACCCAGACAAATCAATTAAAGCTGTTGGCGTGCAGTCTTCCCCCATCATTTGGGATTTCACGCTATTTAGAGCTGTATCAAAATACTGTAACTGACCACGTTCATTCAAAACAACAGCGACAGCCCCCGACGGGTGCCATCTTGCAAACTTTGGGATAAACAACCCCTTGACTGTCCTCGTAGAGCCCCGATTTCGATCCAGCAATGCCAGCGACCCATCAATACATCCAATAAGCAACCTATCTTCTTTTTCACTAAGTGTACAACAACTAACTTGGGTCTGCAACGGAACGGAAATCACAGACATTCGTTTCAGATTGGACCCCACTAACTCCAAATTACTGACTTCTACAGAAACAGACCCACGCAAAGTAACTTTCTGTTCAATTAAAATCACCGTTCGTCGGGTACTCCTGCTGACAACCACATCAATGGGGTCCCCATCTGTTTTTTTGTACGCCAAAAGCTCCGGGCCTCTTGCCCCCACCCAATAAAGGTGTAAATTCGCTCTTTGGTAATCTTTACCAAGAGGGCTCCACGGCTGTGGGTGCTCCGCCTCGCATTTACCCCAAACTGCCAACCAATCGCTGTGGAAGTTGAGGTGGCGACGGGGACCCCCTTCCACGATCCAACCATCTTTCCACTGACCCCCATAACCAAGAACGTGGCCGTCGTTACATATACAGATGATCTGCTGGCCAAGGATTATTCCGTCGCAGAGAATGTTAACTTGGAGCTTCGCTGCGAGTTGCTTCTCAAAAGTTATATTGAGGAGGTCACCTGTTTTAATGTTAATTGTAAGGTTAACGAGGACTCCTGTTGACAATAAAAGTTGCAGTTGGTTGTCTGTCCAAAGAAAACTGACAATTTTGTTATGAAGAAGGTATTCCTCGAGTTCTCTTAAGCGGTCTCGGAGTCTTTGGGGGCGCTTGTTGGGTAAATGCCAAACGACATCGCGGTCCTCACAGTATTTTTTTTTACTGTGGTAACACAACGAGTCGTTTGAGTCTTTTTTCGAATAATATCTACAAAAGGGGCATTAAAATCTAGAGTAAAAGAAAAAGAGTTGTTTTTTGCATACTTGAAAGAACCAAAATCCGCATGTTTGACGATGACATCTTCTTGCGTGCTCCAGAAATGGATTTCACTGAGCAGAGCTATCATCGTAGAGTAACTGAACCGAACAGTTAACGAGTCATTTTAGTTTAAGCTTCATTCATTTACTATTTACTGGTATTTCCGGGAAAATCAAAATTATTTAGCAGGTCACTGTCACGTCAGGGATTTTCATTTTTTTGTGTTGTGTCAACACGAATGCACGCAGTTTCCACTTGACTTAAGCATGGGAAATAAATTGCATGGTTTGACTGGTAGATTCGTCAAACTCGGAATTATTTCATTTTATCAAATAAATGAGTGTCATTTAAAAATGAAATAAATGCAACACAAAAAAATTTATTTCATTAAAAGTTAAGAAAACTGCAAAATCCAATATTTCAGTCACGCCAGCTCAACGGTGATTGGTCACCAGGCCTTTTTGCAACCAATAACAACAAAGGAGTACATAAGTAAAGTGGAATATAAATCTCCAAGCTACACAACCTCACTTTTTTGTCGGTTTCTAATTTCAATTCAGTAGAAAAAAAAAACTGTTGTTGCTCAGCTAAAATGATACTATCGACTATCTCTGGTGCCCCCCGAACGGTCTTAAGCCGCCACTTTAAAAGTACGATTTCTGTTTCAACATATCTTTGAGCTACATCTTTTATTTTAGATCTTCGTCGCTTTGTTTCTGTGAGCCCTGAAGCCGTACCAGAAGCATCTTCTCAAAAGGAAAGCTCTCGTAAAAATGTCACCGAATTAAGACGCATATATCCTGAATTTTTACCCGATCCAAAAATCGAATTTAGAAATGCGATCAGAGAAAAATTAGAACGCAGCGATATGATCGCAAGACGCACTAACATAGATATCCCGGAGTTCTACGTGGGCTCCGTTTTAGCAGTAACATCCTCTGATCGTCATACTCCCGGCAAATTACACAGATTTGTCGGTATTTGCATTAAACGCGAAGGTTGTGGACTGAGGGCGAATTTCATTCTAAGAAATGTTATAGATCATCAAGGAGTTGAAATTATGTACGAAATGTACGACCCTACGATAAAAAGCATAGAAGTTTTAAGACTAGAGAAGCGTCTAGATGGTGAATTATTATATTTAAGAGATGCTTTGCCTGAATATAGCACTTTTGATCCCAACATGGAAACAGAGATTTTGCCTGAAGGGTCCGCAGTACCCATTAACGATATAAAAGTCAAGTTGAAGCCACGTCCGTGGCTCGAAAGATGGGAGCGTAAAAAACTAAAGGGCGTGCAAGATTTAGGCTTACCACAGAAGTTCTATGATAGAGCTAAAGAGCTAGATACGCCATGGGAGAAATATGATTTGATGAAACAATACATGTAAGTTGGTGATTTTTGGTGACTCTAATTTTCTTTTTATTTTTAGGCGAACTGTTCCTGAGGAAGAACAAGTCGAAATTTTCTCTGAGGTGCAGACGCACTTGCACAAATCAGGAGTTGCTCAAAAGAGCAAAAGAAAACGAACATTTGTCAAACCAACCAAGTTGGCGTAATTATTTATTAGGGCGCGACAAGTCTACAAGTTCTATAATAAGCCATTTGATAGCAACAAACTTGGTGGGTCATATATACATTAAACATTTAGTTAAGTGTGCTATGTACAAAGAAAATTAAAACAATTTTTAAGAAGTCTTTGATTTAAATGGGAGTTGCGCGGTGAACACGTGATGGCGCAATAACCAATACCTGACGTGATTTTGGGTCACGTGCTACTGGTCGTAAAATAAATTAACATGTTACAATATGTCATTCTCCATCCAAAAAAATGATTATCTCCCACGGGATTTCATGAGTTGTTCCAGTAATTAAAAATTTAATTGGTTACCGCAACGTATTAAGCGTATCACAAAAACCCAAGACTGAAATTTGATTCAACATTACAGTCTAGTATATTAATAAAAATAAACACAGCTCTTTTAAACTAAACTTAGTTTCTTAAAGATAAATACTGAAATGAACGCTTCCATAGTCTCCCAGCGTTAATGCCCAAAGCGTCAAACAAAAAAACCTACTGCATTTTCGAAACTTCAAATCTGGTGCTGACTAGTTCTTCATCAGAATCTAGAATAGGAAGAGCGGGATCACTCTTGATATTTTCCTCCAACCACTTGAGGTCGTCATCGACCGAATTGGATCTTGGCGATGATGCTTTTGGGTGGTGTATCCGCACCTTAACGCCATAAGCGTCATTGACTAGTTGTTCTTCTTCTTCGTCTTCGCCTGTGTCCAACAGAGGCACAAAAGCGTACCTCTGGTTGTTGTTGGTAGGCCGCCATAGAATCATGATGACCAATAATAAAGCAGAGAACAAAATGTGCCAGTATGCTTCTTCCAACCACAAGTTCTTCCAAACAACTAGACATTGCACGATTCGGTGTGTTTTAATTGAATATAACATGAAGCAAATTGAAGCAAGAACAGCGAAAATTAAAGTGTTGGTGAAATGTCGATATAGTGATAGTTTAATTTCGTTTCTTCGCAATCGTAGTGTTCTTGTCGTGTTAACTAAAGCGCTGAAAATCCACCAACAAATGGCAGAGTCTAAAACTGCCAGAGGAACCGAGGCTACTAACAAATCCCGACTTTGGTCGTTTTTCGGGCGCATGATTCTTAAATATGCTTCAGACGCAGCTAGGAAGAAATATAAGAAGCCCACTCCGACGACTCTGTGCAAAGTTGATCCTAATCTGGGTTTCACGATCCCGAAACCCAAACTTACAATAACCACCAACATCCTCGCCAAAGTCCGCTTCGCGCAAGACACCCATTCTGCGAACAACATAGCTCCTTGCACCCTCGTTCCTGTATTATTGATACTTTGAAACTCTGCGTAGAACGTCGCTTTTTCCAACATCCCCAATAAAATCACCCCTCCAATCCAAAATTGAACCCGGAGTAAGTCCCTCCATTGGAGAAAAGATAAAATTAGCCAGATAATCCCCAGAATTACGTAGAAAATACACATGAAGCCGTAAAAAGGCAACAAGGGCCAATCAGAAGCTGATAAATAACCATAATCGCTTTTCATTTCTACATGGACGGCAACGCTCAAGTCCGAAACGTTAGCACTGGGCGTCATTTCGAAAACCAAAACGTAGACACCATCGTGGGGAATTACGTAGACGGGATGGAGAGAAGGAGAGGCCATTAAAGATTTCTCATCTTTGTTTAAAGGGGCCGAGTCTAAGACTATGTGGTCACATTTGAATGAGCCACTCTTGCGGTATGTGGAAGAGCCGTTGCCGTTTATTGGGGCAGCCTTAATGAGCTAAAATTAAAGCAATGTAAAACAGGAGACATTAAAGACAAAGTCATCAATGGCGAGCAACTTTTTAAATAAATCTTATATACGTTTGAATGATTAATATGTAAATGTGACGTTGTCACGTGACCGAAAGAAACCCTTAGTCCTAAAAGTGCTCAATGGATATACACCACGTGACCCAAAGGTGACTCACCATTGGTCACTTATGTCAACATCTAAGTAACCTTTCTGGACCACTAGTTATTTTGGCCTTGCTTAAATTTTTTATAACTTCTGATGACTCAACTTTACCTTCACTAATAAAAAATTGTTTTATCATTATTATCAGTAAACAATGAGTCATCAACCCACAATCACACTTCCTTATGTATTATATCTATATATCGTTTTTAATTTGATTTCAACTTACGTCAGTCGCTTCCTTTACAGTATTGCTGTAATCCCAACACGGCGACGGCACAATAACAATCTTAATATTCAAATCCAAGTCATGAACATGTGCTTCACAATTTACTAAAAATTAAAGAAATAGAAACTTTGGCATGTACCCCACATTGGAAATACCTTTTATAAACACTTGCGCCCCTTTGTACAGACTTTTGGTTAGTATTAAGCTGTTGTATGCCTAAAAAAAAACCACACTGACGTTATGTTCCATTTGGTAAAATTTTCAAAGATACTTACCGTGGTCAAATTGTAGTCCCATTTTCCCTCATCCGGGAGACCACTGGCCATACAAAAATATGTAAGAATGCATGTTAGCGAAAACCATGTTTTAAACATGGCAAATTTGGAAAAATCTTTGAGTAACGAAATAACCTGTCATCTACGCGACAGTCAACAATGGAGGATGGCCATCTCTTAGCAACGAAAGTCACTAGAATTTTCAAATTTCAAAATTTTAGCATTTTGTCAATATTTTGAAAATCGTCACAATGAGATTGATTTTAGCTCTGATTGTGCACATAATCTGTATTAATGAAGGAACTGGCTACTTTTTTCCACTCTGCGTTTCAAAAAGTGAGGTTATACCCAAATTAGTTTGAAAATGATTTTCTTTTGTAGATGACAAATCCTGTACAAATTTCTTCAATCTTCCAACTCTAAGCGTTTACAATATTCCTTTTTTAAATGACGATCATCAAAAACAGGAGGTTTCTGTGGAACAGGGCCCCAAAAATCAAGTGGTTTTACCTTATGGCATAGACAATGCAATCCATACTTTGAGTGTTTGCTACCGAGAAAATGTACAACCGGTTATGTCCCACTGCTTTAAAATGGCGGTGGAATATATGCCGGTGTTCAAAGAACAATGCGGGCGCCTTCTAAGCAACCTTCCCTTTTTCAAAGAGCAGAGGGTTGAGCTTAAATTTGCCATCAACTTTATTATTATTTAATTTCCTTTGTAGGTCAAAGCTGATAGCAGACTCTATTTCTTGTTCATAGTAGTAAGTGTCCTCATCTATTTGGGGCTCTACATCTATTTCACCAGGAAGTTGTATTACTACTATCAAGGAGCCTTGAGACAACAGTACTTGAATAACGTGAAGAAAATCTTCAAAACCAAAGACTAATCAACACCTTTTTACTAAAAAGTTAAATTCAAGTTTTTTTTTTCCCGCAAATTTTTGTAAATGTAAACATAACCTCTATTTTGTCACTGACATCACAAGTTTCTGCCAGTGAAAAGCATGAATTCGTTACGAAAAATAGCCCAAAGGGTCTCCCTCTCACGTAGTTTTCATCAAACCGCTGCTCTCCATGAGGGTAGTTTATATGAACCGAGCTATCTTGAGGTAACCCAAACCTAACCTTAAAATCGGTTTCACTTTTCGTTTCAGTCCATGAAATCTAAAGTTCCATTGTATGATACGTTAAATATACAGTTGCGGGGTTACGACTTTGCCGTCGTGGAAAACTACCAGAAGTTTGTGCACAGTTTAATGAAGAATATGGATGTAAATGTTGAGGATGCATGGGCGGTCCCCCATCAGGAGATACAAGTTACCACGTTGAAACCAAAGAGTGAGCTCGTCAACGCTCAATATAACCTCAAAACCTATGAAAGAACTGTTCAAATAACTGATGTGGTCTCAAATCAGGTAGTTTTTTGAATTGGGGTTTTAATAAAAATCTGAATTTTCTTGTGGTAGCTTCCTCTTATTTTAAGGGCTTTAGAGGCCAGCACACCCTCTGGGGTCACGGTGCATGTTGTGCCCCATGAAGAATGGCATGAAGAAGTGAGATATGTACCAGACACAGCGCTAAATCAACTGAAACAAGAGCTTGAAGAAATGGGGGGCCCATCAAAGAAGAAATAAACCTTATGAGTTATTTATGAAGTGATATTTAATAAAATTGTTTCGTTTAAAAGTCAAACTTTCACGTGTCATATGTATCTGATCTAAAACCAAAATTTTTACCTGTAGCGACACCAACCCATAATTCGTTTGTAATTTGTAATCCTTTTTCTTAAAATAGTACAATATGCCATTTTTATACCGAAAAACACCATTTACATGAAATAGTTTTAAGTTTAAATCGTGCCCCATTAAGTGCATTTCACGATCTTTAGTCACAGTTAATTTCATATATATAGTAATTAATATTGTCTCTATGTTATTTTGGTTCTGCTGAACGTAAAATGCATTGATATTTAGCGAAATTATGATTTTTTTTTAAATTCAAACTTGGCGGATCTTTTTGACGGGTAGCTGTCATTTGCATCTGGTGTAAAACCAAAATCCCTGCTTTATGTTGTGTCTGAACGCAAAATGCATTCAAATTGCATTGATTTTTAATAAATTGTTGCTTCCCCGACAAGGACATCAAAGCTCTAGGTATAATAATCTCGAAATTTTGCTGGTTTCTACAGAAATTACATTGTTTGTGTTTTAGGTTATATAATGGGTTGAATTTCTACCCCCCAGGATGGAACTAAACGTAGAAACTGCAGTTCGAATTAGCCCTGTCGGGTTTACAACCCCCGACATGGTTTGTGTTCAAGCGAATACAATTAATAACACCATTCAATTGGCCAATTCACACAACTATCCCGTGAATTACGTGTTACCAATCAACTGTTGCCAAAACACGGTGTTCGCTACGTCTGTAGCTCCTCTGATGAACTATTTGGTTGAAGGTTGTGACGTTTCTGTCGTAACTTTGGGACAGTCAGGAACAGGCAAATCGTACTCGCTTTTGGGGCCAGGATTTCATTGTGCTTCTAGTGAATCAGAACATGGGATTATTCCACGTTTTATCCGCGAAATTTTCGCGAAGATGAAGCAGTACAGAGATAGGAGTTGGTCAGTGCATATAACATGGTCCCAGATTTGTGGAGAGAACGTGCAGGATCTTCTAGGCGTTGGTAGCATTGAATGTGGGAATATTAGTGACGTTTTTCAGTTGATTCAAGTTGGGATGTCGAATATAGCCCCAAAATGTGCCCACACGTTATTTACACTGACGTTAGAACAGCAGTGGGTTGTAGATACGACGGTGCAGCACCGGATTTCTACTGCGAGTTTTGCAGATCTCGCCGGAAGTGAGAAAGTCTTAGTTTATGATAGTAATGGAATGATGCAGACCATCCCGACGGATTTGGGTATCCAGACGCTACAGAGGTGCATTATGACTCTTTCAGAGACGCAGTACAATCATTATGTGCCATATACACAATCTGTTCTCACCACTTTGCTAAAAGACTCTTTCGGGGGGCGTGCGAAGACACTTCTTCTTTGTTGCGTCTCTCCACTAATTCAAGACTTTACCGAGACTCTGTACACACTCCAACTTGCGATGCGAGCCCAAATGATAAAGAATTTTGTCACTGTTAACTCATATACGACTTTCGAATCGACGCAGGAGAATTGCGACGTTTTCGGTCTTCAGTTCGCCGCCAACCAACTACTAAAACTGGTGTCGAACGCCGAAGAACTTTTCCAAAGGCTAGTTTCTAACGAATTTCTTCCTAAAACTGAGCAAGAACAAATTTCACAATGGCTTATGCTCAAACAAGAGTGTGAGGACTGTCTTAGTGAAAACTCCGAGCCCCATCGTTCCCTCGAACGAATCGAAGAAGAAATAGAAGATAGTTGTGAAAGCAGCGAAAGTGAAGTCATTGAGGAAGAAGAAAAAGAAAGTCTGATGGACAAAGTTCAAAGTTTGATGAGCGAATTTCGCGTCAGCACCGATCGTTTGGTGTCTCAGGGTAACGCTGCTGACGTCGCCGTCAGTTCTTGTACCAAAGAAAGCGTCGGAAGCTCCAACAATGAGTATCATATGAAGGGGGCTCGTGGAAGAAGAGGAAGCATTCATTCTGCTGAAGAGTTCCATCCGTCTCTCAACGCGTCGAAGATCAGCGAAGAGTGTGAAGACAGCGAGAAGGTCATAGAAGCGGCCACTCTCGCGTACGAGACCAAGAAGAAGATCTTGAAGCAAATCGTGACGGCTTTGGAACTTAATCAAAAGAAAATCAGCGACTTGGAGAAGACTATTAAAGTCAAGGAAAATCTCTTAGAGAGCCTTTTGAGACACAAAGAGACGAAATCGAGCGCTCATGATCAGATCTTGGCGCGCTGTAAGTTATTGAGGGTGGAACACAGTAACGCCGAGGTGAAGCTGCATAAGGCGCGACAACAGAAGAACCATGTCTTAGAAGGGAAGTATAAGAACGAGAAGGAGGCTCTAGAGGAGAAGCTCAGAGATGTCGAGTCTCTAAAGAGTATCACCGAAGACGGGAAAAGACTACTAGAACTAGAAAACGACATCTACACCTCTAGGAAGCAGCTCGAGAAACTCAAAAAGTATAAGCAGCAAAAAGAAAAGTACAAGCAACTCTACGAGAAACAACTCCGCGAGGAGAAGGCGAAAAAGAGCAGTAAAAGTAGCTGTGACAGCTTTGATAAGAAGACTCCAGACAAAGTTGTAGCCCTCTTTAATTCTTCCAATACTCTCACTTCTAATGCCTCTCTCAATGACGAAGAACTAGAGAGTCTTCACCACGAGATCCGGAAACTGCGCAAAACCCGCGATTACTTATTGGAAATGCGTTGCAAAATCGACGTCCAATCCCAGAATCAAAAAATACTCAACGACGCGGATGAACGGAAACTTTTCCAGTACGAAGAAGCCGTGGAGGCTATCGATCTCATCATGGAGTACAAAAACTCAATTCTTTGCGGTCACCACCCTTTGCGCGAACTAGAAGAACGTAGCGACCGCATGCTAATGGAGCGTTTCTTCAAACTAAGCGAGAACGAAATGAGGCTTCTCCTCCATAAATATTTTGAAAAAATTCTAGATCTACGTAGCAGCGGTAAGAAACTCGAGCTTCAGATCGTGGATATTGAGAACAAACATGAGAAGTTAGCTTATTGTGTGTTGAATTTGAGGCACAATCTTCAGTTAGAGAGGTCTAACGCTGATAGGAGAATTGCGAGTTTGCAGCAGCAGCACGAGAATATGTTGTATAAGTTGTTGAGAAACTTTACGAAGGATAAGAATGAGAGGGTTTTGACGGGGTTGAACGGTTTTAAGCCTCCGAGGGTGACGCTGCAGGTTGCTGAAGCTAGCACGTATACAACGTATCGCGAACGGTCTGCACCGGATTCGCATCAAGCGCCCGCGAAGGTGACCATAGAAAAGAACAAGATAATTTTGCAGAAGACACGGAAGAGTTGAAGAGATAGTATATAGAATGAGACAGCGTTTTAATTTATTGGATCCAATTCTAGCTGTAGGACAATAAGTTGCTGCAGAGCAGTGGAGTACGTTATCGAATCTATTGTAACCGGTTTAGTTAAGTACTATAATAAATGTGATTCTATGAGCAAAAAGTTGTTGATTTTTTGTCAAGACAATCTCTTGTTTTTGTTTTGGTATGGAAATTCAGGTGTTAAAGTTGATTTCCATTTCACCTAGTGGTTTTGTTTTGTTATATTGGCAGCGCGCTTGCGTCCTTTCATTAGCCTGCTCCATCAGCTGACAGTTGACGTTTTCGGCGATTGTAGTGCAACCCTCTGCGCCTAAAAAACCCCGTGATAACACTAAGCAGAGACAACCGGCCTGTCATTTTTCAACATGGCAGAAGTACTTACGTACTGTACTAACGTGATGGTAAATTTTCGTGTTTTGTGTTGTTTTTAGTGGTGGTTAAAAGTGTTTTAAGTGCGAGAAACAATTGAATTGTCGCGATGGCGGATTTAACGAAACCGCCACTAAGTGACATCAAACACCCCGAAGAAGTGGTGAGAATGGCTATGAACGATAGTCTTAAATTCGCTGTTCTTATTGGACTCATCGAAGTCGGACAAGTTTCCAACAGAGAAGTCGTCAACACCGTTCTACAGTTGGTAAGTCAGGGGTGGCTGAGCTGGGGGGGCCCATAACCTCCAGTAAACAAACATGATGAGGCTCTTGTGGGGCCGAAACGTTGTTTTGTAACGTGTGAGGTGGGCGTGACGTCGAACGTACAACGTGTAATATTGTAAACCATGCTAAGATACCTGGTCTTATCTATAACATGGTTATATTTACTTGTTTTAACTTAAAGTGTTGAATTGGTTCATTGTGCTTTTCCCAGGGTTTTGTTAGTTTGATTGGTCACGCTTAATGGTTTAGTTTGTAAATAGTTTTTTTTCCATGCCCAATTTAATCTGTTGACGTTGCAACTTGTACCTGTTTTATGCAATTATAATCTGTCATTTATCCCGTTTTTTTTCTACCTCACGTTCGACCTTGTTTTTGTGATTGATTATTCAACCGTGTTCATTTGGTGGATTTTCAACCAGATCATGGGTTCTGATTGTAAAAAAAATGTTTCTTATCAAACAATGCAAAGTTATCGCACTTTTTGTTTATGGATCCATAAGTTCATACCTACCTTATTCTTATTCACATGTTTTTATATTACATAGTTCGTATTAACAAATATAATGAAACTGATATGGATGGAATTTATATGGTGCAAGTGCAAATAGTTTTTTCAATGAATTTACACGCGCATTTGCAAAACAAATATCTATTTTATGTAGATTTTCACAAGTACCCAGAATACGCAGAATTCAAAGCAAATGAGCGAAGGTACTGCTTGGCGTTCGAATTTTAGACATTATTGCTCAAAGAAATGTATGCTTATCCATTAGCAGCAGACAATGGTCACTACTTTTTTTTAGTTGGCTCATTGCTATTGTTTGTTTATTTGTATAGGAGAATAATAATTTCAGCAGATTTCCGGTAGATTACCAGTTTTATTTTTATTTTTAAATCTTTTTTTTTCCATCAGTTCATTCTTAGATACTGATTAGACATGATTAGAAAATACCTCCACATATCACTTGTTACATAGACACCTATTGCCCACATACAAACGCGGCTTTGGAATTGGAAGTCTGTTGGTAATTCTGCGTATTTTCTCAAAATATTTTGACAGTTTGATTTGAATTGATAATACTCAGTAATGCTTAAAATCAAGGACGTAATTTTTTTCTGAGGTATTGTATCTCGAGCTATCTAAAACCCTTGTCAAAGTTCGTTCATGATCTTAGGGGGATAGGTTAAACGAGACACACTCATGCTAAGCGCATCCCATACTTTCTCGATGGGGCTTAAATCCTGGAATTAAAGTGAAAGTGAAAAGCGAGCAATGTGTGGTCGAGCGTTATTCTGCTAAAAACATGCTTTTACAGCTCATCCAGTTAAGGTATTAAAACCACTGTCAATGCAGTGTAATTTCCCCAAAGAAATAGTGCGGTTACAACTGTGACTGTATAAGTTTTTTACAGACAATCCGTCATAAAATTCCAATGCCAACGACTAGGTACAGCCACGATTGCACTGCACCTAAATTTAGGTGTCGTGCAATTAATGTGATTAGAGAGGAAGATACCATGAAAGAGCAACATAAATATAGGGAGCGTTTAGTCAATTTTTATTTTGGTGTATAAAACTTTATTAGAACGAATCATGATTCTTTAAATCAGTGATAAATTTTTTAACCAGAATGTGACATTACTATTGATAAAGTAAATATTAGTTTGAATCAAAATGATCCCTGAAGTTATGCCTGAGTTGTCTGCTTTTGCGGCAGTGTAGTTCCTCAGGCATTGGATACACAACACAATTGCAATAGTTTGAACGAAATACTACCACAACGTTAAAAGAAAATTTTCAAATATGCAATTTTGGTGACAAAAAGTATAAATAGGAGTCGCTGTTTGTCTCCAATTTTTAATCATTAACATTATCATATAAAAATTCAAACAAAACAACTCCTTTTAACTCCTACAGTTTTTTCTGGATGTAGGGTATATATTTTCCCATGCGCTTAATCTTCAGACAAACCACGCAAAAGAAGAAACTTAAATAAACATTCAAATTTCCGTTGCCATAATTGTTGAAAATTTTATACCTACAAGGAATTTCCATTCAAAATACAAAGAAAACCTGTATATTTTTTGTTGCTACCTACTGAATTATAATACCGAAACCACAATATATATGTAAGTAGTCTACTGTTAATTTAGCGAAACCTCAATTAAAATAACAAACCATTGTTTGTTTTTTTATGTATATCTGAGTACACGTTGAATAATTTCACGCTTTTTCATGAAACATGGTGCTACGTTATGTCTCCGGGTGAAATTGCCAGATATCAAAATCCCCAGGCGAAGTTGAAGGATTTCGGACTGGACAAATCCGCCGGAAATATTTCTTGCAGCAACACGTTTGAGTGAAAGGAGTTTTTTTACACGTAGGTACTTGAAGTATTTAGATGTTTTTTCCTCAAAGTACGATCCAATTTAAAAAGAAAATCGCTAATTAGTTTCATAATGACAGTCAAACATCAATTCTGAAGTGTCAAAGTCGTTAATAAAGAGAGCTGCAACATGTAAAAAAATTGAAGACCTACCAGACGTCGTTTTATCGATCGTACGGAATTTTCAACTTATCCTACCAAAACTTGTAACCTGATAAAGTGATGAATGGATAAAATGCAACCAGAAGTCTTGCTTTTGATGAACGAAGTGTCGCAGATATCCTAGGAAAAGTCACAATCTTCGGGAAGCTGTAGACAGAACCTTGTATGTGCTAATTTCAACGTTGAGTGGAAAGCAATCTGCTGGAGTTACGAAACGTTTTGATGAAATCGGCTTTGATTGCATTTTTTTGCTTCTGATAATGATTCAAGTCTGTTACTTTTTTTGTGAATTTCTGTTGGTCTCATTTATCTAAGAAAAAAAAAATTGAATGAAGTCATTTCCCCGTGTCGGGAAATTATGCTATGCTATCTTAATAAAGATAAGAGAAAGTTGTAAAATAATTATCGTTTAAATAAAGATGACTTTTTAATCGCAAATTAATGTATTCTGTCGGATGGAAATGAAGCACCGAAACGATAAATGACGCGTTTAAAATAAGCTTTTGTCTGGTTTAATTGCACACAATATTTCGCCACCTAACGACTGGAAAATAATCTCATCGATCTAAACATTTTAATTAAAACTTTATTTAAGCGTTTTGTTTACACGTCGTTATTGTATTGAAAATTTAATAAATCTTCAGCCGCGAAAAATCAGCGGTATTGGAAAAAACGAAACAAAGAAGAGCGCTGAATATTTTTTTATCAACGAATCGCTTTAGAAAGGGCGACGTTTACAAATGTGGGATTTTGAAGCTTTAACGGATTTTGCAATGATTAAATTAATGTGGTGTAGCTTCGGTTTTGCAACTGAACTAAATATGGAGGTGTGTTTTTAATTGATTTTGAGCTGGAATGAAATTTGTTGTGGTAAACTGTCACCCTGGAATTTGTAAACAAGCTGTTTCGAATTGTAATCATAATAGAATATAGTACAGGGAATGGGCACATTTTCTGCGTATATTTGTTTGTTATCCATCCTACTCTGTATTATTTCTGAATATTTTAAACTGGAAAGTTTCCGGATGTATGCGTCCAAGCTTCTGAAAAATTTATTCGAGTTTGGAAACGCCACAAACAATGAAAATGTCGGGACCGACAACTGTTTATTTGTTTTCTTTTTTATGATCCTCGATAAAACAAACGTGTTTTTTCGCAAGTAGATTGACAAAAATTGAGAGACCGCTTGTTAAATAAATAATTTCGTCGAACGCATGTTCGCAGGAATTCCAAGCCGCTGCCATAATCTGCGTGAGCATTAAAGTTCCGCAGCCGTTTTATGACCACTCTAGACTTTAAACAGGCATTTTAATCTAATCAAAGAAGCCCAAAAAGACGATTTTCAGCATTCATAAGACGTAAAGTCGCGCAAACGGTCTTCTTTCTTTTTATTTCCGCCAAGTTTACGCTCCCGGATAAATTACGCGATAATGAAGGCATTAACGTTAATTACGTCGCAAGAACAGGTGCATATTTATCGAGCGAATTAGTCGAAGGTTTAAAATAAGCCCAGTAGGGCTCTAACCGCCTAGGGCGCTTCGGATTTATGGATGTGTATTAGCTTCCAATATGTTGGAATTGAATAAGGGAGGCGACAGGGTTGAGCCCCGAATTAATTCGTACCATGTTTTGTGCACGTTCAAACAAAGCACGTCCTGCTCCGTACGTAGATAAAATGGAAATGGCCCTGGTGGCGGCAGCGGCGGTGGCGTTTCTAGAGAGATGCCCGTTAATTTGTTGACGTTGAGAGAGCGCAAGCGACGCGGGTTTGTTTGCAGGATTTTTTAATTTATGAGGGACTTCTCAATTTTAATTATCACCCCGGCAACTTTATCCGCCTCCGGACGATTAACAACATTAAATAATGTTGCAAAGTTTTCAACCCTTTGCTTCGGTGTTTGTCATCTTTTTATATTTTAATTTTCGGGAGCAATCACGCCATGATTTATGAACGAAGAAAAGAACAATTCATAATCAGACAGATCTCCATCTGCTTGATGGCTGAAAGGAGCTTTGAAATCGCGAACGAAAACGATTTTTTTCAATGTTCAGTAATCAATTCGATTTTGTTCAGTAAAAAATTAGAAATGACTGGTATTTAATTAATTTTTGTACGTTATAAAACTAAATATGGCTTATAAATGGAAATCATGAGTAAAACATGTACAGTATTTTTTTGTAATTTGTTCGCTATAAGAAGGTGCACAGTAAAAAAAAAAACAACTTTCACTAAGCAAAAGCGAGACGACATTATCGACGGCGAGTCTACGATATTTTTGAGCCGAGCTCTGTCGGCAATGTCAGCAACTACACTAAGCGGTTAATTTAACTACAAAATAAAAAGTAAAATCAAAAAATTAAACATTGATATATGTAGTTTGCCCTAAAATGTTTTAATTTTTGCAATATGTGATCATTTTACTACATTTGTATATTTTTTCCTTCTGTATATTTGTCATTATCACAGTGAACTTTTATTTTTACTAAACTTTTATTATTTTTTACTTGACATTCATTGTTTTGCTGAACAAAAACACCTGAGGTTTAAATAAAATTCCGTGCAATTAATTTGTCCGCTTTGAAAAAAAGCTTATCGTTCATTTTCTGCAAAATTATTCCAT
Organism: Cynaeus angustus; assembly: GCA_030157275.1. Lineage (NCBI taxonomy): Eukaryota > Metazoa > Arthropoda > Insecta > Coleoptera > Tenebrionidae > Cynaeus > Cynaeus angustus. The sequence goes on along the minus strand of CM058063.1, from coordinate 21,707,307 downwards.
TTTAAACTTGTTTGTCTCGTTGATTGTTTGTCTGTCTGCTAAACACAGCTTTCTAAAATATTATTGAAAAATGCGAATACTTTTGAAGATGTTGAATAATTACTCTCGTGGGTCTGACATTAAAAAAAGAATATTTGCACATTTGTTAAACTAGTAATTTTGAAGAGAAAATGAATGCGCTTCCACCATTTTAAAAAATTTTGTATGTTCATTAAAGGTTAATTATTAAACCATTTTTTTTTTCTGGAAGCATCGATTCTAATTGTACTCCTCAACAAAATGAAAAATATTTCCATTCTCTCCAATCCGACTTGTGAATTCTTTTCACTTCCTGAAAAATTATCGTGATCAGATTTGTTTAGGGAAGAGTGCCGCTTTAATTCGCTCAAAATGTGTTCATGAAAATTTACTGTTCGTCATTTTCCGTTCAAACGGCATCGATTTTCAACAGAGAGATGACGATTTCGTCGGGCCTTCACAACATGTCGCGTTATTGTATTGCGTAGCGTAGACCGAACGATGTTCGTTATTCTCTAGGATTATTTACATAATCGAGTTACGAGGAAGGGAGAGTTTTAATCGACCTAGGAATTCATCGGTGACGAGGGAGAGACGCTTTTGTCTAAAGTTGAAAAATCCCAGAACGGAATCAAAATAACGAATTCGAAAGCGATTAACGACTTGCATCGTCCTTTTGGATCGATGGACCCGTGAAGAAAGGAACCAGTCATCGCGATAATTAGATTTCGAGTCACTTTCCTCGGGTTAATCTCATTATGTATAGGGGTTTTGGTACGGAAATGGAGAGGTGGTTTGGAAGTGGATAGGGCCACTTTAAGAGTCAATCGTTGGTCTGCAAGGGAGCAACAGTGTTGGAGGGTTACTGTTTATGTAGTTGGTGTTACGATCAATCAAAGTATGCAGCTTTAGTTATGCGTTCTTTCCATCATTCTTTGCTGTAGGAACTCCGTAGTTTTATGGTTATAGTTCATGGGAAGTTGTTTTTTTTTTACGGGAATGTGGAAGTAAAAGTCTCCAATTTTTGTGTCTTTATTTACTACTAAAACGACAAGAAATTATGTTGTAGACCTTATTAAGTTAATTAAAGGACTGTAACGATGAAAACCTGTAATAATAAGGACGGCAGATTAATGTTGATTTTCAACTTAATTAGCGGCAGAGTTCTATAATGATGCAATCGGAGCTCAGTTAAAGGTGCGAGTCTGTTATTAAATGAAGAAAAGAATAAATAACGAAAGTAAATAGAAAGTATAAAATAAGTACATGGAAATTAATTAATTCAAACTTGAGAAATACGGAAATAGGTAGATCAATATTTTTTTTGAAAGCGTCTTGAAGACCGAAACAAATCACTGTGATACTGTGGATAGAACGAAGGTACAAGAAAAAAAAAACTATTTGGGAAACTCTAACAAAAGAAGGGAAATAGGTAGAGAAAACGTGTTACTGTACGAGATTTAAACGGACGGGTAGAAAACTAGAATACTTACGAATGAAGGAGGACAAACAAAAATCAATAATGGAAACAGAATAATTGAAATAAACGTGGAAAACAACTCAACGATAGCAGATACGAAGTTCAAACATAAAGATAACCACTAATGAACGAGTACCGAAGAAGTCGGAAATCAGAAACCAATTATTGATTTATTTCTTATCAGTAAACATAAAAGGAAAATTGTACAAAATGGAGTGAAAGTGAAAGTGGATAAAAGATGAGAAAAAACACAAAAAATAAAAGATTCTAAAATATGAAATAATACAGTGAGAGGTTGAAAAGATTCAACCCACTAATATAATATTATAAAAATGGGTGGAGTGTGACAGTACATGGTAAAGTTGCCTAGGTTTCTATAAATTAGTTTCTGATTGTTTCTACATATTTTTCTCATCTGGTGATCGAACCCTGTTCACGACTTTTCCTTTCTTAAATTGTAGTTTGGCCTTTTGCCTCTCTTTATTTTTCAGTCTTTCGACTTTTTCTTATTTAAGTACCTAAGTTTTAGTAATGTAACTTTGTATGATTTATGAAGTTAAAGTATGTGTTAAATTAAATAAACTTACTTGACACCGTTTTTTTTTTTGTAACGCGAAAAAATGTGCACAAGAGAAAACTTTTAGTGGTCACTGGATTGCCACACGATGAAGAATACGATATATAAAGAAAAACAAGTAATTATTAGCTCAATCAAACTATAGTTTTGTATGATTTGACTTTTTTTTGTCTATTTACCAGGCATGCAGCATGCTAACAATAAACTCGACTGTATTTCGGCTTTTTAGAACGATGCGTACCTAAATAATATATATGCTCCAAAATTTTAACTTTTATTATTTTTAAGTAACATTGTTTTTTCACGAAATTTTGATCGATCGATGAATGCAGAGTCCTCAGTTCTCATAACTAACTCATTCTGTCTACATGTTTCAGCCATTTCCAATGTCACTTCTACCAAAACAATAAATCAATATTTATAATATACAAAATTTGTTTTTGCAAGTAAGATTAAAAAAATCCAGCTTCTTTATACTGGCTTAAAATAGTGGCATAACTTTGTGGATTCCCCTGGAATACCGTTTGAAAAAGATGTTATAAATCATTCTTCTGGAAATCTGAACGATCCGCGTAATTGTAATAAAATAACCGTGAAATTCAATAAGTGTAAAGAAAACGGCAGTAAGAGAATTACAGTAAAATTGTTTAATACGATGAAAACGACATCTTTAGGGAGGAACATATAAAAGCAGAAACTGTAGCTTTTTAGCAGGCAGTTAGAATATTAAATGCGACTAAAGCAGACTTTTAGGGTGATTATGGAACCTAAGGAAAATAAAGCTAAAAATGATGAAAGTAAAAATGAGAAATAGCGAAAAGTTATGTAGATTGAACTCCAAATAATAATTAAGGTAGTTTGGGTGTCTGTTCTGTATGGTGAACAGCAAGCAGACTAAGAGTATATGAAGCGCCGGAAAAAAATTAAAAAGGACGATTAAGAAGAAGTCGGAATGACTGAGTGCGAGAAAAAGCAAAAAAAAGAGTATTGGAAGCGAAGGAATTAAAAGACCGCCAAGAATACAAAACAAAGAATGTCATCTCCTCGCCTTACGTTTAACGTGGAAAGACAGGATTAAGTAAGGATTTATAAAAAAAAGTGGATGGCGGCATGTAAATTTCAGTTTGAGTAGTATAAGTAGTCAGTTTGTTTTGCAAAGTATTGAGCTTCTGAAATAGCCCTTTAGACGGTACAATTTCGAAACAAGCAGGACGTGTATAACTTTTCCTTAAATTGCATCCTTTTTATAGAAACTCACGCCCATTTGAAGCATCAAAGCAAAGCTTCGCTAAAATCCAATCTTTTTAACTTTTCTGTTTTCACCGTGTTTTTGGTCCCAAACCCGAAACTAATTCCTTGATTTTTATTAAACTCTCGTCGACTTTCGTTCGTCTAGGAAAAGGGGAAACACCGAGAGTCGAGTTAATTGGGGTCGACGACGACCCGGGCACTGTTTTTCGCTTTGATCGTCGTCTGTCGGTATGTTGTAGATTTGAAAACGTCGTAAATTGGCCATGTTTGGCAATAAATACCGCGGGCGAACTGGATGAAGAGGATTCCGCACCCGAGAGGTGTGGCCTTACCAATCGATTCCACCGTAAACATTTCTGGAGCAACCGAGAAAACAAAGCCGTCTGATCCTGATGTTCTCGAAGCTCATCTAAATTTCATTCTGGTGATTATTTATTTATAACGAGGCCTCTTTTAGAGTTAATAACGCCTCGCTCTTTAATTGAGTTATTAGTGAGAGCGAAGAGCTCGGAGATCCTGTTCCAGCACAATATAGGATGTCACGATTTGGTCCTTGGTTTTGAATGGGGGCACATGGGTCAACCGTAACAACCTAACAACCCCGAATTGGCTAGTGTTCTGCGAGGTCTAAAAAGAAAACGAGGATTAATTGTTCGAACGAACAAACGCCTGCAATTGAGATCGTTTCTCGAGTGCAGTAGAGTTAATTGAGGGTAATTGAGCTGCGTCGAAGTGCATAAATTCAGTAAACGAGAGATTTACTTCTCGCTCTGAAATGTTTGCGCACATTTTCAGCGTCTTTTCACATTTGCGTACTTCCCCCATTTCCACTCATTACTTGAATTAAGTGTTGCTATTGTGTTACTTTCCTGTTCATGCTCGAGTTGCAAATTGTTTCATAACGTGGGTGCGAGCGGATATTAAAACACATACGGAAAAAAGGGCGGAAATTGGCATGGTCCTTTTGTAAACAAAGACTTTTCGTCCTAATTCAAAAATACGAGTTGTAAAACGGTTTTCGAACACGACTTGGTGCAACCGTAACCTCCGCGTTTTATTGTTCTGCCAGTGCAGATGTGTGCGAGAGACGAATAAAAAATTTATCAGAACGTTGTGCGCTTTTGTTGAGCTATAAAGTCGAGATTTTTTAGGGATAGGTATTTCGTTTTGTTTTTTTTCTCGAGATGGGTTAATGGTGCTTGATTGGATGATACTCGGAGGTACTCGGGAGTAATTCTTACATATAGTGGGGGCGTTATTGAAAATCGATACGGTTTCTATTCTTGTTATTGTGTTAGGAGAGTTGATCAAACATTTGCTCATTTCAGAGGGAACGTGTGTTATATGGGATTATATCTTGAAATTTGCAATAATTATGAGCCTACGAGCACGTTCGAATCGATGCAACGGTTGGTGTAAGTTTGTAAGAGGATACATTTCTAATATAATATTTAAACGTGCAAGGACCCTTTTCGCAGCTGATTCGGCTTAATATTTATAAAAGCAGCGACCAACATCCATTATTTTATCTTTGTAAAGGACTATACTCATCGAAATTCTAAAAAATGTATCCCGGCGCATTCACCGACTTACACAATGCATGAATGCTCTCTCGAATTCAAAAATCAAATAATTGAAATACTTTTTCTGCTTTTACGGTCCAGTGTACTCATTATTTTCTCTAACAACATATTTTACTCGTGTTGCAAGTAATCGAAATCTTGGCGATTGGCTGCTTATTATCTTCGCAATCTTTGATGTTGATAAGGACTGTGTTTTACTCGAAAATAAAAATTAAGAAACATTTTAGAACAGAACATTTACTTTCTGATGGTAGTAGACCCAAATTCGGCGGTTACATAATTAGAAATAAAACAAAGAATGTGAATAATTAAAACTAATTAGAAATTCCTGAGTTTCTTTAATTTATCAGCGTTTGTGGGAGTCTCATTATTGCTATTGTGAAAGAAAAATAAAAAAGCATTCTGATGGTCGAGTTTGTCATTATTTTGATAACAGAAAAAGATTCAGTGCGTTAGAAGATACTTCTAAAGTGAAATAATTTAGAACAGATGTGAAATGTTTGAAACCAGCTTGTTTAAAGGGTAACGAAAAGAGATAATTGTGGTTTGATCAACCGGTAAATGGAATCAGAAATTGATTTGATTCATATCAAACAAACTTTACAAGGAGTTAAGAAAACTTCGTACTCAAATATAAAATGGTGCAGTCGTCGGAGAATTGCTCAAAGGAAACCGTTAAAAGCTGGTCAAGAAAAAATGATAAAGCTGATGATTGAAGTTTTGAATCACTGGACAGAGTTCCACAATAGAACAATCTTAAGGCTTGCATGTTTTCTCAGGAGGTAGAAATTAATAATAATGTGATAAATGTAATCATGCCTGCCTTACATTGCAGCTGCTGCCCAAATTGAACTCAGAATCTCTGCATTCCGAATCTAAAGCCAATCAATCTCGCTTCGTGTCTATTTTAAATTTTTTGATCCAGACTTGTTCTGTCTTAATTAATGATCTTTTCCGCGTACTTCGTGATGACGAACTTTTCCGTGGATTTAGTTGGTGTGTTCCTAAATAAGAAGGAACTGCAATTAATTGCCAAATAAACTACTAGTCAGTTAATTAGAAAAAAATGTTTCGCCAGCGGAATTTAGATTTTGAAGTTGTCTGTAAAGTTGTAGACTAGATAATTACTACCCAACTCAAAGCGCAATATAAGTACTAGAACCAATAAAGGATCAGTTAATTAGTCACAAATCAAAAATGAAGAAAGCTCATGTTTATGCAATCATGTTACTCTTTTTTTGCTCTATTTGTTTTGCACTGCGTGATGATCCTAATTTTTGACTTATTTAACGTGGAATATTGATTTAAAAAAAACTAGGCAGAACTACCTGCTGGTTTCTTCGCCGCTCAGAACTACCTGTTCGTTTCTTCACCGCTCAAGGTGGACACCTGCACCGGCAGGCGACAGATACCGGTATCAACGAAAATTTGTATATTAATGTCAGATTTCCAGCATTATATTTTTTCTACAAAGTTTTAAGATTCCAAGATTAATTTTGGGAGGGTCAATTTCACCCAAATATCTTATTGTCATTTTTTGTTTCATTTTTTGCCACTTCTGTTTAAGCTTTTAGCAACTACAAAGTTAAACTGATCATCTTGTGTTAACATCCATCGTAACCTTTATGACATGTAGCAATTCAGCAACAAGCGTTTAACAAATGACATTCAAATAAAACTTAAGTGCTTACGATAACAATCCAATGCCAGGACAAGTATAAATCCCACTTCATTTTCTATGTAGTTAAGTTTGTGGCATCAATGCAATCCCTGCTTGTACCATTATAGTTAAAAAAGATTATTATAAACTCCAAAGATCAACAAGAATAGGAAATATAGTAACTAACAGAAAGCAATAGAATATAAATTAGTAGCTTTATAACTTGCATAAAGTTTATGCATTTCAAACGTCCCTTTTCCTTAACACATCAACAGTATTATAGTATATGACGAGCTATTAACTTTAGTTCGGATCTTCCATCGAAGCCGCTTCTAAACCCTTGTTTTAAGACGATTTTTGGCCTCTCTCGTTGACCTAAATCTTGAAGCGCAGACCCATAAAATAAATTCTTTAAGATGGCATTTACTTGTCTATCGTTCAGGTGCCAAGTGTTTTTTTATTCTCGTATTTATTGTGCTTTTTTAGCTGCTACGTAAAATGGGACAGGCTTGTACACTGAATATCGATTGTGACAGGCAAATCGACATCCTATCCATAGAGCTCTCGTAAAGAATTCAATGACACGTGCATTACGGAACTACTTTAGCATTCGTTTCTAAGACGAAAAAACTTCACTTATATCGTATTGTTTTAATCTGATGAAAAAGGCAGCTTTCCGCTTTGTTTCAAGCGAAATATCTTTCGTAAGAAAATCGATGGACTAACTGCCTCCGTTAACCCAGTCGGCTCACGCGTGGCTTTTATTATTTTTTGAAAAAGTCTGCGATTCTTCGGGCGCTTGATGAGTTCTGAGTTAATAGCAGTTTTTTATCGACGCAAAAATCAGAAATTAATTGTTCGTTTAATGACGAAAATAACTTCCGAAGAAGCTCAGATTTTAACCGACGCCTCCACCATATATGAACTATGTTACGTGGGGGCGGCAATCACCGCAGACCGCGATGTAACAGACAAGGCTCATTACTCACACAAAGCCCGCACAGATAACGAGGATAAAGAGGAAATTCTAGTCCGGTCCTGGGGTTTTTGTCGGATTCGGGCTTGAACGCTCATGTTTATAGAAAAGCGGCTTTGTTTTCTTGTTGGGGAATTTGGAGAAGATGTGTGTTGCTTTTTAGGGAAAACTTTGATTAATTTACCTCACGTGTTGTGTACAGAAAAAATGGTACCCTCTTGTTTTTGCCCAAAAGAAAAGATTAAGGGAGGTAATTTCTTAGAGTTGCAACTTGAACAAAGGACGGATCGAGAAAATTTGAGAAGTGTAATGAATTTTGCTTGGGGCAAGTTTACACGTTGAAAATGACCCGCTACTCCGTTTTTGTGTGGTGAGATTATTTTCAGATAATTTTCAAATGAATTGTCGGGTCGTGTAACGAGACTAATTCTTGGCTTAGAACTATATTTGCCATGCTATCACTGTTTGTCATTTTGCATTAAGTAAACAAATTAAATCTCATAGTTTGAGTTCCGGAAAAGCCAGGCAAGGAAATTACTGCATTATTTGACTTTGAGCTTAGGACGCAGATGTAACATGTTTCAGCGTTACGCATTCATAAACATAACTATTAAAGTTTTAGAGTCGTTTCCCATGCATGGAAAAAATGGATGCATTTAAATCGACAATTAATGTATCTTTCCCGTCAAGTGGAATTTTTAATCAGTGACGTGAACGTCAACGTCAGCTCGTCAATAATCTCGTCACTCCATCAATATTTATTGGAGGGTTGCAAGAGTAACGAACAATGCGCCGCAGCAACACCAAACAAAGAGACAACTGCGGCCCTATTAGGGTTGGGCTCCTGTTTTATTCAAGAACTTTTCCGGTTGCGACGAATGACACAGGCAGTGTGATCTACATACAAATATAGCAGTGCCCGAATTAGCCTTTAAATGCAAAAATATGCGAGAGAGGTCATTGTTTCTTTAGTTTGGTTACAAAAGAGACTAATTTTATTGAAATTTCACATTTAAATTTGCCCGGCGCATCCACCATTTCCCTCCACGACCATTTAACGACTTGCATTTTTACTTGTATTTTTAAAGAAAGTGAAATTGGAAGAAAAGTATAAATTTTATGTATAAAACAGGAATTTGAAAATTTATCTTGCTCTGTCGGTTTGGAACCGTCATAGGAAACATCAGCCGAAATATTTCCGCCTATGCTTCGAATAAAACCCTAATTTTTTGCGACCAGGGCTCAGGAATCGTCCGGTCGTGTCCAGAAGGACCCTCACCGACTTTATGAGTTCTATCAGACTGCGAATGAAAAGCATGAAGGATGTTCGTATGGCACAAGATCAATACGGCGTCGTTCCGGAGATAATTTGTGATTTAATCAAACGGTAGACTAGGATTTGCCGTAAACGATATCATTGCAGATTTGTTTGTGTTAACTTAGTTAATGTGTTTGTGTTATTCCAAGGTTGGTAACGGCGTGCATTCTAGTTTCGCCCCCTGAATTTATGGTAACAATTTCCATCTCGTGGATTGAATTTGGAGATAGGAGACGTCAGTGCAAGAGGGTACACGATTGTATCGATTAGGCTCGTCGACGTTCTCTATTTTATATTTAGAATGTGTGCCTTTTTTGGGTGTCGGGGTTCTCGAACCGATGATGGTTAATTAATTTGGTTATTTGTCACCCCCGATCGAATTTTGACCTTTGTCTACAAAATCTGGATGTTGTTAAACGCGTCGTTCCTCATCTGGAAAAAATCCAAATTTATGATTGGGAGGTTTATGGGCGGTTTTACGGTAATGAGGGAGCTTTGTGTGACCCGAAGATGATCGGATGGGTCTGAAACGTAACGACTTTGTTTACAGTCGACGTTACGGTTTCCCTTTTGATGTCTGAATGCACACAAATAGATCCTAGACGTGGATTTAGCAATTAGTAGTAAATGGAGTAACTAACAGTCGAGTGGGCAATGAAGACATCACAATAGATTCAGTTGTTAGTGAAGTGGTCGAAAGGATCACAGAACTGAACTGACAATGAGCGAATAAATTCCTAATTGTGCTAATTCCAAAATCAAATTTTATTTGAACCTCTGAAAATTACACCGTGTAATTTGATTTTGAGGAGATTTTCTCCGGGAAAGGGTATTAATCAATATTCGACCGACACTTTTCAACTCTCATGAAAAATTAACTAACTTGAAGATTAATTCCATTGGCGTTCGTTATACTCTATATTAAACTAATTGGATCAAAGCATAGCCCGAAGCGAACTCGTTTCCTAAGAGGTGTTCACTAACCGTTGAAGTTCCTCTCTTATCGTTCTTTTTTCGCGCTCTCTTAATGGAACACTTAACCTTTGTAAATTCCTTCAAGATGCAGCCATCATACATGCTATAATTCTTGTTAAATAGCAGTTCGTGACACTTAGGCGTCGAAGAACTTTTCGTACGAGAACAATGTACAGAAGCCGTAAAATGTCTTTCAGCTCATAAGCCTGAGGACAAGCGAAATTTTTTACTGACGTTTTTATAACGTTCTGAAACTGAAGTGTGTTTGTAGAAAGTTTAGATGACGTTATGTTTCTTGCTTTTGAAACAATATAGTAGCTTAATATGATTTGTTTTCTTTTCATCTTCCATGTTCAAGGAACGGGAAGACTTTTACTTTTTCTATCTTTGCTTCACATCGATAAATTGTGGACAATTGGAGTTGGATATGTTGGCAGATTTCTGGTCGTTTTCTCAATGTAGGTCAATATATCACATTAAAAGTTTTTGTACTAGTCGCCATACTGTAGATTGATGACGTCATATTTCTTACTTATTAAACCAATAAAAGGGGATAATTGTGATCATATTTCCTTCTTCCGGTGTGGCGGAGTAAAAGTTGTAAATGTTTTTTTTGTCTATTACTTATTACTTGTTATTAATATCTACGATACCAAATGTACACGGTGTCTCAGAACGCCGAGACGATTGCTGATTTACACAGGTTTAAGGAAGCAGTGCTAACGAACGATCAATGTTGACCAATCACAGTGTACCTACTAATGCATCGCAAGCTAATATTTGGTTGGAAAATAACCAGCAGGAAATTTTACATGCTGTAATATTTGATTCCTCACTGAATTTTAAATACTAAATTTAAATTAGAGTCAATAATTCGTTCTGAGGTGTGACGAAAATTTTCAAGTTTTGAAAAAAATAATGTCTAAATGAATTTGTACTGATATGTGTCAATATAAAATGTACATTTTAAATTTCCGGTAATTGTAAATCCGGAAGTTGTGGTTTTGTTGGTAGATTCACTTGTTGGAGAAATACAAGTAACTCCAGCTGATGATTCAAATATTCGGGTCATTTCAACCGATAATCCATGCGTTCGGGCAATTTTCTTTATATTTTCTATGGAATCTGCCACATATCCTTGCGCAGCAACAACATCACTTTTCCAATCACCGTGTCCGAATGTCGGCGGCACTATTCGCCAATTTTGTAGCAGGCGTCCTCTGGAAGGAGAGCTGGTAGCATTAGGTAGCTTCAAGTAGTCAAAAACCTACTAAATCGAACCTTCCTCTTTAACGTCGCCTACACACGAGTATTACAATTCTACTCTACTGCAGGCCCTTCTGCATAAATTTGAACTATTATAATGTTATCCTTACTTTGGTCACAAAATAGCGTATGATATTCGTTGAGCTTATGCGCTAAACTTTCATTATTGCCTTAATCTCTTCCATTATAAACCAATACCATATTATGTTATTTATGATTAATTTTTAGCGGCTTCTTTCTTTTTGGTCAGTTTTACATTCTTGCATCTTAAATACTGTAACACACCTCTACAAGTCCAAAGGTCCAAAATTCAATTTTTTCCACAAGTTTTTGAATTGTTGTTTTTCTATGGACGATTATATCGAACAAAAATTGGTGATAATTTATGTAGAGTGGCCGTAATGGAACCGAAATTTGGATAATAAATTATCATCATTTCCAAACGTTATTGAAGCTTTGTACCTGATTAAATGGTAAATATTGAATAACACAAAGTGCTATCAGTGTAAGAATCAAACGTTAGTCGTTATGATCATAATGTCCACTCATCATTAAGTTTATTTGAACAATTGCAACAACAAAACGTACAAAACATTGTTTGTTAAAATGAAATTGCCAGTTTTAAGAAGAACATGAAAAAGAAGTAGACCCAATAGGAAACTGTTGTAAGGTTGTTGCTATATTTTCTTCTTTTGATGACGATTTTACTTCGCTAAAAGACCCAACGTTATTATTTATGTATGGAAAAATCTCCGTTCTCTTAATATCCATGGTCTTAACGCTACATATTGTCGAACCAACTTTAAAGCACTTACTTGTTCGTTTTCTGCAATGGTAAAACCCTTAGGTCCATCAGTCTTAGTTCCAGAAGCTTTCAAAAGTATAACATTTCTTGTGGTTTGTATATCGTGGATGGTCATTTTAACTATTCCACTTCTGCTCAAAGTTTCAAAGACGTCCATATTCGAAGTACAATCGCGAGCAATAAATTTTGGTCGTCAATGTCATCTTTTGCCATGGTCGAAATTACACCATTGTGAACTGATCTTAACCTATAATACCCACATGATACTAATTACTGTCAAGAATTCCTTAACAAGTTTGCTAGTAAGTAGGTTCCGGAGCTTTCGTACATAAATCTGCGAATGGGGTCACTACATCACAATGCGTACGGAAAATGTTTAGTATCAGTATTTAGCGGTTCTTTTGCTAAGATAGTTGATTTGTAGACACTTTTCAACTCAATAAAAATTGACAAATAATTTTACGTATCGGTCATATGTATATGGGTTACCGAGCGTTTACAAATTTTTTTTCGCCTTTACTAATGATTTAATAAGAAGATGAAAAATTAAACAACAAAGCGTGATGTCTATGAGCAAACAGGAGTTCTTATATTCAATAAAAAGAATACGAATATAGAACACAATAAAAATATAAATAAGACGTAAAAACCGAATAGAACAATAATTTTTAATCTTCGTCATCCTTCCACTTACTTTAGTTATTTTCAACAAACGATTGTACTACAAATTGTCCATGGGGTTAAGATCCGGGCTACGAGTCTGCCAACAATGATTTTGAAGCAATTCTGTTAGTCTTCGTGCAGTGTGAATGGGGCAGTTACCGTTTAGAAAATCAAGTTTTCTCGATAAACCTACTTCAGTGGGGGTAAAATACCTACCGTTATCCAAAACCCTGATATAATCAAGAACTCTGCCACGAGAATCAATTTTTTGACACAAAATTTTTAGTTTTCCAGCATATCTCAGCTTATATTCTTCAGAACGTATCGACCAAAAAACTTTTACAGTACTAAAAACTTTTGTCCAGAAATCATTATTCCGTGTAATGTATTTTAGAGCATTATGGCCTGTGTCCGCGAATAAGACTAATTTTTGTGGCAGCTGAATAATTTTTCAAGTTTGCACTTCAAATTCGTTGACGAGCGGTGCGGACCGAAGCTGGAAAATTTGTCAGTCCTACTACTTGAAAAGGAAATGTAAAAAGATTATTTCGAATACCGACTATAGATCCTGACTTTCGGGTGATCACGTGAATTTGTATCAATAAAATTCATCTGCGATTCTTGTTTTAGACTAGACATACTTACTATATAGGTTCTAAGAGTATAAAAATTAGTCTTTGTTATGATGTGATACAGGTGCCACAATTATTTTTAGAAAAGTGCGTGTTTGTCGTTCCAACAAGTTTTTTATTTGACTTTCATAATTGTCGCCGTCATCAAGCACGGAAACATTCCAATTTCTGAAAAGTCACTTTTTTTAGTGACTTAACGGCTTACTATTCTTCAGGCTTGGAACCTTGTTGCCCTGAAAGAGCTCATAAACATCTTCAGAACGCCCTAGGTACATAAATTTCTATTGTTTGTGCAGAGGTATAGTCGTGCAGTGAATGATGATGGGTGTTAAAAGTAAAGAATTAACATTAGCGCGGCGCACCCACCATTTCTCGACCACTCTAAGTACACAAAAATTAACATCAAGTTCTACACGTGTGGATGAAAGTCATTTTTAAGCAACGCTCCATTTTATTTTATTTTATTTAAAGCCAACCGTTACCTTTCTCTAAAACAATATACTCAGTCAGCGAGTATTCATATTTTCGCAAAGTTGGCAACACTTCCGTTATAATTAACGTCGACATGTGACTCCTGCGGCTACCGTAAAAAACTCTCGTCTAACTGGCGGCTGTACTCATTACGCTCTTCCATAATTAATTAAATTGTCATTAACACGGAACATAATTAAATTCTTCCGAACTCACAACCACTAGTTTCCTGTATTTCCACTTCGGATTTTCGGGCCTACCTTCGTGACAATGTGTGATTAAATACAGCCCCACCCATTCGTGGTCGATTAACCCCGGATGACGCAAGAACCAGAAAAGTGAAAAAGCCATGTTCTATGAACGCTTAAAGATGCTGCAGTAAACGAAGATTCTACATTCTCTTTTCGTGATTCTGTACGCTTTGAAAACCGAGATCGTGGTGTGTCGGTGAAAGCCACTCTTGAATATTTTATGCTCATGGAAATGAAATTTTGTATTCGTAGCAGCGGACTTGTATGACAAAATGTCGGTGAATTTGCGGTCATTGTGGAGTAGTCGAAGTTTTAATTGGATTATCGTCAATTTTTCTTGTCACGAACTGAGATGATTTAGAGAAAAAGTTTGACGAGACCGATGATCAGTGGTCGTGATTGTGCCAATAGGAGGAGGTAGAGAAGTGATGAAGTGTTAAACGGCTGGACAACTCGAGAGGGACCGAACAGATTGATTGAAACCGCAAAAGGTTCAATCGAGGAAAACGGCTGAAACAAGGTCTTTATCTACATTTACTGTTATTCCTAGCGGTCGAGGGAAAAGCCGGTCAATCTCAACGGAGGACATATGTCATGAACGAATTTAAGTTGAAAGAATGGTGGAAGTCCTGAGTTAAATTGCGCGTCGTCATGCTTGAGGTAATCTGTATTTCTATTGCGGTTATTAAACAGATTACAATTACATAAAATGTTCAAAGTACAGCTTGGAAAAATGACGTGACGGAATTAAAGAGATACTAAAAATTTTACGGTGGAAAGTTGTAAAATGTTGGAAGTGGGAGAACAGGGGTGGTGGAAATGGCGAAATGGAATACACAAATGAATAAAGCTGGTTTCAAAAAGTTTTTTATATATTTTAAAAGTATAATTTTTTAAACTGCCGCGAAAGTTGTCGGGGGATGTCAGGACGAAATAGCCACTTAAGATTGTTTGAGGTGTATTTACCAAATTTTTTAAAAGTAGATTTGGTTCCCGTTATTTTGTTTTCTATTCCTATTTTCTTTCTAATTCATTTGCATTTCTAACGCTATATACTTCTTCGGAGAGTTTCTCAAAATCATTTTCAGTTAGTTAATTGTCCGGTGCAAACTGCTAATATATTTTTTTTCCTTTTTTAATTTTAAGTTGTCAAATTTTGAGATTTTCGAGTCTTACTGTTATACATATTCTGAACTTTTTAGATTTTTAGATAGTTTTCTAAATTTTCGGATATCCAGTTTGTCAGATTCTAATCCGAACGTCTTAGATTATTAAATTTCTACATTTTTGGAGTTTTAAGTTCTCAGTTTCAGAATTTAGTTTTTTGGTACTTACAGGTTGTTGCCAGTTAAGGTTTTTGGATTCTTAGATTGAGATCTTTAGTTTTGAGGGAATCTCTGTAAGTGTAAGTATCTGAAAGTGAACAAGTCGAAAATTTAGTCGGACGGAATGTGAAATTTCTAAAAGTTAGAAACAATCTAACAGTTTGAAAACGAGTTTTAAAATTTTTACGAGTAAAACCTCGAAACTTTAAGAAGTACAATAGATCAACAAATTGAATAATTTCGAAACTTGAAACTTTGAGAAACTAATAATAGTGTCTTGTTGTTTTAGTTTTGGTTGTGAATAATTTTCCATACACTTACTTCAGCAACAATAACAAAAACACAATGTGTTTGTAAACATCAAGGTTCTAGAGAATTACATATAGCAATAAATTTGATTGTTAATCATGAGTTTTTTTTTTTCAATTTTATTTGATTGGCTCAGTTAATATTTCTGTGCTGTAAAATTTAAAATTTAATCCAAAAGTAGTTAAGTTCAACAACAATAGAACTCATATATTTTAAGAATGTTCATTATGCTTGTTATAAAAATTTTATAGTCTCTATTTTAGTTTTGTAGAGCAGCTGAATTTTTGTGTAGCTTTCGGATTTGAGAGAAAATCTGATATTCTTCCCAATGGAATCTGATAGCTAAGGCATGTTTAAATATTCTGAAAGGCTTGCAAAGTCTTGAGAATTATCGTTTGAAAAAGTAACGAACTCTTATAGCATTTCCACTTTGCGAGAAACACGGGGGCGTTTTGAAAGTCGTCTCTAAATCCACCCCGAAAAATGTTTACTTCGAACAAATTGTAAATTTATACTTATTTAAGGAACATTTTTGTTAACGAAGGCTATTCGTTGATCGTTGAACGAATTTTGATGAAATTAAAGAAAATGAATTATGCAACCAAAAATACAAGAGAAAGTTTGATATCATCAATCATAGAAGTCATCACACGCCAAGGAAACTACGAAAATCACATTTACAAGTAAACATGTACTCTTTTACGATAACACACTTTTTTAAAGCCATTTCTGCACATCCTGCTAATTCCGGAGTTCATAATCTTAACTTGCCTGTAATAGAGTCATTTAATTATTCATTAATAGCCATCTTTAATCAAAGATTTCAGTACAGAAATCATGCATTGACGAAAGTCGATAAAAAACATCAACACAAAAATATTCAACATAAAAACAGTTCTGTTGGAAAAACAATGATTAATTTTAATTAGAAACAGTTCGAAACAACCTGAAATGTCAATTTTGTTATTCGGAAAATATATTTAAAGTTTCGTTCTAAACCTACAACAGTAATCTAAAATTTTGTTTATGAAGATTCTTTAAACGCCCTCATCCCGAACAACCATAAAACTTTCCTTTCACATAACGAGGTTTTAATCGTTGATACGTCTTGTCTCCAACAGACATTACATTAGTAGAAACAGTCAATTTTTTAACAGTTCTTGGAGCTCAGTTACCGTCGTTTGTAATTGGCTATCTCAGCTTGTTTCGTCGTTTGTGGCTTTCAGAGGCGCGTAAAACCCTTTAGGAGTTGTTTTCTTCACAAAGGGATAAAAAGCTCGTGTTTTGGTCGTGTTGGCCGTTTGTCGTCTTGAGTGAAAACTTAGGAATTCATTAGGACTTTCTTCCTTTGTGTCGCGCCTTTGCCGACAACGACTTTCTAAGTAAAATGGATTGACGAAAGCGTCGCTTTTCGTTCTTTTTTTTTGTTATCGGAGCATATTATTCACTTATTGCACGACGGATGTGGAAGAGCGACGCTTTTCATTTCTGTTTGTATGCTGTTCGCATAAATATTGACCGAGCAAACACGAGGGTGTATCGTCTATCTGGATAAAGGGTTTAACCGGAGCATATTTTGCGAGCTTTTAAGCATCTTTCGCGGCTTTTTTAAGAGGATACGTGCGATTTTACGTTGATTAAATCCGTTGTTTGATGTTCCTGATTTTTTTTGTTTAATTCGACGTTTAAGCGAGTCGCCGGAAAACGTACAATGTAAAGAGAAAATGGGATTAATCAAGAATGAAAAGATTGTCCTGGGTAATCAAGTATGTAACCAAATAATGAAACTTTTGTGTGGGAAATGCGGTTTTTTTTCTGCACGGAACATAAAAGTACGTCTGCTACAGCCCCAATCTCATTTCAACGACGACGAGATTATCGAGTAATGCGTTGCAAATCGACGGAATAGTGTTCGAGATAGGGTTCTTATGTGCTTTTTTCTACTCCGAAGAATTCGCATTCAAAGTGGTACAACTGAGCGATGTTTAGTATTCTTTGGTGAAGTGTTAAAGCATCGTTCAGTGTTTTCGAGGATTTTCCGAGTCTGCGACAGACAACTAGTTTTAATGATGACTGGAGAGTAGCTAAAAGGGGAGTTCATTTGTGGATATGTTATTCTGACATTTACGAACAGTAAAGTCAGATAAATTGAATTGAGTTGTTTTCCAAGTGCTAAAACACTTATTTGAAATGTTGGTGGTAACTGAAACAACAAACGCGTAAATTTTTTATTACTGTAGAGTCAGGAGAAGGTTTTTTTTGGTGGAACAGCAGGTGTCTATTACTCGTTCAAATATTTGCTGTGGACTCCATATGGACCGATCGTGTTCAATCCGGTCTAGAGTTATTTATTTTCTAAACTGCTATTATGAGACATTTATAGTCATAATTGAGTTTGTTGAATGAACTATTTGATTTCCATCGTCATGGGCGAATTTTAAGCGACTATTGTTGGTGTTTGTGAAATCCTGTACTGTCATTACGTATTCAAAAACTTATCAATTAAACGATTACTTTTCCGGAGGCTTCTCTTCTCGTTTGAAAAGTTGCCGTTTCAAACTCGCTTTTCTGCTTAGTTCCTATGCTCGTTACGTCTTGTGCAATAATTAAAACTTTTGAGACTCGTTCGGTGGCACCTTAAAATTCGCCTCCTAAAGCTCCCTGACCGGAAATTAATTTCGTACGGTCGACGATGTCCACTCGAAAGATGGTTTTTCTCTCAACTTCGTTGCCAGCTTTTTCGAAGCTTTCTTTTTATTATTCTCGTAGCGTTTGATGTTTGCTCTCGTTACTTAAGGACTCCTACGGAATCCAGTTCTATTTTCCCACCGAAAAACTACCTCCAAATTTACTAGCCGACCGTATAAATTGACTCCGATTAAAATATAGGAATAATATTCGTAATATACGACTCCTCGGAGGTTGCCCTCGTTTAACTCTGTTTACGAGCAGCGGCGCGCCGTCAATTTCCCGTGCATTAGTGTAGGCGCCGCCCCCAGGTGCGTGTGTGTTTTTTCAGCCGCCCCCTAATTAGCTCCCAAACGGCGTCAAGTTACTTTTCTTAATATAAGAGATCGCGCTGGAATACGCTCGTAATTATGACCCGATGATGCCGCCGATTTTATTCCGGGCCACTTGACGGTTCCCGGATTTTATTGCCGCTTTCTTTCCGGTTTATTTTTGTCACGGGGGAAATCCATTAAACCTTCACGTTTATGATGAGAATCCGGGGATGTTCGATGGCCCGAATGTATTATTTTTTAAACAAGAAGGTGAGGCGAGGCGGTGCCGAAACGTCAGAATTTATAATGGAAATTTATAGGGAAGAGAGACGGTTTGGTCTCTCGCGTCCGAAGATATATTAAAAAGCGGGCACGAGATTTATGCCTTTTGGGGTAAGCTGTTTTCAATTTGATTTTTACGGCAGTTTTTGTTACCGTACCTTTTTTGTTAGGGTTAAGGAATTTGGGGGGAAGTTTAATTAATCCTTTTTATGCGGATAAAGAGGATGCGAACATACAATGCGGGGTTGATCACAGAGTGGATAATTTGAATAAGATGTGTATGAGGGTGGAAAGCTTTGCGTTTAGAATGAAGATGTTTGTTTTTATTGCCGGATCATTGCTTATTCTGTGGGTAAATCGTTGCCGATTTTAGGGGATACGTTCGTGATCGATCTGGAATAAACTGTAGCGATAATTGAGCCGGAAATATCGGAATGTTTAGTTTTATGATGAATACGCTGGAACCATATTTGGTTTTATCTCAACCTTGTTTGAATGTTGTTTAATCTTTTTTAAATTGGAATAATAATATTCACATCTTATTCACGAATAATGAGAGAATTGAAGATGAGAAAGAATTTCGTGTAGAAAGCTTTTATCTTTTGCCAACGCTTTTTTGATGGTTTTTGGTTTTTCTACACGTGGTGCAGATGGCGATCTAAAACAGTTCCCTATATATTTCAACAGGTTCGGTCTTTATTGAGAAAAAGAGGGCGTTCCGGGAAAATTTGTAAGGTTTTTCAGCTCTACCACATCACATAATTCACGCATTCGTCTGCATTAGTGGAAACCTATCGTAATTTTCCAACCTTTGCGGCCTCATCATCCTTCAAGTAGTTCGATAATCTCTTATTTAAGCGTCCCGGAACGACCACTTTGGACGTAATGTCCGGTAACTCCTTCAAAATTTAATCAACAGCCTCAGACTCACCCTCCAAGATATCCTTTCATCCTACCATATCCCGAGCCCGAATATCTGTCTCTGGCACTCAAATTAATTGATTTTTAATGTGATTGAAGACGCAATCCCGTTTTTCCATCTATTCTTTAACATCGCGAAGATGCTCTTGATTGATTAATGAGGAGGTCTCCGGCCCAGATAAAGAATCTTTTACTCCGAGAAATACGCTCGCACCTAACGACGCATCATTAATAATCCCGGATCCTGGAGTTTCCTTTTTTCCTTTGTTGTCTGATCTGTTCCGGGTGTTGATCCGTGCGAAAAGACCTGTCGAGGAGTCGAAAAGTTTGGATGTTCCTTACGCCCTCCATTGGTGGCGGTGGGAAAAAGCGTCGACGACATCTCGCGGCAACGACGAGATCCTGAGGGAGAAAAAGAAAGTGAATCGTTGCAAGTTGGCGGCGTTCGCGGCCAGATGGCGTCCGGGGGCGGTGCCCCGAAACGAAATCAATAGCTATGGCGGTTCATTAATAAAGGATTAGCGACGGATTATCGGACGGCATGATTGTTTTTAATAAATTTGATGATTTTAGTTCGTAATTATGTTGGGACACGGATTCGTGGTCAGATACGTTGATAGATTGGCGAGAAATAAAGGTTGGCATGGGATCAAAGCGTTTCATGGGGAATATGTTTTATTTAGTTAATCCTCCGATTGGACTATCGGGAACATTTCGATATACGTTTCAGTGATTCTGATTCGATATGGATCCCAGTTTTTCTCTGACATTGTTATTAACGCTACAAACAAATATTGTACATCAAAAACAAACGAAAGTTAATGAGAAGTATTTTAAAATGTTTGAATATATTTTATTACTACCTACACGAGTTCATTAATTTTATGTGACCTCGGGGGATCGTTAAATTTGAAATTTCCAGCCTCTAAAATTCTATTGATGAATTGAACATAATCGCATTTGTTTTATCGTCTGATTCAAATCCAAGTTTCGCTTAGCGGTCTAGAATTAACCATCAAAATTTAATCCTTGTTTCATTTTTAATGAACGTCGTCGGGTAATATAAATGACACTTCAGGGGTGCTAGCGCCCCGAAAGGAAGTAGAATTGTGCGTCTTTTAGTCGGCTGGTTAATTAAATACCCAGGGTTCTGACACAAGGGAATTAACTTAAAAACTCGCAGACGTACTACAATCGTCAGAAAGACGGAGTGTTTGTTACTGTTTCCTGGTACGGTTAATTTCGTTTTCTGACGTTGGCAGCTCTGCCGTGGTAATTGATTAGGCTTTGTCCCAATTTTACGAGCAATATGAATTTCCAACGGTCAACAAGGTTTCTAGATCGCTCATTACGTTAATGAACTGTCAAGTTAAGCTTTACATCGATAACGTCGAACGTAATAGGTTTAGATGAGAGAGAGAAAAGGAGCTTTTTGTGTTCTGAACAATGAAGGAAACGATTCCGTATTCCGGAGGTAGAAAAAGTCGTTTGTATTTATTAAGTTTGGAACGGTTTTCGGGCCAATTATCGACGGGATCTGTGCTGCAGTGCGGGCTGAGCTTTATTTCCTGTGTGCAACTACACCAAAGGATTTTAATTTTATTTCTAGTGTTTGCCAGTGGAGAGTTTAAAACTAATTAATTGTGGATGCGAGCGTTCGAATTTAAAAAAATCCGACTCGAAACTGCTGTATACAACTAAATTTTTTAAAAATTATCACGTCACGGAAGTGCCAAGCTTTCAGAGCGATTTTTAAACAGATATCGTTTATATTCCGTTTAATTAAAACTTTCCGACTGGAAATTATTGTTTGCGTTTTGGAAAACCCCATATATTATACATGAACGCACATAAATTATTGCAATTGTAAATAATTTTTGTATATGTAGGTTTTGGTTAGCACGCCCACGTTCAATTAGTAAACAGCGTTTTTTGTAGCTTCCGAAAAAAGGAAGCGGACTTTAACCGAACCTTACAGAATTGCTTACAGATGTAATAAACTGAAAGCACAACAGCTTTCTTGGATTCTTGCCTTCTGCCGCTAAAGATCACCGTAGGCGTCTGTTTAGTATATTCATAAATCTCTCGGGATGACTTTTTGTGGAACCACAAGCTTTATCCGGATTTGAATCGATAATGCTTTTAAGGCATTAAAATCACTTTATAACTAATAATAAATAATCCTCTGACGCCATTCAGGAGTCTCGAATGGAATTGAGCACTAACAAAGGCGGAGCCACTTAGAGAACGAATTGGTTGCTACGGAAGGCATTATTAACAACAACACATCAATAATGGCTGAGTTGAAGTGTTTTTGTAGCTGGAATTGCATATAAAACGCGAAAATATGATCTCAAGGTGGCTTTTTTTCCGGTGAAATTTATTAAAATTTTTGCTTCAGTTTTCACCCTGCCGATTCTCGTTCGCAATCAATTATCACGCCAATTTTAGATCTAATTGCCCTCGAGATATTTCGGTTATTTTACAGAACGTTGAAATTAGTACGATATTATGCGGACTGCGCAATTTCGCGACGTGTTTAAGATAATTGCCTTGTTATGAAGATGACGCCGATGGGGGGAACTCTTGATTGCCGATTGAGAGAATCAAAGATGTTCGTTACGTGTTCGCTCGATTTAGATCTGAATCGGACATTGCAGGATTTCCGATACACATTAAGTACACGGATTTTCTCTTCGCCGGTGAAATCGTACTTTAACGCAGCGTTAAAATTAAGCGAGCATAAAGCGCGATTCTACTTGTGGAGTTTTTTTTTAAGGACTTCAGGTCAATGAGCTTGATGAACCGTTTCGTTGTTAATTTTTAATTGAGGTTTTTTAGACGAGGGAGTACAAGCGACCGGTGATACGTGGATTAATAACAACACGAGCCTCGCAGTGACATACGTGTGCTTTCAAACCCTGCCAGAAATATTTATTTAAATTCGGTGGCTGCCGACTTTGGAAACCTGCTTCTAATTTATCACACCTCCACTAAACCGAACCGCTCCGACGATTATGCAGTGGAAAACGGTAAATATTAATTCGACGATTTCACTTTCAAATCAGCGACTCTTAGTCCAAGAATCTAGCGATGGTTTCATCAAAAAATTCAAGGAATAATTAAGTATGCAAAAAATCTTCTCCGTCTCGTTAGGAAAAAATCCGTTGTTATAAACGTTCCCGTCGCCAAACAATTACTCTAAATTGATTAAAGAGCGCTCCTTCAAACGATCGTTCTTTCCTTTGTCGCTGTCAGGTCTAAATCAAGAGAATTTGCAATTCGTCGCGGTTTAAGTTGTTTAGTTTCGCATTGAAGTTCGAATTGATTTGGACGCTTTCCGCATGCGAACTTTCCTGAATATAAATAACATTGTCGACAAGATTTGCACTTCATTATGAAAGAACGAAAAGAAAAACATTGCTTTGATGTTGTCGAAATTTCGCTTCTAGTTAAATTAGCTCAACTGTCATTTTCGGGGAGATAGAATGGAAAAATTGTGGATACGCCGGGTAAAAAACATCGGACGTTTACAAATTTCACGGTTGGTTGAATTTCGCGCCTCGAAAAAATATAGCATACAAAAAACGTGTTTTGTTGTTACTGACTATGGGGAACAAACAGTTCAATTAGCGGAAACAACAAGCCTGATTGGGTATTCATACACATGTTTCAGTTATGCAAAAAGGAGAATGTATGAGAGGGTAAATAACATGTTAATTAATTGCGGCATCGAACGAACAAACAAGAGCTGAATAAATACGAAATTTTGGTTGTGACAAATATGAATCAACAGAAAAAGAGTACCTTTGAATTCCAGGGTTTTAGTAGCTACCTATTAGCTAAAAGCTTTTTGAAAATTTATAAGGTTATAACCTCCATCCTATGAGGTGACGCTTGAAATATTAAATGGTCTTCTTATGCAGCACGAACATTCGGAAATAAAATATAGACAGATCATGACGATTTCTCTAATAGTCGTCTCTAAAAACACCAATCCCCCCCACAAATTATCCGCTTCGCATTTTCCATACTCTCCACCGCATCTTCGGTTATTTATGCAAAATCCACCCCCCACGTTAATTAAATTCGGTCATAATTCAGAAGCTTGCGGTCCCAGGCACTCTCGACATTATTCCATAACGACAATAACGCACCTGCGAGGCAGAATGGTGCTCAAAAAATATATTCTCTCCAAATTCGTCGAAATTAATTGGTTTATAGTGTCGTCGTTGTCGCCGTCGTTTACCCACGCGTTTTTTTCGATCTGTCTCGCCGTTGACGATCTTCTCTAGGAAAAGTCAATAAAGACAACAAACACGTGGGTGGTTGATTAAATTCAGCCACAAAAATCCCTAGAGATGACGGCTCAGTATCTGTTTACGACCCACGCACTTTAGCCGCGAGGTTATTAAGCTCAGTTCTTTTAGTGACGGCTAATTGGGTCAGCACATTAATTGCGAAGTCTTTTATTCCAGGCCATATTCACACCCTTGGAGAAAATGTATTAATATAATTAAGCGCAGAAATTATGGAAATTTTCATTTGGTAATGGAAGGAAAAAATTGGTTTTGGGGTTTTAACTTTCTATTAGGTGGATTAATCTTAAGTCTGATGATCCAGCTAATTAGAATTTTAAAGATTGACGTGACGTTTTTAATTTGAAAACTTAAGCTTCACAATCTCGTAACTAAATTTTATAGGTGTTTAAAGGTTTATAGCTTCCAGTTTATTATTTTTTTAATTAATTTATCAAGTGCAAAATCTCTTAATTCAACTAAACCATTCTGCTATCAAGTTGGAAGCTTCAAGTGTGAAACATAGATTTCTACTTTGTGTAATTGTTACACTTGACTTTCTAGTAATTAGTTTAGAGTTAGAACCTGACATCGGCTAATGCAAATTCGTACTTTACTACTTCAAACATAATTTTCAGTGTTTGATTTAAGTTTCCAATGTTTAAGTTTCAGTGCCAAACTGAGCAGCAAGCTTCTTCCTGTAGATTTAAATTCAAGCAGATGTCTTTTGCCATAACAAGGGTAATTCAGTTTGAGCAAAATGAGGCCATTTTGGCTAACACTATGTTATTCACGCACCTGGACATCTTTGACGACCACTAAAATTACTTAGTTGTCTTTGTTATAGCTCGGCGTAAAGTTGTAGATTTCCCTCTACGAAACGAGCATCTATTTTGTGTCTAAAATGCGTGAAATCTGCGGCCATCTAAATCTTCATCGTTTCGTATTTTAAGTCGTTTGACGTCGGGTTTGCCCATCAAACCTTTATTCCCGACGTCGTCGTCGTGAGCACCGTCCGTAAAACACATAAACAGAAAGCACTCCCGACGGTTCGTTCACGGAGGTCGACGATGGCCATCGGCCTGTGAAATAACACCCCGAAGCATCACCGTTTGATGGGATTATTGCTTTTCGCTTATTTTCAGGTGAGATGACTTTGGACGGGTCGAACGGGGTCACACGCAACGTCAAAGATTAAACATTCATCGCGGGTAAAGGGTTCGTTAATATTTTAACCGTGGCGGAATTGAAGAGTAGATGTTGTAATTCGGGGTTGAAACGCGTCGTCGTAGTGTTTGTTGTTGGTTTAGGGTTTTTGGGGGTAATGGAAGGACGAGAATGTCGCATTGATTCTTCATTCCGCGTCGAACGTGGAGGTATTTAAACGTGTTTTTAGGGGGCGAAAGGTCGGGAAGTTAAAGAAGGGTTGATAGAACTGGGGTAGCAGAGCGAACGCGCGAAATGGGAAGATTTAGGGAGAGCGTGAACTTACTCACGCGGTGTTCTACTGCTCTAGGCGTAGGAGTAGACAGTTTATATACATATTCTACTACCGGATGCAAAATTCCGTATGAAACGTAATTATGACGAAGTGGTGTTGTTAAATATTTGATAGTTTTTTGTTAAAATTACTACTTTTATTAATAAAAGAAAAATCAACAAGCTTGAATGAGACAAAAACTTCCAAACAAATTTCTAAATTCTTATTTTTCCTTTCAACGCTTTTTGTAGACATATCTCTTATTGATCAAGGCAACTTAATTTTTTAAATCTATTTATGATCTATCATTCCATCAGGACTAGCACCTAAAAAGCAATTGTCTTTATCAATAGAAAGTCTACATTCGGATCCAACAACACCAAATTGCCTTTCAAATTCTAATCTTGTAGTATTCTCATTTTGACACCCCCACCTAATTGTTGCACTTGTTTTAAATTCAGGTGAGAAAATATTTTTAGAAGGTTTTTTTACAAATCTGTTGTCTTTCATAATTTGCAAACAGAGCAAAAATTAGATGCAGTCAATCTGGATCTTCTTTATTTTTTCACGTGTTGTTATATTTTTGTTCAAAAGTTTTTCTTTCTTGATAATTTTTCCCCGTCTGTAAATTCGGTTATCCCATAATCTTTGTCTGCTGAAGCGACGGTTTTCCTTTTTTTAGTTCTGGGTTTTCTTTTTACTTTATTGTATTGAAATTTGCTTTTTACATTTGCAATGTGTTTTTTTTTGTATTTTTTTCTGGATTAAGTCTCGTCATATTTGTTGAGCTTTTTTATTATTCATAATTGTGGCCGCATTGTATTGCATTATTGAACAATTTATTGTTTTCCCTTCTGTAAACTTATAAATAATTACATTTTTGGTTCCAGTATCATTGTATTTCAGCAGCAATTGTATCAAACTATGAGCATTCTGAATTAGTTTTTTTTTTCGCAAGACTATAACAATGATTTTGAGGAAAACTAAAAACAAATTTGATAGACTGCTCACGTTGTGTGGAAACAGATTTTCTTGGACCTCTCATATGTAACAATATTGTTTGCATATTTCAGAAACCTAAAATTTGAAGAACTTCAAACAGAAAGTTTTCTGATAACTTGGAAGTCTAGTGATCGAAAGTCTAAAAATTTTAGAATTACAAAGACTGAGAACCTCGGAAAATTGTAATCTGGACACTTGAATATTTCAAAAGCGGAGAATCTGAGAACTTGAGGAACTATACTAAACTAAAAATCTGGAAATCATAAGGATCTGATAATCTGGAAAACTTAAATTGTAAACACCCAAAGTTTGAGAATTTGAAAACCTAGCCACTTAAGGAACAGAGAAACTAAGAATATTGCGACCTTATATGAAGCATGTTTTAGAGTCTGAGGGTCTTAGAATCTGAGAGCTGAAAACCTGAGACCCTAAGGCTAATAAACAGAGAACTTCAGAACATTTTCTAAGTAATATTTTTGTTAAAGCTTTAAGCCTTTTTTGTGAATGGTTTTCTACATCTTTCAGTAATATTTTTCATTGTTTTATAACGAAATTTATTTAAACGATTATCCTTTGGTCGTAAATATTTGGATCATGACTCGGGGACCGCTTCAGGGGCCTTACAACAAATTACTTTGGTTATGCTCATCACGGAAACCTCTCCCATTTGCAGATTAAAACTTATGTCGCTTCTTTCACTCAAAGTGACGGCGTTGCGGCGAGCTCGTTACGTTACGATTTCGGTTTCTGCGGTGATAACTTGGACATTGTCACCGTCAGATTGTTAAAATCGATGGCGGCTTTTGTACTGAACATATGGAGATTCATAAAGCAAGGTTGCTATTGGTGCCAGTTATAATTCCCAAAGCCAAATTATTTTGATCATAGGGGCGGCGTTTCATACACGAATTGTTGGTTTGCAATTTGTGCGACACTGCGACTAGATTCTGTAATTATCATTCGTGTGTAGTTGTGACGCAGATGGTACATTATGCTCGCGCTCGTAAAAGCTTGTAATGCACTTCTGGGGAGATATCGACCATCCGTGAATGAAAATGGAGTTACCGGGAGCCGAATATGTGATAATTAGAAACATGAAGAAGTGCAAAGCTGCTCCAGAGGTGTTGTTTTGCGGGTGTCGTTTTCAGCTGCATAGTTCTAATTTATGCTCGGAAGTGAGGCGTTCGATGGAACTTATAGTTCAGTGGAGGTCTTTGTGAATGGGCGCAATTTCCAATACGCGCCATTCAAATGCAGTTGGTTGTTAAGGGATACGACGCGGTGTTGATAAATATCTAGTTTAGATGAGGAGTTTCATTGCGAAAATCCTTATTGAAATGCAATCATTATTTGATCTGAAGAAGAAAAATTTATCTCGGTATCTACCTCCGACTCTCTTTTATGTTAACTTATCAACACCTTCGTGATACAACTCATTTTGAAGTATCGATCTAACTTAATTATAATTTCGCTCGAGGCGATTTTGTTCGAACTTTTGCTAGCACCTTTGCAGCCTCTTAAATTTAGTTTCGTATCGTATTCGTTGCTAATAATAACTCAACCTACGCTCTAGCTAACTTCTATTAATTAGCTTTAAATGATTAATAACTCTGCAACGTTGATGCGTGGCGTCGTGAAATTCAAACTATTCAATTTGTTGATCGATAATAATTATCAACTAATTAGACGCTCGAGAAGCATCTCTTATTTCACTTTTCCCAAGCTTTTTTTAAACCACCCTTCATTACTTTAGTGGCATTAAGGGCCCGGCAAAGTAGTCTGCCTTGTTTATTTATATACGGTTCATTTATCACTGCTTAAATCACGTCGTTCCCGGATGAATTATGCAAAGAAGTGGATATATACTGCTGTTGCTAATCTGGAGACTAATAACTTACATGTACTTATAACCGATTTAATATTTCCTCAGTGGAGGCGGCGTCTATTCATTCTTCCTGGATGGCATAAATTTTAATTTTCTCTCGCGTGTTTACGCCTCTTTATCTTCCATATGCTCGAGATCTATTGGAACGTCGTTTTTCACTAGTAGGAGTGTGTGGAATGTTGTATTTCCTAGCGAATGCACTTTTTCAGTCGGTGTAATTTCGTAATGGAAATGGTGTGTTTCTAGAAAAGTGGTGGATGCGCCGGGGTAATATATTTCAAGCCGTGATTTTGACCGACACGCCGGCCTTCGAGAGCGAATTTCGAAAATACAACTTTTTAATGTTTGTTGGCTTTTCCGGTTAGGTAATTGAATAATTCGAATTGATACCGCACAATCTCATTGGGGATTATAAATTTTTAGCCTTAATTCTATGGAGAACAAAAGCCTTTGTAGTGAAATGGAGTGCTCAAACCATGAACGTTACTGAAATAGGTTTCTATTATTACAATCAAGCTTCGTTCAGTTATTGTATATCTCACGATATAGGTAATTTAAGTCGTGTAGTCGATGATGTAATTTTTGATCGAAGTTTGTAAAAAAATAGAGTGAGAAACGCTATTGTATGGTAAATTTAGCTCGTTTCTATTGTTGCTCTTGGAATTGTAGCAAATTATAGATAAGTTTACAACAAAAAGCTGCGGGTATAATGCAACGTGAAGTTGATAATGTTTTATTTTGTAGCCTTTGTTAAAATGCGAGCTTTTAAATTCTGTAAAAGCAGAGAATTGGTAAAAGTGAGCTTTTCAACATAAGTGCAGTCTGTTCGCTCGGTACAACAAACAAACTGTGCTGATTATAGACGTAGAAATGTTAAGAAATTTTCATACTTAAGAGAAGAAGATTAACCGTTTTGTGTTCTTATCTAAAATGCAGTTTAAAGTGGATGAAGTGGCATAATAAATAAGACGATTAGCCGATAAAGAGATTATTTTGGAAAACAGCACGTTTATAATTATAAAATCATTTTGTTTGTTCAAGAATAATTAGGGCGAATTTAACTGAGTTACATTATTATTTCCGGCAACAACAGAAAAAATAAGGAATTAATAAGAGTCGGTGGTTTCTTACAATGAGTTTTTCCTTTTTTAATTAGTTTCTATGCCTCTTTTATTCGCAGTATTTCACCGAAAGCTTACAATTAAATTTAGGATTGCTTAATTGAGCCAGGTTTTTACTGAATATGTTTAAATTTACTTTTAAAGCCTAACCGCTAAGTACCCATAGGCCATCACGGGTGTCAGTGATACGAAAAATGTCCAACCGTTTTCGAAATAAAAATTGAGGGACGTCCATGAATATGAAGTTAATAAACGTCGTGGCCAAATAAAACGAAATTGACAGCTGCATAAAAACATATTTGGACAGTTCGCGGAATAATATTACGCAATTTACTGTCAGGTGTTTCGGATTTCGTCAGTGGATCTTTTTTTTTCAAAATTACTAGCGCCTTGCTTTTGTGCTTGTTTTAAGTTTTACACGAAAAAGATGCAAAAATTTACAAAGTGAGGAAATAAAATAAAGTTTGCGAGAACATGTAAACAAAGTTTATTCCATTGACCATTCTTCGTCCGAAAAGTTCGTGATGCACCCTATTTTTAAATTTATCTCGTTAAGTTTTCCTCGTTAGGTTCAAGTTGAATTATGACAATATTGCATGGAGTTCGTTCATAAAATTCATATTATACAATTGAAAAGAGAGTTATAAAAGTTTTTAATATTTGCATCAAATCCGCATTCAAAGTTTACTTCCTAAAGTTACTATTTTTATTTCACAGTTGGTGTTAGTTATAGGTATTTGGTATTTGGATGTAGACGGTCACATTGAATTTATCAGTTTAATATATAATATAATCGGTTTAAAGAAAAATGTTTCTATATGGAAGCCCTAGATGACTATCCACTAATGCAGCTATTAAACGTTTAGAATACTATTACCCGTTGCATCTAAAACTGGCCGTTTTTAAGGTAATAAAAGTAGGAGGGTAAGCTGGTGTTTACGGTTATCACGATAAATGCTATTTTCTATTTAGCTCAGGCTTTATCCAACATTGAATTTGACCGTCAGCTTTTACATCCATTTTTTGTGTATCTAATGGCATCTTTAAACTGGAAACACGTTCGAGGAAATGTTGACATAAAATTCTTTTACGTTCGTGTTCTGTTAGGTTTCATTAATGTAAGTAATGGAGTTGCATACTGTGTTTAACAGTGGCGACCAAGAACATTCCCAAAGTTAATCACGCAGTACTGGCAGTTTCTAATCTGCAGAAGTTCAGTCTTTAAACTGGAAGTTTGCAAGTTTTACATAAAACATTAGTTAAAGTCCTCGTGCTCTTCGTAGCAGCCGATTACGTGCGAGATTTTTCCCGCGATTACAAGAATAGTCTTTTCTTGTTACTTGAAGTTTGTTGTGAATTTCGAAATAAACGACTAAAATGTGCACGTTTTTCTTCATGTACGTATTTGAAAAGTCGCTTGACATAATTATCCTTTCGTGTGGGATCGTGTCGGTTCGCGCAGCATCCGAATGCGAATCCTGGACCGCGTTAGCAGTATACCGACGTCCTCGAAGGGCGCGTCGTGTTCCCGAAGAGCGTGTCCGTGACGAAGTGTGTTGTGGCGGGCGATCTTTGTTTTTTATCCACGACAAACTAGAATGGAAACATTCATCATAATTGGGGTGTGTTTTCTGTGCTACGAGTTGTGCGAGCTGCTTTACCAGTGTACCCCTCGTAAGAAAGACGACACCGTCGACGGTGATATGTCAAGGGCGGAATGCCGCCATGTGATCTACACCATTCCTGAACAGAAGGACAAGTGTTGAGTTGGCGGATTTGACCGTCCGAAAGGGGTGGTTAGGGTAGTGCACGCCCCATCGCTATATATTTCTCTTTCCATATAGTCCCTAAGAAAGATCGATGGTCGAAACTCGCCTCTTACGGAATTACCGAAGGGTCGATGTGCGTTCTCGATGTTTACATTCTGTATTAATGGCAACGATGGATGAAAATGGCAAATAAAACATTTTTATTGGTGATTTTGTATTTTTATTGCAACGGTGGTTTTAACGAAAGGGTGGATGCCTGGACGGTTTGGGTTTTTTGGTGACGTCGTACATATCGTTACAGTTGGTGGCCCTCGGGAAATCTTTCCGGTGAGAAGATTGCGTTTTGATGTTTCTTTCGGCACGTAAACACGGTGTCGGCGAGAGAAGAAACGTACTTTCAAAGATCAGATACGATCGGCTCTTGTGTCAATGGAAGAGATGGATATTATTCCGAATTGTAAATAGGACAGATTTGCATAGTCGGAATCGTACTACTTTTTCAATGGTTTTATTGTGATGAGGAAAATGACTTTTCAAAGCAAGGTCACGTTGGATCCTTTCACAGGAAATTATTCAGACTTTGTGCATCTTAAATTACATTAGTTTTGCACTAATGGGATTGGATGAAATTTATTCAGATTACTATTTTATTATTTGTTCGAGTGCATATTCTTAGTCCTCTCGGGGATATGTTTGTTACGAATTTTTCAAAATCCTTATCTTTCAAGTTTTATATTTTAATAGAAAGCAGGATTTTCGCTAGCAGTATTCTTATTTGTGGGAGTTTTCGACCAAGTTCAAAGTTCAAGTTTAGTGTGAATGTTAAAGTTCTTTTTGTAATCTGAAAACAGCTTTTAAGCACAAACTATAATTTCTGAGAAATGAAAATGTGTTCCTTCGTATCCATGAACTTAAAATTCGGATCAAAATTATATTAGTATTATTCCCAACGTTCATTTTCGATCGTTATAACTAATTGAATTAAAAAAAAATCCTATTAATTTTCGAAATTTTCAAGTCAAATTTTTTTCTATGTTGGAAAAAGTAAAAATGCTAACAACCTCGGGCTTTCTTAAAACTTCCAAAATTACAGTTTTTCTTGTTCCGCAATCTCAATTTAGTTTTAATTGTTTTTGATGAAAGAGAAGTGATGTCTATAGGACTAAATATTTGAGTTCCTAAAGTCAAGAGTTGTAATTAAGTTCAAATATGTAAATTTGTTTCACAGCAGTTAAGTTTATATTGTTTAAAATTTAACGAATGAAATGTACGGTTAGTTTTTTACGGAATTTACGTTTGTTGGTTGCATCAAAAATTGTTTTTTGTTTTTCCAATTATTTTTAATTAGACTAAAAGTTTTGATTTTAGACACTTTGAAGGGACTTTATAAAATCAAAGGAAATGGTAGAACAAATGTATCTTGATTTTGCTTCTTCTGTTTTTTATCCTTGGACTTAAGAGCGGCAATATTTTTGTTCTTTTTTTGGTCTGTTTCATCTCTTTGTCTCGAATTTCCTACTTATGCGAATCTCTGAGGTGACGAAACTCTTTGTTTCATCCTTTTCGTAACAAAAGCTCCTCACTGTAATTGAATTTAACTTTATAGCAAGCTTTAAAGGGAAAACTTTCGTTTCTATTATCAATCGAGAAACTGATTACTCACCACCAACGAACGTCCATTTGTTCTCCACTTTTTGAACAATTTGGCTCCCGGAAACGCCCTTTTCAGATTTACCACTAATTCCATCCAACTCATCATTCATTACATTTGTAATTAGGTAAAAACGAGGACTTTCAAATTTGCTTTCTCAAATTTTCCCCCCCGTTTTAATCGAATCACTTCGCTAAAACTTCCGGAGTAAGAAAACACAATACCGATCCACAGGTGTCCATCCACCTTTCGGTTACTTGAGAGGCGAGTTTCTAAGTGTCGGCTTTATAGAAATGAACGTGTGAACAAAATGGACTCTTTGGAGCGGTTGATGAGTGCCGCCAAGCCCATGCCTCCAGCACTGGCGGCGGGAAGTTCGTTGCCGAGAAGGGCTTTAGTGCACGCGAGTTTAGCGACGTCGGCAGCCGTTGGCCGACGTGGAAGACATTTAACCGGAACTTTCTGTCTCACGGGAGACACCATGGAAGGGATCATACAGTGCTTAGTTTTCCTCAAGGCATTTTCGGTAAGGCCAAAGTCACAAAATGAAAAATTGAGAAAATAGAAATGATCATTTTTATGTTTTTGATGTGTAGTTATTTGTCATCTTCTATTTACGGAAAACAAAATTTGTTCTTGACCAGATTGTTTTAAAATTTGGCTAAAAGTTTTAATTTTTCATTCTTTTCTCCCAGGTGGCTGCTGCATAAATCGCAAATTTTAAAATGGTTGCAGCACCTTTTCGCTGCAACAGAATGCAATTATCTCAGTTGTGCCAACCGTTAAATAATAAAATATTGTGTCGAGCGGGTCTCCCCTGTAATTTTCCCAACCAACATACGTTCCCGTTCTCCTATTTGAAAATTTCACAATTCGGCTTTAAAACAGCTCCGCGTCGGCGTCGTAAAGAATGCGTTAAAGTCAAATAGGAAACGGGTCAACAAATGATTTTTATTTTAGCTCGTCCTCTGCAAGATTTAACACGCGGCTCTGACAAGGAAAAAAAATTCATTTCGAAACAAACCAAAGCTCGGCTTTATTACATTTTTAATCCGCGCGGTTGTGTCTAATAACATTTGATACCGTTGTCTTTTTTATTACAGTTTCCGAAGCATTTTAATAATTCCGTGCCGGTCTTCCGGGCATCGTAAAGATGATGGCGCTTATGTATGAGTCCGGGAGGGACCGGAGCCGGAACATATATAGCAGAGGTCGAGGGCGGATCAGCGGTATTTTCCTATGGAATTTCATTTGAGTGCGATAGATTGTAACCATTTCCTATCGAAAACTGTCTGAAATATTTAATTACGAACGAAGGAATGCCAGAAAGCCAGCGAAATGTAGACTTTAAACAAACATGGATTTTAATTCGGTTATAGCGGGGCCCAGATGGAGATTTTCAAACAGCGGTCATCTATTCACGCGTCAGGTTTAATATATGAGAGATAGAATGGGGGGCTTCTTCGCAGATGTGTCTCGATTTAATATTCTGTAGTTTCACTCGCTTCTCTTGAATGATCTAGTCATAATAAAATGCGGCTTTCGGGCTTGCAATAAAGAGATTAGAAAAGTGCAACTTTTAATTACGACTTCGTAGAGATTCCGGAAGTGCGATGAGGAAAAAAAGTAGCGAAATCTTGAGAAACGCAGCTAGAGTTTCGATTCCAAATTTAAATAAGCGGATGAATTGGTAGTTAACGTCATCGGGGTGAAAAAGTTTCATCAGAGAAAGTGTATTATGGAGTTTTTCTTTAATCAAAGGATTTAAAGTTTGTAATTACTTCGACTAAAAACAAAGTCCTTACACCTTCTAACTCTGGTTAATTGGAATACTAGTTTTTTGAGCTACTTTTTTCTAATCGGTAATCAAGTTCGTTATATTTTAGCTCATTAAATTAATTTGTCCCAATTAATAAAATCTTACTCAATATAATTCTAAAAAACGGAATTTCACTTTTTAAGCTCTTTAAAACACTTATTTGGAGTACTCAGATGTTTCGAAAACTTACACAAATTTCAAAACTCGCGGTTGTAAATCTATACGCGGTAACATTTAATCGCCGGACTTAAAAGTTTAGAACTTTTACAAGAATGAATTTTTGTGTTCTTGGTATTAGTTTTGGAGTAAATTTTAAACGAGAGCTTTTGAACTTTGACAAGTGCAAGCTTCCAGATGTACGAGTTTTCAAATTTTAATTACTTGAATTTTAGCGATGATACAAAATATTTACAAAGTTCGAGGATAAAAATTGAAAGCATAAAATTTTTCGTTCTCTGATACGCCGATGTTGGGCGATGTTTTTAAAGCAAAATGTTTGAACACGACCACAATAAACATGGCCCATTTACCTCCAAAAGGTCAAGTGTAAAAAAATAAGCGGGTTGTTTTTCAATTAAGCTTTAAGCAAAGTTGTTTTGTTTTTAATAAAAAATTAGTTGGGAGTGATTAATTTGTATCAAGAACTTTTAAAAGTTGATATTGAAAAATGGTGGATGCGCCGAGCTAGTATTAAACTTCACGTCAAAACTTCCACTTCGATGAATAAATTGTGGTATTAACAAGAGTAGCTTCTGAGTTATTAATCGGGCGAAATTCAAGTTTTGTTGAGTTGCAGTAAACTGTTAAATAATCAGAAATTATAGATGTTATAACAAAACTGAAGAAAAAGTAATGTGGAAGCTTGGAATCTGCTAAAATGTGTTGAATTATGTAGTTATATCTAAAGTTTCTCTTTTAACGCATTCTCTTCCTCCCTCTTCCAACAACCTGAGAATTTATTGTCGTTTTTATCGATCTACATTATCTCCTAAAGCTTTGTAAACTTTTTACTATAAAACCGCCGAACTTTCTAAGAACTTTCTACGTTAATTAACACAACGATGCGATATTCTTATTTAGTGACTAACACTAATGGCGTGACAATAACAGCGCACAACATGTGATGTAAATCTTGGGATTATTCGACGAATTGCAAGACAGAAGAAAACAAGAAAATCAATAACCAAAGCATCAGGAAAAGTAGGCAAGGACCGTATTTCAGTCGCATGTGTCGCATCGAACGTGACCGGCTTCAGTAACAGAAAGGACGAATAAACATTACTTTAACAATCCCTTTTTGATAGAAGCGAATATATGAAAAATAAAGCTCTCTGATTGCTTTCGACGTATTGCTCTCGAAGAAATAAATTTCCAGGACATCTTTTCTTTGTAATTCAAGTGCGCCTGAACGCTATGAAAGTTTCAAATGGAAGTTTTGAGAATTCTAGTTGCGATAGTTTGAAGTAGAGATGATTATGGGTCATAGTCACAAAAACACTTCCAAATAAATCACGTTAATATCGTCGTCATTTTCACGCTAATTAATTACGAAGATCAAAACAACCCTTTGGTCCATCTATTTATGAATAACTGGCACCCTCTGGCAAAGCGACATTTAGCCTCCACTTTGTTTACTACGAAACAATTATACGGAAAAATGGGTAAATCCTGATCTGCATGCAAACCAAATTAATAAATTTGTCGCAATTTACTTCGGAGTTAAATCCAGGGATGCCCGGAAACCAAGTCCGGAGAAGCGCACCGATACAGAACGATATTAAAATAAGTGGAAGCGTGTAATTAAATTTTACGGGAGATTTCCCCGATTGATTTCTGGCACCGATATTCTAATAGTGAGAGAATTTGAGGGTGGATTCCAGAATAACCCTGGAAAATCATCAATCACGATCGGGAAAAAAATGTTGAAAACAAGGTGACCAATGGTGATGGATGGGTAAATGTGGGACGGCTCTTTATAAAAAAAATCATTTAGATTCTTTGTTTTTTTTTTAGGTCGTTTTTAGGGCGAATTCTTGCGATTTATTTGTATGCAAATCGTAACCGACCGGCGATTAATTGGTGCGGAAATTTGCGTTTGTTCGCGATCTGAATGGACTTTGTGTTTTTCATAAAGTTGGAACAAGTTTTAATGTAATTTTGAATATGAATATGTGAATTTGTAATACAACAAGAAAATCCTCGGAAATAACTAGATCTGTTTAAAAATGGCCATCATGGGGCCACGACGAAAAGATGTAAAACAGGACCATTAATAACCTAAAATTTACATATTTCGTCGTCCATTGACGCCCTCGTGAATTTACGCATAAAATGCGTAAGGCTTTAGCCTCAGGTGACTCTTTTTGCGTTCATTTGCATGCAAATCCGTACTTCGACCATAATTGACGGAACAAAAACCGATAATGATCGCCCTGAAAAAGAAAAAAATTAATTCTCAGATCTACGTGCGTTGCCTACCGTCGAAAAAAACGCCAAATTATCTAACGGATAAAAGACAGAAGTTTCTACGACCGTCAAAGGGCGGAACTGCTGGGCTTTTTCGCGCTAGACTTGGCACTCACTCACTAAACCATGCAACTTTGTCGCCGTCGAACTTTTCAGACAATCGATGGTTGTTTGCTAACACTTTCAAAAGGCGATCGGTATCTGTACGAACTTCTTCTGCCGCACTGTCAACGAAGTTGTAACATAATTGGGTGATTTTTTCAAAAGTACCAGAAACGTAAATAAATAAAGTCGCGAAATGGCGTTATTCCTCAAGAAACGAATTTAATAAAAATATGACGAGGGGCGAACGACGGATTTATACAAATCCGGTTTGAGATGAACTGACGAAAATAAAACGAGATTCATCGGTGGATGCGCAGGGATAGTGTCGAACTAACTTTATTCCATCAACGACAAGAAAAGTTTTAGATTATAAGGCCACAATGGAATTTATAGGTTTCCGCGTGTATAAAAAATGTCGCCGTGAAGGTTAACACCGAACTTCGACCTTAGTACTATCGAGTTCAATGAATAAATTATTGGATTCGCAAGGATGGAGCTTTATTTCAAATAATCTACCTGATAAAGTTTCAAATTAGGCTTGTTGAACTAGAATTGAAGAATGGCAGATTGGATTTAGAGAGATTAAAGCTGTAGCTATTGTAGCAACACAACAAGCTTTTAGACACTCGCGACCTAAGAACAAAAAGGCTGTTTTTAGAAACAAGAGATTTTATTTGTCAGATTTGACTAAATAACTACCAACAAATTCCAATAAACTCTTGATTGTCTGATTTCTGTGGAACCAACTTGATAAATATACCATTTGTGACAGGCATTTCAACAGAACGAATTTAATAAGAAAGTATAGCGTGTGAACTGTCGGATTTATGAAAATCCCTTCGACTTGGAGAATCGGATAAAAAGCCAATGCTTTGTACTGGAAGACAAATATATAATCCTCTTTCAACATGACCGTAACTATCTTAGTTCATAACATATTGTAATTTAATAACCTCAGGCA
Organism: Cynaeus angustus; assembly: GCA_030157275.1. NCBI lineage: Eukaryota > Metazoa > Arthropoda > Insecta > Coleoptera > Tenebrionidae > Cynaeus > Cynaeus angustus. The sequence continues at coordinate 21,668,985 of CM058063.1, read as the reverse complement.
GGTTGGGAACCTTGCTATAAACTATTCGCTTACTCGAATGTTCTTTGTGAATATTCAAAGCATTCCTTTTCTAACTAGTTTCTGGTCTTGTAATAGCCAGGAGAGATATAGAACAAAACGACAGTCATGTGCTTTACGCATTTCAAAGTGGTAGTTGGTAGATGAAGGAAAGCGTAGAACAACAAGCGATATTAATGTCAAGACGCAACGTACAAGGACAAAGGTAAAAGGTCATGAGATGAAAAAAAAAAACAATCAAACACATCTATAGATGAAAGAGGTTTAATTTTTGTTTCTGAAATATAATAATGAGTTGTTTTTTTTTTCAACCCCGCAGATTTCACACTAGTAATTTCCTAACGTTGAATTTCAAATGTCATTTTCACGTAGAAAAGTCACGTTCACCAAGTCGCATGATTTGAGAGGAATTGTAACAGCTTTAGCGTTTTCGGAAATAAATACGTCTTTGACAGACGCATGGGTTAAATCGCTTCTGTGATCCACAATGGGTCACTTTCGTTCCTTCTTCGCTCTATTGCATCCAATGAATATGTATTTCTTTAGAGTAAGCTCTCCCGACGGCAACCCAACGTTTTATAAACAAAGTAATTGAATATGTGATGGCCCCTTTTACCTCTTAAGCGTCGACGCAATAACATCAGCCCTCAATTAGATTTTTTTGAGTGCTCTTTGGAGCGAGGGTAACAAATTTTTGTTTCTGATAAACTAAAGCAACAGCGTTGGATAGTGTGGCGTAGAATTTCTTCATAACAAAACATAAACATTCCAGTCGTGCTTTGAATTTTTCGCCCATTTAATAAGGTATTTAATATTAAAATCTGAGCTTGAATCGAGAATGTGGAATCTTCGTTTTCGGTTGAAATTAATTTGGGGGCAAGGGGGAGTTTAATTAAAGGCATCGTCAACAATCCAAATTTTTTTCCCTGATATTAAAAATTTTCTGTTGTTTTTCCAAAGTTTTATTGTGTGTAAAGATTTAGCGAACCGATAGGTTTTGACGTGTTATTAATGCCAAAAACATTGCTGTATTCGATTGAAATAAATAGAATCGATTGGTTTCGACAAGCATCGAACATTTTCATTATTTGCTCAAATTAATGTTGACTGGTTGAAATTAAATTAAATGGAATTCCTAAAAAAAAAAACGTTGATGTTTTACATTAACCGGTGAATACTTTTCTTCATATCAATCAGAATTACGCGCTCTGCTCTTATCAAAGGAATTTTTGCTGCGTCGTCACTTAATTGGATCGCTGAAACTTTGTTAGTGTGATAAAGCATAGTGTCGCTAACTACTTAACTGAGTAACTGGCATATTGTCAGGGTTCTTTTTTCCCTTTCCTCTAAAGGAGAATTAAATTACGTCATTCTGCATTTCATAGAGAAATGGAGGAAGCGCGTCGCGTCCATTTCATCGCTGATGTTTTTTAATTAAACACTTCTCTTTTCGTCCTAATTACGTTCTTATTTCAAAGCTCCTCTTTGGTTTTTCGGTGGTCGTTTTTTTAAAAGTGTTCGTGTGAAGCTCGGAAACATTCAGGTCGGTGCTTGTTGTGTAAATTGTTCGGTAAACATAAATCCGGAGTCAACCGGACCACGGAATAGTTTATATTCCATCATTAGCCACACACCTTGTTTGCAAACTAAATTGTGACGCCGGAAAAGGGCGCGGTTAGGTCAAAAATTTTACGATCCGGAGTGGAACTGTTTTGATGCAACAAAATGTCAACTCTTCATATAAAGTTGAATTTTAATCTTGCAAGTAATAAAAGCTCGGAGAAAAATTGTTAAATATTGTAGTTTAATTATAGTAGTCGGAGCTCTGTAAATAAAAGCCGTTTCATGCGAATTTAAGCCCCTGAAATAATACACTTTTGTTCTACCAAAAAACATGCATTTGTGTTAATGGTGAATTATTTCTGCAAAATACGCTTTTAGTGTAATACACTTTTGAACAAAAAATGGTTTTAATTGCAGTTTTTTTCTAACATAAAAACAGCTTCTTTCTCTCCATTTTTTTCCGGGTCGATCCGGGACGAGACTCCACAAAGGGAATCGGTGATGGAGACGAACGTCGCCAACGCGATATCATCAGATATCCATTTTATTTATTTATGAGTCGTCTCGCTTTGATGCCTTCAAGCACTTCCGTCCTGCAACATTCTCCTCATTGTGCAAAATAATTAAAACGGTGCGCGTCCTTCGTAAATATTTACGTTCGATTTGATTTTCGCTGATTGTCAAGTTAAGACCGCAACTAGTTAACGACTGTATCAACATGTTGAAACAGGGCGCTAAAATGGCGGGTTGGACGAAAGACGCCTTTTTTCCGTTCCTGATTCGGTTGATGTAATTTTCTAAGCTCGAACGTCAATAAAAGCGCGTGCCGTCATTGTCTTTTATGGCGCCCATCCGGAATAAAATTGCCCGGTTTTATCGTTTCATTGGCTTAATTAGACCGATAAATTTAAGGCGTCGATTCACGGATTTGCCTCTTGGATAAAATGTTCGAATATTGGGAGGGTGGACATTGTTTCTTTGGACGGGATTAAAAGGGGGCTTTATTTCTCTGATTTGTGATTGTTTCTGACTCGACGCGTGCTGTAACTCTGTTTTTATGTTTTAAGCGAACTTCGTTGAATTGTTGGCATGTTTATAACTCGTTTGTTTAGTTATAAAATATGGAATAATGAAAGTCGATGAGGTGTAAATGTTTTCAATGCAAACGCGAATTTGTTTTACATTTAAATATTTATAATGCTTCATTTTGCTGCATCCTGTTATTTTTTTTTATTGGTGGTAAATGACATGAGTAATTGCTATTAAATAAACAAATAGAGAGATAATATGAATTGTGTAGACTAAAAATTGGGAAATTTAAGCTTTTCGTAACTTTTTTTCACATTTCATACAATAATTTGACCAAAATTTCAAAACGTCTAATAAATGTATGAGTTTTGCGGATTTTTATTAAAACTGATACCGATAATTTCAAACCTTCAGATTTTAAAAGCGATTATTGTATTAATAACTTTTCCCATCATTAATTAGTAAGTTTTTGAAACAACGAAATGTGTGCATAACGGCTCATTGAACATTCAATTTAGGTATATTTATTGAATAATTAAATAAATGCAGATTAATTTTAAATGGCTCCGAGGTTATTAATAAAATAACCAGTTTATTATAATTAAATATATTATGAAATAGCAATCACCGTTCGCTGCATCGATTCTACTGAATTTCTAAAGTTTAAGTCCAAACTATTGCTAAAAAATGGTCAAAAACCTTCGGATGCAAATCACACCCTTTCCTATTAATCTCTGGCCCAAGAGCCGCTTCCGCTTATTGAACGTCGTCCAAAAATGCCATTCGAAATACTTATGTGGAAAGTTTTTCATCTCGAAGGGAAATGTTGAAAACGTCAACTGCAGATACCGGCGCGGCAGAAAAGTAAGACCGCCTCCGAACGGCATTAGAGCACTTGTAAATGGACGAGGGGTGAGAAGAAACCGAAGCTTTCCGTCAAGCAATTGAAAAATAGGCGTCTCCAGGATAAATAGACTTTCGGGATCGTTTAGTTTATGCCATGTGACATTACACAATTCGTGCAGTGAGTGAAAGGACACCCCGAAAAGCTACCATAAAACAACAACAGCTGCGATGTCGGAACAGATCTTCGTATTGTTGGCCTTTGAGGCGTCGTGACTCAACTTCGACAATGTCCCTTATCTTGAGTATTTGTCTTTAATGTTCTTGCGAGACAGTCGCTTTAGGGACGCTTTATTTATTTACTTGGAGCTTTTGTCCCAGAAATGTGAGGTTTTGGAAGGGTAAGGTTATTAGGTCCTGTTAAGATGAAAAAGACTACGTCTGCGAGAGTCATTATCAGGTTTTTTTAGGAGAGAAGAACAAGGGTTAATTGATTTTACGAACAGCAGTTCAAACTAGAAATAACACTGTTATTATCACTACAATTTTAACCAGAGATTTTCAGGGTGTAAATTACGATCTGATTACAAGATTCGAGAGTGAACGAATTTAATTTAAGCGACCCCATATTAATTTAAATTTAACCTCGAAATTATGTCGTAAAAGTGGTTAGAACCCTTCACCACGTAATTTCGTATCGGGCAGTAACATTTATTTTATTTCGTGGTCGCAAACGAGGGACCAATTTTATAGTGACAACTCTGTTCATTATGCTAAAATTAATCCTTCAAAAACATATTTGTGCAGAATTAACACCGAAACCGACGCCTCCAACAATTTTGGTACAAAACTAATTTTGGAAATAATTCTAAGACGTACCTTGGTTAAATCATTTTAATCATTGTTTAGTCTTAATGAAATAACGCCACTTTTGTATCAGTTTACATAATATAATCCCGGAAACTTTGTTCTGTCTTTGTTTTAAGTTTTTGTCAAAGTTTCAACAATGACAAAAATGTTGCCGGAACACGAAATATCTTTAATGAAACCGTCTTTCGTCCTAAAAAATAGTGTTTATGCATCGTCAACTGCAAACTCGGTAACTCTGTTAATTCAGAAACGTAGAAACTAACAATTTTGTTTAAAATTCGCGTTTACGTTTACGTGCTATAAAACGAAACAGTTTCGATTCATAAAACTTCTCTGAAATTTAATATGTTTTGACATACGTTATGCTGTTTTCCACACGTTTTAATTAACGAATTAAACATGTTTGTTACAATTTTGTGTTATTCGCTTTTGCGAAAGTTAATTATTTGCGCAAGAAAAGAAAAGCATTTGGCTCCGTGTGTTGTTTCAAGAAACAATTATATTTTCTCTTTATGTAGTCTAAGGCTGTGTATTTCCAATTTCAACAATGTTAACTATTCAGAAAATTATTTAAAAAATAACTTGTTTGTTTTGTGTCTTGTGAATACAAAGTCGAGTTTCTATCACATTCTTTTATCTCATTGTGTTACCGTACCTCATTTTGCAAGAGCTTTTCTCGTTTAAAAACCGCCCTTTCCTTAAGCAAATTTTGTACGCAATAAATAACGACAAGACTTGTCTTAATTACAGTTTCTCTAACAGGATGCACTTCAATTACATCGGCGATGCTCCAGCTTTACTTTGCTTGCAATTAATTTTCATTTTGCTTGTTGTCAGAGTACGTTGAGAGTCATGATTCGCACTAACGACTCCCTCTCGGCTGCTTTCAACATAAAGCAGAAAGCTTTTTGTAAGCTTCTACGGCAAATCAACTCGACATATCTAGAATTACATGACGGATGCAAGTCAGTAACAAAAGCGATTTAGGTTAGTCGTGCATCTAGGAAACATCACGGAATTTTGACGCAGATAATCAATTAGAGATTAACTTTGCGTAATGTTTTCGAAGTCAGAAGTTTTCAGTGATTTATCGTATAACGCGTGAACGACTTTTTGTGGGTACTTGGCTGATTCGTCCAGTAAGTGATCAAGAGGATGATTTGCATTTGATGGTAGGATAACGATGTGTGCTGAGTCTTTAAAGCACAGATGCGGGTTTTGACGAGAAGTGTAACTGCCGCTTTGCCGAGCTTTTCGCTGATTGCTTTGATCGCGCTCGGGGCTTCCCTTTTACAGGGGTTTTCGACGGAAGTTTTCTAATTTGAAGAGTGCGATCGGAACGAAAATAGCCAAATTCATTGAAATTTACTCTAAACGGCCAATTGACGCAAATTTTCGGTGGTTTTGGTCACAGCTCTAAGACTTCCGATTTTTGAAAAAGAAAAGGAATTGTATGGTTGATTCAGTAGATTTCTTGTCTTTCATTAGTGGTGTAAGAAACTAACTTTTTTGAGTGCTTAAATTATCACCAATTTTGTCCGTGCCGGAGCCGAGCATTAATTTCGCGACAAGTTTTCATTTCGGCTCTGATTTATTGACTCCTTTCGCAAAAGTTCCAAGTCGAACGGATGCAGGGATTTTTGTTTTAATTATTCGCGGTTTGTTAAGTCGACGGGACTAATTAAATTTTCCACGTTGGTAGCGCGCACGAGTCTATACACTCCCGACTTTCGAAAGTCTTCAATATTTAGGACATAATAAAAGCTCTCGTACGTATCCTGCGGGATTTCGGTTCGCTCTGCGTTTACTGCGGCCAAAGCTCGCGAGGTGAATACGTGAACACCTTCCAAGACCCGAATCTTTTCTTCGAGTACTTCCTAAGATGAAATGTTTTTCGTATCGGAAACCCTCCACGTGGAGGTTTTATCAGTAGTTAATACAATTTCCGGATTATTCACCTGACCTATTTTATAATGCCAAATCGGATTTCCCTCTGATTTTAGTTCTGAGATACGGAAAGATCAATTATGATCTTGGAATGAACCGCTACCGTCTCCTCGGGGCGGCGGCGTCGAACAAGCTGCCATCGCAAATCCAATAATAAATTCTATCAGTGTTTGCGCTAAATTGCAGATTGCTACGCTGAAGGCATGCACTTCTTTTGATCTAATAACTAAATGTAACGTAATCATCTACGAGGAAAAAGGCATTTTTTTACTTGTCTTGAACCAGAAAACTTTCCACGACACTTGCTTAATGCTGAGATAATTGGGTCGAGTCGCTCTCAACAAATCCTCTTTGTAACAACAAACATAAATTTTTACGCTTATTATGCTTGCCATTCTGACATTCCCAGAGGACCAACCAAAGGAGGCTTTAAGAGTTAAGCGCTCGAACTTTATGAATTTTTTACAAGTTAGCTATTTTTTTGGTGCAATTTATGATGGTAAGACCGCGAGGCAGCTTTTATTGGTCATTTCAATTATAATACTACATGAAATCAAAATTTTTGAGGAATCAAAACCAACCTGAAAAATTATGACTCACGTTTCCCTTCTTTGTAAAATTAATGTAAATTTTTTTCTGCAAGCGGTTAACAAACCCTGCTTTAAAATTACCGCCCTTTGCTTTTCGCGTTTTTTTTCCAAAGAACGTGCTCCCTCACGCGGATAAACATATTCAACCGATGAGAACGTAATTTATTAACAGCGCAATAAATTTCGATAAAAGCGAAAAGTTTCCTTATTAAACGTTGATGAAATTCTTCAAAACCTTTCAGTTCGCCGTTCGTACCGAAGTTTTTCCTCGAAAAATTCAAAATAAAAGATAATACACTGTGAGGTTTTTTTAAAGCGACCTCCGAAGGGAATTATAAATCATAGGGGCCACACAATGGAAATTTTGCATTGTGTTTAGGAATATTTGAGATGGTTCGTGATTTTCACGATTTATCTACAGCCCAATGTAACTTTTCCGTTTTTGTCTCTCGATCAAATTAAAGGTCGACTCGAAACAATTTACCGTTTGGAATTCAGCAAGGTGTTCGTATTTCAGCGTTTCAATATCGCACATGAATATAAAATATTTCGCATTGAATTCGTCTCCCTATGGTACACTGCAAAAAAGCGGTTCAAAGGTTGTTCGAATAAATCACAACGGCACGGAAAAAATAGATGCAGAGTTGATCATTTCATATAGCGAGGACAGGCGTTGAAATATGGGCGTTTTGACGCGAGTGAGTAGGTCGTAACATTTTTCGAAAAGTTAATTAAAACTGTGACGCGTTACAGAAGGAGGTCGGGTGCATCAGGAATTTAATTAGTGGGGGTGACATTTTGACGTGATAATGCAATGAGTGCACGTAGTCTTAAGCGAGAATAGTTTGGTTTTGTTGCGAAAATAGTCTCGGGAACGTGCATTAAACCAAAGAGAATGTTCGGATTTGTGGAATATAGTTATAGACCAATCGTATAGATGAGTTCCACTTCGTATTAACCATTTTTGAAATTTGTTGCTGAAAAACCGCGAAATGGTGCGCATTTTTCTGAGAAAAGCTCGGGTTATATATGAAGCTTCAGCCGTCTATCGTCCGTAAAGCTCCGGCGCCGCATATCCTACAGGAAAATTCCGTTAGCACTATGATTTACGATGAGATGCTTAAAATAACATCGACGGGGACAACAAATTGCGTTTATTTTGACCTAATAAGATCGCAGTGACGTATTTAACGTTAGATGGTATTATTTGGCCTTCGGCTGCAGAAATTTCATATCGAAGATATTGGGTTTGCGAACAGGGTCATCGGGTGGTATATCTTCTGAACTTTAACCGTTCAAAGCTCCGGATTTTTACCGCTGGTTGCAATTGAAAATGTCCGATCACAATCGGGGTCTAATAGTTCTCCAATTTCAGAGTGTGTAAGAGCATGAAAAGTGTTCAACCTGAAACCTTTGTCTGATTATAAATCTTCAATAGAAACTCTCGTACTTGGTAATTAGTTGGTAAAAATGGTGGATGCGCCGGGTGATGAATACAATTTTGAATTTCTGTGGCTGAAATTCTATAGGATGCACTCTCCAAGGTTCATCCTTCACTCTCCTCGTCCGCCCACGTTGGCTGAGAAGATTCTCTCAATAAAACCGTTAATTTCGAGCTGTAGTAATTACGAAGCTGCTGTCGAACTCTCCCTTCCCGCAATGGAAATGGAATCAACTAGTCATCTCCATAGCACATTAAATCCACCCACTATAATTGAATGGGATGCGGTCGAATTGGTCGTGTCCATTATCGGAAGCTGCGGATAATTTAATGTAATCCTGGACATCATTAATGCTTGGAGTGACCGGTAACTACACTAGTTGAGACCACCGCCGTTTGATGAGGAGGCCCCCCCAACCACGGTCTAATCATGCGGACGCAATTAAGAGATGTAGGCGATGATGGTCCTCTCATCAGCGTTAGGAAGGATAATGGTTGTGTCTCTATCAAATTTGCAATTTACTCGCGGGCCAAGTGACCAGAAATGAGGAAAAGTGGTTAAATCCCAGCAGTTCAGTCCATCGCTCCAGACAACAATGGTGTTGAAATTTGCGCGTCTATTCATAGATGATGGTACAGCCGAGCGGCATCAAAAGGTGTTGGTCACTCATGCACGCAATTCCTGCTTGTCCGCATACAATAGAAATCGAATCCGCGTGTTTGATGAATCGTCGTTGGAAAAACAGGAGAAATATCTAGAATTGCGTCACTCACAGTTACAATCCTCTAAGATTGTTGTATTCAATACACTTCCATTATTCTTCTTTTTCGCTGACATTTCATCATTCCCGTTTTAAAATCCCGCCGACTACGGGATTTAAAACTTATCCATCGTCCCATCTGTCTCCGTCAGTACTGCGGTTATCGCAATTTCAATTTGAGACGTTCTAGCTTTATTTTACCGCAGTCTGGAACGTTTTACAGCGTTGTCTTCATTTTTCCAGTTACGTCTGTTGTTTCAGAAAACAGTTTACGAGCGTCTGTGAATGCACTCGTCTTTTTGGCGCGTTCGATCAAGCGTCAGTTAAAACGACAGAAACAGGAATATGCGTCTCTTCCAGCGCACAAACTTGCATCGCTACAAAGAAATCGACTTGTAATACAATTACGAGAAATCGACAAGACATTTCCATATTCTGTACGTTATTCGTCATCAAAGCGCGTTTGGCAGAAACGCGAGGCTTTGATCTCCAATTATGTAATTTGCTACAGTGATACGTCTTGTACGAGCACTAAACACGAGGCTTCCCTCAACCTCAAATCCATTTTTAAATTACAAAGCCTGCCAATTCAACAGACGAAAAATTTATGGTCTTAATAAAAAGAGACGGTTAAATGAGCAGGTGTTATAACCGGCGCGCCATGTTTGCTGAAAACTCACGGATTTCCAATATTCTCGAGGGATGAGATTTCTGATGCCTAAGGGCGAATTAGATAGGGTGACGTTAAATAGGGTCGAAACGTCGCAACGGTCTTATTAGGGCGGAATAAACACGATTTGTTGTCTCGGTGCGATCATTTCGAGAGGTCGGAAAATCCTACGAAAACTAGGACTTGTGATGGGGAATCTAAAATCATAAAAAAATTGTATCTGAGAATATAAGGTCCGAGAATTTCTCCACAAAACTTACTTCTCAGAGTTTCGGGTTAAAAAATACAATACAAATGTGTGAACCGGAGGATATGAGAGTTTATAATCCGAGAATTTGTCAAATAAGCGTTAAAAACGCAAGAATTGTTATTATATTGTTATATTGTTATATTGTTTATTGCTATATTTAGATTCTAAATATTGTTATATTTAGAATCTCGTAAATTAAAATCAGGTGATTTCAAGTTTACAACAGAGTATAATAATTTGAAAGTTTTAGATTCAATAAATTTAAGGTTATGGATTGTAAAAACTGTTTCAATGTTAAAAACATTTTACAAATTACAGAATTTGGGTTATGGGAACTATATATCTGAGAATGTAGAACCTAGAATTTAAGAATTGGTCGTGTAAACATCGAAAATCTAAAAATTAGAGTCGAAGGATGTGAAATTGAATATTCTGTGAACTTTATGTCAGAGAATTTACAATCGAGATTCTGATCATCTAGAATGGAAGCATCTTTAAATATTTTTTTTTTCATTTTTGAATTTATTATATCTATTAATTATCTATAGTTATAGCATCTGAAAATTTGGGTTATGGAAACATTACATCTGAGAGTTCAGGATCTAAAAAAACTAAAAATTTGTTACATGAAATTCTTACTAAATTTTAAATATTGTTGGATTCAGGACCTCAGCTAGCATCTTCGAATTTAGTGTTACAAAACTGAAACCTGAGAATGTAAAACCGGAAAAAACTTATATTTTGGGTTTTTGGATTTCGATTTTTATAATTTTATCTAGCATCTTAAAATATAGAATCATAAAATCTGAGAATTTAAAGAGTTATGAGTAGACAAGTATTCGAGAATTTGAATTTTAGGAAATTTACATAGAAGAATTTAGAACCCAAAATCTGAGAATTTGTGATAAAAGCACTTAGGGAGTAAAATTTCGATTTTTGAAGTTGAATATTTGAGAATAGAGATGGTGAAAAATTGAAATTGTAATCTAAGAGTATTTTTAAAATTTAAATTGAACCTTAAGTTATTATTTGATTAATTTTTTTTGGTCAGTAAATTATGACTCCGCCGTTTGTTATTTATTTTGTAAGTTTACAAACAATTTCAAGATGCAGCTAACAAGAATGAGCCTGTTTTTTCTCTTGTTTTAATATTAATGAATTGATTTGAAATATATGATATTGTCTCAGATCATAAAAGCGCAAAGTTGTCTCGTTGCGGCACCCTAACGCCTGTTAACTTCAGCTTCTACTTTTCATAAATCTGAAAGTACAAAAAAATGTGAAATCACGGTCTATGCTAAACTTGGCTTTTCCGTCGCGGTCTTCGCTAAGTTTCATAGGAAATTCAATTCTCCTAAGGGTTGTCGGTCCACTCTCTATGCATAGCCTAGGGATCTAAAACTTGATGTATTCATGATACGAAATTCAGTCTAGTTGCGGATGTACACCCGTCGAAAATTATATTGTGTGTGTTAGAAAAGTGGATATTTTCTTTCCAACGCTAGCTCGGAGATAATTACTGGATAAAATTGAACGATACGTAATAAAGGCGAGAGGGTGACGGATCAAGGGAAAGTAATCATCTCGGTTGATCCTTAATAGCGCTTAGAACGAACTTAGTGTATCTTCCAATCTAACACCGAGCTTTTTCGGAGGCATTGACACAAATAAATACGCGGGACTTTCATTCGCAGCTTCTTATTTTTGGGAATAAGCAGATTCAAGCTTAGGCTATTGATAGATTGCAGGAAATTAAAAACAGAAAATACTGATATTTTACAACCTGTCATTCATCATTTTAATACCGGGGACATCACAATCTCCGAAATTAATGAACCATAGTTTAAAGCTTCCATCTTTTAGGTCGATTTCCCAGCGTTGACATTTAATGGCCCGGACAATAAAATTTGTAAAAAATCGCAGCAGATGGTGCTTTAATAAAACGGGGAAATTTATCTGCAGCAGGTAGCGTGTTTCAAGGGAAATTGCAGTCTTTGACTCTGTTTTCTCACGGTCCTAAACAAATAGTTGCTTAAGAGCAATGGGCCTCAAATTTCCCGTTGTAATCTGCACTACTGTACAATTTCTGACATTTACATGTTACATTTATCACTGGAGCGGCTCTTAGCTTGAAGTGAATAGTTTTCGACGATTTTCGAGCTTGCTTGAGGTCAGACTTTGTATAATAGCGAACCGGTTTTTTCTTGAGATTGCTCAACACTTTCCACTTTGAGCGAATTAGGCTCCGACTTCAAAGGCGAGAGAAAGGAAAGCAACAATAGACGCGAGTAAATACCCATACACGACTAAGAAGATTAAATAGAGGAAAAACAAGCGAAAGTGCTTTTACCAAATGAAACAACAGAAAATCATACTCAAATGTTTGAATAATGGAGGAACATCAAGGGGATGCGCCGGGAAAACGGAAAGGCATGTTTGGCCTTTACTTCCTCGAAATATGTTCGAACAATGGTTTTGTTTTTCGGCGGAACTGTCATTCCTAGTTCACAGATGATAAAAAAATATGCAACTTTACGTAATTGTTTTGCAAATGTGTACGTGTGAAAAAGTGGTGCGATTATTTTTTATTTTTTGATTATTTTCGAGCTTGGTGTAATTCTAAAGCAAATTCCCTCGTTTGTCTCGCATTCAGGTAGCAATTTTCCACAACAAGTGAAAGATTGTTGTGGCAATCTGGGAAAAAACTCGGGAAATCTAAATCCCGCCATAATTTGAAGAATTTAATCAAAATACGCGTTTACATATCACTCCGTTCCGCTTTAATCGGATGATGTATATTTTGTAGTTGAAATCAGCATGTAATCCGCTCGCTGAACCGTCGTATTAATATGATTTAGAAGCTCTACTTTAATAACGCAGTTATGTAATTTGTAGTTCAGTGCGGAGTTGTGTACACAAAAGGGCCGAAAAGCGTCGTGGGGGTTCCAAATTGGAATGTAGTCAAGGTGCAAATTGATACTTAGTTATAACTTATCAAAGTCCTGGCAACGCCGTGCTTGTTTGACAAACGTACTTAGGGTGAAATGAGGTTGCAATCGAATGGAAGGTCGGAAACGAACCTTTAGTTTCAATTTGACAATTTGGATTTGATTCAGACGAAAAAAGAAGTTCTTGGTGTTTTATTGTATGTCCGGAATGACTTCCTACAGTAAATTTTATTTATAGCAAGCAGAGACGTTCTCAGGTAATTTTACATCCACGGATAGTCAAAAGGGGCAGCGAAGCGGCCTTCCATTAGTCGGCTTTATTGAGATTGATCAACCTTTTTTTCTCAATTGAATGAGAGCAGACCGTCAGTCCACTTCCCTTCAATTTGGATAATCAATTTAGCTGATGTAACAAGAACGAAGACGTATTGAACAGTGAACGCAAGTTCGGCGACTTTGAACAGGCAAACTTAGTTTTTTTAGATTTATAATTAAGGAATGGAGTGTCTAGGAAGTTTAATGATCTGATAACACACTCATTTTCACAAAGTAAAAAATGACTCGTCACTCAAAATTTTCCACTTTCGAGTAGCTGTCGGATTTATCTACCATTTTCGTACGGTTGACATACCAGCAATATGTTCAGATTATAAGCGGATTTCCATTCGGTGCGCTTCTAGGTTCAGACAGTTGAAATCTATGAGTGAAATTCCATTTGTGCTAACACAATAACTTATTCACATTGAAAACTAATACTTTAGAAAATTGTCATGACATTTTTGTGGATTTGAAATAAATCACTTTTTTGTTTCTCATCCACTTATTTAATTAGGTATTTATTTGGACGTATTAAAGGATTAGGCCGGCCAAATTGTGTAGGATTCCGGATTAATGGCGAGAGAAGAAATAGTGCGGAACAATTTAAGAACCGGTTCGGTCCCATAAATGTTTGCTAATTCCATTAAAGCTGTTACAGCGCGTCTTCGTCAAGACATGGCATTGAAAGCGTCTGGTGTCGGAAGGATTTGGCTCTTGCATTGTATTCGCTAAAGGTTCCACTAATTCTATATACATTTACTATGTAGCAGTATGCTAAGTGACTGGTACGAAACTTAAATTGAAGTTGGATGGAACTAATACCAACGTTGTCTTACAACTAACTTGCCGCTGTTATTTCAGGAACCGAATGGATTTTGGATTAGTTGAGTTCCAAAGTGGCTTCTAACTCGACTTGCGGGCGGCTCTGATCGATTTATGACAGTATAAACCAATTCATTCATCTCTCGTCTCGACCGATCTGCTAAGGAATCGTTAGGATTAGTAGAATTTGCGCCTGAATTAGGACATACACGAGCCAGATGAGGCATGTTCGGAATACTCTAGTAACTTCTAATTACTTGAGAGTAGTTTGGCTTCAAACTTCGTCACAGACTTCGCCGAAACTTCATAAATACTAAAAAAAAAAATAAACATTTTACATGAAAACGTCTAGACTTGGTGTTTTTTTTTATATATCAAAAAGAGCAAATTTTCCACGTCACCGTACTTCGAAATCGTACAAGTCGCTCGTTATCTCGGTAAAATGACGAAAAGACCGCGCTTTAATAAACCGTAGCCTGGACTTTATTAAATTTGGCCCGGGCGTAATTAAAGTATGACTAGCGAGATATAATTAAACGAGAGAATAACATTGCTGTTCTCTTCCGAGAGGAAATATTATCGCCAGTCACAAATTAAGTCGGCGCCAACCGCCGCGCTTAAAACTTTCCACTTTTTTCTTCCCGTTCTATTTAAAGTGGCAAATGCCGAAACCCGGAAGCAACGAAATAACGGACAGAGATATTCCATTGGCAAATATTTAAGGAAAGAGATATAGCCGGAGAAACGACGATTCACTATTATCCCGACTTTCCACTTTTGTTTCATCGACGGACTAACAAAGCAATTCTGGCAGGTATAATTTCCTACCGAACTCCTTCATCCTTCAGCCGTTAAATTTTAATACCGGAAGCACGATAGCGGAGGTGAGAGCGAGAGAACCGGAAGAGCTTTGATAACCGGCAGTGATCTCCGATCGGGCAGAAATTCAGATTTCCTGAAAAAAACGACAGCAAGGGAAGCAAAAATTGCATCGGTTGTGAAAATCAGTCCAGCAATTGAGTTCGTTATAACCTAGTTTTTATTGTAAATGCATCATTAAAACGGAAAATGAAATTGAGTGGACACAATTTTATTTTTATGTTCTCCGATTCTTATAACAAGGTTTGTAGGTACGTTGTTATGATTTAATCGAAAGATTTTTGATCGTCATAATGATTCACTATTTTTTCTACATTTGTAGTTTTCTCGGAGCTTTATTACGTGCTCATGCACAATATAATGTACAACAAATATAAAGTCCTACTGTTTGAATATAAAGAGATGTTAAGTCTCATTTTTAAGACGAAGCAAATAAAATTCAGGAAGAAAATAAAGGCGGATCAATATACTGCAAGAAAGATTTTACCCGGCGCATCCACCATTTTTACAAATAAAGAAATGTTTTGTTTGAATTTTAAATGGAAAATGATTGAAATGTGATATTCAGTACAGTAACGTTAAGCTAATTATATATCGGTACATATAGAGACATTTCGTTGTTTAGTCTGTATAATCTCTGGTTAAACATTTAAACATTTCTCTCCGTTTCAACGAGCATTTCGGTCGAAAATGCAACATGATCGATACTAGCATTTATTTAGCCGTGAGTTATTTAACATTGCAACGTTTTATGTTGTGGCTATTTTATAATTCATCGCTTTTGTTGTCGACATTTTCCCGTTTAATATTTTAGGAGTATATTAACAAAAACAGGCACGTATTCATCTAATTATGTAGCAGTTTATCTGTATGTAATTAATCATTGGGTGAACAAAAATAACTGTTCCAGTTTTTTTTTCTCTAAATTGTTGATTAAATTTGACAGCAGCAAACCGGAATTGAAGTGTGATTAAACTGATTCTTGATCTCAGAAACTTAGTTTACGTTGATGTGAAACAATTAGGGAGGTTGGGTCTGTCAGAGGTCAATAGTATGGTCAACAAGACAACCGGAAATACATATATCGTACAGTTTCGCCAATTTCAAGTAAAAATTTGTATTCTCAACTGAAAGTGTACTTGTCGATAACCCGATATAAATTTCTGTGCGATGTGTTCGACTGCTTCTGGAGAGGTATTTCTGTTTGAGAATACATATTTAAATATGCATCCTAAGGACTTTAGGAATATCTAGAGAAAGGTAGATATATTCTCAAGAGACAAGCAAGCAAACGAAGTAGAAGTGTTTTTAATGAATACGTAACGACGAATTTTAAAATAAACAGAAATTGTAATTGAAAAATACATAATGTACGACTTCAAGAAAGCTTGTAGATATTAAAATTTCCATTTTTGTTTCTTAGTCATGAAAGTCTTTTCGTGGAATTTATAGTTTGATTTTTTGTCAGATACGTTCGTTATCTTGAGCTTTGAAATTATCCTTGGCCTTCTGCTCAGCTCCTTCAGTTTTTGAGTTTCTCTCCCGTCGTATTTTCTTTGAAGACCACTCTAATTTTCTTACCGCGATTTGTCCACAGAATGTTAAACGTGCGTATTTACGACTTTATGCGGTCTTGTTATGATAACGGTAAGTCCCAGTTCCTGTGGTTAGAATTCCAGAACTGAGGGGAAAATGCACAACTCTCGCTCATTATTAATGGTGGGTAAAAGGATACAAGTCAAGAGGCAGGAAATAAATTAATTTCCTTTGTGGAGATTTACTGTCTCGAAGAATCGAAAGAAACAGGTCGTGTTTTCTTAGTACCTCCTCGAATTTAATTAGTGTAATGACGTTAATCATTTGTCATATGGAAATTTCTTAGGCCATATTGTCGTTGTCATGCTGCATCACTGCTCGTCGCCTGTCAACAATATCCTTTCAGTTTGTCTCTTTTGTGTTCGCTCGTCTGACTGATGAATGTGTCTGTAGTAATGTTTGTCTTTTTGGCATAACGTCAGAAGTTTGGAGGGAAGCGGACGTTTTTCCTCCCCCATACGTCATAAAATGGTGAAATTATTAGGATTGTTTGCATTGTTGTGAACACCTCCATTCCGGTTCTTCGCTGTATCAAATTAGCGACGCTCTTGTCATATTAAAGTTGCAGCATAATTTAAAGTTTGTGAACTTTAACTTTGTTTGATTTAATTTGCATAATGGACGAACTTTGACGACTGCGTGTGTACAGGTGGGAAGTTCGACCGTCTGGGTGCATTTAATGAGGGTTTTGTTTGACGAAATTACAAGTTTGGAGAAAAGACTTGTTGCCAACGAGTTTCCGCCACGATTATTGCGCGATAATGGCCCGGATTCGGTGCATTAACCACCTTTGACTTTATCTTATCGATTATTTTAAAGCCTGTTGCGCCATTTAATAAATTGGATTACTTCAGATGCAACGTTATGGAGATTAAGGCCTATTAAACTCAAAATATGTCGGTTGTTTACCTTATCTGCAAACGAGAGCTGAATTTAGAGCACTACAAAGGAAATATGGAAATCGAAATTCAGATATCATGTAAATACGTTTTTTTTTTTACATTATAAAGATTCTACTTGCTCCATGGGCTTACAATGTTACAAATAAGGCATCATGTGAGATTTGTTGTTTCATCTTTTTTGTTTTTATTCCAGCTCGTGGGCGGCGAGTTCGACATGGAGCTCAACTTTGTTATACAAGATGCTCAAAATATACGACACATGCTCGAGCTGCTCGATCACTGCCCTCCAAACTTACAGGTAAGATAGAAACCGGGACGGATTTCTTATTGGAAATTGCACAGACAGATTTCTCGTTCAGATTCATTTTGTGACGCGACGTGCCCGTAGAATCCGAAGAGAAACTTGAGATGAGAACGACGGCTTGGTTTACACGAACTCACCAGACGTTTAGTTTTAAATTAGTTCGCGAACATTTCAATGAGTCTTTGTTGATTCAAATCATCGAGAAGATCCGCGAGGCGACTTTGGAGCTTCACGATATTAATTTGAAGACTTTTAATAGTTCAGTTAGTTAACTACCAAACAAGGAAAAATTTTCTTTGTCGTGTTGTCTCTTTCGCTTTTCAAGTATTGTAAAGTTGAAAAGCGCAGAAGTTCCGTTTTAGTGTCTGTCTTGCCTCTTCCGGTATCGGTTTCCGTTTCTCTCCCTGCCCGCACCCCGGAACCATAAAACCAATTTGGATCTGATGAGAAATAAAACCGGTCCTCCGTACGTTTTATTACTTTTCCCCCTTTTCCCTTCATCGTCGGCTCTCATTAGCCAGATCATAGCGATTTGATTTCACTTCAGCTTCCTTTGCCTCACATTCAGGGGAAACTATTATAATAATTATTATTACACTGGCTTGCCGGCGTCGGGCACACGTTCAGATGATGTCTTCATTTGATCCCCTAACAATGATAATTATCAACCCCACATCGTAACTATCGTAAAAGACGAACTTCGTCACGTTCGAATCGACCTTTCTCAAATTACTAATTAAGCTGACACGAGCGATTTTTATCGAGATTCTTATCCGTATTTGTTTTCCGTGAAAATGGTTTGTTTCCGTCGTTAATGAGATTTTTCTGTCGTATCTTGATGTAGTTCCCACATGACAATCTGAATTTCATTTTGTTTGGTGTTTTATGGCATCTCGTTGCGTTGCAAATGTATTTATTTATATGTGTCGTAATTCGGTCGTTTCGTGGATAAAACTTGCATTTTATAAAGAGGCAGATATCGAATGTAGTCGTAAATTTATACCATTGGGGACGTATCTGCAAAAAGCTCATGCGAAGTCGAGTTTTTTTCTTTGTCTCGTTCCTCTTTATTTTTATCGGTAGATTCTTCCGATACCGTTTCCTTTAAGTCCGCGACATGATTCATGGGATCCGCGCAGTTTTCGGGACGGTATCTTTTTACAGTTTTCGCATGAATAAGGAAAAGTTATTGTTTTTCGATGTTTTTAGCGTTTCCAGTCGAAGGAGCTATTGTTTCGTTGATGTGAAGGGAGAAAGCGCGGAGTTTGTAATTAATTTCCTGTCGATATAAGTGAGAGTTCATGTCCAGATGTTTCGAAAAAGAATGGCTTTAGGGGGAGGATTTAAAAAAAATTAGGACTAAACGTAATATCCATTTAGCTTTTTTTCTCAGTTTACTTTGTTTTTGTGAAATCCGTAATGTCTGCTTTGAAAAAGGTGGAATAAATAATGGACAAAATAATAAATTATAAATAGTCTCGGCGCATCCATCAATTTTGCCGATTTTAAAGTTTGATTTGATGTTTTTCTTTGTGATCGAAGCATTTTTAATTGCAATCATATCGGTAGAGCAATTAGGACGGTGAAATTACCCTAATCCCACAAGAACTGCTGCCTCATCTCGGTAATTACTGCTGGCGTATTCCCTGCTTTTTACCGTTGATTCGCAACTTTGTGTACCGGTTCGTTTCCGATTATTTTTTTCTGGCTCTCGCCCTCGAAATTGATGACTTTCCCACCGCAAACCTCCACTTTCCAGCATCAGCTGACCGCTTTAGTCCATCGATCTTGTCGAATTAGTGGGAAAGAGACCTAAGAGAAGGAGGCTGAAACAAACCGCACCTGAACTGGACCTGCTGGATGGATCTCCGAACCAAATTGGCTCTTAAATCACACCTCTGCTCAATTACAAGTTGCTGGCTTCGCTTGCATAGACCAACTTTTGCTATAGACGAGCAGTTGCCGATATCGCACAACTTTCGGTTAATGCTCAATTGCTCTTGAGAAATGGTTGGCGTCCACGATATTTCATCTTAGATCTTGATAAATGACGGTGGTATTTTGATTTTACGATTATGGATGATGTGGAATTATCCATCATATGAAGGATTAGTGTTTTTTTTCTAAATTTTTTGGTGTATTCAAATAAAGTCGTCTCTTTTGAAAGTTTCAAGATAACTCTCGGTTTCTTCGTCTCCTTTTTTCTCATCTCAGGAACAGTCGGTTTTTATCCTGTTTTTTTTTTTTTCTCAACCGCCGCCTATAAATTTTACACATGTAAGACCTTAATACAGTTTTTAGGGCGGACGCGGATTTATTAGTTTTACATGTTTTGCCATCATCTCGGTGGCAGACGAAGTTACAGCTTCAATTCCTCAAAAAACTCTGTACATTCGAATCGTAGTTTCAGAAAACTGCCCGCTCGACCGCCGAACAAAGTTTCGTCGAATTCACCAGCAAAATGCGTCAGGTTTTTGTGGTGGAAACATACCTGAAAATATATAAACGGTTTATTTGATTTTCATGTTAGGTGCTGAATGAACGCGGAGAAATATATTTTTTTAGGAAACGCGGTAGTCAATTCGGATCATATTTCTTCAAGAACAACGAACGTGATTCTTTCAAAAATACGTTGACAGCGAAAATTAAAAAAGTAATTTATCATGATATCCTTGAAGTTGTTCGAATAATGGGAATATCGGCTGACGAACAGAGATCAAAGTAATTAGAATCTTATAGAATTAACGAGTCATTTAAAAATAAGAAAAGATGTTTTGAAACACGATGAAATTCATTATATTTGCGAAACGACGTCTGAAAACAGCTGAGCGTCGTTTTTCAAAATTATGAGGACATCTCAGGTGGATCTATATTACCTAACGATGTTAGTATGTTATTTGAAACAACTTCATCAATAATTTTTCTCCTATTACACGGTCAACTCGTGTTGTTCCTTCATTTATTTCTTTTTTTATTCCACCCGAAGACACGCCATTTTCGGTATTTATTTACTTTCAGTGAGAGCATGCAGATGCTAGTTCATGTTCGGAATAATAAAGTTGTTATCATAACAAGTTTATAGAACCTTTTGGTATGTAATTAAATAAGCGTAATGCTTAGAATTACTCTAATGAAACGACTGTTGAAAATTCCTCTTCAGGTGCCATTCGGCGAGAAATTCAGAACAAAGTTGATACTCTATTATCATGAAAAGTCACATCAGGAAAGAAAACTTTATAGAAGTAGTAAAAATGTAATGTTGTGGGATGTTGTAATCATAAAAACATTACAGAGCAGTAAATTTCAGCTAAAAAACAACTCCCAAAGCAATGGATAATAAAAATATGGGGATCTTGTAGAGTTGATTAGAACGAGAAATTCAAGGTGTATGCCGGTTTAAAGTTCAACGTTTAAAAATATTTACAGACTATTTACATATTTTCTACGAGATTTTCTTTAGAAAATTTGCTACTGTTAGTTAATGTAGTAACACATGAATTATAGTTCTGAAAGATGCACCGAGGGCACAGAGTCGTTTGTTTTTTCTCATGCACCAATTGAATAGGAAAACACCATTAAAATTCAATACGCAATTTTTTATATTCGAAATTGCTAACCTGGCGTATCCCCCATTTTCTGTCGTAAGAGACAGAGTTTATAAGAAAATATACATCCATCGTTAAAACTTGACGAGGATCTACCGAGAAGTAAGTTTAGAGTCTGTTTATTTCTTTTAATTCTGGGCGTCTGTGGAAAACGTGTCATTTTTGTGTCGAAACAAAATAATAATACACAAACGTCTAGTTTTTTTTTATACGTATGGAAAAAGAAGGCACGGTTACAGATTTCTGTTGTGATGCTGATTAAAAGAAGACTTTTGTTTGTTTTTCTGTAAAATAAAGTTTCTTGTAGAGCTATTGACATTCACCGTGTTCGTCGATTTTGGCGTCTCGAGTTAGAAACGATGGAGATAATACCGTTGTTGCATCTATACAAGCAAAGTTTGAAGAGTCCTCGTGCAATTTCTGAAATTATTCAAATAAGAAAATGAAATCACTTGCGCGCATTATCTCTCGAAATCCTCTTTAAGCTCGACTAGGGTATCGCTATTGAAGCGGATTCCCCGATTAAATCCGAATGTACCGTATACACAACATGAAGACGTTGAGGATAAGAAAGAGCCGAGATTACCATTGCTAATGCATTTCGGAAGCAAGACACTATTACATCCACTAGAATGCACTCTGGCCAACATCTTCTCCATAAACATAAGGCGCGAAAGTTTGCAAATTTATGCTGTGGCACTGGATGATACACGTCTACCGTTAAATCACTGTTGAAAATTCAAATTGTTGACCGACGCTTCATTTTTTCGAGCTTTATGTAGCGAAAGCTCTGAGTTATGACTGCGGGAAAGTCGCACGATTAAAATCGGACGACGTTATCAACTTTTTCCTGATTAAACGCGAATCGGAGACGACTAGCGGAAGGGATTGTTTTGCTGCGATTTAACATCTCTTCCTTTGTGCAAACTTTGGGGGTGATATCTCCGAGGAACTCAATTTCGGCCCGAGTACGAATTCCGGGGGAGCTTTTTCATGTTCTCGTATAACGAACAACTTTGCAGACTCCTGTCGCTGGGGGAAGTCAAATAAATGAAAACAAGAATCACACTTTTAACTGCGTGCGTCGAGATCATTTTGAATGGTAGAGGAAAACCTTCATTGATGTGTGCAAGCAGCGCCACAGACCAGTTGTTTGGCCGTGATTGCGTGTAATTCGTGAGGGTTTCGGTAATCTGAGTTCCAACCTCGTGGAATTGCGGGTTTGGGGGGTTGAGCGCGTTACACATACGCACATTTGGATGAAGACAAAAGAGGCGCTCACTTCCAGCTGATAAGCGGTTCACTTCCTCCAGTAACAGATCATTAGCATTGCGTTGAGATTGAGAAAGGAGGAACACGAGCACTGTGAAAAGGGTGAAGTTTTTGTTAGCGATGTAGTGGAACTTGGAACTAATTAAATATGCCGGAATCTCAGATGTAAATAGTCCACCGGACCGTACGCGACGATTAGCAACGTGCGCCATCTGTGAACAATAAACCTATAGCGGGTCGGTAAATGCACGTTGTCCGTTTTATGTGTAATTATCCGATGACAATTTCGTATGTATCCATGTGGGCGCGTTCGATGCTAGCCATGTAAATGTCACCGTAGTACTGTATCATTCCCGAAACACGCAATCAACAATCAATAAATTACCTTGGGCACACACGTTGGACTCGATTATGGCATTGTGTACTGTGACAATATTGAATTTGTATAGTTGGCAATACTGCGCTGATTACGTTTGATTTGCGATTTAATCTGCGGGGATGCTCTCGGAAGCAATGAGGTGACATAATCAACGATATGCGCTGGAAAGAGGTGTTTCTATTTAAAGCGTCTCTTTGGAATGTATTTTGACAGTTGACAATTTATTGGAATTCGCCAATTACGCATATTTCCGCAGGCAGTCCCGTCACGACGAGAGTCCCCGTTTAGCATTTCAAATGGGAAAATTAGGCTTTCAAACGATTTGTTTCTCTAATTTTGGGGAGGCCCCGCTTCATTTCGTACATTTAACCGTCGGATATCGATTTCATGCGAATATAGCGGCCGACATAAATTGTGATGCGTTTACATTGCAAGGTTGTTAATAAATAACTTGCTTTGCTTTAGCGAACAGGGAAACAACCGTATCGTATGCTAGACCTAAAAAAATCTATGATACGAGTCGAGCACACACGTTTTCGAACTTCAACCAAATCTTCTCATCAAAAAATGCCACGTCTTTTCCAACGTTCAAAACAATAAACCTCAAAGAAAGCTTAAACTCTTCTTGCTTCTGACAGTGCTTTTATTTTCGTCATGGAAGTTTCCATCTGTTGTGTACAGATCTGCAACATTTCATCTCTCCACGAGTCTCTGGGAGTAATTTTTTAATAAATTCGAATCTGAAGATCGAAGCATGTTATCGACGGTCGAATTTAATGGAGTTAGTGTGGTGCTTTCAGACTGAACGACCCTCGACCGTTCCGGAGAGCTTTCGATTGTCGAGAGACCTCCGAATTTCGTAAATATGGCCAAAGTGAGGAAGTAGCAATTCTGTACTTGTTCTGAAAAGTCGAAAAGAAAGAGAGAAAAAAATTCGGCCGACCTCGAGTTCTTCCTCCCGTTGAACATCTCATTGTGTTCGGTTGATTTATGGTCCGACTTCTTCCCTGTCATTACATGTCGTCCTTCGGGACACCACAATCACTTCCAGCCACCGTTTACACTAAAACACTCTTCTACAGTTTAAAAGTTTCGGATTCGTTGGAGTGTCAATAAAAGGGGTTTTATTACGATTTTCGATATTTTTGATGCAGCAACGTGTATCATATGAGATGATGGGTGTACGCTGAGCGAATCTTAAGTGAAGTTTGAAATTCAAGACGCGAACGCGGAATTTCTTCCGTTTATATCGTTCGGAAAAGGGAGCAGGCGTATTCATATAGTAGGTACAGCATACGGAGGAAAAATGGCGAATTGGCTATTCGACTTGACGTAAGTTCAGCATTCGGATTTTATAACTAAGCTAAATTGATGTCAACATTGTATGTAGCTTACGTTGTCAGAACTCCACTAACTAAACTAGCCGAGCGCTCTGTTTATATAGCGTCGATTGTTACCCCCACCCTTAATAGTAGCGCACTCCGCCAAACCTCTAGATTTTTTGTTGATTTGCGGCGTTTAATCGTGAAGGAGTCCCACGAGGGTTAAAACTTTGCTTTAATCCGTTCCATTAGAGTACGGGACGGGTGAAAGTTTTTAGATAACATCTCTCGCTAGCGCGGATAAACAAACTGGTAATAAAGCTTGAAATTGTGATGTGAGCGTAAAATGTGCGATTATTTAAATTTTCGGTTGTGCTTTTCGACGTGCGAGTACTATTCCGCTTCAGAGAAATAGAAGGGAAATCACATTGCGGATCGGCACTCAACCGTAATACGAAGTGATAGGTTTTGCAGCCGTCAGGAACATTTTTCCGTTTCGACACGCATCGTGATACGATTCGTTGTTGATCTTGTTATTGTCATCTATATGTGCATTAGATCTAGGTAGTACACGGAAAAATTACCGAAAATTTACGGGAAGGAGTGCAATAATCCGCTAAAGTTAATCGAAACGATCTCTTGGAGAATTTGTTACAAAGAACATGCAACAAACTTTTTAAATTATTGGCTTAGAAGGAATTCTTGTAATATTTTCTTTTGGGTAAATTGTGAGGTAACACACACGGAATTTTTTTCTTTTGATCAGAGTTGTTCTTAAAACTGCAGCACGGTTGTAAAGTGTACGCGGATAAATATGGACAAGATTGTATTACAGTTTGTTGTTTTTTCATAAACTGATTCGCTTTCATTCGGGGGGAAACTGCCGCTGAATTTTGCGTTTTAATTATGAACGAGAGTATTTTTGACCCTTCAGAATCTCGTCATTGTCATGCATGAGAGCACCGAAACCAGCACCCTGATAATTTTCATGTTGATTTTAGCAGATTTATCATTGTTATCGCAGTTGGAACATTTGCAGCGGACGTCGTATCATCGATGCCATCACGTCCAGACAAACGTTGATTTTCTCTCACGATAAATCCGCGCGTCGAGGATTTTCCCGGGGAAATTTCGGCCCATCCGCAACTTATTTAATAATAGGTTGCGATGAGGCAGTTAAGAACTCCCGACGAGTTCCAAACTTTTAATAAGGAATGATTCCGAAGATCGTTATTCACAAGTTTAGAAGACGTAACACGTACATGACGCGAAGAGATGAAAGAAAACAAAAAACTTTATTCGACTTGACGAGGCACATCAATCTGCTTAATGAACCCCGTAAGGATTTATTCGGTTTACTAAGTAAATTCCGAAGATTCTTCCAATTCCGGAGAGATATTTATTCCAAAACAAGAATTGCATACCGGGACGAAGGACTTATCTAAACGTTGGCGTCGACAAACAAATTTAAGTGGAAAGTGAAATCTAATAAAACATTCAAGTGTTTGCGTATTTGGGAGATGCGGAACGAATAAAGTGTTTTATAATCGTCTGTTTCAGGTTTTAGGTGTTTCGAAACTGCAGTTGAAGCGAGCTCGGTAAGCCCGTAATCATCCGGCACTTAATTGGTATTTTTTCGTTGAGTTAATATTACACTCCAAAAATGACTGCGTTTGAAAGGCAGCTGTGCTTCCACTTTGTGCAAATGGAAGCAGCGCATTAAAGGATAATTGCCTGAAAAATTATCTGAAAACTGAAAGATTCTGTTTCATCACCGACGTAATTGGAGAATTGTAGATAGATTTCGTCAAACCTTGTTCTCGTGCTAATTACCTCTAAAATCGATTTGTACCTGTTGATGACATGATCTGACACGTCCAATCAAGTGCATCGAACCTACGTCAGGTACATTTATAGCCAATCGTAAACAATGATGAATGGGTGCGCTAGTGGTAACCAGGGGAGGAATTTAAAGAAACTTCCTTCATTAATTCTTTCGTTTTAAAAGCTTTACCCCAATAACATTCCCAAAACTAATTCCAGTGAGAAATTTCCAGAAACCACGAGACCCGAGTAAAAGCTCTGGGAAACGCCACAGGGAGTTTGCGAAAGGTTTCGCACAAAGTTTTGTCCCTCCAGAGAATCATAGTTTCTTTACAAATACACCGTTTTTAATATATTCGTTTTGTCTCTATTTTACACTTCCGTCATCAAAAATACATTACTACGAAATTTACATCTTCGCGATGCTAATAACTCGGTTAAGATAAAAGCGTCTTTTTCATCACCTTGAGATCTTCAAAGCTTCCAATTTCTAACGTTAATTTTCTTCCTTTGAGAAGAGTTAAATTTTTAACGAATTGTTAAAAGCTTGCACGAAAGAGCGATCTTTCGAACGAAGGAGAGAAAATATGCCTACGGTTGACAAATACGGCTAATTGCAACCTACAATTTCCCTTAATAACAACCAACGCATTAAACAATATTTACCTTGCGCCAGACGACGGATTCGCATACGATATTCGTTGCACAGCCAGTCTTGTACACTATTTGCATATTCATGTTTGTTAATTTAATTTGCCAACACAATAACGGGGCAAACAACGTGCCTTATGTTCCATTATTGAGTTAGAAAGCGAACAAGGGTGCACTTCTTGCCGAAATGAGCATTTTTACGCAATTACCACAAAAAACTTAAAAACGGAAATGAGATTGCAATTTCATACAGAGCTAAGAGAACCAGCTTCAAACGACCCAATTCTGTAGGATTTTTCCTAGTCCACAGCTGGTTTTGCTATCTGAATAGTTCAAAGTATATGAAATAAATCAATCAGGGCGCGTAGTTGAACGAGAGATTCCAGCAAGACATGCGGAGGAAATGCCAGATTGCAGCGGGTTCCGGTTACATTACCTTGTGCACAGTTATTTTACAAATTATGGCGCCTGACACGTCCCTAGGGATTTTGTCAAGTTTCAATCCCGATAACTTAGAACACACTGGAAAAACACGTTTCTGGGTCAGCTCAACTACCAATCTTCTCAACATTGTCCTGATAATTTAACGTTTGAGTTGCGTTCTATTCGTCCACATCTGGAGCAGAAAAAATCGCCACAGATCATTTCTTTATGCTCTCCGTCTGCTAATGACATGAGAAAAATTGCATCATCACGTCGTCCTTCTTCCAAAATCCCTCCTGATTTATTTGGGGTTCCTCCTTTCCTCGATCGAAAAACGCGACATGACGTCTCGGACATCTTAAATTGCATTGCACAAACCGGAGTCGGTCCGGAAAGGTCAAATGGAAACGGACGTGACCATCTTTTACACCAGAGGCACAACTCTCGAGCGGAATTGCCAGTTCAACTAGATGTGCTCCCGTATTTACGATGGCTGTTGAGGTGGAGCGACTCCAGACATAATTCAACTTTATACCTGACCCCTTCTGTGACTTTTTCCGGAGAAAAAAGTGCGAGCTATGACGGATACGACAAGAGAAATTATGGTACTTTAAAATTTTAAGGAGATTTCAAAGTGAATAATACAATCACTAGGTCGTAACATCTTGTCGTTCGTCGGCTCATTGTTAAAACATACGATTCCTTAGGGTCGGTGCGTTCTTTTATAATTCAGTTTCGTGGGGACTTTCGGTTATGGAGTTTGGGAACTTTGACGAATAAATATTAATCCCGAGAAGAGAATGCGATTGGCTGGTGGAAATGTCAATAGTTGGACGGTAAATATTATAGAACGAGAGGTCCGTTTTTCTCAAGGACCAGTTTGCTAATCGGTTGAAATCGATAGGCACACACATTTTTACAGAACATTAAAAAAGCATGCTTATCATGCCGTTGTAAAACCAATGTAGTTTAAAAATGGCAGGTCAGCTTTATTTCTGATGCGAGCAAATATAGCTAACTTTGCTCTATTGAATCAGAAAGATATAAAGACTTCTCAATGAAAATATTCTTACGGCAAAGTTAATTAGCTTAATACTTTGGAGCGAAAAAAGTTGAGCTTTAGCACGAATTACTTAATTTTGGTAAAATGAAAAGAAAAGATTATGATCTCTTTCTTCAAATACATTTAATTAGATTCTTTTCCATAGGATTGTAAGTATCCATGTATGTTTTTAGGTCTCATGTTTTCAGTGTCTTTAAATCCTAAAGAGTCGAGTGTGATTTTACGGTAGTTCTTAAAATGTTTATTTCTTGGATTGTTTGGATTTGTATGGGATGCCTACTCTGCTAAAAATAGCTAAATGCTATTCCCATCAGTAAACCATTTTTTTGTCAAGCTGCAAAATTTGTGGTTCATGTCTGTCAAAGGTTAAGGTAGGTGTTGATTTTTTTAGTTTATATAAATATGGCTAAATCTTGTGGACGAGTTCTATACGATAATCCCTTTGACTTTCTCACGTGTCAAATGGACGCTGACGGCGCTTTTTTCGTTAGTTTCGTAACATTCTCAATCTTGACTAAACTCCTCTGATTTTTTTTCTACGACTGTTTTTCTTGTAGATTACCGTTCTGTTGCAGAATCAATCGTGGAATTCGATCCAAGTGTTTAGAATAGAATAAGCTCATTTTCTGTCCGTTCATTCATTGAAGCTTTGTGCTTTAAAGACAATATTTTAATAAGTACAACACTTTATCCACAACTGCTTCTAACGGCGGGCTTCTATTCTGTTTTAGAAAAAAGAATTGCACAATTAATCAAACTTTACATGATGTTGCAATTACTACCCCATATGCTCATAACTCATAACTCATAACTCGCGAGTGACTGACTTTATGCTACTCTAAACAGTGAAATTATTAATTCATAATGAAGCGCTTGCTAAATTGGTTATAGAACTGTATTGGTTATAGATGAAATGGAACCAACAGGAATGATATTAATCGCTGTAAAATTACAAACAGAATGTAGGCATTTGGAGTTATTATTACAGTTGATACACCAAAGTATTCGAAATTTATGACGTTGCTACTTAATTTACGTGGATACTTTAAACGATGTATATTTCTCAAATTTTGAATTTTTTGCGATAAATCAAAGATTTGCGCTCAAAGAAAAATGGGGAAATATGATAAGAACTCATTTATTTTTAGTTGAGTGAGCAATGAGACGATTTTTTTGGAATTTGTGTTAGGCGATTCACATCAGCGTCGACAAAATTCTTCGTTATGTGAATTTTGAATGTATACAGCACAAATGGTAGTAAATACGCGTACTACAGTTTCTTGTTAACTCAATTTCGTAGATACAATTGAAATATGAGAGCTCCCAGAAACTTATTCTGCAATATCTCCGGATTTGGAATATTAAAGCGGCTAGCGATTATAGCGACTCTGATTTTCTTTTGTTATAGGAATTTGAGTTGAATGATTTATTTTAAAATTCACATAAAAATTACAAACACGTAATTGAAAACTTTGTATTTTTGTTGGAGCATTGTTTGGCCGGTGCATCCACCAAAATTGCACATACTCTATTCTATTATTGTTCGTATACAAATGTATTTTTAGTTTTTGCTTTAGCTTTTTGACATTAAAAAATCGATTGAAAATTCCCGGTGACTACGAAATTTTATTCATGATCTAACAAAACATGCAATAAATGTTTAAATCAATTTGTGTAGTTTGTAGAAATTTACTACAGCTTCGTAGTTTGAGAAACTTAGAAGCTAATAGTGTGGCGACATGATCGCTGTTATAACTAACTTCATAGTTGTTGGCTTCTTATTCTGATGTAGAGTACACCGGACTGACGAGTTATAAGCTTCATTAACCTCATTGGAGCACACGTCCCGTCGGTTGTTGATGTTTGTAGGTTAACTTTCGGTTAAAACAATAACCCAACCGATAAACAGCAAATCGTGTGGCTTAGTGTCAACAATGGCATCCTAAAGAGTTGTTTCCCACGAGAGCAATAGGCTAGAATGTAAGGAGGATGTGGGCCGTCTCGACGGCCCCGACGCCGGACTCTAAATCCAGATGGATGAGGCCGGACGTGCTGAAGCCGCAAGATAGCGCATGCAAATATCCGCCAAGGGATTTATTGTACTCGAGCTTTTCCTCGCGAGAATTTTAACTTTTTTACACGTTCTTATCTCCTAGAGACACGTACATCTTTCACGTGAACAACCGATTCTAATCTACTTACGAAGAGAACAATCTCGGGCTTTTTGTTGACCGGTGTTTTTTTTTTCGGTGGTGGAAAAAGAACTGTTTTTTTCTTTCGCTGATCCGGAGTAAAATAACGGACAATCAATTAAGGGGAGGAAGAAATCAAGGATTTGGAATGTCTTCTAAGTGGTTCTATTAGTAGGGAATCACGTACAGGACGAGCTATTAAGAGGAGGGAATGTCGATTGGGTCTTTGTAGACGCGAGGAAACATTTGATGTGCAGATTATTGAAATCGTTCTATTAAAGGTTAAACTCACCTGATTGAAATTCTGTTTGATTGAGTTTTACTAAGAAAACACCGCTCCATTTCTGGGACTTTCTGTCCGAGCTTAAGCCCGGATTGAGACAAAATAGAAATTAGTTTAAACTTTGGGTTATAAAACATACGGTCACGTTAAAGCTGAACAAAAACCAATCCAATTAATTGAGAACATAGTGCCTCACTAGGCGCTGTTTGTTTAGTTTTCGTTAATGCTAATGGAATGTCAACAAGTTTACCTGTGTTATTCTTGAATAATGTTATATGAACAAACGAACTTAGTTGGAACTAATTTGTGATGCTGGGCTCGCAACGCTGTTTGTTTGAACATCAACAATACCTACGTACAAGTTTTTTTTTTTTTTTTTGATCCCTTGCTTTATACTTTTATGCTTTGCTTTGTATTGCAATGGTTCTATTAATCCTTTTTGTTTGTTGGTTCAAATTGAATGTTCATCTTTTCATCTACTGAAATTTACTTTAAAAGAAATAAAGGTTTTTTATAAAAGAAAGACTGATCTAAAAGAACATGGTAACATATTTTTTACTTCTCAATTCCTTTATGTATCCCACTTAAAATATCCGTGAACCATCGCGTGTGTTTTTGTTTGGTTTTTCAGAAGAAATAGTCAACAGTTTTTAAAGTCAGAAGCAAATAAAAAATTCTTTGGTCTGTTTTAGAGGCAAATTATTTCAAGTCTGTTGCGATGCTATCTGCAGTATATGCTATGCTATATGCAGTCTGAAGTTTTTTTTGCTACTTTAGTGAAAAATTAAAATTAAATCTCTTGTTGCAAAATATACTACTGCAAAAATTTGTATTAAGATTAGTTTTAGTTTTTGCAAGTAAAAATATCAGACATATTTGTGATCTACAGCAAATAAAGGTTACTTCAGAATGTTGCTCTAAATTAACCTAATATGATGTTGCTCATAAGTAAAGTTCATAAAGATTAGATTAGGTCAGATTAGGTGTTGGCTCTTTCAAAACTGAATCGGTCAATTACAGTTTAAGAGATTACATGGGTTCCGAAGGTTAAAATAAAATATATTTTTTCATATTTTTTTTAGTAGTAAAAGAATTATTTTACTGAAACTTTTAAGTTTAACAAAAACAACATTTAACCAATATTTTATTAGTTTTCCATTTAAAAATTTTGAAAATTCAGTCGTTGAGACCTAATGTTCGGAACAGTATTCTCGCGGTGGTCAGGATAACTCATGATATATTTATATGAAATCAAGAAACCAAATATTTTATTTTACTAGATGAGCATAGCTCATAATTGTACGAAAAAAATTAAATCTGAAAGTTCTATGCAAAAAAGTAGAATTTTCCGTAAAATCTACATCTATTGCCTTGTAAAATAAGTTGTAATCAAAGAAAAAACATATGGTCCAGGAGAATGACTATCAAAGTCCACTTTCTGACAATGTTTTATTTCCACTCAATGGGGTTAATGTAAAATTTAAACTATAAGAATTTTTATTTTAACACTTGAAGCTGTTGTAAATCAAAATTTAACTTAACATTATGTATGAGCCCAAGGGAACAGCAGGATTCAAATTTGTTTTTATTCTTTCTCACAAAATTGTTAGTGAGCGTTGATTTTTACTCTCCTGGACTCTTCATATGGATATTAGATAAAAATATCGACCCCCATTTCGGCTACCTACTTAAAGCTTTCGGTAGTATTATAAACGAAAGTTTTTATACGTATTTTTGTATTCGTTAACAAGTGTTTAGTGAACATAACATGCAATAGTCGAGTTAACGGAATAGCGTCGTGTCTAAATTTTATTTCATATTCGGCATTTTTTCTTAAATAAAATTGCTTTTTCTAATCTGGGTGAAAGCTTTACAAATCTGTCTACTAAATCTTGAAAGTTTTTAATATAACTTTCTACCTACATCTAGAGTTTTCAATTTTGTGCTGTAATGCAGGATTGCAAAACTTATTTCTTAATCAACTGTTATTGATTTTCATGATTTTAGTTTTGGAGTTTCATGCTGCCTGTGCTTAAGATCTGTTTTTATTCTATGACGTTGTGTTACTAATATTTTCGTGATAACAGTCCATTTCTCTCCAACTTCGGTAATTTCATTAACAAATCATATTGTCTAAGGCATTGTCGAACTCAGTAGGTACAATAATATATTCAACGTTAGTTACATTGTTAGATATCAAAGCATACATTTGGTACGAAATGACTGAATCACTGAAGCCTAACGGACTAACGAACCATTTGAAGGATTTAGTTTGTACAACCACAAGAGAATTTGTGATTATTGCTTCAGTCGGAACAACCTGGTGATGTGCCATCGTAGTGTATATTGCGTCTTTTTTTATTTATTTATCAGATTGAATAGTGCGTACTCCTCACCACTCTCTCAGCATTTTTTGATTTTCCCGTCGAATTGTGTTTCCATCTCTTTGAAATGTAACTCTCTAGCACCGATTCAATTTACCTCGAAACAAAGCAAGCTGTTTGCATTCAACTCGTGAGTGCATCGATAGGATTTAATAAATAGTTTTAATGGATGTAGTACGTGATCCGCAACGCCAACTCGATTTTAATCTCACTTATTTTAGCTTCGTTTTTTAAATTTTCATGATTTCGTTGAAATTTTCCCAAATCGATATCGCCAAGCTCTCGTATTGGGTGTTAGTTTGACCGACATGACAGCTATAATAACGCTAGCAACGTCGCTTCCAGACAAGCAATAATCACATTAATTGCCGGTGACCAGCTTCCAACGGATGAACGGGTCATTGCTGAGATAAGGTCACACAGGAACATAATTGCGCGTTGATATTGTCTAGATTAGACGACGGTCAGACAGAGACTGATTCGGGACCATCTACGACGAATAAACTTGTCGGTTATCTATAATCATAAACGGATTAGTTGACTATAATAAAGTACGGTTCCGTGGGACTTGTATAATTCACCGCTAATTACCGGAGTCGTTATCCTGGAAATAGAGATTTCGAGTCGAGTATTTTGTTTTTTTGTGCCAGGAGAAATAGACCGCTTTTCAGTTATTTACGTTGTTTTAGTTTTGAAAAGACAAT
This sequence comes from Cynaeus angustus, assembly GCA_030157275.1. Classification (NCBI taxonomy): domain Eukaryota; kingdom Metazoa; phylum Arthropoda; class Insecta; order Coleoptera; family Tenebrionidae; genus Cynaeus; species Cynaeus angustus. Next base: position 21,635,132 of record CM058063.1, on the reverse strand, counting down.
TGGAAGGATTTTACGGATGTAGATTTTAAGTGGACTAATCACACTATTTATTTTACCAGTCGTGATAAATCTTTGTGGTTTGAAAACTGTTTTGCTTGCGACGGATTTTCCGCTTGTTTTACAAAAGCCCGTGATACCAAATAAATTAGATGGATATTTCTCCAGAGATAAAAATATCTTCTGTTAAGGCTGTTTAACCCGGCGTATCCACCATTGTTATGATTGAATTCATCGATTTGTATACTTTTTTAAGTAGACTAAACACACTATTTATTTTACCAGTTGCGATAAATCTTCTTGTTTTGCTTGCGCGGATTTTTTGCTTGTTTTACCAAAGACCGTGATATGAAATAAATTAGTTGATCATTTTTCTGGGGAAAAAAATTGGTTCTGTTAAGACAGTTTAACCCGGCGCATCTACCACGAGTATGATTGAGCTCGTCGATCTGTTTACTTTTTTATAATTACATTTTTATTATACCGGTTGCGATAAATCTTTGTGACTTGAAAAGTATTAAGCTTGCCTCGGATTTTCTTCTCACAAAAGAGCGTGATACGAAATAAATTAGGTGGATATTTTTCTAGATACAAAATGTGTCTTTCGTTGATTATTTAACAGGACGTATCTACCATTTTTAGAGTTAAATTTGATGATCTGTTTGCTTTTGTTTAAGTGGACTAATCACACTTTATTTTACCAGTAGCTATAAATCTTCGCGGTATACAAACTGTTTTGCTAGCGAGGGATATTTCTGCTTGTTTTACAACGAGATACGAAATAAATTAGAAATATTTTTTTCAAAGATAAGAATAATGTGCTCTGTTGAGGTGATTTAACCCGGCGCATCCACCATTTTTATGATTTACTTTGACGATACTGTTTACTTTTTATGGACTCGGGGCACTAATTGGCTATTAAGCTGTTAAACAAACATTCAAAAATTACAAGCGAGACACTGCGTACAGAGTTTCAAAGCTAAAATAAAAAATCGAATTATGCTTAAATTAGAAATACGGATCACTAAATTTTTCCACTTGCCATAAAAGATTTATTTAAGTTTTACTTAGCGTTGGTTTTGTTTTTAGTCTAAATTTGAAAGTTTATTCTACTCAGTTTTTTTATTTCATTGATTTTTTTATTTAAATTAGAAAGTTTTATATTTGAAATCTTGAACTTTTCTTAGAATCAAACATCAAACGATTATTTCGTAAAAGGACGTGGCAAATCGAAAAAATTTTTCTAGAAATCGGTAAAAAAAAATATCTCGCCACTGATTTATGGTCTAATAAATCAGTTTCAGTATGTTAGGTTCTAAAAATAAAATAAATTTTCTATGGTTCTGAATGTTTTGTGTTTTTGTTGAACTCCAAACATTGAAAGGTTGGAATATAATAAATAGAAAGACACTTTATTGATAAACTGAGCCAAGATGATTTATGAGAAAGAAGATTGAACGACAGAAAATGCACGAAAATACTAAAAACAAGGCAAACGAAAATATAAAAAAGCAGTATTTAAAAAATGCTGGACGAAAAAAGGGACAAAAATAGTGGAATAAGTGTGATGATGACATAAATGATTATAATAATTAATAATAATATTATTATTTATTCAAGCCGGTTGGCACAAACGCGCACAATTTCTAACCAGTAAAATTAAAATATTTTCACGACCCGTTATAAAATTCGGTTTGATCTTCCAACAAAATTATGAAGCACATTTGTTATATCGTTAAAGACCGAACTAAAATGTACAACGAAACAATTTACGATCTCGTGAGAAGTTAATAGTTCTTTTGTCTGAAATTTTGTATTGCCGAGGTACGGTACGCTGTGTTGTGTATTACGATATTTTTTTGTATTTCTTACAGAATAGTGCATTGACTTTCTGTAGGTCTATCGTTTCCATAACAATGTTTCTCATTCATATAATTAATAACGTTGGAATTAAACCACACTAGACACTTGGACGACCGAACTGGACATTTAGGGATATCCAGATCCAGTAATGCAGTTCTCGGTAGAAGTAGCCACAAGCCTGAAGAGACATTAGACGAAACCACTTTTTACGATCCAATATCGTCAGTGTCTTCTTTAAGAATTATACATCTACAAGCTAAATGTAGAAGCTTCGAAAAAATAAATGACACTCAAAGTTAAGGGCGGATGGTGAAGATTTTTCTTCGCGAGAGAATATTGAGAGTGTTTGGAACTACATCTAAATCTAAAATCGTAGAATCGGCATTTATAATACTATTGTTTCGGTGTAGTTCATGAAGATCCATAAATTCATTTAGAAGCAAACACGAACCAATTAATTGTACTTGTGTGGAACATTGTAACAAGTGATTGTAGTATTGTGGTATGTTGAAATCTCCCAGAATTAACAATTTATTCGACAAGTGACATTTTCTGTACACATTAGAGCTGTTACAGTTGGCAGTGTAGGAATAAAGACTTAACGACAGTAGGAAATTATGGGTATTTCAATAAACTACAAAAATATTTAGACAAACAAACTTTACGATAACTGGAAATATAATAATAATAATAATAATAAAACTTGCATAGAAAAGTTAAACACAAATTACAACACGAGCGAATACACCAAATCACAAGGAACGACAAATCAGAGGGTAAAAGTCAACCAATAATACTAAAAACGCACAACAAAAATTCTAATTTGGCACTATTGATTCACAGGTAGAAAATTTGCGATTGAGTGAAATTTATGAAATGACCTTTTTTATTTGAATATTAAACATAAACCGTACATTTACACCGACGTTTTTCAAAATTAAGCAATACTTCAATTTCCAATGAATTAGTTCAGCTTAATTTAGTTTTTAATTGCTTTCATTATTATAACGATATTAATATTCCACATTTTAATTATGGTGTGGAACTGTGACAGGTGTAAGAAATAAACGTGATATATCTTATTACAGCGAGAACTGTTTTATTGAGATCTTGAATTTTAACAATAATTTAATCTCGCAGTCATTAAACTCTTAATTTTTACTACCCATTAAGTTAACGAGCGACTTTTGCGATAGAATACAACTTAGGAAACGGCAAACAGCATTAAAATAGAATTTCAACAACACAAAGGTAATGTACTGGACAGTTTTTAGTACCACATAATCTTTCTTCGTGCATTCCAAAATTGATGGTGTATTAAACTTTAAATACCCATTTCCATGTATTGTCTTATGTGCTACAAAGTAGAGGAGAAAATATTTGTACATTTGGACAATTGGAGATCCGATAATTTGCTATTAATTGATTTTTCAATTTTTAATACAATGTTACATTCACTGTATCGATGCGTACTTTTATTGATGTTTATAAAATTGCATTGGAAAATGTTTTTTTTTTATTTTACTGTACAATTTTGCTGTAATTTTAAACGATGCGAGTTTGAATTAATTAACATTCTCATGAGAACAATAGTTCGCATCCATTTGTTGTTCGTAATACCCGAAAGGGAGATAATAAAGAGAAAAATTATTTACCACATAACTTTTATTGTTGTGTTTTTTTTAATTAATATAATGTAACCGATAGTATAATATGAATACATAGAGCACTATTTGCGTTTACAAAGCATGTTTTGATAGTATTGTTTCCGACATAACTACTTCTCTAAATGGAAAATTATTCAAATTTCTGAAGTTGTTTAATTTCTTATTTCTATTAAAGCGAAACTAATTGTTAATTCCGATCCACGTCGCAGAGGAATTTCCACCTCGTCAGGTGTAGCCTATCATCCCTCGGGACCCAACACTGTTAATTCACCTCTCGTCCACTTTTATCAACCCTTTCACTTCCATGCAAGAATTTCCAACAGCGATTTCCATCGTATCATGTAAATATTTGCATCGAAAGTATGTATACGTTTCCATTTCCAAACAAGCGGTTATCCATCAAACCTTGTTTTACATGCAAATAAAAGCCTCTTATTCGATTTGGAGATGGGTGCAATAATTTTCGAAAATCGATAATCATGAATAGAATTAATATTAAACCTTTGTCGGAGCTTCACTTTGGGTCTCGTTAAATACCATCGACAGCTCGATTGGCACAGCATAACCCAATTACAGTCTGGCAACAACAATAGACGTCCTGTGGGCACCCTCGAATTTCCATAACCGATCGTCGCGTTTATGGTGGGATATGTCGTGTTTTTATGGCTCGTTGTCAGTTTCGTCTTTTTTTTAATTGAGTCATGTGTGCAAATTAATTAGAATTTCCAGGACAGTGTTTATTTTGTAACGTGGACGTGATGATTACAGTAACCACAGCCTTTAATGGAATTACTGTTTAAAATGTTTCGCATCAAAATCCACGCGAAATATGCAAGCAAGACAGTTTTATCACAGCTTCAGCAAACAAAACTTTAATTCATTCATTAATTAAGTGGGGTTTAGGTGGTACGCGGTTGTTTTTGCTTTTATCGCTATGTAAATGCGACACAAGCATTTTTACCCATCATAATTTAATTAACGTCCATCGTGATAATAAATGTTACATTTCATTCGAATTTAATGAAATTAACGAACTGAAGCCAGTTATCGAAATCGCTGCCTCGTCGTTTATTGACTTCACATCGGATTATGCCTTTTTTTCTAATGTGTGCGGCATGAAGAATTATGCGATAAAAGCCCTTTCATGAAAATGTGCTTAGGGACGAAATAACGTCTTAACACAAATACCCTCTACTAGGGTAAAAAGCGCCTTCATTTTAAAATCGGATTTGTTCGCTTCACTGCTTTTTGTCACTGAAGATATCAACTTAATGCACTTTTATTAAGCGACTTCATATTTTTACTACGATATGCTAAAGTAGTTTTTAATGAACAATGCGGAAAAATGCGCCCTTGCCATTAAATTAAATTGAAGATGAAAATTATCGGCCGTCTACTCACATTTCTACTTAATGGAGTGACAGAAGACTAAATAACGCTTTATGTCAGAGCAGGAACACTTAATCTGATTCGAGCACTAGAGCATAATTACATTTTTATTTTCCCATTTTCGGCTTCTTTAACCGCCACGTTTCCGGCAAAAACAACCACGAGCAAACTCGTAATTACGAATATTGCAGGGCCTTCAAAATGAATTTAATTCGTTTGGAAAATGGTGGATGCGCCGGGTTAACATGGACATTCTTTACGAGCTTTAATGTGTTTCTTGCTTCCGGCACGTGAGAAATTTCAACTAGTTAAAACAGATTCTGCTGAATTAGAAAGGTTCTCGGCAGCACGCAGTCGAAATTGAATAATCTATGCTCCTCCGCTGAGACGAAATTCCGAAAACTTAGGAGTTGCGTACTAATAAGTTTTACGAGCATTTGAAATTAGTTGTAGGGGCGGATAAAACGGTGGCGGCGTCGTCATGGGCTTGAACATTATGAACCTACCTTGTCGTTATAATTAGGTGTCGCCTAAGGGAAATACGGACCGATAATTTCGAACTGATGAGACAAACGTCAAAAATTTAAATTGGATTAACAGATTATCAACGGCAAAGGGGTTTTATACCGCTAGATAAAAAAGCTTTGATTTAAAAAAGATGAGTTTTCTTTTTAAAGAGATTTACAAAATATCTTTGTCGAACGCGGGAGATTTTGTATTTGAAGGGCTATTTTAGTGGAGGTTTTAACAGAATTAATGAAATACGCTGAAAAGGATTCTCTAAAGTATCAGTTTTTTTTTCGTGCTCGTTTCATTAAATAAAGTATCTAAAATTATAAACATGATTTTTTTACGGATTCTTTTGAAGTAGTGATAAGAAATAGCTCTCATGATTTTATTTTATGAAGAAATAAGTTCTAAGCGCGCATTTTTTACATACGGGAACAAAGCTGGTTAAAGAAATAGACAGCTTTAAAAATGAAATAAGGAAAAAGGACACGAAGAGTAAAGAAAACGAATGATGCAGAAACCATGTAACAGTCAAGAAGAAAAAAAACATTGGAAAAAAGTGAACAAAAAAAATAAAAATTTTGCAAATTTGCGGCGTTAGAGTAAATTGTAACAAGAATCTCGAAGATGAGCAAAATAAAAAAGTTTTTTTTCATTATGAAGATTACAAGCATATTTAAAAAAAGTTTGTGAACAACAAAAAAAACATAAAGGAAGAAGCGATATATTGAACTTTGTTGGTTAAAGTTTGTCGCAAATACGAACTATTTTTATTCTTTCAAATTACACTTTATTCAATATTTTTCGAGATTTTCAGATATGCATCAATTTGAGACGTAACAATAGCCCAAATAATAGTATGAATTATCAACCCGACATGAAAGGTTTTATGTTATCGCATTACATTTTTCAACAGCGTGCAAACGAGCTCAGTCTGAAAAACTAAAAAAACGTTTTCAATTAATTCGCATATGTCAATGTTTGTTGAAAAATTAAATCTAGTTCAGCACACAAAAGTCAAAAACCCAAAAGCTCACAAATTAGCGAATGAGTCTGATTAAATTTATTACAAAACACTCTTTGAACTGCGTGAGCGAAGGTACTCAGAGAATCCGCTTGAAAATTGAGCTAGACGAGCTTTGACCACTAACCGCTACCACCGCGCACACACCAAAGTAGTTTTGACAATTGCATGATTTGAAATCGTCACGAAAACTTATCGTAGATAAAAATTCATTTTTATGAGAACGAAGTTTGAAGGTTTAAGGAAGAACAAACAAATTTGAGTCTGCTGTTGTCGGCGGCGGAAAATATTGTCGTTGTTATCTTGCACAAATTCCATTATAGAAGATCAGGTTAAATCGGCCAAGGATGCGGTATCGATGAAGAAGCCATCAAAGACGGCACGATAAGAGCAACGTGAATATCGAACACACTTAATTAGAGTTGCCTTCAGCTGACGGTAAACACGTTTTTTAATAACAAGACGACGAGAGGCGTCGGCGTCGCGTGACTGCCGTCGTTTCAGCCAGGAGAAAATTGAATTCGAAAGCGGTTTCTGGTAATGATGGTGCTTAAGCGGGCACTTACAGCACCAAATTTACACGAAATATGTTGTAATTTTCGAAGAATTTCTAAATATTTTATAATTCTCGCGTAATTGCGCGACTACTTGTCAATTATTATGACTTCCGCCGGCGTAATTGGGAGCCATCTTTATTGCGAACGATAAATCTTCCCCACGATGATTCTAATTGCCAGGGGAATTTTAAACGGCGGGACAAGTGTTCCCGACGACCGAAATTTGTACTTATTTCTCAATTATTTGCCGTAATTCAGGGGAGTTTTTCGGGTCATTTTGTTCCAAACCGCGATTAATTTAATGTTCAATTGTGCGTCCACAGAAGTTAAGGGTTATTGCGTCGATCAAATCGACCTTAAAATGACTCGCATTTTTGGTATCGATGCGTTTTTATGCCAAATTTGCTTTTAATTTATTCAAAGGAAAAATAACTTGTTTCCCGTTTGGGAAGTCGTAGGAGTTTTTATTTGTTTTCGTTCCATTTTCTCCATGGTTTAGCTTTTTCGTTGCTTCGTCATCAATTCGTATCCAGTTAAAGATGTTTGTAATTTTGGTTCGATTCAAAGGAAGACTTTAAATTTTCGTAATGTGTACGAATCTATCGGCGCAATAAATAAAAAGGTGGGGTTACAAATCCGTCTTTCAAAGTCGGCGAATTTGCTTTAATCTTCTTATAATAAAAATGGAATTATTTAAGAGTGCCGCGATTGCAGAGAACTTTTATGTATTTCTCAGTCAAATTAATTACTTTGGACTTCTTTTAATTATTCCTCTCGGTATTAATTGAAGTGTGAATTTAATTAGAAATCATCTTTGCGAGACGTGATTGCGAAATATTCCAGACTGATGGAATATCGAAGAAATTTTGTATCGAATTAATAAGAGATCGTTCTCCATTTCTGATTATGAAAATGGAGTGGTCTCATAAAAACTTTAATCTTTGAAATATCTCTCATTTTCCCTGAAAAAATGATTAAATTATTGCCACAGATTTTTTGCCCGGAATATACTCTAAAACACTCTTTGTCTTCCACCACGATTTATGTACTCATAATGAAATTGCAAAAATTCGTTAATGTAATGGGTTTTTTCGTAACTCCATTTGCAAACGTTACATTTATTGAGATAGATCTATTTATCTTTTTCATAAAAGAGGCAACAAAAAATCTGTACGAGGATAAAAATCCTAATCCAAAAAAATAAAACAAAATTATGTACTGAAAATATAAATGGTGGAAGCGCTTCAAAGTTTTTATTTTTTGTGTTTCAGCGCGAAATTTTGAAAAAAAATTATCTCGTTTTGTGTTATTAAAAAGTTGGAAAACTGAAATTGATTTTCAGAAAATGTCCAAGCAAACAACGAACTCAGATTACTAAAACTCCATTTTTTTTGTTTTGTGTTATAATTTAAAAATTTACACAGATATTGCTTTTTTAACAAAAGGTTGTTCCGCTAGAAACAAGTAAAAATGTTTTTTTTTAAATATTGTCTTCATGACAGGAACTTTGCGCTCATTGTCTCTCGATGGAATTTTTTCATAAATCTGTGACTGACGTTACGTGGAGAGGTCATCAGGTCACTCATTCATGTCACCTACCGTCCATTCTCATCATAGTACGACGCGTAATCCAAACAGATGACACCCATCTGAGTGTCCATTTCATAAATCACGATGATAAATCGACCATTTTGCCGTTATATGCACACGCTCTACAACATCATCAGCTGGAACGGGCCGTCATTGTTTTCCTCGGGCGTTTTGTTAAAAACTCGTTTTCAGACCCCTAAAGTGAAACGTCTCAATTTTCTGCCAATGTTATAAACTCGAATTTACTAGTTTTGCGCAAGAACGCGACGTGTTTCAGCATAAAATATCTTTATTGATTGGCTAAAGCAACGACGTGTTTTATCATCTTTGCGGTCAGAGATCATGTTTAAAATTGATGGAAATCTGTTTTTGGGGGATTCACGAGGGTAACCGAATTTTTCTTTGATTTTTTTAATGAGATGTTTCGTGAATCGTTTCTTTTTATTTCGTTTCGGAGGAAAGAAATTAGAATGCTGATGCCTTTGGGCTGTCGTTATGCAACGGAATGATTTCGCATTTTCGCAATATGAAATGGCTTCGGGTTAGAGCCTCGATTCACTGATAGACTTTTACCAAAACGAAGGTATCTATTTTATTTTTATTTTATTTTTTTTCAGGCTGAAATATGGAGCGTCTTCATAGCTATACTCCGAAAAAGCGTTCGCAATCTACAAGCTTGCACAGATGTCGGCCTCATAGAACATGTACTGAAGAGGTTGCGGAATGCGGACGTTGTCGTCGCAGGTAATTTACGGTGTTCTTAATGAAAAAGAACAAAAGTTCGTAAATAGTTTCTCGCCACTTTTCAGATCTTTTAATCGAAATGCTGGGCGTTCTGGCCAGCTATAGCATTACAGTAAAAGAACTGAAACTGTTGTTTGGTGCCATGAAAGCCATTAACGCCAAATGGGTGAGTACATTTCTGTAGACATTTTTATAATGGCATTAACGAGCGTTTTTTACTTTATAGCCACGCCATTCGGCCAAACTCTTAAACGTACTAAGGCAAATGCCCCAACGGACTGGACCGGACGTTTTCTTCAGTTTTCCAGGACGAAAAGGATCGGTAAGCGGTGTTGTTTATTCCCATTTCCGATACTGTTAATAAAAACGAAACTCTTTGTTTTCGTAAGTCGTTTCCGCCGAATGATTGCAGGACCGAAGGTTCGGTGATATTACCTTTACAGGCACGTACTAGGGTCTGAAAGGACAGATATTGCAGATTTGCAGAACGTAAACTAATCCTGGAAAGAAACAAACCGGCCAATAAAATATATGAAGCGTTCGAGAATCTGAAAAATAGGAAGAAACTCTCCACGTTTTTAAAACCGAAAGAGAGAAAATTTGTTGCTTTTGTAAATTAATCAAATTTTGGATAGAAAAGCTTAAATTGCTAAAAGTATAAAAACGTAATGATCACATTTTAACCACTTAAGTCGGTTAAACTCGATCTTTTTCTTATACCCGTTGGATACACAAAAAAGAAATTAACTTGGAAAGAAATTTTTTATGTCAAAAGTAGAGGACGTTAAAATGATGACGCTAGACAATGTTTGGTTACAGTTACATCAGATTTTGGCTTTCAAAATTTCTAAGTAGCCAACTTCAATTGCATCTATTTCTTAAAAGACAACAGGACGAACCCGGTTAATTTCGCCAGAATATGTTTATTTTTATTTTTAACAACAAAGGGCGTCTTTCACGAAGTGATTCGTATTGTCCTGCGCTACAACGTATCTTTCAGTGGCGCTTCGTTTTCAGTCGCTGAAAAACGATAAACACTCTAACAATACCCCGAATCGGTTTTTCTGTGTTTGTGGAGTGCATTGCGTGCTCTTAAAGAAGCTGTTTGCACAACTAAAAGTTTTTCACTGTTATTTTTCGGTATCTCGTCCCCATCTTCTCGAAGATGCTTTTTGCTGTAATATTTCAGTGTTGATACAGATGTTGACCGAATTAGATACTGAGGAGTTTTTCAGGCAAAGTGTGGTGTGGGTGGAAACGTTTCAAGGAAGTTGTGCAAAGAAGACTTAGGAAGGTCGACTTTTTTATTAGATTCTTCGTAAACAAGTGCGGGGGAGGGGTACTTTTAATAATACGTTTTTCGGTTCAGTAACGTAAAAATGAATGTATTTGCAGTTAAATGAGGTCGTTTTCGGAGCCAGTTTTAAGGCTTGGTGCGGGAATTTTCTTCGCTTTTCTGCTTATAAAGGGTCAATGATTTTTTTTAATAAAAATATTTAACTTTGTATCGAAGGAACTTTATCGGTGATATTTTTATGTTTTTTTAAGGCCGTCGTCCTGCCGCCTCTGGCGAAGTGGCCCTACGAGAGTGGCTTCACTTTCACGACATGGTTTCGCCTAGACCCAATAAATTCCGTCAACATTGAAAGGGAGAAGCCCTATCTTTACTGGTAAGTTTGTTGTTAGAACTTGGGTCGTTTTACTTTGGAAACTTTTCAGTTTCAAAACGAGCAAAGGTGTGGGCTACACCGCTCACTTCGTCGGTAACTGCCTGGTTTTAACATCGATGAAAATCAAGGGTAAGGGCTTCCAACATTGCGTCAAGTACGAATTCCAACCGAGAAAGGTAATGGAGAACCTCAAAAGTTCTTGGCGACCTCTAATTGCTGTTTGTTGCAGTGGTATATGTTGGCGGTTGTGTATATTTACAATCGATGGACGAAGAGTGAGATTAAGTGCTTAGTCAATGGACAACTGGCGTCGAGCACGGAGATGGCGTGGTTTGTTTCGACGAACGACGTGAGTATGAGGTTTTCCAGGAGTTTTTAGGGAATTTTGTAATTCCAGCCTTTTGATAAATGTTATATCGGAGCAACGCCGGAACTCGACGAGGAAAGGGTGTTTTGCGGCCAAATGTCTGCTATTTATCTATTCAGTGAGGCTTTGACTACGCATCAGATTTGCGCTATGCATAGGCTTGGACCGGGATATAAAGTGAGAGTAAATATTACTTTTCCACGGGCTAACTTTTTTCTCGTTTCAGAGTCAGTTTCGGTTCGATAACGAGTGTAATATTAATTTACCCGACAATCATAAAAGGGTGAGTGATAGTGACGAGACCACCTCTAGCATGTTGTCTCTGACTGCAACAGATGCACGAGCCGTAAGCATTTTTTTTTTATATATTTTTTACGCACATAAACTCATACTTCCACTTCTAAACGCTGGAAGCAGGAGGACAGGAAATGCAAGTTTAAGTTGCTTTGTTTTTATTTTATTTTCTGCTTAATGGCCGTTTTTATTATATGTAGATAGACATTTGGAGTAGAACGGAAATGGAAGGGTTAGCAACCGCAATTTTAAATTTATGGAATGTTACATTGTAACTGAACATTAATACTCCAGCATGGATATAAAATCAGGTCTTGCATAATTTTGACCTCGATGATGGGTTGAGGTTGAAGAATAAAAATATCCACTCTTCTCTTTGACCAAAACGGTTTTATCACTGTTTAATTCGAAATGAGATTTTTTTAAAGGAAATTTGTGGTTAGAGTTTGGCCCGGCGCATCCACCATTCTTAAAATCACAATTCAATCAAACAATCTTGTGGGTTGAATTTCAGTGAAAAAAAAAATTAATTACTCGCAAATTAATTGAAAAGATTTTTAAATTTGAATAGAAGTCTTAATATTTCAATCTATAATTTTCTTCCTTTCACCGGTGAGTCATCTGCGTGGTACAAAAAGAGGATTAAAAAACTGTTCCTCGCAGATCCATTCCAGTTATCGGAAATACCCATCAAAATCGATTCCAATTATACAATTAATTTTAGTACAGTCGGCTCATGTTAACGTATTTTTCAATGATCATCTTTCATTTTTAACAGAACTCGTTAATCAATTGGACTGAAAATTTTGAATCCAGTTTTTAATTGATTTATAACTTTGGGTAATGTGTGCATTCATTTACGTAAGAATGTGTAGTAGAACGTCCTGTTGCGACCCCACTTGCCAATTCTGATAAACTTGCATGATTTAGTTCCAAGATGTTTTCCTTGCATTTTAAGAACCTCTCTTTCGATTTTACGTCTTTTTGTAAATAAATCCGTAGGTGTTGTACGATGGAAAACTGTCAAGCGCCATCGTCTTCATGTACAATCCAGTAGCTACGGATAGTCAACTTTGTCTGCAATCTGCTCCCAAGGGAAATATCTCTTACTTCGTCCACACGCCCCACGCTCTCATGTTGCAAGTGAGTCGTCTTCGACATGAAAATCTTGAAATTTGTCTTGAAATTATTCATTTCAGGATGTGAAAGCTGTGATAACGCATTCCATCCACAGCACTCTGAACTCGATAGGCGGCATCCAGGTGTTGTTTCCGTTGTTCTCACAATTGGATTTGCCTTATGAAACGAACGGCTCGTCAGATTCTAAAAGAGATCCCACTTTATGGTGCGTTTGTAATTTATTTATGCGTCTGTTTTATACAGGAAGTACATATTTCAGCTCAAAGCTTCTGGGTTTTATATGCGAATTAGTCGAGACTTCGCAGACCGTCCAGCAGCATATGATACAGAACAGGGGATTTCTGGTCATCAGCTTCATGTTGCAGCGGTCATCGAGGGAGCATCTCACGTTGGACGTTCTAGGATCGTTTCTTAGTCTCACCAAATACCTCGTCACTTGTCTCAGTGCCAATAGCGAACTGCTTCTCAAACAGGTAAGCCGGGTCAATAATAGCTCGTTTACGACTAGCGGAAATGAAATAGTTAATCAAGTCTACTTTACAGGAAGTGTCATTTATGCATGTTTCGATTTCTTCTTTATTGTCGTAGTAAGGATAGTTTTAAATTAGATGCATGACTAAAACCGTAGAAGCTGTGCGTTTGGTTTGTCTTTCAACCCGTCTAAGTCGATAAATTTGACCCTATACACCGAGAAATCTTATTGTTTTAATTTCCCCAGTTTTTCGGCGTTCTAACCGCGCATGTCTTACTAACAACAACTAATCCTCGTTTTCGTTTTTAATCTCGTCCGTTGTGCGCTTCTTACAAAACCAGTACTTATCCAAGCATGTTACGATTTTCGTTTCTTTTCGTCTTTGCTTCTTTGTGCTAAAAGACAGTTTTAATGTGAATGGGTAAGTACCGGGAGCAGTTTTATCCATTTTGATTTAGTTGTTTTGCTTCTCGTTCCTCACCTGGCAGCTTCTCGATCACGTCCTCTTCAATCCGGCTTTATGGGTCCATACGAATCCGATGGTTCAAGCAAGATTGTACAGCTACTTGTCTTCGGAGTTTCTCTCAGACACCCAGATCTATTCCAACGTGAGGAGGGTGTCCACCGTCCTCCAAACCATACACACTCTTAAATATTACTATTGGGTGGTGAATCCTAGGGCTAAAAGTGGAATCACGCCGAAAGGATTAGGTAAAATATGATTTCTACACGGATCTTATTTTGATTTATGTTTATAAAAGCGCCCGGGAAGTAATTCGACGGGGGTGGGAATCGGGTCGATAGACAAAGTTTTGATATATATTTTGATATTATTAATTTGCGAACAAGAAAACTGTTCAAGATATTAAATTTTACTATATTTGTGTTAATTTTAATTCATCCTAGAATTTTTAAGAAGAATTTTAATAAAAGACGTAGTTGAGTCATTCTAGCTGAAGTGAGCATCCAAAAGACTTTCTTTCAACAGAGAATAAAAACAAGCAAGTCAATATCACGACTTTTCAAATGCAAATAAAATAATTTTTGGGCCACTGCTTCTTTAAACGCTTTTATTTACTGGCAAAATATGTAAAAAAATCGCAGCTATGGTTGGAGATTGAGGCCAGTAGCTCATTTAAAGTTCATCAAAAAGCAGTAAGCTATTTTGGAAAGGACAATATTAAAGGTAATCGAGTCTTGCTCATTTGATAGAAGCTAATTGATAAAATGAAATGGTCATTTATTGTTATTATTAGTACATTATTTATATAAGGGAAAACAATGGGGAACACTTTAAATATGCTGTTGCAGTGTGTAAGTCCATCATTAAGGAATTAAAAAAAAAAAAAACAAAGAGAAAATTATTATAATTAGAATAAAACTTTGAATAACATCGGATCGATATATCGAGAATGTTTTACACAAAAATTTGTTAAAATGGTAAAAAAAACAACTATTTTCATGTGTTTAAACTAGAATAGAACGAATAATAAGTAGATATGATTTTTAAATACATTTTTAATAATTGATACTACGTAATAACATATTTTTTAGTTATTTTGGGACTATAATAACTCGTTTATACTTACTATCAATTAACTTTTACCAGAGGAGCAAAATTCCACTACTTTTATCATTATCCTTTTAATTATGCTCTAAGTTAACGTCACCCGGCGCATCAACCATTTTTATCGTTTTTTTTTTTACTGTTGTTAAATTAAAGAGTGAAGATTCAACTGTTTTCTTTAGATGGTCCTCGTCCCGACAACAAAGAGATCCACAGCATCCGCCAGTTCATCCTCCTTTTTCTGAAGCAACTGATAATGATCGGTAACGGCGTGAAAGACGATGAACTGCAAAGCATTCTCAATTACTTGACTACGATGCACGAAAATGAGAACCTCCACGACGTGCTCCAGATGCTGATAGGACTGATGTCTGAACATCCATCGTCTATGGTTCCGGCCTTCGACGCTAAATACGGCGTACGAACCATTTTCAAGTTGTTGGCGTCAGAGAGCCAGTTAATTAGACTGCAGGCTCTTAAATTGTTGGGATTTTTCCTGAGCCGTAGCACCCATAAAAGAAAATACGACGTTATGAGTCCGCATAATTTGTATACGTTGCTTTCGGAGAGGCTGCTTTTAAATGAAGACGTACTCACTATACCCACTTACAATGTTTTATATGAGATCATGACGGAGCATATTAGCCAACAGATACTTTACACGAGGCATCCGGAGCCAGAGTCGCATTTCAGGCTCGAGAATCCTAGTAAGTGCAGCGGAAGTTGTGTTTGTTTTGAAAATTTTATTTTTCTTCAGCACTTAACGTAACTTTTTCTTTTTAGTGATTTTAAAAGTCGTAGCGACTCTGATTCGACAATCCAAGCAAACGGAGCATCTTTTAGAAGTGAAGAAAATGTTCTTATCGGATATGACTTTATTGTGCAATAATAATCGAGAGAACCGCCGAACTGTGCTTCAAATGTCTGTCTGGCAAGAGTGGCTCATCGCGATGGCGTACATCCATCCGAAGAACGCCGAAGAGCAGAAACTGTCAGACATGGTCTACTCTCTCTTCAGGATGTTGCTTCATCACGCCATCAAGTACGAATATGGTGGATGGAGAGTCTGGGTTGACACCTTAGCCATCGTCCATTCTAAAGTACGTTCATTTTTCATTAAAGCCTTCTTCAGATAAAAGAATTCTCGCAATTCTTTCATATTTGAACAGTCGCCATATATATCTGTGCACTAAAAGCCAACTTTGTCAAGATTCTTACTTTCCTGTGGAGCGATTTTTCTGAATGCAAAATTGAACGTAAACCAGTAACGTTCAACAAACTTAAATAATAATTAAATAATTCTCTACTTTTATCACAATTTTTGTCATTTAATAGAGCTGACACGAACTCTTTATCACTTTTCTGTTAGCTAAAAAGACGTATAAATCTAAAATTCTAAAATAAACAGAAAGTGCTTTTTTCGTTATTACAATTCAAAGTATGGAATGAAGTTTGCTTAATAACGCCCGCGCATCAGCCGACTTGCTTGTCGGTGAGCCGTCACAGAGCTTTTATTGACTGCTGTCGCGTCCGAATTAGACACTCACTTACCTATGTACTTAAATGTCGTTATATATTTTTAAAATAATATTAATAAAAGTTGTTTAGTTAGCTTACAACAAGTATTTGTGTGATTTCGAAAAAAATCAATCAATTAGCGAAGTGATGAAGCTTGATGGCTATGATTACTGAAATTACTGAAATTTAAAAAAATATATTTATAAATTTTAACAAAACATTGAAACCATTCTTTTGTTATAAAATTATGAATTATGATTGTCTTTTTTTACCAACTCGATTGGTTAAAAGCCAACATTGATGACGTAGTCGGAAAAAATAAAGAATTATCTTTAGAAGAAAAAAAACAAGACTTAGTCGAAAATGCTAAGAACAACAAGAAAGGTAAAGAAAAGACAGGAAGTACTAAAGCAAAAAGAACTATTATTATATTTAATAATTTTAATATTTAGTTATTTTTTTAATTTATTATCTTATATACTAAGTAGTAAGTTTTGTACTTACTTGTAATGTTATTGAATCTTTTTAATTTCATTGTATTTCATGTCCTCTAAAGATTTAAAATTGGCCATAAAATGTATTTGCCATTATTTTGTCTGACCCGTTTAAAGTTAGATTGTCTACAACACTGACCTATAGTCACTTTTCATGCCAAATCTTGATATAAGATGCGACAAAAAAACTATTTCATTTAATTCCATCGTTTGTAGATCTAGCCTTTAAGGAATCACTTTTTCAGGTGTCATATGAAGAGTTCAAGCTGCAGTTCGCGCAAATGTACGAACACTACGAACGCCACAGAGCCGACAACATCACAGATCCGTTGGTCCGGCAACAACACCCAATTAGCACGATTTCGGGTTGGGACCAACAAACCCAAGTCTCCAACGGATGTCACGGTGACGAAGAACGATGGCATAATTCCCACGCCGCTCTTCAGGAAATCGAACAAGAAAACGACAAATCAGAGCCTGTTTGCAGTTGTGATTACAACTCCACGATGTCTGAAGGAAGTCCAGCGTCATATTTAGCCAAACACGACGACAGCGAAGGGGTCTCTTTAGATTCAAGAACTAGCGATTTGTACAGTGACGTAAAAATCGGCAAAGAATCGCCGTTCTCGCAAGATTCGCCCATCAAGTCACAGGTAGCGGAAGACACGCCGGAATCCATCGAGGTAACTGAAGGCTCACCGGTAAATATTTGTCTCACTTCAAACAAGAGACTTATGAAATCGTTTCAGGTCTGCAACGGTATCCACAATGAAAGCAGCCCGAGCTTCGGCAGTCCCACTAAAATCAGCGAGGAGGCAGCTAAAGTAGAAATCATCGAAGAAATAGTGCAGGAGATTCTTAGCAAGTCGGAGAAGTTGTTAGAAGAGCGCGTGGTCGATGGCACTGTTTCCCCAGTCGTCCAAGACGAAGAAATCATCCAGGCAGTAAACCAAGTTGTAAATAACATCGATGATACGTGTCCGAAGGAAAACGTCTCGGTGTCGGACGTTCCAATAAGTCCGGAAAAAGAAGTCCCGGATAGTGACTTGTCTGAACGTTACTTAACACCGACTGAAGAAACAGAGAAAGTGAACGACGAAACCGACAATAAAGAAAGTAGCGCGGTAACAAAAACGGACATTTCTGATGTTACAAATTCTAAAGAACCTGATAAATTAAACGTAAGTGTTAGTGATAAACAGACTGATAATAAAATATCCGAAGCTGTGCCAATTGTTGAAAATAGTGCTGTGTCAGTAGAATTAGAGCCGTCCAATGTTGATTCTAGTCTAGACAAGTCGAACATTCCGAACGAAACTAGCGTAAATACCACAAACTCGGTGGATGATTCTAAAACCGAAGGCACCGAAACTAGCGAAGTGCCTGCTGTTGAAAATATTCCAACGATTTCACAAATCTGTGATCCTAGTCATTACACAGCGTCGAACGATGCTAATACGGAAACGGTTGAAAACCAACAAGAAGGTGCGCTTACTGAAGAAGCGAAAAGGAGAGTTAGTTTACCGATTAACCATGTAGATGGACAACCCGGGGAAGTCACGAAGGAAGCCGCCGTTCTTCAGTCGTCACCGCAGAAGAGACCACGGAGCGCCTCCACGTCGACGCAAGTCGACCCCAACCACTTCGGTAGTTGAAAAACACTTCGTGTACATTCGTTTTATTTATTTCATGTGTTTTTAGACAACAAACGCTCAAAATCGGGCTCTTCGTCTACGCGGCCCATGTTCAGTCCCGGCCCCACCAGGCCACCATTCCGCATTCCCGAGTTCAAATGGTCGTACATCCACCAACGACTCCTCTCGGACGTTCTCTTCTCTCTAGAGACAGACATCCAAGTCTGGAGAAGCCATTCGACGAAAACCGTCTTGGATTTTGTCAACAGTAGCGAAAACGCCATTTTCGTGGTCAACACGGTCCACTTAATATCTCAACTAGCCGATAACTTAATCATCGCCTGTGGGGGATTACTACCTTTGCTAGCTTCCGCGACATCGCCCAATGTACTCTCAATTGAATTTTCTTAACTAAGTTTAACTATGTTTTTTTTAGAGCGAACTAGACGTCATCGAACCGACACAAGGGATGCCTATCGAAGTCGCCGTCTCGTTCTTGCAGAGGTTGGTCAACATGGCTGATGTCCTCATCTTTGCGAGTTCTTTGAATTTCGGAGAACTGGAAGCAGAGAAGAACATGTCCAGCGGTGGCATTTTAAGACAGTGTCTGAGATTGGTGAGTTAAGGTTGTAAATATCCACTTTTTGTAAAAAGAAGGCATGCGTGTAAATACTGTAAATGTGTTTATAATTTTTTGTTGTATTGTGCGTGTGTTAGGTTTGCACTTGTGCAGTTCGAAACTGTTTGGAGTGTAAAGAAAGGGGCCGTCCGCACCACACTATTGCACCAACATCACATAACGCTACTCACAAGGCCGCACATTTACAGTCGTTCATAAGGGGAGGACAAAACTCCCCCAAGGTGAGTTACGCTACATTCAAAGCATCATTTGGAAGTGTTTGGTACGATATTTAAACCGTTGGTTTTCCAGACCATCGCCGACAACTTGTCGCAGTCTACTCCAGTGAAGGACCCGGAGAAGCTTCTTCAGGACATGGACGTGAACCGTCTGCGCGCCGTAATATACAGAGACGTGGTGAGAACGTTTATCCAGGCACTCACGTTAGCAAACTTCACTAAACCAACTCTAACGATCACGATTACAGGAGGAGACAAAGCAGGCTCAGTTCTTGTCCCTCGCCATCGTTTACTTCATCTCGGTGTTGATGGTGTCCAAGTACCGCGACATCCTAGAACCGCCAATTTCCATCCGAGCGCCTAGTCCAGTTCCCGCCATCCGCAACAACGGAACGTCGCATGTTTCCGGAAGCCCTCAAGGTAAGTGCCACCGTTGGTTTCTGGTACTGCCATTCACACGCTTTCACTTGCACAACCAGAAATATCCATCATTCATCTGTGATTTAGTAAAATAATATGTGCTAATGTGTTTTTCGTGTTGCTTGCCATGCAGAAGGGAGCGCGAGGCCGCTCTTCCCGCAGTGGTCACACCACGTTTACCCCCAGTTCCTACCAGGTACCCATCCTAATGCTGTGCCACATCATAACTACGTGAGACACAGGCATTCCTATGTTAAACACCATTATAACCTTAATAATAACCACCACTCGCATCACCACAACCATAAAATTGACCACCGCTACCACAGAAACTCAATTGCTGGCCACCCAGGTAATTGGTGTCTTGACGACGATGTTTGGTGTTTATAGAGCACTCGCTACACGGTTTTTTCTTTTTAGAGGGCCGCAGCGCCTCACTTTAAGATTGTGCTTGATATTTGAGTTTAATCGTTGCGAGCAACGGTTTGGTTTGATTTTTCTCTCTCCTTTGTGTTCAGAGTTGGTAGTGGCTGTAGTTATTTTGTTTTGTTTCCGTTCGTTGTGTCGTCTGCACGTAGTTCGAATCTAACAATCTTTTTCTGGAATTATAGCAGCTCGTGCCGTTCAGAACCAGACGCCTCAAGAAGACAGCGACTACGACGTCATCACCGCTTACGTAATGGAAGACAATAATTCAGTCGTTCAAGAAAACGATCTTCATTCTGGACCACCTTCCATCAAGGTAACTATAAAGAAAATTGGTGAAGTCGGTTGCGAATGGATAGTCCTAGATAGATGTTTTTTTCTTGAATTAACACTTTGAATGGACGTCAAGAATGTGTACGATTGGTGAATGCTGCCGTTTGTGGTTTTTATTTTTAGTACTAACCTTTGCTTTGCTGCGGCGTGCCTTTTAACAGGTTAACGCTAGACAGCGTCCTTCTCTGGGACATGGGTTCTCTGTAGATTATTCTTTGGATGGAATAAGGCATGCTCGAGGTCGTGACAATGCTCGTGTTAAGAAGGTAATGCTATTTTAACTGCTTGCGGGTTAGTTTACACTCACATTTATGCACCGGTTTTGCATTTTTGAGATTAGATTTTCATTCACGGTTTTCAAACTAAACATGAAGGCTTAATAAATCTGACCAGAACCGACCCCAACTTTGACAGGGGCCGCTTCTGTGTTGCATGTTTACTTCCGCCACTTCATGTTCTAATTTCCCGTTAGAGCACCGACTCCGTTGAAGACATCAATTCCGTGAATTCCTCGGAGACCAACAACGTCGGCTCCAACAGTGAAATAACACTGGAAGACAATAAAGTCAACAACGACGAAAACTGGACGGACATCAACTTGAACGAAGACGGAGAAAACAAAGAGGATTCTAGAAACATCCAGAATATGACCCACACAGAAATCATCGACATCGAAGGCAACATTGCCCAAGAAAGAGGGGACAAACATCACCCGGAAATTTCCGTGGTTAGAGTTCCGGACAACGTCATCCAAGCTCCCACTCAAGTCAGACCTGATGATCTACCAGTGAACAATCTCGTTGACCACATTTCTATTCCGACGCCTTCACGTGAAGCTTCCTTGACGCAGAAGCTTGAAATGGCACTAGGTTCTGTGTGTCCCCTCCTCCGAGAGATCATGGTGGATTTCGCTCCATTTTTGTCGAAGACTTTGGTGGGTTCCCACGGCCAAGAACTCTTAATGGAAGGCAAAGGACTGACGACTTTCAAAAACAGCAACTCCGTCGTGGAGTTGGTGATGCTTCTATGCTCACAGGAGTGGCAGAATTCTTTACAGAAACACGCAGGATTAGCTTTTATCGAGTTAATTAACGAAGGACGTTTATTATCCCACGCCATGAAAGATCACATCGTCAGAGTAGCAAACGAAGCCGAATTCATTTTGAATAGAATGAGAGCGGACGACGTTTTAAAGCATGCAGATTTCGAGGTAATTAAATAATAAGAGTGCTAAAAAGCGTCTAATTCTTTTCTTCAGTCTCAGTGCGCCCAGACTTTGATGGAACGTAAAGAAGAGGAAAGAATGTGCGATCATCTGATAACGGCAGCGAGACGAAGAGATAATGTGATAGCCAGCCGACTTTTAGAGAAGATTCGCAACATTTTATCTAATAAACACGGAGCTTGGGGTTATATGGATCCGGCTGCCGCAAAGTAGAGATTTTTACAAGTTTATTTGTTGTTATATAGCCGTAATGTTTGTAGGTTGAACGAATTTTGGAAGTTGGACGCTTGGGAAGACGATGCGAGAAGAAGGAAGCGGTTTGTTCATAATCCACTGGGGACCACGCATCCGGAAGCTAGCTTAAAGGCGGCGATTGAACACGGAGCGCCGGAAGACGCTATTTTACAAGTAAATAAACGCATTTTGTTTCAAAGATGATTAAATCGTTAAAATGAACAAAATTAGTAGAAGAAACTGAAGATGGCACTTTAGAGTTCGAGCGCTAATCAAAGTTTAGAACCGCATTGTGGGATTGGAAAGTTCCGGGAGAGATGGCGCTAGAAGTATTCACTGTTAAATTTCGTAGTGTTTTGCGCTTTGAGAAGTTTACGACTCTGTTTCGCGGCGTTTCCGATTCTAAATCAGATTAACTTGAGTTGACTTAACATTAACCTAAATTAAAAATATTTTGCATGTTCTCTGCGAAGGAATTCCATTCTTTCATGTTACATATACAAGGTCAATAATGCGATATCGCCCTATCTTGCTTATTCTAAAAATATTTTACCTTAAGTAGGGTGTTAGTCCAAGACTTTACTCAACTTAATTATTTTAAAAGGATCGCTATTTATTTTTTTAAAAATTCAGATTTTTTGGATTAAATGCCTTCTTACTTTCTCGCTTTTAAATTTTCAATGTAAGATTGCCAAGTTTTTTTTTTCAAAATTATGAAACTGCATATGTTCAATTAAGGTACATTATTAATAACAATTGATTACGGGAATTTGGTATGAATCTGAAAAAAACTTTGGTCTTTCGTACGACACTAATATAAGTTGATGCTATCGTACAGGGTGTTCACTAGAAAAACTTATTTTGTACAATGTTTAAACAGCTATAACTTCATTTTTTTAAATGGAGCATCCTATATTTTTTTGTATCATCGTATTTTTTTTTTCATGATTTTTATTTTTAAGTACAAGGTATACCTAAAACTTATATTTACATACATCTAGTTGGCCCAAGAAATTTATAAAAATGCTTTTCTAGAACGTAGAAATCGGTCTTAGATAAGTTTCTGCGTGGATGTTTTTGAGCAGATTCTTCAGATTTTTTCGAGTTCTCGGATTTTTCGTTGTTTTCGTATTCTAAAAATCTTTGGAATCTTTTAATGCTTCGGATACTTCAGGTCCATTGGATTTTTTAGATACTTTTCATGCTTTAGATTCTATAAAATTATTGGCTCAAAATGTTTGTTGAATTTACTGGCTTAAAATTCTTGTTTTTACTATTTTTTGACGGTTTTGATTATATTTTATGTTTATTTAATTCTTACTGTGATTTTTTGAGATTTTAAAATATTAGTGCAAATTTTGAATTCCTCGATTTTGTTTTCTTTGGAACTTTTTCTTTTTTTTTTTAGATACATTTAAGGTTATCAATTTTTTATAATTTATAGACTTTTTAGCGTTTTTATGCCAACTGGATAGATGGAATACTTTACCTAACATTTTTCGTTGCGTACAGGAACTTTATAAACGAGATATGCATGTAAAGCATTTAATGCAACAAATCGAAAAGTGCAATAAATAGCACTCCATTTAAAATAATTGAGTTGAATACGGTCCTGGACTATTGGAACACTGTCTAAAATGACATATTTTTAGAGTACGCATTTTGTTGCTTCAAGTATCATAAAAAGGGAAGATCGATCAATATCGCACTATGGACTCACTCTGTATATATATTTTTTGGGAAAGAATCGTATAGGTCTTTTTTTGAAAGTATTATTATGATTTTAAGTTTTGAGTTAAATCTATTTTCTAAAAGCAACACTTATATTTTCTTAGACGTCATTCACATATAAATTATAGTTCGTGGAGCTTTTATTACACGGACAAGTTAGCTTCTTTTCTCTGGACGTTTATTACTAGTAAAAACATTAATTAATGATCTTGGAACTTCATAATGAGCTTTATTGCGCTTTTACATAGTACAAATGATTGTCGATACGTGTCCAGAGAGGGCGTTACGTATTTCAGTTTATGCTCCAATGATTTTAAACTTGATTTGATTAGTGTTTTTTAACTAAAACATTTTTGACCACCCTGGTGACAGTGTGGTAATTGATACTTTAGCGGCCCGTGCAATATAAATCTCTTTTTAATTAATAATTTTTCATTTTGTCGGTGAAATGTTAATCGCAGTGTAATAATTAGGCCCGAGAAGAGTTCCACGCCCATTTGGCCGCCACGAGGAACCAACAGCAGATTCAGCCGAATGATTTAATGGATGATACTGAACTTTTGACTGATGATAGAGAGCTGGATAATGATTTGACGGGTATTTGTGTTATAGCAATTAAAAATGTGGCATTAATGATCAATTTTAGGTCCAGTGAACATCAGTACGAAGGCAAAATTGGTGGCTCCGGGCGTGGTGGCTCCGGGAATGGTTTCTATTACTTCGACCGAGTTGTATTTTGAGGTAGACGAAGACGACCCAGAGTTCAGGAAGATAGACACTGAGGTGAGTTAAGAGCGTGTCAGAGAGTGTTTGACATATGATAATTATAAATAGATTAAGGAGGCTTCAAAATTTAATTAACGGGTTGGAGTTCGAGGTAATTACCGAGCGTTTGGTTGTAATGATTCGGTAGTCGGTGCTCTAGGTGATCAATCTGAAGGAGTAACAATCTAAGAGAGCTCTTATTAAAGTTGAAGATAAGTTTTGTCGTGTTTACATAAGGTTGTCGGCCGGATCCGCCCATACTTCTCATTGATTTATTGTTTTCCTGATGAATATGCAATGTGCATAACAAATTTCAATAAAGCAGGGAAGATTAATGGACGGTCGGGACCAAGGAGTAGAAAGAGTTTTAGCGCGAATACGAATGGAACCCGTTCAAAAATTCGCATGATTGTTTTCGCCTCAGCGCCGGCATTAAAACCAACCCACGTTGTATGTTTTCGGATAATAAAAGTATCAAATAACTCACTCGAAGAATATCTGAGGGTTTTTCGAAAGAATTTATACCCAAATAAAACGATGCGGACTGGTTGGTACCTGGCCACAAAACAAACAGAAAATTTACATAACATTAACAGCCGCTACGCGTATTTTTTTATTTCAAACCGTCCACTGCTGTTATAAAATCAATTGGGTGGTTTTTTCATAAAGGTAGGTGGCAGCCGGTTCGCCGACAATCCAAATAAACAAACGTAATGTACACTCACACAAGAGATAAACCCCCGTGGTTACTTGTTGCATATGAAAACGTGGTAAATCACGGCTCGACCGTTGTTTGCAAGGCACTGATTATAGGATTAGAGTTGTAGCGTATTTATTACGAGTTCTCATAAAGAAAGGCACAGCGATGGACGTTATCGCGCATATTAAACGCCCTGCGAAACGTCAACTTAAATAATTCCGCCCATTCACTAAAGCAGCCCCGTGCGCTGGCTGAAACACACCTCACAATTTGTACCTTGTTACTCCTCCACAGCAAAATCTCACCATTTTTGCAAACCACCAAACACCCTTTTTTGTAATTCTCTATTTTTACCTCAACCTTCTTGTGTCACATTTAAATTTTCTATTTTCGTTCAGATTAAGCTCACGCACCGAGCCTATTTTTTTCCATAGAAAATTAGTCTCAAAAAACATTCGCCCTAAGCAGCATTTTGTCGTTTTTCAGCTTTTTTGCTATCGAGTTGCCATTCAAGTTAATCCAGACTTGTCTCGGCGCCTAAAAAACCTAAAAATCTTTCCATATCAGGTATTACCAACCTTAATCGTCCGCTTCCTTTCCAGTCGTCATCCTTCTCGATCAAATAAATGAAAATGAGCCGATTTAAGAGCGCCCGTTTCATACTTGGAACAATTTAAGAACATAATTGGACGCGTTCATTTCAGCCGTCGAGGATTTATAAGTCAAGTCATGAATAATTGAATATTAAATACCACGATGCATGCAATCATGCGGCATGAATGCACCAGGGAGGAATTGAATTTTTTTTATAAAAAATTTAAGAAACGGTGGTGACGCTATCAACGCGTTTCTGACTAGTTACATTAGATTGTTGCTGTTGGTTTTATTAATTGATGTAACGAGTGATGTATAGTTACACTGCACGAGATATGATTCGAATGGATATATCTGCGTTAATTAATGCTCGTCTTATTTTCAGGCATGTAAATTGCATGTTTGCTGAATAAATTTCGAATTACAAACGAGTACTTAATTCAAAACATAATTAATTATATACTATTTGTATTCCAAACATAAGTCGTGTTAACTTGTTTATGTCGCTGGATTTTAACGCGCTCGTAATTTAAAACGACACTCTTCATCATCTCCACCAAAAATTTCGATCACAAAAGTCATCGACCACTAATTCGCCCATTACACAACCCCGTCAATTATGACACTCACATTTCAGTCGACCACAAAACTGCCCGTTTCGTTTCGGACGAGATTTATGTTTCTTCGCTCAGGTAAAGGAGGACCACCAAAAAAATCCTGCCCGCATCGAGATGATCTTCTCCATCTCGTCGTCCGCGTCGATTTCAATTAGCGGTCACCAAACAAACCAAACAGCCCGAGGCGGTCCACGCTAAACGATTATCGGTTATAATTTATAACATAATTATAGAGCGATTGTGACAGGGTGTTGCAAGATGCGTGGGACTACGGTAGTCCCATCCCAGACCACCGAGATGGTACGCGGCTAATTCCAGTGATTATCCGGCACTCGATTACCCGGAGTACGGCCCGGAGCCGTGATGGATGTCCGCGGTTATCACCAGAAAACGCGTTATTTATGGACTCCGACGGTCTGGAGTCCGTTCTCAGCTCGAAAAATAAGCGAAGTCGTGCAATTTTTGCAAGAGTACAATTAAAGTTCAACGTTGCATTGATTGATCGAGACCGATAAAATATTTTTTTGTATCCCGTTTCTTTTACTAGATTTTTTTACCAAATACCTATAACGGAGTTGATTTTGCAAAACGGTCACATCTCACAAATAAAAGACTTCGTTTGAGGCCAGATTTTTAAATGAAGATGTGTGCAGAAATTTCACCAAAGACAATTTACATAATTTAACGTAAATTAAGCCGAACTCCGCGAAGAAATTGCACATGCAACATGAGTTTGACAGCTGACACACGGCTGATTTATCATCTCCAAACTAATATGCATACAAACTCAACAAGGTAATTTTGAGACACGTATCGAATGTTAACGCACCGCATAATACAAAAACGCATTCAGAGCTCCCATAATTCTAAATTCTAGCAGCACAACGTGCATAATAGAAACATCTCTTTCGTGTCAGCACACGCATAACATTAAGATTAGAAAAAAAAGTCGTTTTGGTCAGCACGCCGAGGGCGTGGCCGTGATGAAATCCATTTTTCCCGAGCTTCCGTACAAATAAAAGCCGACGACAATCGCGTGTCGTTCGATATGACGTGTGGGTTTCCATTGTACCATTCAAGTCTTCCACCTCCACCATCGATCGTTTATTTTTATTTTTTTTTTTTTGACGAGAAGCATCACGTATCCCTTGGACGGTATATAAAATTTTATCGGCTCTTGGATTCGGCGCGAATCGAATTCTTGGCTGTTTTTTCACAATGGTCGCATCAATGATCGGTATTTAACACCTCCGTCGCAACGAAAGCATTTTAACGAGGGAAAAAGTTGCCGTGAACGCCCGTATTAATGCAGGAGTCGGATATCATTAATTGCGGTCGTGACGGAATGGAATCCGGATCAGAGTTTTTCTCAGATTCGAGGAGTGATGAAGATGATAAACTTTAATTGGCGGCGAAAAGTTCCAACTTTGCAAAAAATAATATTAGTGTGAAAAATAAATTAACTTGGGAAGAAATTGGCGGTTTTTGTTCGAAAAATTTGAAACATTTAACGCGGCGGAATTTGCTTTGTCTCAAATGAAAAAGAGGTAAGTAGTTCTTACAGGTGTCTAAAAATTCTTTTGCTTGTTATCTGCCATAGAAATCATAGAAGAACTACATCGTGGACATTTTCGGTTAATTCAAACTGCCAAAATGAAAAAGTGTGCACTCGTTTTATTCTTCTATCAGCTTCTTTGGAATCTCTTATCTAGACCCATAAGTTACCTTCAGGAACCAAAATAGTTTAGTACCTTGTAACTGATTCTTCTGGTTCTGGTTTTCGTGCAGTTACTTCTTCTAGTTAGTACGCTTATCCTCGTGGACCTGGGCAAAACTGTACCACTCGGCGCATCGTGAAGAATCGCGCATTCCCCGTCTCCGCATAATTGATACTGCGGGAAGCCAGCCGTACCCACGCAGTCAATCATAGATCCCGCTGCGATACAACATCCGTACGTCTACGTTCTTTGTCTTAACCCCCTCGCCATGAAAATTTCATGAATCCCGTCGCATCCATCATCCCATCCTCACAGTTCCTGATGGTGGTCTAATTGCCGAAACTGGTAGACGAGCTTAATAAGAACGGGAGCCGAACCATTATTCATGACGCGCAAATATTTACACAAACGCGGAGAAGCGGACCCCTGTGGTGCTGGTCTTCTACCTGGGCGGAGGTGGAGGACGACCTGATGCCAAAACACTTCTCCGTCTGTCAAAACTCATGGGTGCGTGCAAGATGATGGACGTGCGGACGTTTACCGAACAACACGTAATTAGTGGAATGGTGTGTGTCCGAAAACCCACGCACATAACGTCCTAGATATCGTAAGTCGTATGGTAAACGACGGTTAATAATAGTTTTGGTTTTTGCTCGCTTTGTCCGATCGAGGTGGATGAGTTATGGGCTGTTGACGGCTCGATTGCTGCTTCGGGGGATCCACGATTTGCTTTTGATAAGGTTGGGATGTGCTGTACCATGAACGAATGGGTGGTACGATACGGAAAATCAGGAAATATCGGAGGGCATTGAAAAAATACCACTAGTTGCTCATTATCAAATTAAAAGTTGTACCACCTTGGTACTGACACCCATTATCATTATGGTTGATTTATTCGATAGAAAGGTAATGTTAATTGACTCTTTGAGTTATTGGTGTCCAATTCTAATAGACGGTGACAAAAGTTTCCAAATAATCTAATTTTTTCGAAATCGGTTCATGATTTGAGCAAAATGTTTGCCGTGTAGTAGTTGGACATGCTCTTTTTCTTCTTGTTAGTGCCGATAAAACGAATTTACATAAAGCTATACTTAAGTATGCCAAATAGGAAATTTATCCAATCATAGTGTCGTTTAAGAATAGTTTAAGTAAAGTACTACAGGCTCCGATCGCTTTCAAACACGCAATATGCACTTCGTAACGGCTATTGCTCGGACAAGAACCCCTCCGTGTTCCGAATAATCGCTTAAAAGGAAAGTTGATTAAAATGAGAAGAGAATGCTGCAACTAATGGTACGTGCACGTAACGGCAATTAAAAGAATAATCATATTGTTATTTCCGTATGTTTGTCGATATTTATGAGATAGCAGCATGCATTCATACATCTATTATAAGAAGGCATCGGTCGATGTTTGCATTCAAAGCGTAGGATTATGCCAATTGATTTAAATTATCATAATTGGCAAACAGATACAGCTAATGGCTTCTATTCGATTTTCTTCAAGTTTCGCGCTCGGCGGTCAAAAATCGAGTGCGGAAGAATTTATTTTGCTTTCACGACGTTTTGATTACTATTCCGTTCGTCTGGCGAGGGCATAATCAATGCTTGCAATCTAAATGAAATATGATGGTTTTAGATAAACATCTACAATATTGAAATGCGTTGAATAACTCGCGTTTATTGCCGGTTGGAATTTAATTCTTGCAGGACGATTGTCGAGTTTTCGTAACATGTGGTCCCACGATTGAGTCATATTCTCTTTATATTCTCATTACAATGTTAATACGAATTGAGAACGATTGCGTTCATTTCATGCACCGATGGAGCGATGCACGGCGTCGCGGCGTCCTGATCCTGGATTATTCCGCTCCGGTGCTTCCTGATTACATCTCAATGTAACATGTGGCCGCGGCGTCATAACTCATCGTGTAAAATCACATTTCGTACGAGAAATTGTCTCTAGTTAAATGTGAAGCACGCGATCTTTTTACGAGCTCTAATGAGTCGAAAGGGGCGGCAAAAGGCGGTCGGCGGTTTTGAAGCTGACGAGCCCGCGGCGGCTGCTTAGATTGCAGATTAACAATTTTTTCGTTTTGGGATCGGCGCTAAAACACAAATTGTCAAAACGTTTGAATTAGTATGGGTATATATTCGCCGTTGTAATGAAGGCAGATGTAAACAAGGCTCTTTAGCCTTTGGCGTCCGACGCGGAACATAAAATAATATCGGACTATTATTTAGAGGGGCCGCATAAATCTCGAGCGCAACATGGGCACCACGAAAGGCACCGCTGGTAACGATTCCAATGGGATCGCATGATTTTCTTCCACTGCGGAGATAACGAGTTGGCAAATTGTTTCGTTTTGTGTAATGAGAAGTGCTAAGAACTTGAAGTATGCGGCGTCACCGTGGGTCCTACTTTTTGGCGCAAAAACTTTGTCTAGATTCTCCCATTGCACCTGACGAGATTCCGGCAATTAAATCTAGAATGTCCTCTTGTCGCGGCGTTAATAACACAAACCGTGATTCTTTGTCCGTCGAAGACCCGTTCTTCAACTTTTCCATAATTTATGTCGCGCGTTCTCCCGTCGTTCGGTCTCCGGTTTTTCACATTTTTTATTATTCTGTTTTTAGACGGTTCGGTTCCGTTTGTCGTCGCCCATGAAACCGTCCATTGTTTCAACGAAGACGATGAAATAGCACGCATGCCATCTTTCACGATGTCTTCGGAGACTATCTCCATTTACCTGTCGCTGTATATGGAGAACCGTTCACGGAATTTTATGTTATTGTGCAATGTAGGGGTTTTCAAATGGTCCCTTTGTTCGGAGATTATCCCAAAGATACGTTTTCGAAACGAGAAAAAAAACGACCAAGTTCATCCTTTTAGTGCGTTCGGGCGGAAAATCGGTGTCTGCACTTTGAACCAATTATGACTGCTTCAGGAACGTGGAGGATTTTCTTTGTTTTCGGGTTTAGAGCTCTACAAAGCTCATCTTTCTAGATGTAGCGATAGAATGCCGGTCGAGGTGTTTTAGATGCACTGTCTACTAGAAATTAGGAAGACTGTTTTAATTTAAGTTTTTGTCTTGAAAAAGTAGGCAGGTCTTAGGAAGAATTTACCTTAGACTTTTTGGGGCAAAAGTACACAATGAGTTTTCTTCGCTCGTTTGCTTCCTTTGGAGGAGATCAAGAGAAATTGCGGTGATTTTCGTTTCAGATGGTTTGTTACTAATGCCCTTATAATGTTGGTACATGTCCTCGCATTTGTATAATGCGTATTTCGTGATGCATGTAGCGTCGGTAAGTGGTAAAGAAGACGAAGATAACGATCGTCCGTTGACCGTAAATTTCCACTATCGGTAAATTATCAGTAAAACTTGCTCACCATAGTTTATAGTCTGATGGTCGTTTCTTTGTGGTCGTTTCGCGCGTCACTCGGAAGGGCCAACATTCTTATATTTTTTGATATCTGTAACGGTAAAACAATAAAACTCGCCGGGCGATGGGTGTGCGTGTTGTCTGGGTCCGGCGGGTGGTAGACGGCGCCAACTTCGTCGGACTCTCACCGTAACCACAACCACGGGTTAGTGGAATTCAGCCTCGCATCGAACCCAACACACACGATGAGAAATTGTTCGAAACTATATCCTTTATCGTAAGTCAAATAAAAAAGATTTTTTCGTTTATTCCGATGGCGAACACGCCATCAACGTTCGTTTTTATGATTAAGTACCGGCCGCCCCCGGCGATCGTGGCTCCGGCTACGTCCAGAGTCAAGTATATTGAAATAAATGATAATGAGGCCCGTAATGAATTCGTATTACAACCGGCGCTGAAACGTGGGCCACCAGCGGTCGCCGCTTACCCCGCCGCCGCCGGAACGTCCCTCGATAAAACGCAAAATGTTGAGATGGCCCTAGGACGCAATCTATGGAACGTCAACTGAAACAACCGGCTCTGAACAAACATCAACTCGTCAAAACGGTATTAATTAAGGGTATCATTATCGTGTTATACAGGGACCTGTCCCGTCCTGATCTGGATTCTTGACGCGCGGGTTTAATCAACGGACGAGCTTTTCACCTCGTGGCAGGAAGGTTTTTTAAACTACTTATTTACTTCAGATAAGATTCCACACGCGAATGCAGAAGGAATACACGACCGGGGAACTATTCCAAACATTCAGAAAAAAATTAACACAAGAAAAAACGAGCTAGAAAATAATTACTTCGTTTTGTAAAAATAAAGATTCCAAAGAAAAGAAGTCTTCAATTTTAGTGAATTTGTTTTCATTTTAAAACGAAAGATGCAAAGTTGGTCCCACACTTTTCTATTCTATTTCCTTAAAAAAATATAACAATTCCACAGTCTTGAAACGCGCTAGATGGTAAATAAATTCCTGTCCCTGTTTCTGATGAGAGTTCTGATTCGCGTTGCCAGTGGCAAAACCGGCAATAATAAAAAATCCGAAACAGGTCCCGGCAATGAATTCCGAACGCCGAAGGAAAAAAATTGTCAAACAGCTGGATATTAAAATTATTATAAGAACGTACTTAGCGGTAATTTATTGTGCTTATTGGTCGTTCCAGCATTATTAAACCGATTGCATTACTAATTCGGACCACGGTGGTCCGGAATGTCCCCGTCGGAGGCACACAAATCGAGAGGCAAAGAGGGGTCATCTCGGCCCGTACCGCAGGGGGTCTCCATTGCCCTGTCGGGGACCATTGTGAGGCCGTCAAGAGCTTCGGAAAGAAACGCCACTCGTAAACCATCTTTATTATTATTATGCACGACGACAATTGAAACTTGACGCAATGTTGTTTTACTGAGCGGATCGACGGCTCAGATTTCAGCACCTGTTTTCCGATAGAATTAAAGTAAAAAAGTTGTGGAATTGCGGGGGCGGGAAGAGAAAAACTCGCAGAAATTCGTCGACGCTAATTGCCCAGCATTTTGATTTATCCAACGTCTTTGATTCGGCCATGATGTGTCTCTTCGCTGTTAGCAACCAAAAGGTTGCACTTATGCCGCCGGCAATAAATTAGTGTCGTTCCTTGTAATGGTTTATAAATAATTAAAGATGAGACGCTCGTAAGAAATACAAGGTGAAAGAAAGTATGCGCAGATAAATGAATACACCGTCGACCAATGCAAAAAGCGGCATCTCCGGCATATTATATCGCGAATTAATCAAATTTACAAACTCGGCAAAAAGGGTCCATTGTTTTCTTTTATAATTGATTTGTTGGCTACCTGGTAATGAAGAACGCCGTTCGTAATTCCTTTATGGGCATTCCACCGCGCTGCGATTTTATTACTTACGTCTTCATATTATATACACCTATGGAAAAGTGGACGAGTTCTTCGATACGCATTATATACAGGGATGGCTGATTTATTTTACGACGGGCGAATCAGATACCTTCTCACTTGTACGACCAACAGGATGAATAATTATACTGAGACGCCAAACCATACATCATATACCTGTTAAATTATACGAGTTTGCTTTTACAAGTGCGCGTTTTTTTCCGGAGCGCCTCGTAATCTCATTGTCCATCTCGGCCGGAACTTTTTTTGAAAGTGGGCGTTGACAGGACATCATTAATTTACTCCTAATCTAGAATACCAACAGTAGCTTTTGCGTTAATTGCCTTTAGAGAGGAACCGAAAAAGAGACCATGCACAAAAAAAACAACTTGAATTTTTTAACGTTGTTTTTCTGAAAACTCGTTATTTAGTCTAACCAGTGCCTAATTCACGCCAGTCCTAATAAATTAGGGAGCTTAAACAAAATGCACATCCGTTCGATCACGCGAACATAAATCGGTCCTTAATGACTCGTGTTGCTCTTTTGACGTAGCTTTTCGCGGTGATTTCCCTCGGGACGTCGGCTTTTCCTTCCAGACCTTCAATACGGAAGTACGTACGTGGCCCTTTAACTACACAAAAATGACGCAATTATTCGAAATCACCGAAGATAAATTGCCGCACGCTCCTTCGGGATTACTTACAAATTGATTTCTACAGAGGGCGCAAAACAAAAATTACACCAAGGGACGAAAAACCCATATTTAAGTAATGAGTTTAGATTTTTCTCACGGCGATTCAAGACAATTGTTAGTTCACAACCCACTCTTTGACAATATGGGCATTATACTACCAGACGCACACGTTATCCTCTAAAAGAGATTTGTAAAGATAAAGACACAAAGAGATATTTCGATCCAAAACAACACAAACTTGTTGTAACTCGAGATGTTGGTCCATCATGCGTGTGAATACGGAGTTGTAAAACATTAAGTTTGATGAGTGTTCGGGTCATAAGTCACCCTTTGGATTAAGCGAACCACCCTCTTTGAATCAAATTTGGATTAATCCGGGGGCGGTTTCCCCTTTTTAATGTTCTGTCGGATGTTTGGGAAGAAAGCTTTCGAAAGCTCGGATCGGATTTCTTAGTGGAATGTATAGCGTATAGTACTTCGGAGAGGGTTGTGATGTTGTGTCTCGGGGGATGCAGATTGACATGTTAAGGAGAACAGCGTGGAAGTGAGGAATAGAAAGAAAGGAACCAGGTGCGGAGGATTGCAGGATGCTGATGCTGGAAAGATATTTTTCTGATTGCAGAGACGAGGACGGTTTTTGCTCATCAAGTTCTTTCTTGCCTTTCAGTTGACAGTTTTTGTCGAGTTTCACGTACCAATATTCGCCCACTGTAACATCTACTATTTTTGTTCAAGTAATGAAATGTTTTTGGTTGGAAACGGTTCTATTTTTAGAATTATTACAATTTCTAAATCAAATTTTTTAGGAAATTTCACTCGCTCCTTTTTAGTTTTTAAACCTTTTCTAAGGTCTTCAGTTCACAGAAATACGTTTTTTTTAAATAGTTGCACTAATTACTTATAAAATTTGAAAACAGCGAAAAATTTAACAAATACCACATGTAACATTTTCCAGGCACTGAGCTGCAATCATTTTGAAGTTATCAAATTTTACTTGACAAAATTTGTGAAATTTCCGAGCAAGAAAACTCATTTCAGTGTTTACAAAATAATAATTTTTTGAAATTTGAGTGCCTTGAAGATTTAGAGGTTTTTTAGGCACGAATTTTTTTAAATAAATGAACACTTATACCAAACATTATACCTCCACTCTATTTTTTTTTCTTTTTGGTATAGCTTGAAGAATTTTTTCGCAATGAAAAAATTTTCTAGAATATGAATAGTATAAATAACTAATAAAATCACAAATGTCTACAAAACAACAGATCTTTCATCGATACGCGAAACATACGATATATGAAAAAATCGTGGAAAAAGTTTTCACAATAATAGTAATTTTTTAGTTACAAAAATTTATATACAAAATATCAATGTCCAGAAGAGTAAAATGAACGTTGAAGTATTCTGGTCTAATATTATAGTCTATTATTTTTTACAGTCTCATCAGGATGTTTTTTTTTTTTTTTTAATTATTATCAGTTGAGACATTTTTGCAAAAGTTTAAATCATGAAATTTAGAAGTAAATATGGATACTTGCCTGCATTCAAAATTTCGTTTTTGTTTGCGATAAAACGGTGTGGTCAAAGGTCAAAAATCAGAAAGCGTAATTCCATATTCTGTTGGTCTAAAAAAATAAAATTTTGAAAATCTAAAGTATCTATAGTCTTTTATAGAAAAAATATGTAAATCAAAGAAAATAAAGAAAACAAGAGGACCAAAGAAAATATAGCGCCTCGACAGTTTAAGAAAATAATAATAAAAAAATAATTTGAAAAATTTAAAGTGTTTAGGAGGATGTGGAGAATCTAGAAAATTAAGGAACTGCACCGGATAAAAGGATTTTGAAACAATTTAATAATTTAAAGGAACCAAAGTATCTAACGGGTTCAAACGACACAGAATCCAAATAATTCGAAAACATATCTAAAGAACCTAAGAATTTTAAGTCTGGCGAACTGAAGAAACATGTACCATTTAAATGATCTGAAGGATCCAAGATATGCAAAAGACTAAAAACTAATATTCTTAAAAAAACTAGAGGATGTAAAAAAAATAAAATTTAAACAATTAAACAATTTATAAAACAAGAATTCAATGGGTGCAAATTTCGAACAATTTTAGAAAAAAAAAGAAAGGAATTTCAAAATTTTAAAAATTTAAAGAATTTAGGAAATCACAATAATCTGAAAATTAAAAAAAAAACATAGACATTTAAGGACTGGCAAAAATCTAGAAAACATCAGTTTTTTTTTTAAATTTGGCTAACTTAAAGAATATAAGGATAAAAAAGAATTTAAATAATTCGAATGATAGTGTCCAAGCGATAAAAGATCTATGAATTTAATGCAAAAAAAAATAGAGTACAACAAATTTAACATATCTATGGAAACTAAAATATGAAAAAATATAATTATAAAAAGGAACAGTTTACGAATTCAAAAAAAAAAATCAAGGATTTAGAAATTAGAGAAAAACTATAAGATCCAGAAAATTTGGAGAATTCAAAGAATATAAAACCTGGAAAGAATTCAGTACATTTAAACAGACCAAAGAAAGAATCTAATAAATTCGAGTAACTTTAAAATTCTCCACAAGTTTGAAAAATCTGAAGAATTTTGAGTTACAATCGAAAGCATTCAAAAGATTTGGACAATCTAAAATATTAATGAATTCAATCAATGCTATGAAGAAATTACCCAAAATATATAAGCCTTTAAATGTTTTTTTTTATATACTCATTGAATGGAAAGAGAATTTTTCCTCTTAGTCCTGATGCACAGAAAGACGGTTTTAGATATTTGCGTTACACGGTTGGTATTGCGACTTTTTGAGGGCATCAGTCAATGAATTTTGATAGGTGCGTTCATATCGTTCGCGACTTTTCTCGGGCAGCAGACGCGAAACGGCCTCTTTGGCACATTGTTGTACTTCGCTAGGGGTACACATACATTCTTCGCTGTCACTCATTTTAACAATTTTTGTAAATAATTAAAAAAAAATATGACAGATGATTTAAATTTTAAAAATCTAGTAGGTAGTTACAGTAGATAGATCATGTTACCAACCCACCATTAAGAAAAAAACTAAATTAATTTTTTTTTCGATATTTCTTAGATAAAATATTGTACCTAACTGTTTTGAAAAGAATTTTCCCGCATTCACACTAAGTGCAGCACGACTGTAAGGAGTCTTGCAAACAAAATGCTCATGCGGGAAAGTTAAGTTTCCTAACTCGTTAGGTGAATAACTAATTGCGTATCTGTTAATATTTTGTAAACTTGTAGTTTATAACCGTGTAATAATTACGAATTGAACAATTTCATAATTTTGAGATAAAAAACATTTCATTCTAATAGTTCCACAATGTTTTTAAATCTCTGTGAACTTGGAATTAGGGATCAGTTTTGCTCTAATAATGATTACCATTTTTGCCAGAACAAAATTTTGTTGACTAGTGTAACCAATTGCAGATTCTAAAATTTTTTAACATTTTAAGACCGGAATGTTTCGTGTGCGATTTGAACCAATAACGTGCAATAATAAATATAAAACTCTTTTCTTTGTCCAGGATCAATTTGAAATTAGAACACTTGAGCTTTTATTCCAAAAATTTTCGACATGTTTATTAAAAATGCGTTTTTTAAAACTGACAAAAAGCAAAAGGTAAAGCTGCGCAAGTTATTAAATTTATAATCTGTTTAAATTCAGTGGCTTCTAAAGTCTAGGTAATTATCGGCTCGTTGGCGGCATGAAGTCGTTTCTGATGAACGACAATTCGAAATGTATGCGCCCATTTACCGTTAATAATCACCAATTTGGTTAATTTTCTGGGATGGCATGTTCACTTAGCGCTAAGTGCCGAAAACAACGAGGCGACGAAGTCTCTCTCATAACTAACTTTAAAATTGCTTTAAATTCGTGTTTACGAGTTCTAAACGTCCCCTCCTTAATATTTTTAATACGAAAGGAAAAGGCAACAGCCATTTGTTTCCATTTAAGTGTCCCAAAGGAGAACGGCGGATACATAAAAATATTGGATGTAGGTACTTGGGAAAAGTGTTTGATGTGACAAGGGTGAATGTTTATGGGATCTGGCTGCTGCTTCGCTGCTTAATTTATTTCGGTTTTTGATCTTTTTAAAAAATGTATTTTTTGTTTCAGGTAAGTGGAAATACGTACGTAAGGGGGAATGTGCGATTTTTCTATTGTGATATGGAGAGTCAGGTGCGTACTTCAGTTCTTAAGTGGTCGGGGAAGAGCTTGAAGATGTGGGACATCGGGCTCAGCTGTCGTAGCTTTATCAGAAGACATAACTTGACGACACGACTATTAAGTGAATTTTCGCTTTATTATACCAGCTGTGTCCGATCTTACCTATTTTCATTCTCTAAGACAACGGGGATATTTATGTGCGAACGCACTCTAACACTTAATGGAGTGGATTACCGTTGGTATAAATTTGTCAAATGGCTACATAAATTACAGGCACACTTTTTCTACGATTATTATAATAAGGGTGCCCACGTTATCGTATGTTTGTCCCGCATCGACTGTAAAGACGTTTTTAACCAAAACGGAACTTCAAAGAGGTCCGATGAGAGGGCTTGACGGAAAACAGTAGAACAAAGTCGTTAGAAGGAGGTATAATCTGGGCACTTTTCGGCTGATTTAGCCCACTTTGAGATATCTGCCGCCCACTTCAAACATATTTTACCACTTAACCCAACATATATCATGGGTATCGTTGTGTTCTTGTTTTGGAGAAGAGAGGAACCATTAAGGTATCTCTTGCTCGAGGATGGCAGCTGCTTTCGTTTCGGTATACTTTAGGAACTCCAACGTTGTCATATTTTTGGCACTAGTGAAGTCAGTGTCGCGTTTCTTTGAAAAAAAAAAAAAAACTTCTCAGACACTTAGAATTTGAGAGCGCGCTCCGTCACTTTTTTAACTTTGCCGTAGGCGCCGTCCCTCGCACCTATCTCACCCATTTGTAAGTAATTCCAAATGTAAACAAGCAGGCGACAAACAGGTATAAAGCCAACAAGACCTCTTATTACCATATTAATTCCCTTAGCAAAACACGGCTCTTAACCTTGCTCGTAAATTCCTCCATTTCGTCGTTTATAAAGTCGTATACTTGTTCAATTTGATCCTTTTTAAAATCAAAAGCCTCAAATAAAGTGGAAGAGCTTCTGTGCAGTGGCTCGCATTATGCAGGAGGATCTGGCGCCTACCACCCGCAGTGGCAGACCCGGACAGAACCCCATGGTGATGGCGTGTGTACGTTTGTGCCCTTTTACACGGAAAAATTCGTGGTTCCTTCACATACCTGTCGTTCTTCCATAACAATTACGTAACAGCGTCCATTAGTAGAGAACAGGACGATCAATCATGCG
Organism: Cynaeus angustus; assembly: GCA_030157275.1. NCBI lineage: Eukaryota > Metazoa > Arthropoda > Insecta > Coleoptera > Tenebrionidae > Cynaeus > Cynaeus angustus. The sequence goes on along the minus strand of CM058063.1, from coordinate 21,595,604 downwards.
ATATTAGAAACGGATTAATTTATATAAATAAGGAGACGATCAAAAAAATGAAAAATGTTCGGAGGTCGACGGGAGGTCAACTACGAACAGATCGGTTAATAAATTAAAATCGGTGGTTCGTGATAAGATCTAGACGTGGATGTGGCCGGATTCATGTTTGCTAAGAGGTAATTAGGAGGTATTTGTTGGATTAAAGGATATTTATTGCCATTTGCGAATAAAGTACTTTTAAGCAAGAATTATTACTGTTTTTACCTTCAAATCTTGCTTTTTAGTAGAATTTGAAGAAAGGCTTTTTTTACAAACTAAAATTTTGTATTTTAATGCATGTTGAATAGAAATGCAGAACAATTTGTAGATGCGATTTTTCTATTATTTTGTTTCTTTTTTGATATAAATTTTCATTTGCGTGTTTTTTTAGCCTGTTTCATTAAAAAAAAAAATTCTACCGTCTTTACACATTGTAAATTTTTCAGTCCTTTAGTATCTTAACAATGCCGTTTCTGGCTCTCAGAAGTTTTCATAACTAAAAAAAAACGGAACAAGTTCTTTTAGCAATTTGCTTTTAGAATTACGCACTACAGGAAGACGAGCAAATTGATTATCCAAGTTATGACGGCTTTTTCACTTTCCGGTTTTCATCTTTAGTAACCGACTAATAATTAAAGAAGATATAAAGTACTTTTTGTGAAATGTATAGCCAACAGGTGTTTTACGACATAAAAAATCATATTTACAATGTAAAAATGTAGTTTTTCAATTTTTTTATCCGCGATAACATCTACCATTTTTGAAAAAAATTTGGTGTGTTGGCATTCTTTAGCGGCTGGCAATCTTGATAATTTGTGATAAATCATATTTAAGTTGGCATTCCTGAACGATTGACTGGCAGTCTTGATAATTTTAGACAAATTATATTTTTATTCATATTTTCTTATAAAAAATTTAGACCGTTCGTTCTTAATTAGGTACGTTGTTATCGACAAGTTTGTTTAATTTGACGTTTAAATTGACATATTGAAACTCGGATGTCAGCATTTCAACATAAAACTTCAATTTTTTTTCCAACAAAAAAATCACACGATGCGTTTGTTCATATTTCAAAAGTTGTAGAAAACAGTTTCCTATTCTTTCATTTTCTTTGATTAAACTAGTTTAAATTTTGAGACGTTTATGGTGCTGAATTTACTTTCATTTTGCAAAATTGGTATATTGTTGCTACTAAGTTATGCGTAAAATTTTCAAATTTGACAGCGATCTAGACCTGTGCCTACATCAGATTGAGAATTTGCACAGTTTTAAAATATAAAAGGTTTGTTATTAATTTAACAATAATATGTGGTAAATTACGTTTGTTTTAAATTTCAAACCTTTCTGTATTTTAACATTTTCATTTATTTACCAATTTCAAGACTATTAAAATGCAAGTTTGTAAATATGAAGAATTATGAGTTCAATTGCGATGTGTCTAAATTTCAAAATTATTCTTTCAATTGCTGACTCAAATTTTGAGTAATTTCAGTCTGAAAACGTTTACTTTTTTCCAAAATGTTTTTTTTACAATTGTTACATTGTTATCGGTAATTTATGTGAAAATTTTTCAGATTTGTCAATGTTTGTTGGATTAAAAAAATATTGATTTTTTAGATTTAAAAAATTTTCAACTAAGTTGCGATTTGACTAAATTTCTTAAATTTTGAAATTTTAATTTAATTAAATTTTAGGCTGAGGTAGTTGATAATATTTTCAGTCATAAATCGCCTTCTTTTCTTAATTTTCGGATCGTTGCTGACGCACTACTAATTTTTTAAACTTGAGACATAAAATTAATTACAACTGTTAAAAATTCTCAAAAACTTTCTTTGAGTTTCACAAACGAGACATTGTCGAGTGTCTATCTTCAGAAAATCTAATAATGAATTACGATTTGTCAATAAAAAAATGGATTTTAATTTAAGGTTAACAGATTTACTTACAGTAATTTTAGCATGAACATTTTCAGATTATTGCTGTCAAATTAAGAATCAACAGAATTTTTAAATTGAGAAGGTTTAATGCTTATCTAATAATAGACATAATTAATAATATAGTAATATAGGAAATATATAGTTACGATTTTATTAAATTTGAAAATTTTAGATTGACAGATTTTCTTTTTAATTTTTTTTACATCGTTGCTGAAAATTTCAATCAAGAATCTTTAGATTTTTCAATGATTCTAATAGAGTTTGTAAAAATTCCAAATTTTTTAAATATGAAAGAATATAAAATAAATTACAATTTATCTAAATTTCAAAAAAAAAGTTAATTACTGCATTTTCAGATTCGTTAAATATTTTTAATCTTTTTTCAGATTGTTAGATTGTTACCGATAACATCTGTTAAGAGTCTTCAGATTTGTCAATGTTTATTAGTTTGTACGTAGTGATCAAAAAAAATCCAAACAAAAGCAGGCGTTGTAAATTTTCGACTACGTCGTAGTAAAATTTTCATTTACAAAAGCTTGAAATAAATAGGCGTTGACAATTCGTGGTCTCAAACACTATTGAGTAGGAAATTATGTTGCGTAAATTTTGAGTGTTGAAATTATAGCTCTTTGCATGATTTACAGTTTGCAATTAATTGATTAATTGATTAAAAACTAATCGACCATTTCACCAGATTTACTTTTGTTTTCTGAAATTAATTATTAGTGTTATAAATACTGAACAGGAAAACTGTAATGGGTCTTTTTCAAGATTATTTATTGACGTTAATAAATCATCTGTGTGTGAAATGCAACAAATGCAGACGCAACAAGAAAACACGTACGTTTTGATACAACAAATTATTCCAAAGAATTCTCGATTTGTTTTTTTTTATCACTTTATATTATCGTTCTATTAAAGAATGTAAATTTTATACACCTAAATTGAGTTATGATTTGTTTTTTTTTATTTTAATTTCAAACTGTGATTTAGAATTTTTTTAACCTGAAATCGGTTGCTTTTTTTTCAAAATACTCACATCAGTTCTTCAATTTACAAATCTTTCAGTGTAAAATCATTCACATTTCAATTCTTAATGAAGTTCTGTTAGATGGTAAAAAGAAGATTGTAAATAAATTATGATTTGTCTAGATTTCTCTTTTCTAGTTCTCAAGTAAAATAAGACTTAAATTTTAACCGAACAATGTTTTCAAATATTCTTTTGCTTTTTTTCAAAATGGTTATATTTTTTCCAGTTATCCAGATTTATCTGTTAAATTAAGAAACTGGCAATTTTTTAGAGTGTAAACGGCTAAACTGCAGTGCCGAGCGAAAAAACAGTAACTCCATTTCGGTAAATTTGTGCACAAATAAATATTTTGTTTTTTATTTCTTTTTTCTTACTTTAGCTGTACTTTCCAATTTTACTGTGATAATTAATTAAATATCACATAGTAATGTTAAACTGGCTGATCTCTAGCTTTACACCGCAGTAACAATTAATTACTATTTATTGTCGAAAATCTTTGAATTTTGATTGACACACTAACAATTTTAGATTTTAGATTCCTGTGTCAAGAAAGTTTGTTAGTTTCCGAGTAGTACATTATTTTAAACTTGTTTGTATTCAATTCTGGAGTTCTTTACTACGTGTTTTTTTTTAAATTATCAAAATTTTTGTGTCCGTTGGTTTAAAAATTTTAGGCGTTTCTAAACAAGGTTCCATGATATTACCTCTGATTCTTCTTTCTTTACATAAAATGTGCTGAACCTGAGTAATATTTTGACTGCTTTTTTTATAGTTCAGTTACAGAAATTTTGGAATTTTGGTGTTCAGACGAATTAAAAAAATATGACAAATTTCAGTGACTAATTAATCTCAAAATTAGGTCATCAGTAACTCAAATTGGATGTGACAAGATTAAAATCAATTTTGTGCTTAAAATTAACTTTGAACAAAAAACGCCTCTTTTGAAGCTTGCCCCTCGTAAATTAATGGCGTACTTTTGGCCTGAAAAACGTTTTGTCTTATTCCTCTATTACACAATCTTTTCCCTTGTTATTATTGTTGTCGCGCCAAAGACTGCGCCCAATAAATTCGGGCCTAGTTCCAATAAATTTCTCTCTTTTTTTTTCGACTCTATTTTTAGCGTCCGTTCTAATTCATAGTTACTATTTATAAATCATAGAATAATTATTCCGTGCATGGGTACATATTAATTAAGCATGGAGGTAGTGATTTAACCGTGGCCGTTATGTGACAGAATACAATCGATGGCTGTTGTAGCAATAAAATTTTTCGTTTGAAGGACGCCTCATTGAGTTGAATTTCATATAGCGTGCTATTAACAACTGAATTTATTATTAGAAGGGCACGTTCTTTAACGCAACAGTAAAGGTGTTATAATGTGTTAATCACATTTTTTTTCTTCGAGAGTTGCACAATAAAGTTGCGGACAGTGGATGCCATCGATAAAACTTGACAAGTTTCATTCGGTGTTACGCTTGTTATGCAAAGACTATTATATTTTTTCTTATTGAAGTAGTAAATTTTTATGACGTGTGAAATTTTGTAAGTTCTTCTTTAAGTAAATAAAGTTGTACTTTCTAAGATAACCGTTGCAGTGTTATTACTTCCGCATTTTTTGTGTTTACTATTATTATAGCTTTACTGCTTTACAAGAGCCGACGATTTTATAGCTTTATCGGCAATAACACTTTTCTAAAGTATATTAAAACCGTTGACTCTGATACAAAGTGGAATTAACCACATTTGAAAAATGTCGTTCCCACTTTGAAATTCAAGCTTGGTTTCTTTTATTCCACCGAAATTTATTTTGTCATTGTCTTTATCGCATTTTAATTGGCCCATCCTTTATCCTCCTCAAACTTGGAAATAAGCTGGAACATTAACATGTGTTTTAACTTGGATTTATGCGTTTTCTGACGAAACTATACGCCGTACTATCCATAATTCATTATGTTATGACTAAGAAAATCCGGCTCCTGCGATGCTAATAGATCGGGCGTCGACTTTGAACACATCGATGTGATAAATGGACGAAGATCAACGACCGACATTTTTCGGATTTTTTTTGATTTTTGAGTAAAAGGATGAACGATAGACGTGACTGCGACCGGTCTATTTGGATTCTTATTTTCGGCTTTTTACGGTCCGATGAAGACTATTTTGGGGTTGATTCACCGAACAAGTCGTTTTGAATGACAACCATCGTCCATCAAAAGCGCCCCTCACACCGCCTAAGCTCACCCTAAATAGAGGCCGGTGTTTTATTTAGGGTATTTTTAGCTTGATGTACGGTGTGTACGAGAAGATAATTGAGGAGGTTAAACTAGGGAGTGAAAGCTACTAATTTTTGTGAGTGTTTACATGAAAAGCTTGAATTTTGGGTGTTTTATTATTTATGGACGAAAATATGGACGAATTAAGAATGTTAAATGGAGGAGATAAAAACGGCCTGGAATAAAAAAACGAGTCGTGTTGTTTTAACCTAAATGGAAAACTGAAATAAATAAATAATTATGCTAAATATTAAATTAATTAGATGACAGGTTATGCTACTGACGAATGGGTATTTTTAACTCGCAACATTCCGATTAATTAATGAAAAGAAGCATTGAATATATCATTTTTTATTCTTAATAACTTATATCCTGGTGTACATTTTAATGTTAAATTCGAGGGAAATTTATTACAAAATAGGTAGTTTGTTTCTACGAAAATATCAGTGTTGTTCTAGAATTTAATGTTTTTTAGAATCACATTAACTTCTATACTATATTTATTTTTTTATTTTTTGTTATGAAAAACACATCAGATTTATTATTAGAGCCGTTGTATCAATTTTTCTAAAGACAAATTGTGATAACAGATGCACGCTCTTAATCCCTAAAATATATTTTAGATGACACAAAAAAACAGTTTTTATATTTATTATTTTTGGCCGATAAAATCTTCAGCTTAAGTTCATGTTTTCGTGTACCCAAGTTCATCTAACAATTTGTAATTCTTATTTTCTACTAGTAATAAAAGTTGCAGAAATTGCTGCTAAATTAAAAAAATATATAGGTTATACAAATTTTTAATTATATTTTCAACGATATTGTTGCTGTCGACATATTTGCTTTTGTGGATTTCAGTCGTACACAGGCTCTTCTCATCATATTCTCTTTTTTTACATAATCGCAATTTTTTTTAATTTATTTTTGTGTTTATGGGTTTTCTATGTGTGTCTTTTTGTGCTCCCCATTTTTATTCCTGTATTTTTTGGTTTCATATTTTTCTTGAGCGTTTCATTTTCGTTGCATTTAGACGTTTTCTGCTTTTTTGCTGGGTTCTCACTTTATTGCTGTGCGTTATTGGCTGGTTTATATATTTTTTTTCTTGTAATTTTTTACGATTTCATAAAAATATGTGAATGTTAATACTAATTTAGTTAAAGTGTTTTAATTTTTAATATGCAGAATTGAAAACAAATAAAAAACAATGAAAATATTTTTTTACAACTTTTTCCGCTTACGTAAAATAAAAAAAAGGACTCGAAAGTGTCACTTTGCGGTCTAGGCTAGTGAATATCAAAGAATGGCTTCCCATAATAATCAGATAGTTATGGAAGGCGATGGAAGTGCTAGAAAATAAACTTTTTGAGCAAATGTAACAAAAACTATTTGTACAGGAGTATAGTGTTATTTTGTTATTTTTTTATATAAGCTTTCAATCTATGTTGTTTCAAGGTTTGCTATAGCTTTTATCATTATTGTTCTAATTTTAACTACGACTGTCGTATTATCTTCTTATTCTTTGAATTTACTTTTTAATTTGCATAATCTTCTGACCTTTTGTATTTATGTATCTTGTGTATGTCGTATGTTTTTTCTCACTGGATATTTTATCATTTTGTTTCTTTTTTTTTTGTTATTTTCACTTCTTTGCAACTTTTCAGAGGAATATTTTAATCTCTCTTTTTCATCTAGTTTTTTTATAATTTTTCCTAAAATCCTTTTTTCCTTAACTCTTATGCACTTTTTAATCGTAAATACTTATTAGAAAGTGGAACACTTTTACTTATTTTTATATTTGTTCATTAAATAATTTTCCTACAACTATTGTGGCTTTATTTCTGTAGTTTCTTCAAGAATTTAACGTTCTTCTTTTGTCACATCTACGCTTCCGCTCCTCGTGTAAAACCTCTCAGGTACGAAATTAGATCATTTTTGTTTTTCTTTGTGATAAATAAAATCAAAATTGTACTTTTTATAGGCCCAGAATTAAATTTATCGGCCATCTTTCTTAATTGTAAAAAATATTTGATTGTTTCGAAACCTCATAAGTTTTACATTGCATTTACAACTGCGTGAAACCGAAATATCGGATAGAATTGAACTCCTTAATTTGGTTTAAAAAAGCTGTCATCATCTATCATTTTGCTTTATAAGAAATCCATTACGATGACAGAATTGCAATAGAAATTTTTATGTTAAATTCCAATGATTTTCTGCTATTATCATGGCCCATTAGGCCTTCCAATATATATTTTTTTGCTTTCAAATACTTTCATTACTATATTACTCTATTATAATATCTTTTATCTTAAATTGTACCATAAAGTGCTCTTTATGGCATATTTTTTTTGGGACCATTATGTAGCATTTTATAGCCTGGACCATAATAATGTTATAAATCAAAAGGCTTTCGTTATGAATTCAATTCAATTGTTGGTGTCAGTAAAATCGGATAATTTTTGTAATTGTCAGTTATAAAATTCTTTTATAGTCATTCAGACATAAAATTTTGTATTCAATTTGTAGTATAAATAGACTATGAAATCACATTATTTATAAGAAGCTATTAACCTGCTTAGCAAATTCTACTCGGCGTTTTAATTATGTATTAATTTTATTTAAGTTTCTATTATATTATGTGTAGTTACATAAATGTCATAAAGATAATTTTAAAACAACATTGATGATTTTGATCAGTTAATAAAACTATTTAAAAATTCTGCCACCTACTTTATCTTGTATTTATTGTTGTGAAAATATGCAATTTGTTGGAATTCGGTTTTTCTAGCACAGAATGCCCATAATTGTGTTAAAAAATTACATACTTATGTTGAGTGTCACAATAACTCGGATATTTGTGCCGATGGGCGAAATACATATAATTTACGGTATTCCGCTTGAGTCGCGTTGTCGTACATATAACAATGTTAAAACTTCGAATTATCTAAAATTTTCAGCTTGAATAAAATCTGGATCAGGCTGAATATAAGTATCTTGGAACTTCAAATCAGGAGATAAAAAATCTGTGAACTAAAAACCAAGATTCTCAAATAAGCAGTGAATCAAAAATTATTTTTTTTTTTTTAGAAAATAAAAATTTGATTGTGTCATAGTTTACAATAATAAGCTACCAGTTTATAGGTTTTCCATTCGTTTCTTTGTGTGTTTTTCCACAAATTAGGCACCGCCCCGACATCCTTCCTGTCAAATCGCCGACCCCTTGTTTGTTTTATTAACATCAATGAGGATCAACGATAACCAAATGCCAAATAATTACCTCCTCTAACCTTCCAACTAGACGTTGAAAAGATTCCACGAGGGTTGGAACGCCCTCCGCTCCCGTAATGATTATAATTTAAGATTAAATACAGTAATGACTCCAACATGCATTAATTATTTCGGTCGGAACCCGGGGCCATAATACCTCCACCAGCTGTTTCTACAAGCACTCGCGAATTTCCTTTTACGTGTTTCGTCTATCATCTTCTGTATTTTTCCTTTGAAGAGTCTAATCTATATGGCGAGCATCTGCGTGTCTACCTCTCGTTCTCTTGTATCGAGTTATTGCTGATTGATTCTCGAAGCGATGTTTTACACGGTCGGCTTGTTTGTTCAAGCCACCATCATTAAATTATTCCCTCCCGCGACCTCTTTTGTTAAGCCGCCGAGTATAAATAAGGAGTTGGATGCTCATACCGAGTGAATTATGATGCCCGAAACGCATCATGCACACACAACGCACATTTTATACGTACACGAAGCACGATCGGTTATTGCCCATGGATTTTTATCCTCTTAATGGATACAATCGTGAAGGAGTCATGCGGTGTAGTAGATGGGGTATATGGAGATGACGACGTTTGCTTACGTAAGCTGCAGTGGCGTTGGTAGAACTGGTGGATATGACTTTGATAGATGAGGACGGAAAATGGGATGTTCTGGGGGGATGTGCCGTGTCATTGGTACACGAATAACGTCTCAATTAAAAAAAATACTTCCAGATCTTTTTCTGATACGTGAAATGGGAAAATGATTATTAGTTGCTAAATACTATTTTTTAAATTAATGTTTTGTTGGAAATTGAAATTTTAATCATTACACCGCTCCTATTTTTTATTTTTTTTATTATTTGTCGTATACTTACCTAATGGTTATTGGGAAAAACTCAAACTTTGGCTGGATTTCTAAATAATTCTACATAAAATGGTGTTCTATTTTTCCATATTTCACCGTAGATTTAACAGGTTTAAGCAACAAATCAAACACTGATTGTTAGGCTTATTTTTTTGTAAAAATAATTGTTTTGAGTGGTTTAGACAAAAATGTGTATTGGGGTATTCTATGATTTTGATGAAATATGATTTTTTCGATGAATTAAGTTTTTCTCAAAAAATTAAACCAATTTTTTCACATATTTCGATTTTTAGAAATAAGTTCGAATTATTATTAACAATTGTGCCGTACTTTGTCTAGTTCTTAATATACGGCTATTTGGCTATAAGGTCGGCTTGTTTTGAAAAGTTGAAAGTATTTTAATTGTAAGAATTTTGAGCCAATTTCAAGTGGATCTAATGTCGCCATAGTTAGTGACTACAAAAAGTCCATTTTGTTCAATTCAATTCCAATCGAACCAAAATGCCAACTTATATTTTTATTGCGTTTCTTTTATTAACTTGAAATGAATTTTTGTTTTTCTATCTCTTGAACAGAAAGAACAATCTGACAATTTAACAACTAATAAGCTTTCAGAATTTGATAATCTGGAACTTCTACTAGAATTTGGGAATGTAAATTCTAAGCTATGAGAACTTTCGTCTGGGAATCTAAAGTTCACAAGACTAATATCAGAAAGATATATGATCGAATAAAACGGCGTCTAGGCGTTGAATTTCATTGCATATTGGTAGCACTGTTATTTACCCATTTTAATATTTCATAAATGTCATTCCACACACGTTAATAAAGACTTGGTTCTATACCAATTAATGAAACTTAAAAAAATGTTTTAAGGTGGGCGATAGGTTGACCGACCGTATCGTATTTACAATAAAAATTAAAATAAGTATAGAAACCAATAAACGTAAACATAAACCTAAAAATCTTATAACAGAATTTGAAAATCTCGAAATTATAACGATGAGAGTCTAGAATTTGAAAATTTACACCTAAGGAGGATGAAAAGAAGTTTGAAAAAGTAGAATTTGAGAATCCAACAAATAAATAAAATAAATATTTCGCTAATCTATAATTTTTCACATAACTTCGCATAAATACTTTTTCTTTCATTTTTAATCAAATTTTGAATGTTTATCTATTTTTAAACTGCCAGTAAAAATACTAAAAGAGCGTTGTAAAATTCTTTTTTACAAATAGCAGCTTTCGCAGATTAAAAAAATATAAAATTAAATATTAAGCTTTATCAAACTGCATAATGAATTTGATCACATTTTTGTATCTCCTTCTCTAAAAATAAGTAGAATCTAAATTTTTAATTTTGCGTTTAAAGTAATTTACAAAATCAAAAAAACTTATGTTTTTTAGTTTAATTTGTGCATCTTTTATTTCAATTTTGATAAGACTCAAATCTAATTTTTCAGGTTATTTAATTTGTTGGGATTCTATATAATTTTTGGCAAGCTTATTTTTCCTTTTAACTTTTACTTCCTAAATAATCATATTCTGAAAAATTCAAAGATTCAAACTTCTCACATATGAAGTTCCTCGCGGCTCACAGCAAAATTTAAAACTCCCAATTTTTATAATCTACATCCTTACAAACTCAGAATTTTAAATCTAAGTTAGTTTCTAATTTTTTAAACCGTGTACTTTGATATTTCATGATTCGAATATGATATTGAGAACATTTGAGAAACTTATTTTAACGACTTGTATTTTATGTGCGCAAACGACAAATTTTTAGAATCTAAGCTCTATGGTTCTTAGATTCAGTTCTTTTAGAGGCGAATTTGTAAATGCCTAATTTTTTACACTTGCGAATTTCAGATATTAGATTCTTAGAGTCTTAAATACTTTCACTTTCCAAATTTCCAAAAAGTTAAAAGTGTAATTAAACGTCGTGGAAGCTACAATTTAAAGAAAAAATGAAATTTGGTAAAAATTGCAAGTTTTTAAAAATAAAATTTAAACAGTTACAAAATCCAAAAAAAAAATGAAAATAAGTATGTTATGAAGCTAAGCTTGAGTCTGAGATTGCATTGGGCAAAAATATAGAGGAAAAACTGTACTAAAGTTAGAAAAACCACTGCAAATTTTTATTGTTGACCATGAATTAAATTGTAAAGAGGTACCTAAAGTGCTTTAATTTTAACAAAAAACGTTACAAATTATAATTAGTTTTTTTGATTTTTTCATAGACACAATACCTATTTTCAACGTTTTGGAAACGAAAAATTGGGCATTGGCCTAGTCTTCATTACGACAAACAGCTGCGGAAAAAAATGACAGAAATTTTCACAAACACTGCTGTTTCGTTGTCCCAATTTTTTTAAGGAAAATAAACATTTTTATAACACGGCTTCTTTATCTAAGAAATGGATTTAGATGTAGCATTTCTTTTTCTTCTTTTTAACCATAAGTAATGACTTATTTTATTGTGAAATCACTGTAGGTACTTTGATTTACTATGAACTAGAGCCAATAAATTTATTTTATATCGAGTAGGTAGAGCTCTACTTATAAAATAATAATCTAGTTATTTTGACAGCTGTCAAGTCGAAAATTTAATGTAAGAACCGACCTACGTTTAGGCGAAAATCGGTCATGGTCTGTTTAAATTTTTTTATCGCACACCTGTTTTATATTTGTAGGTAGATATTCATTATCGATTTATCACAATGGGATATGAACGCAAGATTTAGATCTACTTAGAGTGGGTAATTTTCATGTATCGTTTAAACAAGATTGCAAATTCTTACATTCAATCCAATTGTTTTTTTGTGTTTAACAATCGCCAATTAAAAAAAACAATGTTGTTTGTCTTAATTAGGCTTTGTCCGTACTTGTCCACTAAATTTTAATTACCTGCACGAAAGTATACTTCCGCCTACATAAATACATATTTAGATATGCTGTAGGCATATATCTGTAGTAATTCGAAAAGAAATTTTTCTCTTTAACGCGTCACGATATCTACGGTGCAATAGGACACGGCCATAAATTATAAATATTCCTAATTAAGAACGCGCGTTAATACCCAAAGATAATTTTAATTGCTTTTTATTAATTCCTAAACTATAAATAAAAATGGCGTTATTTATGGTTTGAACGAAAGCGGTGTAAAACAAAGTCCGGTTGTTTTTCCTCGGAAAAATTTCAGTTTGTGGCATTCGGCGATTGAATTTTACTTACCTACCAGTCTGGCTTTTATTAAATACGGTTGAAACTTATTAATTCTGGGATCAAATCGTCTGCCCACGTATCCTTTTATTGCGTCATTCTACTAAAATAAGAAATAAAGACATCAACGCAAATATAAATAATCATGTTGTCACCGTGAAAAGTTTTTCTCTGCACAACTTTCTGCGTGATGGCCACAACGGAACAGACACGCGAGCTCCCGATTTATAACAAAACTCTATTTCAGAACTGTCAGTTTTTTCGGTGGATTTCCTAAGACTACATTTCTGATTATCTAATTTCCTCTGTTTTAAATTTTATTTGTTCGAGATCAGGTTTAATAAATTTCACGAAACGGTGACAAGTCGTAAACGGGGGGAAATATCATAAACGGAGAAGTAGGTAATCGAGAAATTAATAGTTAATGGCCATTTCGAGCTAAACATGCGAGAATTATGAAAAACTTTAATAAATATTATGATCGCTCAATTAATGACATTCATTAATATTACCTTGTTTTATTTCTCGAGAAGAAATGTGGAGTGATGCTGCGAGAAAAAATTATACGATAGAAGTCGGCTATTAATTTTCCGTGTTTGTTTTCGACAATAAAACTTAATAGGTTTGATGTTTGGATGCACGATTTTTGAAATAAAAAGCGATGTTTATGGCTCTAATTTTACGATCGCCACCCACACGGGATTTCGTATCAGTTCGAGTTACGTACTGCATTTTTTCTTGCGGCTAACCAAACAAACGTGTATATATAAGTTATTTTTTATTAAATTGAATGTACAAAACATACCATCGGTACTTAACAATTACAGGCGTCCTGCTCATATTTGTTCTCTTAAGCGTTAAATCACAGTTTGAAATGTCGGCTGTTGCCGTCGTCCAAAGCACTACAACTTTTCGAAGCACCTAGTGTTCGTCAACATCTCCCTCGTTAGTCTCCAAACTTGTTTCGCCGCATTCTCCAAAGCACTAGGGGACTTCCCTTTAAACAGATCCAAATTCGGGAGGAAATAATGCGGACACCTTTTGCACTGCAAGCAGGAAATGAGCTGGAGGAAAATCCCGTTTATCCTGTCGGCGATGCAGGCTTCGTCCCATTCGCTCTCTCGAGGATGTTTCTCGCATTCGTATAATAGTAGCGTCTTCATGTGGTAGCTCGTGACTGGGTTTCCCGGAAGATCTAAGTGTCTATCTCTCAACGTCTTCAAAATGCTAAGACAGCGTTTTCTGCAGCCGCCTTGCAGGAGCCGGTTTTCAGCCTCTATGAACGATAGGACCCATGCGTCGCCTTCCATGGCTGACTGTTTTCCTTGTAACGCGATGCACTCTTTGGAGAGGAGGTCAAAGCCTTCGGTTTTGACTTCTACTACGTGGTTGGGATGCGGCCAGGGGATTTGGGGAAGAGGCCAATGAGCGGCTGAACGGGGCCACAACCCTGCGCACTTGAAAGCCGGAGTGATTTGAACAATAAAGCGCTCACGAATCCGAAGTTTCACTTCTGTGGTATCAGCGATCATCTTCACAGAGTCTCTGTACGAACACTTATCACAAGCTTGAGCTACCAAAGTTTGGAACCTGGAGCGCATCTTCCTCGCGCTGAGATAACCAGAAGCTGTGATGAATTCAACCCACAGACTCATGGATCTTTTTCTTCCGTCGCTCAGTTTCAAAACGGCACACCCAGGGAGAGTGCCGTCATCGACGAAGTTGAGGACCCCCATCTGGTTAAGGTAGATGACCACTTCGAACTCCACGGGGGAGATGACCTCCAAGCCATCGTAGCGTCCGTTATAATCCGTTAGCGAAGAGATAAACCTCGGTTCTTGCACCTCCACCTCTTTGAGCACGTCTTGCACAACCCTACACACTTCTTGTATCGTCTTGCTGATTTGCAGCTTCCGCGCTTGCACCTTCTCCGTATAGTATTTGTTAAGTTGGTAGACCATCTTGGACTGTGCCGCCAGCATATCCGGCGGCACCAACATCTTCTTCTCGATGTCGCCACACACTTTCATCCGGTTTTCTTATCAAATTCTTTTCTTTTCGTCGGATTATGATGGATCACGATAGAAGAACGGTTAGACACTGACGACACAACCGCGCCGGTACAGGTAAGAGAACCACACCCCTCTCTCTACGGAGGCGGCGCCTTAAAACGCCGACTCCGCCCCAAGTAGCCAACCAATCCCATCGCAGCTTTTCGTGGCGACTTCTGATTATTTTCGGTTGTGTTTTATGAGTCGATTCGATTAAATGTTGCTTTGTCCGCGGTGTTGTAGTTTTGTGTTGACAACGGATAAATGGCCGAGTATGGGGGCGTAAATCATTTGATGTCGGGAAATATACGGAATGTCGAGGGGTAGGAGGAGGAGGAGAAGGTTTAATGCGGTGAGCGAAGAAAAAGAGAAATTATGGATTTGTTGATAAAATTGATCGTAATTTTCCAGTCATATGCTATTTTATTTGACGGAATTTATTGTTATTGTTAAGTCTTGAAAGTAATAGCTTTAATCGGTTATGTTATCTTAACTGCTATATTTACACGCAGTTATCTAACAGCCTTTCATATTAAAAATGTCTACCTTGAGGGGTTTTTATAAGCTGCAGTTAGACAAAGTACTTGAACCAGAATTTACGATCTGAAATGGCAGTGTGGTGTTTGCGTGAATTAAAATATGCAGGTAATAAGCACAAGAAAATATTATAAGTGTTGCCCTGTATAACAAAAAATTAAAAAAAATAAGATTAAGTTTTTGATTTGTAAAATAAAACTTTTTAAAACGCTTGAAAACGCAGAAAAATAACACTTTACTGACCAGCCGCTTGTAATTCGAGACCCTACGGTCAAATTCTTTAGAACATTTTCCGGAATCTTTATATTTGGCGGAAATTTTAACAAACTCTGATATCGTATTCAGTCTGTTAATCTAGTGTTTCTACAATTGCCGTCAAAGGCATGTAAAAGTGTTTTTTCAAGAGCTTCACCCACAAGACAAGGACAACCTTATTACTCGAAGATTCCGGGAATATCAATTTTTGTGCATTTTTTTTATTGTCTGTGGTACTATTTTCGTAGAAATATCAGGACTGATTTTAAAATTATAAATAAATAAAAAATAAGTTTGCCCAGTGCACTAGGTGTTGAACCATGATCCTGAGTAGGTTGACATAAACTTACCGACTCTGAGACTTTTAGAAAGCACACTTTTAAAATTGAACCTCTTTAAAGTCGTCAAATAAGTTGATAAAACCTTACTGTTTTTTTGAAACGTTTTATTATCTCATATTTTCTATTCTTTTAATAGCTACTTTATAGCATTCTATAACAGCCTTAGCAGACGTAAAAATATATATTATTTTGTAAAACCGAACTTTTCAGGCATTTTTTTCTATTTGCCATTTTACTAGTTCTATTTTATGTTTTATGGTATACTTTATGCCAAGTTTGTGAACATAAAACTGCACTTTGTGGACTAATCGAATAAAGTGATTTTACACAAAATACAGGTCATTGTCAAAAAAATATATTTCAGGACAGACCATTTTTGTATGCGTTAGTTGAGGGCAATAAAACAAAATTTTACATGTAATTAGTACATAAACACTTCATGGACTCGCCTTGTTTATTAAACTCGACTTGGTCATAAAGTCTTTTATTACGTACTTATCATATAAATTGCTATTTTGGATTTTTAGCTACCTACTCTAGGTCTCTTATTATCCCGAAAATTTGTACCAATAATGCTCTAAAACACCCACTCATGTTTTGCAAATTGTTTAAAAAAAAAATTAAATATTGTCGTTTTCGCATTTTTTGACGTAAAATTTTTATTCTATCATTGTTGAGAGCTCCAGTTCGTTTGAAACTGGAAATTATTAGTTAACAAGGAAACAATTCTAGAATCCTTAAAAAAACATCACAGATTCTGTAACAGAATCTTTTGTATGCATATTTCGTATTGTTTCAATCGTTTTCAAGTGTACCTATTACAAGTCCACGTTTTATGCATTATTGTCACTTTTCAACTATAATTCATTTAAAGTTGCTTTGAATTAACCAGTAACTTTTAAGTGAAGTGTCCTCTCGTAAACAAGATCGAGAAATATCTGTATATTTATGAAGTTATATTCCAAATTTAAATGAGACAGATATTAACGTAGTTTATGTTTCGCCAACAGAAGAATTTCCGTTTCATTTTACTTGGTAATTACTGTTTTGGAAAATTCAAATTCATGTGCATGAAAATACAAAATGTGTTAACGTAAATTTTACCGTTCCACCAGAGACGTTGATCATGCAATTTTAAGTGTTCTAATTTCCTAGTTAATTACGTCAAACTCTATTAATTTCAAATTGGTGTAGCTGGAGGCGTTTTCTCTTCGTTGAAGTATGTTTACCACGACGTAATTATAGCAATATACAAACCTTTATTGACATTTAACGATAAGAATTTACTTCATTAAATTTAATAACTTAATATCAAAATTTTATAAGCCATAAATTCAACATTGAGGTAAAATCAATAAATATAAATGGAAACAAATCTAGATATAATCATAAATAATTAATTAATATACTAGACATTTTATTTTAATCATATAACGGTGGCAATAAAATTTATAATTGAATAATCGTCAGATTTTTTGCAGTTGCTATTCCATGATTGTTGCATTTCGCAACTGGATGTCTTGATCAAAAGATTAATAATTGTATAATTAAAACAGCAGGCTTTCATACAATAAATGGACGTATTGTGAAGTTGGAATTATACATATTAACTCGGGGATAGTTATTAATTTTTTATTTCACATCGTTAAGAAAAAGTGGGTAAGCACCTAGCTACAATATTCAAACAATAATAAAACGTTCGCCCCTATTGTATAATGCACCGTTAACAGCCACATTAATTCCTTCCTTCTCTTCCTTTTTTATTGATTTATTACGAAAATAATTCATTCGCAATTATGGCCTAATTAATACTAATTTATCCATTTTTAACACAACCACAATTACGCGTTAATAACGAACGGGTCAAATAAATCGAACTGTTTTGCAATAAGTCCTTGATAATCTACCTGCATTTCTTTTTGTAACGTAGTTTAACGATGTTCGTTATTGTCGTTAATGAAGAAATATGCGTTTACTGGGATCCGTTTTCATGTAAATAAAAAGATAATAAATCATCCTAATTTATTTCAAACTTTATGTAATATGTGCCGATTGCATTACGTTTAAGGTCGGCGAAAGGAGGGGCTACATGTTTTATTAATTTATTTCTGTTCGTTTCTAATTAATCCTTTTCATGCGCTCTGACAATAATTCACGTCACTTCTAATTTATTCTTTAACGTCTCCTGAAAGCTATTTTTCCAGGCGGTACTGTTGATGGAATAAAAAAGTGTCGTAAATTGCAAGAAAAATGAAATTAATTGTTTAATAAATAATTTTAATTACCTAGCACTGAAGCAAGGAGAAAAATATTAAAATAAGCTAATGTGGTCAAGAGTGAAGCAGCACACATAGTAAAGAGTCCGCCGACACTTAATCCACGACCACAAACTCTATTAACTAGTAAGTTATAAATATGATTTTTTCACATAGACATTGGCTTTCAATAAATGCGTGTACGCCTTTTTTGATATTAACTAATCAAAACGCCAAGACTAACTGTCGGTTTGATGTAGCCTAATTCCAGAAAACCCATGTTCACATAGCCAAAGACTTTATTTTTTTAAGTTACACGATTTTTTTATCCAAGCAGTGTCTCGCGTGAAACCGACCTGAAGATGTTTTTAGTATTGACTGCTAAACTTTTTTTTGGTATATAGCACCTCAAAAACATTTAAGTACGGCTCTGAAAAATGCGTGTTGGTGGGTGATATATGCTACCTGCAAACTTTAGCATCCGTATAAGAAGTTTTAGGGTCTCCCTCTTGATTTTTTTTAAGGTTGTAAATCATACTTGGGGACGAAATCCATAAATTTCTAAGTAAACGGCCTGTCGACCATATTTGCAGAAATTTATGTAAATAACATACTTTTTGCGTCGCTTTTAGACAATTTTTTTCTCGTTTGATTCGTAGAAAATTACCTTGTATTTGTCCGCCGAAACTCGTTTCTCTGATTTTAAAATTGCGTTTGTTTTGAAGTGTTGGCAGCCTTGTACGTGGTAGAAACTAACTAAGTGTGCAATATCTTCATTAAAACTAAAACTGATAAGGCGTTCGTGGTATTTTTTCCGAATTGTGTCACTCTTTTCGGAATAAAGTTATAACATTGTTAAAGTACTGCGATGATTGATGTAATGAAGTACAAAAATTGATATTTATAGCCTTCACTGGGATAATAAATATTTATATTAGTGTCCGGCGTTTGCAGATAAAATTTCATTACGCTATCAGACTCATTTAAATTTTCGTTGTAAAAAATTCAAGGTTTTTGACCCACGTCTCTAAATCAAAAAATTAGTCGAGTGTAATAGTTTAATAAATTAATTTTCTCAATATAATACAAAACAGATAAAAATTTCACATGCAACAAAATAACAGTCTTTTTGTTTACAAAGAATTATTTACAACAAAGGTACAAAACAAAATACCTAATTAAAGCGTTTTACCAAATTAGACGACAAATATACAAGTATGGCACAACGACGGGTTTCGAAATGATCGCCTATACTTGTTCGAGTACGTATACAGGATGTCTCAAGGAACTTAAAGTTTTTCCAAACACCGGGTGTTTGTCAACATTTCTCTCGTCAACCTCCAGACTTGTTTCGCCGCGTTTTCGAGTGCACTCGGTGATTTTCCTTTGAACAAGTCTAAATTAGGCAGGAAATAATGTGGGCACCTCCTGCATTGTAAGCAGGAAATAAGCTGCAGGAAAATCCCGTTGATTCTGTCGCCTATGCAGGCTTCGTCCCATTCGCTTTCTCGCGGGTGTTTTTCGCATTCGTACAAAAGGAGGGTTTTGAGGTGGTAGCTGGAGACGGGGTTTCCAGGGAGATCTAGGTGTCTGTCCCGAAGAGTTTTCAAGATACTGAGGCATCGTCTCCTGCAGCCTCCTTGGAGAAGGCGGTTTTCGGCTTCGAGGAATGATAACACCCACGCGTCGCCTTCCATAGCTGATTGTTTTCCTTGGATAGCGACGCTTTCTTTGGAAAGAAGGTCGAACCCTTCCGTTTTGACTTCGGCGACGAGGTTAGGGTGCGGCCACGGGATGTGGGGAATGGGCCAATGTGCCGCTGATCGTGGCCAAACTCCGGAACACTTAAAAGCTGGAGTGATTTGAACAATAAACCGCTCACGAATTCGAAGTTTCACTTCTGTAGTATCCGCGATCATCTTCACGGAGTCTCTATACGAGCACTTATCACATGCTTGGGCTACCAAAGTTTGAAACCTGGAGCGAATTTTCCTCGCGCTTAGATACCCAGAAGCTGTTATAAACTCCACCCAAAGACTCATAGATCTTTTCCTTCCGTCGCTTAGTTTCAACACGGCGCACCCAGGCAAAGTCCCGTCATCAACGAAATTAAACACCCCCATTTGGTTCAAATACAGCACCACCTCAAACTCGTTGGGAGAAATCACCTCCAACCCTTCGTACCGACCGTTACACTCCGTCAAAGACGATATAAACCGCGGTTCTTGCACCTCAACTTCCTTCAACACGTCTTGCACAACTTTACACACTTCTCGGATGGTTTTCGCAATAGTACCCATTCTTGTTTGTACTCTTTCTCCGTAATATTTATTTATTTGATAAAGCATCTTTGATTGTGCTGCTAACATGTCCGGCGGCACTAACATGATGCTGCGCGTGCCGTCGGCCGTGGACTGAACGAAATACAGGTGGGAAAGGGAGGAGGTGGACATAAAAAGGGGCGGAGCGAGAAGACACGCCTCTATGAACGAGGGATACCAATCGGAGACTGCGCAGATCGGCGAAATGGTATCGACCGGGTGGAACGCCCATTTGCAAGGACGGAATTTTTAGAGGTACAGGGTGGATTCGGGGATTTATGGAGATATTAGGGTGATTTATGTAAGGGGTGCGATTTGATTTTGGCTGGAAATGGATAGATAAAATTTGGTGACGGTTAGGTGTTCGTGATTGTATGGCAAGCCATGAAAGGATTTTTTTGACGAAATTGTTAATTTAACGTGAATTTAAAGGGCTGCACTGTTATCTTGCAATTTATACCCAAAATTATGATATTTTATTGTAAAATGTACATATAGGTAGGTGCTTTTCCAACGGGATTCATTAATATGTTCTATAGCAATTTCTCGCTACATTCAAAGGAAGGCTACATTTAAACATCTTTTTGACCACTAGAATATTATTTTTTTATTAAAATATTTTTTTTGCACGGGCTTCTTCACTATTTTAATGTCTCAGAAAAAGGACTAAAATCATATCATGGAAGGTCCAGGTAGAATTGGAGATCCATATATCAAATGTCATGTTTTACTCATTATGTTCTTGAGGGCGTGCTAAAAATTGTATATAAATCGCTGGGCCAAAGGTCTATTTTTTTCTTAAATGGTTATTACCCACGCTATTGCTCAAGATGCTAACATCTATTTGCGACAAAAAGTAACGTGCTTCAGACACTTCAGTTATTTATATTCTACTAATAGATAATAAGTACCCACCAAATTAGAAAACTGAATTGTGATTTGGTTAAGATGAATTTTACAAATCCGAAATTAAAAAAAAACGTTTGACTAGAATTAAGTTTCTTACATTTCTTACGTCGTGGATCTCAAGCGGTCCACCAAAAAACAAGCGACTAAACGCATGAGTTTTAACATTTAACACAAGATAAAAAAGTTACCAACGCTTCAATTTTTTTGCGTGTATGTTTTTATTATTGTTTATTACCATTAACTTACCACAGATTAATTTTTTCTTCTTATAACGAGGTCTGCCAACACTTACGTTTACCCACAAACTTTTTTAATTGTTAAACTATAACCATGATTTTTTTTTTACATATACGAGCAATGTAGCGCTTGAAACTGACTTAATTACGTTTTCTCTGTTTACCATATGACATAGATGCAAAAAAAATTCTTATATTAAAAATTAAAAAATGGTAAACCAAACCTACCTCGTTCTTTTTATAGCGAAGAGCATGATAATGATATGAAAAATTAATTGAAACTTGGGATACGGAAAAAATTAACACTTGAAAATTTCATACAAATATACAAAATGGTTTATAATCATATAAATGAGTGGCGAAGATTTGCTGACTACTTGCAAACAATAGCAGCTGTCAAAAGAGTTCTACGATATCTTGTTTAATTTGTTGAAGATTCAAAAGTATATTTGGACACAAAATTTATAAATTTTTAAATGAATTTATAAAATCGAATTTATACACACCCCATTTAATTATGCTACTATGTATAAGAACAAAACAAAACACAAAAATTTTTGTAAACAACATACTGTCTGCATCGTGACCTTTAATTTTAAGCAACTTTTTCTAAAAAATTAGCAATTAAATTAAAATTAGTATCTTTAAAATTGTGGAACTCGGGAGTGGACAAGTGTTGGCGGAACCTGTATTTTTATAAATAATGACTTGAGTATACACAAATTAACTTTAGGTTTTTGAGGTAGTTATTTAGTGTAGTTATTTTTAAGTGAATGCCAGCTGTCCACAAAATTTTAAATACCTTCTTATTTAAAACGTTTTTTCGACGCAACATTTTTTTTTATGTATACATCACAAGATGTCTCGCATTTAACATATTAAACGCAAAAATTTCAACTTTTTGTGCAAGTTGTGGTCAGTTTGCCTTTTAAGCTACCATTTTTGACTTTCAACAAGCTTTTTCTGTCATTTCGTTCACCTGTTTAAAATTAAATTAAATGACTGCTTGTATAACCAGATTTAGGCCATGTTTTAAGAAGGCTATGTTTTAAATCAATTTAGAACAATTGAAACCTTGATTTTTAGACAGCTCTCTATCAAAGTAAATACAAAATTATTGATAAGTTTTGCTCAAAATGCATAGTAATCACTAATAAAGCACAGATGATCATTAAAAGATTTAGTTTAAACTGAACCGTGCGGGTAAACTTTATTGAAAAATTTTGGTGCAGTATTTAAGGGTTTTAAAGGTTATCGACGCTAATTTAAGCAACAAAACCGTCAAATTTGGGCGAATAATAAAATTCTTTAAAACATCTTGCAGTACGTTAAGTTCAGTTAAATTAAGTACAAACTCAAACTAAACTTGGTATGTTCTTCACGCAACATGGCGCTACAATTCTTCTTGTGAGCTTTTTTTCCTTTTCTTCTTCAACACGATCGTGTTGTGATGTTATGACTTTTCATCTGTCTTAGAACGGAAGTTCCCATTAGTGGCCGACAACATCCAGACCACTTATGCCATCTCGACACCGTTTTCGACTTATCCCGTTTTTACGAGTATCCAAGGCGCCATCCACCGAATCCATCATTAAATTAGCGCAGTACATAACTTATCGACTGGATAACTTCCTATTTCTGCTATTAGTCCAGATTTATGTGTTCCGTGTGTGTGGTTGCTTCCCATCTGTCGTTGATGATGTTGTCCGAAAGAAAAATGACAAAAACTTGAGCTAATAGTTGTAACCGAATCGTTTGAGGCTTTTTTTGCTTGACGAGAGTGAGTGTGAACACGCCTTTTAATTTATGGAACGCTTTTAGACTGCGAGATGAGAACACTTGTCGGCCGACATATGAAAGCGTCGATTTTCTTAATGAATTATTCTAATATTAGATAAAGAGTCGCTCCATTAACACTCTGCTGTAATTAGTCGTGCAAAAAGTGAGAAAATGAATGGGACGAGGCGTTCTGTACACATGTACGTACATTCCGAAAGAATTTTTAAGTGTCTTCATTAAAAGAGGCAATTAGGGCGTACAGCTTATTCTATAGACCGTAAATTGTGATGAAGACATCACGGAGGAGACGAACGATGCCAATAACTATACTCAACAACGGTTTGATGGCTACAAAGAACGTTGGTAATCCTGCCTCTTTTGCTCGTGTGCCGCGTGTACTCCCCGATACCCTCCTGCTGGGAGCGGCTTTGTTTCCTTTTAGGCCGATACGAACATGTTTGTGGCTTTTGTTCAGGCATTGTTCGGGTACTTGAGGTATATCATGTTGGTACTATTGTTGCTCTTTTCTTATTTTTCTAGAGCGCACCTCATGATCACCGGATTAGGGACCATTGACATTTTTTTCGGGCTATTTATAGACAGGATCTCAAACGATTTAAAGGAAAGGAACCGTTGCTTTTTATAACTCTCCTATTATTTTATTACGTGTTTCATGTATGTTCATTTATTTCCCATTATTTTTAACACAAAATTGACTTTTATTGCTTCCAAAATTTAGAAGCCTTCAGCGATTGTTCGGATGAAAACCGCTTATAAAATACCGCTTGGAATACTTCATTTTAACGCTTTTTTTTTTTCATTGCCTATTATTATTTGTTAATACGGATGCGAGATATATAAATTACTCTATTATACCCTAGAGCATCATGATAACGCCGGGTAATTTTTACCAACACAACTTAAACAAAAAGTGGAGCCATTTAGTCAAACTTTCATGGTGAAAAAATAACAAGATACAAAGTTTGTCCAAATTAACATTAACATTTATTTTAAAAGTTATCGTACCATTTTCTATATTCTGAAGCTGATGTGACTTTATTCTTTGTCAGTTCCAGAAGATGAGGTCAAAGGTTTTTCATGAAACATTACTCCTTGGATCTTTTTGGCTATTCCGAGTTTATTAGTAGCACAATCCTCAATATAACCCTCGGCTGTAGTAGATAATTTCCAGCCACCTAATCTTTTCAAACTTAAGACATCACAGTTTGCCAGTAAAGTCGCGGACGATCTGCACAGACTGTGACCAGTAAAGAGCCCCGGTTCTGGTAATCCTAAGTATGATGCAATTTGAATAGGAAATTTTGACAAGTTGTTGGTGTCCATAGGCTGTTTTGTACACCTTCCTGTCCAATATTTTACAAACAATTCAGCGTTAACAGTACGTAAGGACACATATTTTCGACCGCATTCACAGGATAACCCTCTTGTATCACACTAAACTTGGGTGGGACATACGTTTTCGTGTCCAGGATTATAACATGTAGGTATCCTCCATTGTCTTCGATATTAGTAATGCTTAAATTCACGAACCCGTTGCATCTAAAATTCTACATGTACCTGCGATGCCCATAACAGTGCAATCCGCAAGAATGGAAATTAAATGGATACTCAAATTACCAAAAATATTTAAAATTTAATCATTAAATAATGCCAGTTAGGAGCTTTCTTCAAAAATTGTTCGATTTGCTTTTTAAAAAGGCGATTACCATACTTTGATATATCAATATTTTTATATAAATTTAGCGTTGATTGTCAACAATGAATATTTCGTCCATAACGAAGACGATGCAGATTTTTTTCAGTCCTATAAGAAGTAGGAAACTAGTACATCTTCATTTATGATCTCCACCCTTTTGAAGCTCTCCATTTATTGAAATCGGCAAATTCTTTGTTGTGCACATCTTTTGATTTTGCCGGTAGTAAATTCAAACATGCCTCTTGGGCATCAAGAGCAATAGAAGGCGGAACCACAAAACGACTAGCCGGAACTTCCATGAAAAATACACACGCGCACACGGTTTAACGACGGGAACGCTTTTGATCAAATGTATTGGAACAATTTAACATGTTGTATAAAATGTAATATTAAACTAGTATGGAATACTTTTTAACCACTCAAGAAAATTATTAATTAATATTCATTTTCTAGTCATTCAAAATCTTTAGAGGATAGAAATTGAAGTGAAAGCTCTAATAACATCACATTCTAAAATACAAAAGTTACTAGGTACATAAGATAATAAATTTAAAAAAAATATGGTAGTCATATAATCCTTCCTTTTCTTTTGCTTCATTACTTGACTTTGTTTTTCTTTCAGAATCTTCTATTTTCTTTACGTTCTTTTTGTTCGTAGCTTTTTGACCTGCTCTTGGTCTATCTCAACATTTTTTTTCTGAAGACAATTCTTTTACATTCAGAAAACTTGTAAGATGATCTATGTTAAATGGTTTAGTAATGCTCTGACTTTCGTCATAAAATTTTTCAGAATCCGAGCCAATCGAATTGGTAAAAAAATATAATTTTATTAGAATAGAATTATTTTAATGCTTTTGTTTTTCATTTATAAAGATTTTTTTTAAATTTGATTAAACTAATAATTCACTTCTAATTATAAAACAAAATTATGATATAAATTTATATTAAAATCATAGCCGTAAAGCTTTATCACTTCGCTTGAGAACTGTCAATTTTTGTGTCTATTTAGGCACAAGGAAATAATATTTTAATTGATTTTTATCGAAGTCGCAAAAATCCAACACTTTATAACAAATTTATTGTCTTCTATTGATTCATGTAAGTTGGCCAAACAACTTTAATTAACAGAAGTTCCATTTTTGAAAATATACAATGTCATTCAAGTTAATTGATATAAAGTAAGTGAGAAGTTGTTTGATTCGGATGCGATAGCAGTCAATAAAAATGGTGTGACGGCTCAACGACAAGCAAGTCGGCCGATGCACGGGCGTTATTAATCAAACTTCACTTCATACTTTTAATCGTAAAACAACTGAAACGGCTCTTAGGATTTGTTTTGATTAAACGTCTTTTTAGCTAACAGAATTCGTATCGCCTCTATTCAATGGCAGAAAATGTGTAAAAATTGGGAATCAATAAATTATTATTCAAGTTATAACAAAGTAGCACTAACCGCAAGTTTAGACTAATACGCTTGTCGAACTATTATTTTAAGTTCAATCCTACAGGGATTAAGTCCGAATTTTGACGATTTGGAGGTAACCGTGTTCAAAAAAAATTAGATCAAGTTGACTTCTGGATTTAGAATAGGTATACTAGTACGTGGCAACTATTGAAAGAAGGAGCTACTATAAAATTCTTTTATATTTTTATTTATATTTTTTTAAATGATAATTTCTTCTGTTTATGGTCGAGTTAAATATGTTTATTTCAAAGTAAAAATTTTTCTCATGTCATATGACACTTAGGCCTCCGTGGCACCTGGAAGGGTTTCTCCCATTTATTAACGCCTGTTTTCTTACATTATTGCCATCATAATCTCTATCGCAAACAAGATCAAATTTCGCTTTCCAATATTCATACAAAGCATGTCAAATGACAGGGGATAACATCTCATCTCAAATTTCGTTTGGTCGATTTGTTCGTGTCTTGTTACATCATCAGATGGACGTGACCGTGAAAACTTGGTTCTTTTAATCACAGGCGGGATTTTGCCTAAAGGCCCAGGTGTTAATTAGTCAGTGACTGTTTTCAATTAGAAATCATTATTTTTTCCTTATCTGATGTCAACGCAAGCGTGAAACATGCAGACTTATACCTTTAATACTTCAATTAGCTGGTTCTATGGGAAACTAGGTCCTTATCAATATTTTTCTAATGGACACCTGCAGCTCGCGATAACCATCATTTTAGTTAACACGCCGTTTTATTGCTGTTATAAGTGAAAGAGAAAGAAATAAATAGTGACATGGGTGACCCTTGTCGTGTTCCATCATGGATGTGGCGCCAGACGCTTCTTCGTTTACGGTTCTAACAATCCAGGATTATCATTCTTTCATTTCCTAGAAGTACATCCCAAACGGAACTGTCTTTTTGTTCTACCTTTTTTTTTTATATTAAGAAGCGTTGTTTCAAATTAACAGTGGCGCTTCCTGTATCTTTCGCCCATCTGGTGTCGTATTACTTTTGATTGACGGATGGTCTTCTTGGGGGAGGTCTAGACGTCGAGTTTTGCCAAGGTAGATGTCGAAATGTGTGCGGAATTCGAAGACCGCGGCCACACATGCGAACCGAAATGAAGAACTTTAATTGCTGGGAAATAAAACGAGAAAGATCGACAACAATGACGACAAAATCAAACAGTTCTTTGACTTCCGTGCCATATCGCGCTCACTCCGAACACTCATAACCCCCCCATTTAAATCATCCCTTAATCGCCTCCACACGGTCCCGCTAATCTTCCCAAATAATTCATGGCAAGCACCCAACACACACATTTTTACAACGAATCCTCACGCTTCATCCTTATATGACTCACCCCGAAGAATGTCAAACGACAATAAAATAAACGTCAACGTGTTTCTTATTTGCACAGTAGGCAAAACTGCACGATTTGAATAATTTATGTATCTACAAGCGACTGCCTATAACGCGGATCGTATCATGCAGAGAAGATATCGTTGTGGCAATTTGCTCGTTAAAAAACTAACGAGAAAAATAACGATTCCATCAGTGATATCAAACGAGTCTCATAATGTAATGAAATTAAATTTAATTGGTCGGGATGTTTATGCGTAGAGAGATCTGGGACGAAACGTTTTTATCTTTCGAATGCTAATTGACGGCCGTAATGGATGGGGACGTAAAAAATTTTAAATTCTGGGGTGTCCAATAAAATTCAAGCAAAACGATGGGAAAAAGGACGAAGGATTTTTTTTTTCACGACTACCATCGGCGAAATACGGTGCAGATATAATAAAATAATTAATAGTGAATGGACGACTCGGTTTATGGAAGCATTAAAATTTTATGTTTGCTTATACGGAGACGAACGTTTACATATGTCATGGTGTGTGTACACGCAAGGAAAATAATAAATAAATAGTTTTAATGGGGAAAGTGAAAAGGAGTTTGAGTTTATACACGCGGGAAACTTTGTCGCTGATTTGTTGATAAGTCTTTTTTTTCTCAGCATCGTGAAAAGATGACTTGAGCGTATAAAAATAGACAAAGAACATTGCCAACGAAAAATAGGTGCAACTCTCTTTCAACACGAAAATACGTCAGAGTCATAACCAATGAATACAAAATTAAAATCTTCCAAAAACAAATAAATTTTTGTTTGGTTTTTTCAAAGACTAATCAAAAGGTTGTAAGTATACGTCTTCCAAAATCAAGAATTTTTGAACAATTTAGTCGAAAAAAATTAAATATGATAAATATCGACACTTTATTATTATTATTATTATTATTTTTTTGGATACATAGAAACTGCAGTGTATAGTTAAATCTGTTAAAAAATAATGTTGCCAACTATGTTTTCAGGTAAAATCGATCGAAGGAAATTTCTTAGAAGTATTGTTAAATGAAATTAGCATTACCAAATTTATTTATTAATGGTCAAAACTGCTTTTCTAATTATTTATGAAGAAAAATTAGTGACATTTTTCCATTTTTGTAGTAAAATCGAATTGATTTATGTTAAAAGTGCACAAAATTCAAAACTCTGTGTTTTTTATTTAAGAGGACAAATTTTTAAAAAATAATAAAGGAATTCCAAAAGGACTTAAATAATATAAAAGTATCAGTAACATACAAAAAACTGTAAGGCGATAAAGAAAATCTAAAAAGCTGTATATAAAATTCAAAACTTAGAAAACTTTTAGCTTTGATAATGTTACATAGACCTAACTGGATGAAAGACAAAAATTTGGGCTAGTACTCTACGATTTGTAAACAAAAAGATGGCACGAATACAGAGATGAGGATTATATAAATAGAGAAATTTACATGTACTACAAAGTTAATTAATAAGCGGAGATTTACAAGAAAATAAGCGGGAAAATAGAAAACTGTTATAACAAAAGGAAGAACTTTACTTATAATATGTAAACCAACAGGAAAGAAAGTAGAGCAAAAATTCTTTAATTAAAGAAAAAATTATAATTACAAAAAGTAGGTACTTCAAAAATGTAATGAGTTGATAAAAATTTTAATTATTGAATTTTTACACTTTACCGGAAAAGAAATTACCGATTAAGGAGACAGGGACAAGATTATAATATTCAAAACAAAACACATCCTAGCAGATATTTAATCAACAGTTAACACAATTTGTAGATTTTAAATTATTTTGAAATGAGATGCAACTGTCAAGAGCGTTGAGAAAGAAAACGGAAAAATGAAGGTATAAAAAAACATTAATAATTGATGGGGGAATGACCAGACCAGCATCAAGATGAAAAGAAAATACAACAAAGCAATAATGAGACAAATCAAATTAAAATTTAAGTAGCAGTGTCAAGAATATAACGTAACGAACTAAACGATCAGAAAAAGCGTCGACGAATAAAAATACAAAATTAATAACGAAGATATTACAACTGAAAAAACAGAAACGTATCGTTTAAGGTATCTTGAAAAAGAAACTATGAATTTGCAATCTCATAATCGCTTGATAGAAATTGGTTAGTTTGTAATTTGATAACGTAATGGAAAAATCCAAACGAGGAGAAATTTGATTAAAAGGTAACAACGAGAATATAATGTTAAAAACAAGACATAACAATACAAATTGATAGCTGAATATTCTGGTTTAAAAAGTTTATAAATCACGACGAATATTAGATTAAAAATAAAAATAGTAACTTGCCTAAGAAACTCAGGACTTGTAGTAAAAACGAATTGTCATAAAGACAGTCTCAAATTTCATTTCAAATTACTTCTTAAAAGACAAAAATTAGTATGGAAATGAGCCTTCGATGAGTATGAATAAATAGCATTTAACACATTCAATCGTCGTAAAATGGGATATCAAAGACCGATCTTAAATTTAAAAGACGAAAATTTGTATTGATCGAAAGATCTTACAAATCATTTAAAACAAAGTGTAACCCGCCGCGTGGAAAAGGGTGATAAGCAGTTGGAAATTAAAATCTTACAAATGAAGGAAGAGGCCTGTCGCTATCGGTCTTATCATCGAGAATTTATTAATTTGGATGAAATCAGAAACAAATATGTATTTAGCTAATGAAACAAGAAAGTGGGATGTTATCTACACTAAAAATAAGCGAAAGTGTAGAAATGTAGGGAAGAAACGTTTTCACAAAAAGTGAATTTACTAATGTTATTTATATGAAAATATTGTTGAATATTGAGGAAGAAATCAGAAATCTTAAAGGAAACCGTAACAAATTAAGAGATTCATTAGTTTTCAGGAAAGGTTGGAATAGAGAGCACCAAGCAGTGTGCAATTTAAATAAAACAAGAAATGACAATATAATGTTGCAAACCTGGAAAACAGTAGATCTCAAGAGTCACAATAAAAAAAATTAAGTTTTTTTTTCATATCTTTAAGTCCTTCAATTCTTCAATTAATCAAAAGAAGAGAGTTTTGCGGAAGATTGGAGAAGATGTTATTAGTACCTATTACCAAAGAAGATATCAGAACTTTAAACTTAATTCGGAGTAATGTTATAAGAAATATTGAATAAATGGTTTAACAAATTGAAAAAGACCTAATCTCGACAGAACACGTTACAAAATTCGTGTGATGAAGAAAGAAATTTTATGCTTTAGTTGAAATTCAAAAATTTAGAAGATTTGAACCTTTCGGGCAATTATTTTAACCGTGCTTTTACTCACTTAAAGAATTCAAAGTATTGAGCCTCAATTTAGAACTGGACTATCCTATTTCGGCTGCGTTGTGATGTTTGTAACAAAAACCATCTTTGGGATCTCCTCTCTGTAACTTTTTTTCATTCCAATTCTCCAAACATTCGGCAAGTTTCACTTTGAAATCGATTGTAATTCAATTAAGCCGTAATGAATCAGCAGCATCAGACTCAAATCTACCATTGAGCACAGTCATTCCAGCGTGAACATCCACTAACAAGGTTAGAGAGCGCCTAATGTCGCTCTACTTGACAGTAATTTTGTTTATCGTCCTTACTCCCTCTTTTAATCCAATCTATTTGGTCTTAATGCAGTTTGTAGACATTACCAGTTGCACTCTGATGTGACCCTTGCGAAAAAAAAATCGATTTCGGAGTCGTCAGAAAAAGTCGATTCCAGGTAATGGCGAGATATTGATGAAGGTAAACCGCATGTTGTACCCTGATATACGATATTCCCTATCTCGACATCTCGGGAGCGTAATTAAAACGGACGTACAACCGTGGTCCGGTTATTTATTATACCTGCCTTCTCTCTGCGTGGCCGTTTGGTTTATCTACATCCAGAGAATTTTCAAAAAAAAGTTTCCAGAACGGGAGTTTTACGATTTGTTTGGTATTGGTACGGTATCTACATTTTGCGCCTACGGCTTGCGAAAAAACCTAAATTACACCACTTGCTATTTTCTCTAAATTGATCACACATTTTACGTATAATTTATGGTTTTTCGCCCCATTTTTTTCACTGTATCTAATCAATTTCTCTAATGCACCCTCGCAGCATCCCCTCGAAACAAATTACGTCAAATCTAATAGATAAATGAGTAGATAAAGCAACACTCACACATGACAGAACGGGTGGCGCGCATTAGTCCAGATTTTACAATAATCTTCTACCCTCACAGGGAAAAGTTCCACGTGTACGCATTAATCCCTTCAGGTGTGTCCAGATGGTGGATTTTACACAATAATTCAAAACAACCGCGTGACTGGATGTCGTAATTTTTCTTAATGTGGTGGTCGATGGATGTTCGATTCCAACAAGAATTTCAGAGGGTCGTTTGTAGGGGGTGTAATTTTGCTGTTTTGAAGAGGAGAAGTGATTACGAGGGATTTGTTCGGCTCGCTATTGTGTGTTGCGGGTGTGGACAGATAAACAATATGGGGGCTTTTTGTGTAACTTGACACCTTCATTTGTTTGATAAGAGTGGGCTTAAGGGAATTTTGATGGGGTGGAAAGAACGGTTTTTGAGTGAAGAAAGTGAGAGACTGCGTTAAATACGTTTTATATTCATATCTTCAAGGTTTTTAATGAGTAAAATTTAAAACTTTTAAATAATATTTTTGTTATCAGCGTTCCATAATTTTCAATTTATCAAAATTATGTGAAATTGATAAAAAATTGTGTCAAATTGGAATATAAAATAATAAAATTTAATGAACAAATATGGAAGTAGGTATAATCGTATTAAAGTTGCCAAGAGAAAGGAGCTAAGAAGGAATTTGGGAATTCTAGAATTTTAAAGTACATACTGGGTTCAAATAAAATAGACAACTTTGGAAATTCTTCAAAAATTGCAAAACGCTCGTTTTAAGTTGAAAAATTAACAATCTCTCAAATTAGAACACCAAGAAATAACAATATTAAGAATTTTCAAATGAGAGATAACTAAAGTGCTGAAAATATGCAACTTTACGAGTTGCACTCTAAATTTTTCAAATCGCTTTATGCATAAATTTGGGATATTTTCTATTTTTTTTTCCTTTGGTTGATTTTTTAAATTTTCGGTACATTCTAGAATTTTGCGGTTTTGAAAATTCTGTGAAGAATTTAAATTCTTCTTTTTTTTAGATTAAATTTAATTCTTTAGATTCTTACATTTCCTGTAAACCTTGAATTTTTTGTGTATTTTGTATACTTTTCGATTTTTTTTACTTTCTAATTTTTTAGAATTTTGAAATTTTTTAGATTGCTTGGATTTTTTTGGGTTATTTAGATTCTCAGGAGAATTTGTATCCTTTGATCTAAACAGATCGTTAAGATGCTTCAAAGTCTTTGGAATATTAATATTTCTTAAATTTATCAAATTTTTGCATTTTCAGTTTTTTAGAATGTTGTATTTTTGAGTATTAGTTTAAATTTTGTTGGATTTGTTATATTTTTTGGTTCTTTGAATTGTCAGAATTTTTCACATCTTTTAAGTTCTTCGTACTGTTTAGATTTTTTGCACCGTGTTTCAAAAAAACTTTAATTTTTTTTGGATTTTTTGCATTTTTTAAAAGTGGATCATTTAGGGTTTTAAATTCTTCAGTTAATTTTCAAGATTCCTAGATTTTTTTGATTAGTTTTTGAGTTATTTAGATTTTTTGCTGTTCTTTGGCCCGTTAGATCTTTCGGATTGTCGATTTTTTTCGTATCCTAGATTAACAAGCGAATTGTGGATGTTTGTAAAAAAATTAGACACAATATATCACTACTTTTTTTTTTTTTTGTTTTTCATAAACATTGAAATTTCATGCAGAGCTCGGCAGTTTAGGTGTGAAGATTCAAATATCCTTATCATTTTTTTTTTATTATGTCTAACCATTTTAAATCAGCGAAGTTTTATACATGAAAGTGCTTTTTAGAATGAAAATTTATAAATAAACAACTCGAATGCGTTTATTTTTATTGTTCTGCATATAAAACCGATATTCCGTGCAAAAATTGTACCAATTCATTAAAATAAAAAGAATTTGCCGAAATATTTGATATTTAATTTTAAAGTTTTTGAATTAGAAATGCTGAAACCTTTTTAAAAAAAGATGCAAGAAAATTTCAAGTATAACATCGTTTCTAGAGATATAACAGTAGGAACCTGAACATATGAGGTTTTAAAATTAAATTGTAAATAAACCCATTTACTAACGCAATCAATCGACTAATTTTTATGTTATTACTGAAAAATAATTGTATTATTTATGTGTATTTTTTTTTAATACAGCTAACAATATAAAACCAATCACAATAAATTCTATGATAATTTTATGATCTTTTTAGTTCTTTTCTTTAGAAAACAATTTCGTGGAGTGTACTTTTAATTCGTAAACTACTAACTCTTCAAGTTAGCATTTCTCAACCTTTTATTATCACGATTGGTATTTTCTAATTTCATAGTTCAATGAAGCATTAGATAATCAGTTTTTTTTAAGTACCTATCACTGCGACGAAGTATCGTATTCTATTGCTTTACGTTTATTAAAAGCGTTAATTGATAGCTTATATAAAATAGAATAATAAGCGTTGTCGTTGAATTATTGTCGATTAACAACACCTCTTTTCAAACATTCGAGAACTTCTAGAACTCGTCAACGATAAAAGCATTTAGTCGTGCATTGTCTTCATCGTCTATCACAATCCACCTTTCCTTCAATTTGACGAAGCCTTCTCGTCCCCTTCTGGTTATTTACGACCAGGAGAGAACTGTCACCCTGACAGAAAGTTTATGGTGGACCTGTTCCGATAGGAATGCCAAGATAACACTTGATATTCCACCGTCCCATTGTTTTTACCTGCGTAGACAGAAGATGTCCCCTTTTTCAACAAAACAAAAAACTCATCGGACAGACTCATAAATCCACGTCGGAGTGTATTTCTTGGAATCGCGGGTTTTGTTCGACAAGAAAATTCCTGCAAATCCTGCTGTTGTTATCAGGAGTGTGAATTGTATAGCGCAGTCTCGTCTCGTGCCAATGTGGAGCTCGGTAGCTGCCAAATCGATATTATCAACAATCGTGATCAGTTTCGCGGCTCCTCCTACGGATTTAACGGCGGCCATCTTGCCGACGATGGGTGCGTTCCGGATTGCGGAGACTTGAAGATTTAATTAGGATTAATTAAATTTTAATGGAAAAATACGAGCGCTTTTGTAATTAAGGAAAGAGGAATTATTTTTGTTCGTTTGGTTACAGGTTTTGAAGTACTGCGATCACTTACATGGGAAATGGTACTTTTCGGAAGTTAGAGCGATCTTTTCGAGGAAGTATCTGCTGCAGAATGTTGCCATCGAGATCTTCTTGGCCAGCAGAAGTAAGTCAATTTTTAAGTAAAAGAAAATTGGGAGGAACGTTGTGTCGGGTTTGCTCGACTTTCCTCTATAGTCTAACAAAAAGAGGCAATTATGGAACGAAATTGAATTAATCAAAAGTTTGAAAAAAACCTGATCAATTTCGCCTACATTTTAATTTGTTCTCTAATAAATAACTAATGTTATTGATGAATCAAAACATGTGTTATTTCGTGAATATTATTTTTATTTGTTTGTTTATCGTGTAGCAAATTGACGGTTCTAATTAAAACGTTTAAATGTCAAATACCTGACGACGACAGTGATTGAATCATCGCATCAAATTTGCATATTCGGTATTTCTATAAAGAAATTGTGATAATTTTTAAGTAAAATAAAACGCGTGTTATAAATTATTATTTATTGTTAACTTTTCTTTTGATCTTTTTTTCTATAGGCTTCCATATTTTTTCTTGGATTTCTCTTTTTTTTCGTGATAATGAAATGATAATTTGTACTCCTAAATGATAAAATTTTGTCATTTTTTTGTATCTTGACTTTTCTTTTATCTAAACTTTCTTAATTCTCTTATTTATGTTTTCTTTCAGATTTTGTCTTTTTAACATCTCTGCTATTGACCCATTTTCTCCTGGGGCTTTAATCTTTTTGGACAATTTTATTAATTTCATAATCTATTCTCTTTTCGGTAGTTTTTTCTGTTCCACTGATTCTGAGTAGACTTTTTCATTCCAATTTACACTTTATCTTTCGTTCCAAACACTTAGAGTTTCTTCTGTTCCTCCCACTAATAATTTTTGTTTATTTTTTCACAAAATTTTTTTGTTTGATTTATTTTTTTATTGCTTTTATTCTTTTAAAATTCTCTCACTTGTTACCCTTAAAAAAATTTGTTTTTCAATATATATTGTCTTTATAACATATTTTCGATTTCATCTTCTTTTTTTCTTTATTTGTGTTTTCAAAGTTTTTTCAGCCTTCTGTTAGATTTTTAGATCACTATGTTAGTTTTCTCTTAGTTTTTCTTTTCACATAAGATTTTTTTTTATTGGGAAATTTATGACAAAACGAAACAGTCGTAGTTGAAGATATTTTTAACTAAAAAGCCTCAGCTGACTTTTTAGTATGTTTTACGCAAAAGAGTAATAATATCTTCTTTCTAGTTATTCCTCCGAGAAACACCATAAAGACACTGAAAACGTTTCGTACTTCGTTTTCTATTTACTTATCTTTCAAAAAGAACGTAAATTCAGCAATTTTGAAGATGCTCTTACTTTGTAAATTTTAAGACTTAAAATCTACAGGTGCACGTTTTTGTAAAAATTGTTTTAAATTTAAATTTTAAATAGTATCTACCTACATACCCCATAAAAAACTAATTACTTAGTTACTGCTTTTACAACTTAACTATTAGAGTTAAGGTAAAAATACAATTAAATTTTTGATATATAAATAAAAGGTAGTTATCAGTTAATTTAATTAAATTAATTTGCGCTATACAAACAGTTTTTCCCAAAATTGTGAAACATAAAAATCTCTCTACAGAGAACAATAAAAAAATATGCATATAGATTTCGCAAAAGTTCAAAAGAATAAAACAAGAAATGCCCTACATTTTTAAGAACCTTTTATTTGTGCTAAATGTAAAATACTAAATGTGTAAATCTCAAACAAAAACGCCCACAACATTCTAAAAATTTATCTTGAGAAATGATGACGATCTAAGAAATATTTAAAAAAAATAATTATATTAATATTTCATGATCCTTTAATCACTAATTTGTCTCTCAATTAAACAGTTCTCTATTTTTCGAAATATTTAAAACAGTTGAAAAAAAATTTTTGGGAACTTTAAAAAATCTAATTAATCTAGATAGATACTCCACCGCTTTAATAAAAAATTTATTCGTGAAATAGAGTTTTATAAGTCATAGTTTTTCCAAAATTTCCAGTTTTGAACAATATTAAAAAGATACGACAAGTTTAAAGAACTTTAACCTCTTCAGTAGACAAAAACTGAAGTTCATGTTAATTTTTCTAACGTCGTTAAAAGTGAAGTAAACTAATGGTGAAAGTTTTCAGGAAATAATGAATTAATTATTATTATTGTTAAATATCTTGTATCTTCTATCTGCAGCATCCATCATGTTCTCCTTTCCCGATCAAGCCACCGTGAAGAAGGTCATCAAAGCTCTACCTCGAGTAGGCGTCGGTATCAAATATGGAATACCACAAACCAGGTGAGATTCTTTTTTTTCTGTCTGTCGTATCCAATTTCTACAACACCCAAAACAATTATATTTTTTCCTGTCCTAACCAGACGAGCCAGCATGATGTCACCACGTCAACTGATGAGAAATTCAAATATGACCCAAAAATGGCAACGCCGAGAGATATCCAATTTCGAATATCTCATGTTCCTAAACACGATAGCGGGTAAGTGACCCCACGTATTGTTAAATTATTACGGAAAATTCCGTGGATGAAAATAACCCCAGTGTCGCACTCAATTACTCTCCAGTAATCGAAACGGAAATTCTCTGCAGCGAAGAGGAAGCATCGTTTTTATGGGACGTCGCATGCGAAATTAACAGTTGTCACAAAGAGGCTGGTTTTAAATTAAAAACGCATTCATCACGACACACACCCGGAGCTAATTATAAACCGTGAACGTCGTCACCGACGCCACTGCTTTACATCTAAAAGCGAGTTGTAACTAAGGGTTGGCGGCGGCGTCGCGACGCAAGGGCTTACGTGAGTGAAGTGGCGCCTAATTCGCGTCGACGTTTTCCATCCGCCTGAACAACCCTCTTTGCTGCACTCAACCCCAGATTCGTCGTCACGGTGATGCGGTCCAGAAATAGAATTCGTACACATGAGTCGGTTATGGCGAAGATATATTTTAGAGTAATTGGGTAATTAATTACGTGCGGATGAAGTTCGTTGACTTGGAGCGGCCTTGTGTTGGTGCAAGGAATTTCGGATTTTAAAAAAAGCCAATTATTTTAAAGACCTTGGGATTGTGTATATTCGAAAGGTTGTTTTAGATGCACAGATTTCAATTCGGAGACGAAAAATCAAATTACTTTATCGACTCACTATTCAAATTTTTTACACACTTCTAATTTTATTTTTTCTCCAATTGTAAATTTCTCATGCAATTAGTATAAATTTACAGAGACTCGTACCCTCGACCCTCATTTTTAACCTCGATTATCATTCCTTGTTTTTCCCTTTTCGCGGTTTCGAGATCAAAAGAGATATTTCAAGCGACATTTGCGTGCTTTTAGAAACATTAAACTCGGAATCAAAATGTCGCGATGGATACCCGACGAATATAAAAATTCCAACGTTTTACTGTCTCTTAAAACGTACCCATAATATATTCGAAAAGCTTATGTCTGAAAGGAAGATATTTGACATCGGGTAGTTTATTCTCTTAGTTAAGTGAAGTCTCGACCAAGATAACATCAGTCAGTTGTTCATTATAATTGTATTAATAAGGTAGCTCCACCGACGTGGATAAATATTCCCACGATTTATTTCTATTTTCTATTGTAAAGTTGGTAGCTTATGCAAGTGGAGCCGAAGAAGCGATAAATAACGAAAGAAAAGGGATTGATGAGCTGTATGCTTCTATAATAATGTTAAAAGCTCGCCAACCTACACAAGAGCTTTTTCTAATCGTCCTCGCTTTATTTTTAATCTCTTCAGGGAGGACCTACAACGACCTGAACCAGTATCCCGTCTTTCCATGGGTCCTCACCAACTACGAGACAAAAGAGCTGGATTTGAGCCAACCCAGCAACTACCGCGACCTCTCGAAACCAATAGGAGCATTAAATCCGAACCGCCGAGCGTATTTCGAAGAAAGGTATTCTACGTGGGAACACGAAAGTATCCCTCCTTTCCACTACGGCACGCACTACTCCACCGCTGCTTTTGTCTATAACTGGA
This sequence comes from Cynaeus angustus, assembly GCA_030157275.1. Lineage (NCBI taxonomy): Eukaryota > Metazoa > Arthropoda > Insecta > Coleoptera > Tenebrionidae > Cynaeus > Cynaeus angustus. The sequence goes on along the minus strand of CM058063.1, from coordinate 21,556,383 downwards.
TGATCCGAGTGGTACGATCAGTTCGTAGCGCTTCTGCACGTTTTCAATGATTTTTTTAGGAGCCTTTCACCACGATGTTCCTCGCTCTCCAAGGCGGGAAATTCGATTACCCTAATCGTCTCTTCACTTCTGTCGCCCTCTCGTGGAAGAATTGCCAACGCGATACCTCCGACGTGAAAGAACTGATTCCGGAGTTCTTCTTCCTTCCCGAGATGTTCGTCAACGCGAATAGGTACAGGCTGGGCTTGGATGAGAGCGGGAAGGCCATCGGCGATGTTGAGCTTCCAGCGTGGGCTAATTCCCCTGAAGAGTTTGTGAGGATTAACAGGATGGCACTGGAGTCAGAGTTTGTCTCTTGTCAGCTACATCAATGGATAGATTTAATTTTTGGGTACAAACAAAGAGGACCGGAAGCCATCCGAGCAACGAACGTTTTTTATTATTTGACGTACGAAAACAACGTGGAATTGGATTCGATTCATGATAAAGTGATGAGGGAGGCTGTAGAAAACCAAATTCGAAATTTTGGACAGACGCCATCGCAACTGTTGATGGAACCACATCCTCCGAGAAGCTCAGCAATGCACTTGGTTGGTGGTTGGTCGTACTGACCGAATTAGTACTAATCGTTCGGTTTCAGTCACCAATGATGTTCTCAAGTATCCCCGAGGACGTCTGCATGACCATGAAGTTCTTGTCTAATAGTCCCATCGTCCACATCTCCGCCAACACATACCCACAGTTGTCCAACCCATCGGTGGTTACCGTAACCATGCACCAGCAATTCGCGGTCAATCGCTGGAACTCGGGATACGCTGCCGTAGCACAGTCCCCAAGTTACGCAGACACCCCACAAAATCAAGCTGCCAATCTTCCACTCTCAATGGATTCTGTTCTATGTAAAACACTCTTCCCGCAACCCACAGAAACTAATTTTCCTTTTCTAGCTCAAACGAACAACAGTACCAATCAAAATCACATGTTACGTCGTCACTTGGGTGACAACTTTAGCCAAAATCTTAGAATTCGTTCGAACTGTTTCGTAACTACCGTTGATAGTAAATTTTTAATAGCTTGTGGCTTTTGGGACAACAGTTTTAGGGTGTTTTCCACCGAAACAGCTAAAATTGTTCAGATTATTTTCGGGCATTACGGTGTTGTCACGTGTTTATCGCGATCAGAGTGTAATATAACTTCGGATTGCTATATCGCGTCAGGGTCTGCAGATTGTACGGTTTTGTTGTGGCACTGGAACGCTAGGACTCAGACTATTGTTGGAGAAGGGGAAGTACCGACGCCGAGAGCCACGTTAACGGGACATGAACAACCTGTTTCCAGCGTGGTCATTTCGGCTGAATTGGGGCTCGTGGTCTCCGGGTCTTACAGTAAGTCAATTATAAATTTAATTTCATCAGATGTCAAATTTTAGATTTTTTTCTTGTTAAGACGAATCAATAATTAACCAGATTCTGAAAAAAATTTATTTTTGGCATACTTATTAACTGTGCTAAATTACAATAGTAGAAAAGACAAAAAAGGTGTTAAAAACAAATAAGACTAATCAAAAATTTTATGAAATATTCAACGTTTTGTTAAAATTTCGAAACTTTGTGAATTCAAAGCCTGTAATAATAAAATTTAGGAAGATTACAATTTTTGGATTTCTTATTAACTGTGCTAAATAAAGCAAAAAGTCTAATCAAAAATATTCATTTTTTTTTTCTAAAATCTTAGAGCTCTGCCAGTTTCAAGAGTATTACAACGAAATTTGAGGATATTACAATTTTTAGCTTCTTTATTAACTACGCTAAATCAGAAAATTATATAATTTATTAATTGTACCAGAGAACAAGATAACTGAGCAGAAAAGACAAAATTTAGAGCTCTAATAGATTAAACGCTATAGTGACCAAATTTGGGGAGATTACTATTGTTAGCTTGTTTATTAACTGTGCTAGATCACAAAATTATAGAGCAGAAATGACAAGCTTTAAAAATTTTAATTTTAAAATCGAACTTAAATGTTCAAAATGTTTTCTTAAAACTTAGAGCTCTAATGATTTTAACGCTATATCAGTCAAATTTGGGGAAATTACTATTTTTAGCTTGATTATCAACTGTGCTAGATCCCAAAAATATAGAGTACAATTTTAGTACAAATTTTCCAACCCTACAACTGTGAAACTTGGGAAGTCACTATTTTGAGCTTTTTCATTAACTGTGCAAAATAACAAAATTATAGAGAATAAAAGAAAATCGAAAAAAAAAATTATTAAGTAGATATTTTTTTTTGCAACTTAGAGCTCTGGTAGTTTCAAGGCTACAACAACGAAATTTAAAGATGTTACTAATTTTAGTTTGTTTATTGACTACACTAAATAATAAAATTATTAAACAAAAAAGACAAATTTAAAAAAAAATTGTTTATAGGCGAACCGGAAATGTTGAACATGTTTTATTAAAATCTGCAATTTTGATAATTTAATAAAATTCACGAGTATTACTATTATCGACTTGTTTATCAACTATCTCATTTCACAAAATTGTAAAGCATTTTTAGATTTTTTTTTTTGTTGTTTTAGAACGAATCAAAAATTTTCAACATTTGAATTAAAACTTAGAACTTTCGTTATTTAAGCACTATAACAACAAATTTTGGGGGGATTACTATTTTTGGCTTCCTTAAGAACTGTGCCAAAATTTAAAATTATGAAACAAAAATTACAATTATTAAAAAAATTATAGTAATTTTTAAATCGAACATCTTTTCTTATAACTTAGAACTCTGACATTTTTTACGCTATAGTAACTAACTTTGACAAGATTGCTACTTTTAGCTTGTTTATTGACTGCGCTAAATCAAAAAAAAAAGTATAGAGCAGAAAAGACAACTTTTAGTAAATTTTATTTTTAGGTCAAACCTAAAATGTTCAACTTTTTTTTAAAACTTGGAGCTCTAATAGTTTTAACGCTGTAGCAACCAGGAGAGATTACTATTTTTGACTGTGCTAAATCTCAAAATTATGAAGCACAAAAAACGAGTTTAAAAAAGTATACTTAGGCGAACAAAAAAAATTTCAACATTTTATATTAAATTCCGTAACTTTGATAATGCATTTTTAGGACATATAAAAGCCATAAAGCCATTTTGTAGTGAATGAATTATCTAATTTTTACTTTAATAAAACACACTTTTTTCCTCAGATGGCCCCGTTTTGGTGCACACCACCTTCGGCGACCTCTTGCGCTCCTTGGAGCCTCCCCAATCGTTTACGTCCCCCGAAAACATCGCCATGTCGCGAGAAGGTGTCATAGTCGTCAACTACGAGAAGGGTAACATTGCGGCGTTCACAATCAACGGGAAGCGTTTAAGACACGAATCACATAACGACAATTTACAGGTGACTTATTAGGGATCTCCGCGTGTATTTTTGGAACGTTTCGTAACACTTTTGTTTTTAGTGCCTATTACTTAGCCGAGATGGCGAATATTTGATGACCGGTGGCGACAAGGGCATTGTGGAAGTGTGGAGAACGTTCAACTTGGCTTTATTATATGCCTTCCCAGCGTGTGATAGTAGCGTTAGGTCTCTTGCGTTATCACATGATCAAAAGTGAGTGATCATCGTCATCTTCTCAGAAAAAGCATGTTTTTTTCTTTCCATGCATCATTTTAAGTTCGATTTTTTCATTCATGAGTAGAAGGGAAAGATAAAAATAGTAAACTTTTGGTTTCATTTCAGGTTTTTGCTAGCGGGTCTAGCTCTAGGATCGATAGTCGTATTTCACATTGATTTCAATAGATGGCACCATGAATTTCAGCAACGTTACTAAATCTTAGCACGTACTTATCCTGTTTTAATGTAGTACTTACAATTGTATTTTATTGTTCAATTACAGTAGCGAGATGTTTGTTTGTTTTGAATATTTTCATGTGCAATACCTTCGTTTGTACACTATACATAGAACTAGAGTTTTATTGTTATATTTTTTTTATTATTATGTATAGATGTAGATACGTTCCTTTAAGTCTGTAGTAAGTTAGTATTGCTTCATCTGGTGTAAAATACTAACTTATGACGATAGTGTGCATTACAGAATTTTTTTAACTAGCTTTTAAGGGTTAAACAGTTCAAGTCAATCTTTAAAGCTGGCTTTTAATGAGTTGTGAGTGAGTTTAAGCACATAGTTATGCTTAGAGCTTGCACATCCATTGCCAGCAATTGTTGAGGCCAAGTTTTGGCGCACTTTTTCGATACTGTATCCTCATCAACACGACGGGGTCGGTGAAGATACAGTCGTCTTAAAAAACATTCCCTCCAGCATATGTACTATATATTGCAAATCTGTCCAGATATAAAATCAAACTTATTGTATATAAGTACATTGTTTTTTTATGATACGCTACTTAATTATGTGTATTTAAAAAGTATTTAATTCTCGTATTATTTTATTACTTATGGAGATTGTACTTAATTGTAAGGAGAACATTGTATGTTTGATGTTAGCAATAAACAATTATGATTTGTATACACAATATTAAAATAAATGTGTTTTGTTCATTCGCTTACACACATTCATTTTCCCATAGTTTCGGCTGGGACCGTCCGGCGCACTTTTTTTTCGTTTTTCGTCATCACGCCAATAACTGGAAAATCGGTTTATATTGCAATTTCGCGCTCTACATTCATAGAATAACAGAAAAATTCCAAAATTTTCTATAACACGAAAGTTGGGGAGACTACTATTTATCGCTTAGTTATTACCTGTGCTAAATCACAGAATTATAAAACAGAAAAGACTAATTTTACACAATTTACACCAGAAATGTTCAACATGTTTTATTAACATCGACAACTTTGATAATTCAAAATCTGTAACCATAAAATTTGCGATGATTCCTATTTTTGACTTGACATCTCATAAAATTATAAAGCAGTTTAGATTTTTTCTATTCGAGAACGAATATTTTTTTTAACATTACTATTTTTGGCTTCTTTAATAACTGCCAAATTACAAAATTATAGAGCAGAAATGACAAAATTTGGAAATTTTAATTTTTATGTTGAATCTAAAATGTTCAACGTGTTTTCTTAAAACTTATAGCTCTAATAATTTTAACGCTATAGCAACCAAAATTGGAGGGATTACTATTTTTAGCTTGTTTATTAACTGTGCTACATCAAAAAAAAAAAAAATAGAGCAGAAAAGACAAAATACAGAAATTTTTATTTGTAAGTCGAACCTAAAAAGTTCAACGTTTTTTCTTAAAACTTAGAGCTGTAATAGTTTCAACGCTATAGCATATAAATTTGGGGAGACTACTATTCTTAGCTTGCTTATTAACTGTGCTAGATCACAAAATTATAGAGCAAAAATAACAAGTTTTGGGAATTTTTATTTTTAAGTCGAACCTAAAATGTTCAACGTTTTTTAACTAGTTATATAAATGTCTTTCTTACGAACAAGTATTAAAATTTGGCGCCAAAACGTTCATTCTCGTCATTTACCTCAAAAAAAAATCCTTCTAGATAACGTCAGACTTGTTTGTTTAATTGCATTGCAACACCAAAAATTACCTGTTCATTGCAGAACTATGCAAAGAATGTCGTCTTGTTTCAAATTTCCTTCCTAAACAAGATCTTTCACGTACATATTTTAGAACTTTTTATTTTTAAAGCGAACGTAAAATTTTCAACAAAGTTTGCAAAGGATTTGATTTGTTTTTCAACTGCATTAAATCACAAAATTATACAGCATTTTTTTTGGACGAATCAAAAATTTTCAATATTAATATTTAAACTTGAAGCTTTAGTAGTTTCAATGCTTAAGCAACAAAATTTGGAAGGATTACAGTTTTCGTTTTTTTTTTATTAATTGTGCAAAATTTTGAAATTATTGAGCAGAAAAGACAATTTTTAGAAAAAAAAATTTTTATTTGAATCAAAAATGTTCAAAAATTTTTTTTGAAGTTTGGAGACATTACTATTTTTAGCTTGGTTATTAACTGAGCTATATCATAACATTATAGAGCAAAAAAGACAAATTTTAGAAATTAAATTTATTAAATAAACCAGAAATGTACATATTTTATTAAAATTGGCATCTTTAGTAATTTAATGACTGTAACAATGAAATTTAAGTTAAAGTCCAGTTTTTGACTTGTTTATCAACTGTATAATATTACAGAGCTGTAAAACCAAAAAGTCAAAGTCAAATGTTTCTTTCTAAGGTAAACGAAAAATTTTTAATATTAAAATTAAAACTTGAATATTTGATAGTTTTAACGCCATAGCAACAAAATTTGGAAAAATTACAATTTTTCACTTTTTCATTAATTATGCGAAATCACAAAATTATAGAGCAAAATTTTAGATTTTTTTTTAAGACGAATCAAAAATTTTCAACAATAAAATTAAAGCTCTGGGTATTTAAATGCTATGATAATAAAATTTGGGGGAATTACTATTTTTGAGTTCCTTAATAACTGTGCCAAGTTACAAAATTATAAGGCAGAAAAGACAAGTTTTAGAAGTTTTAATTTTAATGTCAAACCTACGATGTTCCACTTTTCTATTAAAACTCAAAGCTCTGGTAGTTTCGATACTATAGCAATCAAATTTGTGGAGATTACTATCTTTAGCTTGTATAGTAACTGTGCTAAATCAAAAAATTCTACAGCAGAAAGGACTAATTTTAGAAATTTTTATTTTTAGAACGAACCAATAATTGCCTGTTAATTACGCAAAATCTCAAACTTTTAGAACAAAGACAAATTTTTGAAATTTTGTGAGAGGATTATCTTTCGTGGCTTGTTTATTAACTGTGTTCAATCACAGTGTCTTCGCGTTATTTCCCCAAAAAAAATTTTACCTCATAAACTTTGTTTGTTCGCTTTTCCGCATTGCAACATCAAAAATGGCCTGTTCATTGCAGCACCGTCTAAAGAATGTCGTCTCGTTGAAACTTTTTTTCCTAGACGAGATCTTTTACGTAAGATTGCTTTAACGATTCAATAATAATGTCTTTTATCACCTATATTTCTCCATAACATGCAACAAACTATCATACAACAAACTCCTGGCGTTGACCGCCAGCACAAAATCTAAATGATTGAACTGTTTGTGGGGAATCCTAAACTTCCCAATGCAATTCGGCAACCGCTTCTTTAAATCGTCGATATCCTCTTCCGTCACGAGTAGATCCCCGGGACCATAATGTAGAGACACCGGCATTCTTATATTCGATAAGTTGTATCCCGGAGGTCTCTTATCAAAACCCATGATGGTCGTGCTAGAATCGAAGTCGTTGCGTGCGAATTCACCTACAAAAACTTTACACTCTCTTCATTTCCTACTTTTGACTTACCCGACAAGTAGTACTGCACCACGTCCGCTAGGACTTTTAATGAGGTTCCGGAAGGATAATACTGCACGAAATGAGGGAAAGTCTTCTGAAAACGAGCTATAACTGAAGTGCTCGATTAGAAATCACACTTACTGTGTTGAACTGGCTTAAATCGTCTCCGACGATGGAGAAGATCGTCATTAAGCAGAGTTTTTGTAAAGGTGAATTGTCTTCACACAGCATTTGAAAGACTTTGCTCATGGAGTCTCTGCGTGGCATGATTTCGTGGATGTTCATGGACTCGGTGAACCTCTTGTTGACAATAAAAATATAATGAAGTCACACCCAAACAACTTACCAGTAAGAGTGAGCCTAAAGAGAAGATGACTTTGTGGAGAGGATTCAAAGAGTGTTTCACATTTGTTAGAGGCCCCAAAGCGAGAAACAGGCGAATTTTTTTATTGTAGTTCGGCCGCAACGAACAGGCGATGAATCCACTAGAACTACCTATAGAGTGTCCCAAAAAGAAGAGATCTTTTTGTTTGGTAACATTGAGGATATAGTCAATGGTAGCGGGAAGGTCGTAGTACCCGATTTCTTCGATCCTAAAACGCTCATTACAACACCAATTTCACGGAAATAGTAAAAATACCCGAAATTCCAGTACTCGGGGTCTCTATCAGGATCCAAGAACTTGTGCTTTCGCGAGTAAGTGTTTCCTCTGGTATTAAACAACCACACGTCGTACCCAGCATCCGCCAATATGTACGCTGAAGTGTCATCGATCACTTTTAAACTTTACACCACACTTCGTACCTACGTAAATCATGTCGAGGTCCTCTCAACAGCCACATATCCGAGCATCCGAAAAGTCCATGATGGATCAAAGCCACTGGTCTAGATCTAGTTCCATACCATTTCTGACCTTTCGGTATTCTATGTAAGGTCAAGATGTGTCCGGTTTCTGACGCCACCGAATGCGTGTCCAAACGGTACCCGTAACTCTTTACAATCTGCTCCTGGAATAGTTCAAGGTCTGAAGAAAGTGATTCATTATTCTATGTCAGTGTGTTAAGAATAAAATGTGGGACAATGAGGAATCTACCGCAATGTTACGTAACAGAAGGTCTAGATTTGGATAAAAGTTCATTTGTGTCACGCGAAATTATGATTATTGGATTTTCTTTGACTATTAGTATCTACTTTATGTAATTGTAGGCTGTCCGACTGCATAGATAGAATGGAAAACTGGTTACAAGACGTTGTGAAATTCTAATATGATTATAATTAGTAAAGGCCCAAATTGTGCAAGCAAATTGTTCAGAATTTGATTTACTATATGGAAGTTGCACAAGATGATAGAAGACTTCGGAGGAGATGTGAGATTCGGGTCTGTTCAAACCATATTGCCGATTTGAGTTACACAACGGACCTAAATTTGCGACAGGAAGCGAACGAAATCGCCGCAATTTTTCCAAGTGAATAAAATATTAATGTCAAATTTATATAATCAGAAAGCGGTTTCACACTCGCTAAATCATTGTTTACGCTCTATACTTCGTTCCTCAAGAAGTTTTGAGCTAGTTGGTCCAGTTTAACCTTTAAAAATTCTAGAAGGAAACATTTTTTATTCTTTGTTCTCATAAAATTTTTCGTCCAGTTTTCGCCATAATTTTGGAATCTGGATTTTTTCAACGTTTATTTTTTAAATTTCAAAACATTGAGATTTTTCGAAATTTCGGCTGTTAAGATGAATTTTATGGACTCATCTAGTAAAATATACTTTAAAGACTAAAAGACTTATTTCCGGCTGTAAAAATAAATTTTATGGACTCATCTGTTACGAACTCAAGGACATTTTTGCGGCCGTAATGATGAATGTTATACATTCATTTGCTTGTTACATAAACAGTTATTATGGTTTTAAATTTAAAAAAAAACATTTTTTTGAGTTTTTTATTTCATATTTCAAAAATTATTATTATTATTATTAAAATATATAAAAAAAGTAATAGCTTAAACGTAAATTTTAAAGAACTAAAATAGTTTGTAAGTGCTAATTTCTAAACTAAAAGTCTGAGAAAGTTAAAATTTGATCTACTACAATTATATTTTTTTTAGGCAACCACGTTTACTTACGGACTCTTATATGATCATAAAATTTTATGGACTCGTCAGTTGAAATATACTGATGGACTTTTGTACCCGTAAAGATGAATTTTATGGACTTATCTGTCAAAATATTTTTTATGAACTGAACCAAATTTCTAAAATTCTTTATTATACATTTTATTAGTTTTTTGTGATCGTCCAAAAAAATCATGCATACACTTTGGTCGTAAAAACGGTCCTTTAAAACTATCGTTTTTATTACAGTCTTGTTACATAAATAATTATTAGGGTCTGTCTTAGTCAGAATTTTTTAAGGTGTATCCTGTATCAAAAACTAAAGCTTTTAAAAATATTTGTCTGATAAATATGATAGCGTCCTAGGGACTCGATTTTTTTATTAATTTAATTATTATGTATTAGAATTATCGTCAATATTAATTCATTGTTCAACAAATATACAGATCCTACGGCCCTAAATTGTTTAAACAAATTAACAAACAATGGTTGAAATCAACGTCACTTAATGTTAATAAGTTAAGGCGTCTGATTTAAAGAGTTTCAAATGAATCATCTGAGAAAGCGAAATATGTAAATAAAACTAAAACGAAAATAAGATAATTTAGACGTGATTAGATTCCACGAATTTGTTGAGGAATTTTCTGTAAACATCTGCTTAATAACATTAACGGTTTTTTATCAACTTTTTTTAAGCCATACAATTCTTATGCTTCCTCTGAAATATCTACGGAATTTTGTAATATAGGTTTTGAGAACTTCTTCTGAAATCAAGTAATAGCAAATGTTTTTGCTGTTATTTTTTCTTTGTAGCAAAAGATTACAAGTCATTTTTTTCTGCTTGAATATTTTGGGGATTACCACCTCGCCCATGCCCCCAGTGCCCGCGCTCATTATAAAGCCAAGGTCATTGTTATGGTTAACGGTAACGAAATTGAGATGACAATAAACTTTCTTCGGCGTACAAATTCCTTCAATTTTCTCCAATGACCGTTAATAATAGTAAATATAGAGGTAAGTAGGGTGATCAGGTTAGTCATCACTCCATCCCGGAATGCTCGAAATGAAACGGAACCGGTACTATAAACACTCGACTCATAAACGCACCAAAAAATCAAAAAAATCAAAAACTCACTGTAGTTTTCTCTTCTGCACTTTGGTCTCTCGTGTGGTTTCCCAACCGTGGTCCGATCAAAAATTCCCAAAAATTCGCACTCTCACTGTTGCATACACTACACAAAAAAATATAAATCACGAAAACGCGGACATTTTTCATTTTTTTTGACGAAAATTTTAGTGGGTCCGCGCGCTTTTAGTTATTGTTTCGGTAATGTTCTTGGCTGATGAGAAAGTTATAAATGTGCTTAAACTATATGGTCGTTTCCATTTCAGTGTGTAGAACTCGGAGCTTTACGCTGACGAGCCGGCAAATGGTGCACAGTGTTGGATAATTAATCAGTTAATAAAAACATTACAGCAATACCCATCGTTATGAAAGATTTAAAGCAACGATAATTATCTATTGTATAACTGTGGTCATTTTCAGAAATATGCAAAGTACGTGAAATAATTGATTTGTTGGGAAATAGTTCCGTTCTATAAATGCAAAAAGCAGGAAAATTAAAGTGATTGATGCTAACACTGAACAAATATTTGTTTGTGAAAAGTGGCGCTTTATTTATGGTACACATTATTGAAAAATAGAAAGTTTATACAAAAAAATCCGCTACTACTTTTAAAATTGGTGTTAAGGTTTAAAAAAAATGCGCCTTGTTTTAGAACCCCAACAAATCAAGAGTGTATTGTGGGTTGCCTGTGTCTTGTGCTTTTAATTTATTTTTTTACATGTTTATAAATTTCTAGATAAAGTTTAATTATATTAGTTGCACTTAGTTTTGTGATAATAATTCTAATATTTGTTTTTTTAATTCAAGTCCTAAAAGTTGTTCGTAAGTATTCAGGATCGGGTAGCATACTCCGACAAGACAGTGGTCAAAACATGCCTTTCCCACCGTCAGTGAGTTCGGAACAATTTAAACTATTTTATTAATTACGCGCGAGTTTAACTAATTTTCACGATCGTAATTATGCTCAGTTTCTGTGTCACGTTTTTTTGGCCCGTTGGAGCAGTGGGTCGCCCCTGTCATTTTGACACTCGTTAGTAACGTTTATCGCTTCGGTTGGTAATAGCGATCTTCAGTGTTGGTGACCTAACCTTACATTTTAGACCTCCTCTTTAAAAATGTTTAAAAAGTAAGTTTCTTCGATTATTATTTAGGCTCTTTCTTTACATTTCTCTATTTTAGGTTCGACGAAAAGGAAAGCATTTCTGGCGTTCTGCAATTGAAATCCTCAGTTCAAAAAGGAATTCGCACAAAATTGGTTGAATCGTACCCCCATTTAGAAGGTGTTATCGATAATATTTTACCAAAAAAGGACGCCTTACGTATTGTTAAATGGTACCGATTTTCTGCCCACGTACCATTTTCTTAACCTCACTTTTTTTAGCCATGACCACATAGAAATTATAGTCAACTCCACTGGAGAACTGCTGTTCTTTAGGCATAGGGAGGGCCAATGGATGCCAACATTGAGATTATTTCACAAATGTAACGTACCAAGATTTGTGTTATTTGGTTTGAGAGAATTATTTTTAGATCCTTTCTTTTTACCTATGCAACAAGTAGATAAAGGTGCTATTAGGTTTGTATTAAGTGGAGCTAACATTATGTGTCCTGGGTTGACTTCACCGGGGGCGAAAATGACGGAAGTTTCCAAGGACACTGTCGTGGTAAACTTAAGATAACGGGGGCAAACTGTAGATTAAGGTGATTTTTTTAGGCGATTATGGCGGAAGGTAAACAACATGCTTTAGCAATAGGTAAAACCACTTTATCTACAGAGGACATGTAAGTTGGTTGAGGTGATCTTCTTAAGGTGAAATTATGGTTTTAGAGCGAAAATCAATAAAGGAATAGGCGTTGAAAATTGCCACTATCTTAATGATGGCTTGTGGCAGATGAAACCTGTTAAATAAACCTGATTGTTGGACAACTTTTGTATTTATTGCATAATAAAAAGGAACAATTCTTTACTAAAATCGGGATTTTCATTGCCCTAGCACGTCATTTTTACAGGCAATTTTACGCTGAAGCTCGTCACGATTAAAATTATTTTGTGTGGTTTGTTGCCTATCCGCTAGGCGCTCTGCAGGAACAAACTCCTGCACTCGGCTTTCTTCGCCGCGATCGATCGCCCTCCTGCTTGTTCCACTCGCAATTCCTGCTGCTCGTGTTGGGCCCTGCTTCAACAGAACGTTTGTGCGATAGTAACAGTGTTGATCGTGTGTAAAGTGACATAATAAGCCGGGCGCAGTTTATGTGGTGCCATATGATGAACAGAAAATGACATCGACTACAACAATTCGAAAATCGTACGGAAACAGAAAAATCTTTACGTTTCCTGAAGATTACTCTCTTCGATCCCCCAGACAAAGGCCCGGATCGGCTAATATTCCAAAGAAAAATGAAGAAATCGCCAAAGTTATTAAATACATCGATGATAACATCATTGGAAAAAACAACGCCTTCCTGGGACCATTCGGGAGAAGAAAAGGTAATTTCTGTCTCTGTGGTGTAAACAAATCAATCAGTGGTGGTGGTGGTGGTGGCCGCTGCCAAATATCGTGGTTCAACTATTAATAGTCTTAACACTTTACAAACGGAAAAATGCGAATCGCCCTTGAATATTAATTCTTATTGCGGACACGTGATGCGCTCCTGGGAACAAAAAATCGACTGCAATTTCCCCAGTGCTAGTTCTGTTTCCCGAATTCGATCGATAACAAGGTTAATTTCGCGAATTTTAAATTCAAAGTGAAACATCTGTCCTAACCGCTGCTTTGTTTACAGAAATGATTCACAAAGTCACCACAATTATTAACACCGTCCATAATTTGCATAATTTTCATTCAAAGTAAACTGTACTCCTTTTGTTTATTTATTGTGATATTCAAGTCATGATTGCCACCGTTGCCACGACCTATAAATACCTAAAATGTTCAATTTTTAGCTCCGTTTTGGCAGTTGCAACCAAATAATTCGTATACGTCATCTTTTCAAAGGATCTATGGTAGTTCCAAATTGAAATTACTATTTTCGAGGATTTGGAATTAATTGGTGGAACGGTTTTCAGGAATCGAGCCGAAAGTTTATCCATAGCTTACATCAAGTGGATTTTTTATCCATACAATGCACCGTAAAAAATTAAGAAATTTTTTCTGAAAATCAAACACGAAGCACCTGACTTTTTTCACAAAATTTGAGTTATTTTGTTTGTCTCCTCCTTTGGAACTAGACGCAATAGAATAAATGGCTGTTTTTAGGAATGTCTATTAAGTTGTAGGCAAAACTAACATTTTTATTGTCCAAAACAACAATGACTGGATATTTACAATCAGTAAGAAGTCAAAACGAGTGAATAACTGAAAACCTTTCTAATCGGCTTGTTTATGGAACAAACTGGTCATTTAAAAAAAAAAGCAGTCGTAAATTTGAAAACTCAAAGATAAGTCAAAATATTTAACTGTTTCTATTTTTGAAACTGGATCTTTATCATTTTTTGTTATTCATCTATTTAGATTTAATTATTTCTAAATTTAAAAACGAACATCTGTCTTGGAAAGTTTTGAGTGAAGAGCGAATTTTTGAAAAATGCGGATCTGTGAACTTTACTTTTAGATCGTGGCTCTATTCTTTTAATAATGGATGTTTAAGACTAAATTATTCGCATATTGTATGTATTGGTCTCATATTTTTTAAATAAAGTGCGTATATTTTGCAGATTATGTACAATTTTTAGACGCGTTCATTAAAATTCCGATAGAATTAAGTTTCAATGGAAAATCAAAATGGGAAAGCATATTTTATATTTATATTATAGTCAACTATAAAGTTTATAAATTCCAAATTGAAGTTTTCTAAAGAATGTGAAGAAAATGTAAAGTGTGGAAAACCTTAAAAATATACGAAGTATCTAAAGATCGAAAAAATTATAAGGATAGAAATAATCTATAAAAAAAAAGGTCTAAGAATTACTTCGGAATTTTAAAATTCTAAGAATCCTTGAAAATGTCAAGATCTACAGAATTGCAAAAACCCAAAGAATACAAAAAGGGATCTCTGATACCTAAAAAAATCTGAGTTATTAATATTTAAAAAATATCAAAAATACAAATGATTTAAAGACATTTAAAGTATCCAAAAAAAAAAAAACAAAGCTAAATTTTAAAAAATCAGAACAATTTGAAAATCTAAGCATCCAATAATAAAGTATCCAAAGAACCAATTTGTTTTTAAATTTAATCTATGATCGAACACAATAAAACGCTCTTTTTTGCCTCTTTTTAAATCAAATCAAATCACTCGCTTTTCGTATTTGCAATTTTGGTCGTAATTAATCTGAAAGTTGGCAAAAGTCATGAAATTAACTTTTTATATACAACTTAAAACGTGTAAACAACACTATTTTTAATTACGCATGTCTAGTGATAATATTTTTTTTAATTTTGTTTGTTTCCATCTTCAACAAAACAATGTGAAACAATCAAAATGTACAAAAATATCATTATTCTAATTATAATTTCTCAGCGAGAACTGAACACGATCGTAATTATCCGTTGGATATTTTGTTACGTAACGCAATAAAATAATTTTTATGTTATTTTAGAAATCTAGAAAACTCGAAGAATGTATAAATAAATCTAAACATCCAAATAATTTAAGCAGTCCTAAAGAATTAAAAAAAAAACAAAAAAAATTGTTTAACGAATCCATAAATTTCACAGAATTATAACTCTAAGATGCAAAGAGTTATAAGAAATTTTAAGAAACTGTAAAGTCTGAAAAACTTTAAGAATATACAAATTATGAAGTATTTAAAGAAAGATAGAACTCAAGGAATAAAAAGAATCCAAAAAAAGTCAAAATTTTAAAATTCTACAAAATCTTGAAGATTATAGATCTAGAGACTCACAAAAGTCATAGAAATGTAAAAACCGTAAAGACCAAAAGAAGCCAATAAATTTCCAGGCGGACGATAAAAAGAAAACAGAATCTCCAAGTTCTAAATACAATTTAGAATGTGTAGAATCTAAAATATGTTATTCCACGGGATCTAATAAATATTGAAAATCTGAAAAAAGCAAGGGAATCCAAGAAACCCAAAGAACCCAAAGAAGGTACCTAGAAAAATCTGACGCATTAAGATAAAAAAAAAATAAAAAAAATCAAGGAATCTAAAACAATCAGAGGGTATAACAATTCTTTAAATTTAAATTAGAAAAAAAAACAACTTAATCTATAGCATCTAATCAAAAAAAGACAAAAATGAAATTGCTTTTAAATTGTAACATTATCAGTAATTGATTTATCGAACACAATAAACTTCCATTATTTGTTTTGTCCGTTTTTAAATCAAATTTTTCCGCTTTCGAAATTTACATTTTTGGTTGTAATTAATGTGCAAGTCAGGAAGGAAAAAGCGTTCGAGATAATTTATACAACGTGTAAACGAAAAGTAAATTTTTCATTACGCACGAAAAAGCGTATTTGTGATAATGAATTTTGTCCTTTCGTTTGCTTCCATCTTCAACAAAACGTTTGTAATCAAACAGTGAAAATATAAAAAAATCTCATTATTCTAATTATAATTTATCAGCGAAAACTGATCGCACGATCGCAATTATCTGTTCGCAATTTTGTTACGCAACGCATTAACATCACGTGTTGATTGTGGTCATTAATCAACAAACGCTCACATTTGCTTTTATCCGCCATTTGCAAGGAACTAATTACAACACATGTAACCCAAATCGTTTCTCCGAAAAAAATCCAGGACATCCCGACGCGAAAAAATGAAGCATGAATTCCATTTCCACGAATCTCTAATAGTCGTCGTGTTTTCCTAGACAGTGTGTCGCTTCGTCAATAATAACTTAGTTTTTCCAAGTTGAACGAACTGCTTTTCGTGGAAATTAAACTAGGACAAGGATGGTATGATTTTCGTTGTTTTGTTCGGACGCCACGTGTCGAAGTATCGATTTAAGGGTGACCTACCCTCACACCATCGTCGGTGCTCTGTTATTACGAGTACAATAACCCCGCTCCCGAAAAATAACCCCTTTTTACCACACTATTATGGCATCTCAAATCGATGTCGTGGTTCATCGGCCGTCTTTTTTTAATCGTATTTTGATCAGATAACGGTGACGTGTTGACAATGTATGCAAATATTGTTCTTGGAATGACGAGCTCAATTATTTTTAAAACGTGTTGAACAAATTTACTTTTGATTCTGTGCCAATTTGATTCCGACTTTCGAGATTTTTTAATTAAGGAAGAGAGATTTCGAGTTAATGGGAATTGTGTGAAATGCGGTTTTAAATTGACACCTGCTCTGTTGCTTTATTGGAAATCTTAAGCTATTCGGGTCGACAATAACATTTCAAGCTGTTTATTGGCGGCATTTCAGCGTGGCGTAAATGGTTTAAAAATACAGATTTTAATGAGATTTTGATACATTCCGAGCGTTTTATTTTATAACGCGATTTCGAATACTTGTCTATGAATTTGCGTCTAGTTTGAGTCAGTTTTCCTCGAATTGACTCTTTTTTCCTCTTTAAAAGTAGCCTCTCCATTTTAATTACCTTAATAAAGATAATTTGATCATATTTACCTCGCGGATAATAATAAAACGTGTTATCACTGTGATATCAGTTTGGGTACTTTCAAACTAATCTTTTTCCGAGGAGATAACGAAATCCCGGAAAAATCCATTAATAAAAGCACACTAAAATAATTGTCTATTTTTGTTATTTTTTACGCAAAAATTGAGTCCGCGTATTGATAAACTTCACATCTGATAAATCGGAATACTCTAAACATTTTTATCGTGAACCACAAAACTCTAATTTTGAGCCAAAATTCCGTAACTGACCAGCTCACGTCATCCTCAAAATTCTCCGCCTTTTTACCTCGAACCAGTTGACATAATTAGCCCGAATCTATACTTAACATCGACCCTGTATATTCCAGTCCCATGACATGAAAATTATAGCGTGTTTTACAACTAGAAATTAATCGCTCTTTTATTTTGCCAATAAACATACATGCAAGACGCAATCTTCGTACCACTCTCGAAGCATGTGATTTCCACCGGAAAAATGCAAAAATGCAATACGTAGAAAATACAGAGCGCATATGTTGGTTTTCATTTGATTGGTAATTTATTGAGGGTATTCTTAGATTGGCATAGGTTTCTGTTTTGGCTAGCTTTATGGATTCCGCCATTGTACTCGATAGAGAATTGATCCCAAGGCTCGGCAGGAATTCGGAATTTTTATCTCCGCTTGTGTTGTTTGTATCGTTCTTCAAATAGTCAAAGATAATTCGGCAACGGTAACAAAACAACCTTGACTGAGAGACAGTAAAGCCTACAAATGTGATGAATTAGCGTCCCCACGTCAGACTTTTTTCGCAGCCATTTGGGCGTCGTCCAATCGTTGAACTCTTTGATAAACTCTGCTCTTAGCTCGCTCACAAAAATATTGCACAATTCGTTAAATGTCAGCTGTGATGCGAAACCGCAATAATTGTTTCGTAATAACAAGCGTCCGCGCTAGACTTCAAGTCGCCTTTCATTGCTCCAAGCTGTGCTTGTTTTGTTCGACTTTATCAGAATTTATTCAGCGATGATGTCATTGTCGCTTTTTATTTCAATTAATAGTGTAGAAAGTCTGTTTGTTTATACCACGCTGACACGTGGCGTGACCATGAATTTTGTCATTTTGTCGATTTCCGATGACGCAGTGACGAGAAAAAACTTGCAGAAGAATTCAGTGCAATTAACGAAGAAAGTTTGATTCATTTGAATTTTTCGGATTATGCGCTTCCTGTGACATGTTATGACGCCGACTTTCTATTTTTTGCACTTTCTCGAAGGTGAGCATTGTTTTAGAGGAAAAGGAAGTCGTTTGTCAGACTATTTTTGAAGCGGGGAAACTGGCAGCGAACGCTCCTGCACGGTGCTTTGAGTTAAAGGTCGGGAAATTAAATGAACTGGGAGAATGATAGATTCATTGGTCGGCAACAAAATTTAAAGGATTCATTTAGAAATCCTTCGAGAAAGATAACATTTTTGTGGCGCTTCCTTTTTTTTTTGGACTAATTTGTCAAGGGAAAATGTGCTCATAAGCGCTAAATTTATTTATTATTATTATTATTATTATTTATTGTCAAATAATAGTTAGATATTTCCTGCTTCTGTTTTATACAATTATTAAAAATTCAAAATATTCAGAGGTCAACAATCATCAAAAAAATTAAACTATTCGGTTACATCAATAAATTTAAAAATTCCACAGAAAATTCGAAAAATTTCAAAAGTATACCGAAAACCCAATGATTTGAACTCTTAATCTTTTAAAATATTTAGATTCTTTGTATTAATTTAATTATCTTAGACTGTTTTAAAAATTTTAAGAATATAAAATTTAATTCTTTGAATTGTTCAGATTATCTAGAATCTAAATTTGTACTTTAGATCTTTTAGAATTTTTAGATTCTTGATATTTATTTGAATCTCTGGACTGTTTCGATCCCGTAGAATATTTATCGCAATTTTTTTATTCGTTGCCCTTTTGCATATTTGAACACGTATAATTGATAATAATCAGTCAATAGGGCCGCAACTGCTACCCAATCGCATGACTGGCGAAAATTTTCTTTATTTTTTAAACAACGTGTGGATTCAGCTTGATGGCGCACCTCCACATTATGCGTAGATGCTCTATAATAGTTAAACAGAAATTTTAATAACGGTCGCGGGGGACCACATCATTGGCCTTGGTTCCCCAGATTTGAATCCACTAGACTTCTCTTTCTGAGGCGCGATCAAGAATAAAGTAATCACTTTTCCGGAAAACGAAGAGGCTCTACGAAACAGAATTACCGCGGCTGTAGCTACTGTTAGAAAGGAAATGCTGGAAAAGTTAAAGCAAAGTATTGGCACCTGTAGAAAGCGCCATTTAATTTAATTGAATTTAATTCTTTTGATTTATTTTTTAAGTTTTCAAGAATTTTTAGATCTCAAAAAATTGCAGTATTTTCTAGATTCTTTACGTTTTTTTTTATGCTTCGATTTTTGAAATTTTTTAGTTTCTTTTTTTTAATCACTTTAGTTTTCACATTCTTTCGATGGTTTGGATTTTTTTGCCGTTCTTTATATTCTTTAGTGTTTTTTTTATTGTTTCTAATTTTTAATTTATATATATGCTTAATTTTTATTGTTACCTTGTTTACAGTTTCTAAGAATAGTTTTTAAAAGTGCACATAACATGTAAGAATATGCAGTTTGTTGATAAAAAACGACGACATAAATAAAATATTCTGAATAATAATTTAGTCCTAAACTAAAAATAAACTATTTTTCACAAAATACAAAATAAATACAAAATTTTGCAGCCTTTTCAAAAAAAAAAAATGCAAGAACTTTAGGTAGGATTCACGTCTAAGCAATAATTACTGATAATTTTCAATGTCAATTCTTGTAAAAAATAATTTCTCATTGTAACACTTGTTTCTGAGAATTTTCAATGACGTAACAAAACGTGATTTCTATTATTACGTGCAATAGTAAATACCACCAAGAAGTTTCCGAGTTTTTGACCACCGCCAAAAATCCGAGCGGTTTTCAGAAAAGTTTAATTTTGAACATTTTGACCAACTTTGAGGACAAAAACGCGAATCCTTTCGTATCTGTTCTCCCTTTAAATATTTGTGTTAAACATCAAAATCATCAATCTCTACGTTTATTTTTCTGATCTTTGTCCCAACTATCACAATCTAACAAAACTCTAAAGATCTCTTTGTTTTTAATTTTAGTAAAATTAAAAAAAAAATAAAGTTTAGCATTGTCAACAATAATCTTACGCTGTTTTATCAAGGTCACAATTAGATTATCTAGTTTTTCGGACGACACTGTATTATCAGTTTTAACCTTGGTAGATTTACAGTGTAAGTAAATCTCGATAATTGTCCGAATTTTGCCAAATCTATAAATATAAAAAAACTATTAATCTAGATGGTGTTGAAATCTTTAAACATTTTCTAATGTCTCAGCATTCGCAAATGATTGTAATATTTTTGAATGAAAGTAAATTTGAAAAAAAACAATATCAAATTTCTCCCGAGTTATTATTGAAAGTTTTTGAACAGTCGTTCGTTCGCAATTTTGGTTTAAAAACGGTTTGGGGATTCTAATTTTGTTTTTGAAGGCTCCTATTAATATTCAAGCAGGAATCTTCCAAAACTTACATTTAGAGAATAAATAACAATTCTTGGCATTCGGTTCGTTCTTGCAGTGCAAATTTTATTCGCTATTTTGGACGAGAAAGCAGGAACGAATAATAAACATCATCTACCAACATTTTCCGTTTTTTTATCTTCGTCGGTTCAGAACTATTAAAACAAACAAACTTTGGTGTTGTAGAGGTAAATAATTCGCTTTAGTAAACAAAGAACACAATTAAATTCTCATTTAAATCGCAATCGTTGAAGAATCTCAAATTTAATTTCGACGGCATTTTTAAATTCCCTTTCTGTTCGCCTTATCTCCGTTATTTGTTTATTTTTTTTACGTTTCTAAACATAAACAAGGTGCTCCTTTAACAAATACGCAAAAATTATTTATTCGCCCTCTTTTTCCCCTTTTTGCGCGCTGCAACATGTGGAACTTCCCCACGAAATTGGGCCAACCGCGTTGCCAACACACTTCATCCCGATTTATCATTTCAATCCGAAACGAAACACTTAAAAAGCTTAATTTGTTGACGTTATTGAAAGGCACGTTCTTTTATGATGTTAGCAAATTGTTTGTTCCATCAGGGTCAATCCTGTTGTAATTATCTTAATGTCGTTGCTTTTCATTTCGTCGTCTTCAGACGCGAAATTCAATGAATCAGCTCGTAATACATTTGTCGTGTCGAAGGACGATTTAAATAAAACTGTGTCATTTAGATTCATAAGTCAGTGTCAAAGGGTCTTTAAAACGCGAGGTCAATGACAAGTCGCTCAGGTGAGTGCATCGGAGAAAGCATTTTTCCATAATCATAAATCGGCGTTTCCTTGAAACGCCACGTCAAAACAACCTCTAGACATGCACTTTCCTTGAATTTCCTAATCGATTTCTAACGCTGTGTCTAAAAAAGGGTCTTTATATAGCCGTAATCAAGCCATAAAACCTACCTCCTCGGGTTTTCTTTTTTTACTTCTGCAACAAGCTATTTTTAACCGTGACCAAGTGACTGCAAAAGCAGACCTACCTCTGCTTCTTTTTATTCTTTGTCGTCATGCAAACCGATTAGAGGTGGGTTCCAAGCATCGAGTTACTTTCATTGTCAAAAATAAATTTGTGTTTTTATTTCTGCTGTCCGTGTTGGTTATTACGTTGATGGAGGTAATAGCATATTTATGACGCATTGAATTTCTGAGGCGAGTGAGAATCTACATGGTTGCTTGGTGAAGTTTACACCTCGATGTGGTTTCTTCGTTAATTATCTTGCAACTGCGTATTAATTACCACGTCTAACATATTTCATTGTTAACATTGAAATTGGCAAGATCCGTCTCTTGCTAGAATCACAAATTCCATACTCTGATTCTAATTTCCATAATTTTTTACTCTCCCATGTTTGGTACTCAAAGACGCACTTTTGCATCTTCTCAGAGAAAACACGCTCGTTTTACACAATTTGAGATAAATTTAATGACAGTTGTAAAATCCACGAAATTAAAAGGATACAGGATAATAAATTTAGCACGTGGTGATTCTTGTGGTTTTATAACGTATAGTCGAATTATACACAAAGATCGGCATAAAAATATCACTTTTTTTGTTTTATTTTGGAAAATATTACATATACAAGTGTTTTTTAACAATGAAAAAATAAACAAGGGAAAAATAACAAAATTGTCTGATAACTTTGTATTGAATGAAAAACACTTAAATCATGTTAAGGCCGGATCAATGGAACTTTCCGTTGTTTTATCGTTAGTTTTGATTTGTGTGTTAGAATGGAATTGTAGGTTGAAATTTTATAGTTTTTTTAATCCAGATTTCTCGTTAATGTTGTTTATTTTTTTTATTATTCCATCGAGATTTTTGAATTTACGACTAACTTATGCAGTTTTCAATAGGTTCAATTATATTTCGATTCGATTATATATTTTTTAAATTTTTAAATGTTATAGAACTTTTAGATTTTTTATTCAATCTAAAATCTTTCTTTGAGGAATTTTTTCATCATTAAACTCTTAATATTTAGACTTTTTGAATTTTTTTTTATATTCTTTCAATGTTTGGAGTTATGATTTTTATAAATTTAGTATCATTCAACTAGATGCTTTGAATTCTTTGTATTCTCAGTATTTCTTAAATTGTAGAAATCTTTATATTTTTGAGGTCTCTCGCATATTATATATTTTGAAAATTTTTGGATTTTCTAGAACTTTTGGATTGCTTGGATGTTCTAAAATTGTTGAGATTTTTTGAAATTTTTGTATTTTTTTAATTCTATACATATTTTAGATGGACATTTATGTCCATTTGAATCTTTTTAGAATTTTGAAACATTTTCTTTTTTTTTTTATTTTCTCGAATTATTTAGAATAGATCTATCGTTTCGAACTTGCGAGATGTTCAATGTTCGAGATTTCTAGGCTTCTATTTCGTAAATTCTTTACATGTTTTGCTATGTAGTTTTTGTCTTGACTTCCTTCTTGACTTTTTAGATTAGTTTTCCAGCTTCTTTAATTTCCGCATTTTCAAAAATGTTTAGCTTCTTTGAACTCGATACATTTTTGTTCCTCTGGTTTGGATGCTTTAAATTGACTTTGAATTCTTTAGCTTTGCCAGACTTTTTAGATTTTTACATTCTCAAGTCTCTGTAGAGCTCCCTAGATTTTTTTTTTGGTTTATTCAAAACAGTTTTAGAATTTTTATGTTATTGAATTGTCGAGATTTTTTAAATGCTTTATTTTTGTATTTGTTGGCAACATTCTTGCATCTAGCGTTAAAATAAAGAGATCCCATCCCGAAAAATTACACTTTACACTTATTGAAATAGGTAATTATTAATGCAATGTGATTGATGACACCAAAATTTTCTGCAGATGCAAAAACAGTCAGGTGCTACTAGAACGTTAATAAAACTTTCAAAATATGGTCTCAACAAAAAGTTACGCATTGTTGACCGTTGTTATGCTACGACAAATACCTCGGATTTACATATGAATAGACACGTGTATAAAAAACAAAGAGATCATTATTTTCATGGCCTAAATTTGCTACAAAATTTTATTCAAAAAATTCCCAAGTTTTACAGCTTCCTGTTTATGGCTGCTAATATACGAGACCATTTATTTCTTCTTAAATGTCATCGCATAAAATCAAGAGACAGTTTATTTACAGAAAAAGGAACAAAGACCTCTGTGATCTTTATTTCTTCGGCAAGGTGCGTGCACAAAAAGCGTGAAATGTGAACGATGGAAAGTTAGAACCAAACCGAAAATAAAACTACAACAGATCTAAAACCGCTCTTTTTCAAGGCCACAACTTGTTAGCTAATTTTAGACAATATTTATAGACTGCCAGGATGAAAACATTGGTGATACAAAGATTCGTGTTTTATTTTTTTTTGAACCGTGTCCAGACTTGTTAGCGGTGGCTTTGGACGGTTTCCCGACGTGGATACGGGTCGTTTCACGTGATTTTCGAATGAGCCAGTTATTAAGTTTTTCGACATTCGAACAACAGCTTTTGGTGACATTGATCGACAATCCGGTTCTATCGGGATTTTAGACAGTTAAAAGTTTTTCCACGTGTGTGATAAATGCTTGAATAAATATTAATCCGGCAATCTTTTAAGGAGTTCCACGTGTTGCCTTTATTAGGATACACACATAAACATCTCTCGATCAGACAGCACGGACTTCGGGATATTTATAGGACCTCGTAAATTTCGTAACAGTAATTGAAGGATCAGTTGAATTCTCTCGTTAATTAACACAGTAAATATTTGCGTGTCGATAAAAACTGGAGAGATTTCATTCACCTTCACAAGCTTTGAGTGCAACATCTTTGTGGGGGCCTATCGTGATTATTGATCGATATTGTCGAGGTCTTTGATAGTGCTAATGTGGGTCAGGATTAAATAATTATTTATATGGAGTAGCTGAAAAACATCCTTTAAAGACTAGAACGAAAATAGCTTCACGGGGTTGAAAATGTGAGGGCCTTGTTCCGGAAACCCATATTTTTGGATTTAGTAGAACGATATTTCCGATTTGTGGGGTGATGTGGTGTTTCAATAAACGATGAAGGACGCGGGATAATTACGGGTTGGAAACTAACACAATTTCCTGAAAACGCGGGGGGTTATTACACGCTCGAGTTGATCTACTGAAATGATCAAGTGGATAATTGTTGCAAATTGGGTCAAGATCGCATAAAAAATTCTTCGAAGATCCAGCCAAGAAATTGACAGGAAAATTGGCGGGGCGGGACCTAGAACTGTTTATCGCTCTAGCTTCTAACTTCAACAAAATTTGCAAGAAGTTGACTCGCTTGGTTTGAATTTCTTTTTCTATTTAATAACGTGGAAGTTGGGCTGGTTTCTTTAGTGTTGCAGAAACGTAAACGGCATGGAATAAAGTGACTTACAATTCTCAGGAATCGATAGGACTCGGCCTGTTAAACTTTCCACGAATGCATGCTTACATTTCTTGAAGCTTCGTAAATAACTTTGCGGTGCTATACGTGAAGCTTGAAAAATAAAAATAACATTTTTTAGTGCAGATCTATTTTTTTTATTTGACGTCAATCGTATAGTCGAGATAAAAGATTTTTTTATCTCAATTGAAATGTACCAATAATATTTCATTGTACATTTCCAGGACCGAACTGCCAATTTAAAAAAAATGCGCAAGATTAGCTAATTGTAATTGTAATGTGTGTTTTTCTGTACTTGTTCTTAATGTGCAAAGTTTTTTGTCATTGGTGGTTAACCACAAAATTTAGTGGTATTTTTATTAATAATTATCGTGGTGTCTGAAACTAATAGAATTTATTTATTCATATATTATTCAGTGATATAATTAATTTACAAAGATTATCACGCAAGCAAGAATATAATCAAACATCCTCTTCTAATCTCGCAGGTTTTATGGTTAAAGAGCAAAAAATGTTGAAATGTGCACAAAATTTCAGAGCCATCAATTCTATATATTTTTATAGTCTTTAAATCTTCTTTCGATTAATTTGATTCCCTTTGACTGTTTAGATTTTTTAGAATTATTGAATCCTTTGAATTTTTTTGGATGTTTTACATTTTTCAGATCCACAAATTCTGGACGTTCTCAAATTATTTTTTAAATCTTGAGATTCTATGCATTCTTGGGTTATTTAAATTTCGTGGTTTGTTTTTATTTCTTGTATTCTATCATTTGAATGATTTTAATTTTTGTAATCCATATTCTTTCAAAGTTGGGTCTCAGGTTACAATGTTTTCACAATTGTTCATATTTTTTTAATGCTTTGATTTTTAACATTTCTTGTGCTTTTGGATTCTTTGCTTTTTTCGAATTGTAGTTTTTACATTTTTTGGGTTTTAAGATTCTTTAACATTTTGTATATGTATGTCATATTCTTTGATTTCTTAACATTTTCTAGACTCCTTGGGAGTCTTGTTGAATTCTGACATTGTCTACTTTCTGGATTTTATTTATACCTCTAACATTATTTTAGAATTTTGAAACTGTTTTTTTTTTATTTTCCTTATTTTAGATTACTTTCTAGATTCATTAGGTCTTCTAATTTTTCGATATTTTTGAAATTTTTGGATTATTCAAACTTTCGATGTTTTTGAGATCATTTACGTTTTTCGTATTCTAGTTTTTTTTACATTTTTTGCACGCTTTATGTTTCATAATATTGTGAATTCCTTTGATTATCCATTAGAGCTCTTTTAATCTTTGAGTACTTTGGATTTTTTTGATATTTTTGACCTTTTATATTTTTAAGAGTTTCTACATCTTTTCGTCTTTTCACGTACAAATGTTAGACTTTCTTAGATTTTCTCGCTTATTTCTAATAATTGATTTGAATTCTATTCTACAATTATCTTTGTTTCTACATTTCTTGAATTCTCCGATTTTTTTGGTAGATTGTTCAGATTATCTAGAAATTTCAGAGATTTTTGAGCTATCCAAACCTTCGATATTTTTGAGATTCTTTATTTCGCATTTCTGTATTACGATCCTTGCTCCATCTGTTTGTTTGTCATGTTTGTTATGTCCTCTTTCTGTTTATTTAATCAGAGATCAGGAAGTTTGTCGTTTGTGTGTATATTATGTTATAATTTGAAACAGTACACTTCGATGTTAAGCAACTGGTTGTTGCCCCTTTATCTGTAAACAGCACAAATATTAATCATTTTTATTATGTTTAGAAGTATTTTATTATGCACTCGTTCCACTTCGAACCATCATAAAATTGCAGTAAAATTTCTCGATTCTCATCAACTTTATTGAGCGAAATTTCAAGGACATCGTCATTACTTTGTTGAAAATTGACGTAGTTTTTTAAATAAAACAGTACTCGTCGCTGATTTACCAAAATATTTGACGCTCTCGTAAACCAGTGAATTAATTAGATTCAATACCATTTATCAACTGTAATGAATCTTCTTTTATCCTTGATTTGTTTAAACATTGCTAAACGATAATGTCTATAATGCGCGTGTTACCAAGCTCATTTTTTCTCGTCATCGTCACTTTTTATCGCTTATTGTTACTTTTATAACGTAAATTAACGAGAACGATGAATTTAACGAAGAAACGTAGATGAACGAACATTTGGAATGGCGGAGCTAATAGGCCCTTTTTTTTTGCGGAATTTGACCTTGGTTCATTCAATCTCAAAACTAGTACCTACCAGGTTTACTAGATCGGTTACTTTACCGTCAGGAATCTAGCTTGTCAGGAATTTGTCTCGTCAGGACTTCAGCGTTGGATGTCGAAGTGGCCAGCCAGGATGAATCGTCATAACAGGAAAATGTTCCTGTTGGATGGAAAATGATTGTGAGCAACCTACGCCCGAAATGATAGATATTGGTGAACGTGTGAATTACCGACATTAAATAACTTTCGTCAAATAACTGACCAACTCTAGCTGTTGACTCCAAGCCAACGTCACAACTTTTAACAATACTCATTATTGATCAATCACCAACTTGATCAATAACTGTACCAACTTTATTTCATCTGATTGAGCTCTGCCTAGGTTCGGATACAATCAGGACCCTTCCGAATAGTAAGGCGCCGTGCAATGGTGCGAGGATATCGCGCTGCGCACCGGCTCACATACTATCGTAGCAACTAGTAGTACTTGACACGTGCAATGGTACAATGCCCCATTAATTGTGATGATCCTGATATGGGTCCTGGAATTCCTTTTACTGCTGACGATCATCACTCTGCTTTAGCTAAAATGCATTGTACCCGGCCCAAGCTACTAGTCTCAAAGTTAACCACCAAGATGTGCAATGGCCACCAAAATACGGAGAAGATGGTGTCATCCCTAATGGCTAACTCCTTGTCCACCAGACCCCCGCGATTACATACTGACAGGGTCCCCTAACAGCCAGTTCTTTCCATGGAGCAGTCCGAAACGTGCAATGGTGCGAGGAAGTCGCGCTGCGCACCCTTTCGCTACTGTCCACCATCAGTTCTTTCTTTGGAGCAGTCCGAAAGGTGCAATGGTGCGAGGAAGTCACGCTGCGCACCCTTTCGCTACTGTCCAACGTCAGACGGGGCGTGCAATGGGGTTAAGCCCAATCCCACTGACAAACTGAACACATATTTCATTACATTGTCATACCAAATGACACCGAACAGTATTGGGGGCGTGCAATGGTCAAGGACCTCCCAGATACTGCCCCAGCTGCCAGCCAGGAAACATGGATAGACGGCAGTCTAATAAATTAGCTCGACATGTCAAGGCTCAATCTCATTTTATGTTATTATCTTCGATATCACTAGTCATAATGACAACTTTAATAATATTGGAACGGACTCACCAATATTTTCTTTCTCCAATGAATACGGTAAATTCACACTAATCACCACATCAATACACCGAAATATCGCACATCAACGAGGTAGATTTTGCTCAGTGAGAACACTCACCTTTTCTCAATTTTCTGACAATCTGGGTTTATTTCCAATTACACACACAATGGCACTTTACACGAAGGTGACCAAAATGAATCTGACGAACATTCCTTAAACTCATATGGTCCCAGCCCTTCGTTTGCCACTTATCAGGAATTTTAAGTGTCGCAGACGCATAAATCACACCGATTAGCTCCGCATCAGCTGCATCGGCCCAGCTTGTGTTTATTTTATTTGGAAATATTTCCCTGTTTTATTTTCTATACTCAACAACCGTTGAGACCCATTAAAACGCAAATACTTTTGCATACAATTTTTAATTATAAAAAATATAAAAATATAATCATGTTACAGTCGGCCTTTCCTGACTACACCTCGCCTCGAGGTGCACCTAATCCTGTACACCTTCGGGGTCAGACAAGACAACTCCATCATCTCCGCTCTCGTTGTCTGTACTGTCGGACACTCCTCCGGGTGAACACCATGGCCTCATGTGGTCAACCGCAACCACCTTCTCGTAATTGGCCTTCCTGCCAGTTCTATGCGAACCTCTCATGTCTCTTACAACATATCGATCGTTAGGTAAAACTACTTTTACCACCAGAGGTCCGGCATAGGGGGCAACCAATTTCCTACTGGTCCCAGGTGTTGTTGTTGAAGCTTTTTCTATCAACACCAAGTCTCCGACTTTGTAGGTTTTGGCCGTTTTGCGTCTTTTATCAAAATTTCCTTTTTGACGCAGTTGTTCCTTAGTCATCTTTTCAGCGGCTTGCTGTCTTGTAGTAAGCAAGTCTTCGACGATAGATGGTATCTTGGCCACCTCATCACGAAGCACCATGTCGCTACCACTTCTTGGTCTAAAACCAAACATCAATTCGCTGGCGGTCTTCCCTGTCGATTGATTGACAACATTGTTGACAGCAAACTGCACCGCTTTTACACTTTCGTCCCAGCGGTCGTCTTCTAAAGTTGTTGTCAACAATGCGTTCAGAACTGTTCTATTTAATCGTTCGACTTGCCCATTGGCCCTTGGGGTTGCTACCGCATTTAAAATGTGTTTGATATTATTCTGACGACAGAACGCTTTAAACTGTTTTGATGTAAAACTACTCCCTTGGTCAGAAATTAACATCTTTGGTACTCCATATGTGGCGAAGATGTCTCGAAAATAGTCGATGACGTACTTTGACTTGGTCGACTTGACAGCTTTCAAAAATGTAAATTTTGTGAAACCGTCAATTCCAACAATCAAGTGGGTATTTCCTCGTCGACTCTTCGGAAATGGTCCCAAATGGTCTACATGGAAAGACGCAAATGGTTCTGGATTCTTTCTGATAGGATGCAAGAATCCTTCTTTCTTTCCCGACGCTCGTTTATTGTACAAGCACGGTATGCAGCAGGAGATATACTGTTCGACATACTTTCTCATTCGAGGAAACCAATAATGTTCCGAAAGTCTATACAGCGTTTTCTCGGCTGCAAAATGTCCAAATTCATCATGGGCGGCGCGGACAACCTGTTGTCTCATGCCTTTAGGCACAACCCATTGAATGCCTCGTGCCGTGATTCTATACACTCTACCGTCTCTTAGTGCATAATTTTTGTACACTTGGCGGTCTTCTTGGGTTTCGGGAGGTTTCGATAACACTTGAAAAATGCTTCTGATCTTTTCGTCACTGAGTTGCCCAGATAGTACCCAGTCTGCTTGTTCGATATGAAGTACCTGTTCAGAGTCTGGAGCAGTTGCTGGATTTCTACTCAACGCATCGGCGTGTTTCATGCGTTCTCCAGGTTTATACTTCACATCAAACGTGAATTCCTGCAGTTGAAGCCACCACCTTGCTATTCTGGGGATTATCTGCTTCTTTTGGCTTGTAGCTTTCAAAGCGTTGCAATCAGTAACCACCGTGAACTTTATCCCCAAGAGGTACGAGCGAAATTTCTTTAAGCTCTCTACTACCGCTAAGGTTTCCAGTTCGTACGAATGGTATTTCTGCTCGGCGTCAGTAGTTTGTCGGCTAAAATACGCGACAGGATGAAATCGCTCACCCGGCTGTAATTGTAGTAAAATGCCAGCCAAGCCCATCATACTGGCATCAGTGTGCACCTCTGTTTCCCAATTCGGATTAAACAAGGTTAGTGTCGGTCTCGATACCAGAGCCTCTTGTAAAGTTGTGAAAGATCTCATTTCCTTGTCGGTCCATTGCCAAGGTACAGTTTTCTTGGTCAAATTTGTCAACGGCTTGGCAATTATCGCGTAGTTCTTTACAAAATGTCTAAAATAACCTGTCAAACCGATAAACTGTCTAACCTGGTGGACTGATTTTGGTGGAGGGTATTTTCTAATGGCTCTCGTCTTGTCCTGACCCGGACGAACCGTGCCATTTTCGATGTCAAACCCTAAGAAAGTCACCGATTTCATGAGGAACGTGCATTTCTTCAAGTTCAATGTCAATCTCTCTTTTCTGAGGATGTCTAGCACGTTCTTCAGGTTTCCGAGTGCTTCCTCGACAGTTTTGGCATGTAGCAACACATCATCTAAGTATACCGCAGCTTTTCCTCTGGATGGTTGGAGGATCTTATTCATGAATCGTTGGAAAGTTCGCGGTGCGTTTGTCAGACCAAATGGTACTCTATTATACTCGTATTGGCCTGAAGGGGTGACAAACGATGTGTACTTCTTGGACTCTTCCTCTAGGGGGATTTGGTGATATCCCGACTTGAGATCCAAGCTCGTGAAGTACACTCCACCTTGTAAACGATCTATTTGGTCATCAATTCTGGGTAATGGGTGATTGTCTTTCACTGTCTGGGAGTTGAGCTTTCGATAGTCAATGCATAGTCGCTGCTCACCATTTTTCTTCTTGACTAGCAAGACAGGAGAGCAGAAGTCTGAATCTGACTCTTTGACGATGTTGTTGTCAAGTAACTCCTGAACCATATCGCGTACTGTTTCCTGTTCCGCTCTAGCCATTCTGTATGGTCTATATGTGAATGGTGTGTCGTCTGTTAGTCGGATCTTCATTTGAGCCGATCTAGCACACCCAAGTTCGTCCATATTCTGAGCGAAACGGTCGCGATAACTATTCAGAAGTTTCACCAATTCTTCTTTCTGCTTCTCGCTAACTGGTCCAATAGTGATTTCGTCGAGTGGAAGATCAGCGCTAGAGCACTCTTGGATCCGGCGGACAGATTCAGATGGTGTCATGTCTTCCACGCACGGCCATGCTCTTGCGATGGTCTCTCCTTTCTTAAAAGAAATTTCTTGATCTGCAAGGTTGATGCACGGTATGTACAATAGATTATTTTTCTTTGCATTAACTATAGTTCTTGGTAAGCAGTGTTCTCGTCCTTCATGTGGTCTCACTGCAGCTTCGATGAGGAGATCTCCCTCATATCCATCATGTGAAACTGCAATGTGACCCATGTGATCTTTCGGCACCGTTACTGACTCTGCTGCTGTTAGTTTTAGTTTCTTCAGTTTTGGTTCTATGTCGATTTGGATGTCACTTGTTTTGGTCGGAGCCATAATGTTTAACGACGAGTTATCTTTAATTATGAAAATTTCAGGGAGTTCCGTGAATGATCTGCCAATCAAGACCGGGGTGTCTTGCACATAATCTGGAACAACGTGTGCTTCCACGGGTGCTTCAACTTTGTCCACCGTCAGGTCAACGTTGACAGTTCCAAGAGTGGAAATTCGTCCATTTCCAAAAGCTGAAAGCACAGTTGTGTCCGCGGTATCATGTTTTAACCCAAACCTTTGGATTTCCCCGAGTTTGATGGTAGTGCAAGAACTGCCAAGATCTATATAGGCAGTTGTTGGCAGGCCGTTCACTAAAATTTTCTTGTAAAATTTTTCGTCGGGTTTATTGGTTACGGTGTCTAGTCACGCAACGATCTTTGGCCTGCCGGATTTTTTTCGTCGACACTCGGCCTCTACATGACCATCGCGACGACAGTAAGTACACTGCTTACTGGTTGTTGCCGTTTGTCTAAGTTGTGGACAGTTTCTCGCCATGTGTCCTTCTGCGTCACACTTGAAGCAGGTCAGGGCCTTACTTCTTTTGTTGGCGACCTCGTTGGTCGTATTAGCTTTTGTCTTGTGCGGCATCTTCATTCTGTAACCTTTATGATTGAGTGCGTTTTGTGGTTCGACGATGGTCGATAGATATCTAAAAAGTGATTCAGGGGTTGCGTGATCGCCTGCTCGCGCCCCAGTCTTAACCACCACATCGTCTATCCCGCCAATAATGCACGACACAGCGTCAGGGCCGCTAATCTTGCATGTCGTTAGCATAGCCAGCTTTTCGTAAAAGTATTTTACGTAAGCTTCTTCTGGTCGTTTCCTTCGGCGAATCATTTTGCTTAAGTCTTCGCAGAAATCTCTGCGAGATGGAAAAGCACCGCAGATCTTCTGCTTCCACTCGTCCCACGTTAGTTTTATTGTGGGTAGCCCCTTGTACCAAACTTCGGCCATCCCTTTTAACTTTGTAAGGGCGTAATAAATCGTGGCATCTTCTGACCAGCGAAACACCTCTTGCATTTCATCAATCTTCCGACACCAAGCTTCCGCGCTCATTTCGCGATCTTCCGGGTTGAAGTACGGTACTACTTCACCCTTTGATGAAAAAGTGGCTGGTCGAGTTGACGAATATTCGATGAAGTTTGCCATCACTTCGGTTAATCGGTCGATGGACTTATCGGTCTTTGTCGATGAACGACGACGACGATGATGTTGTCTGTCCGAAGACGGACTTCTAGTTCTCTTGTTGCGTTTATTTGAACCCATTTTCTAATGAATGAAAGAAACATCGATTCAATTCAAGAAAATTTTGCCGTTTAAATTTTTGCGACCACTTTGAACTCTTGATTTTGACTTCAAGATATTCAAATGTAAACAATTTTGTGGATATTTACTTTTCGGACTTCAGTTTCTGGTGCTGTTACTTCGCAGTTAACATGCATCAAAAGTGCAATACGCTTCACTGATCGCTGATCAGCTGTATTTTCGCCTAGTTAATATTGCAAACGTGCATTTACGCCTAACATACATGCAAAATCGCCCATAGAACACAAAAGTCCAATCCAGAAATATCCAAAATTCCAAAAATTTTACCAAAAATTGTGATCACTTTACAACATTATGTGTTACATCAAACAACTGCTTGAATTCATCCACCTGGCTGCCTGACATCTCCTGACATCACCTGACATCACCTGACAAGAATGCTATTTATGCAGACTTCGAGTCTAAATATGACATTACCAAAAACTGTGTCACACCTTTAGGACACGCAATTGTCAATCTCAAAGACTCGCAAGTGTCCATCTCAAGGATTCGCGAGCGTTAATCTCAAGGACTCGCAAGTGTCTATCCCACTTCTGATAATTTATAACGTAAATTAACGAGAACGATGAATTTAACGAAGAAACGTAGATGAACGAACATTTGGAATGGCGGAGCTAATAGGCCCTTTTTTTTTGCGGAATTTGACCTTGGTTCATTCAATCTCAAAACTAGTACCTACCAGGTTTACTAGATCGGTTACTTTACCGTCAGGAATCTAGCTTGTCAGGAATTTGTCTCGTCAGGACTTCAGCGTTGGATGTCGAAGTGGCCAGCCAGGATGAATCGTCATAACAGGAAAATGTTCCTGTTGGATGGAAAATGATTGTGAGCAACCTACGCCCGAAATGATAGATATTGGTGAACGTGTGAATTACCGACATTAAATAACTTTCGTCAAATAACTGACCAACTCTAGCTGTTGACTCCAAGCCAACGTCACAACTTTTAACAATACTCATTATTGATCAATCACCAACTTGATCAATAACTGTACCAACTTTATTTCATCTGATTGAGCTCTGCCTAGGTTCGGATACAATCAGGACCCTTCCGAATAGTAAGGCGCCGTGCAATGGTGCGAGGATATCGCGCTGCGCACCGGCTCACATACTATCGTAGCAACTAGTAGTACTTGACACGTGCAATGGTACAATGCCCCATTAATTGTGATGATCCTGATATGGGTCCTGGAATTCCTTTTACTGCTGACGATCATCACTCTGCTTTAGCTAAAATGCATTGTACCCGGCCCAAGCTACTAGTCTCAAAGTTAACCACCAAGATGTGCAATGGCCACCAAAATACGGAGAAGATGGTGTCATCCCTAATGGCTAACTCCTTGTCCACCAGACCCCCGCGATTACATACTGACAGGGTCCCCTAACAGCCAGTTCTTTCCATGGAGCAGTCCGAAACGTGCAATGGTGCGAGGAAGTCGCGCTGCGCACCCTTTCGCTACTGTCCACCATCAGTTCTTTCTTTGGAGCAGTCCGAAAGGTGCAATGGTGCGAGGAAGTCACGCTGCGCACCCTTTCGCTACTGTCCAACGTCAGACGGGGCGTGCAATGGGGTTAAGCCCAATCCCACTGACAAACTGAACACATATTTCATTACATTGTCATACCAAATGACACCGAACAGTATTGGGGGCGTGCAATGGTCAAGGACCTCCCAGATACTGCCCCAGCTGCCAGCCAGGAAACATGGATAGACGGCAGTCTAATAAATTAGCTCGACATGTCAAGGCTCAATCTCATTTTATGTTATTATCTTCGATATCACTAGTCATAATGACAACTTTAATAATATTGGAACGGACTCACCAATATTTTCTTTCTCCAATGAATACGGTAAATTCACACTAATCACCACATCAATACACCGAAATATCGCACATCAACGAGGTAGATTTTGCTCAGTGAGAACACTCACCTTTTCTCAATTTTCTGACAATCTGGGTTTATTTCCAATTACACACACAATGGCACTTTACACGAAGGTGACCAAAATGAATCTGACGAACATTCCTTAAACTCATATGGTCCCAGCCCTTCGTTTGCCACTTATCAGGAATTTTAAGTGTCGCAGACGCATAAATCACACCGATTAGCTCCGCATCAGCTGCATCGGCCCAGCTTGTGTTTATTTTATTTGGAAATATTTCCCTGTTTTATTTTCTATACTCAACAACCGTTGAGACCCATTAAAACGCAAATACTTTTGCATACAATTTTTAATTATAAAAAATATAAAAATATAATCATGTTACACTTTCAATAAACAATAAACAATTTTGGTTATTGTTACACAAACATGTGGAAAGATTATGTCCATCTTCAGGTTGTTGTGCGATATTTTCCGATGAGTGTAGATAACCGTCTTAGTTACATTTGCACCGATAACGTACCACATGTGTTATTTCACTGATAAAATATTTTCCAAGATCGTTTCGATGGTCGAAGGATACCGCCCACGTTGGATTTGTATTTTATTTAGTTTTTGCGTAAACAAAGCTATTTATCATGACTAGATAGCTGTAGTAAACATAGTAATTCATGATTTTTACGAGAAGTATCCTAGATTATGATTAAAAAATATTTATCACGATTTGAGAAATTACAACGTCTGCATCGTTTTTTTTTCGAAAATCGATTTATAACATCGTTACAAGTAATAGCATCCACTTCCTTATGTTATTTTATGGGACGACCGTTACATGTTTTGCTCTTTGAAAATTTCTGAGAAAATCATCGTCCTACTAAACACACTGCAATTAAGTCGGAAATGTTAAGGTATCGATTCCTAATTTAGCAATCAATTTATTAACGTACCGCACTATAATTATCGGTTTTAGAAATACACCTGTTCCTCCGAGACAACTTTCTAAATATTATCTTTGCAAATTTATTAGATCAAGGATTTCATCGCCAAATTTGGCGAAGCTTGATTCAATTCGGTTTTCTACGGTGAAATTTTGCAATGAATTCTATTTTTTGACCAGTTCAAACCAGTTTGTGTTTTTTTTTTTATTTCTTTTAATTGAGCGCTATCAGAGATTAAAGAAATTTTATCTTCTGGGAACGTATCCACTTGAGATATACCAAGTGAGTGCGTTCGTTCTCACTTGCGGTTTGTTGTGGGATCGAAATCATAGATATTACTGCGTTCGAGCTGACACGTGTAAATCTGTGGGCGGATTTTATGGTACTTTTCATATTTACCAATACATTTCATTTTTAGTGGAGTAAACACTGCGTACATTGCCGGCATTTTTTGGTTTAAAAATGTTGTTGGAAATTTTCAAGTGATATTTTCATCGCTGTCTTTTCTCGTGGCAACATTAAAGTTGTTTTCATCGTGCGAAAACAACGGAAATACTGTAACTGTAGAATAATTTGATAATGAAATTTCTTTATCAACACATGAGCCAACAAATAAAAAGTATGTGATGATTATAATACTCTGATGATGATAAAGGTGTTTTCGAAACGTGCACGATGAGTCAAATGACATACTTACCCACTTCATTGTAATGTCGATGATTTATGGACATTTTACATTTACATTGTTTCGAGGTTAATAAGAAATTTTGCCATCAAATCAATATTTTTTTCTTATTCTAAAGATATCAAAAATTTGTGAATGCAAGATTAGTATTGAAAAATTTGCTGTAGGCTAATGAAATGTTATAAAATTTTGTATGTGTATTATAAATAGAAAAAAACTTTAAATAAAATATAATTAAAATTTTACAAAAAAAATAAATTCGAAAAATGAATAAGCCTCATAAATAATTGTGTACTTTTTGAAATTATTGGATCGAAGCAAACAGCATTAAAACAGACTTTGAAATTTGAAATGTGTTGGCAGCCCTGCTTCTTTGTCTGCAAATTCATTTTTAAGTTATTCAAAGGGTCTAAAAAAATCCAAAGAATCTAGAAAATTAAAAAACAAGAAATGGAAAAAGAAAAATTTATCTTGTGTAAAAAACTGAAATCTCTGCCTTGATTTCGAAATGTTTTATAACAATTTTTTTTTCTCAGATTTCTATACCAAAACGGATGTCGGATGCAGCCATTTTAGCAAAATTTTAAAATCCAAAACCAAATCGCTAAATTTTCACGTTTGCTCCGGACAGTTTTAAAACTTGAGTGTCAAAACTCGGAGTGCAGACAAATCCGGCAAACTTAGCTTTATTATCCCGACGTGTTCGTAAAATTTTCACACAATTATTTTCCCTCTCTACCGACGTTGTTTCAATTAGACCCACTGTAACAATTTATCACAATTTTCACGTTTAAAACGATAAAAATTGTTTTTGTTATTTTATTCAGACCGCAACTTTTACGAGTAAACGGTTCTGTTTTCGCAGCTATTGACATTTTTTATTTGTATTGAATAATTGTTTAGTCAGCACGCATAATATGAACACGCCATAAATGGCCAAGTTGGGTCGTTGGACTTCAAAGTAAAAAAAAACGTTTCAGTGTGAGATGACTACGAGCTATTTCGAGATTAGCAAAAAAAAAACAAGCCGTAATTTATTTATAGTGCCTTTTTGAAGTTAAAATGAAGTTTGGTGTTTATTTGTTCGCTGATTTAACACATTTCTCATTTTTTATGAGTGAAAATTTCAATATTTACATATTCGAGGCTCGATATTGGAAGAGTGAACGTCATGTAATAAATATGCGAAGTGGCTGTCAAAACAAAGTTTGTTGTAATCTTGCGATAGTAATCGGTAGAACTTCCGCGTGAAGAATTGGAAATTGCGCTAAAGCTACCTTGAAAAAATAGAACATCGATCAACGATGTAACGGAGGATTATCGATAATGTGCAAACATCGTTTCGTCAATATACTTAGGGTTTTTACTTACGTAAAAGCGCGAGATAATGTCGCATTAATTTTGAGCGAGCAGGAAATAATCCACAATGCGAATTGAGATAGATTGCGGAGCTAAAATGTGGACTTTTCATTCATTGTAGACCTTTGATTTTTCTAAACATTGTTAAAATTACTAAAACTTCCAATTACAGAAACACTAATATTAATTTCCTTAATGGACTTTCAGTTTCAGACTAGACAAGGTTAATGGATTATTTGTTGCCGATCATTTTCCCATGCAAATGGAGCTGTCATTTTTTCACATGCTATGTATAACATTCTGTTTTCGTGACATGACATTCGCGTTTATGATTGATCTGACTTTGATTTTGTTTGAAGAAGTTCAACGCCTCGCAAAAATCAATTAGTTCAGATAACATTTGGTTTAAAGTGCCAAGGTTTTCTCTTGACATTGATGCAAATCAGACTGCTCTTTATCAGCTCTGTAGGCGTACTTCTCAGTTTTGCGGTAAATTGTTTATTCGTCATATAATTTATGGGCACTTTGAAAAGATGAAGGTTTCACTATATTTCCTCAAGTGCGTCATTGTACCAACGTCAGTTCTTTATTGTTCTAGAATTGGAGGACTTTTTAGGTCACTTTATCTCCATAAAGTGCAATAATCATAATTAATTATTATCAATGCAAAAGTCGTAAACTATCAGCCTTGCGTTGTTTGTTTCTTTATTAATGTATCGATGTTTTTTTCCAGTTGTGTATTGTGATTACGCAGCTTCTGGAAGATCCTTGCAGTTTATTGAAGAGTATATTACAAGAGAGGTGTTGCCAAGCTATGGGAACACACATTCTACAACCAGCATAACATCTCTTCAGTCCACGAATTTCAGGTAGGAACTAAAGTGTAAATTATTGAAAATTAAAAGGTCAACTCAAGAGCGTGTGCTCCTGATTCATTATCGCGTAGATTGTAGGAAAAAATGTCGATCCGTCATAGGAAAAGCACTTACGCTGCGCTTCATTAAAAAACAATTACGTGTAATCGAAGAAGTTGTTGATCCACTTTGGAATTTTTTGTAACGTAGTTAAATTATTAATGCAGGCGCCTAATTTTCGCCGAATACGAAATTGGTTTAACAATAACACTAGCATTCTTTTAAATTCAAGTAGCAAAGAAACTACAATGCCTGAGGCAAATGAGGCCCATCCAATTTAAAAACCTAATAAATTTAGTATTGATATCAAACTATGAAGTCGTTTTTTTTTTTCATTTGCAC
Source organism: Cynaeus angustus (assembly GCA_030157275.1). Classification (NCBI taxonomy): domain Eukaryota; kingdom Metazoa; phylum Arthropoda; class Insecta; order Coleoptera; family Tenebrionidae; genus Cynaeus; species Cynaeus angustus. Next base: position 21,516,649 of record CM058063.1, on the reverse strand, counting down.
AACTAAAAAAATTGAAAATTTTATTTTAAAAATTGTTTCATGAAAAATTATTCAGCGGCTTGATTTTGTTTCAGTTGGCCTTAACTGAGAAAATCAACGAAATTAGATATTTTTTAAAAATTACAATAAAATCGTGACGTTCTGGAAATAATAAGGCCATCCAACGAGTTCAGTTATAAATTCCTTAACTAAAACCAAGTAAACTTTTCCTTTACCTTTATAAGATTCCTGTTTTTTCTTTTAATTTTCTTATTCGTTTCTCTGTGATCAATTTTAACTGTTATTTTTGGTTATTATTAAATAATAAGTTGTGGCATATAATTTTTATGCGAATTTTAAAATGTGGGCCTTATTACCCTGCGAGCTTTATTTGCCGCAGGTACCTGGGTCGTAATGCTGAAAATCCACAATTTGAGGATGCTATTAAAGATCAATTTTTTTTTCTATAGCAGATTTTAAATTGTGTTTTATTCGTTTTAAAATGCGAGGCTAACTTGCACTTTAACCTCAAGGGTAGATAAAGTGTTACCTTAACATCAAGGGTAGCTAAAATACTTTGGCTTTTAGTTAACTTTAATCTATAGCATTTGCCAACATCGTAGCTGCAGAGCGATAAAATCAATGCCAAGTATACGTTTCGGGATGTGACAGGCAGTGGCGGCTCCTCAGGGGAGGCAAGGGAGGCTAAGCCTCCTCTAATGTTTTGCTAATTATTTTGTAAATTTTTTTGACTATGATTTCCCTTTCGTTTCAATATAAAGCAATCCCATATGCCCTCTCTTTATCTTTACCACTCCAATTCGACTTCAGTTCGTGCTTGAAAATCGCCCGAGAGTGGGAGGCCGAGGAGACTAGCGGCCTCTTGTATCTTTGTTTTACATACTGAAATCGATGCATAGTATCTTCTCTGTCACCACTCTAGCGAAAAGTTTGGTCTTGTATCATCGCTTTATTTCTCTCCAACGCGAAGAAATGTCTTTTGCACTTTTTTCTTTTTTCTCCGTCTTCGCCGCTAGCTTCCGATGCGCTGTTTTTGTCTGGCATGTGCAAACTTTCTATTTATTTCCTTTTCTCTTTCATTTATATGTTTTAAGAATTTAAATTTCGTCAGTTGCAGTTTGATGGGTGGTAAGGAATGAATTGAGAAATTTCACGTCTTGTACAGGTTTGGTCGATTATATTTTGAAAAACAATTTTAATAGTTTTAGTTATGATCAGAATCATTGAAAGACATAATCACGAACATTTATCGAGTTGTACCAGATTTGAGATGCTTGGTAAACAAAATAATATTATAAATCAATTGGATTCGGCAAATAACGAGAAATTGGAAATTACAACATGTTAGGTATTTATGTATAAATAAGTATATAATAGTAGCCTCCTCTTCTAAAAATGTCACGAGCCGCCACTGGTGACAGGTTCAAAATTTGGCAATCATTCTGAACTTTATACAATGTATTGATTCCTGCAGGCTTGATGGTACACTTTTCAGCCAATAGTTGACGAAGAATTTGCTGTGAAGAACGTTTTTAGGCCCCAAACCTAAATATTTTCGTACAACATTCAAAAAACTTACTCCACAATCTTTATCGGTTACACAAAACGAGTTATTTTTCTTGGCCTTAGTATCAATAAGTGAAATCATCATACCAATTGTCGATCGTCAATGTTGGAAACTTCTAATTTGTTTAATTCGTCGATTCTGCAAGCTCCGTGCAAAGCCATTAAAGCAACATTCTGTAAGTTTAAAACCTTAGTTTACTTATTCAGTTTACTTATTATTTTTCAAACGTTATCATCATCTAAAGCGTGTACCAAAATTTAATGATTTCTTTCTGCTTAAAAATCTTCGATTTTTTAGCCTTTAGCCTTTAGGTTCTTCAACAGTGTATTTTGAAAAATTCTTACCGTAAAATTGCAGTTTTCATTCACCAGTAATGTTCTCCTTAGCTTCGAGTAATAGCACTACAAACACAAATACTTGTTTTTTTTTGGAAAAATATGCGAGAAGCGCTTTTTCACTAACTCCGCTGATTTTTTTCCCACTTTCCCATTTTGGAAACTCGTTGTACTTACACTTTGTCGTATATTAAGCGTGATTTTTGAGACCATAAGTTATGCCTCTTTCTCGCGTTGTATTTTCGTCACCTCCAAGAATGAAAATAATTTTGATTATAACAAATATTCCATAGTTGAATGTTTGTTTTTCAAATTACTAAATTAAAATTAAAGTTTTTCTTTAAAATTTGTTATAGAAAAAATAGTGTAGCATACACGACGATAAAAGATCTTTAACCGTGGCTACGCCATTGCATTAGCAATTTTTATTTGATGCTTCCTCATCGTCTTATGCGATAAATAACTATTAATTTATTGGTACAAACTGAAATTGCAAAACACTGCAACGTATATGAAACTAAAAAATTTAGCGACATGATTTTCGTTTTTATCGCACTTAACATTCCTTCCCAAAATTTCATTAAAATTCCTCGATTGTTTATAGGTTTCCCAATTTAATTACAGAGTGTTTAAGACGTTTACGCCAATCATTTATATCGCAGCTGACCATTAATCGAAAAACTCATTACTCCAACAATGGAACGTAGGTACTGTGCGCACGGAATTAATTATCGATTTTGAAAATGCACTTGGAATGAATGACCTTTAATTTGGTTGATAACACGACATGGAGGATATCCTGATCGCATTATTCACTTAACTTGATCAAATTGTGTCACCGTCTATCCACGGATGCGATCATTAGATTATATTGAATGTGAAATGATCGTAATTTAAACGCTAATTCTTTTATCTAAAGAAAGAGCGTGCAAAAATAGTCTGATCCAGAATGCAGCGTGATGCGTTAGTCATAATGATTAAATTTTCCACTTTGCGTTCCAGGCAAGAGGCCAGAGACATTATTAAGAATGCCACCAATGCCTCCGACGCCGACGCTGTGATTTTCACAGGTCATGGTTGCACTGATGCGCTCCAGAAACTTATCAGTGCTCTGGATCTAAGAGAACCACCAATCGTCTTCACCGGATCGAGCGAGCATCATGATAACCTCCATTTGTGGCAAGAAATTGGCGCTAAGGTTTGTACAAGTCTAATTTTGGTTTGGGGTTTTGCCAACTTCGACGTGGATTTTACAGATGATTCGGATAGGGGAGACCAAGGACGGCTACTTGGACCTGGTGGACTTGGAGAACCAGCTTAGGTTCCATCAGAGCTGTGGAAGACAGATGATTGGGTGCTTTTCGGTGGCGTCGAACGTCACTGGAATTGTTATTGACGATGTTGCTTGCACTATTTTGTTGCACCAGTACCAAGCTCTGGCGTTCTGGGACTACAACATCGCGGCACCGTACATTACCATAGATATGAACCCTTTGGTTCCGGGAGTTGAAGAGAACTCTGCCAACAAAGACGCCATTTATTTCTCCGGACATAAATTCGTCGGCGGCGTGCAGACTCCTGGTAAGATTCGGGTTTTAAACGAGGCGCCACTAATGACACATTTTCAGGAATTTTAATCGCCAAAAGAACTATTTTTAGAAGGCCCAACTCGTGCGATACGGACGGGTTCTTCACCTCCCAAGAATATAGCAAAGTAAGATTCAATTTTGGTGATTTTAATTTACCGCCTTTGATTTTCAGAGCTTTGAGATGCAAGAAGAGGGAAGTTGCGCTGCTGTGGTCGAATCTATTCGAGCCGGTCTCGTGATGCAACTCAAAGAGACCGTCACCGTTGCCAACATCTTGCAGAAACAAGAAAAAATAAATAAGTAATTTTTTCACCATATTTGTGTCAATGTTGCTTTATTTATAACCGTGTCATGGTCATTTCAGACAAATGCTCCAACACATCCGCACCATTCCCGAGATCATTCTGTTGGGTAACACGTCTCCGACCCTTCGCCGCCTTCCGGTGTTCTCATTCATGGTGCGTCACCCCCGAGGCACGTTTCTTCATCATAATTTTGTTTGTGCCGTCCTCAACGATGTTTTCGGCATCCAAGCACGAGCTGGATGTCCATGTTCAGGCGTCTACGCCCAAGACCTGTTAGGAATCGACCCGTGTCTTGCGGATCAGTACGAGAACATCATCCTCGAAGACCGAAGACTCAGTAGTTTAGATCTAGGAGTTGATAACTCGAATTTGGAGCTACTCCGTCCCGGTTTTACTAGAATTAGTCTTCCATATTTTATTAACGATGCTGAGTTGGCGTTTATTATGGAGGCGGTGAAGATGGTGGCCACCGAAGGTTGGAAATTATTACCCCAGTACGTGGTAGATTTGGAGACGGGCCAATGGCGGCATCATACCAACGCCATGATGAAAGACAGAAAGTGGCTGTCGTCGATTCGTTATGTCGACGGGAAGATGACGATGAACGAAAGAAGGATTTCGGGACCCGGACTTTTCCCCCAGAGCTACCAGGAGTGTCTTCAAACTGCCAGAAACTTGTTTAACCGTGCCAGGAAGACTGCAAATCGTCATCCTTATACGGACCAAGGGATTACTTTTGATGTCAGAGGGGAGAAACTTCGTTGGTTTATGTTGCAGCACGAAGCTCAGAATATTCTCACGAGTAACGCGCAGAACATCAAACAGAAGGTTCCTTTCGATCCTGTCAGTTACGCGGGATCAAAGAGACCAGAATGCCATAAAGAAAAAGAAATCCCTCATTTCCCCGTGTCCAACTCCGGTTCTCCGCGACACTACAGTTTGCCTGCCATTGATGACCCAAAAATTTTGACGTGTTCATCGCCGGTGCCGTACTTTTTGCACGACGTTAACGGACTTTATTACCCTCAGCTGAGTCAACCGCCCGTTAATTTTGCAGTTGGCGAAACGGTAAACTCCGCGAACTTGAATTCTCTTCAACAGAACTTTGCCAGAGAGCGCTGTCTTAGTTTAGGAGCTCCTAACATGTCGCCACCAGTTCTGAGCCCTCAAACCCGAGTCAGTTTAGGCATGCGCCATTTCCGACAGCGCAACTTTAGTTATAGTAGTCAGAACGAGTTACATTCCTTGGAGTCAGAGGCTAACGTTTCCCCAACTCATAGTCTCAACGTGTTGTCGTCAGGAAGTTTCGAAAGTAACCAAATGGGGAGATCTTCTCCTGCACCTGACATCCAAACGTACGTCACTGAAATGACCAAAGAAATCGCCACTAATATCAAGACAGAACTGAGAGAAGTCATCTCTAGAGTAGAAGACGTGTTGGAGAACACCGACAGCGATCATTGTCGGACGTTCTGCTACGATAAACACGGAAGTGGCAGCGAAGATGGGAGAAGTGATTCGATATCGGCTGAAGTTGCCGAGTATATAGAAAAAATGTCGGTGGAGATGGCTAACGAAGTCAAGTCAGAAATTAGGGATGTGGTTAGCGCAGTGGATGTGTTCATAACGCCGGATTGCCAAGATAAGCACCCGTTTTCAAGGACGTCGAGCTCTGGGGACGATAAGAATCCTGAGCTGACAAAAAATGAGATTTATACGCCTGGATCTAGCAGCGAGACGGTGATACATCTCATCAATAAAGCGATGGGGACCAACAACGTCGCGGAGTTCAAGTGAGTAGTGGAATTCGTTCGAGAAAACTGAAAACATTTTTGTTACTTTTTTATAGACTCAGCGACGAGGAGTCTCAACAAGCCGACAAACAGTACAAGAATAAAATTCTCACGTCCACCGTCGCCAGCGTCAGTTCCCAAGATAGCGGCATCAACCTGTCATTCCACGACCAAGAGTACTTCTCCAACGAATTCGCCAAAACCCGCAGTAACTCAGAATCCCTAGCTAATCGCAAATGCGAAACAGACGAAGTGAAATTCTCCACGTTACAAAAACAGAAACAGAAATACACGAGGACTACGAGCGACAGCGGAGCCTTAGAGGCGGCCTCTTCAAAATGGATCTGTGCGCCTAAGACGATCTGGCAGCCGACCGTCGAAGCTCTCCAAGAGTTCGAAATGATCAAAGATGGTGATAACGTGATGGTGTGTTTGTCGGGCGGTAAAGATTCGTTGAGTTTGTTGCATACGTTGCTACAGTTCCAAAGTTACGCGCAGAATAAAGGAATTTTGTTTAGTTTGGGGGCGGTAACGGTGGATCCGGATACTTCAGGGTGTGATCCGTGTGTGTTAATTCCGCATTTGCGGAGTTTAGGAGTTCATTATATTATAGATGATAAGAAGAGCGACCCTGTGGACGAATCAGGTGAGCGTGAAGAAAAAAATAGCAACGTTGTAACGACTAAGAACGTTCTTTTTTACAGAGCAATTCGAGGAGGCCAAAGAGAATCTGTACAGCTTCCGAACGTCGAGTCTTCGCCACCGCTTGTATTCTTCCGCTAAAAGTTCGGGATACAACGTCTTAGCCATCGCTCAACACTTGGACGATTTGTGTGAAAACTTTTTCCTCTCGGTGTTCCACACCGGGAGACTTCGGACCATGCGCGCCCACTACTACATTAAGTAAGTTTTCTTTTCGACTTGTCTTCATCGCTACATTATCGTGTTTCAGGGAACATAAACTCCGAATCATCAGACCGTTCGTCTACGTCCGGGAAAAGTATCTCCGCCAGTTCGTCAGCAACCAAAACCTACCAGTGTCCAGCAAGATCTCAAGTCCAGACCTATCCAAAGAGAGGCAAAGAATTAAACAAGTGTTGACCCAACAAGAAATTCTTTTTCCCAAGTTGTTTACGAGTCTTCGTTCAGCGCTACACCCTTTAATAGGCTTCCAAATCAAAGAATGCGAGGTGAAATATCGGCGGAGATTGAAGTCGAAAGATAATGATGATTGCTCGGAGAATGAGACTGATGAGGAACCGGTCGTTTCCGGGGACTCAAATTGCTAGTTTATTTTTGTTGCGATTTAAGTTTACGCGGTTTTTATTGTTTCTCGGTGTTTATCTAGGATTTTGATGTTTATTATGTTGTCGATGGGAGGAGGAAATGTTGGCAGTGATTTTCGATCTGTTGTAGTACGTAAATACGAAGTTGATTTTGGTAAACCGTTCTTTGGGAGAGGAAGGTTACAACGATCTTGCCAGACAATGATAAATTTTTAGGGCGAATTCCAGGCTTTGTGTAATTTTTCGTAGAATTATGAAAAGAGAATTTCTTCAGCACGTTTTGAAGGAATTAAAAATTGTTATCAGTCTCAACAATTGCTTATTCCGTGAAGGAGTTTGTTTTTTTTTCAAGTTCAAATAATTTTTCAGCTTGCCGTGTCTGAGACTCGAATTTTTAAGTAGATTCAGGATCTGAAAAGAAGTTTCGACCAACGCCAAATTTAGTTCTTGCTTTCGTGAATTTAGGTCAACTTGTTCATTGTTTGTTAGCGTATTCATGTACTTTTCGATAAAAACTCTTTCAATATTTTCCTAGGAACGATAATATTTATCAAATATTTTATAAATATTACAAATAAGCGGTAAATATTTATTGCTACTAGGGATAGGGCAAAAGAGAACTACATTTCTGCTTCAACATTTCATTACCTTTTTGTTGCAATCGGAGAGCTATCGATACTGAGCTAGCTTGTTGTTAAACTACCACACATCAGTTTCAGATTTTTAATTGCATTTTTAATTAAAAATCTGATCGTGGGAGCAACTTTAAAGGTATAAAATTTGTGAATATTATCTCAAAACTATGTACTGGAATTTTCCTCTGTCGTTTGCTCAAGACCGAGCTCATCCATGAAAGCCTCACTTGTGCCATTTAAAAGTGAGAGAAAGCAGCCAACGAACGGTTTACCACCGTAAACCTTTTGTTTCATGTTGTACAAATACTTTGAATTGTGATTCTTGGGGTCTTAAAACTCGACTCTCGCAACTGATTAGTAGTGTCCAGTTGCCGACTTTTTGACTTTAAGGCCCCAAACCTTCTTCGGAAGTTGATATTACTGACTGAGTTAATTTTTATATCGTATTTAATTTCTACTTAACGTGAAATGCATTTGTGGTTCCGTATGATTTGCAGTGTAGTGTTGATTTGGCATGGATTGTGACATCAATAACTACAATAAGTTTCCTTTAGGGAGTGTGATTTGAAAGTATATAATTGTTGCATTCGGATTTAAGATATTTAATAATGTTAACATGAGTGAAATGTATTTTATTTCCTAAAACTGTAATAAAATATTGAAAAACATTGCGTTTATAATAAACCAAGCGTAAACCTCTAAGCCTACATTAATAAAATAAAATCATAAATAAAGGAACTTGGGGTGGGAGGTTCACTCGTTGTCGCCACTCTCCCCGGCGCAGCCACAGTCTGGAAAGCAAAAAAAATGTTTTTTTTTTGTTGACGATCGGCTTCAAAACTTACTTTTTCCATCAGAGGAGCACTTGCAGTCGTCGCCGCACTTGCAGTCTTTGCCACACGCAGACTGCCCATCACTGCAGGTTTCTGGAAAAATGGCAATTCAACAAGTTGAACATGGCGTCGACACCCAAGTATCGATTTTCGCGACGTTGTAGTTTTGGAGTAAAACTCACCTTTGCAAGCGTCACAAGGAGAAGGCATCTTTACAGGTTTAACACTAGTAACAGACTCAAGAACAGGAGGAAACCGGAGGACGCTCCGTGGATGCCGGTATTTATAAGAGAGCTGCGCTGACCCCACGATCGAACATTGCTCTGGGAATGTGGTGGGGATGAGCAATGCGAACAAAATTTTAATTGCGAGGATTTTTTCGGACAATTTTTTGCAGCAAGTAGAGTGTGAGGCCGTTGAAATTTCGGATTTTTCAGAGCAGATTCAGCATGTTATTAAAACTAAATTTACCACAAACGAAGAAAAGTGATTTTTCGAGCAGGAATTCATCAAAAAAGTGCAGGAAATTTATCGACACTTTATATGTTGATTATAGTTTTCTTCGCTGCATAAAAAGCAGAGAGGACACTCATGTTTCTTTTTATTACTGATTTTTTGTCGCCCCCGTGAAATTTCTCATTACCTTCATTTTCACGTCCCTAATTTTTATCATAACCCGGCGTTTAACAGTCTTGCATATCTTTTAGTTCAGCGACCTTCTTCTGGGCCATGTCTAACATCATGCTTCAGTTAGATCAAACAATTACGAAAGAATTGCAGGAATCGCACGACAGGTGATGTTCTTGCGTAGTTTTGTGGCTCTTCAAAAGTTGGGAAAAATCATGTGGAAATTGCAAAAAATAGATTTCTTGCAAGCCGTGTCGATTGCACGCTTGACAGAGGATTCTAATTAATCGTAGTGGAATTTAATAAGCGGTTTTATCCGTTTGCAGCCGGTAAAGCCTCGATCAGCGGCGTGCGTATAAAGTTTTTGTCGTTTGCAAGAAAAAAAAAAAAAGAGGATTCGACCTTCGCATTGCATAATCATTGAGTTTTTGCGAGTGGAACTTTTTGTTACGATGGCGCGAAAAAAAGAATTAAATAGTTGACTTCGGGCATTGGCACAAGACGTGTCAAGGTTTTTCAATTTGTGAAGAACTTTTGCTCAAATGTTTAGCAATGATACTTATTTAGCGTCGTGTTGATTTTATTTTTATATTATTTAAAATAGTTTAAAAGTATGATTTGCGGTATAATTGAGAATTATTAAGGCCCAAAATAATAAAAAAAAATAGACAATTTGTATTGGTTTTAATGTGAAATTTTCGGTGGGTTTGCTCTGAATCAATGAGCACAACTTTTAGTTTGGATTTTTTTTGGAAAGTTCGGCCCAATTTTTTAATTTCTGATTTCGTCATGTTCGCGTTTCATTAAAGGGTGCGGGAATATAAAAATAATTGTGTTTTCCACTTCAAAAAATGAGAAAATTTTTTATTTTTGATTCCGCTTATTTCTCGTTTCGCCTCGCACGCCACTGCTCGCGACCAACCGCCGTATTCCATCTGATGTCCGGTAAGATTTCCTGTGGACGTAGTCGAAGAAAACCTCTTTTTTTACCTTCCAGCCTCGCCAAATTTAGCATTTATTCACGGAATTTTTCCGCACGAACGCATTTCTGCCATTCATGGATACACTTTGCTTATCTTCCTTTCTAATAAAGCGGTTATCTTCTATTTTTCTACGCGATCAAGGACATACACTCGCCGCATTAGACTATCTTTACCGGTTGCAATTAATATTCCTGAGGAGCTAAACTCAAACCGTACGATTGTATCTGTAGATACTATTTCATTGTATCGACGTTTCCGTTTTCTTTGGCGTTTCCGGAGGGCAACGTATTCAGTGATTGGAATCAATACGAATTTATTTTACAAAAATTTTAACATTTGCAGGTACATTCGCATTGGTATTTTCCGTCGGCGGTTTTCCGGGCGGTTTCTGGAGTGCACTTGCAGTCACAGATGCAGTCGGTGGAGGATGTGGATTCACATTTACAGATGCATTCGCAGTCGAACTGACCTTCTGGTGTTTGAAGAGTGCACATCTTGGTGAAGGTTCTAGTTGTTCCTTCGGTTGAACCTGCAAAAAATTGTAAAGATTATGGGAGTTTTCTCTGGTAGTTATGCTACTTTTGCAGCACGATTTGCTTGACATTGTGAAAGCGATAAATAAACGCGTGTGGGTTAGATAAAGAGCTTTCTTGTCACAAGGAAGTAGAGGAAAGAATGGATAATGTGTTGCCTAGTTTCATTTTTATAGGCAGCCCACGGCACCGAGCGCAGATGGTAAAGTGTGGTGTCGCGTGCAAGGATTACAGAAATTCATTGATTATCAATTATCACAATGATTGTTTTAAATAACATTTTTAACAGTAATAACAAACCGAATTAGTTCCACACGTGTTTGAGCAAAGTATGTTCCGAAATAAACCTGACATAATTTTGTTAAATTTATGTTAAACCGGTGCTTCCAATTAAGTGATTCGAATTGTTTACCAGTAATTGTTAAAATCTGAACTTCAATTAAAATGCTTAAGGACTCACTTCCTGTGACTAAGTCTGTGTGCGAATTTCTCGATACTCTGAGAATGGAAAAAAAGTCCGATTGTTTGGCAGATTTTAAAATTACAGACAGATTTGGAATCCCGCGCCGTGTTGCTAAAAATGAACACCGTGTGCAACAACACTCTTTATCTTTGTTTTGATGATTTCATTTTGTAAGCGAGACAAACATATGACAACAACTCGTTTGTTATGAAATAAGAATTAGGCTTCTATTTGCCAAATAAATACAACTAGTGTCTTAAAAAAAACGCGAAATGTTTAGGGTAGGCTTTGGAAAATTTCTGGGATTTTTAAATTATCAGGAAGCTAAAAGGAATATGAGTATTAGAAGTGGCACTTTTTGAGATACTCTGTATATCTTTGATTTTTCAAAAACAGAGGCATCTTTAAATTTCCAGACGTTCTCTTATTGTCGTAGGATTAAGACTACCAGAAATATAAGTTTTGAGATAAATTGTTGGAAGCTTTTGGTTTATTTAAAAATGAAAATTAAAAAAATGCTTTTTTGCTCTATAACTTTTGTAATTTGTAATAACGAAAAGTTCTAGAATTTGTAATTTTGGTTTTATAAGTTTGCAATTAGGCATGGTTAACAAACAAATGACATACAATAACATCGCAAAATTTTGTTGCTATATCGTCAAAAGCGTCAAAACTAGAGGTTAGAATATAAATTGTTGAAAATTTGTCGCTCTGAAAATGAAAATTTTTAAAAATTTTACCTCTTTTGCTGTATACTTTGGACAGATTTGGTACTGTTAAATTGTCTAAAAATTATTAGAATTACAGTTTGTAATAAAAACATTGGTAATCTTTATTTTTTTCTAAAAATGATAATAGTCTAAAGTCTAATGTCCCAAGTTTTATTGCTATAGTATTAAAACTATTAAAAATATAAGTTTTTATATAAAATGGTGGAAATTTTTGGTTTGTTTTAAAAATGGAAATTATAAAGAAATACTCTTTTGCTCTATAGCTTTTTGAATTTGTCACGGCTAATAAATAAGTCAAAAATTGTAAACTTCTCATATTTTTTTATTACAGGGTTAAAGCTACTAAATTTACAAGTGTTATATTCTTTTTTTTTTTAATTTTTGATTTCATTTATTTAAACAAAATTTCTAAATTTTGTCATTTTTTTAAAAATAATTTTCTAAATAAGGATGGTTAATAAACTGAATATAACTTCGCCCGATTTTATTGCCGTAGCATCAAAAGATTAGAGTTTCAATCTAAGACTGTTTTTTTTTTGTTCTATGATTTTGTGATTTGGCACAGTTAATAAACAAGTCAAAAACAGTCATTTTTCTAAATTTCATTGCCATAGTATCATTATACGTTTAGTTATAAAATTTTGTAATTTTTTTGTAGTTATTTTTTTTTCAAATTGGAACAGAGCCTTGTTTTATAATTCTGAATTTACCACAGTTAATAAGTAAGTTAAGAATAATATTTTATCCATATTTCTTATTAAAGGGATAAAAACTACTAAAGTAATTGTTTTTTTAAACTTTTAATTTGTTTAAAAAATTTCTAAAATGTATTACTCTTATTCTATAATTTTGTAATTAATTAAGCACAGTTAGTAGAACAGTTAAATACAATAATCTTGCCAAATTTCATCGAAACCACCGGAATTACAAACTTACAAAAAGTATTTATTATTCTTTCTGAAAACAAATGAAGCAGATGTCATAAGTTTGTGATTTAACACAGTTAATAAGCAAGTGAAAGATTGGAATTTTTAAAATTTTTAGTTCGTCCTAAAAATATAAATTTTTGAAGTTGATTCTGAAATTCAAAAATTCATACAACTGATAAATAAGTTCAAAAGAGTACTGCTTAAATTTCATCGCTAAAAAGTTAAAACTTTTAAAATTTTTGGTTCATTTTTAACATTTGTCTTTTAGTTAGCATTATCAATAGTCCAGCTAAAACTAATAACTATTTCTAATTTTATTATCATCGGTTAAAACTGGCAAAATTAGTTTTAAACAAAATGTTGGTTCGATTCAAAAAAGGATTTTTTAAATATTTTTTATAATATTTCTTTAATCGTGCGTAAAATTAGCGAATTCTACTGACACATAATAATTGAATTAATTTGTTTTTTGTTTTTTTTTAATATGCCAAGGAATTAATTTTTTTAAAACTAACAATAATAAGATTTCATGTTTGATTCATTTTGTGTACTTATTTGAAATTTATTCCTGAGTTGAGGTTTGCTTCAAATGAAGGAAATGTTTAATTATTGACTGAAATACCCGTATACTTCTCTATTACATATTCACATATTTTCATATTTTATTTATTTTTGTTTTAAGAAATAGTAACTAACGGTGAAAGAAATACCAATCGATGTAATGCGTGTAAGAAAAGTATGAAAAAATATGCGTAGGCAACAAACACGACAGCACATAATCAGTTTGTAGCTAACGGTGACGATCACTTTTTTAAAGAATTGCTAAATAGCGAACTGCGGTTGGTCCTGAATCGGTTTTTGTGCCATCACAATTATGCTATCTAATTTTATGTTAGTTAGAAAGGACAGGCGGTTTAATTATGCATTATAAAGGTTTTCAATTACTAATTAATTTCTAATTATATACTTTAAGTCGGAAACACCGGATGTTAATTACATTCTAGAATTTCCATATTTTGTATTGTTGGTTGCATATATTAAATATATTTCTGTAGTTTATTTCATCGTCTTTTTTGTTGCGTTACAAGACTAATTTCAGTCAGATAAATGGCTCATTACGGTACTAAACCACTTTATAAGACTACAATAAGACGATTTTGTTTATCTTTTTTACTCACAAATTTCTTCGCACATGTCGAAACAATCTTGCGACTGTTTCTGAAAATATGTATTTTTAAAATTTCTTCTGTTCTTTGGCAATTTTTAAAAACTCGGAACTCGTTTTTTTTACGCATGTCAGGAATTTTGAAAAACTACAATTGGAGATTTGAAAATTTTTAGCTTCCGTATTAGGTTGCTTCTAAATTCTTTTTGCAAATATGGCACTATTCGATGACTTTTTTCGTTCGTTATCATGCATTTATTACTCACAAACCTTCTGGAATATTTTTTTCAAGATAAGACTAGCATTAAATTAACTCACGTCACGACGACATTTGTTTGTATAAAACCGCCCAAAAACTCAGCTTTAAGTAGATCTAAGTGCCGTGTAGACGTACAATTAACAAAATGAGTTCCGCTGAAGATGACATTGCAGCAGGTAAAATCGCCACCTATTTTACACTTTAATTTATCTTATTTTTCTAGAAGCCGCACGTTTGTCTGTTAGTGAGAAAAAAACGAGCGTTGCAGAAAGCGACGCGTCTTCGTCATCATCATCAAAATGTTGTTGGATGAAAAGTCAAGGTTGCCATCCATATGGTTTTTACCCAACTTTTTTCCTCCCAGCTTTCTGTATGCCGCCTCCTTGTCCCCACTGTACGCCTTGTAAAGCTGTAGCTCCGGGCTGTCCTTTCTGTGCTCATAAAGCGAAAAAAGAGGAAGACGCCGAAGAGAAAAGCTGCGAGTGTTGTCAGGCAGGAAAATGTGAATGCTGTAAGAGCGGGAAAGAATGTGGGGAAGGCGGTAAAGAGAGTGAAAGTAGCAGCGATAAAAGTGATGAGGAAGAGAAAGAGGAGGAAGAAGAATCGGAAGAGGACGAGGATGATGACGACGAAGAAGAAGAGGAAGCGGAGGAAAAAGAGGAAGAAAAAGAGGAGGAACCTAAAGAGGAAGAACCAGAGGAAGAAAAAGAAGAGGAGGTGAAGAAGGAGCCCGTCGAAAAGAAGAAGAAGAAAAAGAAAAAGAAGGCAGACGAGTAAAATCTCATACCAACTAGTTCCCCATCGTAATTTGACTTGTTTTAGAAACGGTGGTGGCGTTTCTGTAGCAAAATTGATTCACCAGTTTTCTAAGGACGTGTGATAAGAGTTGCTTCACACATCTGCAGAAAGTAGTCAGATTTAACACGTTGTAAACAATGTTGTTTATTGCGTTGCATAACTTATTTATGAGAGTCAGGAGAATGTCAATAAAAGTACACAGATAAATCATTGGGTAATTTTATTCATTTACGTTATGTTTTTTTACAGCACGATCCAGCACTGTCACTTGCTCCACCTTCCTTTTTGCAACAAGGTGCGTTGTCTTTATTCTTACAACAGCCTGTTTTTTTCTCGCTTGTACCGCCTTCGGTTTTTGTATTTTCGGGTTTGATATCTAAAAAATAAATTTAAGTAGAAAAAAATTAGGTGGTTATTTTTGGGTTACTTTTGCAACAAGAGTCACCTGGGGAGCTCATGTTTGCCGTTTCTTTGCTAAACACCGACTAAACGGCCCGAAATAAAGATGGAGAAGAATATTGTTTTTGTTTGCATTAGATTAGATAAGACTCTTTCAATAAGTAGGCGAGAGCTACGTTTGATTATCGAGACATTGATTTTGATTGATTTTATTAGCGTGACGGGTACTTTATTTTATTAGTTTTTATGAGGAAATACCTGCATTTATTAAAGATTGTGCTTTGATTTTGTTTTTGTACAAATTTTTGAAATTTGTGTTTATTTTATTGTTCTCATTTCCTGATGATTGATGATGAAATAACGGCTGTCTTCGATATCGAAGAATTGGTTACAGGAGAAATCCAAAGAAAAATATAAAAAGGCGCATATGGAGTTCCAGAACTTGTTTGGAAAAGTAGGCTAAAGATATTAACCAAGAAGTATTATTGGCATATTTTAAACGAAAAACAAGACCACTCAAGGGTCCTATCTATTCAATGATATGTGTTCCACTTAATGTAAACAAGTACAAGGAAGTTAAAAACTAGTAGGTGAAAAAATAACAGGTGAAACGCAACAATGTGAGAAAACTACTAGTGCAAGACAGAATATTTAATATACAGAAGTCTGATTTACAAAATTTTAAAATTTTGTAGTTAACATATAACTTGGTGGAGGTAAGGTAGTTTCAGCACATTTTGGTGACCTCTGCTTTAAGTCATGACGTCACTATGTGGAACGTCAGATCCCAGAAAACAAAAAGTAACAAAATTTATCTGTAAAACAAATAGCAGTGAATTGAAATAAAAAAACACTGGTGAAGACTAATTTCACATTGAATATTTACCGCCAAGTTGACGAAAACGTGAGATGTGACAACCCTGTCGTATGATAAACACAGCAGTTTTCAATATGTTTTCTACATTGACCAACGAAT